>JAKFHU010000150.1:0-1200000 GCA_023783475.1 Daubentonia madagascariensis | reverse complement strand
CGCCCTGCGTCTTTTGGTAAAAGCATCTTTTTTTCTTTAAGAGACAAGGTCTTGCTCTGTCACCTAGGCTTGGGTACAGTGGTGGGACCACAGCTCACTGCAGCCTTGAACTCCTGGGCTCAAGCAATCCTACTGCCTCAGCCTCCCGACTAGCTGGGACTACAGGCGTGCACCACCACACCTGGCTAATTTTTCTATTTTTCTTGCAGGAAAGGCAGAATTCCAGGTAGGCCATGAATATGGGGGCAGCAGGGGTGACAGGAATCATCAGGAAGGCATGAATGGTGGCCCTGAGTGCTATGGTGGCAGGGTCTCCATCCTTAACAGGGAGCGCCTGCAGCAGTCCAAGCTCCTGGCTGAAATGAGGGGCCTCCAGGTACTCCTGAGGCTCCCCAGTGTCAACTGAGGTCCAAGAGGCCTGATCCCACTCCTGTCATCCTCCTGGTGCTTGTGGGGGTGGGCTTGGGGCCTCGGAGCTGAAAACCAGGCTGGGCTGGCTAGACCTGAGGGGCCGGGGGCTGGCAGGGCTCACTTTGCAAGAAGTGTAGACGGTCCCCAACACTTCAACACGCTTCCAAACACACCCTGCACATCCAAGGGGACCAGATGCTCAGTGGTGAGAGAAGCAAGCAGGACTCAGGAGGCAGAGATTCAGAATTTGTGGTTTATTGACACTTCTGCACAGTGGGCCCTGGGAGAACACCCTTCTGGCCCCTTAATCTTGGGACTTGTCCCTAAGAACAGGGGAAACATTCATCCTGTTTTACAACATGACTCCCCATCACACAAGAACATGACTCCCAGGAAACGCACTGAGCTGTGCACAGATAAACCCTTGGCAAGGCCTGCACGGCACATGAACGGCAAAGCTTGGCGCGTTTGGCAAAGCTGTGGAGCCCTGGCACAAAGCACAGGACTCCGGGGGCTGCCCCCTTTGGGCTACAGAGGGAGAATCGAACCAAAAACACAGCTTCCTTTACACAGGCCCACCAGGCTTCCATTTAGCTGGGGCGGGGTCAGGCCTAGGAATGGCCAGGACTGTCCTCCCAGCCCTGGGAACACACTGAGGTAGCCGGGTGCCCGAGCCACAGCTCATGGCGTCAGGGGAGGGCGAGGGCTGGGGCCTGTACTGGCCTGCGGGAGGCAGGAGGAGACAGGCTGCGGCCAAGGGCAGGGTCTGGCCCAAGGCTGACCCAAGACCTCAGAGAGCCTGTGCTTCTCCCATGGGCCCCAGGACCCTGATGCCACACCGTGTCCCTCACCCCCTAAAACACATCCCTTTCCTATTCTGAGGCTGGGGCTGCCTCTGGGACTCTGACTAGTGTACCCTCCTGCCCCCACAGGCCTTGGCTGGTTATCAGCCCTACCTGTAAAGCAAGGCTCTGTTTCTCCGGCTTTTGTATTCCATATAAGGCGCTGGCATCTGTAGCTCGATTCTTTTCCAACCCACTTAATTTTAAGAATAGACACTAATAATACTTAACCATCCCTCCCCGCTGGCGGTGGGGGAGGGGCCCTCGGCTCTGAAAGTATCTCCCCAGGATGCTCCGGGATCACCTCGAGGAGCCCCTGCAGACTCAGCACAGCCCCTGGGCCTTACAAAGGGGAAACTGAGGCCCAGGGAGGCACAACAACTTGCTAAGCTAATACAACAAACAAGCGGCAAAGCTGGGGCTTGAGAAAGAGATTAAGATTTCCAGACCCATGTCCCTGGCTAGGGGTCCTCGTGGGACCGTGGCCTGAAGAGGAGGTGGCCCAGGAGTCTCGGAGGCTGAAGGCACCTGGTGACTCCCAGTCCAGCCCCAGTCAAAGTGGAAGAGCCCTCCTCTGTGCCTAGGTGCTAGCACAAGGCCAGCCCCTGCACAGGGGGAGAATGAGGGCTCCCTAGGCCCCAAGGCAAGGGCAGAGCAGCCCCCGATGCTGGCTACCAGACCTCTGCCAGGCAGGGGCATGGCCGTCCCCATGTGGCCTGGCTCAGGAGGTGCTCGAACAAGCCTGGGGAGATCTCCTGGTAGAGCCTCCAGCCAGGGTGTGAATCACACCACCAAATGGTGTGATCCAAACCTCCATGGGGTAAAGCTCCACTCTTGGCAGCCATGAACAGAACAAGATTAGCAAAGAAAAGAGAAAAACAGAAGCCAATAGCTCCCTCCCTCCGTCAAGGTATGCCCACAGGCAGGACAGGCTGGCAGTGCCGTGTCGAGAGGGCACCAGGGGCCCTGGTTTCTGGCCCCCAGGAGGCAGTGGGCCTTCAAGTTAAGCCACGCAATACCTGGTCATTGCTGGTGGCCAACTGTTCTCTGAACGACACTGACTATGTTTAAGATGCTTTTTATCAGACCTTGAGCCAGGCATTCACCACACACTCTGAACCTCTTCATCCGTGCTGTGAGAATGAGGGCAAGGCTGGGCGTGCAGGCGCTGGGCTCACCTTGGGCAGGGTGGGCTCTCGTGCCCCTACCCCTCTGTGAGCTGAAAGCAGGGCCAAGGCGCTCCTTCCTGGGGCCCCACTGTCTGCACGGGGACTCTGAACACCCCCATGGGGACCTCACAGCCAAGCTTCCTCCTTGCCCTGCCCACCCCTCCCCGAGAAGCCCCGGATGAGCCACCTACTGCCCTGCTCGGACCGCCAGCCTCTGCCTAAAGCAGCCCTGGCCATGGCTCAGCCCTTCCAAGGCTGCTCCCCAGGGGCCTCCTGAAGTGGCCGACCTGTGTGTGTCCCTGTCTTCTACCTGGCACCCTTGCCCAGCCCTGCCACTCTTGGCTCTGCACACACTATGTGAGCTCCCCGAGGCACCCAAGCATGGTCGCTTATGAGCCCCACCTCCCCAGGGTGTGCCAGGGAATGTGGAGCTCTCACCCTGCTCAGGCCTCAGGCAGAGCGAGGCAGGGGACACCACCAGCCCTGGGGGTGAGACAGGGTGTGTGGCCTGCGCCATAGCCATCAGAGTCCCAGTGGCACCCCTGCTGCCTCCAGACAAAGCCAGAGACCCACAGGCTGCCTCTGGGCTTGTCAGAGCCTCTTAATTAAGCTCTTTCCCTACTAGACCAATTTGATTACAAATACATGAGACATTCCGGAGGAGACATTCCGGACGTTCCAAACATCAGCAAGGTCCCACTGCCTGGGCTCCAGCCAGGGCCAAGGGGGTGGGTATGGAGGCGGATGGGCTACAGTGACCCTAGATGCCTGGAGCCCTGCTGTCAGGCCCAGGCACTGACACACAGCAGCTGCAGCTCCCAGGAAGGCTCCTGGGGCACTCTGCATCACCAAAAGGCAGAAAGAACTCTTCCAGAAGGATTCCAGCCAAAATCATGCCTCCCCAAGAAAACAAATCCTGCTTTTGTAAAAACTTCAACTCGCCTATCAGAATCCATCGCAGGCACAGCAGTTCTATCCTTGTCTAAAGCTGTTTAAGGCACTTGAGTGGCTTATTAACACCACCTGGAAAGTTTCTGTTCCAATCCTGATTTAGAAAATAAACTCAGTAATACTGCAAAAAAAGTTTCCTCGAAAAATAGTTTAAAAAAAAGTAAATACTTACGTTTTCTAAGGAATAAAATAAACACTAAGCTCTGCTTAAATTATATGACACAATGGATCACCTTGGCACTGAAAAAGAAAAAACCTGAAATACTGCTTCTGAATTAGACTTTCCCCTGGAAAAAAAAAAACAAACACACAAACAAAAGACATGCGTGCATGGTCCGTTCTGAGCTTCACCTCCCCAGAGTGAGCGAGGGAAGAGAGAGTGGCCCTGGAGGGAGTGGGGGTGGCCGCTGCAGACCAGACCCCTGGCCTCTCTCTCTTTCCAACGGGGCTGCTCGCCTCTCCCGGGGAAGCCGGCGTGTCCAACCAGGACCCACTGGGCATATGGGTCCGTAAGAACTCTCCCAGCCCGCCCTGGAAATCTAGGCCAGACACCCTGCTTGCTGGGCCCAGCCCCAGGACGCACTTGAAGACGTCTGTGGCTCCTGGGTCTGCTCGAGGGTCCCACCCCAAGGACCACCACCGCGTTGCTCCACCACACACAGTGTCTTTGGTTTGGCTCCCCACCGGGTGCCTGTGGCCTCTGGTCCCACCCCTGGCCCAATGGGAGCTGGGGGCAGGAGCCGGTCCCTTTCCTAGGCCACCTTCTCTTTGGTGAGGTCTCCCTCAGCTTCCTCGTGCCCAGTGCAGTTCCACAGCCACCAGGACAGGCTGCGGCAAGCACCTCAAGCAGCTCCTGGGTGCTGGGGAAAGCGCTGTGTGGGCGGCCACCCCTGCCCACCGCCGCCTGCCGACCTGAGGACTCTGAACGGGGAGAATCGCAAGGGCGGGAGGAGGGGCCGGGCAGGGGCCGGGACCACCTAGCTTCTCGGTAAAGCCTCGGTCTCAGGCTCTGAGAGGCCAGAGGGCAAGTCACGGCTCCTCCCACCTGCCTGGGAGTCCCCTGCTCCCTGGACCCCACCCTCTAGCAGCTCTCGGGGGTCCCTGAGGAAGACCACCATGACCGTGATGTTGTCATGGGAGCCCCGCTCCCGGGCCTCAGCCACCAGCTCCTCGGCAATGTGGAGCCCGCTGCCCTGCTGCCGAACCAGGTGGCTCTGGACGAGGCCTGCGACTTCCTGGTGGGGGACGACGTCGAAGAAGCCATCGCAGGCGAGCAGCAGGTAGTCCTCGGAGCCCGTCAGCTCCCGGGAGGCCACATCTGCCTCGCCAGACACGTAGGGCTTCTGGAAGACGTCCCCTGGGCATGGAGAGAAAAGCCTCAGTCAGAGGACCGTCTAGTCAGCCGCTTCCTCCCCATCTGCCCAGGCCCTGACCTACTGCTGGTCACCCCCTGCCCTGACAGCCCCCCACGCCCTGCGGGTACAGAGACCAGCCTGTTCTTGTGGGCTCTGTCGCTCCCCTGTGCAAACTGCCCAGAACCCCCTGACTGTGGCCTGTGAGCTCCCCCACCCACTGCCCTGGTGTGTCCTACAGACCCAAAGGCAGGAGCAGTGTAAAGAAAGTGCCACATTTGCTGAGAAAGACAGACTATTTCAGTTCAGGGGGGTCAGAGGGACAGACGCCAAGTCCCAGGCGCTTAGCTGGGGAAAGAGAGATTTTTCAGTGCTAGGAGCGGGGGAGGTATGCTTGCCAAGCCCCGAGGCTGAGACCTGACGGTGCCAAGATACTGAGAAAATGGGATCATGGGGTGAGGGGGACAACTATTTTTTTTTTTCCAAAAGAGAAAAAAGAACCACCAGCATGAATGTTGGGGAGATGAGGATATACCTCATTTATGGGATATTTAAGACTTTTCTTTTAGCACAGAGGATAGCTAGCCAAGGGTTTCCTACGACATTTTGGGGAGAGCTGTTTTAATGAAATCATATACAGTATGACTTAAACTGTAATTACTTGTGTGAGAAGAAAGTTTCCCAGGTGTTTGCAGTTGCAGTCTCTAAATCTGCCCCCTTCCTTCATGATATGATGGATGATGTCACCCCAGTACGGGGCAAACCCTTCTCAGCGCCTCACACTGCCGTCCTGAGTCCCCGGTGACCAGGGAGCACGGTCCCGAGGCCTGGGCTCCGGGCTGCCCGCTCCCTGCCCAAGCCCGCCTCGGCTCTCACCGATGGCTCTGGAGACGGCCAGGGTCCCGTTGACTCTCCAGCAGTCCATGTGAGACACAAAGCCGCCCAGCGCTTCGATGCGCGCCTTCTCGTCCTGTGAGGAGACAGCCAGAGTCGGGGCCTGGGTGAGCGGACGGGGCAGGGGCCCAAGGCCCTGCCTGAGCAGAAAGGCCGAGCTTTCTAAACTGGCGCTCAAAGCCGCAGCACTTGAACAAAGTCAGGAGGCTCAGACATGCACTCGAATTAGGCACCATTGAAAACAGTGAGAAATTATAAATAGCCCAAACGTCCTTCAGTTGCAGGAATGGCTAAAAGGACGGACCACTTGAGGTTGCTGAGCGATGGACACAAGCCCCAGATGCAGACAACAGGTCCCTCAGCTTCCTTGCCTTTAACTTGGGGACACTGTCCCTACCCTGGAAGCTGCTGGGACATGGCGAAGTGTGTGACGTGTGCGGCCACATGGCAGGGCCCTGACAGCGGCCCGTGCCCGCTCAGTTCTTGTCCTCCTCAGCCCAAGCACAGCCCAAGCACAGCCCCAGGCACTGTCTCTGCCGGCCAGAGGACCATGGTGCTCCAAGCCTAACCTGCACCCACAGGACAGGGCGGAGGCTCGGTCCAACCACAAGCCCCTCTGGAAACCGCTTTGATCCTATCAGTTCCCTGGAAGGAGAGGCTTTCCAGACACGAGCCGTTGCCCGAAGGCTGACAGAGTGGGCCCCGGGAAGCCAGGGGAGCCAGGCATCTCACAGGCCACTGGGGAGGGAGGGCATCCTTTACCCCTATTTCTCTTGTCGGGTAAATCTTCTGACCCCACAGAACACTGGGAGTGACAGCAGCTCCCGCCCTTCTGGGCCCCAGGATGCAGCACCAGCTGGGCATGAGAACTCTGACACCCTAGGGGATGGTGTCCACTGGACAGATTGGGATGTCAGCCTGGTCCCCTCCCCAGGGCAGATGCAGACCCACTTCCAGGGGCCTGAGGGATGGAGCCCTCCCTCCAGATGCTGGCACCAAGGACCAGGCCTTCCTGTGTGGTTCCCTGGCAGAGGGTGTCACAGTGGGGACACACGGGTTTGCAGGAGCCCTGGCCCTCCTGAGTGCCCGCTGCACAGGCCTGTGCAGTGACTGGACCCGTGCTTGGCAGGCCGGGCATCCCTGTCACTAGAAACTGTCACCCGTTCGAGCTGAGCTGGGGAGTTGTTAAACTGTGGAGGAGGCAGGACCAGGGGCCCTGGAAGGCTCCTCTGGGTCTAAGATGCCCTCCCCATGGTCTGAGAAAGGAAGGCAAAGGCACCAGGGAGGGGGGAGGAAAGGAGGGGGCTGAGCAGAGGGTAGAAAAGGAAGTGGGTGATGGACACACACCACACACACGTGTTCACACACGTGTTCATACACACGCATGAAGATGCCCGCAGACCAGCAAGGCACTGCAGATGGGCACAGCCACCCACCCCCTTGGAGGCTTCCCTCGGGAGGGGCTGCGAGCCCGAGGGCACCCCAGCCTACGCCGTGGGAGGGCGCAGTCGAGAATCGTGAGCCTTTCCCCGCTTCTGTCTCCCACACACTCCAGCCCACCCCAAACGCTCAATGCCTGCGAGGCGGGGAGTGGGCGGGTGACGGAGGATGAACTGCCAGCTGCTCCCCGGGGGGCCCCTTGAGGTGTGGCTCACAGCCCACACCCATCCACCTTTGTCCAAGGGGAGGGGCAGGACCGAGAGACGCGGACCCACCGCCACGTCCCCCTTGGCGTGGGGTCTCCCCTCGCAGCCAGGCGCTCAGGCTGTCCAGAGCTCTGAACCTTCCTTCCCGAAGCCTCCCATGGGAGACGGCTGTGGGGACAAGGCTGAGCTGGAGGCTGGGAGGACTCCGGGGCCATGGGCGCTGCGACCCCCACTCTAACCACGGGCCCAGTGCCCTGTGCTGGCTGGGCTGACCCAGCGCCCTCTGTGCAGGCTGCCTGGGCTCCGGGTTCTAGAGAGCCGGTGCTGAAGCAGACCCCCCTCACCACCAGCCTGCCCTCTAACCTGGTCCTGCGCTGGGTCCTCCTCCCCTCCCATGGCTCCCACCTCCGTCCTCAGGCTGGCTTGGCCTGGCTTGGTCCAGGGCAAGTGTGTCCCTGGGCTCAAGGTGCCCTTGCCTTCGTCTCCTGTCTCAACACCCCCTCAGCAGCTCTTCTCTGCTTCTCCCACCTCGTCTTCCCTGAACCCCCCAGCCCCCACCCCGCCTGAAATAGCTTCTCCCAGGTCACTCCTGCCAACCACCAGCCCAGCAGGTTCCTGTTAGCAGCCACTTCCCACCCCCCAGGAGCGTGGGGCTCTGCTCAGCTAGGCCCCAGCAGCAGTGGCCAGCGGCACCGCCATCCTCTCGGACGCCCAGTGCTCTGCGATGTCTCCATCCCCAAAGCTGGGCCTCCCCCTTCTGCCTCTCTCCAGCTGCCTCTCCAGGCTGGCCTGCCTTGTCTCCCGACTGCCCTCCTGGATTCACACTTCTCTGAGTCAGCCTTCAACTCGCGCTCCAGTCTGATCATTGCAGAAGTTTCTAGTGATTCTTTGCAGAGTTCCTCCTGGCCCAGGGCAGCCCCAGCCTCCCCTGCCATAGGAGCAGCAGGTCAGTGTCTTCTTCCCAGTTCCCTGTGAATCTCTTACCCGCTGACTCTGGCTTGACCTGCCCTTTCCTCCTAGTATCTACCCCTGGCCTGCTGGAGTTGCACCTACCTTCAGGGTCTGGCTCCAAGCCCCACTCCCTTAGCTTCTCTGCTGTATCCTCCCGGCACCTCGCCTACACCCTGAGCTCTCGCCCGCCTTACCCCCCATCCGACTGTGAGGCACTGGGGGGCAGGAATTGGGTCCTGTTGTATTATTTCTCTGCCTCAGCAAAGCACCTTGTGCAGAGTAGGTGCTAAACATGTGCTGGCCTGAACTGAGCCCAGCGGCAGGACAGCCTCTGTTCTGACAGCTACAGAACAAGGCAGAGCAACACAGGGTCCCCGCATATTCCTTGGAGCTGCTTTCAGCAGCTGCTGGACCCTTGCTGCAGCTCGCCAGGTTGTCACCAGTTTCCCACCCTCATAAGTGACATGGTGACACCCATTTTTGTGGGAGAACCTCTGCTGGGATTACTTCTCCGTGCGGGTAGTGGGCTGTGATCAGATCATGGGGTGAAGAGCTGAGCCTACAGGGGGAGGCTGGCCGGGGCCGGGAGGGAGCTGGGACCCAGCTGGCAGCTCGTCTCTGTGTCACCTGCAGGCTGCAGATCCACGAGAAAACAGACACTCGTGTGTGCTTGTCCTGTGCATGCAACCATATCAGCACTCCACGTGCACCGGGCCACTCAGTCCTCACCCCAAACCTCCCCGTGTGATGGACTTGGAAGGGGTGGAGCCAGGACCAAGCAAGGCCATCTGTCCGTGCTCTCTGCCATGGTGCCACACTGCAGGCTCAGGCAGCATTTGGGAAAAAAGTCCCCACCAGGCTTCAGAGGAGATGCTGGACACTGAGCCTGCAGGGGTGCAGGCGGCGGGGGGAGGGGCCCAGCACCTGAGCAGGGGTCTGCATCTCATCCTCACTTGGCCCCATTTCACCTGACTACATGTCTGGGGAGGACAGCCCACCAAGGAGCAAGCACCAAATCCCTCCACGGTGGCAGTGGCAGCATCTGTCTGCTACCTTGTCTGTGCTCTGGGCAAGTGACTGAACCTCTCTGAGCCTCAGCTTTCTTCTCTGTACAACGGGGAAAGCACGTGTAGGAGGCTTAGCCCAGACTGTGCGCTGCAGTGAGCAGCCAAGGAACGCTGCCACCCCTGACTGTTAGGACGATTAACACCCCACAGTCTCTGCTGCGCTCCCCAAATCTAGAAGCCACAGAAGGAAAGACCGCTCAACTCAACGACAGAAAAAACAAAGCTTCTACCTGGCAAGAGCTTGTAAACAAAGAGAAAAGAGAAACAACAAATAGGAGAAAATTTTCAAATCATCACAGACCAAGAGCTAACTTCCCTAATATATATAAGGTGCCTACAAATTGGTAAGAAAAACAGACAATGGACAGGAAGAAAATGTTCATGGGAAATGCAATGTCAGTGATCTTAAACTTTTGAAGACATGCGCCAACTCACTCTGAAACAGACAAGCAAATGCAGCAATTGCCCTGAGACAGCCTTCTCACCTCTCAGATAGGCAGAATTCCGCTGGTTGGAGGGACCCTGGGGAAAGGGACCCTCTTGGTGCATCGCGCCAGCACAGGCCACTACAACCCAAGGCAGGCAGCCTGGCACATCCACCCAGACTGTGCACTCGTCTGCTCCAACCCAGCCATCCCATTTCCAGGGACGTGTCCTTTAGAAATACTTGACCCTGAACAACCTCACGTACAAAGTCATGTGCCGCTGCACTGTTTTTAGCACCGACAGACTGAAAAGGTCTCAATGTCCATCCGCAAGGGACAGGATGATGAATGGAATGCTGCACAGCCGTGAGAAAGCACAGGAGCTCTATGTGCTGACGTGGAATTGCCCACCAGGTGCACAGTGACGTGAAAACAGCCATTGCAGGGCAGCGTGTGAGAGAGCAGGGTTTGGCGGGGGCATACAGCACTCTTTGACATCTAAACGCTCAAGACCTGACCTCAGAAGACAGGCAGACTGGACACTTTTGTGAGATGTGGTCCCAGCAGGAACATCATCCTCATGTCCAGGTGAGGACCCCAAAGTCCAGGCAGGTGAGTGACTGCAGAGTCACTCAAGGTGCCAGCACAGCCCTAAGCCCGGCTCCTTCCAGCCCCATGCCGTGTCACCTCCTCCTGAGACCCTCCTTGCCTACAGCCCCCATGGGGTTGGCTGCTCCCTGCCCATGTGCATGACAACTCTGCACTGGGCTGAGCTGACCCCATTCCCTGGGCTGCTTTCGGGGCAGAGGACCCACAGAGCTCTCAGGAAGGGCTCACTCGAGACCCCCTGGCCACTCATGTAGGCAGGGGAGCCCTCCCTCTGGGGGGTGCCAGGATTAGCACTTCCTGAGGTGCCCAGACTGGGGTCCCCTGTGTGGGCCCAGCATGATGGGGCCTGAGAACCTCCTGGGCTTGGATGGAGGGAGCCCCTTACCTGTCGCTCGGGTCTGTGCGGTTCCATCAGCTTCACCACCTGTCCCTGCTGCACCAGGATGACCTGGGAGTCCCCGAGCCAGGCAATGTGTAGGGTTGTTCCCACGATGAGTGCACACACACCTGTGGTGCCGCTCTGCAGCCGCTGTGGGGAGACAGTGCCCACGTGGTGTGAGGTGGGCCTGGGCGCATGCACTGCAGGTACACACAGTCCAGACTAAACAACCTCAGGAAAAAACGGGACTGAACCCCTGAGCCATGCAACAGCAAGGAAGACTCTCATAATGACTATGCTGCGTGAAAGGAGAGCACATCCTGTAGGATCCTGCTCATATCAGACTCTGGAAAATGCAAACTCATCTGCGGTGTCAGAAAGCAGATGAGTGGTTGTCTGGGGAGTGGGCAGGGAAGGGCAGGAGTGGGCAAAGGACGGGTGGCAGGGTGAAGCTTCTGGGGCTGATGACTGTGTCTATTACTGTGGTGAGGGATTCACAGGTGTGTACGCTGTATAAACCCAAACTTACCAAAAATTGCATACTTGAAATATGCACAGCTTATTACATGTCAATGACATCTCAATAAAGCTGTTTAAAGAACATAATATACTAAACACCTGCTTCAGAGAATCCTTTCCCTACTCCGAGAGGTGGCCCTGTCACCTCCCGGGGGTGTCAGCCTTTCCCTGGGCCCCCCGTACAGCTGTAGACACTGTGTGGTTTTTAGTTGAGATGCAAAGTCTCGTTCCACTGATTTCCATTAAGGTCTGTGCTCAGGGCGTGTGATGATGGCGCAAGTCTCTCCAGGCGTCTCCCCACTGAGGCAGGTCTTTTAAGCAATCACAGCCTCAGTTTCCCAATGCCTAAAATGGGCACAATATTAGCATCCACCTCACAGGGCTTCCAGGAAGACGCAGTGAAATTCTGCAGGTAGGTTCAGAGGGGAAGTTTGCAGAGGAAGGGCCTGTGGTGTGTATGTTCTTTCTTCTTTCAGAGACAAAGGCCTCATCCCTACACATGGCTATAAATCCTAAGGAAAGAATGTTCCCAGCAGACAGCAGTGGCCAGCTGAGACCCTGCCTAGAAGAGCAAGCAGAAGTGGGCGGTGTACTGATCGTGTTTTCGCTTCCTGTATTTTACGATACTTTCACATCCTGGGGCCTTGCTGCCCCTGGAGAGACTGCCCTCCCGGGCTGGCTAACTCCTAGAGACAGCAAATGCTGGGGGCGGGGGGTGCACACAGAAGGCTCCGGCCAAGCTTCCCTCCCTCCCCTCTCACTCCCCCCCGACCCTGGTGCTTCCCTGCATGGCTCTGCATGGCGTGGCATGAAGTGCACCCTCCTCTTGGGAACTGTAAGTAATACACTTTTCTTTCAAGGCACTGGTCTCTGTGTCTGTCACTTTGCCACACCTGATTAAAGCAAAATCCTGGGAACATTTTAAAACAGGCTGTCCTTCCCCACACGGCCTGCAGACCCCTATGGCGGGGCAGGTCCATGTGGCTGAGGGGCCCAGCATGCTGGATTGGGCAGGCTTTGTGCTGCTTCTATTCAAATGAGAAATGAGCCCCCCCTTACTGTAAGGATGAAATGATGTGATCTCCAGCCGTGTCTAGTGAGGACCTTCTGGCACCAACAACCGCTTGGCTTTCCCTGTGCAGAGGCTGGACTCTCTACCGGCCTCCAAACTGCACCTGAGGCCCGGCTGCTGGTTCTCACCTCTCGCTTAGCTTTCCTGAGGAACATCTGGTCAGTGTGCCGGAAGGCTTCTCTGAGGGCTCCCGCGGGGTCTGTGGGCAGCTCTGGCCTGCGGGCTGCATTGGCATGCACGTGGGCAGCAGCATACCTCGCAGCATCCACCCCTCCGTGACCATCAAACACAGCAAAGTAGGCGCGGTCCACAGGGTCCTGGTGGGGAAGGAGTGGGGGTCACAGACCTGCTGGCCTCGCACCAGCCACTCTGGTGGGGGGGGCCCAGGCACTGAGGGAGGAAGGGTCTGGAAGAATCTGCACGGCCATCAGATGGGGCAGCCTGGCTCCTGCGCTTACGAGTGGGGAGATTTGGAAAAGGATGGCCCTTGGGAGTCTCAAGTTTCACCATCTGCACCCAGTTGCTACAAGCATAAAATGAGGGGAGACGCTCCGGGTAGCTCCCGGCACCAGGGGCCGAGCAGCGTTCTGTAATCATGGGCCTAGGGCGAACCTGGTGCTGGGATGATGAACCGGGTCTCCCAGAGCCCCCTGGGAAGGGCGTTGAGAACTGCCTGCACCTTAGCCTTGAGACGGCAGCTGACGAGTGTCTCTCCGGCCTGGGCTTTGGTGGGCAGCTCTTCTTGGCACCTGGGGGCCCCCAGCCCCTGCTCCAGCCCTCTGAAAGTTGTCCCTGGGGCCCTGCAGGGGGAACACTCACGGACAAGCCGAAGAGCTGGTTGAAGGTGGGAAGGGCCACGTGCCGGTCCTCCATCTTGCGGCGAGTGTTCCGGATGGCGTGGATGGAGACCAGCCACTGCCGCTGTGGGGTCCCGACAGTCAGTGGTACCTGCTTCTGCCACTGGCTGGCGACTTCCCAGAGGAGGTTAAAGAAACTCCGTGCTAAGCCGTGGGCATCCAGCACTGATGGACATGATGGAGGGATTGTCAGGGCAGTGGCCACCCAGCCAGCTGGGGCTCTGCTGGCTCACAGCCCCACTTCCTGCTGTGCCCTTCAGCAATCCAGACAGCCCCCACCACGAGCTGGCACAGGCACCGCCAGCCGTCCCCTCCAAGTGCATTCTGAGCACACCAACCTAACAAGCTACATATGGCCAGCCTGTCATCACAATTAGAAATGTCTGGTTTGGCAGTATGTCCCAGAAGGTGCCCACCCCACGATGGAGCAACTCCACTCACGGGAACCCACCCTAAGGAATAATCGAAAATAAAAAAATACTTTAAGGACAAAGTACAGAATCATTTAAAGTTGCCCATTAATTAGAAACAATCTATATCCAATGACAGAGGAATGATAAGTAAATTATGGTCTATTCTCTTGATGAAGAATTAAACTACTAAAAATGATTTCACAACTAAACATGCAACTACCATATGACCCAGTAACTGCATTCCTAGACACTTATCCCAGAAAAATGAAGACTATGTTCACACAAAAACTTGTACATGTTCATAGCAGCTTTATCTGTAATAGCCACAATCTGGACTCAGCCCAGATGTGCTTCAACATGTGAGTGGCTAAACAAACTGTGGTCCACCCATACCTTGGAATACTCTCAGCAAAGCAAGGAATAAACTACAATCTGGTTTCATCTTCAGAGAATTATGTGGGTGAAAAAAACCAATCTCCCAAAGTTACACATTTATAAGCATTCTTTGTGGGTTTTTGGTTTGTTTTTGTTTTTTCAGAGATGAGGTCTCACTCTGTCACCCACGCTGGAGTGCAGCAGCATTATCATAGCTCACTGCAACCTCAAACTCCTGGGCTTAAGCGATCCTCCCACCTCAGCCTCCCAAGTAGCTGGGTCTACAGGTGTGCACCAGCACGCCCACTTAATTTTTGAAAATGTTTTGTAGAGATGGGGTTCCCCTATGTTGCTCAGGCTGGTCTCAAACTCCTGAGCTCAAGCGATTCTCCCGCCTCGGCCTCCCAGAGTGCTGGGATTACAGGCCTGAGCCACTGCGCCCGGACTCTTCACCTTATTTCTTACAACCATGTGTGCAGCTAAGATTATCTCAATACAAAAAGTCTAACTAAAAAAAACTAAAAGGTAAGACAAAAATGGACTTTTACCAAGTTTACAAGCATGTAAAACGCTTATGTCATGATGTTAAGTGAAAACAGGAGGACAGAAAATTACACATACAGTTTAATCACAAGCACATTAAAAACCACCTGGCCCAGAGGAAAAAAGAAAAGGCAGGAACAGCACAGAACCAAAATGTCAGCAGTGGGTATCTGCAGGTGGTGGTTCTACGGGTGATTTGTTCCTTAAGTGCACTTTTTGAATATTTTCCCAAGTTTCCACTACAAGTGTTGGCCCCACGTGGTGGCTTTAAAGTACGTCCGTAAGTTCTTTGACACTTCTCCTTCTGAGAGGTGGGGCTCAATTCCCTCCCCGTGAATGTGGGACTTAGTGAGGGGCTTCTGACGAACAGAGCAATGTGGAAGTGACCACGTGCGGCTTCAGACACTGTGTAGTGAGAAGGCCTGGGGCTTCCACTTGTGTTCGCTCTCATCACTTGATCTGAGGGAAGGCAGCTGTCACGCTGTGAGGACGCTCAAGCGGCCCTGTGCAGAGTCCCCATGGGAAGGAACTGAGGCCTCCCACCAACAGCCGAGTGTCTGCGACACCTTGGAAGTGGCTCCTCCAGCGAGCTGGCGTCCAGGCGAACACAACCTTGTGAGAGGCGCTGGGCCAGAACCACCCAGCTAAGCTGCTACCAAGCTCCAGACCCACGGAAACTGTGGGAGAATAAATGTCTGTTGTTTTAAGCCACTACAGTTTGGGGCAATTTGTTATGTAGCAACAAATACACCCCGAATCCTACGTAAGGCTGGCTTCTAAAGAAAAGATCGACAAGGAACAGGTCCAGAGGAGCTTCAGGGGCTTTGCCTTCAGGGACTCAACTGCCTCAGTGCACAAAGCCCTCCTGGGACTCCTGCCGGTCCAGGTGTGTGTGGCAGGCACAGGTATGCCAGGGCCAGTAGCCTGAAGGGGGCTCAAGGGCAAGTCATTGAAAACAGGGCAGAATACAAGTGTCGCAGGGCACACCTGGAGGACACGGGGTATTGAGAGAAGGAAGCGCTCCTGCCCACAGGTGGTGGCTATGGAGAAAAGGAGACAGGCCGAGGCTGGAGGGGGTGCCACCTAGGAAGAGCCATGAGCCCAAGGGTCTGTGTGTGCAGGAGGCTGCAGGATGATGGGTCCACAGGGAATCCACGAATCACAGTGGGGTGGGGGCGTCTAGAGCCGGCTGCTGCCACCACACCTAGTACAAGGGCCCATTCAAGCATCTGGCAAGAATTTGGGGCCTGGCAGGGCCAGACTGAGGGGCCGTGGGTGCACGAGGGGCCTGAGAACCGACACGGGCAGGTCCAGCTCAGGGGAAGCAGCTCCACATGCATTTGGCCCAGCAGGTCCCCTGCCAACCAGCGGGAGACTCCCTGGCCCACCAGTCCTCACGGTGCTGCCTCTCCTGCCCTCCTCTTCCTCTCTTCTGTGGACGGCTGTGCCACAGGCCCGTGCTGCTCCCTCTGGAAACCGCAGGCTCCTGGCGCTGACTTGGCCTCAGACCCACAGGGAGGTGCCCGGGCTGCCACCCATGCTCTTGCCTCAGGTCACACTGCTGCTACTTCCATCAACCTGTTTAGACTTGACTCTGCTCAGGCAGAGGGCACTGCTGCAGCAGGGTGCCAGCCCACAGATGCCGGAGGCCAAGGCTGCCCTAGCGCCTGCAGGAACTACTCTTGGAGTTTTGTCCTGATCACTGTCACCGCAGAGGGGCTGGCTGGTAGCACATAAAGGTTTCAGCCACATCTCTGCCCTGATGTGGTGACTCTCACTGTCCCTGCCCTGGCCCTGATGCAGCGACCACAGACTTGACTGTGTCAAGACGACAGAGTCGACTATGCTCTGACAGGGAGGGCGTGATCAAGGCCGCTAGCCCAGGCCCGCATGGGGAGAGCAGGCGCCGGTTCAGAGGCCTGAACCTGCCGAAGCCCCAGGTGTAGGGCCTGGCTGGCGCCAGCCTCAGCAGTTCCCCTTCCCACCAGCAGGTGACACTGGATGGGCAGAGAAAGCAGCGGGCTGGGCTGGGCGGTGAGGGTGCTCCCTTTGTGTGGCCGCAGAGCCACAGCCCAGGAGCAGCAGCTGCCACCAGCTAGCGGCCTGTTGGCTCTGCGGAGAACAATGGCCGCCTGTCACTGCAGACAGCTGTCCCCCAGGCGGGGAGGCGAGGCTGTGCTCCTGGGGAGTGCAGGCGGGGAGCCAGGACAAGGAGCAGGGGACTAGAGCCAGGAGAACGGCCTGGCACCTGCTGACGCTGGAGGCTGTGTTCACTTTGCCCACACCACACGTGCTGCGCTGACACCGAGTTTAGAGTAAAACAGCCAGAAAGGAAACCCACTGAGACCGCGCGGCCCGGGTGCCCGTCGGGGGAGTTTCAGCTGGGTGCTCCCACCTGCAAGGTCCTCCCTCACCCTGCAGCCTGCGCCTCTCACTCCCTGTATTTCTGGTCCAACATGAACCAACACTTTGGTGAAACACAATAAAAAGGAATTACTAGTAAAATGAAAGAAAGTCATGGGAGACGAGAGCCCTGCTTTTTTCCGGTTAGATTCTCTGTCAAGGGTTCTGCAGGCCTCTCGACGCCTCCTCCCCGTTTCTGGGTTCCTCTGGCCAGGAGCAGGCTGACAGACAGCTGCCATCGGTGTCTGCCCACGGGACTCACAGAGCGTGTCCACACAACAGGGTCCTGACTTGGGTCAGTCGAGGCAGGGGGCCTGAGCTCTGATGTTTTCTACCATCTGGACCTCGATGCCACCCCTGTGAGCCCACGGATGTGCCAGCCTGCCGACTCAGACCTCGCCTGTCTGGGCACATGTTAGCTGAGGTGGAATGGCAATGCATTTGAGCTTGGCTGCACGACCGTGAGTTAGCCTGGTGGTTTCCTCACGTGTAAAACAGGACCTGCAGTGCTTGTTTCCTGGGCTGTTCTGAAACCTCAGTGAGAGGGGACACAGGAGGGCGCCTGCACCCACAGACCCGTCTCACGTGCTGACGGCCACCACCCACCTTGCTGCTGTCTTGTGCATCCTCTGCACCTTGATTCTGCCACCTGTCGTGAGCCAGTGCTCCGGGGCCCATCCCTCTGTGGCCCCCATCAACATGCTCCCCACGACAACATCACCCTGTGTCACCTGCTAAGCAGCCCCAGAGCCACCTCAGAGGAAAGAGAACTCACGGGTCACAGGGGTCTTCTCCTCCTCCTCCTCCTCTTCCTCCTCCTCCTCCTCCCTGGGCAACTTCCTAAATTCAGAAAGGTCCGTCTGTAGCAGCTGGGAAACTGCCGCGTGGGCCAGGGATGCAGCAAGCGGCAGCGGAGCGTTCCTAGGGACAAGAAAGGAGAAGTGAGGCTGGGCCCTCCCCAGCAGGAGCCAGGCCCAGCACCCTGCCCTGACCATCAGCCCACTGCTGCGGGGCCACATGAGCAGGGCGGCCTCTGTCTTCGGGGAGCTGGGGCTGGGTGCTCACATAATGCTCTATAAGGCAGACATGCAACACCGTCCACCGGGGCCTGACTGGGGCTGGTGGGGCAGGGGATGTCCCAGAGATGTGAGAGCTGCACCCTCAGCCTCGGTGGCTGAGCAAACTGCCTGACAGCCAAGCTGATGACAGCTCCTGGTCCATGTGCTCCAGGGCGAGGGAGTCACCCAGGCTAGCTGGGGACTCCCAACGGTTGGGAGGTGTGTTATGGGTTGAACTGTGTCCCCCCAAAATTCATATGCTGAAGCACTAACCCCCAGTACCTCAGAATGGGTCCTTATTTGGAAATAGGATCACTGCAGACAGAATGAGTTAAGATGAGGTCATATTGGAGCAGGGTGGGCCCCTACTCACATGTGATTGGTGTCTTTATAAAAAAGGGGAAATTTGGACACAGATGCACACACAGGGAGAACGCCACGTTGACATGAGGCAGAGATCCTAGATGAGCCTAAAAGCCAAGGAACGCCAAGCAAGGATGGCCCACAAACCACGAGAAGGAACCAGACCTGACAACACCTTGATCTCAGACTTCTTGTCTCCAGAACTGTGAGACAATACATTTCTGTTGGTTAAGCTGCTTGGTCAGTGGTCATTCATATAGCAGCCCCAGGAAACTGATCCCAGGGCATGAGAGCCGTGGGTCAACCTGGCAGAAGGAGTGGCTATGTGCAGCCCCAGGGTCCCCGGGCAGATGGAGCTGTGGGGGCACTGGGGCAAGGGGTCTGTGTGGCTGGGTGGACCAAGCTTTGTGGCAACAGGGAGCCACTGACTGTGGTCTGTTTTGAAGAGGGATGTGGCATGATGGGCTCTTTGACCCTGGCGTGGAGGGTGGGCTGAAGGGTGAGGCTGGTGGGAGGTGGTAGCAACTGTCCAGGGGAGAGAAGTGGAGGCCCAAGCTGGGCAGGGCCGTGGTGACGGGCAGGATGGGAAGAGGTGGGCCGCATTGGGGGCTGGGTGGAGGGAGGCTCAGGGACAGTGTCAAAGTTTCTGTTTTATGCAACTGGGGGGACAGTGGTACAATTAATTACCCCAGTGGGGACACAGCCAGGCTGGGCAGGGGATGGTGATGGGTTCTGTTTCCATGGCGAGCCTCAAGGTCCTCAGAGGCTAAGAGGCCTGGGGGGCTGTGGACATGTGGTCTGGGTGGGAGGTGCAGCTGTAGAATGACGGTGGTGGGGAACCAGGGCACACAGGAGCTTGCCTGCCGGCGAAGAGGACCAGGGAGAGGCTGGAGAAGTGGGGACAACTCCAAGGGTGGCCTCCTGGGGGCCACGGAGGAACAGTGCTGAGAAATGAGACTTGGTCACCTGCTCTGAACGTCAGAGGACAGAGCCGAGGAGTGGAGGTGGTGTGGGCGGGGTGGAGAGGGAGGTCACTGCGGGCTGGGAGCATACGGAGGGGAGGAAATGTCAACCCTGAGCTGGGGGCCTTTGGCAGGCGGGCAGTGTGGAAGGGAGCAGAGGGGCAGAGCAGGGGAGAGTTTTGGGGATGGAGACACGGAAGCCAGCTGTGGCCGAGGACGGCAGTGGGGAGGACTGTCCGGAATTCTGCGACTATGCACCTTTCAACGCCCATCCCTGTCCCCCCGGGCAGGCTCTGAGCTCAGGGACCTGGCTCAAACACCATGTCGGCGGGAAGCCCAGGTAGAAAGGGTTGCCCCTCCTGATGCCCCCACAGCCTCTGGGATGCATCCTGACCCCAGGAATCTGCCTTTCCACCCAGCAGGGGCCCATGGAAGCTGGGTGGCATGCATTTACCCTGTGTGCCTATCCCTGCGGGTGGGGGGCTTGCCTGGAGGCAGCCAGGTGATTCTTTGCTGGGCTGACACTCCTGGTTTTAACTGGCGGGCGAGGACTTTCCAACAGCCCAGGCTGACAGGTCACGTCCTTCGGGGGCTGGGAGTCCCAGGCGTCTACCAGTGGTCTTGGCAATCTATTGGGGTGAATTCCCGATATTTTAAAACGAGAGGGTGACTCAGGAGAGAAGCCTCTGGAACTGCCTTTGAAAAACAACCAGCCAAGACAGGAGAAATGAGTTCCTCTGCTATTCGGGGGTTTCCTGCCAACTGCTGGGTTTTCCTTTTTCACAGCAGGAGAAGGGACATCTGTTTCCCCTCTGTCCCTGTGAGGTCATGTTTCGGCTTCCTGCCCGCCCACCACTGCTGCTGGGGGCAGGGAGGTGGCTTCCGGCTGTGGGGACCCAGACAATGCCTGCCCACGGGCCACCAACATCCCCTTCCTGGACACAGCTGCTGCCTTATCCATAGGCCCCACCCGTGGACACGCCCTGGAAGCTCTCAGTCCTGAGTCACTGCACCATGAAAGTCAGCCCCAGTTCTGGTCCCCGCAGGGCGGGGCTCTGAAACACAGAAGATGCTCCAGGGAAGGGGCCAGGTGTGTGCAGAGCCCAGGCACCCGAGAAACGAGAAATGCTACCGTGCCTGCCTGGGGGGTCACAAGGAATTTACAGTCTAGCGGTGGAGATGAAAAGTGTATGTATTAAATAATTACAGAGTGAGTAAGCTATGCACTGCTTGAGGACCCAAAGACGTGACATAAGAGAGGTAACAGCAAGAGGGGAGACAGGACATCAAAGCTGCCCACCACGAGCTGGGTGATCTAACTTCTGGACAGTCTCAGAGAGGACGCCACTCAACATCTGCAAAGGAGCCCATGAGCCAATATACTCGGAGCTCTTCACACCCAAGAGCCCAAACTGGGGCTGTGGGGACAGGGAACAGAGCACGGAGGTGGTGCGTGAGTGTGCGCGTGTGAACAGGTGGATGTGGTGCCAACAACGTGTGAGGTTCGGGCCCCAAGTGACGACCACACATATGAACCACCACGTCTACATGTGAACGAAAATGCTAGAAAAGAACAAAAATAAAAGAAATCCATTAAGATGGCCGGGAAATATAAGACCTTAAAGCACTCCATTCCACCACACATTGTGGAGCGTTAAGGTGGGTTCCGGGGCTACGGAGGCCCGCGGGGAGGTGGTGCCCCTCCTGCCTCAGCCCCTCCCCACTCACACCCATCACTGACCATCCACAGCGCCCCCTCCTCGTAACCAAAACACACTGGCCCCAGGCCCTGCCCCCTGCAGACCGCTGGGACTGCCCCTGACCTTGGCCCAGGCCCCTCCCCAGGCCATACTGTCACTGGGCGTTCCCTCCTGAGCTCCGTGGGGGCTGCCAGGTGGACACGGCCCTGGAACACTGCCCATGCTCAGGGACATCGGCTTCCACACTGCACAGGGTGAGTTGTCTCTACTGGGGCCTCGGGGTCCTAGTAAACAGGCCATCACAGGGTGTACAGGGATGCAGCTGATCTGCCACAAGGAGCACAGGAAACTCGTGCTCAGGGGACACAAACATGGAGGCTCTGTTGGGGGGAAGCCACGGCCAAGGGCACTGTCACAGCTTCAGGGGATTTCCAGACACCCCAAGGATGATGCTGGGACTAGGGGCCCTGGGCACGGCGAGGGACTAGGCTCACAGAGACACGGCACGGCCCGCCAGCCTTCTCACCCCCGTGAGCCACCCGTGTCAGATGGAGCGGTCTGACCGGCAGCTGTCTGAGCAGAGGGCCAGAGAAGAGATCTTGTCCTTCACTGTCTTTCGTGGGACAGATGCTTCCAGAATGGATGAATAAATGAAGACAGGAGGCCACAAGGCCCAGCCAGGGTCTTCTGAGGAGGGGACCTTGGAGGTCAGCCTAGGAGACAGCCATGCAGTCTACCTGCACACAACTACTCTTTATCTGCCCTCAAATCTGCTAAGCTGGTTGTGTCACCTCTCTGTACCTCTGCTTCCTCCCCCGTATGACGGGGACAGCACCAGCAACCTCTCAGACTGTGGCTGCCGGGGGCTAGGAAGCACTGCCCTGACTGCGAGGCCTCGGTCCAGTCTCAACCCACCAACCTCGGCCTTGGTCCATCCCACGGAACAGAAAGAGGACCTACCACTTAGCATCTGTTATGTGTTAAATTGTGTCCCCAAAGATACGTTGAAGTCCCAACCCCCAGTGGCTCAGAATGTGACCTCATCTGGAATCAGAGTCCTTGTTAACGTAACTAGTTAGGTTAGGATGAGGTCATACTGCGGTAGGGCCTAGTCTAATACGACTGGTGTCCTTACGTGAGGAGGAATGACACAGACCCAGGCAAGGGGAGAGGCCTGAAGGTGTAGACACACAGGGAGATGCCGCGTGAGACAAAGGCGAGATCGGAGGGATGGGTCTACAAGCCAAGGAACACTAGGAAGTCGACACAGATGCTAAGAGGAAGGCCCGGAACAGATTCTCCCATATTGGCTTTGAGAGAACAAGGCCCTGCCCACACCTTAATCTCAGACTTCTGGCTTCCAGAACTACGAGAGAACAAATTTCTGTTGTTTTAAGTGGCCAGTCTGTGGTCCTTTGTTACAGCAGCCCCAGGAAAGCCATATGATGGCACCGTCACAGGGATTTAGGTGGGGCTGGACGTGTGCAGTGAGCAGCAGCAGCAATGGAAGTCTGCACACAGCAGACATGCTGCGCCCCTTGCTCCCATCCCCTCCGAGGGCGCACAGGCCTACCTGCTGCCCAGAAAGCCCATCGCCAGCTCAGCCAGCTCGGCCTCCACCTCCTCGTGGCTGAGCGCCGTCCCCGGGGCCTTCCATGGCACAGGGCTCTCCGGGCTCAGCGGGGCTGGGAAGTCTCGCAGGAGTGTGTCCAGGAAGCCCCGGGTCTCCTCTGCACCACAGGCCATCTGGCTACTCTTCTGTGGGGCTCCAGAGGCCATTTCCAGAGCATCCCGGGGGGCTCACGGCCGGGATGACAGGGTCTCGTCAGTCTTCACTCTGGGGAGAGACATCAGTCAGCAGAATCATGGGGTGACGGGCATGTGGCAATGTGGAGAGCAGGAGTCCTGCTCTGACTCCCCACCCATGAGCATTGTGTAGCAGGCGCCATGCCAAGCCCTGGGCCTCATGGTTCAGGGGACACAAGTTAGTGGAGTGACGACCCCGGCCACTGTCCTGACCAGGGTCCAAGTGGGGACATGCAGGTACCCAGAGATGTGGTCTCGAGAGATGGCACCAGGACCAGAAGCTGTGTGGACATCTTAAGAAGTGACAGAGAAGGAAGATGTATTTCCGGCAGAGGGTGGCCAGTGTGGCCAGAGGTGGGTAGGAGAGGGACGCTGGGGCCAGGCATTGAGGCAGGCGAAGAGGTTCCACCTGATCTCGGGCCCTGGGCAGCCAGGAGGGCTCTGAGGTGAGGGGTGATGCCACCAGGTCTGTGAGCCTGGACGTGGTGACCAGATGGAAGGAGGGACTTGTCTGGGCTACAGCAGCGGCTTGGGGGAGGGAAGAGAAGGGCCGACGTGCAAGAGGGGCTGGTCCCTAAGCCCTGGCTGCAAGGGAGGCACTGTGGATGGTCGCAAGCTGCTGACCCCATGGGACTGGGGGGGGGGCACATGGGCTCTTCCTCCCTGAGTCCTTAGGAAAACTGAGGTCTCACTAGCTGCCAGGCCCTGTGCACTGCCCCGACACCCCAGGAGCCAGGATGAGCCCATTTCACAGCTGAGCTTGGAGAGGGGCAGCCCCTCACCCACAGTCTCAGGATGGAGGATGGGGCCCAGGAAGGATTCTGAACCCCAAGCCTGTCACCACCCCGCCCTGTTCCTCTCTCACCCAAAAGAGGCACGTGGTGCCCAAGGGCCTCCTCCCAGGGGGGCCTCCAAATCCTCTTCTCTCCTGGCTCAGAAGCATCAACCTCTCTGCACTCACACCCGGCCTCTGCACGCTGGCCCCGGCCCCTTTCTCTCCAGCCTGGCGTCCCTCGCTCACAGCCCCCCCCACCCCAAGACCCGAACAGCCCTAGAGCGCTCCCTTCCATCTTCCTCCTACCGCCCCAGGGGAGTCACCTCCAGGTCCCCCTTCCTAGCACACACACCCAAGCACACCTGAGCGCACCTGGGCACTGCCTCCCTGCCAGCACCTGCTCAGCACAGGCCATCCTCTTTCCTGTGCCTTCTCAACTGGTGCCTGTTCCCTCAGACCCCTCCCATGGCAGGGACACTACCACGGGCTTCCTCTAACATCCAGGCTGGGAATTTCTTCAGCAACGAGCCCCACACATTTTCCACCCAGGGAGATTTAAAACAGGGTTCCTGTACGGTGACACACTGACATGAGTGTCCCAAGAACACCCCAAATTCTAGCAGGGAGAATTTGGAGAGCAGTTTCACAGCCCAATCCCTTCCCAAGGCCTTCCAGGTTCTGACAGCTGAACAGAGAGGGCAGGACCAGCAGAGCTACAGGGAGAATCTTCTAAAACCATCAGTCTTAGAATACCCACAGGCTATGCCTCCAAACTTTGCCAACAGGATGGCTGCAGGAAGGGGTCTGACCGTGAAGGATGAAGGGAGCTCACGGCCCACAGAGGGCTGTGCTGATTGAGAATTGCTAACCTGGAACAAGCCTTCTAGAAGCACAAAGATAAAAACACAAAAGAAGATGGGGCTGGGGGGAAAGGGAAAGGGTCTCTGTGCCGAGTTAAATGTGTAATCACGAAGGATTTGGAGCAAAGGGGCACAGGGAGCCTTCTTTCAGAGACAGCAATTGAAAGCTAATTTGTTTTAAGTAGATACGTACAAATAATATACAAATAATATAGAAATACGTGCACTTATCATGGAAGGTTATGGGTATAGACTTAAGTTTGTTGCTATCCTTCACATTTACTCATAAGAAATAAAATGCAGCCCGGGGTTACAAAAGGCAGCAGGTAAAAAGATAAAGAAGGTAAAACAAAGAAGGAAAAATCAAGCAAGAGCAGGAGGGACACTTCCAACAGGACCACAAAGGGGAGGTTGTGCAATGGAGACGTGTGCAGAGGCTGGAAGCCCGGGCGGGGGTGACAAGCAGGGACGGGGAGGAGGCAGGGCCTGCCAGACACGGTGCCCAGCAGGGTGATGCCCAGCAGAGTGACCAGAAAACAGGGAAATGGCATGACTTTCCCAGCAAGCTCAGACACCCTTGAGCTGAGAAAGAGGCCAAGTCCCCCTCCTCTGCCTGTGAACTGCTCTGGCCCCCTGGGCTGCTGGGAGAGAATGTGGCCCATGCAGAGATGCCCCCAGGCAACCGCCAGCACCTTGGGCCTTGGCTTTGGGAAATGCTGCCTGGCTCCCTTGCAATTCTAAGTGATTTGGAGGCACAGAAATCTCTGGCCATGCAAAATGTGCTCATGTGAATTTATGATTAGCATCCATATGAAAGGACAACATGCTCACCCCCAAGAATACCCAGAGGGCCCCAGCAGAAGAAACCCAGGTCCACAGCATAAAGCCCCACCTGCAAGTACAGAATTCAAGACCCTTCACTTTCAACCCCACTTGCTGGTGATGCTCACTAGACATTTTGGTACGCAGGGGCCTCTGCCTTGCCTCCCCTCCAGGCCTTCTGATGCCCTTTCCTGAGCCTGGACCCCCCCCCCCCCCGCCCCCGCCACGCCTGCCTGTCTCCCTCAGGGCTGGCAGCCCCTCCTCTCTGCACTGAAGCTCTACAGACCCTGACATGCCGTGCCCCTGCTGCACACCGTGTGCCCACCACCCTGAGCCTGGCACGGGCCTCGACGGCATCTGCACCATGCACGCTGAGTAGGGCCTGCGGGGGCCAAGGCGCATGGGCCTGATGATGCTCGTATGCAAGCTCTGCCTGCATCTGCAGAGGGGATGGGCTGGCTTACTCTCAGGGTCTGCGCTGACTGCCCACTCTTGCTAGAAAGGCAGAGTGCCCAGAGACATCCTGCCTGCTGGGGACCGAGCACGCTCATTTCTGCATCACCTACCTAAGGCCAGGGGTGGAGAGAAACCGGGACACAGCTTTCCTTCCCTGGGTAGAAAAGAAATAACTTCCTTCCTTTTTTCAATAAACTCCTGAATCTGATGTGCGCCATATGGATATGAGCAAGAAAGAAGAGCCCATGGACGGTGGGAGGGAGAAATCCTAAGCCAAAGGGGAACCACAGGCAGCCCTGAGAGTGCCTTGCAGGCAGGGGACAGTGCTGTGGTTTGGGTCCTTGTGGGATCATCTGGAAGCACGTGGTGGTCAGCAGGCAAGCGGCAGCAGGATGGGGGTGCAGGGAGGAGGCGGAGCTGGGAAAGGCCCAGAAGCGCAGGAGTATCCCGACTGGGGCACACCAGTGACGGGCTCAGGGCCAGGGGGACGCAGGCGTGAGTCTGTGTATGTCATCAAGGGCCTGGGGAGGGCATGGGAAGAACACTGGGCTCCCAACCTCCAGTGCCGCCTGCTTCGACTGGTCCGGCTGACCGTGACCGAGGCTGACCCCTCCTGGCTCAGCACCTCTCTGCGCTCCTCACCAGGGGCGGCCGCAGGGGTGGGACTAACGGTGCTGCCAGCTGACACCCGCCACTGCTCTGATCACTCTTCCTCTTTTAACCTCCCAACAACCCTGCTGTTGTTGTCCCCACTTTACAGGGCAGGCTGCAGGGAAGGGACTTGCCCAAAGTCCCTGGTGGGATTCACGCTGGGGAACCTGGGCCCTAACTGCGACCAACATCCCAGAAAGTCCTTCTGACTCCTTCCTGTCCCTGGCCCGCCCCTCACTGGCCACCAACCTCGGCTCTCTCTCTCATGGGTCCTTTCATTTCTGCGTCCACTGCCCCAGGACTGCTCACCCAGCCCCCTCTCTCATTTTGCCCTCTGAGGTCTCTCAGATCCTTCAAGGCTCTGTTGAAATCTTCGCACCTTTGCATCCATCATGCTGCCTTCCATGTGTCTATGGCAGTTTTGCTCATACCTGACTTGTAAAAAGTTTTCTTTTTTAAATTTGAAATATTTGTTTTCCTCTAGTGTACCAGTTTTGGCTCATAAGCTCAACTAACACATAGTTTTACAACTGCAATTTTCTAGGTGGTATAGACAAAACACTTGTTGCATCTTGCTTAACTTCAGAACCCAGGTGATGAAAAAAACAGCAATCTAATCAAATTTCCTCATAAAAGGAAACTGCACCATCAGTGTTACCAAAGTATTGTATTCACTGTTGAAATTTTTTTCTCTACCAATGAAGAATCTTATTTCTTTATTCATAAATAACCACTGGGAATAGTTTGGTGTAAATCCTTCTAGATCTTTTCCTACCTATATAAATTTTTTATTGTGGTAAAACGCACGTAACATAATATGTATCCCTTTAACCACTTTTTACGTGTACAGTTCTGCGGCACTAAGCACATTCATGCTGTTGTGCAACCCGTCTCTTCCCACAGGCCTGGCTTTCTTGACAGAGTGTAAGCTCCCTGAGGGCGCGGAGCCCACCCTGGCCCTCTGTGCACAGCCGGCGGTAAGTGCGATGGAAGAGGGGAGGGTCACCGGCAGGGGGCTGAGGCCCGGCACCTTTCAAGAGAAAGCTACAGCATCTGTAGAGCACAGAGACAGGTCTTAAAAACACAACACAGTTGGCTTCAAGCGATATCTCAAAGGGATTCCACAAATGAACTTGCCGGGAGGTTCACAGCTTTCAAAGCGGTGTTCGTTTTGTTCACCTCTTACAACTCTGCTGAGAAGTACATACTGTCAGGCCACACTGCAGACGAAGAAACAGGCTCTGGGAGGGTGAACGCCTAAGGTCACACAGGTGGGAAACGCAATGCAGGACTCACCTGGGGCCTCAGACACCCAGTGCCTTTGCCGCTCCTACCTCAGTTGCAGGAGGGAAAGAGTGAGATTTGACTACAGGCCAGAAAGGACAGGAGATGGCCCCAGCGTGCCAGCTGGCCTCACATTCTATCCCCAGGGTGGGAGCCCAGCTGGGCCCACAGAACTTGCCCCAGGGAGTGCCGTGAGGACGTGTGTCACTCAGCCCCCAGGGTGGGAGGCTGTGGGCTCTGCAGGAGTCCGCCACCATCCCGGGCTCAAGGGTGTGTGAGGCCACAGCGGGTGCCATTTCTCCTCCCTGCGCGGGAGGCCGAGGGGCTCGCCTGCGGCCACGCAGCTGCAGTGGGGGGCGGGGGGCCTGACGCCCGAGGCTCTATGGACCGCACACACCTCCTGCTCACGCAGCGCGGCCCAGGCCCTCGCTGTAGCTAAGACACTCGTCTTGGATACCCTCGGGGGGCCGCGGGCTGCGGCACTCAGGCACAGATGTGCTCCCCTGAAGGCGCGGGGGCTGGTGGGGTGGGGGCCAGGGCAGGGGGCCTGGCCCAGGTGCTCCTGGGGGGTGGGATGGGGTGAGGAGAGGCCGGATCCCGGAAAATGGGGGCGCGTCACCCCTTAGCACCCCATTCTGCCTCACAGCCCTCGGACCCCCCGGCCCTCCTCTTGGCCACACCCCCACCAACCCAACGGACCCCCAGTTCTGGGTCCTTGGCTCCCCAGCCCTATTCCCCGCCTGGGGTCCCTCGGGTCCCTCGCTGCTCCCCCCGCTCTTAAGCCCCCCACTTCACCCCTGCACACCTGGGGTCGCCCCAGCTGAGCCTCCCCTCAGCCTCCTTGCTTCCCCAGCCCCCATATTCCCCCCGGTCCCACCCCCTTTCACCGCTGTGCGCCTGGGGCCCCCACCTGACCTCCACCCCGGCCCGGTCGGCCTCCCGGGCCCGCCCCCGGGCTTGCTCACCCCGGGTCCCCGCGAGCCTCACCTGCCGCCCCGCCGCTCCGCGCCCCGCGAGCTGCTCCCGGCCGGCCCCGCCCACTTCCCGTCCCCGGCCGCCGCGGGCTCCGCGCAGGCGCCGTCGGGCCTCCGGGCGGGCGGGGCCGGGCCTCTGCTGCCCCCTGGCGGCCTCGACGCGCGTGAGCGCGGCCCTGTCCTCTCGGTGGCCGGAGCTCGCCGGCCGGGGGCGGGCGGCTCCGTGGGGGAAAGCAACCCCTATCTCACGGCGCCCAGAAATTAGGCAGCTTGTGCTGTCAACAGCTGGTACAAGGCGGGCCCATCCACCAGGGCAGGAGGCACAGTGCCCAGGGCCCACGATACTTTAGGGGCTGTTAGTTTCCACAAAGTTAGAGGCTTAAAACCACACAGATTTATTATCCTACAGTTCTGCATGTCACAAGTCTGCAGGTCTCAATGCGCTCAGATGCAGGTGTCAGCAGGGTGGATCCTTTCTGGGGGCTCTAGGGGAGAAACTATTCCTTTGTGTTTTCCCGCTTCCAAAGGCCACTCACGTTCCTTGGCTCGTGGCCCCTTCCTCTGTCTTCAAAGTCACGAATGGCCAGTGGAGCCCTTCGCATTCTGCCATCTCTCTGGCTCCCTCCTCTGCTTCCCTCTGCTACTTCTAAAGACCCTGTGATGACATTGGGCCAGTCCAGATAATCCAGGATAATCTCCCTATTTTAAAGTCAGTTGATTAGCAACCTTAATTCCTTTGCCATGGAATCTAACATGGGCACAGGTTCTGGGGATTAGGATGTGGACATCTTTGGGGGGCCATTTTTCTACCACCACAGAGGCTTATGAAGATATTTTCTTTTAAAGCCAGAAGAAATAAACTTCCAAATCAAAGAGAATGTTTTAATATATTGACATTATATAATAATATATTCATCTTTATACTAATGCAGTTGTAAAGTATAATTAAAAATTTTTTGGCTGGGCACAGTGGCTCATGCCTGTAATCCTAGCACTTTGGGAGGCTGAGGTGGGAGGATCACTTGAGGCCAGAAGTTCGAGACCAGCCTGAGCAAGAGCAAGACCTTGTCTCTACTAAAAATAGAAAAATTAGCCAGGCATGGTGGTGTGTGCCTGTAGTCCCAGCTACTTGGGAGGCTGAGGCAGGAGGATCACTCAAGCCCAGGAGTTTAAGGTTGCTGTGAGCTATGATGACACCACTGCATTTTTCACTCTAAAAAATAAAGCTTTTTTCTTTTTATTTAGAACGGGCACTCAAAAGTCCTACTGCAGCCCTGCTTACCTGACCTTCAGGTCCACACACTAGCCAGTGTCCTTCCCAGGAATTAATGTCTCTGGGACACTTCACTAACGGGGGAGGTTTGGTGAGGCCAGGAACCTGAAGAACTAGCAGCTGGGTGATCTGAAAGGAAACCATCTGGGGCTGTGGGGGGTCTGCAAGGCAGGGGGTGTCTGGGCAGAGGAAGCTGGATGTGTGGGGGTCCTGGCTAATCCCACGCTCCTGCTCATTCCTTCCTAGATCTCTGTCAGGGGATTGACCTTGAGCAAGGCTTGAGGCTACTTCTTATAACCTGACCTTGAGCATATTCCTTAGTTCACCTGAGCCTCAGTTTATCAGAAAAATGGGGACAATAGCAAGCGACCTTCTCATAGGGTTGTTGTGAGACCGAATCAGTGTTTCTCAAAGTGTGCCTGGGGCCACCTACATCAGAACAGCTGTAGGGTCAAGTTGGAGAACCACAGTACAGGCGGTGGCGTGTGGGGTAGGCCCTCCCAAACTGTAAAGGGCCATACTGGTGACAGTTGATACACCTGCAGGCCTCCTCACCGGGGGCCACATTAAACTCTTGAGTACTGATTCCATCTGAGGTTGGCGGCTTAGAGATGACAGCAAAGTGGGGCACCAGGAGCTTGCCCCTGTGGGCTCTGGGCCAAGGCCATGACTGTGAGATTATTTGTGCCCTGTGGCTCTGTCAAGGCCTAGCTGTCTGCATTCCATCACACCTCGGCTCCCAGCTCTTGGCTTCCACCCTGTGAAAGGAATCTCAACATCACCCACTGCACCCAGCCACTGAATTCATGCTTCTCTGCTTCCCTGGCAGGGCTGTGCCCCTGGCTGGGTGGGCAGAGCAGGGGCTCTTGGGGTCAGCTTGCAGCCACTGACCTCCCCAGCCTCCAGGGCAGAGGTACAGTCCCACAGGGCATGGCTGCTCAGAAGACACTTCTGGCCTGAAAGAGGCCTTGTCTCTTCCTGTCCTCACTGCTCCCAAGGCCAGGTTAGCAGTAACAGAGGGGTTGATGCTAGTGGATGGTATAAGGTGAAGGTACCTGGAGTGTAGAATCCAGCTTTGAAAGCCTTGAAGGAGATTCACGCATAAGGAACAACTGCAGGGAAAATAAAGGAACACTTTATGATTAGCCCTGCTTGTGGCTGAAATCTCAGCACAGAATCCTGGTAAGGAAGGAATGGGTCTCTGGGTTTAAGGCCTAAGGGAGTCTCCACTCCTTTAAGCCTAAACTAACCCTATAACCAGCTGCCTCCCTGGAAGTGTCCTGGGCCATAAGCAGGCCAGGTCACCTTCCTGTGGAAAGAAGCCTGGGTCCACTCACAATGTAACTGGGCCATGTGGGTGGAAGAGCAAAGTCACAGGCCTATGCCAGGGACCCTATCCACTAACATATGTGGCCTTGTTAGGGCTCCAGAGTCTGACCAGAGCAGGCAGAGAAGGGGCATTAGCTTTGAGAGCACCCCCTCCTTCCCAAAGCTTGTACCTCTGAGACACATGCCAGGACCTGCCGTCCAGCTTCCCGGGAAGTCTGCCTTCAGGGGCAGCCTTCCTGAAGTGACACTTCTCTGTCTCACTGTGTATTTTCATTCAACTGCTAGTTTCCCAAACTGTCCCGGGAACCCCAGTATTGGCTTATTAGGGCCTCTGGGGTCGGGCATGGGGGTGTCTAGGAGGGTGACTGTGTGAAATGCTGGGTGAGCTTTGGGTTTCTTTTCAGAAGCTCTTCTCAGAGCCTTAGATGTTCTGGTGTAAGCTGTGAATCTGCTGTTGAGGATGGGGGTCCGTGCCTGTGTCTGACACATTTCTGACCTGCCCCCCACCAAGGGTTCTACTGAATAGTCTGGAAAGCTGTTTTGCTGAGCACCTCCCACAACAAAGTGGGCATGGGTAGAGGCTGGAGGGAGTTTCCACCACACAACAGACCACACACAGGTGCCCCTCCTCGGGTGGCTGCAGTGGGAGCACAGAAAGGCACTGAAGTCAGATGGCGGCCCACAGCCTGCACCCAGCTTACAGGGTATTTTCTAAACCTGACACATGAATGGGTTCAATGGGGCGCATAGCTGCCTCTGTCTGAGACAAACAAGGGCTTATGAGAAAAGGAATCAGGGCAGCCCTAGAAGCTCCCAGAGACGCACACAGGCACCATATCCTGAGCTTGCATGAAGCTGCTGAGCTGGGAGCAGGGAACAGCGTCCAAGCGTGGGGTCAGGAGGGGGCCTGAGTAGGGCCTGGAGCCAACGCAAGGGGATTCCTGAGCCAGACCCAGGGAGGGCTCCTCCCAGCCCTCCTGCTCCACGGGCTTCTCTCCTGCTGGAGCCATGGCTGTTGAGGCCAGCCTTCCTTCAGGCGTCAGGGCTGCTCTCTGCTTGTGTGTACAGCTGCCGTTGGCATACATGGCCTAAAATGGGACGTGAGCAGTGGACTGAAGCTATTCCCCGTGGTTCCAGACATGGTGGCCTCCCTGTAGGACTGCCAGGGCAGAGCAGGGAGCACTTGGGACATATGTGCACAGGATAAGGACGAGGTGGGGGGTAGGGGAGGGAGGAGTCCACAAGTGCTCAGGGACACAGAACCCTCTGACATCACCGTACCAGCAAAAGCCCCAAGCTTCTTGGTCTGGAGAAAACAAAATGTGTTTTAATGGTTTCAGTAGCCCAAAGGACAACTGTCATGAGGTGTCCACCATCATACTAGAGCCTGGGTGAGGGGCAATAGGGCCATCATACGAAGTAGGCAGCCAGGGCTGACATCTTGTCCTTGGGCCGCCTGGGGTTGGGCTTCCCTGGGGGCCGCCGGGCCCGGCCCCGCCCTCGGCCCTGCCTCCTCCCTGGCCCGCCACGGTGCATGGGGTGGCAGGAGGCTGCATGCTTCAGCTCTACCAGCTCCTGGAAGACGGGGTCGCAGAAGACGCAGCCCACGTGCTGTGTCTCATCACCTGGGAGCGGGGACTTGGCCTTGTTGAAGTCCACATCGAGCAAGGCGGCCTCGCAGACATTGCAGGTGTCGGCGGATACCCTCACACGGTGGGCGTTCTCAAAGCAGTGTGCCACAACGTTGCACTTGTTGCAGGCCACCTTCCACTTGGGGCCCGAGGTGGGGTCCAGCACCAACACGCCACTCTCGCACTCCACGCACTGGCCAATGCCCAGCAGGCTCAGCGAATGCTGGCAGGAGGGGTGCGTGCACTCGTTGCAGCCCATGCCTGGCAGGGAGAGGGGAGCCCTGAGACACACACCTCCCCCCGCCCCCTGGGCCCACTCCCAGTGCCTCAAACTCCTGGATCCTTCACCCCAGCAGAAAGTGCTCCTCTTAGCCTCGCTCTTGGGGATGCCCTTGCTCACGCTGGCCCTGGGCTCCCGACCCCGTGGCCATCACCCCTGTTCTCTGCTTATCTAAAACCTCAACTTTCAAGGCCCCCCGGGCTAATGCCTTCCTGAACCCAGCTGAGCCCATCACCCTGTCTCTTTGCTTCCGTAGCTGCTCTGGAAGCTGCTGGAGAGCAGGGATGGGGCCTTACTCCCCGGCAGCCTAGATGCAGACCCTGCAGTAAGTATGGGTGGATGCCTCGGTCCTGCTGGTTCCTGGTCTGCGGTATGGGATGATGACACCCCAAAGGGCTATGCAGGGCTTAAAGGAGATGTGGGGGAACACATGGGACCCCCACCAGACTCTTGATTTGGTGCTCTCTGCCCTGCCTGGATATATGCTCTTCTTTCTCCAGCAGTAAGGATGCTGCTTGAGGGTGCACTGCTTGCTGGCAGGCCCCCCACCTGCTGCATCCTCTTGTTTACCTCAGCCCAGGAGGGAGTACAGCACGCCCACTGCCCAGATCTGAGCGAGTAGACTACTGTTGCCTGCCCAATGACGACCCGGGGTTGCCCCAGCTGCACCTGTCTCCTATCTCAGTGCCAGTGAGTGTGGGAGGCCCCAGGGTGAGGGGTGCCCTGGGAGCCGAGCCTGGTGCAAGGTAGGGGCTGATGCTGAACAGAGACTGTAGATCCTCAGCAGGAACAGGAGGGAGTGGCCGGAGCCAGGGGCCGCCACACTCACCTTTCTTCATGTCTCGGAAGGGTGGGTGGTTGTAGCAGTAGGGGCACAGGGGGTAGCTCTTGCCCCGAGAGCCTGATGACCACAGGACCAGCTCGAAGTCATCCAGTGGGCAGCGGAGCTCCTTGTAGAGCTTGATGGTGCCGTTCTGGGGCAGTGTGTAGGTCTCGTCGCAGTGGGAGCAGTGCAGGCGGCTGGGCTTGGCCTGCAGCAATGCCAGGGAGGGGGTGTGTGGTCGGTCGCTGGGGCCACCCACTCGCCCACCCACCTCATTCCCCTCACAATACAGAACAAGTAACATGTAATACAGAATCCCTAATACGTTGCCAGGCAAGGACCTCTCCACCCCAGGCTGTGAGTCCTAGGACCTGGCTCCACGCGTGGAGAAAAGCAGTTTTTCTAAAACCCCTGTGTGTGTGTTAATGCCCGTGATGGCCAGTGCCGTGGAGTTAGGGAAAATAGACAACATGTGTTTAAGTGGCCCAATGGTTTCTGTGCTCCAGGGGTCATGGGGACATTGTGGGTATTTGTTGGCAAGACTGCTTTATGCCTCTGAATCATTCTTATGTGACAACCGGGACAAAGAATGTTATTCCTTGTGACTGATGATAAAGTAGAGACCTAAAGAGGTGATGTGACTTGCCCGAGTTAGTGCACGGGGTGCTGCAGGCCAGGAGGGTGGTCACAGCCTTTCTTTCCACCTACCTGGATGTACTTCATGAACCGGTGGCACTTCCCACAGCGCGACAGGGGCTTGCCTGTGGCTGCCAAGGGTGAAAATGACACCTCCATCAACTCATCCATGCCTGAGAGCAAGCAGAGTGCAGGAGTCACACCTCTCCTAATCTCCAGGGGCGGACCTCTGGCAGCCCACCTCTTTGGCAGACGGCTTGGTGTAACTGGGTGAGCTGGAGGAAGAGGCCACTACACGTGGTCAAGGATCACGTGTGGACACGTCCCTGCAGGTGGTGGGTTTCTACTGTCACTGACAGAATGGCAGGGCAGCAGCCCCATCCATCAGACGTGCATCTTCCAAGCCCCATGTGTGGTGTTAACACACCTGCTCTCTCATCCTGAACACTAATCCAGCGAGGAGGCATCCTCGCTCCAGCCTGTGGTCTCACATGGGGGCCCTCGTTCCCCTGAGTGTTGGTGGGCCTGATGGAGGGTTCTCTGGTGAGGGGCAGGGAAGAGGTGAGCCTTACCGGCAATGGAATCAACGAAGTAGTGGAACTTCCTCTTGAACACGTCCAGGGTGTGGCCTAGGACCTGGCGGTAGTCGGCCTTGCCCTGGGCGATCAGGTTCAGCTGCTTCTCAACTGCGCTGCGGATGGTGGGGAGCACCAGCTCGGCATCTGTGAGCAAGTGGGGCAGATGGTGCTGCAAGCACGCGCACCCAGGGCCATGCCACCCCCAGGAGGCAGCTCTGGCTGGTCCTCCAGAGCGGGAGGGTACCAGGCTGGCTCCTGTGCCCCAGGCCTTTCCTGACATCCCACCCAGAAATCTTGTGCACAGTGGCCAGGGACGTCCTGTGACTAGGAACACGTCACAGGCATGCTCCTGGCCAGCCTCAAGCCAGCTCTGTGCTCCTCCATCTCCCACTGGCCCCAGGGGGACCTCCAGGAGACAGAGCTGACAAGCACCTCAGCGAGGACCCCAGGCCCGGCTGGGAGCTGATCTGCAGGAAAGGGCCTCTTACCTCCCCTTTTGGCTCCTCCACATGTGTCCATTCCTCCTTCAAACACACCCTGAGCTCCTGCTCTGGGCAGGCCCTGTGGGTCCTAGGGCAGCACCCTGGCAGTGGGCCTCGGGGGAGTGCACATGGGGCCAGGGCATGTCTGGGGGAGGCAGCAGAGCCCATGCCCAGGGAGCCCCAGCTGGCCGGGGGCAGGACTAAGGGACTCACCAATCTTGTAGTAGCCATGTACCAGGACGATGCCCAGGTTGGTGGGCTTTAGCCGGCGCCCGCTCTCCACAGTGACGTAGTTGCGCTGGCAGATGTTGTTGATGTGCACAGGGATGCTGGCATCTGTGCCTGAAATACACAGCAAGGCCCTGGTGTTCCTCAGCCTGCCCCATGGGACTGTGAGCTGTGCCTTCACCCCCACCTGTCACAGGGCCCCTGGCTCTCAGCCCCTCCCTTGTTGCTCTTTGCCACCCACAGGAGGGAGGGCTGTGCCCTGAGTGCCCCTGGCCCTGTGCTGGGCACCACGCCAACTACCTTTTGTGTACTGGCTTGAGAACCCAAGGGTGGCCCCCAGAGCACAGGGTGTTTATTCCTGCTTTACAGTGGAGGAGAGGCTCAGAGAGGTTAAGGAACTCTGCCAAGGTCACAGAGCTTATTCTGCATGTGGTAAATGTGACCTCTGGCTTCTTCTGCTTTGATCCTGTGGCAGGTGCCCCTTCTCTGAGCCAGGGCCCACCCCCTCGAACACAGGGGCACTTACAGGCTAACTGCTGAGTCACCCCCCAAAACCTGGACAATTTTGCCCACTTCCTGTCCCCTGCCTCTGCTCTCTCTCCAGGGTCCCTCACGATCCCCAGGGCAGGTCCCCAGTTCTGAGGATTCAGCTTCCCCTGCCCTGAGGCACCTTCTTGGCAGAGAAGGCAAAGTGGAAGATGAGGCATCCTGACTGTGGCCTGTGCTAGTCAGAGGGGCAAAGAGGAGACCCATGCTCACTGTGCGCGCTTGCCAGTGCTGGCAGGCGACACACATCCTCCTGAAGCAGCTCTATGAGAGAGAATCTCACACATGCAGAAACTGGCATCCAGGGGCTAAGGAGCCGGCCAAGGTCCCATGGCTCTCGGCACGAGGCTGGGATGTGAACACCACTGTGGTGGGCTATGAGGGGTGTGTGCCACTGCTGCCCGAGTCTGCTGGGCCCCTGAGCCACTCTGTGAGGGGCTCTGCAGCACACGCCCACTGTGTTCTAGCCCCAGCCTCTGGCGGCAGCTCTGGTCAAGCCCTTTTACATATCCCTGTGGGTCTCTGCCACAGGGCTGCCCTTGACCACTTTGCTGTTCAGAAGTTAACATGACCGCCCTCTTCACTGTTACAAACTTGTGTTGGTGACTGGGTCTAGCCCACTGACTAGTGTATGGCTGCCAGAAGCCGTAGATATCCCATCGACAGGGTGGGGTAGAAGACGCGGGGGAGCAGCGCCCACACCCCACAGTGGGCTGAGGGTTGCTATGTCAGGGCCCCCACAGGCATCCCAGGTCCCTGGGAGAAGCAGGCCCAGAGCTTCACTCTCCTCCCAAGGCCACCACGGTCACCAGGGCCCTGTATCAAGTGAGATGTTCCCTAAAAGTCCACCTGTAGAACCACTGATGGAACAGAGCCCAGGTACAAACATCCTGAGTGTCCCACAGCCCTTCAGAGCCTGCCAGCTGGGGCAGCGTGACAGGGGACGAGCAGCGCTCAGCGGTAGGAGCGCTGCCAGGGGAGGAGGCTCCTAATCATGTGAGGTGTCGCTCACTGCCCCTGGGCCTGGGGACTGGGCAAGACCACCTCTCCTGCAGGGTGCACGCACCAGTGACTAAACTTTTGATCTGACAAACTCCCCTGGGCTGTCCATTCTCACTTGGACACCTTCTTGCTTCTCCTGCAGGAAACCCTGTCCCCGGGACAGACGTCTCTGCTCCCCTCACTGGAAAGTGGCTCCCACGAGAATTTGGTGTCCCTATTGCCTGATCCAGGACAGACCTGGGCTGGCTGTGTGGACTTGGGAGAATGCTATCTTTTTTTTTTTTTTTTGAGACAGAGTCTCACTCTGTTGTCCCAAGTGGAGTGCAGTGGCGTGATCATAGCTCACTGCAACCTCAAACTCCTGGGCTCAAGCGATCCTCCTGCCTCAGCCTCCCCAGTAGCTGGCACTACAGGCATGCACCATGATGCCCAGCTAATTTTTTCTATTTTTGGTAGAGATGGCATCTTACTCTTGCTCAGGCTGGTCTCAAACTCCTGAGCTTAAGCGATCCTCCTGCCTTGGCCTCCCAGAGTGCTAGGATTACAGGTGTGAGCCACCGCACCCGGCCTGATCAGACCTTTATGAATCGTCTGGCATCCTGGGCCAAGCCTCAGCCCCATGGGCATTAGTCAGTGTGAGCCGGCCCTGCAGTGCAGGAGGGCACATCTGGGCCTTCACAGGGAGGGCCACTTGGCTGGCCACATGCTGGGTCAGCAGTTTCCAGATGCTGGCCCACAGACAGGTGCTGGGCTGGGTACACACGGGGTCAGCAGTTTCCAGATGCTGGCCCGTGGACAGGTGCTGGGCTGGGTACACAGGATCACCAGGCAGCTTTGCAAGTCTAGACTCCCAGCCCCAGTCCTGGAGGTGGGCCCCGGGTGGCGGCACCTACCGATGCCGTGCTTCTCCATGAGCGTGATGAGCTCGGCCTCCGTCAGGTAGTCAGGTGGGCTCGTCTGCTTCTCCAGCATTTTCACCTCGCCCACAGGGAAGGTGTCACCCCTCTGGCAGGTGGGCAGGCTCTCCTCCAGGGGCACGCTCTGCCAGGGCATGATCTCTGTGAAGCCTGGAGAGACACGCCACTGCCACTCAGGGTCCCTGGCCTGGGCGGCACAGGCCTCAGACCCTGCGCCTCCCTCCACAGACATGGAACGTCCTGTCTGTGGAGACAGGGAGGAAAGCTGAGGCCTGCAGTTTTACCTGGTGACACAACGGTCCTGCCTGAGCAGGTGAAGAGCTCGGGCCCGATCCTGAAGGAGATGGTGCTCTGCAGGTACTTGCAGTCGTGGCTGACCGTGGCGATGAAGTGTCTGGTGATGTATTCGTAGAGCCGCCACGCGTCGCCCCCTGCAATAGGCCCAGGGCTGTCACCTGGCAGCCGGTCAGCGGCTCTGGCGCTAAGGACCCCCTGGCACCCTCTCTTGAGCAGCAGGGATGCCAGGGCCTGCTTGAAAGCCCGAGAAAGGAGGAAGGAAAATACACAGGAAGGGGAAGCGAGTCTCCTGTGCCTTGGTGGCTCCCTCTCAGCTGTGGCTCCAAGCTCCCCACACGACCTCCCGAAGCTCCTCCTGGTGGGACTGCCCTTCAGCCACCAGGTCTGTCCCTCCACCATCTAGTGACATGCCACTGTGCCTCCCAACTTGGGCTGTGCACAGTGGCTCCTGCCTCTGCCCACACTGCTCGCCCTTCCTCATCTGCCTGCTCCTGGCACGTGGGCCACAGGCATCACCTTGGGCCAGGTACGGGGAGAAGGTCCCCCCACCATTAAGCCCTGTCACTCTCTGCCTCAGTCCCATCCCAAGCCCCCCACGACTATCTGCCCACTCGCCTCCCCTGACCAGCCACCTGCACCTGCTGCCACCTCTTCACTCCTGTCTTGGCCCCAGAGCAACAGATCTCAGCTTCAAGCAACCCCCTCACCATAGCTGGGGGCAGGCGGGGAGGGAAGGAGCCCTCACATTGCCAGCGGGGCTGCCACCAACCCTGTAGCTTCTTGACCTCCCTGGAAGCATGAGGGGTGTGTCAGAGATACCTAATTCGGCCTCTGTGGCCGACCTCATGGGAGTGATGGGGGGATGGTCTCCAGCATCGTGACCTTTCCTCGGGCGGTTGATACCTTCCGCTAATAACCGCTTCACCTGAGGGGGAGAAGACAAGGCAGAGTCTGAGTCCAGGTTTGGTCACCCTCTGGCTGGCTCTGGGTTTGGCCAAAGTGCCTGAGCTGGTTCTGAGGCTTTGGTAAAAGGTGCGTGCAGGGGCAGGCCCGGCTCCACTCACCGTGTCGGCCCAGTAAGGGTGGTTGGCCTGTTGCCGCAGAGAGCCCTTCAGGTCGAAGTTCTCGGGGTAGTGGGTGGTCTCTGTCCGCGGGTAGCTGATGTAGCCTTGCGTGTAGAGCCGCTCAGCTGTCTGCATGGCGTGCTGCGGCCCCATGCCTGTGAGAAATAGGAGGCTCAGCTGGCCTGGAATGTAGAGGATGGCCAGGTGCCTGCCCACAGGCCTGTGTACTCAGGCTCTCCCTAAGGTGGCCACCACCTCTGGAGGGTGAGGGTGGCCTGAGCGGGTGTGACCAGAGCACAGAGCTGTTGGCTGGGCAGGTGACCTGTGCCGCACAGCCTTGTCCGAGGCCGAGGCCTACGGTGTGAAGGTGAGCCCAGGATGGGGCCTGATGAGAAATACCACTCACCCTCCCTCACAGGGAACCCTCACAGTGCTCGTGGCCATGGTGATGAGATGTGGCCTTCAGAGCACCTCTCCCCACGGTCTGGCCACGGAGCTGTAACCACGCCTCGGGGTCGGCTGATGGCAGAGTCAGCGCAGGCCCTCAGTTCTCAGCCCTTGGGTGTTTCTGTCCTTGTGGCACTCCAGGGCCACTGAGGGAGGGCTTGTCCTACTACTCCCCAACCAGCAGAGGCTGGCACTTGGCCATCACTCCACAGCATCGCTGCCCTTCAAGGACCCTAGAGCCACCACTCTGAGAGGGCACTGCCCACAGTTCCCCACAGGAGGGCCAATGCCTAGGGGCTGAGAGCAGTCAGAGCATGCCAGCTTGCAAGCCCAGTCCCCATCTCGATACTGAGGAAACAAAGCTCAGGGAGGCAATGCTCACCCCTGTCCCAGCAGGTGACACCTGGCTGGGGCCTCTCCCCTGCACCAGCAAAAGCTGCTCAAAGACTCTAATGTCAGGACGTCCCTCTCAGGTAGTGGCCAACATTACCACTGCTATTGTTAAAGTGTACTATTTCACATCATTTAATCCTTACAGCAACCTAAAGAGACAGGTAATATCAGCGTACCATTTTCTCACGGGGAGCTGAGGTGTGGGACAAGGAAGGAAGTGGCTGAGCTGGGATTTGGATTAGAGTTTGGCTGTGGAGCTGGAACTCTGGTTTAATGGCTCTGAGGGTACTCTGCTGAGCCAGGGACACCAAGGGCCCCACCTCGAGGGTGGCGTTCTACGTGTTCTGTCCTCGCAGCAGCCACTCAGACACCGCCTACTATGAAACTGTCTGTTTTCAGCACGTAAATTCAGGGAAGCTGTTGAGTATTAACCAACAATCCTATGAGACAGGATCCTCTCTCCTTTTACTTATTTCTACTCTGGAACTTAAAGAAAAATGAAATTCTCACGAGGCTCAGATCCCCTCTAAGCCTCGGGCATCCCTGCATGGAGGAGACGTGCTCAGCACAGGTGACAGCATCGGCACCACCCAGCACCCCTGGGCACCCCTGGGACAGAACGGGACCACCCTGAGCCTACCTCAAGGAGCCTTTGGGGGGCTTTAGAGAAACGTCACTACATACCCAGAGAAGAGCTGGCCACACGCAGCATCTCCACAGTGTTCAGGGCCAGGGGCCTCTGCTTGGCCTTTTCTTTCCTGCTTGTGGCCTCCACCTGGAAGATGGGACCAAGAGAGGGATTTCTGAGAGGGGGAGATGCCACCATAGAGTGAATCAGGATGTGTGGACAAAGCGTCTGGTTCCATTCATTTGTTCTCCCTGCTTTTCTAATCTACTCTTCCCAGGAGTCTGAAGACTTGATTCAGTATTTATTTAGAACCAGAAGGGAAGAAGAATGTAAATTCTATTCTAGCCAGGTAAGGTAGTTTGTGCCTGTAATCCCAGTTACTCGGGAGGATCGCTTGAGGCCAGGAGTTTGAGACCAGCCTGGGCAACAGAGTGAGACCCCATCTCTACAAAAAACAGAAACATTAGCTGGGCGTGGTGGCTCCTGCAGTCCCAGCTACTCGGGAGGCTGAGGCAGGAGGGTCGCTTCAGCCCAGGAGTTAGAGGCTACAGTGAGCTGATTGTGCCACTGCATCCCAGCCTGGGTGACAGAGTGAGATGTTTCTTTAAAAAAAAGAAAAAGAAGAGAAAATTCTTTTCTACAGAATTTTCTAGGGAAAGAGAAAACCCGGGAGAATGAGGAAGGGTCAGGAGAAGGGCTGCAGATGCAAATCCTACAGAAGCCACACCAGCAGGGCATGGGGATGGCCAGCAGGGCCCGTCAGGGCCTGCTAGTACTGCTATGTCTTCCAATTTTTAAAGAGAGGCTGGGAGTCAGGATTTTTATGTGAAATCTCACAATTTTTGAGTGTGGGTAACTATTTTGAAATTTTTGTAAACATCATGCAGGTGAAATGGAGAGCATCTGTGGGCTGTGCTTGGCTGGCAAGCTACCACCCTCTACCTCCGGACTGAACACTTGTCAGAAGAGACAGCTCTTTGTTTTGCCTATGGCAAAAACAGTCCAAACAACTCAGCCCCAGGCCTTTGCCCTTGCCAACCCCACATGGACCAGCCCGGCAGTGCCTTCTGGATTCCAGACCGACAACGTGGGTGCTAGCACTGAGGCCCATTGTGTACATGCAGCCGTGGAGGCTGGGACCATCTGGGTGAGTCCTGGAGGTGGACATGGGGGGTCTCTGCGGGAATGTGACAGATGCTAACAGCATGGAGCAGCTTTACAAGTTCCAGAAGTCTGACACAACTGCATGGTGGGCAAGAGGGCACTCAAGGAAGGCTGGAGAAGGACAAGGAGAAGGCACCTGAAGGAGGCCAGGCCGCACCTCGATAACTCTGGTAGCTTTCATGGCTGCAGGACACTTGCTGCGATGGCTGCAGATGTGTCCCCACCCCATGCAGCCAGCCCCCCCCGCTGGGTCACATCACCCTCCTCCTAACAGCCAAGCCACATGTCCTCCCAATTCATAAAAACCCTGAGTAAGAAACACAATGCCATAAAGGCACGAAAGCTGACTGAGGTTAGGATACGGGACCTGTCCGCTGCTGGCTATGTGACCTTAGGCAAAAGCATTAATGTGCACGCAGGTCCCTCTACGGTTGTTAGCTTCAGATATCTCTGTGTGAAATGGAGTCCTGCCACAAGGAGGCAACACCTGTGCGGTCACATGGACAGGGGAAAGTGGAAGGGGGCCTGACAGGGTCGCAGGTGTGGATGGTGCCTATTGCTAAGCAGGCATGCTGCACACCGAAGCCACTGCGCTGGGCAGAAGTATCTTAGGAGTATAACGGTGAGTAAGCATTCCTCTTTCCAAAAAGATTCTGTGTTTCAGAAAGGGGGAGAAAGATGTGGCCCTGGTCACAGGCTATTCCTCCAGCCAGAGGCTTCCAAGGCCCAGCCCCACCCGAGGCAAAGGTGATAGGGGTGGGGGGAGCAGGCACACCTGGGCTTCCTTCTCCAGCTTTGTCAAGTTCAAAAACATCTGTGCGATCTCTCGGTCGAACACTCTCACTCGGTCCCAGTCCAAAAGGAGAGATCTGTCTTTATCAGTGTTAACCTGCAGGAAGAAGAATGAGAGGCGAACACGCAGGAAGTGTCCAGGTGAGCCCATCACCAGGGAACAACAACTGGGACAGATAAAACTGGTCCTTGTCTAAAGCCTCACAGCTGTACCGGTTTGGCTGAGGCTGAAGCACCTGAGCCCCTACCTCTCGCACTGTCCCTGCCCACCCCCGACTCCTGGCCAGCGCTAGGTAGGCCCCCCAGGAGTCCCTGGCCCCGTGTCAACCAGACAGCTCCGTATTATGCTTTATATCTTACGCTAAGCTTCCAAGGAGGCTTTTATTTGAAGGGTGTAAAAAAGTTTGGAAGCCAAGGGCCTCAGTCCAGCGCTTGGACCTGACCACCACAGCTGCTGGCTCCCTCGGGGTGCCCTCACCCGGCACTGCCAGAGCTAAACTCGCTCCCACTTATCCAAATTCAATACATCCAGGCCCAACCTAGTCCCACAGCCAAGTCCCAGGGCAGGGGTCCCCCTTCCCTGCGCACCGCAGACCAGTGTTGGCGACAGCTCTCCTCACTTCTGTCCTCAGCCCAGGGCCCGCGGGATGCTGCTGCTAGAAGACTGTCAGAATCCACGCCCCAGCCCGGGAAGCCCCAGCATGAAGAGAGAAGGGCAAGGAACCTTGGCCTGCAGCACCCAGTAGGTCTCCGGTTTGAAGGACTGGATTTTATCATGTCTCTCCACACAGAATCCTAGGGTGGGAGTCTGACACGGCCCAAAGGAGATGAGAGAGCTGTCTAAGTCGCCATATTTCCCCTGGAAATATTTAGTCTGGAACCTGGAAGGAGTGGTGGGGTGGGGAGGGGAGAGAAAGATACTTTGGTCATGACTCCACTCAAGACACCACAGTGAGACACCAAGTGAGTCCAGCCCAGGGCCAGGGGTGGTGTGAGGGAGGTGGCACAGGCGGCGGCTCCCACTTAAAAGACAGTGGAGGAGGCAGAGCATGCATGGCCTTCAGGGAGGAACCGGGTGTGCGCACGTGTGACGGAGCAAGTGACAGGGGACAGAAGTTCCTGCCCTCTCAGGCCAGGGAGCCTCCTATTCTATTCTATCCACTGCACACTCTCCTCAGGACCCCAGAGTGCACACACTCTTTGTTTATCAAGCATTGGCCTGTGTGATCTCCGTAAGCTAAATACACAACTTTCTTCAGGGTTTTTTTTAAAATGGTGAAATCGCCTGTTGCTCATCCGGGCTCCAAGTGGCCAGGGGGCTGCAGATGGGGACCAGCAAAGGCCAGGCTCTGGCCAAGGGAGGGCGAGGGTATGCCTGGGACTTCCTGCGCTGAGCAGCCAGCACCTGGTGAACGCACAGCCGATGCGCAGGTCCAGCTCCTGGCGGGCATCCACCGAGAGCGCCTCATTATGGTCAGGCTCGCCCAGGCGGGCCATGGCATTACAGATGTCTGTGTCTGTGATGGAGCTGAACCTGGCCCGGAACACCGTCTTCTCACCGCCATGGGCCTTGTTCATGACAGGCAGAACAGCATCAAGGACCTGGGGGGAGGGCGGCTGGCTGTGACCCACCTCCCAGATGGCTGTGCCCACTCCACCACACCCCACTGTGAGGCCTGGCTCCTTCCAGGGCAGGGCCTGCTTGTGTGTGCAACCCCCTCTCCCACCCTGGCCAGAGCCTCTTCCATCTCCCTGCCTTTCCAGAAGCCTCAGGCACCCCAACACCCCGCCACACGGCTCCCTTTCCTCCCAGCTACAAACACTTTCAAACACCCCCATCTCACCTCAGGGCCACCTCTCTCCTTATCCTCTGCTTTCATCCCACCAAACCAGAAAAAGCTACTGCCAAGCACTTAAGGGACCTTATAGTCTCCAAATCCATCCTACGTGACCCATCTCCCCTCCTAAGAGGGAGTGCTCGGAGGGGTGGGTGGGACTTTTAAGAGACTGGAGAAGAGACAGGGAAGGAAAAACGAATGAAGAAGACAGGAATCAGGGAAGAATGGGAAGGCCTCAGGGGGCCCCAGCTTGCGGGTGGGGTCTGGGCAGCTCAGGCAGCACAGCGGGGTCTTAGAGCCAAGACTCACTAAGAAGGCTATGCAGTGGGAGGGAGGTCACCGCCAGAGCCTGGCCAAGCAGTGTCTTGATGGGGAAGAAGTGGCTTTGCTTCTGAAGGCAGAAAGCCCAATGAGCTGCCACCATTCTCCTTCCCCAGATGCAAAGACCCCTGGGGAGGAGCAGCCCTGCAGGGAGGGGACAGGAGAGGGTATCTGGGAAGGGACAGAGCATGATCAGGTTTGCTGAGGGTGCTGCACTACAATGCCAGGTGCCCGAGCTCCTGTCTCACTGGAACATCTCCTGAGCCCTGAGTGATAGCTGGGGGAGCAGTGGAATGGGGGTGACCCATAGGGAGCAGAAGCCTGAGGGGCACCATGTGAGACCAGCAGTCACAACCTGTGCGGGGACACCATGGCTGAGGCAAGCACGGGGCTTGGGGCATTGGGAGCTGCCACCTGCTTCCCTGCAGGGAGGGCTCCTGGGGGTGGCTGGGAGTGGAGCCATCACGGAAGGGCAAAGGACGCGACAACGTGGGAGATGAGAAGAACAAGGCCTGCACAGCAGCTCAGTGCCGAGGCCAGGCGCCCACCAGCCTCAACTGAAGGTCCCTTAGAGGCACCCAAACCCACCCGCTCCTTGAGACAGCCCCATTCTGAAATTTGCATCCGCCTAGGAAATTCTGCCCTCTCTGTGTTCACTCATACCACGCATCCCCAGCAAGTGAAGTAACACTTGATCACCCTTCATGGAGTCTATGCATTTTAAAGTGTCTATAGAATTTCAAAATAAAGGCGGAGAAAGGTATCTCTAAACCAATAGTTTATTCCCTCCTTTGGCCCCAGGAATGGTGTGACTGCATCAGTTTGGGGACGGTGGCAAAAAGGCCAAAAGTGAGGACCAAAGCGGGCTCTGTGCTCACCTCAAAGCAGATGTTCTCCCCTTCCTTGTCACAGTCCAGCCACAGCACGACGTAATCGCAGCCTCTGCCCTCCACCTGCCACACAGCACACGTTCATACGCACCTGCTGCAGGCCCGGTCCTGAGCCGCCTGCCCCTGGCGCGCCCATCCTAGACTGGAGGCAGAGCACGTGCCCAGGTGCCTGAGCCTCAGTTAAGAGGACAGTGCCCGGGCTGGGCAAGGAGCCGGCTGCAGTGAGGCTGCCTTAGCCACTCAGAAAAGAATTGAGTTCAGAACTGCTGTTTTTTGGACTAAAAAATAATATATAATTGCAATATGATCTTAACCCCCCAAAACTGCATAGAAAAAGGTTTAAAATGAAATAACCCTAAATGTTAACTGTGGTGGTCTTGGGTAGTGTGATTATGAGTAATTTTTTACTTCTACTTATCCATATTTTCCAATTTTCCATAATGTGTATGCATTTGTTTTAAAATTGGGGAGAAACAACCCAAACAAATAAACTATTTCATAAGAAGAACACTTGCTCTCCAGGACCAAGTGAGGCGGGTGCCACAGCTGGTGTTGTGGGGACAGCCAGGCCTGCAGGGGCCTCACGGGCCAGCAGGGGGCACTCCCAGAAAGGGCAAGAGGCTGTCTAGGGCTGCCAGCAAAGGCCTCCCTGTCCAGGATGGGGATAAGGTCAAGGACTCAAGTAACTGTGGGCAAGGACGTCTGCAGCTACCCACCGTGCAAGGAGTGGGGCGGGGCAGGGAGTCCTGGTGTGCTCATGCCCAGGTGGGCCCCACGCACCTGCAAGAACTTGACCATGTTCAGCTTGGGGTTAGCTTCCTTCTTCTCTGTCGGAGCTTGGCTGAACAGCTCCGCGGGGTCCACCTTGTCCCATTTGTTGTACTTTCCTACAAACCACAGCCACAGTGACATTGAGTCACACTTCATGGCTCACAGGGTCTCGGCCTCTGAGGCTGTCATAACCCAAGGAGGACAGAGGCTTCATCTCACAATAGGAAAGGGAGGCTTGGAGAACCATTTGTCCAGGGTTACCCCCACAGCCAGAGACACGAATTCAGGCCTTTGGGTGACCTCTGCCCACCCGACCTTCCTTCTGCTGGGCTGCTGAGCTGATGCTAAACCCTGGCCCCTCACAGGAGCCAAGCAGGCTCCTGGTGGGGTCGCTGCTCTGGCCTCACTTCTGGGGCTCCCTGTGGGTGGCAGCACCATTCCCGGGCTGGTTTGCTTTGCACGAGCACTGGACCACCCACTCGTGCCTTCTCTTGCTCTTTCAACCTGGATTTCTGTAACCCTCCCCCTCCACTCAGCACCTGATAGGGCACAACACGTGCTCAGTCGTTCCCCATGGAGGGCCGATGGCTGAGCCTCACGCCTGGCACATCTGCCTACTTCCCTGCTTAAGGCCCGCCTCTTGCAAGCTCTGGCTTTCTTGTAGGCCCCACTTCTCACAGCCTGGGAGAACAGGGTCAGACAGAGCCCAAGTTCAAATCCTGGCCCTCCACCTGCCTGCTGGAGATAAAGCTTGGGGTTCAAATGCTGGGGCACACAACTCAGTTGTCATCACTGTCATCACTGAGCAGCAAGAACAACTACTGAGGCTTTGCTGTCTGCCAGGGCCTGTGCTGAGTACTTGCCCTTCATTGTCGCCCCGAGTCCTCGGCAATCCTGGGAAGTAGATGGCACTGCTGTAAGACCCATGTCACACAACAAGAAATGGAAACGCCCCAGGCCGGCAAAGCATGGGAAAAGCCCGGGTCAGACTCTTGTCAACCACACAGCCCTGCAGCTACCTGGTGGGTCACTAATGCTGGCCCTTCCAAGGTAATGGATAGTAAGGATATGAGGATGACAATGACAGCCACCAAATGACCGATGGACAACAGTCAACTCAGCAGGAGCAGCAGCTCTCTCTCAAATGCCTGCATGGGCCCTAAGATGGGCGCTACGACCTTGTTTGCATGGGAAGGTGCACAGGGAACGCAGTGGCTAAGGGGTGCTGCTGTGATGGGGACCCAGGACTACTGAGCTCCAGAACCTGGTTCTGGGCACCTCACCCAGGGATCCCTGGTCACCACTCCATGCTCTGCTGGCCTCATGACTCATGGATTCTGGACAAACTTCTCTGCACAGAGGTGTGCCCTGGCTCCATCAGAACCCTGGCAGTGCCACGTAGAGCTCCTCTCAGCAGGATGCAGGGGGGCTCACCCAGGAAATCCAGGGTCATCACATGACCACAGACAGATGTCATCTTGAAGCGCACTGGCTGGCCAGCGAAGGTTCCTGTGTACTCGTGGATTGAGCAGGCCCCGTTCAGCCCTTTGTGTGAGGACATGCTCCCTGGGGAGGGGAAGCACACAGTGATGGCTGCTCCAGCGAGATGCAGGTGCCGTGGAGACCCCAGGCCCTGATGCTGCCTCTTGGAGGGCCTGAGTCCTCCTTCCCCAGAGCGGTCAGTGCGAACGTTCCTTAGGCTGCTGTGGGTAATTGGGTACTGAGAGATTTAACCATGCTCAGGGGAAACAGCATCTGTAAACAACCTGGCACAGTGGGCTCGCAACGCAGAGCCCAGGTCCCAGGGAGACCAGAGCAGACACTCTCGGGCTCTTTCTCTGCATTTCTGTTTTCACTCAGTTTGATTTCTTCCTTACTTCATTCAAACTTCACTCATAGGTTACCAGGGACCTCCTAAATTATCAAATCCCACAGTGTCTTCTCGCCCTCCACTGATGGCCCCAAAGCCATACTTTCTTGGCCTCTAGGGACAGGGCACCAGTCCTTAGGTCTCCTCTGCCCTGTGGACCATGCCTTCTCAGTGCTACTAGGGTCCCTTCCTCTCCCAACCACTGGACCAAGGGGAGGTCAAGTGGACGCTGTCATTTCTGGGTACCCAGCACATAAATCCCCTTCCTATTTGGAGGAAATTCAAAGATAGGAGGGGAAACAGCCAGGTTGGGGGGTGAAAGGCAGACATTCCCTCTCCAGCTCCCTGGTAGCTTGGCCCATCAGCTACTGTTAAGTGACAAGAGGTCCAGAAGGCAGTGGTGAGTGTCCAGTGGTGATGATGTCTGGGGCATGGCCTCATCAGACTTAGACTGGGGTGGGGTCCTGGCTGTGTCTTCTTCCTTCCAGGGGTGGTTTCTGCTGCTTGTGACCAACACCCCTGATTGGCACAGCACTCTGACGAGGACTGCACCCTCCACTTCATTGTGAACTGGGCCTTGATCACTTTGGGAGCCCCAGCTATGGCACACGCCAGGTGTGGAAGCAAATACATCTCACAGTGACTAACAGTGAGGTGCTTCATTAACACCTGCCGACCTGAACCCCATCTACCCCAGCCAAGGTGGAACAACACTTAGGAAAAAGAAATGTCCTATAAGGCATAAACAACCCTGCTCACCGGCCAAAGCAATAAAGAAAGCTTAGGGTTGGTCTTTCCTACCTCGAGAGAGGATTTTTGCAATGGACTGTGCCAAGGATGGCTTTTCCGCAACCATGAGCACAGTCCTCATCTCTCAGCCCTCACGCTCCAGTTTCAGGACAACGGCAATGAAAAAGTTCAGAAACTGCTCTTCTGTGGGCCCGCACTACGGTCAACGTTGACTCCTAAAGAGAAGAACAGACACTCAGGAAAAACAACGCACTTCCAGTGGAACCTGTACTACTACCAAGGAAATTCATTTTAACAAACAAAACAAGGCAAACCTGAGGCAAGGATAAAAATTAGGGAAATCTGAAGACATCTGACATATAAACAACTGCCCAGGTCAACCGAAGTGGCTCAGAGATCCACTGGGAATTTGGCTTCATTTGGGGGAAGCTGAAGTGGCCTCAATGATCTCAGGTCAGTTCCGTCCCTAAATCCACGTGGAAGATGCTGGGGCTTATGTACCTGGTCTGACAGCCAGGGCAGGTGGACACCTGACTCCTCCCCGGGCTGGCCGGTCCAGTCCCCAGTGGGGGTCAAGAGCCTCACATCTGCTTTCCTGCCTTCCCCGCTCCACCCCTTTTTTTGCAGGCCGTGCTCTGGCCAAATTAAACTGGACACCACCATCTAAGGAGAAATACATTGGAAGCCTCTGTGCCTATGTCCCCTTGCCGGAAATATTTCCCCGGGCCCGGAGGGTACAGCAGGACTGCCCAGGGGCCTGGCTCACGTGCTGACCCTCCTTTACAGAGCACCCCCGGCAGGATGAATCAGCCTCTCCTGTGCCCACAGCGCTCGTCCTAGGTCTCTGTTCCAACACACTGCACATCACGCCATTGTCAGTGACTGCCTCATCCCCCTATAGGACACAAGAGGCTTCACGTCTGAATCACTGTTGACATTTGTAACAGCTTTCCCTGCCTGACACACATTTAATACCTGCTGGCCGAGTAACAGAAAACCATATGAACCCTTTCTGTCTTTTTGGTCATTATAAATACAGCACTGGTGTTTATAACTATAGCATATTTTTTAAAAAGGCTTGTATTGAGACAACTGCACAACCTGCTGGGGAAAAAAATAAAGTTAGACTATTTCATAACCCACTAAAACATTCCAGACCTAGTAAAGATTTCAGTAAAAAACCAGAAAAATACTAGGAAAAAACATGAACTTTTAAAATAAACTCAGTATGAAGAAAAAATACCTAAGTATCTCAAAACTCAGAAGCACTTGAAGCATGTTTAGAAGCATTTGGTTTCCTTTTCTGTGAACTACCTATTCATGCTTTTTACCCACTTTTTTCAATTGAATTGTTGTTTTCTTTTCTTTTCTTTTTTTTTGAGATGGAGTCTCACTCTGTCACCCTGGCTAGAGTGCAGTGGCATCATTGTTGCTCACTGCAGCCTCCAACTCCTGGGCTCAAGTGATCCTCCTGCCTCAGCTCCTCAGTAGCTGGGACTACAGGCACGCGCCACAAAACCCGGCTAATTTTTTCTATTTTCTTATTTTTAGGAGTTGTTTATATAATGAGGAAACAAGCCCTTTGTGATATGAAATGATGTCCACCAATACTCATCAAAGAAAATTAGAACTACAATGATCTTTTACTCATCTCCCTAGCAGAGACCCAAAGTCTGAACACACAGCAGATGAGGGTGTGGGGAAGTTAAACTGGAACAGCTTCTATGTGGAGCAATCTGAAGATACCTCTTAAAACTTCAAGTGCACATCCCCTGCAATTCCACTGCTAGGAATGAATTTGATTATTCCACTTATTTATCGAGCACCTACTACATGCTAGGCCCAGTATGGGTGCAGGGAATAAAGCACTGAGCAACACCAGATTCTGTCCTCCCAGAACCCACTGTACTGCTGGGGAGTTGGTGTGTGGGAAGGGGAGGGACTGGGCAGGGCTGGGCTGGTGACACCTGGGAGAAGAGTCCAGACAGAATGACCAGGGGAGGCGAGGCCTGAGGGGGAGATGGCTGGGCAGGTTGGAGGGACAGCAAGGAGGCCAGAGGGGCTGGAGGAAGCAGGGGCCTAGAACATGGGGCTTCTGGGTCTTGGACTGGCCCTAGGGGAGTTGGGAGGCAGCAGAGTCCACACAGGGGTGGGATGATCTGACTTCAAGTCTTAAAAGGACATCTCTGGCTGACACACAGGAGAGTGACTGGGCCCCAGGTGGGATGCTGTCAGAGTCTGGGCAGGCCTGGGATGGGGGAAAGTAAGGCAAGTCAAGAACTCTGAGGCTGCCGGGTTAGGCATGAAAGGAAAGAAACAGCAGTTCCGGGTGGAGACGCAGGAGCTGTGGTTCAGGTGTGTTGGCTGTGAACTGTCAGACAGCCTGAGGGTTGGGAGATGAAAAGACAGCAGGGGGAGTCAGGAGAGGAGAGGGTCCCGAAAGCCACAGGAAAGAGCATGGCAGGGCAGCCATTGCCATGTCGAAGGCTACTGACAGGCCAGGTGAGGTGGTAGCTGAGACCTGACCACGGGGTCTGGCAATGTGGCAGTCCCTGGTGACCTTGATGGGGGCTGTCTGGTGACTGACAGAGCAAAAGCTGTGCGGGCGAGCTTAAGAAAGCCTGGGGGAGGGGAGGGGACGGAGTGCTTTTTCCTCTGAGGCCAGATGATATGCCAGCATGTCCTATGCGGCTGGGACTGGGCCGGCAGAGAAGAGAAGATGGCGGCGAGAAGGGAGGGACCTGCTGGAGTGATGGCCCTAGGTGGGCTGGGGTGAGAGGCAGCCAGTCAGCCAAGGGCCTGGAGAGGAGGGAGGCAGTGTTCAGTCAGTGCAGGGGGGCGACAGGGCCACACTTCTCTGGGCAGAGGAGGAAGCACAGGACGGCTGTCCACTGAGAGGGGACAGGTGGCGCTGGGGGCAGGCCCGCAGCAAGGAAAGGGCTGGGTTTAGATGGGATAGGCCAGGTGAGCGGGAGGAAGAAGGAGCGGGCAGGGGTTGAGGGCACAATTCCAGCGTCACACTCAACTCTGAGATGGGTGAGGAGGGTGGTGCAGGCGTGGGGAGGGCCCACACAGGGTGTGCTCCATGGGGTCCAAGAACTGTAAAGTGGGAGTCAAAGGAAGTAATCCCCGGTGGGTGGGGATGCTGGAGCAGGGATTACGGAGGGGCTCAGGCAGTGGCGTGCTGGCCCAGGGAGGGTGAGGGCCCTGGGATGGGTAGAAGGTGAAGTCACCAGGGGAGAAGCAGACATTGAGTTGGGTGGCAGGCCCTGGTGAGACTGTCCATGTGGACACAGAGTTACTAAGAGGCAGGACAGGGCAGCACTGGAGTGACCTCAGGCCAGACACAGTGGAGCCTGTGACTAAACACATCACTGGGGAATTCTCTGTAGTATTATCATTCCTGATAAAAGATTAGAAACAACCCAGTATCCCTCAACAGGGAACTGGTTAAATGAAAGTATGGCATTTACACACAGTGGAACTCAGCAGCCTTAGAAAGGAATGTATCTGCTCAGTAAATACGAACATGAATCAGATCACTGAGATAAATTATGTCAAGAAAGTCAGGCATGTAATGGTGTGTACAGCGTGCTGCCATCTGTGACTTCACACACGCGCGTGCACATGCACACGCTTGTTTACGAAGAGCAGACTCAAATTCCGGGTAGAACTCAGAACAGTCACAGCAGTCGCCCGGGGGTGCGGGTGTTAGGGCCTGGAGGTCAGGGCTGCGGGGCCTCCTGCTCACCACATTCTCTTTTGCACCTTTTACATTTAGGGCCGTGGACACAGGTGACTCATGAAAAAGAACTAAGACAATGGGTTTAAAAACAAGGAACAAATAAAACCTAAAAATAAAAGAGGGCCGGAAAGGGCATCATTAAGAAAGGATGACAACAGAGCCTCCTTCGCTAAAGCAGCTTCTGTTACTCTTCAGGATGTGCAGAAGCAGCCCAAGGGCCGAGGTTTAAAGGAGACCCAGGGACTCCTCTTCCCCCACCCTGAGAAAACTGGCAGCAGAGGGGGACTGTTCTGTGAGAGCTTCTGAGTTTCCCATCCCTTCCAAGGTAGGAAAAAAAGTTTTGTCCTAAAATGTTTCCTCAGAATTTCTGATGTTTGTGTCACAAAATAGCCAGCAATTATGAGCTGTCAACCCTGTCCCCTGCTGTAAGGGAACCATAATGGTCCATAATGAAATCAGCAATCTTTACAAGAAAGCTGCCTTGAATAAAGCAATTTGCTTTTTTCCTCCAAAATAATACTTGGATGTTCCCCCTAAATACACAATTGGGCTGGGCGCGGTGGCACACACCTGTAATCCCAGCTATTCCAGAGGCTGGGGCAAGAGAAGTGCTTGAGGCCAGGAGTTCTAGTCCAGCCTGGGCAACATAGTGAGACCCCCCCATCTTAAAAACAAAACAAAACAACCTGAAATACACGATCATCCCAGGGAAAAACAGCCGAGATCACCCAGAATGACGGTGCTGGCAGTCTGCAGATGAGCTCACTGGCCTGTGACAGGTCCGGGTACATCTCCCACTGCCCCGCTATGTGCTCCCCAAGCCCTCCCTCCCTGTGTATCATGGCTGTTCCTACCTTTGGGCCTCTGCCTAGGCCACTTTTTCCCATTAGTCTGCTTGCTTTGACCCCTGCACCCCTTCTCGAAGACCACACCTGGTATCATTAGTCTATCTCCCCCATGATCATGTCTAGTGCAAGCACTAAATGCTTGCTGAATTAATGAATGAACAACAAAAGCTGTTGTGACCTGGCCTCTGCTCTCTGTTCTAGGAAAATTTTGGTTCTACCAAAGTCAGAGACCCAGAAGTGAGGTTTAAAGGAGACCCAGGGACTCCCCTTCACCCACCCTCAGAAGCCAGAGGCCAGAATGGAAAACTGGCAACAGAGGGGACGGTTCTGTGAGAACTTTTGAGTTTCCCATCCCTTCCAAAGTAGAAAGAAAGTTTTGCTCTAAAACGTTTCCTCAGATTTTCTCATGTTTGTGTCACAGACTAGCCAGCAGTTATGGCATAATGATGACATGCCAGGCACCAGGCAATCCTGCCAGCACTCTCAGGAGAGGGTGCTGCCATCGTACTGGCCTACAGTGGGAACTGCAGGGTCAGAGAGACCAGAGCCTGAGTGGCAGGACATGGATTTGAACCTGGACCTGTTTGTCCTAGAATCTGCGCTCTAAGTCTGATCCTGTCCAACCTCTATGAGCATCCTGAACGGAACAGCAGCCCCACTTGCTTCCCTGGAGCACTTACCACTACATGTGATACAGCCTCCAACTACTTATTTGGTTCTTGTCTTACAGCTCCTAGAACATAAGTAAGCACCAGGAGAACAGGGGTTTTGCTTTGTTCACCCTAAAGGCAAGTAGATGGTGAGAAAATACTGACTGAATATATAGTACAGAGTAATTGTACCTGCAAAGTGAAGACTAAAAATGCTTTTAGATCTCTAAAATTTAAAAACTGACTTTAAATCTGTAAGAGTATTGCAAACACTTCTTCTCAATGTTCTTTTTTTCCATGGTGTCAAAGTTTCCGGAAATTTCATATCTCCACTACTCCCCTCCGCACCTAAGATCCTAAGTTTTTCAATAAACAACAGATTGACAAGTCCCTTCAGAGAGAAACACTTTGCCTTAGCATCTTAAAGGGGATCACCCTATTTGCCCAGGGACACGGATAAAATTGGGCAGTTTACACAAAGGCACATCTGTCCCAATTTCAGATTGCCTGTCTACCTGTCAGACTGTGCAGTTGTTATTCATGTGTCATACACACCTGTCTTTAATAGCTTTGGCTCTAAAGACATAAAAGTTCTAGTTCGACACTTTATATTAACGCTTCAGTATTGCATGAGTACTTTGTAATGTCACAATTTTATTGGAGAAAAACATTGCTTCCTTCAAGGGTACGGAACATAATGGAATGCTGGGGAAAGGGGCTTTGGCAGCTATTGGTACACCATTTCAAAGAAGAAGAACAAACTAAGGCTCAGAGAAAGTGATTTTCCAAAGGTCACCTGCTAAATTTGCCAAGTAGGAGCTGAAACTCATGCTTCCTTACTTCCAGCCAGGGACACTTTTCTTTAATTGGACCAGGTTCCATCTCTTAAAAATTTCTGCAATCTTAACTGTGCTTAATTTTCTGTGACTAACGTTGGGGCCTCCCTATTATTCCATTAAGGCACATCTCCTATTTCAAAATGGAAGCCCATGAGAACAAAACCTGAAAGCAACAGTTTGCAAACTTCGTTTACACACCATCGTCACATTTTTGCCCTACCAACATTATTATATATATACCATCTTCACACTTTTGCCTTACCAACATTATTATTCACTTTAAGTTCTTGCTTTTTTTTTTTAAAGCTTATATACATAAAAATGGCCAGAAAAAGGTTCTTTACAGTAACCTACTTGGTAAATCAGGTCTGATCTTGTTGCCCCCCAAAGTTCTGCATCTGCAGTTTGTCCTCCTAATTTAAAAAGGGAGATTAGCAAGCGCTTAGCAATTGCTAATTGTTGACAGCAAACACCCAAACTAGGACTGTAATTAGGAGGACTGAAAGTGAATTACAAAGGGAGCAGCAGGTTATCCCGTTAGTACCCTGTCAACTCTCACCAGCAACACTACCAATAGCATGTGTGCTTTGGGGACACCCTAAATACAGAAATTTCCTTTCATGCCAGTGTCTTATGAAACAGCCAATGTGGCTAGGGAGTGGAGGCCCAGCAGTGGTCTGAATATCATTAAGATTCCAAGGATTTTCCACCTTAGTAACTTTACCAAATACCTACAGAATCAGGAAAAGAGGGAAACAAAAGACCATTTCTTAAGCTCCTCCTCTGTACTAGGCATGTCACAGCTATAAACGCCACTTTATTTAATTTTGCCAACAACCCTATAAGGCAGGCATTTTAATTTTTTAAAAGCATGAGTAAACTGACGTTCACAAAGATTCAGACTAGTGTCAGAAGACCTTGGCAAAATGCTCTACTGCACACTAGCCATCAAGCCCAAGTTAGGCTGGCCTCTCACGTCCTGCTCCCAAAGGCGAGAGGGATAAAAAGGCAAGAGGAGACCATCTTCTTCCCTTTTACCTCTGCTAGAAATTACTGCCCTGGGATTCTAGCTCATTTCTTTATAAAGTACCCTCCCTCACCTATGGCTAACAGGTCAGAGAACCCAGGTGCCCTCAAGACCGAGCCAGGGCCCAGGAGACAGCGAGCGCGAGTGGAACCTGCCTCGGCGTGGACCGCGCCGACCTGGGCCCCCGCCGCTGCACAGCCTCCCTGAGCCTCAGTTTCCCTGCCTGTGAGATTCGGACAACAGACTTCACCTCAAAGAGCTGGGGAAGGGTTCGCTGAAAAAGAGCATTAACCGCAGCGCCTGCTGCCCCCAGGCACAGGGCTAAGCGCTGCCCCCCCCAATCCCACAGCAAGCCCCGCGGGAGAGGGTCACCCCAGCTAGGGAAGAGGCGACGAGATGGTAGAGCCCGCGCCCCCGCCCGGGGGCTGCCCCCGGCCAGCATTCGGGAAACACGCCCGAAAAAGGGCCGCTCTTGCCGCTTCTCTGACCTGCCCAGCGAGAGGCTCTCTGCCCGCCGCTCACCCGCAGCCCCACAGCGCCTTCCGCTCCGACTCCCGCTCCCGGGGCGGCCACAGGCAACCCCTACTTCCGGGTCCAGCGCTTCTGGCGTCCCCGCGTCCTGCGCGCCCGCGTCGGCGTCCGCGGGTTCCGGGGATAGCGCGTTCCGGGGATAGCGGGTGCCGGGGCACCGCCGGCGGCTGGCGCCTGCGCGCCGCGGAGCGCAGGGTCCCCAAACCCTCTGCCCGGTTTCTTCCCCGCCACGGGGAGACAATGATGATAATTTTTATTACAATGCTTATGAACACTGGCATGAAAACATCTGCTGTTAATAATTAAAACAATAAAAAACTGCAGATGTGCGTAGCGCAGGCTTCCTTCAGTGCTGTAAATATTTTTTTGTGTGTTGCAGCATTAGGATTATAGGTTTAATTTCCACGAATTTATTTTAATCTCTTTTACATAATAACAAACACACATTTCCTTTGCTCCCTGCAGACACTTTCCCCAACCTGCCTTTATTGGAATATTAGCTCCAGTAGATGCTCTGGAGAAAGAAAAGTTGTGTGGACCAATTAAGGTTCGGAAATGCCACAAATGAAGAGTCGCAGTGAGATTTCACTTTCAAAACAGAACTCCCAGTGCCAAGCCCACTCCTTGATAGGGTCTTCATCTCCAGAATGGCAAGTTCATCTTCCTGGTGCATCTTCCTGCCTGGGAGCAAATCGGACTCCTTTCTTGCTGTCTGTTGACCCACTGCGACGGGGATGCGGACGAACCGTGTGGCCCCATCGTAAATCAAGGAGTGTACCGCGGGCGTACTACATGCCTGTGGGGTTCACTACATGCCTGTGGGGTTCTCAGTCGAAAAATCGTAAATCGAACCATCCTAAGTCGAGGACCGTCTGTATATTGGAGGTCTGCTCGATCCGCCCTGCCGCTGACGCCACCACCCTGATCCAAGCCCCCACCCCTCCTGGTCCCCTGGTCCCCTGGTCCCCACCTTGCCGCCCGCTGCCTGGTCTCCACACAGCCCCCAGGTATGGCGGGCAGGGAGGAGGTTGGGTCCGAAGGGTGGGACAGGGTGGCAGAGAGGCAAAACCAGGCCTTCTGCTCATCTAATCCGTCCACATTTTCTTTCCTTGAGCATCTTAAATGTGTCACTCCAATTCCTTCTGGTATAAAACATTTCTGTCAGAAATTCTGGCAAACAACCTGATTTTCTTTTCCACTTGTCAGTGATTTTTTTTTTTTTTTTTTTTTACCTGGATGCCTAAAGTAGATAATTTTTTCAAGTTTGGTAATTTTACTAGAATACATCTTTGGGTTGGTCATTCTGATCAATTGTCTCAGGTTCATACTTTCCTCTGCATATATAGTTTCAAAAATATGGTTTTTTTCTAATTTTAGGAATGTTTTCTCAAATTATAGTTTTTAATATGTGTACTTATTCTCTTGTTTTGGTTTTCCTTTTCAGGGTTTTCTATTAGTGTGTTGGATTTTTTTTTCACTATCTTCTAAACATCTAACTTTTCCCCAAATCTGTTTTGTCTCTTTATTTACTTATACTTACTTATTTATCATACTTGATAGAGAAGAATGAAGTTGGAAGATGTAACCTGATCTCAACCCTTCCTGTAAGACAGTTATCAAACCTCATGGAGTTGGCATAAGGACATAAGGAAAAAGACAGAGACCAGTGAAATGAACCCTATTAGTCCTTAGGCTGCAGCCTCCTTTTTTATTTATTTATTTTTTTGAGACAGGGTCTCACTCTGTTGCCCAGGCTGGATTGCAGTGGCCCTATCATGCTCACTGCAGCCTCAAACTCCTGGGCTCAAGTGATCCTCCTGCCTCAGCCTCCCGAGGAGCTGGGACAGAAGGTGCCAGTTAATTTTTTTTTTAGAGACGGGGTCTCACTATGTTGCCCAGGCTGGTCTCAAACTCCTGCCTCAAGTGATCCTCCCACCTCAGCCTGCCAAAGTGCTGGGATTACAGGCCTGAACCACCATGCCTGGCCAGGCTGCAGGCTCCTTAATGGAACTCAGATTTTAGTTCTCTACGGCCAAGAAATGATCATTCTTTTCCTAGTTTCTTAGTAGTTTTTTTTCCCTTAAATCAAGGATTATATCCAACAGTGATTCTCAAGCTAAAGCTCCGGCACATGGTCAGAAAACTGACCCAAAAATGCAGGTCTTTTCTTCACTTCTTGTGCACAATTGCGTGGACTGAAAAAAGTTAACATAAATCTTATAGGCAGTCAAATGCAACCGTAATTGTACACTTGATTCCATTTATACCCGTGTTGACCAAGACTAGGAGCATTTCCAACACTCCAGAAGGCACCCTTGTTCGGCTCCCAGTCAGCACTTCCTCCTGCACTTTTCTGTTAAGGAACTTGAAGCCCAAGGAGTGGAGGGTTGGATTTGCCCTGTGCCGTGTGTGTGTGTGTGTGTGTGTGTGTGTGTGTGTGTTTAATTAGTTCCTATTTCTTTAGCAGATATAGGACATTTTAGATTTTCTATGTATTCTTCTAACACTTTTGGGAAACTGTTTTTCAAGGAATTTGTCTATTTCATATAGGTTGTCAATTATTTTTAAATTTTTATTCTTTTTTTTCTTACTTTGTTTCTTTTTTCTTTTTTATTTCTTTTTTATTTTTTATATAGAGACGGGGTCTCGCTTTTGCTCAGGCTGGTCTCGAACTCCTGAGCTTAAGCGATCCTCCCGCCTCGGCCTCCCAGAGTGCTAGGATTACAGACGTGAGCCACCGGGCCGGCCAAGTTGTCAATTCTATGGGCACAAATTTATCTTACTTTATTCAGTGCCCCTCCGCACACACCTAGACTGTGTTGTCCTCCATCTGTTCTTGTCTTCAGCCTACCTCTCCATCTGTCTGAGGATGTCACTGGGTGTCATCTTTGGGGCTGGAGAAGGCAGGGGATAGGGCAGTGGTGCAGTCCAGGCCCTGGACTGAGGGGCTACCTGGGGAGCGGGAGTGGGGGCTCACTGGGGCTCTCCCTTCTGGGGTCTGATCATGGCTGGGCAACCAGCCTCCTGGTTTCCTGTCTGCCAACTTCTGTTCAGGCTCACTGAGGCCACCCAGTCCACCCAGGGCCACTGTGTGTTCCCTGCCTTGGGCAGAGGGCCAGGGGAAGGGTCGCTAGTGTGCAGGAAGGATGGCCCCCAGGATGTGGGAAACAGAGGGGAGGAGTCTCTGTATGGGAGAGGACCCAAGACTAGGGATGGGGAAGGTCTGGAGAAGGAGTGGCTCTGAGGTTGGTCCCCTGATGATGGTCCCCTGAGGCAGCTCTGCTGAGAGATGAGGGAAGAGGAAAAACAGCCTGTGGAAGGGGTCTGGGGTTTCTCCTGGGGGCAACAGTGCCGGGAGGGGGAGGGGGGGACTTTGAACCTGGTCCTTGAACACACAAGCCCTATTCCTGAAAGGTCTGAACAGCAAGAAGAAACTGTTTTATCAGAAGCAAAGGGAAAATCAAAGCAAACACAGTTCCCGGGTCCAGAAAGGCAGAAACTTTAGCTTCCATGACCTGGAACACAGTGAGGCTTTCCAAAATATTTACTTGGCACAGACTTCCCTCCATAGCTCAAAATGCATATTTTGGCTTTGTACAAGGTACAGCTCCTGCAGACCCCACAGCCTTCTCAGGGTCAATGTATGTGACTGTAGCCATCTGTCCTCTCTCTGGACAGTGAGTCACTTGCCCTTTCCCCTCCTCCCTCCTTCCCTCTGACCCCAGATGCAGAGCCTCACCCTGCAGAGACTGGGCCCCAGACCTCCAGGGGTGCTCCTGGAGCAGAACCAGGGAGGATACACTAGCTTGCTCCCTGCTCCACCATAACACAACACGGGATCTTGATGCATGTGACCAGGCCAGGGCTCCTGGTCACTCCAGCCTGCAGTCACAGCAGGCACAGGGGGCAGTGCTGATAACATGCGCCTGGACCTGCCTGCTGCCTGCTCCTCCAAACTGGCCTGTACTTCTGGGAGATTCCCTTGTTGGAGCAGGACAGGACAGGAGAATCAGAGTCTTTGTGGTCTCTCAGTGGAACGAATAACACCACACATTTCAGGTTGTCTCCACCACTGAGGGCAAACATTCAATCCATAACAACCCCAAACAAAGACTCTGTATCATTCCCCAGCCCACCCGGCTCCTGGTAACCTCTTACCTACATTCTATTCTGAATTTGCCCATTCTAGCCATTTCATATGAGTGGAATTATACATTTTTCCTTTTGTGTCTGACATTTCATTTAGCATAATGTTTTTAAAGGTTATCCATATTGTAGCAGGTACCAAAACATTCTTTTTAAGGCTGAATAATATTTAATTGTATGTATACACCACATTTTGTTTACAATTCATTTGTTGATGGACAAGTGGGTTGTTTCTACCTTTTGGGTATTATGAATAATGTTTCTATGAACATTGGCTTACAAGAACAATCACTCATTGCTTAAGGGGAAATATTCCGAGAAATGCATTATTAGGCCATTTCATTGTGTGAACATCACAGAGTGTACTTACACAAACCTAGGTGGTACAGCCTACTACACACCTAGGTTGTATGGTATAGCCTGTTGCTCCTAAGCTACAAGCCTGTATAGCATGTCACAGTACTGAATACTGTAGGCAGTTGTAACACAATGGTAAGTACTTATGTATCTAAACATAGAAAGGGTACAGTAAAAATACTATATTATAATCTTATCATATTACTATCTTGTATGTGGTCCACATTGACTGAAATGTTGTTATGCATTGCATGACTGTATATGTTCAGGTCCTTGTTTTAAATTCTTTTGAGTATATACCTAGGAGTGGAATTTCTGGATCACATGATAATTCTATGTTTAGCTTTTTGAGAAACTGCCTCACTATTTTCCGACAGTGACTGCACTATTTTATAGTCCAACCAGCAATATATGAGGGTTCCAGTTTCTCCACATCCTTCCTGACACTTATTATTATTATTATGTTTTAAATTATAGCCATCCTAGTAAGTGTGAAGTTGTATTTCATTGTGGCTTCTACTTGATTTCCCTAATGACTAATGAGGTAGAGAATCTTTTCTTGTCTTATTAACCATTTATATATCCTCTCCGGAGTAATGGCTATTCAAGTTTTTCACATGTTTTAAAAATTGTGTTATTTATCTTTTTGTTGTCAAGTTGTAAGAGTTATTTATATATTCTGGATATTAAACACATCAGATCTATAATTTACAAATATTTGCTTCCATTATGAAGGTTACCTTTTCACTTTCTTGATAATGTCTTTTGATGCAAAAAAGTTTTGAATTTTGATGAAGTCCAATTGATCTATCTTTTCTTTTGTTGCTTATGCTTTTGGTGTGATATCTAAGAATCCATTGCCAAATCCAAGTTAATAAAGATTTATCCCTATGTTTCCACTAAGAGTTTTATGATATTAGTTCTTATATTTAGGTTGTTGATCAATTTTGAGTTAATTTTTATATATAGTGTGAAGTAGGGGTCCAGCTTCATTCTTTCGCATGTGGAAATCCAGTGGTCCGAACACCATTAGTTGAAAGGACTATTTGATTTTCCTAATGACTAATGATGTAGAGAATCTTTTCTTGTCTTACTGACCATTTATGTATCTTTTCCCATTAAATGAACTCAGCATCCTTGTCAAAAATCAATTGGCTGTAAATGTATGGTTTTATTTGTGGACTCTCCAATTCTGATTCACTTATCTATATGTCTGTCTTCATGTGATTACTGTAGCTTTGTAGTAAGTTTTGAAATTGGGAAATGTAAGTTCTCTTCCTTCGTGCTTCATTTTCAAGATTGTTTTGGCTGTTTGGGGCCCCTTGCAATTCAAGCGAATTTGAGGATCAGCTTTTCCATTTCTGAAAAAAAGGCTTTTGGAATTTTGATAGGGATTGAGTTGCATCTGTAGATTGCTTTGGCTTGTATTGACATCTCAATAATACTAAGTCTTCCTATCCGTGAACATGGGAGGTCTTTCCATTTATTTAGGTCTTAATTTCTTTCAGCATTGTTTTGTAGTTTTCACTGTACAGGTATTTTGCATCCTTGGTTAAATGTACTCCTTGGCATTTTATTCTTTCAGTTGCTATTGTAAATGGAATTGCTTTCTTGATTTTCTTTTTGGATTGTTTGTTGCAGGTGTAGAGAAACACAATAGATTTTTTTGTTTGTTGATCTTATCCCTGAAACTTTGCTGAATTTGTTTACTAGCTCTAGTAGCTTTCTTGTGGATTCATTGGGATTTTCTACATGTAGGATTATGTCACCTGTGAATAAAGATAGTTTTCCAATTTGGATGCCTTTTATTTCTTGTCTAATTGCTCTGGATAGAATGTCCAGTACAATGTTTAATAGCAGTAGTGAAAGTGGGCATCCTTGTCTTGTTTCAGATTTTAGGGGGGAAAATTTTCAGTTTTTCACCATTGAGTATGATGTTAGCTGTTCATTTTTTATAAATGCCCCTTATCATGTTGAGGAATTTCCTTTCTATTCCTAGTTTGCTGAGTGCTTTTTCATGAAAGAGTGTTGGATTTTGTCAAATGCCTTTTCTGCCTTAATGGAGATGATAATCTTTTTTTTTCCTTTTTCTATTAATGTGGTGTATTATAGTGATTGATTTTCTTATGTTGAACCACCCTTGTGTTCCTGGGATAAAATAAATCCAACTTGGTCATGATCCTTTTAATATGCTGTTGGATTTGGTTTGCAAATATTTTGGTGAAGGTTTTTGTGTCTATATTCATAAGAGATATTGGCCTGTACTTTTCTTTTTGTAGTGCCTTCATCTGGCTTTGGTATCAGGATAATGCTGGCCTCATAGAATGAATTAGGAAGTGTTCCCTCCTTTTCAATTTTTTGGAAAGAGTTTGGGAAAGATTGGAGTTAATTCCTTAAATATTTGGTAGAATTCACTAGTAAAACTATCTTGTCCCTGGCTTTTCGTTGTGGGGATGTTTTGCTTATTGATACAGTCTCTTATTATAGGTCTGTTGAGGTTTTTTATTTCTTCTTGAATCAGTTTATGTAAATTTTGTGTTTCTAGGAGTTTTTCCATTTTCATCTAGGTTATCTAATTTGCTGGCATACAAATATTCATAGTATTCTATTATAGCCCTTTTTATTTCTGTAAGGCCAGGAGTTTTGAGCCTAGGAGTTCAAGTCCAGACACTTTCATTTCTGATTCTAATTATTTATGTCTCTTCTTAATTTTTTATTTGACAGTTGAGCTAAAGGTTTGTCAATTTTGTTGATCTTTTCAAAGAATCAGCTTTTGGTTTTGTTTATTGTTTTCCTATTTTCTATTTTATTTATCTCCATTCTGCTCTTTAGTATTTGCTTTCTTCTGTGCTTTAGAATAAATGTTTATGTCTGAAGGAGGCCCCGGATCCCCCTGCTTTCTTTCTTTGTCCTGACCAAGAGACACAGAGTACCTTGACCCTCTCTGACCCAGCCAGCTGCATGTTTTCCCCTGCAGGCTTGAACCCAACCAGGGCCTTGAACATTCCAAGCACTGATAAAGTTATTTAAGTTGCTTTCAACACTGAAAGATCAATCATGTTGCTAAACATGAAGAAACTAACCTCAGCCCTGACCCAAATTCCTTAAACCCTTGTATAAACACCATAACCCAACCCCCCCATTATGGACATACCTGGGTAGAACATTCTCACTGTTCATCATAAGGAGGCTGAGCCCGCTGTATGTAAGTTCCCCCGATAAATGCCTTAGACTGATCACCCTGGTGTTTAATGCTTCTTTCTTTGGAATTCCACTGGTCCCTCTTGGGACAGTATGGGGCAGTCCCTTGTGGGAACTTTCCCACTGCCACTTTTGGGGTGACTCTAGCTGTGGGTTTGGTTGGACAGAACAGTGTCCTTCTAAAATTCTCTGTTGAGATACTAACCCTCAAAGTGATGATATTAGGTGAGGGCCTTTGGGGTGATTAGGTCATAAGGGTGGAGCCCTCACGAATGGGATTAGTGCCCTTATAGAAGCGATCCCAGAGAGTTCCCTTGTCCCTTCAGACATGTGAAGACACATCAAAGGGATGGCATCCATGAAGCAGGAAATAGGTCCTCACCAGACACTAAATCTGCCAGTGGGGTCTTGGACTTTCCAGTCCCTGGAACTGTGAGAAATAAATGTCTGTTGTTTATAAGCCACCCAGTCTATGATATTCTGTTATAGTAGCCCCAACGAACTATGACATTCTGCTAGCTTTATATTTAATTTGCTCTTCTTTTTCTAATTCCTCAGGCATAACATGAGGTTATTGATTAGAGATCTTCCTCCTTTTTTTTAATGTAGGCATTTACACCTTTAAATTTCCTTCTGAGCACTATCTCTACTGCATCCCATACATTTTGGTATGTTGTGTTTTCATTTTAGTTCATTTCCAATATTTTCTAATTTTTTCCTATTTTTCGTTATTTTCTTTTTTAGAGACAGGGTCTCACTGTTGCCCAAGCTGGACTTGAACTCCTGGGCTCAAGGGATCCTCCCACCTCAGCCTCTCGAGTAGCTGGGACTACAGGCGTGCGCCACTGTGCCTGGCTTCTATTTTCCCTTCTTCTTTTTTTTTTTCCTTATACATGCATATTTTCCCTTCTAAGGCTTAAGAGCGGGTTAATTTCCACACATTTGTAAATTTTGATTTTTCTTTTGTTATTGATTTCTAGCTTCATTCCATTGTGTTCTGAAAAGATACTTTGAATGATTTCAATTTTTCAAATGCATTAAGTCTTATTTTGTGGCTTAATATATGATTTATCCTGGAGAATGTTCTATGTGCGCTTGAGAAGAATGTGTATTCTGCTGTTGTTGGGTGGTGTGTTCTATATACATCTTTTTGGTCTAATTGGTTTATAATGTTGTTCAAGTCCTCTATTTCCATATTGATCTTCTGTTTAGATGTTTTACCCATTTTTTTCTTTTTCTTTTTTTTAATAGATTGCTCATTTTGAACCATGGTTTACCCATTATTGAAAGTGGTGTATCAAAGTCTCTATTATTGTAAAAACTGTCTATTTGTCCCTTCAACTCTGTCAGTGTTTCCTTTATATATTCGGGGCTCTGCTCTCTGGTGTATACATGTTTATAATTGTTATATCTTCTTGATGAGTTGATCCTTTTGTCAATGTATAATGTCCTTCTTTGTGTCTTGTAACTCTTGTAACTTAACATCTATTTTTTCTGATATTAGTATAGCCACCTCAGCTGTCTTTGGTAACTATTTGCATGGAATATTTTTTATTATTATTTTACTTTCAACATCTTTGTGTCTTTGTATCTCAAGTGAGTGTGTTATATATAGATGGATCATTTTTTTTATGAATTCTGCATGTTTTTTAAATCTCTGTCTTATGATTGGAGAATTTAATCTATTTATGTTTAAAGTAATTACTGACAAGGAAGGACTTAGCATTACTTCAGCTATTTGTTTTCTGTGTGTCTTATACCATTTTTTTGTCCCTCATTTCCTCCATTATTGCCTCCTTTTGTATTAGTTCATTTTTTGTAGTAAACTATTTTGATTCCCTTCTCATTTGCTTTTGTGTATATATTTCAGATATTTTCTTTGTGGCTATAATGGGGATTACATTTAACATCCTAAACTTATAACAATTAGTTCAAATTGATGCCAACTTCATAGCAGTAGCATACAAAAACTATTTCTTTATAGGTTTGTCCTCCCCCTTTTATGTTGTTGTTGTTGTCAGAAATTATATCTTTATATATTGTGTGCTGAATAACATAAATTTATAATTATTTTTATGCATTTGCATTTTAAATTCTATTAAAATAAAAAATGGAATTATGGCCAAAAATATAATACTGGCCTTTATATTTGCCCATGTATATACCTTTAATGGATATCTCTATTTCTTCATATGGCTTTGTGTTACTCTCTAGTGTCCTTTTTTTTTTTTTTTTTTTTTTTGAGAGACTGGGTCTCACTCTATTTCCTGGGCTAGAGTGCAGTGACATCATCATAGTTCACTGCAACCTCAAACTTCTGGGCTCAAGCTATCTGCCTGCCTCAGCCTTCTGAGTAGCTGGGACTACAGGTGTGTGCCACCACACCCAGCTAATTTTTTTTTCTATTTACTGTAGGGACAGGGTCATGCTATGTTTCTCAGGCTAGTCTCAAACTCCTGGTCTCAAGTGATCTTCCCATCTTGGCCTCCCAAAGTACTAGGATTACAGGCATGAGCCACTGTGCCCAGCTTCTAGTGTCCTTTCATTTCAACCTGAATGACTCCCTTTAACATTTCTTGTTAGGCAGGTCTAAAGGTAATGAACTTCCTCAGCTTTGTTTATCTGGGAATGTCTTAATTTCTCCCTCATTTTTGAAGGACAGTTTTACCAGATATACAATTCTTGGTTGACGGTTTTTTTCCTTGGCACTTGGAATAAGTCATCCCACTGTCTTCTAGCCTCCATGGTTTCTGATGAGAAATAAGCTGTTAATCTTATTGATGGTTTCTTGTAACGAGTCACTTCTCCCTGCTTTCAAGATGCTCTTTTTGTCTTTGGCTTTTGACAGTTTGATTATAATGTGTCTCTGTGTTCGCCCGTTGGTCCCTTTCATTTTATCCTACTTAGAGTTTATTGAGCTTCTTGAATTTGTATCATGTCTTTCATCAGTTTTTGGTTATTATTTCTTCAAATAGTCTTTATGCCCCTTTCTTTCTCCTCCCATTGTGGGATATCCATAATGCATACATTGGTGGCTTGGTGGTGTCCCACGGGTTCCTGTAGGTTCTGTTCATTTCCTTCTTTCTTTCTTTCTGCTCCTTAGACTTGATAATTTCAATCATGCTATATTTAAGTTTGTGGATCCTTTCTTCTGTCTGCTCAAATATGTTATTAAACTACTCTAGTGAATTTTTTATTTTAGTTATTATACTTTTTATATCTAAAACTTATGTTTGGTTCTTTTAAAAATATAATTTCTTTCTTTCTGGTGATCTTTCAGAAAATATAATTTCTATCTTTGTATTGATATTTTACTTTTGTTCCAGCCTGCTGGCACACTGTGCACCTGCTTCTTCTTCTTAGGGACCCTCTGGAGTGGATTGCCCACTCAGCACTAAGATGAGGGAGGAAACCAGCACTTACTGAAAAAGACCCAGGTGGCTGCCACTGTACTGAAGATTTTCCATGGATTAGCTCACTGAATTCTCCCACCAAACCTCCCAGCCAGGTGCCACTGACCATTTTTTGCTATAGGACCTTGGAAAAGTCCCTTCTTTTCTAAGAGGGTTTAGTGGATGTCAGGCACCATTCCCAGTATGTAATCCTTCTAAGTATATATTATTTAACACAAGTGTAATCATGTAAGATAGGGACTATGATTACTATGTGATTCAAAATTCTTAAATTTATAGATGAGGAAACTGGGGCACAAATGGGTGGACACAAATTGCAGCATCAGCTCTCCTAACCCCAACCTGGAGGCTGAGGTTTGTTCCTCAGCCTAGACTGTAGGGAACCTTCAACAAGTGCTCGAGTGGCTGTGCAGCAGCAGGAAGGCTTTATGATCTCAGGGAGAATTGGTACAGACACTTCTGGAAGCAAACAGCCTCCAACATCTGACTCAATAGCAACACTGACTCAGGCAAGGAGAAAGTGAGTGGGCAGGACAAGGAGAGAAGTGAGTGTGAGTCACGGCTGCCCATGTAACCCAGGCCTGCTGGCTCCTTTGTGTACGTGGGCCAGGCAGCACTGGTGCCCTGACACTGTTGGAAAGACATGTCACCAGAAGGTACCTACAGGAAGCGATGGGATCTCATATGCCCAATACCACACTCTGATAATAACGCCTGGAACAACTGCAATTACATGCCTGCACGGACACATCAGAGAGCAGTGAGGCATGTGGATCAGACGCTGTTAACCGGAGTCAAGGTTTGGGGAAGCATTTGAATTTTCAGCACAAATAACAACAGCACAGTGCATCAAGCCCCCAGTCAATTTTCCTGTATGGCAATATTCCTCCAACATGCAATTTTCTGTTCCTCTGCCTGGAGGGTTTGCCCCCATTCAGGTCTCTGCTCAAATGTCCATGCAGGACAGGCTGCTGCCACCCAGATCCAGCCTCTCTGCCCAGACAGACCTTGCTTGATGCCTTGTCTCAGACAGTCCCCTTCCACCCACCTCACCAGTGGGCCCCACACCCTTCACTTGGCCCATTCCATGCCATTCCTTCGCCAGCCTGTTTGCACAGAGTGTTTACACCACCATGGCAGGGACTCAGCATTATTTTTGCTCTATCCTCAGCCCTTGCAAAAGTACCTTCCAACTGGTAGGCACTTAGCAAGTACTTGTTAAATAAATGGCTAATGTAAAAATCACCATGCTCCACTCACAGGCCTTTGGACACTATTGTATGGTCTCTGAGCTGGTCCTCTGCATGTGACAAGTGTGCATGAAAGAGGGCGGGTGCCCGAGGACTGCGCTGCTGTGGAGGAATCCCACCCTGCATAGGAGTTCTGCGAGGAATCTACTGGGTATTATCACAGTGTGGTCTCGGGACCTCGCAGGAGAGCTCCTTGCCTGGGCTGAAGCAGCACCCAGCAAGCAACACACTAAGAACTTTCTGCTAAATGCAGCTTCCTTTCCCACCTCTGGTTATGGGGGCTGCATGGGTGGGACCAGAATGCCTACGATAGAGCTTCAGGAAGGACAAACAGAAGGTAACGAGCGGGCTAGCAGAATGGACTGAATGCCCATTCCTTCCCAGCTGACTGGGTGTGGGCTGTGCAGCTACCAGCTGCCCTGAAAACCTCTCCCACCCAGCTGTAATTCTCTGGCTCCCCTGGCGCCGCGTGTCAGTTTGATCTAGGCCTTATAATGCAGCCCCTGCATGTATCTGGTCACTCCTAAGTACCCCTGCCTCCGCTTCCTGTCTCCATCCACATCAGCCATGATTGCATCCACCCAGTAGTGCTGGGGGGCTGGGCCTGTGAACCTGACCTCATGCTGTGAGAGCCCCTCAGTCCTCTCCCACCAAGCTCAAGCCCAAAGCTCAGCCTGTGTGTGTGCCGTGCCTTTCGCAGGTGCCTTACTCCAGATCTCTTCCAGGAGATTCAGGCCTTGGCTCAAGTGTCTCCTAGCCAGAGGAGCCTTCTCTGACCCACTCAAATGGCCACTCCTGCTGCTTCTCTGACCTTGCCCTGTTGTATGGACTTCCCAAACAGATGTGCCCTGGCTGTCAGCGTGAGCTGTGTCCTAGGCCTTCTGCATGCCCAGTCTGAGAACAGCAGTGCCTGGCCCCAGCACACACGATGGTGAGCAGCTGGTCGATGGCTGCGTGTGCTGTTTGTGCTGTGCGTGCGCCTCATCCATGCTCCCAGAGGCCCCCTGAGCTGCTCAGGCCTCCAGTGCACAGATGATGCCTTTAGGTGGGGAAGTCAGCCAACGGCCTATTTCATTCTGTCCAGAAGCAGAAGGCAAGAAAGAGGAGCTGCGCGAGTGGCCAGTAGAGTGAGGGGAGTGGAGTACATGCCAGGATGGCTGGCCCTCTGGTGTCTTTCCAGAGGTGGAGCCTCCTGGGTAACGTGTGTGGACTGAATGAATGGTTGAAACAGGCCAGGCTTTGGGCTGTGGATGGGGAGCAGGGCAGAAGAGAGGAAAGCACCAGGCAGTTCCCATGGAAGTCTCCTTTATGTTCCCTGCAAACAACATGTGCCCAACAGGAAGTCTGTGGCCCCGGCCACACTTCCACCTGCCCCCCCTGACTGCAGTTCCCCGGACCCTGCCTCTGCCCCTCAGTCAAGCTGCACCAGCCTCACGGGCAAAGGCGAGGGCAGCGGGGGGCTCCACTGCATGTCGGCCCGCTGCACGGCCTGTAGCAGCTTCTGCATCTCAGCCTGTACCTGGCACAGCTTGCCTTTGTTCACGGGCCCCCAGGAGAGGCCATGCAGGTACACGCAGCACTCGATCGGGATAGGGTAGAGCACCCGCTTCAGCTCCATCAGCCCTGCCGTGTGCTCCAGCAGGCTCAGGAGGCCTGCCCTGGACACAGGGTTGTCAGAGAGACCCAGGGAGCTCAGGTGGGAGCAGCAGCACAGGGCTGGCAGGATGGCACTGAGGTGGGCATCCTTCAGCCGGCAGTGGTTCAGGTCCAGGTGTTGCAGTGTCCCTGAGACCTTTGCCAGTAGGGTCTCTAAGGGCCCAGGGACCATGTAGGACAGGTTGTTGCCACTCAGATCCAGCTTCCTCAGGCAGGTGGCATGAGGGCTCTGGGACAAGTAGGTGATGTCGGTGTCCAGAAGCGTGCAGGAGCGGATCTCCAGGGCGTGCAGCGGGGCCTGCAGGCACCTGAGGAGAGGAGGTGCAGCTATGTCAGGGGAGGGCCCAGGCTCTCTGCCTTGAACACCTGCTTGCCCATAGAGGGGGCCAGTCCTCAGGCCACTTCCTCATCTGGGAAGCCATTTACCAGCATGTTTAGAAACAGGTCATTTGGTGTCCCAAGGCCTGGCTCTGTCTCAGTAGATCTACCAGGTCCTCCATGATCCCCTCCAACTCTAAGTTTCTCTTTGGTGAAATGGAGACCCACGTTATACACACCCAACATGACTGCTGAGGAGCTGTTTGGACAGAAAGAGCTTATTTGATAATAAGGAATTCACAGGGGGAGCCCATTATTCCTCAAGTTTGGGTTTGGGGAAGGTGCCCCTTAGGCTTCCATTTAACTGGGGGTGGGGTGGGTGTACCGAATGCCCCACCTGGAAATTTCTAGGTGATGTGCACATAGTAAGACGTTTCCCTCCCACAATTGTCCTGCAGGGCTCTGCACCCACCTGTCTGGGGCAGTGTGAGCTCCAGGAGGAGAGGCCTGAGCTGTGTTGTCTCTGGCTTTTTCCTGCCTGGCACTCAGCAGTGCCCAAAAAGATTTGTTGAGTAGATAAACATATTGGTAAATTTTTTTAAAAGGCCATTATTTCAGACTAAGCTCCTGCACTAGGTGCAACAGACCAGACCAAACCAGAATGGAGTCACTTGTGCTAAGAGCTAACTCAACTTTGAAACTGGTCAGTTTTCCAAAAAACAGGATGGGGCCCAGCATGAAAAGGAAGCCCCCTCTTCTTTTCCTATAAGGAAAGTAACTTTGAAACACTCAATCTGCTGTTTGTTCCTTACTTCTGCTTTTTTCAGCCCTTTTCTGTCCATAAAGCCAATTTCCTCTGCTTAGATCATCGGAGCTCTTATTCTGTTTTATACAATGGGAGGCTGCCCCAATTTGTGAATCACAAATAAAAGCCAATTAGATCTTTAAACTAAATTTGTGTAATTTTGTTTTTTAGCAACGTGCATCCTTCCCCACCAAATGTGTCTTCCAAAACAGATTCCAGCCATCAGCTACATCTGAACCCCAGGGTCCCAGGCTGCACCCACGATTCTGCGAGCACCTCAGGATGGGTCCCACTTCCTGTCTCACTTCCTGCCCTGACCTGACTTGGGAGCATTCTGGGGACTCTATGTCGGCCCTGCCCACCCGTTCACCTGAGCACTTGATGCAGGTTGCCTGAGAGGTAGGAGTAGGACAGGTGGAGCTTCCTGAGGTGGCCCAGCTTGCTGAGCTGGGACAGGAAGCAGCTGGAGGACTGCTCGCCCTCGGGCGGGAAGGCCCAGTGGTAGTAGGCCAGCTTGAGGCTGTGTAGGTTGCAGATCCTTCCCAGCTGCGTGGCAAACAGGCTTTGCTCCGACAGTGCCCGGAACCAGTCAAACACCTCCAGCTCCTGGATGAAATCCAGCTCCAGCGTCTTCAGGATCCCTATCAGACTGTTGAAGGGCATCTCCTCGATGTGCAGCTTCCTACAGCAGAGGCGCAGGGCCCCGCAGCTCCGCTCCACTTTCGACAGGAGGCTGGAGAGGAACGTATCCAACTTAAAGGGGCCTCTCAGGAAAAGATCGATGTGTAATTCCACTGGTTCCCATGGCTGCTTCGGTCCTTTTCTTGCGTCCTCTACTGGCTTGGGCCTGGCCGTAGCGTGGGGCGTCTCTGCCTTGACTGTCGATGGTAACCAGAATGGGAACCTGGCCAAGGCCTCAGAGGCCCCTTTACTTTGGACCTGCTCAAAGTCCAGGGTCAAATCCAGCACCTTCAGTTCCGACCTCCTGTGGGGAGAGGGGTGTGGTGAGATGCTGACACCTGGGGGGCCCAGGGCCACCCCTCAGACCCCAGCACCAGCCCACCCTCTCAAATGGGCTTTTCCTTCTGCGCTTGGGCCCCTTCCCAGTCCCTGTTCCTCATACAACCTGCACCATAATCCCTAGCAGGTGAAAAGCTTGCTCCTTAATGCCCTTCAGCTGCATCACTGGCCACTTAACCTGGAAACCCATGGAGTCCCCATCTATCCCCCTCGATCCCAGCTCACTCTCCCTCTGACTGTGCTGAGGCCTTGGTCCCAGCATCCCCCTTACCTGGGACAAGCCCTGAGAGCAGGGGAGGCCCCCAGCCCATCCAGCACAGCTTGCAAGCTGTCTTGGTTGGGCCACTGCACTATCAGAGAGCCCAGACGAAGAAAGGGGAAGGGCCAGGCCTCCACCAAGGCCTTCAGAGCCTTCTTGTGCCCCCTGGCAAATGCGGCAGTGAGCAGTGGTGGGAAGAGGTCGACTGTGATCTCTTCTAAGGCAGGTATAGCTGAAGCCTCATTGCTCAGCAGGCTGTGGGCTGCAAGTTCCAGGAGCTTAGGTGGGGCTGGATTGCTCATCGCTGTGAACCTATGCAGAATAAGGTAGAAATCCTCAGAAGGCCCGTTGCTCAGCATCCCTCCCGGGGCCAGCATGGAGGATGAAAGCCTTTCACATCCATCATGGAGCCAAACACTGGCTCCACCCTCCATGCATGACCCAAACCCCACAATTTGGGTCTTGCAAGCCTGAGACTCTGGGGCCCCCTCAGGTGCTGGGGACATGGAGTCCAGAACCTCAGGGGTTTAGATCTACTCCTGGGGTTTAGATCTACTCCTTGAGCTTAGAGATTTTGAATTGGCCCAAACTTTCCTCTTTTGCCTTCACCATTAAGATCACCATGAGCACCTACTAAGGACATTGTCCCCAAAGTCCACACCAATTTTCCAAAATGTACCTAGATTCTGACCACTTTCTTTTTTTCTTTTTAAGAACCAGTGAAATGGAAAGTGGCTTCATTTCCACTCTGAATACAATCCACCCTGCAGTCATCCTTACAGAGTCTAGCCCAGGGGTGGGAAACCTGTGGCCCTCTAGGTCCCGAATTGCGGCCTTTTGACTCAATCCAAATTTTACAGAACAAATCCTTATTTTTATTAATACATTTTTGTTTGTCTTTTATATTTTTATTTTATTTTTAAAATGAATGTATTTAAAATACCAAAGAATAAAATAAGTTTCAACGAAATAATCCTCCCAGATTGACTGGCACAATTAGAACATCAGTAAGCCATAGGGCTAAATTGATGGCTATTATGCTCATGATTTAGTTCTAACTTCCCTCGCCTGACTGGAGCCACTACCACCTGAGGCTGGTTGGTGAGAGTTTATGGGGGTTGAGTATGCCAGTCTGTTATCAGCTTTTGACAACGGTGCACTGTGTTTCTGTTTGAAGTGGAATTTGTGAATAGTTGCAGAGCTTGACAGTATTTAATTCTTTCTGCTTAACAGCCCATCATGTCAAAGAAGACCAAGAGAACCCTGAAGGAAGAAAACAGATTTTTTAAAATGAGGATTGGGAATTGCAATATTATCTTGTTTCTGCTAAAGATAAGATGATTTGCTTGTTTTATGCTACTGCAACATCGACATTAAAGAAATTCAATGCTCATCAGTATTATAACACTCATATGGACCACAAATATTTTAAATTAGAGAGAGGCAGGAAAGGTTGCATTGCAGAAATGAAAAGATGAAAAGCAAAAGCAAAGACAATTCTTTCAAGCAGCACTAAGACCTGGAAATAATGCCACTGAAGCAACTTACAAAGTAGCTTATATACTCGGGAAAAAAGGGAAGCCATTCAGTGATGTAGAAATTGTGAAAGAATGCACTGTTGAAGTTGTAGGATGCTTAGAACCCAATATTGTTTCAAAGTACAAACAAATGCCTCTTTCAAGGAGAACCACAACTGATTGGCAGCATGAAATTAGCCTTCAACTTAACAACTTCATGCAATACTTTAAAAGGAAAATATATATTATTCAATCACTTTGGATGAATCAACTGATACTACTGACTCAGTGCTGGTTTTATACTTCATTTGGGTCATAACAGAAGATTTTCTTTGCTATGAAGAGTTACTCACTTTGGGCACTCTTGCAAACAGAACATGGGGAATAGATATCTTCAACAGCTTTCAAGGTAAATGTCAAGAAGTTGCACTGAATTTGGTAAATTTAGTGAGTGTATGTAGACGGTGCACCTTCCATGGCAGGAAAACATGGAGGGTTTATTGCACAGATAAAAAAAGTATTAACATATCCAGATGCTCCCATTGTATCTTGCATCAGCAAAATCTCTGTGCTAAAGCTACCATTTTAAATGACACTTTGCAACAAGTTATAAGTATTTTAAACTATATTTGTGCAAATGCAACATGGCATCGTCAGTTTTGTAACATGCTAAACTTGAACAATGAGGTATTTAGTGTGGATTTGCTGTATCATTCTAAAGTGTGTTGGCTATCACAGGGACAGGTGTTAGCCAAAATTTTATCTCTGCGAGAACAGGCAGTTAAATTTTATGAAGAACAGAATCAGCAATGTGAATTATTGAAAGAAGATTTCTATAGGAATGCAGCATTTCTGTATGATATGTCAAATCAAAACGACTTGAATATTTCTTTGCAAGGTAAAACTAAGTCTATATACGACATGTGGCAAAAAATCCAAGCACTTTGAGAAAAGCTATCTTTTTTCAAAACACTTGTTCTTCAAAAGGAAATTTTGGATGAACTTTTCTCCAGTTAGCAAAGGTCACTGATGAGCAGGATGATATATGCAAATCATTTGAAGAATATGCAGCTGTTATAGACCTATTCATCAGAGAATACAATGAAAGGTTCACTGACTTTGAGAATCATGACATCACAGTCAAATTAGCATTTCTGCCTCACCTACTTGATATCACCAAGGCACCTAAAGAACTGCAGGTGGAGTTGATTAAGCTCTCAGTAGATGACATTTTAAAGTCATTGTTTGATGCCAGAAAAGACCCAACTGAAATACGGAAAAACGCAGTAGAATATCCACATCTTCAGCAACATGCCCAAAAAATGCTTTCTTGCTTTTCAACCACTTATTGCTGCGAATCTACATTCTTCTACCTAATCCAAATCAAGACGCCCTTAAGGTCACAAATGACTGATACCCATCTAGAGGATCAACTGAAACTGCAGACCTCCATGCTGCAACCAAAGATTCAAATGCTTTCCAGCAAAAAGCAGACACAACAAAGTCATTAAAAGGTTAGTTAGCTTTAAAATTAACAAATAGTTTTCATTTTTTGAAATTATTAAGTATTGAGACATAGTAGTTAGATTTTTACAAAATAATGTACATTTTTAAGTATATCTAATTGAAATTTCTTGAATGTGGCTTTATTTGATTCCGGCTAAATTAATGCGGCGTTCCAACATGAAAATGTTCCCCACCCCTGGTCTAGCCCCTCAGCATCTATCTCTGGGCCCACCTCCTGTCACCCTGCCTGGTATTCACTCCATACCAGCAACTTACACTAGCCTCCATGCCACTCTTCAAACCCAAGCTACACCTTGCCCCAGGGCCTTTGCACTCGCTGTTTTCTCTGCTTAGAAAAGTTTTCTCCCAGACATCCTCATGGCTGGCTCCTTCACTGCACTCAAGTCTTTGTTAAAATTTCACCCTGAGAGGTCTCCCCTGGGCACCCATGCAGGATAGCACTCCCATCCCTTAATTACATCATTATCTATCCTAACCTGATTTATAGCACTTAGACTACTTCTCTGTCTCTGTCTCTCAAACACACACGTGAGCACACACAGTTGCTTACTGTCTGTCTCCCCTCTGCTAAACTGCAAGCTCCATAAAAAAAAGAGTGCTGTCTGCTTTTATTACTGCTGTAGTCTGAGTGACAAATGTAGTGCCTGACATATAGTAGACAATCAAGGCATATTTTAAATGCATTTCAAGAGCAAGTTTGCACAATATAAGCCCACCACAATCCCATGATGGAGCCGAGGGTGGAGGTTCTCTTTCTCTACTCCCACAAGGCATCAGTTTCAGGTTAGTTATTAATTCTTTCAACTGCCCAAGCTCCTCCTTTTTTCCCACCCAGTGAAACACAGGGAAGTGTAGTCCCATCCCATCATCATCCATAGTCCACCACAGAGCAGGGCTTTGTGCAGTGATGGGGATGTTCTAGGCCTGTGTTCTCCTATGTAGGAGGCCCAAGCCACATGTGGCTACTGAGCACTTGGAATGTGGCTAGTGTGACTGAGTGACTGAAGTTTAAATTTTATTTAATTTCAACTTAAATAGCTACATGTAGCAAGATGCTACACTTCTGGACGGCTCAGTCCTAGAATCTATGGATGTCAGAGGTAAGAAACATTTGTAGTCCTACCAAGCTATGAAATCCACTCCTATGATGCCATTATGGCCTTGGCAACAAAACTAGGCAAGGACAGTATAAGAAAGGAAAATTATTGACCAGTCTCACATTTGAAGCTAGATGCAAAGGCCTGAATACTAGCAAATCATATCTATAAACATCCCTCAAAAAAAGAAAAAAGATGGTCAAGTACAATTGCTTCCAGGAATGCAAGAATGGTTAACGTTAGGATTATTAATTATTAACGTCAATGAATTCAGAAAAATCAAAGATGAAATAGAAGGGAAGTTTCTGAACCTAATATTTAGAGGTGGTGTTTTATAAATATTGCCTTTAAAGTTAGAAATAAGATAAAGATGGTGTGGCCATCGTGACAGTATGCCCTGCACCTCCAACTCAGGGAGTGCACCTGACCGCAGCCCCACCTGCTGCCTTGGAGCCCAGACCACACCTCCCACTGCTGCTCCCCACCAGTAACTGACCGAGACAGACCAGCTCCCGGGAGACACAGCCGTCCTCTGACAACCATTTTTGGCTTAAGGACTCCCTGAGGGCTTTGCTGAACCTTCCTGAGTGCACATTTCCACCCAACCTTCCTCCAGCTCCACTTCCCCAAAGAGGCAGTAGCTAAGTTCTTTACCAAGAATGTATATTAAAATAATACAAGCTATTGATTGGCTATACATTGGTCTTTGTATCACAAATTCCAGGAACATGAAGATAAAAATAAGGCTAACCAGGAAAAAAAGAAAGAACAAAATGCCTTTAAACAACTGCCCCCAGACATGGGAGCCGGTGGGGTGCGGTGGGGGGGATTCTCACTTTTCTAAGAGAATCATTTACAAGATAATGTCCATCTCTCAGGTCCCTTAAAAATTACAATCCCTCAAATTGCCTACATTTCCCCTCTCTCCCTCTCCCCTGTGAAGAGGATATATAAGCCTCAACCATCTGGCTCTTCTTTGAGTCTCTTATTTGTGGGACTCTCATGCCCATGTGCATGTTAATAAATTTGCTAGACTTTTTATCCTATTAATCTGCCTATTGCCAGCCATTTCAGTGAATCTTCAGAGAGGACGGAGGGGAAGCTTTCCCTCTGTCCCCGCATGGACATAAGACCAACATATAGACATCAATGGTGTTTGTATACACCAAGTGACAACCATTTGCAAAATGTAATCATCATCATAAGATCCCAATCACAACAACACTAGAAGGTTCTTAACAAAAAGTCCAACAAAAGGTTTTCAAGATGTCTTTAAGAGATTTAACAAATTTGTACCCTAACAACTAATGACAGAATTGAGTATAACATGACAACCACTGAAGTTGATTTTTAACTTTCACAGAAGTGTTCAGATAAGAATAACAACCACAACAAACAGATCATAAAACAAAAATACACTATTGGAGAAATCATTAAGAATAAAATCTCCTGCCAACCCAGTACAACCTCTCCACAAAATGTAGACAAAAATGAAATAGTTTTATTCTTGAATAAATATTAAACCAGACTCACGCACACCACAGACAATCTGCTAAAGAGGCTGCAAAGACAGAAAGAAATCTCACCCTTTCAGACAGACAGGCAGATAACAATCCAGGACATACGTGTTAATTGTCTTTGTCCAAAGGAAAAAATAAAACTTCTACATCTTCAAGAAGGAAGTTACAACTTGGAGCCAAGTGCTTGGACAAAACTCTCACAGCGACAGGGAGACAGGACCCCCATCTTCCTCTATGTTCACATTTCACACAGGTGGCTCCAAGACAGACATTCCTGGAATGCAAAGCTGGCAAGAGGCTCATTTAGCTTTTAAAAATATTTACATACATCTGAAAGAGACAGAGAAACAATCTAGGATTACAAGTTTTCAGAAGGAGATGCTGAAAGGAAAGAGAGCAGGGAAGGAAAGTCCTCTTTCCCCTTTGGCACCAAGGAAAATTTTAAATTTACATTTTTTAGATTTGTATTTACCCTCACACACACATCGAAATGCTTGAGATTAGAGCAAAGTTTTAATCAAAGGCAAATTCACAATTAATGCCTTTTATCACTAAAGAAGATTGAACAAGTAAACACTGTGATTCATCTAGTAAGAACAAAATCAAACATAAATAATGGAGACGAGAGTGCACAATTCTGATGGAAGACAAAATGAATGAATTGGGAGCAAAAAACAGTAGGTCAAGAACTGAATCCAAAATTTGTTTTGTAGGGGAAAAGCAGATAAGTCTTTGGCAGCAGTAAAGAAAAGAGGAAAAATACAGGTAATTAAAATGAAGAAAGTGGTTACAACTACCATTCAGACTATAATATTACATGACAACAGAACTGAGAAAAAGAGAGAGGGAGAGGGAGGGGGAGAGGGAGAAATAGAGACAGACAGAGAAGAAAGATACAGGAGCTACACCAAGGATATTTTTGCTGACGTTTGAATTAGGATCAAGCGTGTCCATTATCAACATTGTTTGGGAAAGTTGTAGCCAGTTCAACAAGACATACAACAATGGGGATCTCTATAGCAATAAAAAGAGGCAAAAAACGTATGTTTCAGTGGTGCCGGGACTCAGAACATTACCCCAATATATGGCACCCTGGAGGCCACTCTGAGATAGTATAGGAGGTGGACTTTGGCCACCTGCCTAAGCCTTGAGCCAAAGTTTAAGTCTGCTTACAATACTGAATTAAAACCTTGAAAATGATTAACACCCAGCTTCAAAAGAAGGTAGCTCTGCTTTCTTTAACAGGACTTGGCAACCACTGAAGCAGGGGCCCACTGGCCCCAGTCAAAGCCAGCACAAACCAGTTGCTGCCGAGATGAAGTCCAAAGTTGACTGCTTATAGAACTTTCCCCTCATTTGAATGCTAAAAATCATGCCCAAGGGTGGAGATTAAACATGTTAATGAGACATGCGATGTATGAAGAAGCAGGATTGCCAGATGGGCAGCTGCCAACAAAAACCTCACCTCTACGTGCTATGATTTCAATGCTGGTGCTAAACTTTCTCTTTCTACCCTTTAGAAGTTCCCCAGCCCTTTGTTTGGAGAGCCAGTCTGGTTGTTTCTTAACTAGCACTGTCCCCCTTTCATTTGAGCAAAAGCTCCAATAAAGCCTTGCCTGTTTAAATTTCTTTTTTGGTCTCATGCCAATTTCTACTGACTCAGGATCCAAGAACCATGAGGTCACCAACAATCTCTGACTTTCCCCCACCTTTCTATGTGGGAGCTAGCCATAAAGGACCTATCTCATATGACAGGTGTCCTGTCCTATACCCGGAGGAAAGGAATGTTACACAGAGAGGCCAAGAAGATTCTGAAAAAATAGGCCTTGCTAAGTAACCCCCAGTTTATTACCAATAGATCATAATCTTTTTGTCCACTCATACTTGTACACAACTTTTCATCCTTCATCGAACCTAAGAATAAAAGTACACAGATAGCTGGGTGCAGTGGCCTGCGCCAGTAGTACCAGCTACTCGGGAGGCTGAGGTGGAAGGATCACTTGAGCCCAGGGGTTTGAGGCCAGCCTTGGCAGCATAGTGAGACCCCAGTCTCTAAAAAAACAAAATAAAATAAAACATACACAGTTTTCCCTGAGTCTTTGGTCTTCATCTCTGAGGGTCCAAGTAAAATTTTGATAAATAAATCTGTTATGCTTCTCTCTTGCTAATCTGTCTTTTGTTATAGAGGTGTCAGCCATGGCCCTTGCAATGGGTGAGGAAAAGGTATGACTTTTTCTCCTCTATGTTGGGAAACTACGCATCCTCTATAATGTATCCTTCTGGGTTATATGATTCTAGCCCTGTTCATTATATTATATTTGAGCTATTTCATAACTTTAAAAGTTGTAGCTAACTGATAGCCATATAAATTCTGGCTGATCTGTTAATGATTTTCCTTTAACTTCCACCTGGAAAAATTTTGTCTCCATTGGAAATGCATCTCAACATCCCTTTATGACATATAAATCTGTGCTGTTTTGACATGCTTTAACATCTGCCTGGTACTCCATATTATATGAGTAAAATTTTTTTCTTTTCAGGCCAGATCTCCCCAAGAAGATAAAATAAATTCTTTAATACATGTTTATTTTTATATCTGTATGAGTGTCATGATTCTACCTTTTTTTGATTTTAATTTAATTGTTAAAATTATGTTTTAACAATACAAAGCTAAAAAAGATACAATAGGGAAAAGCTAACACAATTACTAGGAGTATTTCCTGCATAGGAGTGTCCAGTATATCCAGCAATAAATGTATAATGGCAGAAACAACTTATACACATGAAAGAAAACATTCTCTTACTTTTGTCTGTCACCTAGGGATGACGTTAATAATAAATGGGGAAGCAGTATTAAGAATAATAAAATATTAATGTAATGGAGTAAAATTAATAAAAGGAAAAATGTAAATGGATGCAAAGAGCAAAAATTGAAAAGATACAAATATTATTGTAATCTGGACATTTTTGGTAATCTGTCCAAATAATTATAACTCTAATCTAGAATAAATAACAAAAGAACAACTAAGAGAAGAATATTGAAGAGATACTAATATGAAATTAAATAATTCAAACTTAAAGCTGTTGGAGCATTAAATTATTCTGAGCCTTGAGAGGAATGTGGCTCTGTGGCCTGAGTAACAGAGCATGCAGTTGCAACTTCTGCTTCTCTGATTATAGATTAACTCTGTTCCTTATTCTTGTATTGTAGATACTTAGGAAGACAAAGTGGTCCCAGAGATAAGACCCTCTCAAGCCAGTCACAAAAGGACAATACTGTATGATCCCATTTGTAGAGACCCACACATATACCCCCCCAGAGTTGGCATGAAGATTGTTTTAAACTGAAGACATTTTGAAATACAGCAGATGCAGAAAGTACCCTTTTTGGAGTGTCCATTATCCAACTAAAGCCAGCTCTTTCCAAGAATGAAGCTGCCATAAATCCTTTCTTTGGGGGAGCTTCTCTCCCAGCCAGGACCACTTGCAATGGGATGAGAAATTACGTAAACTAACATTATCACCAACTGTCATACCTTCCATTTACTCTCCTAAAAGTCCATTTATCTGTCCCATGGAAACCCTTTCTTCCCCATCCCTTTCTTCTATAAAGTTGGTATATGAGCCTCTATTTCTAGTTCTTCAGGGATCCTCTTCATTTAAATGCTCCTCCATGCTTATGTAAATAAACCTTGGTTAATCTGCCTATTGTTCAGTTAATTTTTTCTACTGTTAATCTGTTAATTTGCTAATTTGCAGCCCCTACACCCAACTGAACCTGAGTTGGTAAATTTTTCCTCCCGGCACACTTATATAAGATATCTAGAGTAGTCAAGTTCACAGAGACAGTAAGTGGAATGGTGGTTTCCAGGCACTTGAGTGGGGGAGGAATGGTGGGTCATTATTGTTTACTGGGTACAGAATTTCAAGTATGCAAAATGAAAAGAGTTCCGGAGATGGATGGTGGTGATGGTTGCACAACAATGTAAATGTGCTTAATGCCACTGAACTGTATACTTAGAAATAGTTAAGATGGTGAATTTTATGTTATGTATAATTTACTACAATCTTAAGGATAATTCTGAAAAAATGATAAAATCATGACTCGCATACAGATAAAAAATAAACATGTGTTAAAGGTTAATGAGGAAACTGTGGAAGTGTCACAATCCCTTCTGGGGAGAATCCAAAATAAGATCAAGAATATTGAAATGAATGTGGAAATGGAGGTAAGTTGGCCTCTAAAGGAGATAGAAAAAAAAAGAAGTTAATGGAACGGGACGAAATGTACATGTCTAGAGACGAGAACTATGTTACATTGCTATGTGTGTGTGTGAGAGACGAGAACTATGTTACATTGCTATGTGTGGTCTTCCAAAGTAGCTCAAAAACAACGAAAGACTAGAAATACCCTAGAAGGGTGTGATCTAAACAGTGCATAGTTTTTCACTGAAGTACGTTTTTCTCCACCTAGGATAGGATAGAATCTGTCATTCAGCCAGCTCATCATCCCAGGCCATACTAGATTCAAATTTAAGTTCTATGAGACAGAGTAAAACTGACAGGACTATTTCACTACAAAATTCTAAAACATAAATTGACAACAATGGTCTCTAAAAAGAAAACTATTGACCAATCTCACTTATAAATATCAATGCAATGGCACTGTTAAGACAATTAATTGGGAAGTCATCAGGCTGAGATGGCTCCAGCACCTTGGGTTCCTCCCTAAGCAAACCAAAACCCAATTCAATGTAAACAGTAAAATGAAGCTTAAGTTTAACCAATCACAAAGTGCCAACTAACCTCTAACTAGGGACTTTCCACTTTAACCAATCAAATATATTTTCTTTGTCTTGCTTCCACGAATACCTTATAAAAGTTTCCTCTCCTGCCCTTTTCCCCCAAGTGGAACACTAAACCTCAATTGATCTGGTGTTGCCTGATTCAGGAATCAATGAATGCTCACATAAAGTCATTAAAATCTTAATGTGCCTAAATTTATCTTTTAACAGCACCCAGCAGCCATGAAAATAATAATAGAGTATGACTAAGTGAGAAATACTACTAATGCAAAGATAGTTAAATATGAGCAAATCAATTCACCCTATACAATAAAATTCACCAAATTAGTAAAAGAAAAGAGGGAAAACAAAAACGAACATCACACACAATTATTTCTTGAAAGGAGAACATATGTAAAGTAGTCATATGCTCAATAATCTGAAATTTGGAAAAAGGCGTCTTATCAAAACAGTTCATATCTGGTTTATTTATAGTTTAGTGAAATTAAAAATGTCAGTAAGAGAATTTAAATGAACTGTAATACATTCATATAATAGAATATCAGTATATTGAATAATAATAAATGTATTTCAAATAAAATGAGATAATTTGGACAGGCTATTAATAAATTTACTATGTATTAATAATATGTTTGACTATATTAAGACACACACGCTCCAAATAAGCTTAAGTAAAAACAGATGTTATTGGAGCTGTTTTTCACTCTTTACACAGCACCGTAAACATTCTTATCGGTGCTCACATATTCCTTTCAACTGGCTTTTTTATATTTCCCTTTGGTGTTAGGGAAGTATAATCAAGGCTCCTTTTGTGGTAAATTCTAAGTAGGCATACATCAAGTCAGAAACCTTCCAGCCAGATGGAATGATATAAAAACATGGAGAAACAAAAAGAAAATGGAATTAAATGACCATCAGACCATTACCCAGGACTATAAATTTTAAGCTTACAATAGGAACTCTAACAGCTAACATTAAACAAGTGTTTAATATCAGCTACAACCACTACTTTATTTAGTCATCACATACACAAAATTTACAAGGTCTGAAGTACCTTATTCCCATTTTACAGCTAAAGAATATTTGGCTTGAGTCATGCAGGTAGGAATTGGAGCTATAAGTCCTTAACACTGCACACTGGTCTCCCACTGTGGAAGGTCCTCAACTGGAAGAGCAGTTCTAAAGATTAAATGTGTGCCCAGTACCTGCCATATAGTACGTTGTCATTAAATGATAGCTATTATTCTTCAATTATTAGTATTGGTATTTGCTTGTCCATAGACTGGGGTCCCATTTAGAGGTTTCCCAACCATTTTGTTCAATCCACGCACTTCAATGTTGTAGGATGCACATGTGAATGTGGGAATACCTCCAAATCTAGGGTTCCATAAGTCAATAAAGGGTGAAGGCTAGGAAGATAGAAGAACTCGTGGTTGAAAATTTATAACTCAACAGTTAGTGAAATTGTGGGTCAGGTTGATGTGGTAAGACAGTAACGAGAAAATGGCTGCTGGACATTATTCTAGTCGTCGAGCCTATGAGTCTATGAGTGGCAATACTTTGGAATGGGTACCACATTCTGGAGTCTGGCTCTTAGCACTTGCAGCCCCCAAATTAGATTTAGTCAGTATACACAGAATTATTTGGGCTCCTGGAAATTATTAAAATGAATTAAACTAACCAAAAGACTAATCTTTGAATTATATTGTCAATTATATATGTATAATTAGAGATATTCCTCTTCTAGGGTGGGATAATCCATTCCCTTATTGCCCTGGCATTGAGAACTCATTCTTGCTCCCAGGTTGTTCACTGGAAACCATTTCCCTAACCAGATTACTTCTTCCCTGAATCCCACCCTAGCCTGCTTTATTTTCCATAGTATTTATCACTACCTAAAATTGTCTTATTTCCTTCTTGGTTGCCTGTCTTCCTTCCACTAGAATGACAGGTTCTTGGATATTTGTTCATTGCCATATCCCTCAGCTTCTAGAACAGAACCTGACGCATACTAGGAACTCAATACAGTTGAGACTTGAACAACACGGGTTTGAACTGCATGGGTCCACTAATATGCAGATTTTCTTCCACCTCTACCACCCCTGAGACAGACCAACCCCTCCTCCTCCTCCTCTATGATGATCCATCTCCCTTTAATGAATAGTAAATATATTTTGTCTTCCTTATGATTTTCTTAATAACATTTCCTTTTCTCTAGCTTACATTATTGTAAGAATAAAGTACATAATACATATAACATATAAAATATGTGTTAATAGACTGTTTATGTTATCTGTAAGGCTTCTGATCAGCAGTAGTCTATTAGTAATTAAGTTGTGGGGAGTCAAAAGCTATATGTGGATTTTCAACTGTGGGGCGGGGGATTGGCACCCCTAACCCCTGTGTTGTTCAAGGGTCAACCGTACATGTTTGCTGAATAAGTGAATATTATCTGGAGGTTGTAAATCCAAGTCAGATGAAAGTCAATTCAAACTCTTTTCCCTCAACAGAAAACAGTTCCTTTATGACTGGACTTTCTTTACCTGTTTCTGAGAGTCGGTTTATGCTCTCATGAATTCCCTCTTAAATATAATTTATTAGGCTTAAGCTGAATTACAGAGAACTTGATTTGACTTTTGGTTCCACATTAATCATTCATTAAATAGAAAGCATGAGATATACAGGAGGGTCAGCTGTTGAGCAGGCTGTGGAACTCATTCATTTATTTAAGTTCTTATGTACCAGCATCTTACTGGGTGTGGGATAGAGTTCTGTTGCCCCATTACTCAGTAATTAAAAAACAAAATAGCAAAATTTTAAGTTTTCCCAGCCAAAGGAAAATGTCCTTGAATGAAAACAGTCCCATACAGTGTCAAAAGAAAAAACAATCTCTATATTGTAATGGATTTACCTTAATGACAAAGCAGTTTAGAACATATGAGGTGGTGGGAACCCCGCCCAGGAGCATCAAAACAGACTTAGGAAGTCCAGAAATGCTTTACAAGGGAAGCAGTGCAAAAGCTGAGACCTACAGGATGTGTGGAAATGAGCCTGGAACGGGAGGGGGAACTATTAAATAGCTTGTGAAGCAGACAGAAAACCAAGCATGACAGCCCAGAAGTAAGAAAGTTGGGTCTGCTTGAAGAACTAAAAGAAGTTCTGTCTTGTGAGAGCTTAAGCGATCCCATCTAAGCGATTTTGAAAAAGGATTTCATCTCTTTTTTGCTTTAAGTCCCATTTCAGCATATGGTCAGAAACTCTCCAGATATGCCTGTCTCTCCACCTGTTGGCCATTTTTTCCTGTAGGATCTCTCAGGATATTTGGGTCTCAGCATATTGGGACACGTTTGCCTTTTTATCACTTTTTTTTTTTTTTTGGTATTTTTCCCTGTCTCAATATTATTGTGTTCCTGTTTCCATTTATTTGTTCATAACACACAGCCTAATTATATTTTATTGCTTTAATTTAAATACTCCGTATTTTTAATAGAAAGCAAATAAAGCATATTTTAGTCATATTTTTAAAAGGCAAAACAAAAATTAGACATCCATGCCTTAAGAAGGGAAGCTGATTGCCCCGGATATTTTATATTCTGCAGTAGGGTTCTGGTTAAATGGATGAGGCTTTTGGAATAAACAGATCGGTAGTGGAATTTTGGCTTTCCCACTTATTGGCTAACAGTGAACATTTTACTTAAGCTTCAGTTTCCTCATCCATAAAATGAGTGTATTTACCGAATCTATCTCAGGGGGTGTTCAGGAGAAAGTCCTGCCTACTGTTATTAATGCCTCAGGATGCGAACTCCTAGCTCTCTAGCTCAGCAATCTCTCAGCAGCCCAACCGCTCTGGTCTTGGAGATTACCTTTCTGTGAAAAATTCAATAAAGTTAACCTACCTCAGGATGTTTACCCCAAGGATGTTTTAAGAAGGCAACGGGTTATCATTAAAGATAATAACATTCAAAAAGAGAAACAGGACAATGCGGGAAGGAAGCGCTGCTGGCGTGATCTGTCCGAACAGACCTGGGATTCCGGTAAAGGGTAAGAGAAAGACCCTGAAACAACTCAAGGAGTATTACATCAGCATAAGGAGTACTCAGAGCCTCCACGAAGAGCCTCACTTAAGGGCCGCTTGCATCCACTCCACACACAGCTGGGAACGGAGGGTCACAGAAGCGCCCTCCGGGAACTCGGCAGGTTGAGTCCAAAATGGCGGGCAGCCGTTGCACACCGTGGCCCCTGGCACATCCGGCAGAGCCGGAAGTCCGTTCTTGGCCGGGCTCTGCTGGCTGCTAGCCAGGTGTTGCTCCTTAGTTCCTAGTGATTCAACGTGGCCGTCGCCCTCAAGGGGCCAGGTACTGAGCCCTGTACTGAACGTCCTTGAATGAGCTCTGCAGGCTGGGCTGGGTTGACCCTGAAAGGCCCAGAAGGCTGGGGAGCCAGGGAGTGACGTGATGGAATTTAGGCAAGGTGAGATGTGCCCCTTCCTCCTTCTAGGACTGGAGGCAGAGAATCTGTATAAAGCTCTTTACTAATTGGAATCTTAGTTAAAGGAAAAGGTTAAGGAAAGCCCTAAAGGGTCTATGGGGGAGGGTATCTCCACCATCACCTTGGTCTCAGCCTTTTCTCATGACGTTTTTGTACCGTTTAGGAGAGTTATAGCAACACAAGGTATGATCTAAAGTCACACAGATCTGTGCTTCAGTCCTGGCTATGTGTCTTGCTACCTGTATGATATCGGTAAGTTACTAACGTTCACTAAACTTCTTATTTTATCTCTAAAATGCAGAATATAATTGTATTTGTTTTAGAGTTATTGTGACAAAATTTATACATCACACAGTCCTAGTGGCCTACGGCACCCTCTTGGCGAACCATCTAGGCTAAAACAGAAAGATTCATCACAGGTTGAAAACTCTTTATTTTAGGAAAGTATAAATAAGTCGGCTCACATCACCTTGAAAGGGACAAAATAACATTGTAAGGTGGATTGTCATCATACTGTGGGGCTTTTAGGTGCATGAAAGGATTTCTGGAGGAAGAGGCATCAAAATGAAACACTGAAGGCTAAGCAGGAATTAGCTCCAAGAAGAATGAACATTCCAGGCAAGTAGAACATGTGAGAAGGCCCTGGGATGAGCTGGATCATGGCAAGTTTGGGTAACTGTTTGAACTGACATATTGATAAAGAAATGGAGAGAAGTATGGATAAGGAGGATATCAGGACCAGATCTTGTATGGCCTTGAAAGTCCTGTTAAGCAGTCATCATTCAAATTATCCTTCCTGATCATGTGTTTATAATGTGTGAGTTAGATTAATAAATATATCTTAGGTTGTGAATAATATCCTAAGATTACACCTGCCTTATATGCTAACAGAGGCCAGCTTTCCATAGAACACCAAAGAAAGTGATGTCTCAGTTCCATACATGATGTGGCATGAAGGAATGCCCTACTTTAAGGGGCTGGTTGAGGCTCTTTATGGAGTCCCCTTAGAGAGGATCCTCCTGGAGGTATCTGGATAAAACTCCAGCCTATAGTTGTTGTTGCTAATCCAGCCTCATTCAGCAGTGGTCTTGAGGACATGTATTCTATGCTGTACTGGAGGAGAGGGAAAGGGATATACAATTTTGCTACATGAGTGAAACTTTCCATCATCTTAGTTCACGTATCAGCAACAACATCTAAACAACTGAGATTTCCCAAGGATGAGAGAGAAACATAGTGGTTATGAGTGGGGGTTCTGCATGGAGTCAAACTGCTTGAGCTTGAAATCTCACTCTTCAACTAAATTATTTGACTTTGAGCAAGTTACCTATTTCTTTTTTTAAGAGATGAGGTCTCACTCTGTCACCCAGGCTGGAGTTCAGGGGCACAATCATGGCTCACTGCAGCCTCAAACTCCTGGGCTCAAGCTTTCCTCCTGCCTCACCCTCCCGAGTAGCTGGGACTACAGGTGTGTGCCACCACAGCTGGTTAATTTTTTCATTTTTTTGTAGAGACAGGGTCTTGCCCAGGTTCATCTCCAACTCCTGGCCTCTACTAATTCTCCCACTTGGCTTTCCCAAAGTGCTGGGATTATAGGCATGGAGCCACTGCTCCCGACACCTATTTTTTTTTTTTACCTTTAATTTCTTCATTTATAAAATAGGAACAGTAGTACCTTGATTATGAAGTTGTTAGGAGGATTAAGTAAAATATTTCACAGATAGCTCTACCCCAGTGCCTGGCACATAGTCAGATCTCAATAAATCCTGTTCATTATGATTATTAGTATTTTGCATCTTTTTAATCTTTCACATTTTTGAAAGCATATGATCATTTGAATTTTATAGCTTTGCTATAGTATTGTTGAATCAGAAAGCTGTACTTGGTAAAGTTGCCTGATATTAATTTAAATTCTCTAATTTATTCATTTATTTCTTGAAAGCATCCTTTTTTAAAGCTTCTTCTAATGGAAACACAAAAGTAGAAAAAAATAGTATAATAGATCTTATGAACTCATCACGCAGTTTCAGTAATCATGAATTCTTTGCCAATCCCTTTGTATCTACACCTACACCCTCCTTCCTACTTCTGTATTTCTTGGAAGCAAATACCCAACATCACATCACTCCATCTGCAAATATTTCAGCATTTATCTCCAAAGTATAACCATAACACCATTTTATCATATGTAAAAACTTTTAATAATTCTGTAGTACCATCAAATATCTGTCTCAAACTCCCAGTCATCTCATAAATTATTATTTAAATCATGATCAAAACAAGGACCTCATTGTGATTGTATATATGTTTTAAATATTTTTTAATTTATAGATTTAATCTTTTAAAAATGTAATGTATAGATTCATTCTTAGCCTGCCTGCAGACACTATCTCTTTCCCTTCCCCCCTTCATTTTCCTTCATACTACTTGTTATTCCCTGTTATAGCACATATTTGTGTACCTGGTATATTGTCTTTCTACCTGCCCATCAGAACAAAAGCTTTATAAGAGCAAGGGAAACTGGAGAGGGCAAAATTTGGAATGTGCCTAACCAATGGTCTATTCTACAATAGTGATTTTTCTATTGGAACTTTTTCTTCTTGAGTTGGCAAAGTTGCTGCACACTTTGTCCCAGCAGGAGAGGCCCTCAAGCTGATGACCTGATGCCAGGCCAGCTGAACAGCTGAGCAACTGTGCCCAGGGCCTGAGAAACAACCTGGTAGTCTACCCCCAGGCAGACACACCCCTGGGCTGGCCAAGGATCTGTATACCTGCACCCCTGTCCAGAGTAAAAGCCCAGCAGACACACCCCCAGGCTGACTGAGTGGCTGCATGCCCCTGCCCAGGGTGAAAAAACAGACTGACAGGCCCACCCCATATGGACATGCTCCTGGGATACCTGAGAGGCTGCACACCTGTGTCCCCCACCAGAGTTACTGCCATGTGGCCCCAACCTCAGTGAGCCAGACTCCAAGTTGGCTGACACACCGTGTGCATGCACATACCCTAAGCCCAAGAAACAGCCCAGTGGGCCCATCCCAAGCAAAGCCATGCCACCACCACCACAAATTCTTGCAGCGTAGGCCACTGAGACTTTTGCATTATAACTAGCATGACAGAATACAGCTGAACAGACTGCATGGAGACTAAACTACCACATCCACCAAGAACCAAAGCCAATGTTCTCCACTCAACTGACACCCCAAGACCCACCTATAGGAATAAATCTTTCCCTAAGAAATCTACTCTATACAAATGGAAGAGGAAACTGTTTCACCAAATGTGTAGGAATCAACATAAAGACACAGTAAGCATGAAAAAGCAAAGCATGAAATGCCAGAAAAAGAATTCAAAATAATAATCTTAAGGAAACTCAGTGAGATACAAGAAAATACAGATAGACAACTCAATAAATCAGGAAAATCTCATGATTTGAACATGAAATTCAAGAAAGTGATAGATACCATAGAAAGACCAAACAGAAATCTTAGAGCTGAAGAATTCAATTAATGAAAGAAAAAATGCAATCGACAGCTTCACAACAGACTAGACCAAGCAGAAGAAAGAATTTCTGAACTTGAAGACAGGTCTCTTAAAATAATTAAATTAGGGAAAAGAAAAAAAGAAGAGAAAAGGAATGAAAGCCTGCAGAATATATGGGACACCATTAAACAAACAAATATTTGTATTTGGGAGTCCAGAAGGAGAAGAGAAAAGGTGTAGAAAACCTATTTAATGAAATAATAGCTGAAAACAACCTAAATGTTGAGAGAGATGGACACTCAGATATAAGAATCTCAAAGATTCCCAATTAGATTCAATCCAAACTTGTCCTCTCCAAGGCACATTATAGTCAATTTGTCAAAAGTCTAAGACAAGGAAAGAATTCTAAAAACAGCAAGAGAAACATGTCAAGTCACTTATAAAGGACTCTCCATTAGACTAATAGCAGATTTCTCAGGAGAAACTTTAGAGGATAGGAGAGAATAGGATGATATATTCAAAGTAATGAAAGAAATAACCCCTGTCAGCCAAGAATACTATACCCAACAAAGCTATCTTTCCAAAATGAAGGAGAAATAAAGACTTTCCCAGACAAGCAAAAGCTAAGGGAATTCATCACCACTACACCAGCCTTACAAGAAATGCTTAAGGGAGTGCTACATCTGGAAGCAAAAAGACTACAGTCACCATCATGAAAACACATGAAATCATAAAATTCACTGGCAGAGCCAATACACAAAGGAGAAAGAGAAAGGAATCAAAACTTATCAGTACAGAAAGCCACCAAACTGCAAAAATAAACAATGAGAGAGGAAGTAAGGAACAAAGGATATACAAAACAACCAGAAAACCATCAATAAAATGACAGGGGTAAATCCTCACCTATTAATAATAACCTTGAATGTAAACAGATTAAATCCCCCAAGTAAAAGATACAGATTAGCTGAATGGATAATAAAACAAGACTGAACTATATGCTGCTCACTTCACATGTACAGGCACATGTAGACTGACTGAAAGTGAAGGGGTGGAAAAAGATATTTTATGCAAATGGAAACAAAAAGCAAACAGGAGTAGCTATACTCATCAGAAGAAACAGACTAAGTCAATAACTATAAAAAGAGACAAAGAGGGACATTACACAATAATAAAGGGATCAATTCAGCAAGAGGATATAACAATTATAAATATATATGCACCAAACACCGGAGCACCCAGATATACAAGGCAAATATTATTAGCTCTAAAGGAAGAGACAGACCCCAGTACAATAATAGTTGGGGATTTTAACACCCCACATTCAGCATCAGACAGATCATCTAGACAGAAAAGCAACAAAGAAACACCAGATTTAAACTGCACCATAGATCAAATAGACCAACAGCTGCAGAACACACATTCTTTTCATCAGCACATAGAACATTCTGCAGGATTGATCATATGTTAAAACACTAAATAAGCCTCAAAAAAATTTTAAAAATTAAGATCATATCAAGTATCATTTATGAACACAATGAAATAAAACTAGAAATCAATAACAAGAGGAATATTTGAAACTATACAAATACATGGAGATTAAGCAACATGCTTCTGAATGAAGAGCATGGGTGAAGGAAGAAATTAAGAATAATATTATAAAATTCCTTGAAACAAATGAAAGTAACACAACATACTAAAACCTATGGGACACAGCAAAAGTAGTATTAAGTGGCAAGTTTACAGCAATAAATGCCTACATCAACAAAAGAAGAAAGATTTCAAATAAACAACTTAATGGTGCACCTCAAGGAACTAGAAAAAAAAACCAAATCCAAAATTAGTAGACAAAAGAAATAATAAAGATCAGAGCAGAAATAAACAAAATTGAGAAAAAAGAAAAGATCAACAAAATTAAAAGTTGGTTTTTTGAAAATATTAACAAACCTTAAAAAAACCCAAAAAATAAAATAGAAATGAAAAAGGAGACATCACAAGTGATACCACAGAAATACAAAGGATCATTAGAGATTATTATGAACAACCATATATCAATAAATTTGAACACCTAGAGGAAATGAATAAATTCCTGGACAGATACAAACTACCAAGATTGAACCAAAAAGAAAAATAAAAACTGAAGAGAACAACAATGAGTAATAAAGATTGAATCAATAATAAAAAGTCTCCCAACAAAGAAAAATCCAGGACTGAACAACTTTACTGCTGAATTCTACTAAAATTTTAAAGAAGAACTAATACCAATTCTCCTCAAACTATTCAAAAATATCAAAGGGGAGGGAATTCTTTCAACCTCATTCTGCTACCAAAACCAGACAAGGACACAGTGAAAAAAGGAAACTGTAGGCCAATGTCCCTGATGAACATAGATATAAAAATCCTCAACAAAATACTAGTAAATCAAATCCAATAGTATATCAAAAAGAACATATACCATGATCAAATGAGATTTATCCCAGGAATGCAAGGATGATTCAACATATGTAAATCAATAAACATACATCACATCGACAGAATGAAGGACAAAAAGCATATGAACATCTCAATAGATGAATAAAAAGCATTTGATAAAATTCAACATCCCTTCATGATAAAAAAAAAAACTCTCAATAAATTTGGGATAAAAAAGGAGTATGTCAACACAATAAAGGCCATAGATGGCAAGCCACAGCTACCATCATATTGAACAGGGAAAAACTGAAAGCTTTTCCTCTAAGAACTGGAACAAGACAAGGATTCCCACTCTCTCTACTCTTATTTAACATAGTACTGGAAGTCCTAGCCAGAGCAATTAGTCAAGAGAAAGAAATAAAGGTATCCAAATTGGAAGAGAGGAAGTCAAATTGTCCCTATTTGCAGATTAAATGATCTTATATAGAGAAAAACCTAAAGACTTGCCTAAGAAACCTCTTAGAACAAATAAACAAATTCAGTAAAGTTGCAGGATACAAAATCAATATACAAAAATTAGTAGCATTTCTGCACCCAAACAACAAACTAGCTGAAAAAGAGATCAAGAAAGCAATCTCATTTACAACAGCTACAAAGAAAATACCTAGGAAAAATTTAACTAAGGAGGTGAATGATCTCTAGATCTCTACGAGGAGAAGTGTAAAACACTGATAAAATAAATTGAAGACACAAAAAAATGGAAAGACTTCCTAGGTTCATGGACTGGAAGAATTAATATTGTTGAAATTACCCAAAGCAGTCTACAGATTCAGTGCAACCTCTATCAAAATATTAATGACTTCCTTCACAGAAATAGAAAAAAAACCCTAAAATTCTTATAGAAGCACAAAAGACGCTGAATAGCCAAAGCAATCCTGAGCAGAAAGAACAAAGCTAGAGGCATTGCACTACCAAAATATACTACCAGGCTATAGTAACCAAAACAACATGGTACTGGCATGAAAACAGACACATTGACAAATGGAACAGAATACAGAACCCAGAAATTAATCTACATATCTACAGCCAGCTGATTTTTGACAAAGATGCCAAGAACATTCATGACGAAAAGGACAGTCTCATCAATAAATGGTGCTGGGAAAACTGGATATCCATATTCAGAAGAATGAAACTAGACCCCCATCTCTCACTGTATACAAAAAATCAATTAAAAGTATATCAAAGACCTAAATGTGAGACCCAAATCTATAAAAATACTAGAAGAAATGCTTCAGAACATAGGTCTGGGAAAAGATTTTATGAATAAGACCTCAAATGCACAGGGAACAAAAGCAAAAATAAACAAATGGGATTATATCCAACTAAAAAGCAAAGGAAATAACCAACAGGTGAAAAAACAACTAACAGAATGTGAGAAAATATTTACAAACTATTCATCTGACAGCAGATTAATATCCAGAATATACAAGGAACTCAAACATCTCAACAACAAAAAAATATGATTTAAAAATGGGTAAATGTTGAACATTTCTCAAAGTAAGACAGCCAAGTGGTCAACAAATATATGAAAAAATACTCAGAATCATTAATCATCAGAGATCTGCAAATCAAAACCACAATGAGATATCATCTCACCCCAGTTAGGATGGCTATTAATGAAATGACAACAACAACAAAATACTGGTGAGATTGTGGAGAAAAGGGAACTCTTACACACTGTTGGTGGGAATGTAAACTAGTACAACCACTATGGAGGACAGTAGGGCGGTTTCTCAAAAAATTACAAAGAGAATTATCATATGATCTAGCAATCCCACTAGTTGGTATTTATCCAAAAGAAATGAAATATATGGAGTATATTGAGAGATATGTGCACCCCCCATGTTTATTGCAGCACTATTCACAATAGCCAAAAGATGGAAGCAACTCAAGTGTCCAATAATGGATAAATAAAGAAAATATGGTATATAATGGAATACTATTCAGCCATAAAAAATGAAATCCTGTCATTCATGACAACATGGCTGAGCCTGGAGGACATTAAGTGAAATCAGCCAGGGTCAGAAAGTTAAACACTGTGTTCTCACTCATACGTAGAAGCTATAAAAGATGAACTCATAGAAGTAAAGAGTAGAATACAAGTTAGTTGAGGCTGGGAAGGGTATGGAAAGGGGGCAATAGGGAGAGATTTTTTTAAAAAGACACAAAATTACAGCTAGGTAGCAGGAATAATTTCTAATGTTCTATAGCACTGTAGGGTGACTATAATATATTGTACACTTTCAAATAGCTAGAAGGAAGGATATTGAATGTTCCCAACACAAAAAAATGATAAATGTTTGAGATGATGGATATGCTAATTACCATGATCTGATCACTGTACATGTAATGTATCAGAACATCACTACTCCATTAATATGTACAAATATTATGTATTAATTTAAAAAATAAATAAAAATAAAAAACAATTGAACAAAATCAAACAGCAATACAAGAACAAAATGAGAAGTACACCAAAGAGATAGAAATCATAAAAAAGAAACAAACAAAAGTTTTGGAGCTGAAGAATATAATAATATGAGAGAGGGCCTTTTGGGGGGTGATTAGGTCATGAGGGTGGAGCCCCATGAATGGGGTTAGTGCCATTATAAAAGAGACCCCAGAGAGCTGCCTTGTGCCTTCCACCATGTGAGGACATAGCAAGAAAGTGCCATCTATAGGAAAAAAAAAAAAAAGGACGTGCCATCTATGAGCCAGAAAGCAGGCCCTCACCAAACACCAAATCTACCATCACCTTTATCTTAAATTTCCCAGCTTCAAAACTGTGAGAAATAAATTTCTGTTGTAAGCTACTCAGTGTTATTTTCATTATAGTAGCCCAACAAAGACACCAATTTAAAAATGGGCAAAGGACTTGAATAGACATTTCTCCAAAGAAGATATATAAATGGTCAAAAAGCACACGAAAAGATACCCAACATCACTAATCATCAGGGAAATGCAAATTAAAACTGCAATAAGACAACCTCACACCCATTAGGATGGCTACAGAAAATAACAGGTGCTGGTGAGGGCGTGGAGAAAACGAAACCCTTGTGCACTCTTGGTGGGAATGTAAAATCATGCAGCCACTATTAAAAACAGTACGGCAGTTCCTCAAAAAATTAAAAATAGAATTACCTTATGATCCAGAAATCCCACTTCTGTGTATATACCACCAAATTAAAAGCAGGATCTCGAAGAGATATTTGTATTCCCATATTCATGGCAGCATTATTCACAATAGCCAAAAGGTGGAAGCAACCTAAGTGTCCATCAACTGAGTGAATAAACAAAAGGTAGCATATACATACAATGAGATATTGTTCAGCCTTAAAAAGGAAGAAATTCTGACACATGCTACACCATGGATTCACCTTGAGAACATTATGCTAAGCAAAATAAATCAGTAACAAAAAGAGAAATACTGTATGATTCCACTTATATGAGGTTCTGAGTGTAGTCAAATTCATAGAGACAGAAAGTAGAATGGTGGTTACTAGGGGTGGGGGAGGGGAGTGGGGAGTTATTGTGTAGTGGGCATAGTGTTTCAGTTTTGAAAGATAAAAAGAAGACTGAAATTACTGAAACTGGAAATGAAATTAGGGACATTACTGATTCTATAGAAACAAAAAGGATTATAAGAGAGCATTATGAACAATTGCATGCTAAAAAATTAGATAAACTAGAAGAAATGGACAAATTTCTAGAAACCCAAAGCCTGTCAAGATTGAATCATGAAGAAACATAAAATCTGAATAGACTGGTAAAGGATGTTGAAACAGTAATCAAAAAGCTTCCAACAAAGAGCCGAACTGAGTGGCACGTGCCTGTAGTCCCAGATACTCAGGAAGGTGAGGTGGGAGGATCACTTGAGCCCAGAAGTTCGAGACCAGCCCGGTGATATAGCAAGACACCCATATCACAAAAAAGAAAAAAAAATCTTTCAACAAATAAAGCTTTATCCATGGTAAATTCTACCAAACATTTAAAGAAGCATTAACACAAATCTTCCTCAAACTCTTAAAAAAAATTGAAGAGGAAGACACTTCCTAATTCATTCTATGAGGTTGGCATTACTCTGATACCCAAAGAAGGCAAAGATACTACAAGGAAAGAAAACTATAGGCCAATGTACATTGTACAGGACAATGCACAAAGTCAAGAATATTGTCACTAAAAGCCCTAAAGAGTACTAGCAAATGAAATTCAACAGCATCTTAAAATGATTATACATCATGACAAAGTAGAATTTATCCCCAGAATACAAGGATAAACATACAAAAATCAGTGTTAACACACCACATTAACAGTCATCTCAATTGATGCAGACGAAGCATATGACAAAATCTAACACCCTTTCATGCTTAAAAAAACCCAATAAACTAGGAATAGAAATAAACTTATTCAACATAATAAAGGCCTATAAGAAAAATCCACTGGTAATGTTGTACTTAATGGTAGAAGACTGAGCTTTTCCTCTAAAATCAAGAACAAGACAAGGATGCTTGCTTTCACCATTTCTGTTTCACATAGTACTGGAAGTTCTAGCCAGAGCAAATAGGCAAGTTAAAGAAAGGATCCAAATGAGAAAGGAAGAAGTAAAATTATCTCTGCTCACAGATGATATGATCTTATACATACAAAACTCTAACTAATCCAAAGAAACTGATAGAACTATAAATGAATTCAGCAAAATAGCAGGATACAAAATTAATATGCAAAAATCAGTTGTATTTCTATACACTAGCAAAGAACCATCCATCTGTTCAGCACTGGACTTGGGGGAAAAAAACTAAAAAACAATCATCCAAAAAGAATATTAAAATACAAAGCCATTTATAATTGCATAAAAAAGAATAAAATACTTAAGAATAAATTTAATCATTGAGGTGAAGACTGAAAACTATAAAACAGAAAGAAAGAAGACCTAAGCAAATAGAAAGACATCCCATGTCCATGGATAGGAAAATTTAATATTGTTAAGATGAAAATATTACCTTTAGGGGTTGAATTATGTCCCCCCAAAAGATACGTTCACATCCTAATTCCCTGTACCTGTGAAGGTGCCATTATTTGGAAATATAGTCTTTGCTGATATAATCAGGTTAAGATGAGGTCAGACTTGATCAGGGTGGCCCTTAATCCAACATGACTGGTGTTCTTTTAAGAGGAGAAAAATTTTGACCCAAATAGAGAGGAATGAGAGACATATGAATATGGAGGCAAAAGCTGGAGTTATGCTGCCATCAGCCAAGGAATGTCTCTGTTTATTCAAAAGGTATAATAGGCAAGAAAGGATCCTATGCTAGAAATTTTGGAGGGAGCATGGCCCTGCTAGCAAAACCATGAGAATAAATTTCTGTTGAGAATAAAATTCTGTCTCTAAATTACATTAGAGACACAGGATTAGACATGAGTAAATAAAACTGCTGTTATTGCATATGATATAGAACACACTAAAGTACTAAAGTATTAGAAAGAACTAGAAGGCAGAACAGCAAGGGAAGTTCCCAGGAAGAAGTGCAGAATGGGGGCAGAGTGGGGAGGAGACATGCATTCAGTACTTACGAAGCAAAAATCATTGATGCAATTCCTGTCCTCCGCCTAATCACCTTTGTTCCATCCCAGTTGCTTCTTCTCAGTCATTGGTAATGTTCACCGGGAAGCCCTTGTTCCCTGACCTTCACCCCCCAAGTAGAGTAGACCCCACTCCACAACCCAGCAACCCTCCATATGAGTGTCCTGTTGTTTTCAGGGCACTTCTCTGAAATCAGCTTTCTTTTGCTGACTTGGTTAGTGTTCCCTACCCTATGAAGTTAAGTTCTTTGAAAGCAGAAACTGAACGTTTTGTCTATCTCTGTATTCCCCAGCGAGAGAACAAAGCAGGAAGTCAGCAAACATCTGTGGAATGCATGAGTGAATGACAGCTCTGTGTTGAGCACCTTATGCTTACCTAGTGCCTTGATTAACACACCAGTGGTCCCATTTCACAAATGAGTGTTTTGAGAAGAAACCCACCTAATTGCTTGTTGTTCAAAGTGGGAATATGGAAGCAAAATGAAAGGGAAATTGGGTGAACAGACCAGGCGTACAATGGCTGGGAGAGCTTGTCTTTTTATGGCCAGCATTAGAACACCACTTGCACAGTGTAGATTCTCGACCAGTGCCTGTCGACTTCGGGAATAATTGAGCCCAGCTCTATCCAGAAATAGAGATCACCCCTAGGGTGTTCGTCATGTTTCTTGTTCTGATGGTTTTCTTCAGGCCACACCATCCGTTCGGGAAATCCATTGACACAGCTCCAAGACCCACTGCTGTTGTGCTCCCCATCGGGTCAGCTGTGTGTTTTCACAAGTTAGGCCAGCGAGGTAGAAGTAGTCAATTCCACGTCAGGCCGCTGTAGCGTCTGCAACATCTCCTGCAACTTGGTGTGCACACGGGCAAGTTCCACTCTGTTGAGGTTCTCCCACCTGTATTCATCCAGGTACACAACGCATTCAGCAGGGACAGGGTACTGCACACGCCTCAGCTCCTTCAGCCCTGCTAAGTGCTGAAGCACATTCATAACACCCGATGTGGAGATGACGTTGTCATAGAAGACAAGGGAACGGAGGCAGGAACAGCAGCACAGGGCAGGCAGGAGGGCTCTGAACTGGGCTTCCTTCAGCCGGCAGCTTCTCAAGTTCAGGTGCTGCAGGGTGCCTGAGACCTCACCCAGCAGAACCTCTAGGGGCCCGGGGACCGTTTGGGACAGGTTATTGCTACACAGGACCAACTCCTTCAGGCGGGTGGCATGAATGCTCTGGGACAAGTAGGTGATATCATGCTCTGTAAGCCTACATCCATTGATCACCAGGGTCTCCAACGGTTTCTGCAGACCACTGTGGAGAGATAGCCAGTTACTCCTTGGAAATTGGGTTAAAACACTAGATACATTTGGGAAAGGCCAGAAATCTGACCTGGAAAACTTGCACTGCCCCCACCTCAGTCTAGATGTGAAGGGTGAGAGCCAGTCTTCCTCTACTGGTCAAGATAGTTGACCAAGAACCTGGACTCAAATATTTTCCCATTCCCAACAGGACCTCTCCCATATTTTAGAGAATAGCATCGGGCACACCGACCTCTCTTATATGTAAACACAACCATCACTCATGCTCCATAATTTGTTGTAGGAATTAATGAAATGTAGATACAGCCCCTGCACATGGTAAGAGCTGGGTTTTTACTGGACCCCAGGCTTCCATTCACCCAATGGCCAGGCCCCAGGAGAGCAGCTCCCCATGCCAGGGTATGCCATAGAGATGTCTGTGAGGTGAGGCATAGAAGAGGGGAAAGGGTTGACCAAGCCACCTGGGCTTAGATGTCGTGGAGGTGACTTGCCATGCCTAGTCACCCTTCTCTATGGAAGCTGCAGGAGGCTGCGACCCTGTCTGATTTTTTTCAGTTTTACCTCCCATTCTCAGCTCTGGGCTTATTGTGGACTAAGTGCCGGAGTGAATAAATCAGTGGATGAGATGCCAACAGGACGTCTCCCGTATTTCAGAGGATGGTGTCAGGCACACCAGCCTCTCTCAGTCTCAGCTTCCTACTGAGCGGCACATCTCTTACTTCTATAATAGTCAGCAGCCACCGGCTGGCCCAGGACCCCAGCCTTGGAGTCTGCGTCCATCAGTGACTCTGCAGGAACTCAGGGAAGGGAAGCCCAGGCTTGTCTCAGCTCTGATGTGACATCAGAGGAGCGTTAGGGGATCCTGGCCTTTGTATCTTCAGGAACTTTCCACGCACTCACCTGAGCATCTTCTGCAGCTGGCCGGAGAGACAGCCGAAGATGAGGTGGAGCTTTTGGAGGCGGCCCAGGGGGCTCAGCAGGGAGAAGCAGTCAGCAGGGAAGTCCCAGGGGATGTCGCTCATGATGAGGTTGCCCAGGTTGCGCATCTGCCCTACCTGGGTGAAGAACTGGATGAGGTCGGACAGGAAGCAGAACCTGCTGCGGTGGTGCAGCCGCACCTCCCGGATGGCCTCCAGCTCCAGCAGCCCCAAGATCTCCACGAGGCTGCGGAACGGCACCTGGTTAATGACCAGCGTCCGGCAGCGCAGGCGCAGACAGCCGTGGCTCTTCTCGACCCTCTGCAGTATGTAGGAGGGGAACCCGGCTAGGTGGAAGAAACCGAACAAACCACCTAGGAAAAGGTCTGTGTGTATTTCCACGGGCTCTCGGTCCCACAGAGGCTGTTCTCTGGAGGGGGGCGTGAGCTGCTCCGCCTCTGGCTCCTCCAGCGCGTGCGTGATCACGAAGGGGGCGGGCGAGGTCTCGGAGCATTCCTCCCAGTTGGCGTGCGCGCAGTCGTGGGTGAAGTCCAGCACCTTGAGCTTCGATCTCCTGTGGGGGACGGGGAGCAGAACAGAGACGTGGTTTTCAAGACAGTGCTGGTGTGAGACCAGCAGCGGCAGAGCCCGGGGACGGGCCTCCCCGTCTGCCGTGCCTCGTGCGCGGCGCGCGGCGTGCTCATTGCCCACCCTTACCTAGTCTTGGGACGCACCCAGGACTTTAAACCACCCTCGTAACCACCTACCTCAGCAGCATAAGCAGCTCTGAACTACACCGGCTTCTTCCTCTGTGTGACTGTGAACAACGGCCTCAAGGCCCCCCGGTGACTGAGGTTGTGCCACCAGTAGATTCTGGCACATCCTTTGGACCCACATCCCTGCCTCCAGCTCTTCCCTCTCAGGGCGCCGTGCCCCCAGCAGCAGCCCAGCTCTGAGTTACCTGGGGCCGGCGGCGGTGGCAGGGACGCACTGCAGCCCGTCTAGCACCGCTTCCAGCAGGTCTTGAGTTATTGACTGATCCCTCAACGATCCCAGACGGAGGCAGGGGAAGGGCCAGGCCTGCACCATCGCCGTCACGGTCTTCGCGTGGCCCCCGTCGAAGGCAGCGGCAGACAGTGTTGGGAAGAGGCCGGCGGGGAGCTCTCCCAGGGCTCGCAGGGCTGAGTCCTCATCGCTCAGCAGGCTCTGCGCCGCCAGGTCCGAGAGACTCAGCGGGCCTTGTCTGCTCATCACCGACCTGGTCGAGGCAAGGGAGACTCCTGAGAGCATTTCACAGTGCTCAGCCTCCATCCGTTGGGCCGGGACAACCCAGGCCTCAGCCACCCTTCACAGTGGCGACTCAAGAGTGAGACCTGAGGTTGTCTCCCACCCACCCCCTTCCATCCCGTAATTTCTCATCGGTCTCCAGCCCTTTCTCTGCCTGTGTCGGTCAGCACACTGGCCCTGATACCAGCCAGCTGAGAGAATACGCGGGGTTTCACCTCTGTCCCTCTTTGGGCCTCAGAGAGTATAAATTGTTCCAAACTTAATTTATTGACCTTTCCCCAAAATCATCATCGTCACCTCCAAACGCATCCAAGGGACCCATCTCTTACCCTAGTCCCAGTGGTAAGAGAGATCTGTCCTGAGGTTTTCTTTGCCTTCTCTGGCAGGCAGGGCTTCTAAAATAGTTAAGGACAACTTTCCACGTGTTAAGATCGCCCTCATTCCTACTTGGTGGGTGCAGCCCTGCCCACGCTCACCAGGCTTCATTGTAATTCAGAGATGAGAAAATAATTTTCAAAAAAAATCAACAAGATATAAAAATCCTCTTATGGGGCCAGTAAAACGTTGACACAAAAAGTCCGAAAAAGACAGGAGAAAGGAAAATTACAGTGGAATTTCATGTATAAGGTCCTGAGTAAAATATTACCAAGTGGAACATAGCGATGTCTTATAAAAAAGCAGGATCACAGAGTGTTATCTTCCAGGAATAAAAGGAACATGGCACATTAGAGAGTTTATCAGTGAACTTCTGATTACACCAGGACAACTCAACACAAGTGCTTTGAGCTGCTACCTAAAAACCCAAATGAACTAAAGGAAGACCTAAAACCAGAGAGCCAAAAAGAATGCATCAGACATCTCCCCTGCCCCAGAAAAAGCAAAGTTTTAGAGTCTGAAGAAAGACAGATTAGTGGAACTAGTGTGCACAGCACAGAAGCCAAAACCTAAGGCTACGGGGGGTGGTGAAGTCAGTAGGAGACCAGCTGCAGAACCCACAAAGGCCTCAGGAGTGAGATGCACAGGCATGGCTCCAGGCAGGGACCAGAGACCAGGGCAGCACTGGGCCATTCATGGAGTCTCCACAAACTTGTGCATTTACCTCCGCCACCAGCAATCCATACCGCAGACACAACCTTCTTCCAAGTCCCACCCTGACTCTGTGTTGCTGCTCCTTGGAGCAGCCTCAGCCCCCACCCTACAGCCCACAGCCCGCAGCAGGCTGCTCTTCCGTGGGGGGAGGTACCCTGGGGCAGGCTTGGTGAATGATCATTTTAACAATACACATGCTAGATTATGACCCGACTGAACCTTCTCTACTGGCACATTTTCCACGTACATGCGACTGAGAACGAGCAGCTGCTGAGAGGGTCCAGGCCTGGTGGGCAGGCTACGGAGTAAGCAGGTGGCAGAGGGAAGCCCTGGCCCTGTCACAATCCTCCAATTGTTCTGAAGGCAGAGCCCCTCTGAAGCAGCTGGAGCCCCTACTGCAGAGGTGGCCGGGATGGATGTGGACTCCTCACCTCTGCTCTTCTAAAATGTCCCATTTCTCTGAAGGAACAGCCCATGGGAAGCCACACGACCTCTACCGCAATAATGTTGAGTGACCGTAGCTAACTCATGGGAAGCAGAAAGCACCTGGGAGCTTCAGGGCCGCCTCCACTGTTGTCCCTCCCTCTGTGAGCACACAGAGCTTCACGTCCCTCTCACTTAGCAAAAACAAATCCAACTACCGAACTGTTCATGAGTGATGTGCACTTTGCTGACATGGGGCACAGAGAAAGCTCGTGATGCTTCCCCATGAGACAGTGGGAGACTCCTCTCCTCAGCCTGTCTGGCTGGACAGGTGTCAGCTCCCCCCGGCCCCGCCGCCCCACCCGCCTGGACAGTCTCCTTCCGGCCAAATGCCTTTCTCATGAGAAGCCATTCACACCTGGGCATCTCCCAGCTGAAGCCCCATGCTTGGCTCCCTGCTGAGCACATGAAGGTTCCCCCACCCTAGCTGAGGTGGGTGTTGTAAGTAGCGCACGTCTGATCTGTCACACACATCTGATCTGTCACACTGATTCTCATAGCCTCCTCTGTTCCAATGCGGCTTTTTTCCCCACTGGGATTTTCAGCCCAAGGCCTTGGGTCTCTATTTAGCAAGACATAGGGAGGCCTCTGGTTCCTGCAAGTAGCCAACAATTTCAGCCTCTCCTTTCCTTGTCCATGGAAACCAGGGTTGTTTATTGCTGCCTACTCTTAGCCTAGGCCGGGCTGCTCCTCTAAGAAGACTTTCCCGTTCTTTTCAGAGGTTGGGCTGTGTCTGCTGGAGCCTCAATACCAAAGGCAGGGTGGAGGCGGGGGTGGTCCTGTTTCCTAAGGCCGACACCAGGACCCCCACAGAGTGAATTCAGAGGTCTGATTCCTGGGGTGCAAGACCTGGAACAGAGAATGTGCATTTGAGGTAGATTTGTTGGGATTAGTCACCTGAGAGTATGAGTTTATTCCTTTGTTCATCCAATAATTAATTATGCTCCTCTGATGGCACAGGGACTGTTCTAGGTGTTGGAGACCTAGAATTGAACAAAGCAGAATACTTCTCCTCAGGAGAGCTGAAGGGTGGCCTGGGTTGACTTTTCCAGGAAGCAGGCTCCAAGAGGGAGTTTCGTGGGCAGGACATTTATTAGGGAGTTTCCCTGGGATTGGTACCTGTGGGAGGAAGAGGGAGGAAGAAGGGTCGGCCTGAGATCCTCCGCCAACCCCATAAAAACACTCTGGTGCTAAAATGCCCTGTCAGAGTTGTCCCACACTGGTCTTTATACCTGCCTTGATCAGCCTGTGGATGTGGCTGGCCAGGAAAGGTATGACTTTGGACGAGGCATCTCTCTGCATCAGAGGTGAACCCTGAAGGGACTGATGGTCACAGGCTCTCTGCTCACAACAATCTCAGCAGCAGGGGCAAGGGGTCTTCCTTGAAGGGGGATCTGGGAGGCATGTCACGTCTCCACCCCCCTTACTGTCTACCATGTGCGCTGCCAGAATGCCCTTTTTTTTTTTTTTTTTTGAGACACGGTCTTGCTCTGTTGCCCTGGCTAGAGTGCAGTGGCGTCATCACAGCTTACTGCAAGCCTTAAACTCTTGGGCTCAAGCTATCCTCCTGCCTCAGCCCCCCAACATGCTGAGATTACAGGCATGAGCCACCACGACCAGCTACCACTCTTTATCAGCTACCACCTCTGCCATCCTTGGCAGCTTACCAGGTGGCCCATGTCAGGCCTTCATCTGAGCCTTCTGTGGCTTTTTACTGACACAACTGTGCAAGGGAGAACCAAGAGGCACTGAAGTGGATCACTTGGGAGTCATATATATTCCTCTCTAATCCCTGGTTTTAAAGCAGCCCTATCTCTTCCTGATGATTTGGGCCAATTACTCTTGCCAAGATGGCACCTTTCCTTGCCACATGGGTGCTGGACATGAAGAGGATAAAGTGTTCAGGTGGCAGTCATAGCTTATAACTCAGTGGGATGCTGCTGTTTAGCAATGGATTACTTGGTGGGTTTGACACACCTTACCTTGTGACAGGCAGCTGCAGACATGCAGTCACCTGGTGTCCCATGGTCCTCTGCCACTGCAGGAGTTGTTTTACAAAACACATGCAATTCACCACTGCAGACTGCACAGCCTTGCTGCAGACCCCAAGGGGCTGTGCTGTGAATCTCCCACTGGAGCCCGCCAGAAATCCCACACAGTACCTTTTCCTACTGCTCATCCCTCCAATCCCCTAAATTCTGCTGAGGCTCATGGCCCCAGCAGCAGGGCTGCTTTCACTGCAGCCTGGACTTGCAGCAGAAAGTTTTCCTACTCTGGGCTGCGTGCAAAGGTGGCAGCCTTTTGTATCACCCAGTCCACAGGCCAGAGGTGGAACATGCTGTTTCCAAAACCTGAAGAATTCTACCAGGCATTATGCTTCCTTCTCCATGGTAGGAGGTGCAAGATGCAATAACTATTCTCTTACATTGGATAATATGGCCCAACAAGCCCTTGACTGCTGAGGCACTCAAAATTGTCTTCACGGAGCAGGTCCCTGAATCTACATATGGATTATCTCCTACCACCCTTTGCAGGGCATGTTTCTTCCCAAGGCCCCCACCGTGCTGGCCTAACTAGTCTAACTCAATTAGCATGACGTTGACAAAGTAGTGACTTGATGGGATGTTTTGAGGGATGCCCAGATGGCAGGTGGTCCAGATCTCTTGCACTAGGACGGAGGGCAGAAGAGTATAATCCCAGGGCGAAATTAAATGTGTACTGCTGTCTGTTCCACGTGAATGCAGACAGCATCTGATAAGGACAGCAGGAACACGTTTGTCAATGTTTCATACCATATACCTGAGGCTTCATTAATTAGCTCTAGCAAAGAGGGCACGTCTGGCATACCATCTTCAACTGGGGATACTATTTGGTCATCCTCTGGGATGAATCTGGTTTCTATAGGGGCAGATTGGTAAATTAAATGGAAAAATTACAGGGACCAGCAACCTTGAGTACTTCACTTCCCTAAGAGTGGCACAAATTTCTGTCATCCCTTCTGGGATGTGATATTGTTTTTTATTTACTATCTTGACCAGGGGTAGGAACAGTTACAGAGGTCTCCACTTGGCCTTCCACGTCCTAGTGGTTCTTCACCCACAGATGAAAGTCTCCCTGTGGTGATTGCAGCAACTTGCAAACATTGCTACGCCAATTTCATATTTGTGAACTGGGCAGTGACTCAGCGCACCCACTGTGAGCTAGATCTTGGCCAGGACTCTATTCCTATGCTCCTCACAGGTTCCCTTTCCACTGGGGGCCACAGTGATGGTTGGGATCTCCAGATGTCAGTGTGAACTCCGCCCTCATACCCACAATCTTCAAATAGCTCATATATTCTCATTTCCTAGATTACAGTTGCCCACATGTGGTAACCAGGCTCCACGTTGGCCACAGTGATTCTTGCCTCCTCGGTATTCACGCCCTTGCGAAGTTTCCTTCCACACGGTAAAACAGACTTGTGGTAACCAATAGAATATTGTGAAAATGACAGAGCATGACTTCCAAAGCTAGGTCACAAAAGACATTGTGACTTCTGCCTTGTTCTGTCTTGAATCCCTTGCTTCAAGTTGTGCAGACACTCAAGCAGCCCTATGGAGAGGTCCATGTGGCAAGCAACTGAGGTCTCCTGTCAAAATCTTGTCACGCATGTGGGTGAGTTGCTTTGGAAATGGCTACTCCAGCCCCAGCTGACATGTTGACGCCTCCTCAAGAGAGACCAGGACCCATCCAGCGAAGCTGCAGCCAATTTCTTGACCCTCAGAAACTTTATGTGGCAGTAACAACAGTAATAAATTAAACTGCTAGGTTTGGGAGTGATTTGCTGCGTGGCAACTATTTCTGTAGTTATCGGTTGACAGCTATTATTACTACTTACTATCTGAGTAAGCATAAGTAGATTCCTTTGAGGAAAGACAGAAAATTATTACTGAGTCCACTTGTCATGGTGTTACATGATCTTTCCTGCTTAGTACCTGGCCTCCTCTTCAGCCCAAGGGTTCCAGGCCTGAAAACGGGATCAGTCTAGAAAGCTGGTAAGGGATTATGCCTCTTTATTGGGCCAACCTCTCTTAGCCTCCTAATCATCCACCCTTAATTTCTTCTGATAGTACAAGTATTACTCTTGGTGGCTGTGTTTCTATTATGCTCCTAAGGACACTGTGTAGTTTTTTGTTTGTTTGTTTGGTTTTTTTTTTTAGACAGAGTCTCACTCTGTCGCCAGGGCTAGAGTGCTGTGGTGTCAGCCTAACTCACAGCAACCTCAAACTCCTGGGTTCAAGTGATCCTCCTGTTTCAGCCTCCCGAGTAGCTGGGACTACAGAAGCACACCACCACGCCCAGCTAGTTTTTCTACTTTTAGTAGAAATGGGGTCTCATTCTTGCTGGTCTCAAACTCCTGACCACCAGCGATCCTCCCGCCTTGACCTCCCAGCGTGCTAGGATTACAGGCGGGAGCCGCCGCCCGGCTGACACTGTGTTCTTCTTTGAATCCCTCTGTAACTCTATGGGGCAGGTGCCTTGGTTGCCACTCCAACCTTATTATACTAATTGTGTCCCCCGACCTCTGTTGCTTCAGGTGCCATCATCCCCACTTCTACGAGTGAAACTAATTCTGTAGTAGTCCCTGTCGCTGTCAGCACGGGCCTACAGAAGAGTGCCACCGCTGACCCTGCTGCTGCCACCACCACACCCATCAGCACATTTGTGGAGCTTGAGCGACTGGCGTGTCTGTGGGGACTTGCTGTAGCAACTAATCATTTGGTAGATTTTCTGGCCTTACGTAGTAAGAGCATCTATACCAGCCTGCCAACTTTCCCTGAGTCTATTAACCTCTTGCTGCCAGATGTCACAGTGACGCTGGAATTTCAACCTCACTTAGCAACGGCTATGGCTGCTCTTGTGCCTCTAGAAGCCATCCTAGTAGCAAGTTCTCATAATCTCCTGGGGGGTCCCTGCCAGAATGTTAAATCCTGGATCCCAGACAATGCTCCCATATCAGTAAAACTCACCTTATCCAATCTTAATGGAAAAGATTCTGGCCCCCTTTGCCAAGCACCCTCATAATCTAGTCCCACGCATCGTCCTTTGACCCCTGCCGGCGCACGCTGGTTAGGTCTTACAGTTCCTTTGGGGTGAGATCCCTTTTCTTCCTTCTCACACTGAGCACTTCTGCTGTTACTCTGGGACCTAACCCTAGCTACAGGCCAAGAGGGAAACTGGGGAAGATAGTGAAGAAAATATTATATATCTTGTCTTAGAGAAGCCTCAGCAATGTTTCAAACGAAGTTTAGCTCTTAAAAGGGTGGGTTAGCTCACTTCTTCTGCATCATCTGCAGGCTCAGATGATGAAGGAAAATCAGTGAATTTAAGATTTTAGGAGCCTCAACCCAGATAACTCCATTGACATGCCAGGGGACCATTGTTCCCCAGCCAGGGGCCTGACATTGGCAAAGCAGACCTGCCTTGGTTGGGAGTTTAACCTTCTTTGAAACTCTACTTCTCTTGAAGATTAAGTTCTGGGCCTGATCCTTAGCTTTCTCTGTCCTCCCAGGGCAGAAGATGAAGGTCTTTTTGGTCTGTTACCAAGGAGACCCTGAAGGTGGCTTTTGAAGGCCAGCTAGTGGTGGGCCTTTCTCTACCTTTTACTATGGTGTCAACCAAGCTTAGCAATGTCAATCCCATAGTTCTTACCATTACTATTTTTTCTGTGCTTTCCAAAATACCTGATGTAGTGCCCTCCCTAGTGCCTTCCCTTCCACTGGATATCACCCCACTTCACCACTGGTTAAAGCTTTATCTGTTAGCCCACCGTCTTGTGCCGGAGCCATCTGAGGTCCACCTACCAGCCACCAGAGATGGCTCCTCAGAGCCAGCCAGCAGGTGGCAAGCTGTGTTGGGAGGCAGCTGGCTGGAGGTAGAGCACAGTGAGGTGTCAGGCAAGACCCCAAAACTCAGCTCATCCTTGCAGGTCTGGAGCAAGGGCAATGCTGGGATTGGGGGCATATTATGTGCCCCTCTGCCCCCTTCAGTGCTGTGGGGATTGGATGCCCTGGTGCTCAACGGGGGCCGCAAGGGAGGGCAGTACTCATGCCCCACCTGCAGTCTTTGGTGCCCAATCAGTAGCGTGACAGCAGGAAAAGAAAGCTACCCTGGAACTGTGATTAACCAACTCTACACCCACCCAGGAGCCCTCCCAGTTCTCTACTCTGTTGCTTTGGTCTTTGATTCTGTACTTCTTGGTGTCCCTAATCAATCAAAAGGGACAAGGCACATCCTACACAGCCACCTTCCAAGTAGTATGAGAAGCAGGAGGGCACAGGAAGCCTCAGGGGCAAGGTGTCACTTGGCTTTGGATCCTGGCATCCTTGAGGCCTGGGCCCAGTGCCAACGCTGAGCTCCGTTCCACTGTGTGAGGCCAGGATGATCCCAATGCCCAGGGGGCATACAAAGGAGACCTTAGAGAACAAGATACAGTCCTGATAAAGATCCCAAAATGGGGTCTCAGGGAAGGACTCAAGCCTGATCTTTCCGGATTCCAGTGCCTCAAAACTGCCTAATGTTTCCAGAGGTGATGAGGTGGCCACCTTGTACCGGATCACATGGGTGGTGGAGGTGTCTGTTCCCTTCCTACGGGATCACATGGGTGGTGGGGCAGGGCCTGGCACGCTGGTCATATGGTGGCCAATGGTGAGGGAGGGGCTCACTGCTCTCCATGGACTGGGTGGGCCTGGAAATTGGTGGGGGCTGTGGGGGGGCTGTATGAGGTCCTGTGGGGCTCTTTGGCCAGTGCCAGTCTGCCCAAGGGGCTGAGGAAGAGAGCAGGAGGATCTATGAGGCACAGACTGGGGAGGGTCCCTCTGGGATGCGGGAGGAAAGTCCCAGCTCCCGTGAGGACCAGGGCTGGTAGGCGGCCCTTCCCCGAGGGACAGCTCTGTCACCGGCAGCAGGCCCTTGGGCTCTCTATGCAATAGAAATTGACAAGAGGCCAACAGGAAGTCACGGGACGGCTTTATCAGGGTTTATGCTTGAGCACAAGGGAGGCAGCACAAAGAAAAGAGTCCTCATGCTGGTTCCCTGAGGGGAGTACAGGGAGAGTTTTAAAGATGCTTAGGTGGGAAAAGGGTGATGTAGGATGTAGAAGTGGAGATTTTCTTGCACCTGTGTGGTTCTATTACACGCTTCTTCACGTGTGGTGTGTCTCATTAGCATCTCCACCCTGGGCGTGATTTTTAACATTAAAATGAGATTATAATGAGGGAAAAGTCAGGGTAAGGTCAGAGTGGGGGTCCATTCTGGCTTGAGATGGTTGGATCTAGATAGGTCTGGTTCTTTTGCAGCCAGGCCACATCAGCCTGTGTCAGTATCTTGTTTTAGTGGCCCTAAAAAACATCATTCACAAGATAGATGGTTAGGCCCCTCTCCTTATGTGGGTATGGGCTTAAGCCATTTGTTTTTGTTCCTTTACAGTTAATTAGGCTGGGTCACATTGCCCCATGTTGTCTCTGTTAGGGTGTGAAGTTCATATGCAGGTGCGAAAGATTTCTCAGACAAAGTTTAGGATAGAAAAGAGCACAAAATTTATTTGACTCTCTCTCTGAAAAGAGAGAGTACACAGCACCAGAAATAAAGACAGGTGCCGGCCCTGAGACCAAAAGACTCTGGCTCTTTATTAGGGCAGGCTGAGGAGGGATAGGGGAGTTATGACTGTAGCCCAGTTAGCAGAAGGCAGCTGAGAAACTGCTGAGTTCATCTTTTTCTGTTCCTCATGTAGCAGATTGATAACAGGAATTGGTTTCTTCTTTCTTCTTGATAGCGGGAGGCATCTGGTGCCGTCTCTCCTTGAGGAGGTGGGGGAAGTTCGCACCCCTACTGTCTACTCAGGAACTTTTCAAGGCTGTTTAAACAAACTCAAAAAAACCTTTTCTATGCAGTAAATTTTAGTGACAGTCTATTAGATAGTCTACCCTTTCCTCCCCTTTCCTGGAGACTCTTTTCCCTTTGGAATGTGAATTGACCAGCTCTGGGAATGTTCATGAGGATTTACACCTTCTTTTGTTTGCTCAGCTTCTTATAATTGTTAGGTAAACTTCTCTGTAGGAGAGATATTCATGTTACTAACCTTAGGGACAGAGTTCATACCACTCTATGAGGCTTCCAGTTAGAAATTTATTTTCTGTTAGCCTGTTAGCAACACTGTCCTTTCAGTCTCCCTTGGTCAGAAGTGAGGCCCAAGTCCTGTCCCTATTCTGTCTCAGCTCAAAGACCCTGATCAACATTTAACTTTGGATTTTGCCTCCCAAAAGGAGCCCCCAGCAGAGATCTGATGCGTGTTCTCTCTTCATAGTGTTTATAGAGCAAGCAGGTTCCCAAACCTTCTCTTTACCCTAAGGGCATCACATGACCAACAAAAGCAACTACGAATGAACATCTGTCCTGTGCCAGACACCAAGTCAGAGGCTTTTCCTGCCTTGATATTTCCCCAAAAAAATTCTGCCTTAGAGTTCTGCCTGCTCCCTCATTTTCTCCTCTGGTCTGTTTTGTGTACAGTATCTTCTTCCTGGAACACTCTTCCCAACTTTATTACTTTCATTGAGGATATCCTTACATATTTTATTCATGCCAAGATGCTGAAAGTAGACTACAGTGGTACACTTCTGAGACTAAAAACGTATTTGTAGATAGCACTTCTGGTGGGCACAAAACACGACAGCACATAGGACAGGATTTATCTCATAGCCGATAGTTATGACTATGCACGCAATAAAGAACTGAGCCCCAGCAGTTTGAGACCTGAGCTAGCAAATGACAAATAATAGAAGGCACAGTAAATAGTGGGTGTCAGGGTTTTGTTTTTCCTTTTTTGTTTTTTGGGGTTTTTTTTGCTTGCTTGTTTGTTTGTTTGTTTAGAGACAGGGCCTCACTCTGTCACCCAGGCTGGAGTGCAGTGGCCTGATCACAGCTCACTGCAGCCTCAAACTCCTGAGCTAAAGTGATCCTTCTGCCTCAGCCTCCCAATTAGCTGGGATTACAGGTGCACACCACCATGCCTACTTAATTTTTAAAATTTTTTGTAGAGACAGGGTCTTGCTATGTTGCCCAGGTTGGTCTCGAACTCCTGTGGCCTCAAGTGATTCTCCTGCCTCAGCCTCCTGGCCTGTTTTTCCTTTTAATTGTAGGTGGTTCTTGAAAGGACAGTATTGCTAATAAACTATCTAATGGAGAAAAAGAAACTATCCAATAGAGTAAAAAAGGAAAAAACTCACAGCACGTAACTGCCCCTTTGATTGATTAACCACCTTGGGCTTCTGTAAGAGTTTGGTTTCACAGCACTTGAAAAGAACTGAACAGACAGAAGGAGCGTGGCATCCCAGTTCCTGCCAGACCACATTCCAAGGACCCTGATAAGCCAGCCTCACAGAGAAGAGGAGAAAAAACAAAAAGGAAAAACAGATGCAGCCAGTTCACAGCTGTCTTCTGATATCAGTCTGTAACAGTAAACTTTTTTTTTCCCTTTACCCCCAATAAAAACCCCAAACCCCTTACCCTCACAGCCGGTGCTTCTCCTTTCTCCCATGCCACACCCTCCCCACCCTTGGGAAGTACAATAAACTTTCTTTCCTTAAAACTATTCTTTGTGTCAAGAATTCTTTCTCATCCCTCGCTACGAGTTTCCACCCTAACAGTTCTCCCAAGTAATTGGAAGATAATTAGGAAGCCAGGAAAGTTGCAGACACTGGGAGGTAAAATCCTTGACCTCGCACAACCACTATTACAATGATGACCCACAAGTGTACTGATCCAGCCCGTTTCCCTCTGAGAGAGTGAATAAGCTTTGTCTCCCTGGCATTCCCATTGGTGTCCCACAGTTTTGCTGTAAGAATCCTGTCCCTTCCACCTGCACCTTGCTGCACATCCTGGGACCACTGTCTGACACCAGGTCACTCCCCAGAAAAGCCCTTGGGCTTGAATTAGTTAATGCGCTCTGGTAGTAAGTGACAGAAACACGAGTCAAAAGAGCTTAGGCCAAGGAGAGGATTTATTAGGCAGTTTCTAGGAAATCTCACAGAACAGAAGCAGAAGCCCAGGACCTAGAGAGCTGTGAGGCCTGCAGAGACCAGAGCCCAGGGTTCTCTACCTCTCTGTGGCTGAGACAACTCAGGGCTCACACTCGTGCACCCACTGTCATCTTCTTAAGAGACATATGTGAGAAAGAGAAAGGCAGCTCCTGATGGCTGGGAACCTGGTTGAAGCTCTTTAGGCTCCTGTCTTTAAGCTCTGCTGCTCCTCCTAAGTCCTAAACACCATCTGGGTCCCAGTGGCCTGGACCACACCCCTCACAATGGTGAACTTCCCCTCCCTGTCCCACACGCGACCAGCTGGATGCCATTTCCATAGTGCAACCTCCCGAGCAGCTCTCAGTTTGTATCCCTTCCACTGCCCCTGTGGCCCATGAGACCTGACACTCTTTCCTGGTATGTCTTCCCTGTCACTTCTGATCCCAACCCTGCCAGAGAGCCAGCTGACCCAGAGAGCAAGCTGATGCCATTGCTTCCTGGATTAAAATCTTCAGGCTTACAATCCTCCAGGAGTGGCAGAGTCCTCAGCATGGTGGACAGGACTCTGGCCACCCCCCAGCCATTCTCAGCCCATCCTCCCTCTCTGCTCTGCAGAGCGGCACTCGGGCAAGTCCATGTTCTCCCTGAAGCTCTGAGGAGACCACTCATATCTTTACATGCATTTTTTGATTTACTATATTATTTGGTTCTCAGGGACTGCTCCCTCTTGTGCCCCTGGAGGACAAGATAGTGGGTTGATCTTGGTAAAACCAGAGCTTGGTACAGTGCTCAGTGCCCAGGAGCCAACCCCAGCAAGCGTCTCCTGAGAGAGACTTTGGGAGAGGCTAGAGAGAGCCACATTTGTGACATTGAACTATATGTAATATAGCAGCAGGTCTGACTTCATGACTACCCTAATTTAAATGTAGTGATAAGTGTGAATTTATTTGGAGGTTGTATACAACTATAACATGATCTGAAAATAGCTGTGATTTCTATTGGTGACAAAGAGTTATTGCCATTATTACTGTGGTTTGTTGCCTATACGCATAACTGAAGGAGCTGCCAGACCTGAGTTAGAAGTTAGTTGTTGTACACAAAGAACTGATATTAATAAATGTTTGAGATGATGGATATGCGAATTATCCTGATCACTATGTATTGTAGGTATTGAAACATCATTATGTACCCTATGAATATGTACAATTATTATTTGTCAATTAAAATTTAAAAAAGAAGTTAGTTGTAATAATGTGAACTTTATCCCACCCAAGTTCATGGCCCCAATGGGTTCTGTTCCCTGTCGGGGTTAGCAGCCCGGCCCTGGTGCCCTTCCATCTGTGGCCAGCAGGGGGGGGCCATGGGGCAGTCTTCGAGGCGCGGAGGGCCTCCAGCTGGGACCACTCGGGGAGCACCAGAGAATTTAGCCAACAGGGTCTCTACATGCGTGCGACTGACTGCAGCTGTGCTGTGCCAGGACCTACGGGATCATCAGGGCCAGGCACCCCTCCCCACGTTGAAGTGGCTCCAGGAGGCCAGCCCCTGCCCCTCCCATGGAGTCGTTACAGTGGGCAGGGAGCTGGGTGGGCAGGGGCCAGCCGGGAGGCAGCATGTGTACGTCTCCACCCCACGATGGACTGGGCAGGGACCTGGGAGCCCAGCCTCTGCTGCGGGCCTCGGACACAGGCCTCCCGGTGCCTCCCCGTGGCCTGGACCCCTCTCCTCCTCCTCACTGCATGTCCAGGGGACAAGCTGATGGGGTCTCAGGAAACAGCCCAGCAGGGCACCTGGGCTCCTCTTCTGGCCTCCTCCTGGGTTCAGTGTGGGCTAGAGGCTCAGGGGGACCCTTCCTCGTGTCTTCCTCCTTCCAGGGTCCTGGGCCCAGTCTGTGCTGACCCAGCCAGCCTCGGTGTCATGGGCTCTGGGACAGAGTGTCATCATCTCCTTAACAAAATCAGAGCTTGGCACACACTCAGCATCCAGGAACCACCCCCAGTTAGTCTAGGGAGTGTGACTTTGCAAGAGGCCAAGGTGGGCCTGTGACCAGTGGACATGGGCAGCCACCTCCACATTGAGGGTGGCCCTTGGCTCACTGCTGGGCGCTGGGGAGAGGGGCTGGAAGGCAGGGACACAAGACGCCTGAGCAGCCCCTCCTCCCTGGGGCCAGCAAAGAGGGAATGGACCTGGGGCAGCCCAGCCCCACTGTGGAGCCAGGGCCTGTGCCCACCATGGCCTGGACTCCTTTCCTCTTCCTGCTCCCCTCACTGCATAGGTAGGGACAGGCCTCGGTGACCCAGGGCCGTCCCCCAGCCTCCTTCAGCCCCTCTCATACCCCCAATCAGCTTTGCCTGGGACCCCGCTCCTCATTTTGATGTGTCTGTGTTCACAGGTTCTCTCTCCCGGTGTGTGCTGACTCAGCCAGCCTCCCTCTCTGCATCCCTGGGAATGACGGCCACACTTGCTTGCACTCTGAGCCATGACATTAACATTGGTGGCAAAAAGAGACCGGTTCCTGCAGAAGCCAGTGCTTCTTCCTGGGAATGCAGTCAACAACGTGAAGGAGGAGGGAAGGGGGAGCCCCAGAGGGACGCTGAGGGGTCCCTGAGGGACAGGCTGAGGAGGTGTGCTGGAAAATGCTCAACAAATGGCTCCAGAAAGGAAAGCTCTGAGTTTTAGCATTTGCCAATTTCCATGGTGTAAACACTCCAGCCGTGGCTGATTTCAAGCTACCAACATGACATCACTGAACATGGAGCCTCGGAGATATGCACAATTAGGCTCTCGTAAGATGGAATGAGCTGGCTTCAAACCCCAAGGGAATCTGAAGGCTTGATGTTCTTGTCTAGACTGGGATACCACAGGTTTCCCTTGACCAAGACAACGGGGCTAGGCAGTGTTAAGAGGTACTCCCGTGGATCCCCTGGGCTCCCAAGAAAGTCCTCATCGCTGCTATTGTGTGAGAGAAACTAACTTTTCTCCAGCAACCTGGATTGGTCACCCCAGCCAGGGCAATGACCCCTTCTCGGCCTGTTGGTTGGGCAGCATGAGAAGCCCAAATTTGTGGGGGCCGATCCAGCTTCCAATTTGTTCATTTAGTCCCATGCACTTAACTCTTGTTCTGCTTGATCTTAGATTAGCGGTTCCATGAACATGTGAGTTTCTGAACTAGCACTCTGGGAGTCCTGGCTCAGTTCCAGGGTGTGGTCTCATGTTGTGCAGTGCCACCAGAAGCCTGTACTCCAGAGTGCCTCTCATAGGCCTTTCGATGGGTCTCTGAGACAGTCCCTTTTTGTTGAAGATGAAGCACTTTGGCTTGTAGCTGGTGGCAAGAGCGTTCAGGACAGCGTCAGAGTAAGAGAACTATCTGTGGTGACAAAAGACTTAAAATGGTGTGGTTAAAGGTCTCTACTAATTCATCAAATATTCGTGCCTGTCTGGTTTTTTCTCTCCTTTTATGACTCCTATCTAACTCCTACTTCTTTCCTTCCCCCTGGCATCCCCGTCTTAGTAAATGATTATACTTATACTTCAGCTGCCCGTTTGAAGACCTGGGTCACCCTTGGGTCCTCTCTCTTACTCTATAATCCACCCACACTGAGTCTTAGCAATGCTTTACACGCACATACACACACACTCTCTCTCTTTCTCCCTATATATATATATATATTTACAAACAATGATTTTTAAAAATCTCTCTTCTGGAGGACACAGCTTTCTTCTTAGAGCTCACCACAGTTGAGTGATTACTTGGAAGTTTTTTTAAGGGGCAAAAATTATAACAATATATTTGGAAATACCCTTCAAATGTTACAGCAAGTAATAAAAGAGAATTGTGAAATGTATTTGAAATTTTTAGCGCTAAGATGACCCATAGCGAATGAAGAATATCAAAGTAAATATTGTTTTTTAAAAAAGATTTCATTTGGTTTAAAATACAAGAATAATGAATATGATCAAAATTCTTTGAAAAGTAACTACAAAAATTATAGCTGCATACAAGGCAAGCATAAAGATGCTAATCTTATGAAAGAAAAAATAGTAAAATCTGGGTTTTTTAATACCAATGAAAATGAGCTTGGAAAAAACCTGGATATGAAAGTATGCAAAATGTGTTTAATTCTTTTCGTTGATGAGAAGCAAATATTAATAGGATTTTCTGTCAGAGTTAACCCACGATGCCTCGTCCCAGGCACTGTGGAGTCATCTAGAATTGTGTTTGAAAATGACAATTCAGCCTCAAGAAGCACACTTACATATCACGGTGGGACCTCATGCCTCAGATTCAGGCTGGTGGCTTTGATCTTTGAAATCCTCTTTGGAGCTTCTCCTGTCCCTTCTGAGACAGCATCTTTTCCTTCTGGAGAGGCAGGTGACACCTGAGGAGCAGAGACCTAGAGTGGCGTCAGGGACGGAGGTAACAATTCTTTTTCTACCACAACTCCAGGAAAAGCCTCTACTGTTCCTGGTGAGGGTGAGAGCTCTGGCTAAGAATTTTCTCTTTCTTCTTCCTTCTCCAAAGAGGCTTTGTCAAGCTCTCTGCAAATGGCTGCTTCACAGCGAGGATTCCTCATAACCCTTGGGTCACCACACCCAGTGATCTGCCTCTCTCCAGCATCACCGCATCCAAGAGACTTTCTGCACCCCAGCCTCACAATGGACTTCTGAGGCCCGTGTTCCCCATTTGCAGGTTCCACAAATATTCTATAAATTTCTCCCGGTGTTCTGATAACTGGGCGCTCCGGAGAAAACTGGCCACCTCCAGGGCTCAGATCCCAGCTGTGTCTGGCCCCTTCTTTCCTTTCACTGAAAACTAACGCTATGTTTTTTCTGTGTTTATCTGGACCTTCTTTGGTTCAGTGGTGTGGGAACATAGATTGCCTGTGCAGACTCATCTTCGTCTCCTGAACTGCCATCGCCACAGTGGTGGGAGCCTGGGTGGTGCTCAGAATCGTTAGCTTGAGCTTGCCTTTGACCTTGCACCAATCTTGACCTTGAAATGTCCTTATGAAAACTCCCCCCAGTGAGGGAGCCCATAGTCTCATTGAAGATCTGATCTTGTCCCTCTTCCCTTCCTTTTGTGAACCCTGTCTCAGGCTCACTGTCAAGTTCACCCAGCAGGTTTTCATGTCTCTCCAGTTCTCCCAGTTGAGCCCACAGTTCCTCATCCACAGGCAGAGTCCTTGGACTTGACATCATTTTCAAAACCTGAAGTTTTGGGTTTTGAATGAGGTTCGTGTGCAATTCGGGGTTCTCTCTTCAATTCAGAGTCATTTTGAACGTGTTCTCTTATGTCAGTGAGATCACCCACCCCATTGCTCTGTCCCTGCAGATCCACTGTGAACGCAACTTTGGATTCAAAGTTTCTCATCACTTTTTTAAAGTCATCCAGCGCTTTCCTTACATATTCCTTCCTATGCTCCACTAGACCCACCGCTTGCTTTGCAGAGCACTGGCAAAACAAGTTGTCCCGAGAACAGTGATTTTGTTGTTATCAGCAAGCCTTCCTGGCGTGAAGGCAAGAGGCCAGCTGGCACCATGACCTCATAAGACAGCCTATCCGGCAAGGTTCAGAGTCGTTCTTGGAGGGCATTGTAGTCACTCTCTACCTTTTGCCAGTGTGCGATTTCCTCTTGGCATTCAGAGACCATCTTTTCCCATTCTTCCTGGAGTCTTGCAGCCTGTCCGGTGGCCAGGCAGCTGCTTGGAGCTGGCAAAGGAAGCTGGGCTGCGGGCCGGACACTGGGGCTCCATGGCTCCTGGTTCTGCCTGTGCGCTGTGGTTGTCACTGCTGAGGCCCAATGATGGGATTTGATTCCTTATAAAGGGATCCCAGAGACCTCTCTCACCCCTTCTGCCATGTGAAGATATGACAAGAAGTTGAAAGTCTGCAGCCCCGAAGAGAGCCTTCGCCAGAACCTTGCCGTGCCGGCGCACGATCTCAGACTTCCAGCCTCCAGAATTGCGAGTAATAAATTTCTGTGGTTTATAAGCCACTTAGTCTATGATATTTTTTTATGGCAGGCCAAACTCACTGAGTCACTAATAGAAATAAGCCAGTCCCAAAAAGACAAATACTGTATGATTCCACTTATACGAGATACCTGGAGTAGTCAAATTCATAGAGACAGAAAGTAGAACGGTCTTTGTCAGGGGCTAGGAGTAGAGGGAAATGGAGAGTTGTTTAATGAGTACAGAGTTTTAGTTTTGCAAAATGAAGAGTTCTGGATTGGTTGCACAACACTATGAATGTATTTAACACTACTGAGCTGTACACTTAAAAATGGTTAAGATGGTAAACTTTATGTTGTGTGTATTTTACCACAATTTTTTTTTAAAGACAGGGTCTCGCTATGTTGCCTAAGCTGGAGTGCAGTAGCTATTCACAGGTGCAGTCGTAGCCTTGATCCTGGCCTCAAGCAATCCTCGACTCTATTTTACTACAATTTTTAAAAAATACAATGTCTTTTGAGGTGGGAAGATTGCTTGAGCCCAGGAGTCCGAGGTTACAGTGAGCTGTGATTCTGCTGCTGCACTCCAGCCTGGGTGACAGAGCAAGACCATGTCTCTTAAAAAAAAAAGAGACAGAAAATTGAATGTCTGGTGTTCCTGGACCCCTGCCCACCAAATTAAAACGGGTCCCCCAATCACTATGACCCTATGGGGGCGTCCCCCTTAGTAGCTCATGGGATCTGGCCTGGCCCCCTCCTCTGGCCTAATTTGAGACATTGTCCTCATTGTTTCTCTAGGCCTCAGCCACACTGGCCTATTTCCAGACACACACCAAGCTCTCTTGCGAAATAGGGCCTTCCCACACAGCCACGTCTCTGCCTAGTACACCCCCTGCAAACTGTGGGGCTGGCTCTTCCCACACTGCAGGCATCACTCTATTTTCCCCCTCTTGGGGGGCCTTTAATAACCACCTACTTCATAATAGGTTCCTGGATATTCTCTCCCCTGACATTTATTAAAACATGTACTTGTAATTATTTAGTTCCCTACTTGACGCCCACAAGACTCACAAGTTTCTCCACTAGACTCTAAGTTCCACAGGGGCAGGGACCATGGATATTCACAGTGGACGCTCTTACCCAATCTCAAAGAGCAGCGTGCACAGGTTAGGTGAAAGAGGTCATATAAAAACTCAAATTGCAATTTCTCCTGAAACTTCGAAAACTGAGTCCTCCTGGTTCGACACTGGGCAGCCGTCTCCCCTTTCGGGTAGGGAAGGGGTCTCCCAGTCGCCATAATCCCCCATGATCCTCTGTTGAACTCGCCTCCCTTGGTCATTGCGGCATCTGAGCTTGCAAACCCCAGTTTACAAAGGGGGTTAGAGAAATGCCCACATCAGCTGATCTCGCTCACCGTTTCTCAGAATCCAGGTCCTGATGGTTGGCACACGCGGTGATGAGTGGCATGGGGGTGTCCAGCGAGTACCCCAGGTGGCTACAGGCTCCTTCCAGCCCCACACCCTAAGCTTGGTCCTCAGCTCAGAATCATCATGATTCCTGGATTCTTCATAGACAGGAAGTGTTGAGATCTGACTCCTAGTAATGACCAAGCGAGAGAAAGAAAGGAGGAAGGGACAGCGGTATCCTTGAATCCCACTGGTATCTAAATGCCAGGAAAATGGCACCTTGGGACCTAGGGATTTGGCCAACCCAATGCCTTATGGAACACTGAAGGTGAGTAACCTTGGGGAATGCCACCTTCACTGGTCGGAGGTCACGCAAGCCTGGCCCAGCGGCAGAGAAGGTTAATCTGCAGCCCTGGAGGGTCTGGACCTCCCTCCGGGCCTCCCAAGGGAGTGATTCTGTCACTCCCTTGGGAGCTCCTTTAATACACCCTAATGGGTCAACCTGATTAGGTACACTGCTTGATAAAATAAGGAAAAGTTTTATCACTTTCACATTCTTTGCGCCCAACTGTTACCGAGCAAGCAATGGGGCTGGCTTGTCGGATGTACACAGAAGCCAATACCGCGGCACCAGCTTTTGAGAAAAGAAAGGCTTTACTTCGAGTCGACTGTCAAAGAGACAGGAAGAAATGCTCAAATTTGTCTCCCCGAGCTGTGGGCTGGGGCAGGATTTATAGGTAGAGGGTATTGAAGCATGATCTGATTGGATCTTGCCATGAGGTGATTCTGGGAGGTGTGATCTGATCAGATCACGCCACGGGGTGATGGCAGGGGTCAATCTGATTGGATCACAGGTCATGTCACAGGGCGATGCCAAGGCTCACTTCTTAACTCCAGTCCCTGTCCCTTGCTCCAAGCACTTAGGTTCTGCCTGTGGTTGATTTTTTATTCATCTGGGCATGGTCAGGTTATGTAACTTGCAACCTGGGCATTCATGGCAACTGAAAAACAACTCACCATTTTATTACACAAAGTTGAACCACGTTAAGCTGGTTCTGCAGTTGCACAACGAAGCCTGATTGGATTTGAGGCTGTGGTTCAGATGCTTGACCAGATTAATTTTGTCATTTTTTATTGTTAGACCATCAAAATGTCTATCAGAATGGCCATGTTAAAAAGCAAATAAAGTCACCTTGTGCCAAGAGTCACACACTCAAATGCTGACGCAGGCCCGGGGGAAGATGTAAATAAGTAAATGTGGCCTGATGTTAAAAAATAATAATAATAATAATCACCAGAAATTTCCTAAAATTCATTTTATTAATCTATATTGTGAACAAGAAACATACACAAATATCTATAATGATGATTGTTGAAAATTCAAGTGAAAAAATAAAATTTAAAAAGGAAACACTTGCCTACTTTTGCTTTGATAATTCCTTATCCACCGGACTTGAAATGAGAAGTGATCTCGTTTTGTTTGCAGATGTTCCTTGACTTGTGACGGGGTTGCGTCACTATAACCCTAGCGTGAGTTGAAAATGCGCGGCTGACCGGGAGCTGCAGCTCACTGCTGCCACCGCGCATCTTGAGAGGCAGACGGCCTCCACTGAAGGAGTGTCGCTTTCTCACCATCGTAAAGTCGAAAAATTGTGAGTCTGGGACCACCTGTAGTCTTACGCCAGAAAACTACTGTTTACAAGTATAGATCCACCAAATGTTGATAAATTTATTGTGCAATTCTTCCCCTGGTGTTTCCTGTATCTGATCTATGCACGGCAGTTGGCACTTTTTTTTAAAGTTTTTCAATCATGCCCCTCCCTTCGGTCCCTCCCTCAGGACTTTACACTGAGAGAACATTCCTTCCTTCCCTTCCCAGCCCCCGTCTTGGGGATGGGGACTCTCTACCCTTACCTCACTTCCTCCGCACTGACGCTCGTGGGGATCAGCTTTGGGTCGCTCCTGCTCTTAGGAAGATGTCTGATGACGCTTGATCGATGGTGTGGATCTATATAATTTCTGTATGGGCGGAAGGAAGGTTTTTAGTGGTTCTTGTGAGAGGTGGGGTAGGAGATTGTCTTAGCTCAAGCTGTTATAACAAATGCCACGGACTGGGTGGCTTGTAAACACCAGAAATTCATTTCGCACAGTTCTGGAGGCTGGACGTCCAAGGTCGGGACGGGTCTGAGATCCGACTCCCAGCGTGGCCCAGTTCTGGTAAAGGTCCTCTTCCAGCTGAGGGCCACCGACTTCTTCTATCCTCGTGTGGTGGGAAAAGGACTAAAGAGATCTCTGGGGCCTCTTTGATAAAGGCACTAATACCATTTACAGGGGCTCTGCCCTCAGGGCCTAATCACCTCCCAAAGGCCCCCACGTCCTAACACCACCACACTGGGGGCTGGGATTTCAACTGATGAATTTTGGTGGGACACAAACACCCGGTCCCTAACAGGACGTGTCATCCACATTCTTGACCTCCTCGATGGCTTCAGGAGCCTCGTCCCCTCTCTGTGGAGTGGGCCCTCGATGTGGCCAGTGTGCGTCGGCTGACACTCAGGAACCCAGCTGACTCGTGTGAGAACCTCCAGCTGGCCCCCAGAGCAAGAGGCGGGAGAGAGTGAGAAGCAACGCTAGCGCTACCCTGCTGCAGCCCACCTGTGTGCGTGCCCGGGTGCTGGGCAAGCACATCGCCTCCACGAGGGAGGCACTTCGTTCATTTATTCATTCATTCATTCATGTTGTTATACAATAGTGGATACAGTTGACCCTTGAACAACGCGGGGAGGTTAGGGCTGCCCCCTGTGCAGTTGAAAATCTGCATATAACCTTTGACTCCCCCAAAACTTAACTACTAATAGCACACTGTTGCCCAGAAGACTTACTGATAACATAAATAGTGGATTAACACATACTGTTTATGTTATGTGTATTATATTCTGTATTCTTAAAACAAAGTAAGCCAGAGAAAAGAAAATGTTATTAAGAAAATCATAAGGAAGGGAAAACTTATTTACTATTCATTAAGTGGAATGAATCATCATAAAGGAGGAGGAGGAAGAGGAGGGGTTGTACTTATTGTCTCAGGAGTGGCAGAGGCAGAAGGAAATCTACGTATAAGTGGACCCACGCAGTTCTCAAGGGTCAACGGCATATAGGAGACACTAGATTACCTAAGGGTTGAACATTCAGTGATGAACTAAATAGAACAGTCCTTGTCCTCATAAAGACTGTGGACAGGAGAAGAAATGAACACATATGGAGTTATAACCTGTGATAAATACAAAAGCAAGGGTAGTACCTAAGACAGCAAGAGCAGGGCAAGCCTACTTACTGGGGCAGCCACGTGAGGCTGCCCAGGAGGTGACATGGAATTGAGCACCTGAAAGAAGGAGGCTGGTTCTGAGAGGACCAGGAGAAAAGGGTTCCAGGCATTGGGATCACAGGCAAAGGCCCTGTGGTGACAAAGAGCTTGGTGCCGGGTGGCGTAGTACGGTGCGAGAGCTGAAGGGTGGAAATGCATGAGGTAAACACACCTCAGGTAAGGAATGAGGTAGACGGGCAATGGTAGGGCCCTTGAGGTGAGGGTGGAGGAAAGGAGATGGAGGACATGGGTGACCAGAGGGACCGCTGGACAAAGGTGGGAGCTTGCTGAGATCAGAGTACGTGTAGGAGAAGGAGGCACCATCTTGGAACTCCCAGCCCACGTGGTCCAGCCTTCATTGACACCACAGTCACATACCCGATCCTGGGTGGAACTAGAAGAACCACCAGGCAACCCACAGAATTGGGGACCTAATCAATTGTTTTAAGTTACTATGTGTTGGGTGGTTTGTCATGCAGCCGTGGATTACTGAAACAGAGTCTATAATATATCTATAAATTAGGCAGGAGCACTGAATGGGCTCCTGGCCACCCTGAGGTCCTTGTGCACCTTAAGGTCTGTCACAGAGCTCAACAATCTTCTCTTCGTCTAGACTTACCTAAAAAGAGTTGGATATAGCCAGGAAGAAGGACAAACTATGTAGCATTCTTCAATCCCATCAAACTGCTGTGTCCTGCATGATCCACGAGTCCAGATGCTGAGGGGTTGAGGGTGAGGCTGAGGGGACAGAGGTGGGACAGCCTCCCAGGGCCGGGAGAAGGCAGAGTTCAGAGTATGTGACCTCCACCTAACTCCAGATGCTCCAGGGGGTCGAGACCATCTCCAGCAAGGTCTGGAAGGGCCTTTTTTAGCACACGCAGTGGCCACTGGGAGCCAATCTTTCCAGGTGGGTGGTGCAAGGGTCCTGGGACAGTGAGGTTAAGTCTTCAAAAAAAGTTGGGACCAGGCCAGGAGTGGTGGCTCACACCTGTAATCCTAGCACTCTGGGAGGCCAAAGCAGGAGGATCACTTGAGGTCAGGAGTTCAAGACCAGCCTGAGCAAGAGGGAGACCCCGTCTCTACTAAAAATAGAAAAATTAGCCGGGTGTGGTGGTGCATGCTTGTAGTCCCAGCTACTCAGGAGGCTGAGGCAGGAGGATAGCTTAAGCCCAGGAGTTTGAGGTTGCAGTGAGCTGTGATGATGCCACTGCACTCTACCCAGGGCGATAGAGCAAGACTTTTTAAAAAAAAAAAAAAAAAAATTGGGACCAGAGTGTCTCTATAATTGAGGGGTGGGTCTGGGCTTACTTGCTAAGCATAACTATGTGCACTTACCTGCAATACAGGTAGAACCACCCATCCTCTCTGAAACTTATAAATGTCAAAGAGCTCTGGCAGTGTCAATGGTAGGGCTGGTTCGGGGGCTGCAGTAGCGCAGGTGCTCACAGGTGGGATGAACTGCTCTGATTCCCAAGAACTGGGTGCTCTAGGAGGGGTCTGGGAGTGTGTTTCTCTTTCACAGACACATGCACAACACGTGGAGGAGCTACTGGGTGAGGGAATGAATGAATGAGTGAACAAAGCTTCCTTTCTCCTCCCCAGGAATTAGCATTCACTGGTTAGTTCCTCATTGCCCCCTGACAGTGCAGAACAGGGAGGAGGGACAGGTCACAGATGTGGGTGCAGCCGTGACTAGACAAGGAGTGGCCAAGACACCCCGTGTCTGCAGAGACCATCCCACCCCTCGCCTGGGCAGGTGGAGCTGTCGGCCAGAGAGGCAGCAGGAAGAAGGGTGGGGCTTGTGGAGTTGATCCAGCTGGCTAGAACGGGAGAGGTCTGCTCCTTGCCAGGCACAGAGGACATGGGGGGCAGCTTGACACCACACGGGGGGCTCATCTGAGCAAAAGGGGTGCTTACTCCTTCATGTGTTTTCGAGATAGAGTCCTGGTGCATGCCCGGCTGCTCAAGGCCACCTGGTCCACCCGGGGTCACTTCGGCTGTAGTCACAGGCCTGCACAGATCCAAGGGCTCCAGCTTTTTCGTGGGAAGATGAGCATGTAAAACAAGAGACCTTTTGGAGCCATCTTGGAGTTACTTCTGGCTATGGTTTGAATGTTTGTGTCTCCCCAAAATTCATATGTTAAAATCCTAACCCCCAGGTGATGATATTAGGAGGTGTGGCCTTTGAGAGGTGATTAGGTCATGGGGACAGAGCCCTCATGAGTGGGATTAGTGCCCTTGAAAAACAGACCCCAGAGAGTCCCTTCTACCATGTGAGGTTACAGCGAGATGATGTCATCTATGAACCAGGAAGACCAGACACAGAATCCACCAACACCTTGGTTTTGAACTCCTTAGCCCCCAGAACTGCAAGAAATACATTTCTGCTGTTTATTAGCTACCCAGTTTGTGGTATTTTGTTACAGCAGCCAGAATGCACCAAAACACTTCTGTGTTCATTTCCTAGGGCTGCAGTAACGAAGCACTGCAGACCAGGTGGCTTAAACAACAGAAATTTATTTTCTCACAGTCCTGAAGGCCAGAAGTTCAAAATCAAGGTGTGGGCAGGGCTCGTTCCTTCTGGGGGCTCTGAGGGAAGGACGTGCTCCAGCCCCTCTCCTTGGCGTGTAGGTTCCACCTTCTCTGCACATCACCTCATACCCTCTTCCCTCTGTGTGTGTCTGTCTGTAAGTCCAAATGTCCCCTTCTTATGAGGCACCAGTTGTATTGGGTCAGGGCCCCACTCTCATGACCTCCCTTAACCTTAATTACCTCCCTAAAGGCCCTGTCTCCAAATACGGTCATATTGGGCGTTAGTGCTTCAACCTATGGATTTGGGGGGACACGATTCAGTCCATCACAGGGCCACGGTAAGCTGGAAAGTGGGAAGGGAGTGACGCAGGGTCCCCCTGGTGTGTCTTTCTTGAAAGCACCCGTCACTCTGCTGTGCTCTACGGGGGGAAGGAGCTGGCGGGGAGGCAGTGCTGGGGTGTGACGGGGCAGAGCTTCCCACTTCTCTCCCCCTGTACAAAGCAGGTGTTTTCACCACCCTGAGGGTGTGTCCTCTCTTCCTGCTTCACCAGGCATTTAAATTTGGACAAGAAATTTATTTCAGTGGGGTTTAGCTTCCTTGGAGGGGAAGTCGAGGTCACTCCCCTCCAGGGCCCTGGACCGTGAACTTCCAGCAGGTGCTTCCTCCCTGAATGCCTCCACGGGGCAAGACCAGGGTCACAAAGGCTGCCACTGGCTGTTCCAGTAACCGACACTGTGACCCCAAGAAAGTTCAGGATGGCAGTGGCCAGGAATGGGGCGTGGCATGGCCCCACCCCCTGGAGCAGGGAGGAGGATGCTGGCCCAGCCCTAGAGGGCTCCAGGGGCTGTGGCCGTGGGACACAGAGCTCTGCGGGGCTGCGCCATGTCCTGGACTCCTGTCCTGCTCCTGCTGCTCGCCTACTGCACAGGTGAGGGGACCCCCGGAGCCTGCAGCCCCCTCCCCCCCCCACCTTGTCCTACCCTGGGGGCCCACATGCTTCTCTGTCTCCAGGCTGTGGCCTTCATCCGGTGCTGCATCAGCCACCGACTGCGTCCTCCTTCCTCGGAACCACAGTCCGCCTCACCTGCACCCTGAGCAGTGACCACAACATTGGCATTTACAGTGTCTACTGGTACCAGCAGCGGCCAGGCCACCCTCCGAGGTTCCTGCTGAGATACTTCTCCCACTCAGACAAGATCCAGGGCCCCAAGATCCCCTCTCGCTTCTCTGGATCCAAAGACGTGGCGAGGAACAGGGGGTACTTGAGCATCTCTGAGCTGCAGCCTGAGGACGAGGCTATGTATTACTGTGCTATGGGGGCCCAGAGCATGGAGAGGGAGAGGGACATGGAGGGGGATGGGGAGAGGGGGGAAGAAAAGGAGGCTGCTGGACCCCAGGACACGCGTACCTTGACCTAAAGACGGAAGGGGCAGGCGTCCTTGGAGAGGCTGGTATGGAGGAGGAGGGTGGAGCCACAGGGCCACACAGCGTCCCCTGGTCCCCCAGTATTGCTGTAAGCCCCAATGGAGGCTGGATTTGGGGATTAAAGCTGCTTGTATCTTGGGGAGTCATTTTGCTGATTTTGGTCTGACTGGCGCATGATCTCATAGGATGCGTCTAAGAACCAACCTGGGGTGAAGGTCCCAGGACACTGGCTGATCATGGTCTGCTTGGCCGAGGTGGGTGGGGAGCGCTCACCTGCACCCATAGTCTCCTGCATCATGGGAGCCAAGGGGTGGACAAAAGCACCTGAGGGTGGGCATCCTTGCCAAGGACAGGATTCTCTATTGTCATCTGATTATGCTCAGGAGTTACAGGGTAAACAAGCTTAGAAAATGCCTTTATTGGGCCTCTGGGGAGGAAAACAGGAGCCAGGTGTTAGGTTCAGAGCAGGTTCTCCATCCTGGTACCATTGGCATTTGGGACTGGACAATTCTTCGTTGTGGGGCTGTCCTGTGCATTGAAGGATGTTGAGCAGCATCCCTGCCCTCTACCCACCAAATCCCATCCAGCCAGTTATAACAACCAAAAATGTCTCCACACATTGCCAAATGTCCCCAAGGGTGGCAAAATCACCCTGATTGAGAACACTGGTCTAGGTGAGTGACATGCATTCACTCTTCTGCACAGGACAGTGATAGAGGCTGACAAACATTTTCTATAAATGGCCAGATAGTAAATATTTTTGGCTTGGTGGGCCATATGGTCTCTGTCACAACCACTCAATTCTGTCCTTGTAGCAAGAAAGGAGCCACAGACGATAGGTGAACAAGCAGGCGTGGCTGTGCTCCCATTAAACTTTATTTACCAAGAAGATGGGGCTGGGCTGCATACGGCACTCAGGCTGCAGTTTGCTGACCCCCGCTCTAGAGAAACACTCCAGCTCCTGCCTCCAAGTCTTAACCAAGCCACGCTTGGTGGGGTGATTGAGGTCCCCCTTGACTCCTCCTGCCTGATGACACAAGGGATACTGAGCCTCCGGACACATGGAGAGACCTTAGAGGCTCGAGGGACATGGTCTCACGGAGACAACACTGGACTTGTCAGGTGAAGGAGGGATGGGAGGGTTCCCGCAGCCCTGGCCCCCTGAGCTCGTGGTGGGTGGCGCAGAATGTGCCCTGCAGGGAGGGACCCTGCACGTGGGGTGTCCACACAGTGTGCAGACACGGCTCACACTCAGAGAGGTGCCAGGCAAACCATCTCCCTTGTGACCCCAAACTTGGCGGAGAACGTCCCTTTGCCATGGCTAAAAAGACCCCAAAGGGTTTGCCCAGAAAGTTAGACACGTGTCAATATCGGCCCTTCCACATGTGGCCCGTGATTCTCTCCTTTGTAGAACAATGGTCTCAGCTCATGCCATGCTCCAGGGACCCTTGGGGCTTCCACATCCTCAAACACACTGAGTTCCTCCTACATCAGGCATTTGCCTCCAGGTCCATGTTTATCATTATTATTATTATTATTATTTTTAGAGACAGGATCTTGCTATGTCGCCCAGACTGGAGTGCTGTGGCTATTCAGAGGCACGATCCTAGCTCACTACAGCCTCAAACTCCTGGGCTCAAGCGATCCTCCTGCCTCAGCCTCCCGAGTGGCTGGGGCTACAGGTGTGCGCCCCCACGCCTGACCTAGGCCCACATTTTTGAAGGTCATCTGGGTGGTCCTGAAAGAACTTTGCCTTCTGCATGTAACCTGCCCCCCCTTGTGTTCATCCTTCCTGATTCCAGAATTCCGTGTCATGGCAAGAGATCCAGAAATCTGGGCGTCGGGTTGAACTCCTCTATCATCCTAACACTCCTTCTCTCTGACCCTGGATTGTCTCCCGTACTCTAAGGCACATATGCAAGGCACATCCGTAATTTCCTATTTTCTAGTGGTTACATTAAAAAATAAAAATAAAAAGAAGTGCGTGAAATGATTTTTAATGGTATATTTTAACATAACATATCCCAAAATATTATCAATTCAACCTGTAATAAATACAAAAATTACTTACTGCACAGCTTAAATGGTTGTCTTTACTCTTTAAAATCGGTATGTAATTTATACTTGTGGTTCATCTTACTTTGGACCAGCCGTGTTCCAAGTGCTCTACGGCTGCGTGTGGCTTGTGAACACACAGCACAGGCTGAGGGGATGCGATTCAGACTCCTTACCACGACACAGCCTTCCAAGGCTGGCTCAGGCTCTGGCCCAAGGCCCATTTCTTGAACACCCCCTCACTGCCCATTTCTGCCATGTTAAGCCAACCACAGTTGATCAAACACCTGATTCTCTTGGTTGCCCCCAAACAAGTGCCCAAGCCAGGAGGACTTCCTGTCCCGCTGAGGGACCCTCCAGCTGGCTGCAGCAACTCGGGGTTCTACAGTTGTTCCAAGTCTCACTCCTTGGACGAGACTTCCCTGATCTCTTTGTGCGGTTATTAACTTCCTCCAATGTGCAAACAACATGTTTTCCTAACTATATTTAGCACCCACCACACAGCTCTAGATTTATTTAGCAAGGCCCCCTCCTCCACTAGTCTGCAAGTTCCCAGTGGGCAGGATCTGTTCAGCTCATCCACGTGCCTGATAAACACTTGGTGATAAGAGTTGAGTGAACAAATGACCGAGTGCCTGAGTGCGTGACTGCATGAATTCTTGGGTTCCAAAGACCCTGCCGTTCTGGGATCCCATTAGGTGGCTGGGGACACCACCTTAGAGATTTGTGATTTCCTAAGAAGGGAGAACCAGCCCGGACTTTCTCAGTCACATTAGTGACCGGCCACACTCTCTCTTTGTCTCTCTGTTTCTCTTTCTCTCTCTCTCACATGCACACACACACGCTCCTTCTGATGTCTGGCGTGTGAGGCAGGTGATTACGTCCAGCAGCCAAAAGTGTCACGGAGAGGGAAAGGTTGAAATAGGCCAGTGCAGGGAAGGGGATGTTTGGGAACTCTCTGAACCCGTAACAGAGGACAGCGATGTTGGAGAGCGTGGGGTTCCCAGATCATCAGGATCCCCTTCCTGTTACCGTAAAGACCCCCCCCCAGGCACCAACAGGACTCCTGACGGTGACACAGAACAATGGGGTGCTGAAGGCTGTGGTCTGTGCATGGAATTCCTTGACGCAGCTTCCAAGTTGGACAATGAAACACAGAACTACATGGGCTTGAGTGTGTTGCCTGCAGCCAACGTGCACTGAAGACCAGAGACCCAAACATTTTGACCCAAGGAAAACCCTGAGACCCTCGAGGAAGGGGATCTGAGGAAGATCTGGGGGTCTTGGGGGATGGAGCATGCCAATCAGACTCAGAATGAAATGCAAGGGGCCCCCGTGCACACAGAGGCCAGTACAGTTGTGACATGGTTACACAAGATGAGCAGCAGAGTGGCCCCATGTAAGGAGGGAGGGTGCAATCTGCACACCAAGGGCCTTCTGTTTCTTTCTAAGCTGCATCTTCGAGATATATGCTCGCTGTCCAGATCCAGCTGTTCACTGTGGAAAGCAAGATGGGGAAGTTGTCATTCAAGCATTCCTCCTTCGCTTGTTCGCCAGAAAACCTCCCCTCACTGGTGATGTAGTCACCCTAAGGGACTATTCACATTGTAAATATTTGATATTTTTCCCTTTTTTTTACCAACTATTGAGATAATGAGTCAGCATGCCAGCATCATCCAACTTTAGTTTATTAGTATTGTCATAAGCTCACAGGTATAAACATATTTGAGGTGTTTAGATTCATTGCAATTATTATAAGTTTTTCTACCTTTAGTCTGTACAAGTCTATTCAAATTGGTCTCTAACCAGGAACGTTTCTATGTGTCAAAAACAGTAAATTTAACTTTGTTTTTATTATTCTTTAAGAAATTAAGGAAAGGCTCCTTCGCTCTAGCAAATTCTCAAAAGCATAAAGACTTATAACACAGTATAACATATTGAATTATCATGTGTGCACACACACACACACATCCACAGTGATACAATAGCCCCCCTTTATCCAAAGTTTCAGTTACCTGCAGCCAACCACAGTCTGAAAATATTAAATGGAAATTTCCAGAAATAAACAATTCAAAATTTTAAATTGTGTGCTGTTCTGAGTTGTGTGATGAAATCTCTCACCATCCCACTCCATCCTGCCTGTGACGTGAATCTTTCCTTTGTCCAGCATGTCCACGCTGTATTCACTGCCCTCCCGTTAGTCATAGTAGCCATATCTTGGTTAGCAGACCGACTGTCGCGGTATTGCAGTGCTTGTGTTCAAGTAACCCTTATGTGCAAGAGTAGTGACACTGGTGATTCAGATGTGCCAAAGAGAAACTGTAAAGTGCTTCCTTTAAGTAAAAAGGTAAAAGTTCTCGACATAAGAAGGAAAGAAAAAAAGCATATGCTGGGGTTGCTAAGATCTATGGTAAGAACAAACCTTCTAGCCATAAAATTGTCAAGAGGAAAAAGAGATTCACACATAGCGTATATAGGGTTTGATGCTATCCATGGTTTCAGGCATCTTCTGGGGGCTTGGAACGTATCCCCTGAAGACAAAGGGGACTATTGTCTTCCAAAAAAGAGAGATGGGGCAAGAAAAGATCTGTTTTGCAGAGAGTGACAGCTCACACGTGGAGAAAGCACTAGAATCAGAAAATCATTATTTTGCAACACTCAGTATGATAACAGAAATTATTAAGGCAAGGATCATAAACGGATGCTAAAACCATTGGGCAACTGGTTATCAGTGCTCAAGCGTCATCCCACAAACTCTAGTCACAAAGGGAACGTGGACCTTTGCGTTGGAGAGATGTGGCTGTCACCCCCAACGAGGTGGTCAGGCCTCACTTCTCTAACAGCGGGACAGCCTGACCTTGGTGTCTGATGGGGGGTGTGACAAGGAGACTCCTGTGGAACCAAAACCATTCCACCCAAAGTGAGTCAAGCCTCCGGCCCCACGCCCAGTTTTCAGGAAATACCAGGGCCACGGGAAAACGATCATACAAACCCAGACTGCGGGATGCTAGAAAGGAAAACTGGCTTGGACTCCGTGAAAAGTGAACATCATGAAAGAAAAGTGCAGGGACTTGTAGGTTAAAAGAGACTAAAGAGATTTAACAAGTTGCTAAAATGTATGAACTGGGTTTGGACCTTGTCTGAAAACAAAACAAAAAATATTAACTATAAAGAAAAACCATTTTGAGGACCGTTATGGAAATTTGAGTATGGAGTGGATATTAGATATTATAGGATTATGTTAATTTTCTGAGGTGGGATCATGACATTTATGGCTTTTTAGGAGAATGTGTCAAAACACCTGCAACTGAAGTTTTAAAAACCTTTTATTTGGGAATAATAATAGATTTACATGAAGTTGCAAAGTAATATACAGGGAGGTTCCGTGTACCTTTCTCCCAGCTTCTCCCAGTGTTAGCATCTTGCATAATTCTAGTATAGTATCAATACCAGGTAATTGAAAAAGGACTCTGTCATGAGTGTCACAAATAGAGCAACTCAATTGCTCTTTGTGCAGAATCCACATCAAGAGAGGTGGTGTGCACCCGTAGTCCCAGCTGCCAGGGAGGCTGAAGTCAGAGGATCCCTTGAGGCCAGGAATTGGAAGCCAAAGCATGCTATGATCTCACCTGTGAACAGCCACCACACTCCAGCCTGGGCAACAAGCAAGATCCCATCCTTAAAAAAAAAATTTTAATTAAATTTAAAGTAAAATACCAGGAAATTGACATTGGTATAATCCACAGAGTTTGTTCAGACTTCTCCAATTATGCATGCACTCATTTGTGTATATGTGTGCGTCTGTGTAGCAATTTTATCACACATGTAGTTTTGTATAACCACCACCAGTCAAGATATTTATCTCTACCTTCCCCACCGGCTCCCTCATGCTACACCTTTGCAGCCACACCCATCCCCTCACCCCCACAAACCCTAACTCCTGGCAAGCACAGCACTAATCTGTTCTCCATGGCTATAATTTTGTCATTTCAAGATTGTTATATAGAATCACACAGTCTGTGAACTTTTTCACTCAGCATAATTCCCTTGAAGTTCATCCAAATTGTATGTTTCAATAGTTTATTCCTTTTTCTTGCACATAATTTTCCATGGTATGGATTACCACAGTTTGTTTAACTATTCACTCATGGAAAGACATTTGGGTAGATTTCAGTTTGGGGCTGTTACATATAAAGCCACTATGAACATTCGTGTACAAGTTTCTTTGTGAACATTAGTTTTCATTTTCCTGGGACACATACTCACAAGTGCAATTGCTGTGCTGTATAGTAAGTCCATTGTTTTAGTTTTATAAGAAACTGCCAGTCTATTTTCCAGAATGGCTGTACCATCTTACATTCCCACCAGCAATGTATGAGTAGAGTAATCCAGTTTCCTCACATCCTTGCCAACTATTTGGTATTATCGATCTTTTTTATCTTAGCCATTCTGATAAGTGTGGAGTAATATCTCTTTGGGGTTCTAATTTGCATTTCCCTAATGGGTAACGAGATTGAACGTTTTTCGTGTGCTCATTTGGCACGTGTACATCCTTTTTAGTGAAATGTCTGTTCGTGTCTTTTGCCCATTTTCTTTTTTTTAAGTGTTGAGTTTTGAAAGTTCTTTATATATTCTAGATACAAGTCCTTTGTTGAATATTTGATTTGTAATTTTTCCCTTTCTATAGCTTTTTTTCATCGCTTAAATCGTCTTTCACAGAGCAGTGTTTTTCATTTTGATGAGGTCTGATTTATTGACTTTCCCTTTTTATTTTTCTCATGAGAGGTTTTCCACTGAAAACTGGAAAACTTGCTAGACAAATTCAAAAGAACTATAGCATTTATTGACTTTTTCCTTTTATATATCCTGCTGGTGGTGTCAAATCTAAGAGATTTTCTCTTAGGCCTAGATCCTGAAGATTTTCTCCTATGCTTTTGCTAAAAGTTTTATACTTTTACAATTTTGTGTTTAAGTCTATGATTTGTTTTGAGTTAATTTTTGTACAAGGCAAGGTCTAGATCAAAGTTTCTTTTTTTCTTTTTTCTTTTTCTTTTTTTTTTGCCTATGAATATCTGATTGTTCAGCACCATTTGTGGAAAAGGCTATCTTTTCTCCATTGAATTGCTTTTGGACATTTTTGAAAGATCAATTGTGCATATTTGCATGGGCTTTTTTCTGAGTTCTCTATTTTGTTTCATTGATTTATGTTTCTATCCTTTGGCAGTACCACACTGTCTTGATAATGTAGCTATACAGCAAGGCTTAACTTTGGGAAGAGTGATTCCTCCAGTTTGTTCTTCTACTTCAAAATTTTATTGCCTGTTCTAGGTCATTCCTTTTTCCACTGAGATGGTCTATTTATAAATTTTAGAATAAGTTTGTCTATGTCTACAAAAAAACTTTGCTGGGACTTTGATAGGAAGTACATTAAGCCACTAGATCAATTTAGGGAGAATTGACATCTTTACTATGTTTGGACAGTTCCATCCATGAACATGGTATGCCACTCCAATTATTTGGGTCTTTTTAAATTTCTTTCATCGGCATTTTGTATTTTTCAGCATACAGATGCTATACATGTTTTGTTAGCTCTATACTTAAGTATGTCATTTTGGGGGAAGAATTGCAAATGGTATGGTGTTTTAAATTTTGGTTTCCACTTGTTTGTTAGTATATAGGAATAAAATTGATTATGTTGTTGATCTTGTCTCCTGCAACCTTATTAAACTTACTTATTAGTTCTTGAAGATTTTTTTTTTGTAGATTCTTTGGGTACAATACACACATTCAGAAAGAGACAAAAAAATGAGGGAAAATATTTTATTGTCTCTAAGTGGAGGGAGTACAAGTATTCACTGTAGTTTTTTCAACCTGTTTAAAATTTTTGAAATAAAAAGTAGGAGGAATTTTTTGTTGCCTGCAACTTAAAACCTGTTAAGCTGTAATTGCAACATGCATAAATTTTTGTTTTTCAGCCAGGCACTGTGGCTCACGCCTGTAATCCCAATACTCTGGGAGGCCAAGGCAGGAGGATCACTTGAGGCCAGGAGTTCCAGACCAGCCTAGGCAACATAGCAAGACTTTGTCTCTACAGAAAGATTTTTTAAAAAAGAAATCAGCTCGCAGGTCCTGAGAGCTCCTGGTAATTAATATAAATGATTGAGACTATATTAGATATAATAATTACAGATATATGAGAATATGTAATCAAAACAATGAATATGGTTTGTTTCTTAAGGGAATTACAATTTATTAATATAACAAGTTCAATATAATAAATACATTCTTAACATTTTTGTAATGCTTTTGTATTTTTACAACTAAAGTTAAATGTTTAATTTTATCATCTATTTACATAGTTATATATTTGTGTATGTCTAAACAGAGAGAGAGAGAGGTATAGTAAGATAGACATTTAAAAAAAAAATCTATAGGGAGGGGAGACTAGAAGAAAGATATAGTATTGTAGTTGGCAAAGAAATAGCAGTTACTCATTTTGGCCAAGAGAGTGGATGTTTGGTAATTTTGGGGGAGACACATGACATTGTTTTTGTCTGTATTTTTTGAAAACATCCAATCTAGAACAAATCATTGGTTCCTTAGACCCTTCCACAAATCACCCAACCAAAGCTCAAATCCAAAGATAGGTTCTTTCTAATATTCTCTTACTGAGACACCCCATGGTTTGCTGCTATGAATAATAAACCCAACTTCTTCAACTATAGGTGCCTTCCTGGTGGTCTTTGGTTGGAGTGAATCGACAAGACAAAGCACAGAGTATAAAGAAAAATAAGGCCTGCTGTAGCACCTCTGTGATAAGAGCGCATATTAGCAGTAATGTAAAGTAAGAAAAGGGACTACATGGAGATTTCTGGGGCAGAGCATTCCAGGAAAAAACAAACAAGCAAACACAATACAATGCAAAAAGGTGCTGATGTTGAAGGAAACTAAGGAGGTGAGCCTGGCCAGGAAAATATTCTTTCTTGGGCAAATATTCACGTTTGGATGAAGATTCACGTATCTGCTGAGCAGCCGCTCAGCCAGGTCTGCTCTGGGCACTTAGGAAGGGCCAGGGGATGCCACATGGAGATCCCTGCTGTCCTGGAGTTTTCACTTCCAGCAGCAGGGGACAAGCAACAACAACAAACTGGAAAATAATTGTAGGTTAAAAGGTGATAAGTAATACAGGGGGAAAGAGGGAAAAACGGCAGAGAGAGAATGGAACACGCGGAGGGGCTGGGGGTACGTGAACGCGAGCTGTCCAATTCCCTGACGGACAGCGGTCACCTTGCCTACTCTTTAGAAGGGTCTTTCCTGGCGTGAGTCACGGCCAAGGACAGTCACCTTCTCCTGCCCCTGCAGCCCGTCAGCTGCTCCTGACTAACGGCGCGGCGGGCGGCCTCGTGCCCCGCGACCCCCGGAGGCTGCCATGGCCGTCCTTCCGCCTCCCTCGCTCCGCCCTTCCGCCCCTGCGTCGGGGACGCCCACGCCCAGAGCTGATTGGTCTAAGAGGACCACCTGATCTGAGTGACCAATCCGAGGCCTCTGCTGCCGCATTAAGGGCGGGTCAGGGAGCGGAGCTGTGCCTTTCCCGCCCACGGCCGCGTGGTGTGTGTCGTGCTGTGTGCGGGTGTCAGGGCCGCGGTGTGGGGTGTCTGCGGGGACTCGGGCGCGCCTGCTTCTCTCCAGTCAGGGTCGCTTCGTTTTAGTCCTTCCTTCAGTTTTTTCTAATGTTATTTTTAAAAAGCTATGAAGATGAATATATCCTATTTACTCTTTCAGCACCTCCTAAACTATAATTCGCTTATTCTGGAGTAAAGCTGGAATTATTTTTTTGCTTGTTTAACCAAAAAAAAAAAAAAACCACCTTATTGGTGAAGATTGTTTGTGTGCGTGTGTAATTTTTTTCATTTTTACCATCCACCGTCTTGGCACGTGTCATTTTATTGGTGGAAGCTTGCTGCTTCCTGCAGTGCCTGCTCGTTTGTAACTAAGGTTATGATCGAGCACACCAGGTGGCACCTGGTGAGACAGACTGGGGTGTGTTCTACACGGTTGTTGCTGGTGTACACGGACGAAGACTCCTTGACTAAACTCTGTCCAGGCTCGTCTGAGCCCTGTTTTCAGCGAGGCCTCAAGCTTTGCCCGGACTTGAATAAACTCTCACACAGTTTCCAACAGCTCAAGGCTGCGTCCCCGGGACGTCCCTGGCCGCCCTTAAAGAGCTTGCCTGACGACACGCAAGGCTGCCAAAAGAATTTCCCGTGGACAGCCAACACCTAAAGATAGGGCCGCTGTCTCCCAGTCTCTGGGAGGGTAGGAGCCTGAATTCAGTAAGCGCCGGTGGCAAACTCAGACGGGTTTCTCGTGGACCGGCTCCCCTTCTTACTTTTTGTAATTTTTCGCTTCCCTGGCTTAACTGAGTCCCCACTCGCACCTGTCCCTATCCTCCCGTTTTCCCTTTTGAAGTGCCCAGTCACCTTTATACAAATAGAAGTTGATTTCACTTCACACAGGACTGTTGTTCCCCATTGCAATAGTATTAATATAGGACAGATTAAAATCTGTCCTTGCTGATTTAGCTAGTGTTAGACTTTATCTCTGACAGTACCATGTACCCAAAGCAACCGCATCACTAATGAGTCACATTACTTCATAGCAATTATTTTAATTTTCCTTTAGGATTTCTAGGTACATAATTATATATTTTTTTTCAAATTGATTTAAATGTGCCTCTTCTTGAGTGCTATTTGTTTCATTGGCCAATATTCTCAAACAGTGGAACAGATGATGGTGGTAGGCATCCAGCAAATGAGTAGAACTTTTGCTAAAGAAAAATAGGAACAGGAAAGATTCAGTCATGCACTAAAGAGGTAACTCCAGTCAAATTGGAAAGGGAGTTCCTTGAACCACAGTGGGAACAGACATTTGTATCTGCTTGATTTCCAAAACTAAATTCCAGTTGAAAAATGATTTTCTCTGATGTGAATTGCCTGTTCATACACTGTGCCCATTTTAGCTTTTTTTTGTATTTTTCTTATGATTAACATTCTTTTTAATTTTTGTTACCGTGTCTTTGTCAATTATATGCATTGCAAACATCATTTCCCAGCCTGTGGCTTCTCCATATGCTTTTTTATCTCTTCTATTGAAAAGAAGTTTTAGTGTTTTTGTATAGGCTTAATTTATTTTTTGCAAATGTTTTGAGATAGTGGGTGGTGCATATGTTACTAAGTTGCAAGCGTCTTTATCCCTATTAATGCTTTTTGTCTCCAATTGTGTTTTGTCAGATGTTAATATAGCTAAACCAGCTTTTAATTTGGTTAGTATTTGTTAATGTTTGGTCTGTGTTCCAGCATCATTTATTATGAGAGGAAGTTACCATGGTTGGCCCAGACCAGTGGTTCTCAAAGTGTTCCTCAGACCACCACCAGCATCATGTAGAACTTGTAAGAAATGCAAAATCTCTGCCCGGCCTCCCCCATTCCACCACCCACACTGAATCAGAAACCCTTGGGGAGGGGCCTGGCAAGCTGTGATGTAACAAACCCTCTATGTGATTCTGTTGTCACTTAAGTTTGGGAGCCACTGGCCTAGATGATCAGGACTTCCCTGGAATGTGACAGGGAGTGTTGAATGGACAGGATGAAGAGAATTAGTTTCCACTGCATGACAGGCTACTAGAATAAAAAATGCAAGAACAAGTTTGCCAGACTGTATTCAACAAGAGTTTACAGCCAAACAGCTATTTCTGTCCTCACTCATCCTTGGTCCCCCCACTTGGCTGTTGATCAGCAGTTCTGAATTATGCTTGGAGGGTGGGAAGCATGTCCCCAAGCCCTGGGCTCCAAGCCCTGAGCTGGCCCAGCTCCCTCACCCTTATCTCCTGTTATCCCACAGGAGCCAAGCTCTAGGGGACAGTGGCGCAGCCCTCAGCGCTTTGTGTCTGTTTCTGTTTGGTTGGCAGCACTATCCTTGGGCATCACTCCTCTAGTCACATAACTGCCCTTGGCGTCCTTCACCTACTGGACAAGTGCAAACACCACTTACCAAGGCCGCCAGGGGGTGGTACTAGGGGCATTTGTACCTTGCTACTCAACGCGTGGGTGGTCTGCAGGCTAGCAGCAACCGCATCACCTGGGAGCTGGTAAATGCCACATTTCAGGGCCACCCCAGACCTGCTGAATCTGAATCCACGTTTTATCAAGACCCTGGCAATTCCATGCGCATTAAAATCTGAGAAGCATTTCCTTAGCCCTCATCATCTGGTTCAACCTCACTTGTTGAGACACGTTCTTCCAAACCACAAATTTGGGCAAGAAGGTGATTGTCTGAAGAGCTAAAACATCTACTCAGGAGCACATGAGAACCAGAAGAAATGCAACGTTTATGCCAACTCTACACACATGGAATTCTCACCCCTTGTTGTTGGTCTCTGGCTCTGTCTGGCTCTGAACTCCCACTCCATCTGTAGCATTTTTGGCATTTTAACCACCCTCCAGCTGTGACTTAGCAGCCCTGGTTCCTCTACTGTTGCAGCCCCTCCTGAGAGCCCCACGCCCTCCTCCTGCGTCCACTTTCCCCTTCCCCTCCCCCCAGCTCCCAGGGGATCCGGTGCCCTCTGCTCTCTTGGCCCTCACCCCGCAGGACCTGGTGGCCTGTCCCTCTGGCTGGGGCCACAGCTGCTCCCCCTTGGCTTCCTCAATCCCATGGACACCCCCTCTGGGCTTTGCTGTGCAAGGGAACAGACAGGGACTTGCCCCTGCTGGAGGCCCCCTTCATGAGCTAAGCTGCTGCTGCAAGGACAACAGGGTGAATAGAATTGGCTTCATTTGTCATTAATTTGTTTAGACCAAGGCTTAAGAAATATCTGACATGCAAGTGACCGTCAGTAAATGGGATGAATGTCCCAAAGGAAGTGTGGTTTGGGGGCAGATGACAGTGTTGGAGGTATCAGAGGAGAGCAACCTGACAGAAGAGAAGGACCCATGTCCCTAACTCTGCTGTGATGGCCCTCAGCCTGGCTGACAGAGGACATCCATGATGGGCGGGCGTGTGGATCCTCAAAATCCAAACTCATAGGAAGTTCTCAGCCCAGCCTTGGGACCAGGGCAGCTGGAACCAAATGATGGTGGTGATGAAGGTTCTGGGGCCTTGACCACGTCATGACCCCGAAGGCCAGAGCCCACCCTCCCTGAGGCAAGAGGTCAGAAGAAGAAGCCCTGTGGGGTGTGGGGGACCTAGGGAGGTGGCCCATCCCCTAACTTCTTCCCTTGGGAGCAGCCCCACTCAGAGGCCCAGGGAGCCCACAGCAAGACACAGGAGGGGGTGAGATTTACATGAGACACGAACCAACAATAACAGGGCCTAGGGGAGCCCTGCCCAGCTGGGTCCTCAGGAGGCAGAGCTCCAGGGGTCTCCCCATGGCCTGGCCCCCCCTCCTGCTCCCCCTCCTCTCTCTCTGCACAGGTGCTGCCCCCAGGCCCTGCCCCAGGCTCAGCCCCCACAGGACCCTGAGCAGCACCTGCCCCGAACCTTAAGCTCAGCCCAGCACAGCCTCAGGGCAGCCCCCCTGGGAACGAGGCCTTCATTCTCAAGCCCCTTCCCTATCCCCCTCTTACAGGCTCTGCCCTTGGTGTCAGTGGTCCCAGGACAGACAGCCACAATCGCCTGCTCTGGAGAAAACCTCAGGGATGGACATGCTGTGCACTGGTACCAGCAAAACCAGGCCGAGCCTCTGTGCTGGTCACCTGCTTTAACAGCAACCGGCCCTCAGGGATCCCTGAGCAATTCTCTGGCTCCAACTCAGGGAACATGGCCACCCTGACCATCAGCTGGGCCCAGGCCGGGGACGAGGCCATCCCTGTGGCAGTGACTCATGGTGACTCATGTGACTCATGGCAGTGACTCATGGTGTCACAGACAGATGGGGACATGAGACAGGGGCCTGCCCACCCAGGCCTGGCTATCATGGTCCCTGCCCACCCTCCTCCTGCCACCTCCACACTGGACCAGAAGGGGCTCGGGTCAGTCATCCCCATCTGGTCCTCAGCTTACCACCGTGCCCACTGTGGGCAGCAGCAGCCATCTCCTAGGGCTGCAGCAAGGACGAAACAGGATGGTGGCCGTGAGTGGCTTCAGGAGTCACAGAGCTCAGTCCAGACCAAAGATGTTCCCAGTCATGAAAAGTGACTCCACAGACATTGGGGTCACAAGATGCACCTCTCTGGCCACCTGGGTGATGGGTCTTGAGGGTTCCTCACACCAGGCAGAGAAGAGAGTCATAGAAAGTTCTAATTGTCACCTAGATTTGAGGTCTCAGGGCCAGCATCAGGAATAGATGATGTCACAGGGTGAGCTGACACCCTGGGGTTCTTTTTCCCTTAAAGCAGGAGACCCACTGACCAGGGACCTGGGCTGGAGGTCTCTAAGGGTAAGTATGACCCCCTCCAACACAGGGAGCCCTGAAGAGCATTGAGTTTCCCATGCAGGGGCCACTGGCACGGAAGGCAGGAGGAGATTGGGAGACAGCCAGACCCGGGATGTAACTCGGCTCATTCCTTGACACGCTCACTCAAAGCCCTGTGCTGTGCCTGCTGTGTGCCGGGCTCGGTGCTAGACACCAGGGATGCCACAGTGAACGGGAGACGCCCCCTCCACTCACCAAGTTCCAAGTCTAATGCAGGTGTTCATAACCATGGGACCCCAGGAATCACAGGCAATGTCGCATGTGGGTACGAGAAAGAGCATTTTCCTGGGGGAAATCCGATGGCTTTCATCACATTTTCAAAGATGTCCGTGGCTCATAAAAAGCTTAGTTAACATCCTTGGACCTAGAGGGCTCTATGTCCCAGTGCTGTGACCTTGAGCGGGTCACTGACCCTGAATGTGCCCCTAAACTTCAGTGTCCCTGTCTGTGAAGTGGAGATCACAATGACCATTCCATGGAGTTATTGGAAAGATGAAGAGCTGGCTGTATTAGTCAGAGTTCTCCCGGGAAATAGAACCAACAGGCTATAGATACAGATATAGATAGATATAGATAGATTAATTTTAAGGAATTGGTGCACATGATTATGGAGGCTGGTGAGTTCAAACTCTGCTGGGCTGGCCACCCAGGGAAGGAGGCCCAGGGAAGAGTTGCAATTCAAGTCCAAAGGCCACCTGCTGACTGAATTTCTTCTTTCTCAGGGGAGGTCAGTCTTGGTTCTATTAAGGCCTTCAGCTGATTGAATGAAGCCCACTCACAACACGGAGGGCAATCTACTTTACTCGGAGTCCACTGATTTAAATATTAATCTCCTCCAAAAAACACCTTCCAGAAATATCCAAAATAATGTTTGACCAAGTACCTGGGCACCATGGCCCAGCCAGGTTGACACATAAAATTAACCAGCACAGTGGCCGTAAATAAGGTTTCCGTGGACATCACCCTCACACGCAATGAAACCTCAAGATCTCTGGGCTTTGAAGAATATCTTGAAGTCTCCAAAATAGCAGAGACCACCGCAAAAGAGGCTCTCAGGAGCCATACGGCAGAGAACCCAGAATTTTCTAGAACATTCACTTCTGGGACCTGGGGAAGGTGGTCTTGTGCTGGCTCTGAAGATGGGCTGGGAGCGAGGAGTCCTCGATGGCCGCAGGTGGAGTCTCTGGGGCCTGTGGGACGGAGAGCGGCTGGGGGCTGAGCAGCAGGAGGCCGGGGTACAGGGAGCCCTCGGACACAGGAGCAGGGCAGAAGCAACTGGATGGGGCATATCCCTCTGCTCCGAGAGAGAGGGGCCAAGGTGGGACCCAGAGGGCTCTGCCGAGGTGCTAGGGACCCTGAGCAGGGGGGCCATTGAGCGGGACAGCTGGATCCAGACTTCTCTGCCTGGGTCTAAATCCAACCCTTGCACATCTCAGAACAGGAGAGCTTGGGGTGTCCAGAGCTGCAGCTATACCAGCTGGGGAGGCTCCAGCCCCAGCCTTGTGCTCAAGCCCCTGGGGACTCCTGTTCCGCTGGGCGTTGGGCAGCTCTCCACCGCCCCTCCAGCCCCAGGGAGTTGCTCACAGACCCAGGGTGCCCTTACGGAACTGGGGACGAGGATGGGTCAGGTGTGCCCCACCCAGGGCCCCAGGGGCGGAGCTAGGCAGCCAGCTGCGGTGGGTTTCAGTTGAGCCCTGACCCAGACCACAGCAGGGCGGTTGGCAGATGTTCCTCTGGGAGAGACCCCCAGGGGTAACAGCCATGGACCCTGGAAGGGGCTGGGCTGGGGGCAGGGACCAGAACCAGTCCAGGGCGAGGACAGGGCCACATGGACTGGTGCACATTGGGACGGCCACTGCCAGCAAGAGGGACCAGGGCACTCCTCTCCAGGGAGCCCACGCTGAAAGTTGGGCCACAGGCGCCTTTAACTCTGAGGGTGGATGAGGCTTGGGATGGGCCAGGTTGGCCGTGAGGCCCCTGGGGGACCAGGCCCCAGCCCCAGGCTGCACTGGCCCCTGCTGCTGCTGGGCCTGGCCATGGGCACCCACGGCCTCCTGTCCTCAACGGTGGCACCTGGGAGCAGGGCCCCAGGCCCCGGAGCCAGGGCGGGAAGCAGCCGGTCCAGCGTGCGGAGCCCGGGGAGCAGGTAAGTGGAGAGACTCTGGAGGACGTGGGGTCCTGCGGCCAGAGCCGGGAACGGGCGACCCCGGGGGAGACCAGCCAGGGGGGTGAGGAGGAAGGTTAGCCCCAGAGGGGGCCTGGGCAGACACTGGCTTTAAAGTGTTGCTATTTTGTCCATGGTGGATTTGTTTGAATTAATTTTTATTTTTAGTATCATATTAAAATATTATTTATCTTGATTCCTGAGTTTTCTGGCCCCTCCTTAAATTCTGCACCAAGGCCAGCACCTCACTCTCCTGCCCCTAGTCCTCTGGGTAGGGCAGAAACAGAGGCAGGACGTAGGACATCCTAGTCCTCACAGGTGGTGGCCACTGTCCCCGCAGGGTGTCCAGGCCTCCCTGTCTCTCCCCTCCTCTCTGGGGATGTGCCGCCTCCGCCCCTTACCCTCTCTGGGCAGGGGACACTCCTCGGAGCACCAGGCAGTGGACTCCAGCTGATGTTGTGGGGGGTCTTCCCTGGGGTCCCCTTAGCCAAGGACCCTCAGCCAGGGTCACCTCCTGGGACTGGCCCTTTGGGATCCCAAGCCCACCCAGGGTGCAGGCGCCTCCAAGGCAAAGGCCCAAGGAAGGGTCTGTGGGGGCCACGATGTGGCCCGCCTCGCTGTGTGACCCCACCCATCTCCTCTCTGTGTGTGTTGGGAAGTCCCCAGACGAAGCACCGAGCATCTGGGTCCATTTATGACAGTCTGTGACACAACAGCCCATTCATCACTGGTACACTTCATACTCCAGGGGCACTACTCATTTTAGGGGCAGACCCTCCCCCTCAAGTCCTGCTGTTATCCCCATTTTATAGATGGGGATAGAGAGGTGAGGTGACCTGCCCAAGGTCACATGTGCACAGAACTGCAGCTGTCCCCTATCTTCCAGCTCTAGGCATGATGTCCTCATGCCCTGAGCTCTTGGAGCTGACAAGTCTGCCTCTCAGGCCTCAGTTTTCCCTTCTGCAAAGTGAGGAGTCCTGATTGGGTGAGGGCCTTGCAGCCTGATACCAGCCCCCAGGACTCTGGGGTGGGCATGGTGAGGGGCCCCAGCGGGATCAGTTGACTCCGTGCTACACCAGCAGCTTGGTGGCAGAGGGCAGGTCAGCACCTGTGGGTGTCGGGTCTGGACCAGCGCCTTAGTGTCCTGCAGGGACTGGCGAGCGAATGGTCCCCACCATCGTCAGGCTCTGAGCCCAGGCTAATACCTGGGAGAAGCTAGACTTGCCCACTCAAGTCACAGGGAACGGGTGTCAGGTGAGGTGACAGCCACATGCAGTGTGATGCCTGCAAGACAGAGAAGGCCAGAGGAAGCCCCACAGCGGATGGGTAACAGGCAGAAGGATGCACCTGGGCAAGGGCCTTGCAGGCACAGAGCGCTCAGGAAGCCCCTGATGGTCCTCGGGGCTGGAGCGAGTGGGCCCTGGGGCCAAGGTGGTCTGAGAGGAGGCTGGACAGGAGGCTAGGGCCAGCCCCAGAGGACGCATCCGTGGAGACAGACCTCATCTGGGGAGTCCCGGGGGTCATTTGCAGGGAAGTGACAGGACCAGACTTGGATGGGTGGGCGGGGGTGGGAATCCAGAACTAGAGAGACCCCAGGGAGGAGGTCGTGGTGACCCAGAGTTTGACAGATATGGGGACAAGAGTCAGGAGGTGAGGGGAACAGGAAAGGGAGGAGCGACGACCAGTCCCTGGCTTTTTTGATGGAGTCAAAAGGACACTGCGACCTTATCACTAGTTCCTGTATTTTAAACGAAACGGTCCCAGAGAAGGGCTTGGCTTGGGCTCCCCGGGCGTCCCCTCCGGGGCTCGGTCGCCCGCGTTCGCTGGGGTGGCGCGGGCGGGCCTGGACCAGGGCGCTCTGTCCGGGGGCGGGGCGGGGGCGGGAGGGGACCCGCGCCCTGGGGCACCACGTCCCCGCGACACGGCGCCGGGGGCTGACGGTGGGAGACTGAATTTCTGAAACATGTACGAACATTCATAAAAACGTGCGTTCCTTTTAATCGAGTAATTCCACTTCTAGAAATTTATCTTGAGGAAATAATCAAAACTTCAGCTAAATATAAGTGTGTTCGTGAGGGAGAAGTGGAAGCAACCTAAATGTCCATAGGGGAAGGTAAAATAAGCTATGTGCATCCATGGTAGGGAATATTCAACAGCCATTCAATGTTTTTGACCACTGTAATAATATAATAAAGATTTTTAAAACAGACTGCACTATGTCTTACTATTTTTTCTACTTTATTTGAATTTACACAGAGTCAAATTCACTCTTTTTGGAGTAGCAAAAAAAAAAAGTAGTATAAAAAAATTTTTTTGAAATCATAGAATCGTGTAACCACCACCAGAATCAAGATACAGAATAGTTCCATCCCTCTCCCCACACACACACAATTTCCCTATGCCCCTTTCTCTGCCCTGACCATGGCAACCACTGGTCTCTTTCTGACTCTATAGTTTGCTTTTTCCAGAATAGCATATAAATAGAATCATAAAGTATGTAACCTTTTTTTTAATTAAACTTTTCATTTTGTGATCATTGTAGTTCACTCACACGCAGTTGTAAGAAATAATATAGAGATCTCTTATATACTTTGCCCAGTTCCCTGGATGGTGACATACTGTAGTACAATATCACAGCCAGGATATTGACACTGATACAGTCAAGGAAAAGAACATTTCTGACACAAAGATCCCTCATGTTCCCCTTTTATAATAACCCTTGCTTTCCTCTCTCCCAAACCCCTCCTTAACCCCTGGCAACTACTAATTTTGTCTCCATTTCTATAATTTTGTCATTTCAAGAATGTTCTGTAGATTGAATCATATAGTATTTAAGCTTTGGGGACTGACTTTTTTTCACTCAGCATAATTTTCTGGATGTTCATCCAGGTGGTTGGTTGTATCATAATTTTTTCCTTTTTATTGCTGAATTGGATTCCACTTATGAATGTATCACTGTTTGTTTAGCCATTCACCAGTTGAGTGATATTTGGGTTGTTTCCAGTTTTGGGCAATGTTGGCTAAAGCCAGTGTAAACATTTGCATACAAGTTTCTGTTTGAACATAAGTTTTCATTGCACGTGGATAAATACCTAGGACTAGGAATTGCTTGATATGCATAAGGGTATGTTTATAAGAAACTGCCAAATGGTTTTCCAGAGTGTCTGTACCTTTTTTCATTCCCACAAGCAATGTCTAAGAGTTCCAGTTGCTCTTCATCCTCACTAGCACTTGGTATTGTCAGTTTATTTTTAAAATTAAGATAAAATCCATATATCATAAAATTCAACATTTTAACCATTTTAAAGTGTACCATTCAGTAGCATTTAGTGCATTCACAACGCTGTGCAAACATCACTTTGTTTGAACTTAAGTTTTTAACCCACTTGGATAAATACCTAGGAGTAGGATTTGCTTGATATGTATAAGTGTATATTTATTAGAAACTGCCAAATGGTTTCCAAAGTGTCTGTGCCTTTTTACATTCCCACAATCAAGATCTAGGATATTTTAATCACCCAAAAAGGAAACCCAAAAGCAGTCACTCTATTCCCTCATCTCCCAGCCCCTGGTAACCACTAATATGCTTTCTGTTTCTATTTAACATAATAGGGTTTGTAATAGTAATATAATGAGGGTTGCCTATTCTGGATATTTCATATAAATGGAATCATACAATATGTGACCTTCTGTGTCTGGCTTATTTTACTTAGCATGATGTTTTCAAGGTTTATTCGTGTTGTAGCATGTATTAATGCTGCATTCTTTTTGTAGCCAAATACTATTCCATTGTGTGGATATACCACATCTTGTCTATCCATTCATTGGTTGACCAACATTAGAATTATTTCCGTCTTTTGGTGATTGAGAACAGTGCTTTTATGAACACTTGTGTTTATATTTGAATACCTGTTTTCAGTTCTTTGGGGTATATGCCTAACAGTGGGATTGTTGGGTCATATGATGACTCTATGTTTAACTTTTTGAGGAACTGTCAAACTGATTCTTGCAGTAGCTGTAATCCCACCAGCAACGCACAGTGGTTACAATTTCTCCACGTCCTTGCAAACACTTGTTATTTTCCTTGTTTTGAATTATAGCCATCCTATGGGCTGTGAAGTGGCATCTCATTGTTGTTTTGGTTTGCATTTACCTAATGAATAATGATGTTGAACATCTTTTCATGTGCTTGCTGGCCATTTTTATATCTTCTTTGGAGAAATATTGGGTTTTTAAAATTGGGCTGTCTTTTTCTTGTTGAATTATAAGATTTCTTTATACATTCTGGATACCAGACCATTATCAAATACATGATTTGCAAATCATTTCTCTCATTTGTGAGTTGTCTTTTAACTTTCTTAATAGTGTACTTTGATGCACAAAAGTTTTTACTTTTGATGAAGTCCAATTTATCTATTTTTTTTTTATTGCTTGTACTTTCGGTGTCATGTGTAAGAATCTGCCGCCTAACCCAAAGTCATAAAGATTTACACCTATGTTTTTTTCTAAAAATTTTATAGTTTTAGCTCTTACACTTAGGTCTTTGATCAATTTTGAGATAATCTTGAATATGGTGTGAGATAGGGATCCAACTTCATGATTTTCTGTGTGGATATCCAGGTTGTCTCAGCAGCATTTGTTGAAGAGACTGTTATTGCTCCATTGGATTGTCATAGCACCTTTGTCAGAAAATCAATTGACAATGTCCATACTGCCCAAAGTGATCTACAGATTCAATATAATTCCTATGAAAATTCCAATGACATTTTTCACAGAAATACAAAAAAAAAACCTAAAATTCATATGGAACCACAAAAGATTCCAAATAGCCAAAGCAATCTTGAGCAAAAAGAACAAAGCTGGAGGCACCACACCACATGATTTCAAAATATACTACAAAGCTATTGTAGTCAAAATAGACACATGGGCCAATAGAACAGAATAGAGAGTCCAGAAATAAGCCCGTGCATTTACAGTCAATTGATTTTCAGCAAAGGTGCCAAGAACACACAATGAGGAAATGCCCCCCTCTTCAATAAATGGTGTTGGGGCAAATGGATGTCCATATGCAGAAGAATGAAATTGGACCCTTATCTCACATCACATATTAAAACCAACTCAAAATGTATTACAGACATAAATGCAAGACTAAAACTTAAACTACAAGAAGAAAACATAGGGCAAAAGCTCCATGACATTAATCTGGGCAACAATTTTTTGGATATTAACCCAAAAACACAGGCAATAAAAACGAAAATAGACAATTGGGATCACATCAAACTAAAAAGCTTCTGTACAGCCAAGGAAACAATCAACAAAAGGAAGAGACAACCTATGGCACAGAAAAAAATATTTGCAAACTATAAATCTGATAGGGGATTAATATCCAAAATATATAAGAAACTCAAACAACTCAATAGTAAGAAAATAACCTAATTTTAAAATGGGCAAAGGATCTGAATAGACATTTCTTAAAAGAAAACATACAAATGACTAACAGGTCCATGAAAAAAATGTTCAACATCACCAATCATCACAGAAATGCAAATTAAAACCACAATGAGATACCACCTCACACCCGTCGGAATGGCTATTATCAAAAAGATAGAAGATAAGCGTTGAAGAGGATGTGGAGAAAGGGAACCTTTGCACACTGTTGGTGAGAATGTAAATTAGTATAGTCACTATGGAAAACAGTATGGAGGTTCCTCAAAAATTTAAAAATAGAACAAGCATGTGATCCAGCAATCCCACTACAGGGAGTACATCCAAAGAAAATGAAATCAGTGTGTCAAAGAGGTAGCTGCACGCTCACGCTCCTTGCACCATTATTCACAATAATCCAGATATGAAATCAACCTAAGTGCCCATCAGTGGATGAACAGGTAAAGAGAATTTGATACGTATGCACAATGGACTGATACTCAGCCTTTAGAAGGAAGGACATCCCATCGTTTTGTGATAACATGGATGAACCAGAAGACGTTATGTTGAGTGGAATAAGCCAGGCACAAAATGATTTCACTTATATGTAGAAACGTGAAAAGTAGAACTCATAGAAGCAGAGAGTAGAACGGTAGTTCCCAGGGGCTGGGAGAGGCAGTGGTGATATGGCGGGAGATGTTTGTCAAAGGATGCAAAATTTCAGAGAGGGGCAAGAAGTTCGAGGGATCTATTATACAAAATGGTGACTAAACTTAATAACCATGTATTGTATTTTTGAAAGCTGCTAAGAGAGTAGATTTTAAGTGTTCTCATTTAAAAAAGGGGGGAAAGAAAAGAGAATCAATTGGCAATAGATGTGAGGATTTTCTTCTGGACTCTGTTCCGTTGACCTACGTATCTGTCCTATGCCAGTGCCACACTGTTCTGATTACTTTAGCTCTGAAGCAAGTTTTGAAATTGGAAAGTGTGAGACCTTTAATTTTGTTCTTTTGAAAGATTTTTTTGCCTGTTGGAGTCCTTAGCAATTCTATGTGAATTTTAGAATCAGCTTTTCCATTTCTATATAAATGGGTGCGATTTTGATAAGAATTACGTTGACTCTGTAGGTCACTTTGGGTAGCGTTGCCATCTCAGAATGTCTTTCCATTTATTTATGTCTTTAATTTCTTTGAACAACATTTTGCAGTTTTCAGTGTATAAGTCTTTCACCTCATTGGTTAAATTTATTCCTTTTGTTCTTTTGGATGCTATTGTAAATGGAATTGTTTTCTTAACTTCCTTTCCAGATTTTTCGTTGCTAGTGTGTAGAAATATGACAGATTTTTGTGTGTTCATCTTGTATCACGCTACTGCTGAATTTGTTTATTTGCTATAGTAGGTTTTTTGAAGACTCTTTAGGATTTGCTATATATAAGATCATGTCATCTACAAATAGAGATAATTTTACTTCTTCCTTTCCAATCTGGATGCCTTTGATTTCTTGTTCTTTGCTAACTGCTCTGGCTGGAACCTCCAGTACAATGTTGAGTAGAAGGGGCAAAAGTAGGCGTTCTTGTCTTGTTCCTGATCTCAGGGATAAAGCAGTCAGTCTTTCACCATTGAGTATGGCATGAGCTGTGGATTTTTCACATATGGCATTTATCACATTGAAGAAGTTCCTTTCTATTCCTAGTTTGTTAGGTGTTATGTCATAAAATAGCATTGAATTTTGTCAAATGTTTTTCTGCGTCAATTGAGATGATCATGTGAATTTCTTCCTTCATTCCATTAATATGGTATATTACATTGATTGATTTTCTTAAGTTGAACCACCCTTGCATTCCTGGGATAAGTCCCACTTGCTGTATAATCCTTTTAATATGCTGCTGGTTTCAGTTTGCTAATATTTTGTTGAAGATTTTTGCATGTATACTTACAAGGAATATTATTTTGTAGTTTTCTTGTGATGACTTTGGCTTTGGTATCAGAACAATGATGGCTTCATACAATGAGTTAGGAAGTATTCCTTCCCTTTCTGGTTTTTTTTTTTTAAGCTTGGGAAGGATTTGTGAAGAATTGGTGTAAATCTTCTTTAAATGTTTGGTGGAATTTGTGAACCAATTTGGTGGAATTGGTGAAGCCATCTGGTCTTGGCGTTTCCTGTGGGAAGTTTTCTGATTACTGATCCGATCTCTTTACTTGTTGTAGGTCTATATTTTCTATTTCTTCTTGAGTATTGCTTGTTTGTGTTTTTCTAGGAATTAATGTATTTCATCTAGGTTATCTAAATTGTAGGGGTACAATTGTTCATAGTATTCTCTTAAAATGCTTTTTATCTCTGTAAGGTCTGTAGTGATGTCCACCCCTTCATCTGGTTTTAGTAATTTGAGCCTTCTCTCTTTTGTTCTTGGTTGGTCTAGCTAAAGGTATATTGATTTTGTTGATCTTTCTTAAGAATCTACTTTTGGTTTTGTTGACTCACAACTATTTTTCAATTCTCTATTTAGTTTATCTCTGCCTTAATCATTTTCTTCCTTCTACTACCTTCTAAATTAGCTTTCTCTTTTTCTCTACTTCCTTACGGTGTTATTAAGTTGTTGATTTGAAACCTTTCCTCTTTTTTAATATTGGCGTTTTTACAGCTATAAATTTCCCTCAGTGCACCACTTTCACTAAATTCCACAAGTTTTAGTATGTTGGGTTTTCTTTTTCTTTCCTCTCAAAGTACAGTCATGTGTCACTTAACAACAGAGATACATTTTGAGAAATGTATTGTTAGGCAATTTCATCATTGAGTGAACAACATACAACGTTTTATACTAACACAAACCTAGATGGTATAGCCTACTACACACCTAGGCTATGTGGCATAGCTTATTGCTCCTAGGCTGCAAACCTGTACAGCATGTTGCTGTACTGAATACTGTAGGCAATTGTAACATAACGGTGAGTATTTATGTATCTAAACATACCTAAACACAGAAAAGGTAATGCATTGTGCTACAATGTTGTGACATCACTAGATGACAGGAATTTTTCAGCTGTATTATAATCTTACGGGAACATGATCACACATGTGGTCTATCATTGACTGAAACATTGTTATATGGTGCATGATTGCATTTCTAATTTCACTTGTAATTTCTTTCATTGGTTGTTTAATAGTGTGTTGTTTAATTCCTATATTTTTTAATTTTCCAGTTTTCCTTTTGTTATTGGCTTGTAGTTCCATTCTATTGTAGTCAGAAAAGATAGTTTGTATAATTTCAGTCTTTTTAAATGCATTGCGCCTTGTTTTGTGACTTAACATATGATCTATCTTTTTTTTTTTGAGAGGGTCATGCTTGTTCCCTGAGCTAGAGTGCAGTGGCATCACCACAGCTCACTGCAACCTCAAACTCCTGGGCTCAAGTAACCCTCCCGCCTCAGCCTCCCAAGTAGCTGGGACTACAGGTATGTCCCTCCAAGCCCAGCTAACTTTTTATTTTTTGTAGAGACAGGGGTCTTGCTATTGCCCAGGCTAGTCTCAAACTGGCCTCAAGCAATCCTCCTGATTCGGCCTCCCAAAGTGCTAGGATTATAGGCATGAGCCACCACGCCCAGCCAACATATGATCTATCTTGAAGAATATTCATGTGCTCTTGGAAAGAATTTTTGTTCTGCTCTTGTTAGGTGGACTATTCTATATGCGTCTGTTAGGTCTAGTTGGTTGATAGTGTTTTTATGAACAAAATAAAATATTTAAAAAGTAAAGTTCTCTATTTCCTTATTGATCTTTTGTCCAGTTTTTCTGCATGTTACTGAAAGTGCGATATTGGAGTCTCCAAATACTATTTTAGGACTGTCTATTTCTCCTTCAATTCTGAAGGGCGACAGAGCAAGACTCTGTCTCAAAAAAAAAAAAGTACAATAACAGACATAAAAAATTTACTCAGGGGTCAATAGCCAATCTGAGCAGGCAGAAGAAAGAATCAGTAAACTTGATGATGGGTTGATTGGTATTATCACTCTGAGTAGCAGAAAGAAAAAAGAATGAAGAAAAGTGAACAGAGCCTAAGAAACCTCTAGGGTACCATCAAACGCACCAACACACGCATAGGGGAAGTCCCAAGAACAGAAGAGAGAGAGAGAGAGAGAGAGAGAGAGAGAGAGAGAGAGAAAGGAGAAGAAAGAATACTTGAGAAAATACTGGCTGAAAACATCCCAAATTTGATGAAAAACCTAAATCTACACATCCAAGAAGTTCAATGAATTTCAAGTAGAATAAACTCTGAGAGATCCACGCCTAGACATGTTATAACCAGTTGTCAAAAGACAAAGACAAAGAGAACATCTTGAAAGAACCAAGAGAGAAGCAACTCTTCACACACAAGGAATCCTCAATAAGATGAATGCCTAATATCTCAGCAGAAAGCAAGGAAGCCAGAAGGCAGGGGGGTAACATATTTAAAGTGCCGAAAGAAAAAACTCAAACTGGTCAACCAAGGATTCTATACGTGGCAAAACTATCCAAAAATGAAGGATAAATTAAGACATTCCCAGACAATCAAAACCAGAAAATTTTGTCACTAGAAGACCTGCTTCCAGGGAGCCACGAAACAGGTCAAAACACACAACCACAATTCTTTGAGAATAAGGTCCCTATTGCTCCCTCTGTTACCAGCAACCTGCGCCAGGAATGCAGGCTGCCGTGGCGTGGGGGATGTTAAGTGGGTAAGTTAGAATGCCGCAGAGATTTCTTAGAGATTCAGCAGCTTCTTTCTTCCATCAGTATTCTGCTTGTTGTAAGTTTTTAATTAGATTAAAGAGTTCTGAAAAGTTTATTCTGATGGTTTTGCCAGCTTATTCATTGTTTTTGTGGAGGGATGGAGTTTCGGAGTTTCCTACTCTGCCATTTTTAGTGACATCACCATCAGTTGTTTTTAACCATTCTAATATGTGTGTAGTAGTGTCTCATTGCAGGTTTGTTTGTTTATTTTATGTATTTATTTATTTATTGAGACAGGCTTTCACTCTGTCACCCAGGCTGGAGTGCCGTGGCGTGATCATAGCTCACTCTAACCCCAAATACCTGGGCTCCAGTGATCCTTATGCCTCAGCCTCTCAAGTAGCTGAGACTACAGGCATGTGCCACCATGCCCAGCTAATTTTTTTATTTTTAGTAGAGACGGGGTCTCACTATGTTGCCCAGGCTGGCGTCTAACTCCTGGCCTCACATGATCCTCCCGCCTTGCTCTCCCAAAGTGCTGGGATTACAGGTGTGAGCCACTGCACCCACACATTTGTGGTTTTAATTTACATTTCCCTAATAACTAGTAATCATCTTTTCATGACTTAATTTACCATTTATATATCTTCTTTGGTAAAATATCTGTCAAAATATTTTGCCAATTTTGCTTGAGTTTTGAGCATTTTTATATATTCTGGACATGTATCCTGTCAGATATATCATTTGCAAATATTTTCTCCCAGTCTATTATAGACAGACATGTTTTCTAAGGTTTATTACCTTAGACATAGGTTCTTGTGGTTGTTGACATTGTAAATGTGACTTTTAAAAATTTTAAATTCCGATTGCTCAGTGCTGGTATATAGAAATACAATTGACTTTTATATAGTGACCTTGTATCCTATAGCTTTGCTAAACTCCTGTATTAATTCTAGGAACGTCATAGATTTCTTGGGACTTCCTGCACAATCAGTCCTTTCATCTGTGAGTAGAGACTCTTTAGTTCATCCTTTTCAATCTGCAATCTTTTTTTCTTGCCTCATTGTACTGTCCAGGACTTCCAGTGTGATGCTGAGTAGAAGTTATGCGAGCAGACATCCTTAGTCCCAGTCATAGGAGGAAAACATTCAGCCGTTCACCATTAATTGTGACATAAGTTGTGGGTTTTTTGTAGATGCTTTTTATCAGCTTAAGGAAGTTCCCTTTTATTCCTAGTTTTCTGAGAGTCTTTCTCATGAATAAATGTTGAATTTTGTCAAATGCTATTTCTGCATCTGTTAAGATGATCATATGGTTTTTCTTTAGTCTGTTAATATGTTGGATAACATTGATTGATTTTTAAATGTTGAACTGACCTTGCATTTCCAGGTTTATATATATTATGTGAATATATATAAAATAGCCTTTTGATATATTGCTGAATTTGATATGCTGATATTTTGTAGACAACTTTTTAATCCATGTTAATGAAAGACATTGGTCTGAAGTTTTCTTTTCTTGCAATGTTTTTGTCGACTTTTGGTATCAGGGTAATGCTGGCTTCTTAAAATTATTTGGAAAGTGTACTGTTCTGTTTTCTAGAAGAGATTGTGTAGAGTTGGTATTATTTCTTCCTTAAATGTTTTTAATGAAGAATTTAGAATTCCCAAGTGAAGCCACCTGGGCCTGAAGTTGTTTGCTGGAAGGCTTTTTACTCTGAGTTCAACTTTTAAAATAGATACAGATGAGTTTAGTAGTTTCTGCTTTTCAAGTGATTAGTTCATTTCATCTAAGTGGTAGATTTTTTTTAGCATAAAGTTGTTTCTAGTATTCCCCATTAGCATCTTAATGACTGTGGTGATGGTTAGAGTTTTCTTAATTTTTTTCTATCTTTTCAAGAACCAAATTTTGGGTTAATTTGTTTTCTCTACTGTTTTGTCTGTTTTCAGTTTAATTGATTTCTGCTCTTTATTGTTTTCTGTCTTTGGGTTTGATTTACTTTTCTGATGTCTTAAAGGTGGAAGCTTAGAAAATTGAATTGAATTAAAAATAAAATATTAATACAACTTATCAAAACTTGTGGAGCACAGCTAAAACAATGCCTAGAGGGAAATGTATAGATTAATTTTATAAGAAAAAAAGAAGAATCTCATTAACTTTGTTTTAAAATATAAATATATATTCTTTTTTTTAAAGCCTGGAAGAAAATATACCAAAGCTATTAAAAATGGTTATCTCTCCTTAGTGGATTTATAAATAATTTTAACTTTAACTTTTTTCTTTATGATTTTTTAATTTCCCATTATTTCCTTAAGACCATGTATTCCTTATTTTGTCTTTAAAATAGGGCAAATGATTTATAATTACAAAATACATATGCTCTCTTTGTTTCTTTTTTCTTCTCATTTTATAGATTTAGGGGGTAAAGTGCAGTTTTGCTATATGGATGTATTGCATAGCGGTGAAGTCTGGGCTTTCAGTGTGCCCATCACCGTAATGGTGTATATTGTACCCAACAGGTAATTTTTCATCCCTCGCCCCCTCGCACCCTCCCACCTTTTGGAGTTTCCAGTGCCTGTTGTTCCACTGTGTATGTCCACGTGTACTCACTGTTTAGCGCCCACTTATATGTGAGAACATGCAGTATTTGACTTTCTGTTTCTGAGTTATTTCACTTAGGACAAGGGCCTCCAGTTTCGTCCATGTTGCCACAAAAGACACGACTTCATTCCTTTTTTATGGCTGAGTAGTATTTCATGGTATATCTATCCCACATTTTCTTTATCCAGTCATCCATTGATGGACACTTAGGCTGATTCCATGACTTTGCTATTGTGAATAGTGTTGCAATAAACATACGAGGGCAGGTGTCTTTTCTATACAATGATTTTTTTTCCTTTGGGTAGATACCCAGCAGTGGAATTGCTGAATCATATGGTAGTTCTATTTTTCGCTCTTTGAGAAATCTCCATAGTGTTTTCCATAGAGGTTGTACTAATTTACATTCCCGCTAACAGTGTAAAAGTGTTCCCTTTTCTCCACATCCTCGTTGACACCTGTTTTTTTTACTTTTTAATAATAGCCATTCTGACTGGCATAAGATGGTATCTCATTGTGGCTTTAATTTGCATTTCTCTGATGATTAGTAATGCTGAGCATGTTGAAACATAGAAGTTTATAGACTTCACTACTGAAGCCTTCTTTCCACTGTCTGTTAACAGATGAATGTGTTTTTTACTAGACTATTTGCCATACATATGCTCCATTCCTTCCTTGTATACATATATACAACTATTTTAGTTTTTCAAAAACTGATCAATGCAACACATTGATCTGCAACTTCTGTTTTAAATTTAATATATCACTGACATTTTTCTATGCCAATATATAAATGTCAATCTCATTTCTTGTATGGCTGCATAACACATTATACTATAAACAGATCATAAACTTAATTATTATACTATTTATGGACATTTAGTTTTTTTCTAGTTTTTGAAATTATAAATAATGCTACACTGAATATTCTTGAACATGAATTTTCAGACACTAATGGGAGTGTTTCTGCAGGATTAATGCCTAAAATAGAATTGCTGGATCAATGTAGCCTTTTCAGATTGGCTTTTTTCACTTTCACATGTATCACATGGATAACAAAATAGTAACATTGGTTAGCCTGCAAGTAGGGTAAAATTTAAAAAAATTTTTTTAAATGGTAATGTCAGGCAGGGAGGGAATATGGGTGTTTATAGTGAAAGTCTATAGTTTTTATATATCCTATAGAAATATTGTGGATAAAATTATATAATGATGTCTGAGATTTTTTGTTCTGAAATAATCCAGAGGAGGTGAGGTGATGGGGCAGAGATGCAACAAGATTAGGTATATGTTAGGAACACTGAATCTGAGTAGTGCATTTTGAATGTATGTTTCTTTGATTATTGGTAAAATTGACACTCTCTTTACATTTTTACCGACTGTATTCCTTCTGCGAATTGTCTGTTCCTATCTTTGGCCTGATTTTCTAATGGGTTGCATGTCTTTCTTTCTCATATGGGTTTACATAAGCTCTTCATACACTATGGATATTCAAATATTGCCTGTTACATTAAATTCAAAATATTTTCTTCAAAATATTTCTTCCAGGCTGTTTTTTAAAAATAAATTTTATTTTTTAGAGCAGTTTTAGGTTCACAGCAAAATTGAGCAGAAGGGGCAGAGATTTCCCATATACTCCCTTCCCTCATGTATGCACAGCCTCCCCCTTATCAATGTCCTCCACAGTAGTGGGACAGCTGTGATGCACCATCATCACCCAAAGTCCATAGTTTACATTAGGGTTCGCTCTTGCTGCTGTACATTCTGTGGGTTTACACAAATGTATAATGACACGTATCCACCATTGCAGTATCATACAGAATAGTTTCACTGCCCTAAAAATCCTCCCTATTTATCCCTCCCTTCCCCCCAATGCCTGGCAATTACTGATCTTTTTACTGTCTCCAAATTTTGCCTGTTCTAGAATGTTATATAGTTGGAATCATACAGTATGTAGCCTTTGCAGATTGGCTTCTTTCACTTAATAATATGCATTTAAATTTCCTCTGTCTTTTCATGGCTTGATAGTTCATTTCTTTTTAGCACTGAAAAATATTCCATTGTCTGGATGTACCACCGTTTATCTATCCATTCACCTATTGAAGGACAGCTTGGTTAGTTAGAAGTTTTCCCAATTATGAATAGAGCTGCTTATAAACATTAGTGTGCAGGATTTTGTTGAAAATGTAACTTTCAATTCCTTTGGGTAAATAGCAAGGAGCACAATTGTTGGATCATATGGTAAGAGAATGTTTAGTTTTTTAAGAAACTGCCCAACTGTCTTCAAGAGCAGCCATACTACTTTGTATTCCCACCAGCAGTGAATCTGGGCTCCTGTTGCTCCACATCCTGGCCAGCATTTGGTGTTGTCAGTGTTCTGGATTTTGGCCATTCTAATAAGTGTGTACTGGTACCTCAATGTTGCTTTAATTTGCATTCCCCTGATTACATATGATGTGGAGCACCTTTTTATATGATTATTTACCATCTGCGTATCTTCTGTGATGAGGTTAAGTTCTTTGGCCCACTTTTTAGTAAGGTGGTTCATTTTCTTCTTGTTGAGTTTTAAGAGTTCTTCCTATATTTTGAATAACAGTCCTTTATCAGATATGTCTTTTGCAAATATTTTATCCCAGTATATGCCTTGTCTTTTCATTCTCTTGACAGTCTTTCACAGAGCAGAAATTTTAATTTTAATGAACCTGCTTATCAGTTCTTTCTTTTATGGATCATGCCTTTGGTGTTGTGTCTGAAAAATCTTCACCAAACCCAAGGTCATGTAGATTTCCTGTTATCTTCTTGGAGTTTTATAGTTTTGGGTTTTTCATTTATGTCTGTCATCTATTTTGAATTAATTTTTGTGAGGGGTGTAAGGTCTCTGTCTAAATTCTTTTTTTTTGCACGAGCATGTCGGGTTGTTGCGGCACCATTTGTTGAAAAGACTGTCTTTGCTCCATTGTATTGCCTTAGCTCTTTTGTCAAAGATCAGTTGGCTATATTTATGTGGGTCTATTTCTGGACTCTCTAGTCTGTTGCATTGATCTGTTTGTCTATTCTTTCATCAATATCACACTCTCTTGGTTACTGTAGCTTTATAGCATGTCTTAAGGTTGGGTGGGTGGTGTCATCCTCCAACTTTGTTCTTCTCCTTCAATATTGTGATGGCTATTCTGGGTCTTTTGGTTCTGTATATAAACTTCAGAATCAGTTTATCAGTATCAACAAACTAACTTGCTGGAATTTTTATTGGGATTACATTGAATCTACAGATCAAGTTGGGAAGAACAGACATTTTATAATACTAAGTCTTTCTTTCCATAAACATATAATGTTCCTCCATTTATTTAGCTCTTTGATTTCTTTCAACAAAGTTTTATAGTTTTCCTCCTATAGATCTTGTACATATTTTGTTGGGTTGATACCTAAATATTCATTTTAAGGGATGCTAAAGTAAATGGTATTGTGTTTTTAATTTCAAATTCCACTTGTTCATTGCTGGTATATAGGAAAGCAATTGATTTTGTATATTAACCTTGTCTCCTGCAACCTTGCTGTAATTACTCATTAGTTATTAGAAGGGTTTTTTGTTTTCTTGTTGATTCTTTCGGGTTTTCTCATGTCATCTGAGAGTGAATACAGTTTTATTCCTCCTTCCCAATCTGTATACTTTTCATAAGGGGACAGAAAAGGGGACATCCTTGCCTTGTTTCTGATCTTGGTGAGAAAGCTTCTAGTTTCTCACCATTAAATATGATGTTAGCTATAGGTTTTAATAGATATTCTTTATCAAGTTGATACAATTCCCCTCTATTCCTAGTTTACTAAGAGTTTTTATCACCAACGGGTGTTGGATTTTGTCAGACGCATTTTCTGCATCAATTGATGCAATCGTGGTTTTTTCTTCTTTAGACTGTTGATGTGATGTATTATGTTAATTGATTTTCAAAGGTTGAAGAAGCCTTGCATAGCTGGGATAAATCCCGCTTCGTTGTAGTATATAATTATTTTTGTGCATTGTTAGAATCAATTTCCTAATATTTTCTTTTGCATCTATGTTCATGAGAGATGTTGGTCTGTAGTTTTCTTATAATATCTTGTCTGGTTTTGGTATTGGGTAATGCTGGCCTCATAGAATAAGTTAGAAAATATTCCTTCTACTTCTGTCTTCTGAAAGAGATTGGAGAGAATTGGTATAATTTCTTCTTTAAATGTTTGATAGAATTCACCAGTGAACCCATCTGGGCTTAGTGCTTTCTGTTTTGGAAGGTTGTTAAGTATCAATTCAATTTCTTTAATACATATAGGCCTATTCAGATTGTCTATTCTTCCAGTCTGTTTTTGCCTTTGGTTTTACCATTAATTTTTATTTCTTATTAAAGTATTTTTATATGTTTCCCTTATTCTGTTGTTACTGAGAAGGTGGTTTCCTCTTATTACATATTCTAATTGGTTATTGATGGTGAGAAGAAAGTTACCTATTTTAAAATATTGATCTCATTTCTTTTACCATTTATTTCAGTTCAGTCTAACTTATTGCCCTGTTTTATAGGGTCTTGTGTCATACTTAAGGTCTTCTCTACCTCAATAATATAAAAATATTCTCCTATATTTTCTTTCACTACCTGCTAATATTTTTTCTCTATTTAGATATTCAACCCACTTTAATTTTATTTTTACATAGGACATTACATAGAAATCTAACTTCTTTTTCTTTATAGCAATAACCATTTCTTCCAACACTATTTATTGAGCAGTCTGATCTTTCTTCTCTTACCATAAATAAATTTGTGATTTTTTTCTGTTCTATTTGGTTCCATTAAATTATTTATCTGTTACATTGGTACCACACTGGTTTAATTCCTACAATTCTAGACTATGTGTTGACATCTGGTAGGGAAAGCCCTTCTTCTTTCTTTTTCTTTTAAAATGAACTTTAAAATCAGTTCACTAAATTTTTTTAAAAATCAGAATCACGATTGTAAGTGAATTACATTTATTGGCTGACTTAAAAAATCATTGGCATCTTTACAATATTTGGCTTTTCCATCTGGGAGCAAGGCTTGTCTCTCTTTATGTGTATTTTACTAAATTTTTATAGTTTCATTCATGTGGGTTTTGCATATTTCTTATTAAGGTATTCTTATATGCTTTCCTTATTCTGTTCCTACGGAGAATGTGATTTCCTCCCATTTTACATATTCTAATTGGTTATTGATGACGAGAAGAAAGTTACAAATTTTAAAATATTGATCTCATTTCTTTTAGTAGTTTTTCAACCCATTCTCCTTATTTCTAATATTTATACCCCTAGCTTTTTTCTTATCTTATTGCATTGCTTAGAACCTCCAGAATAATATGAATACTAGAAATGCAAAGGATACCCTGACTTGTTTTCAGACTTTAATGAGAATGCACATAGTATTCACTGTTAAGAGTGATTATTGCTATAGAATCCTGGTAAATATCTCCTATCAAGTACATATCTCATCAACTCATAGTTTATTAAGAGCTGTTTTCATTGTTTGTTTTTGAGAAATAGATTTTGTTTTTGTTTTACTTTTAATAGAACTTAATCGTCTGCAATTGTTAATTACTTTTATAATGTGCTTTTTTCTTTTCTTTCTTTTTTTTTTTTTTTTAGAGATGGGGTCTCACTCTTGCTCAGGCTGGTCTCAAACTCCTGGCCTCAAGCCATCCTCCCGCCTTGGCCTCCCAAAGTGCTGGGATTACAGGCATGAGCCACGGCATCCAGCCTACTTTTAAATAAGTTTTGTATTAGTAAAAAATTAATTTCAAAAATCTTCTACAACATGTATGAAACTTGAAGACATTATGCTAAGTGAAATAAGCCAGATACAAAAGGACAAATGTATGATTCCACTTATATGAGGTACCTAGAATAGGCAAATTCACACAGACAAAAAGTGGGGGGAAATGGAGAGTTATTGCGTAATGGGTCTAGAGTTCCTGTTTGGGAAGGTGAAAAAGTTCTGGTGATGGTTGCACAACAATGTGAATGTACTTAATGCCACTGAACTGTACATTTCAAAATGGTCAAAGTGGAAAATGTTATGCGATGTATGTTTTATCACAATTTAAAAAAAGGAAATTGGGCTCTGCATAGTAGGAGAGAGATGGAGAGATAAATATTACACTTTTTAAATGCACTTCTATATTGCTTAATTGTGTTATATGTTATATCCTTATGATTTTAAAAGAATAAAGATCTTTTGAAAGTAAGAAAAAAATCTTATAATTGCATCACAGAACCAACCACCACTTACTGGACCAGCTTCTAAGGTGGAAACACTCTGGTCTGACCTCCTGGCAGAGATGACTGCAGCCAGGAAGCCCCAACTCAATGCTGCATGCTTGGATTTTGTTGTTTCTTAATTATTTTGAGCCTTGTTTTAACTTCAAAAGGAATATTTAGATGCAGCATCTAAGGACCCAGAAGCTGTTTTGGTGTGGGAGGCGAGGTGGCTTGGTCTGGAGTGACTCTGGGTGTCTGGCCTGGGATGGGGGAGGACTCGTGGTCACTGTGATGTGGAAGAGCTGGTTGGAGGACGGTGGTGAGGCTCGTTTGGATGGTGATGTGATTCATTTGAGATTGCTGCTCGGCCTCTGACTGGAGACATCAGCAGGCGATTTAGGTGGAGCGGAGAGGTGTAGAGCTGGGATAGACCCGAGCCTCACCGTGTGGGCAGTACTGGGAGTCCACAGTTTGGGAAGATGGCAAAGAAGGAGGAGCAGGGCAGGGGGCTGGGGGTCAGCAGCTGGCGCGGGCTGGGGAGGAGGTGGTATGGGGGAGGAGGAGAGGGATGGCCTCAGACACCCAGGGGCCAACCCATGTTGCATCCTACAGAAGACATCAGGTACAACAGGAGCTGGGGAGGGACCTCCGACTTGACTGTGAGGAGGCCCTTGTTGGCCTTGGCCTGAGGCGTTGCAGGGGGGGACGGAACTGAGAGCCCAGGGGACCCCGCCATGTCCCCAGCACGCACAACAGGGCTGGGCACACGTAGGATGGATGTACAGATGGACAGATAGACGGATGGATGAATGGATGGATGATCGATAGACAGGCAGACGAATGGACAGACAGACGGAGGGGAAATGGACGTGCAGATGGTTGGATAAGTAGACGGAAAGAGAGGCCTGAAAGCTCAGGGAAGGCTTCACAAATTAGGTGGACTGACTGTGTCTTGATGGGCAGAACTGAAAGCAGATGAGTTTCCAAGTGGAGGCGCCTCGAGTCAGGAATGACCCAGTGTCCTCCATCCAGGGAGGGAGCCGGCCTGGCTGGATCTCAGGAACCCGTGGGAGAGGAAGACTCAGAGGCCCTTAAAATGAGGCCAGGAGAGGTCAGGGAGGTCTGAGTGAGCTCAGGCCTCCCTCTGCCACCCCACACAGCCACCTGAAGGACGTGCCGCTTGGGGATTTGCTGAGCACCTACTGTGCCCAGCGTTGCCATCTGCACTGACAGCCTCAGAGTGGGGAAACACTCACTGGGGTGACTCCAAGGCCGAAAGCAGCACCTGCCCTGGACAGGGGACAAGCACAGGGACACCCCTGGGGAGCTGGTCATGCACCTGCCCTGCGCCTAGTCGCCACCCCCCTCCCTGTGCCCGTTGTGCCCAGCAGGTTCCCACTCCAGCCTGGCCCCCAGGGGGCAGGCGCCAGGTGCTGGCCCCGCGGGTTTTGGTCTGAGCCTCAGTCACTGATGTATGTCTTTGGCGGCGGGACCCAGCTCACCGTCCTAGGTAAGTGGCTCTCACAACCTTTCCCAACCTGTCCCACCCCTCTGCTATCTCCGAAAGTCTGTTTTCTCTCTCTGGGGGCTCCTTCCCCTCTGCCCTCCCCAGTATTAAGGACTGACCCTTCACCTTTCTCCGTGGGGTCTGGGGAGGCAGGTTGGTCTCGAGGTAACCAGCAGGAAAGGCCCCAACAGCAGGAGCTGCCACCGTCAGGTTCCAACAGTTGCCCATGGCCCAGTTCCGGGGCCCAGCTGGGGTTGGCCAGGGACGGGCTCTGTCCCCTCTCCTGGGGCAGATGCCCAGCGGGTGGCAGAGGCCAGTTCTGACAAGGGCCACTGCAGTGGGGTTAGAGACAGTCCCTGAGACCCCAGGGTCTGGGCTGAGGGCTGGATGCCCATCCAGGCAGGGGAGGCCACCAGGGGCCAGAGACATGAGGATACAGGGGGTCACACTGGGGGAGACCAATGAAGGAGGCACAGAGGGCCCTGGGTCTAGGCTGCAGCTCTCTTGGCCTCTGCTCGCCATGAGGACACAGGGACACAGAGAGACAGGTCAGCCTGGGTGAGGTGACTGGAGTGCAGCCCTCCTAGGACAGGCAGCAGAAAGGAGTGGGTCTCTCGGGGCAGAGGCTTGTCTGTCCCTGGAGTCTTTCACCCCTGGGTCCGGAGTCTCATCTGCGTATGGTCAGTCTCCTGCGTTCCTCAAAGGGCACCTTAGACTCAGGAGGTGATGAAAGGGGAGTAATGGGGGTTCAGAGAACCCCATGGCTGCCAGTAAAGTCAGGGTCATCGAGGTGCTGAGGGGTCCTGTAGCAGCCGTACCCTGGAGTCTGGGGGAGCGGCCCTGAGAACACAGCCAAGATGAAGGGTCCTGTGGTCGGGCTGGTGGGGATGGGGAGACGGCAGAGCTTCAGAAGAGCCCCCAGGGCTGGTCTGGTGGAGCCCACCCTCCCAGAGAACTGAGTGGGCTGGGCTGGGCCACAGCCTGGTGCCCGAGGGGACAGGAGGCTCCAGGCCCCACTGGGCTCTGGGTACATTCTCAGAGCTTCCCCACGCAGAGCCAGGACTGTCCTGCGGGCTGGGCAGGGACCCCCTAGATCGCAGAAGAGGCTCTGGGCAATGGAAGAGTAAAGTTGGGGTAGGGGGGCCTGGGGCTGGGGCTGAGGGATCCGGAGGTCGGGGCCAAATTCCAAACTCAGACTGCAGAGACCAGGGAGGAGGGAGCACAGCCTGCCCCGGGAATATGGGGAAACTGAGGCTGCAGAGGGGAGTGACTAGGCCAGGTCACTGGGAGCGTGACGTGGCAATGGCTTCTAGGAGGGTGCGGGGCTATCTGCTCTCCTGGGGGCTCCAGTGGGAAGAGGGGAAAGACAGAGGAAGGAAGGAGAGTCCCCGGGTGCAAAACGTAAATGGTCACAGAGACTTCAGACAGGGAGGAAGGCTCCACAGCACCCAGACTCTCCCTCACATCGGTCCTCTGTCCACACAGGTCAGCCCAAGGCCGCCCCCTCCGTCACTCTGTTCCCGCCCTCCGCTGAGGAGCTCCAAGCCAACAAGGCCACACTCGTGTGCCTGATGAGTGACTTCTACCCAGGCATTGTCACTGTAGCCTGGAATGCAGACGGCAGCCCCATTACCCAGGGTGTGGAGACCACCGAGCCCTCAAAACAGAGCAATGGCAAGTACGCGGCCAGCAGCTACCTGAGCCTGTCACCCGACCAGTGGAAAGCTCACAGCAAGTACAGCTGCCAGGTCACGCATGAAGGCAGCACCGTGGAGAAGACAGTGGGCCCTGCAGAATGTGCTTAGACCCCCGACCCCCACCCCACCCAGGGGGGCCTGGAGCTGCAGGACCCCAGGGGAGGCCTTTTTTACTCAGACACCCCTTTCCCCAAGTCTTCTCTGTCCCCCTGAGTCGCCAGCCTGGCATCAACTCAGACCAGGAGGGTCTCACACCCCTCCCCATTCTACTTCTCAATAAACACCTAATCATGTATCATCCAGCATCGCTAATGTGACTTTAGTGTCTGCTCATGTCTGTGGGCTGAAGGGTCACTGCCCAGGGACAGGGGTAATTTCCAATGAGATCCCATGTCCCCGTTGTTCCATCCCTGCAGCCCACCAGGGCCTGGGTGAGCTCCCTGTGCTCATGGGAACCATGATCCAGAACAGGAACTTGTCCTTGCAGAGCAGACCCTGGATGCTGTCCTCGCCCTCCTGGGAAGGGAGAGGGGCCCAGTGGGAGTGACTAGAGGGGGACCTGGGAAGGGAATCAGGAGAAATGAGGGGGTCCCAGGAGCACAGCTATGGGCTGGAGGCAGAAACAAGGGTGGAGGAGACCCTTGAGCAAAAGCCATCATCTGAGCGGGAACAGAGGTTGCACATCCCAGCTCCATAATGAAGGACCCAGTCAGGAGACTGGGTTTTACCAGGTGAAAGGTCCATGGTTTGTCATCACCAGGAAGTCAGGGAAATCTTTGGAAAATGAAACACACGGTGTATTTCTCAGACTTTCACAATGCACGTTAACTAAGTAAAGGCACTGACAAGTCCTGCAGTAGGGAAACAGTCTGATATGATGAAACCCAGCATTTCCCAAATAACGTTCACCTCTTTTCTACTTTAAGGAGCCAGATAATACTCTATGAGACACCAGTGCTCCACGAGGCTGAGGCACACAGGGGTGACCGGTTTAGGTTAGAAGGGTGTGGGGTTGGCTGCTGGGGTCTCAATCATGAAGAGTCTCAACATCTAACATTAGGTTCAGGGACAGAGTCAGGGACAGGTTTGTGGATGGAGCCTGGGGACAGTCAGCCTGCATAAGGGGGAAGAAAAGGCACCAACCTGGGCAGAGAATGGGCACTCAACCATAGCCCAAGGGAGGCTATGTCAGAGTCCAGTTTAAGACTTGAGTCAAGAACAGGTCAGACTACGTCAGGGCATAGTGAGTGTGGACTAAGAGCTAAGTCAAGGTCAGGCTTCCACAGGGACTCAGCACCCCTAGACCCTCTTGCTCTCCGGGCCCCACTGCCTCCCTCCCACACTGTGGCTCAGCCTCCCACCCCACATGCACCTGCTGCCCCATGTCAGAGACACACTCGCCCCAGGGACCCGACAGCAGGCGAGGTCGCCTCCTGGATGTGGAGGCTCCCGCCATCTCTTTAGATCCTCAGTGCCCCGGGGGCACTCAGGCCACCCTGTCTCTGCCTCCAGCACATCAGGGAGGGGAAACCGCCTTCACCAAGGCTGCTGGGCACCGGCCAGGCCCAGGACTGAGCCTAGAAAGACAGAGAACTGGGCCATGATGAGGCAGAGAGAAAGAGGCCCACTTGGAGCTTGATCCCAGCCACTTTTGCCCCAAAGCTAGAAGGAAACTCAGGGGTCCTGGTGTCCTGCGGGATCTGTCTGACCCAATTTCACGGATGTGAAAACTGAGACCCAGTGGCAGATGGGACCACCCAAGTCTCTTTCATCTCAGTGGCACTGCTGGGTGCAATGCCAGGGTCCACCCCATCCCCAGCTACTGGCCAGACACCAACCTCCTCTTTATATTGTAATTTTTTATTACAGAGAACTTTGAACACAAAAATAAAGAAACAGGAATAATAATGACCCCCATGTTCCCATCACCCAGTCCCCAAAATAAGCAATTCCCAGACAATGCTGAGCCATTGACAACAGAACAACTCCTCCCTTACTCAATATTGAGAAGCAAATTCTGACAAGATCTCTTTTCACCTGTAAATATTCCATCTCTGTCCTGGAAAAATAAAGATCTAACTACAATATCATTATCACACCTACCCAGAAATTATCAGTAATTCCTTAATATCCAAAACTAATCAGGGTCTCATCAAATCCCTCAGGAATGCCATAGTGTATTTACTTCATTGTGCGTTGGTGCTGTTGTTAGTTTGTGGGTTTTCCTTTGTTATATGAGGATTCAACAAAGTTTGAATTGGCAGTAGGTGCATGTGTTCTAGGCCTGTCGTAACCTGCAGGAATCTCCCGGATCGCTCTCGTGTTTCTGGCAAGGCAGGAGCCCCAGGAGCTGAGAGCTGCTCCTGGGATGTTCCCAGGGTCGGGATGCAGCCTGGGCCTCCCCGAGCTGGAACCGAGTGCCTCTGTCCGCTTCCACTTTTCCTGCAAAGTGCTTCTGGCATGGAGAGACTTCATGGGGTTCAGGTTGCACATTAGCAAAACTGCTTCCTAAGAAGTTTGGCCACTTCCAGCAATGACGACCTGACCACTCATTTAGTGACATTAACTGAGTCAGATGGTCAATCACTTCATCCCCGGATGCGCAGGAATGCAGAGGGTGATGTCCAGTTCACGTCCAGTTCTCCCGAGGGCTGCGGTGTGTCCGGGATGGGAGGGCCCTGCAGCCGAGGTTTATCCATCCAGGAGTGTGTTTCATGTTCTGGGGAAAAAAGAAGAAATACAGATTCCTCCCTTTTATTTGCCACTTTACAAAGTGATGATCTGGTTCCTGGCCATCCTCCAGGGTGAAAAATAGAATTTAGAGCCATAGTGAACTCTAGCATGTAGGCACATCTGACATGTGGGATCCACTGTTGTTATATTTCAGTGGTGATGATGATGTGGCTACAAAACACGGACATTTGCCTACTGGGAGCCTCTTCAGGTGGCTCCTGAGATCCCTGACATGACCTCAGGGGACCTCAAAGGCCTTATTGTCCCTGCACCATTTATAAAACTCAGGGACACGTGTTATCTGGCTGAGCCACTCACGGATTCCATGAGGCCGACAGGATCATCACCCCATTTCACAGGTAGGAAAACTGAGGCTTAGAACAGTTAAATCCCAAAGAGCGAGTCACAGCCAGCTCCTGGGTGTCCTGACAACCACCCCAAGGCTTCCCATCTGACAAATGGGGAAACCGAGGCCAGGAGAGGAAGGGACCTGCCAAGTTCACACAGGAGCCCACCTGTATGGAGCACTGCCCTCTGCCAGGTGCTGGACGTACTCGCGTGGGGTGACCTCTCTCCACCATTCCACAGCCCCGACCCCACTTCAGGGGTGCAGAAAAGGGCCCAAGAGAGGTGTCAGGCAGAGTCAGGGCTACAGACCTGGCAGCCGCCCCTCCACCCAATGGCTGGGAGCAGGGAGGGCAGCTGGCAAAGGGCCTGGGGGAGCCCAGAGCGCTGTTCTTCCCGGAGGAGACTGTGGTGGGAGCCCAAACCCCAGGGTCAGGCAGGGAAGCGTCTCCACCCACGCTCAGCCCTCACCACCCTTGACCTTGGGCAATTCGCTTCCCTTCTGTAGGCCTCAGTTTCCTCATCTGTACACAGGGGTGATAACAGCAGTGTCTCCTGCACAGGGCGGGTTTGAGGATTAATTGGGGGTGCTGCCTAGGGTGTGCCTGGCCCATGGGGACCCTCACCAACCCCCGGCCATTGCTGTCATCTCCTGGGCTCTTGCCCAGGCCCTGCCCCTGACATGCTGTGTGACCCTGGGTGAGTTCCTTCCCCTCTCTGGGCCCCAGCCTTCCCGTCTGCCCAAGGAGGAGCTGGGTGAGGGGCCTTCGGGTCCAGCCACTCGAGAAACCATAGGATTCCTGGATGAAGGGTTGGCCAGGGAGGCCAGGAGGGGCAGTGAGGCCTGGGTAGGCATAGGTGGTCACCAGTCCAAGGGATCGGGGGCGATTCGCCTCTCCCAGCTCTGCTGGCCCTGCCTGCAGCTGTCTGCCCCTGGGAATCCCCAGGCTAAAGTTAATCCTAACTTTGACCTAAACCAGAACTCAGGGTGACAATGGAGAAAAATAAGGGGAAGAGAAGCCAAGCCTGCAGCCAGTGGGGCGTGGGATGAGCAACAAACAGGACAGATGTGGCCAGGGCCAGGGATAGATGATTTCCGAGCTGCTGCTGGATGTTTGTGAAGCTCACAGGTTGGGGCGGCAGAGCCCTTCCCCCACACCCCCAGCCCCAGCCCCTGGGCCTGACACTGCTCTTCCCCCCACCCTGAGCCCCCTCCTGGGTCCAGAGCCCTGCACAGTCGACCTGAAGGGATCTCACGTGCTCCTCTGGGGACCCTCGTTGACCAAGGAAAAGCTGCTGACACCTAGAGGTGTGGCCCCTTCTCATCTCTCTGGACCCTTCACCTCATCTCACCCCCAGCCCAGTGCCTGGTACATACAAGACTCCCAATAACGAGGAATGGGGGAGGGAAGGAGAGAAGGAAGGCAGGAAGGAAGAGCTGGGTAGGTCAATGGATGGGTGGATGGGTGGATGGGTGGATGATGGATAAGTGGGTAGACCGGTGGGTGCAGAGGTGGGTGGGTAAGTGGATGGGTGGATTGATAAGGGGTGGATTGGTGGGTGCAGGGGTGGGTGCATAATTGAGTGGGTGAATGGATGAGTGGACAGTTGGTTGGGTGGGTGAATCCTAATCATGAGAAGCACAGAACCTTGGTGCCTGGCAGTTCTGTGTAAAGGGACTGACTGAATCCAACACTTGGCTTTCAATCCTGGCTCTGACGTTGACTCAGCTGTGACCTTGGGGCATTTCTTTAATGTCCCTAAGCCTTGTCCCCTCACCAGGCAAAGAGGATGTCAGTACCTGTCCTGCCCACCTCACAAACTGCTGGGAAGGACACCCGAAGGACATATGCACATGAAGATGCTGTAGAAACCCCAGAGGGCATCTCAGGTGTGACCTTAGTGTTGGAAGGACCTTGGAGGTCACCAAGGTGACTCTCCCAGGGGTTGGACCACAGTTTATAGTAAGAGCCTGAGCTTGGAGCCCAGAAAGACCCAGGTTCAAGTCCTGGCTCCACCACTTGTCCAAGTGTGTGACTGTCCTCTCTGTGTCCCCCTCTGTGACATAGAGGTGATGATGGTGGCAGCTACTGCTCAGGGCTGTGCGAGGATTTGGTGGGATAATTGTGGAAAGCACTTGGCACAGCACCCGGCAGGGGTGCGATGATGGATCCAAGGTCTGCCCTACGGGGTGACAAGAAAGAGGCCCAATCTCTCCTCCCTGTAGTGCGGTGCCTTGGAGGCCACAGGATTGAAGAAGTGTTCTAGGATGTCTCACTCAGGGGCTCACAAAACCCTGAAAAGTGTCTGTATAAATGCATATTTTGGGGAGAGGTCCCAGGCTTTGTGCAGAAAGAGATTATGACTTGAAAAAGGTTAACCACAGTGATCTAATAATCCAGGACCTTTATTTAGGAAAACAAGATCCTATAATAATATCAGATAAAATATACTTTAAGACAAAAGTTATTGCAAGAGACAAAGAAGGACATTATATACTGATAAAAACTAGAAATCAACAACAAAGGAAATGTGGTGAATTCAGACGTATACGAAAATTAAACACACACTCCCAAATAAACAATGAGTCAAAGCAGAAATTACAAGTGATAATCAGAAAATCCTTTGAGATGAACAGAGACGTAAACACAACATACCAAAACTTATGCCATGAAACCAGTGCTCAGAGGAAAATTTGTAGCTGTAAATGCCTATACTTAAAGAAGAAAGAAAAGCATTACATTTAACATAAATACCTATATTTTTTTAAAAAGAAAGAAAAACCCAAATGTTTAGCCTAAGTTTACACCCTAAAGAACTAGAAAAAGAAGTGCTAAACTGAAAGTTAGCATAAGGAAGGAAGTAACAAAGATTAGAGACAAATAGAGAATAGAAAAACAATACAATCAACAAAACCAAAAGTTGGTTCTTGGAATATATCAACAAAATTGGCAAACCTTTAGGTAGACTGACCAAGAACAAAAGAAAGACTCAAATTATTAAAATCAGATGAAAGTGTGGACATTACTCCAGATCTTACAAAAATAAAAGGTATTATAAGAAAATAGTGTGAACAATTGTACCCCAACAACTTAGATTACCTAGATGAAATGGGCAAATTCCTAGAAACACACAAACTACCAAAACTGACTCAAGAAGAAATTTAGAAATCGGAATAGAGTTATAACAAGTAAAGAGATTGCATCAGTAAACAAAAACCTTCCAACAAAGAAAAGCCCAGGACCAGATGGCTTCACTGGGTAATTCTACCAAACACTTAAAGAAAATTAACACCAATCCTTTTCAAACTCCTCCAAAAAATAGGAAAGGAGGGAACACTCGCCAACTCCTTCTATGAGGCCAGCATTCCCCTGACAATAAAGCCAGATAAAGCCATCAAAAGAAAACTATAGACCAATATCCTTTATGAATATAAATGCCAAAATTCTTAACAAAATGCTAACTAACCAAACCCAGCAGCATTTAAAAGGATTATACATCATGACCAAGTGGGAATACAAGGGTAGTTCAATATATGAAAATCAATTAATGTAATACACCACATTAATAGAATGAAGTGGGGAAAACACATAATTGTCTCAATTGACGTAGAAAAAGTATTTGACAAAATCCAACACCATTTCATGACAAAAACATTTTAAAAAGTGACAATAGAAGGAAATTTCCTCAACATTATAAAGGACATTTTAAAAAAATCCATAGCTAACATTAAAATGATGAAAGACTAAAAGCTTCCCCCCTAAGATCAGAAACAAGAATGCCTGCTTTCACCATTTCTATCCAACATAGTATTGGAAGTTCTAGCCAGAACAGTTACCAAGTAAAAGAAATAAAAGTCATCCAAATTGGACAGAAAGGAGTAAAATTATTTCTGTTCACAGACAACATGATCTTATATGTAGAAAACCTTAAAGATTACACACACACAACTATTAGAACTAATAAATGAATTCAGCAAAGTTACAGAATACAAAATCAACATGCAAAAATCAGTTACATTTCTATACCCTAACAATGAACAATCCAGAAAGAAAAAATTTTTTAAATTTCATTTACAATAACATCAAAAAGAAAATAATACCCAGGAATAAATACAACCAAAGAGGTGAAAGATTTGTACTCTGAAAACTATAAAATATTGCAGAAAGAAATTAAAGAAGATCTAAATAAGTGGAAAGACACCCCATGTTCATGGATTGGAAGATTAATATTGTTAAGATGTCAATACTATCCAAAGCAATCTACAGATTCAGTGCAATCCCTATCAATATCCCAACAATGTTTTTTGCAAAAACACAAAAATCCATCCTAAAATTCATATGTAATCTCAAGGGCCCCCATATAGCCAAAACAATCTTAAACAAACAAACAAACAAAAAACAAAGTTGGGGGACTCACACATCCTTATTTCAAAATTTACTACAAAGCTACAATAATAAAAACAGTGTGGTACTAGCATAAAGACAGACATATAAACCAATGGAATAAGATAGACAGCCCAGAAATAAACCCTTCCATCTATGGTCAAATGATTTTCAATGAGGATGGCAGACAATTCAACAGGGAAAGGACAGTCTTTTCAACAAACGGTGCTGGAAAAACTGGATAGCCACATGCAAAAGAATGAAGTTGGACACTTACCTGACACCATATACAAAGATTAATTCAAAATGGATCAAAGATATAAATGTAAGACCCAAAACTATAAAACTCATGAAAACATACAGGAAATGTTTTATGAAATTGGATTTGGCCAACGATTTCTTGGACATGACCCCAAAAGAACAGGCAACAAAAGAAAAATAGACAAATTGGACAATCAAAATTTAAAACTTTTGTGCACCTAAGGACACTATCAACAGAGTAAAATGGCAACCCCTAGAATGGGAGAAAATATTTGCAAATCACATATCTGAGAAGGAATTGATATCCAGAATATATGGAGAATGCCTAAAATTCAACAACAAAAACCAACTTGATTCAAAAATGGGCAAAGAACTTGAACAGGTATTTCCCCAAAGAAGATATGCTAATGGCCAATGAGCACATGAAAAGATGTTCTACGTCCCTGATAATTAGGACAGTACAAATCAAAACCACATTGAGACACCACGTCACACCCATTAGGATGACTATTATTAAAAAAATAAACAACAGAAAACAAGTGCTGGTGTAGCTAGCTAGCTAGCTATTATACATACATAGATACATGAATGATAAACAGAGATTTGATATTTTGCTCACTTAACACATCCAGCAGGTGTGGATAAACCCAGACCCGCATCGCACTTGGGAACATGTGGCTCCAACACTCAGGCGGTCCCTTCCCGGGTCCCACTGGATAATTTGGCCGCTCCAGTTGTTCACTGTTTGGAGCAGGACGCAGCCAGCGCCCCGCCTCCATGTCTGTGCGTGGGTCCCACGACTGACTTCAGGCTGACCCTCCCCTCGAGGGTCAAAGATCACTCCTGTCTCAGGCTCCCCAAGCGCGCTGCAGACTGACTTCTGGAAAGGCGAGCGCACTGCCCCCTCAGAGCCCCCGGGGCCCCCGCACCCTAAGGAAGGGCCCCACGAGGGTGTGGACGGAGGCGCCCGCGGGCACTGCTCTCCCTCCTGGCCCACCCGGCCCCAGCTCCTCAGAGCTTCCACCACGCGGGGGCCTGAAGCAGGCCCCAAGCCCCCTGCTCAGGGGCCCTCCCCACCCTGCACCGAGGCTCCTCCATGTCCCTCCCGGGCAGCACCCAGCCCCCGGGGGAGGAGAGGGCTCAGGGCTCTGGGGTCTGGAGGGCACGACGGCTGGGGGCCGTGGGGCCTGTAGGGTCTGCATGTGTGGGGCTGGGGGAGCTTGCGAGGCCCTGTTGGTGGCCACTGTCCCCACGGTCAGGGCCCAGGAAGGAGACTTGGTCACCGCTGCCCCAGATAATACCCGGCCCCTCGGTGTCCAAGGCTGGAGACCCGAGTCTGGCCTTCCCGGGGTGGCTGCCCTTGACGTGGAAGGTTGGGGGGACCTCCAGCCCCAGCACCTCCAGCAGCAGGGCCTGGGCCGCCCGCCCTGCAGCCCGGCTCTCAGAGCCTGGCTGTCGGCCCCCCGGGGGTCCCGGCAGGAGCCAGAGGGGCCTGAGGGCACCACGGAGTCACCGGGGAAGCCCGGGAGGGGCTTAGAGAGGGGCCCCGCCACTCAGCGACCGGGGGAAACCCAGGCCCAGAGGGGCAGGGCTTGCCCCGGCTCACACGGGGCACCCGCTGCCACCCTCGAGGGCCAGCGCCCCCCACGGTGCTGTCACGTGCCCACGGCCCTGCCGGGGTCTCCGCTCGGCCGGGCTCCGGCCCGTGACCGGCAGCCGAGACTCGGCGTCGGCCCCTCTGAGCTGAGCAGCACGGTGACCCCACTGCCCGGCGCCCCCGCCCACGGGGCCTCAGCACCGCGCCCGGGGGGGACGAGCTCGGGCCGTGGGGAGCTGACCCCGAGCAGCACGGCCAGTGGCCCGAGTCCAGCCACGCGGTCACCACGCCGCGCAGGGCTGTCACCCGAACAGCATGTCCCCATGTCGCACCTGGCTGTGCTCCACGGGCAGCACGTGCAGGCGACCCGACTGCGTTCCTGGAGACGTACCCCAAGTCTCCCTGTTCAAGTGCCCCCCACGTGTTCACACTCACACTCACACACACCACGCTCACAGTCACACACCCACACTCACACTCACCACGCTCACAGTCACACACACTCACACACCCCACACTCACACACCCACACTCACACTCACACACCCACACTCCCCACACACACACTCCCACTCACACTCCCCCACACACTCACACTCACAGTCACACACACCCACACTCACACTCACACACACCCACACTCACACTCACACCCCCACGCACGCGCCGGAGCCAGCGCCAGCACTGCCCTCTTGCGGCCACCGCCGTCCCTGCTCCACGAGGCCCCAGCGCACCGGCGACAACCCGGGCGTGTTCACCCGAAGCCGGACGCCGAGTCCGGGGGCAACTCCCCCCTTTCACGGGAGGCAGGTTGGGGACCCCCCCCCCCGGCCTGGCGCTCGGATTCCAGCTAATTCTCTCCCGGGGAGGGGGGGGGGCTGGGGCGGAGGAGCCGGGCTCGCGGCCCAGCAGGGAAGAAGGCCGCGGGGGCCTCGCGAGCAGAGCGTGCCGGAGCCGTCCCCTGTGCGCCCGGCGGGATGGGCTGCAGGAGGGGAGGGGACCGGGCTGGACAGAAACACAGACGGCGGGACGCTGGCACAAAGGCGGCACCCCGCGCGGAAGTCGCAGGCTCGCCCGTTGTCAACTGCAAAGCGCCACTTTGCACACGCAGCCACCGATCAGCGCCAAGGCCAGGGCGCTGCTTTAGGCCCTGGGGACGCGGCAGGGGCCTTGCGGACCAAGCCCTGGAGCGAAGTGCCAGTGGGCGACACAGCACGGAACACCCACCACATGGCGCTACGACATGTGGCGTGACGAGTTCTTTACGGAAAGAAAGGGGCCAAGGGGGCCAGAGTGACGACGGCTGTTCTAGCCGGACGGTGGAGGAGGGTCTCGCCTGCGTGACTGCGGGGACCAGCGTGGAGGCTCCTGGGGAGGGTCGCTGCCGGCAGAAGGAGCAGCAAGTGCAAAGGCCCGGGGGTGGGACGAGCTGACAAGCTGCAGGAGCAGCAAGGGGGCCGGTGGCCGATCCAGGGAAGGGGGGAGGAGGAGGAGGCGGCGGGAGGGGGAGCCCAGAGGGTCCCTGGGGCGGTGCCGACCACCTGGGCACTTTGCGTTTCGTTCCCAGTTTTCACAAGCACGTGGAGGACACCATGCCGCACATCCCATGCTCCTTCCAACCTTCCACATCCTGTCTGCAGGACCAGGAGATGCGACCAGGCTAACCAGAGCGCGCCCCGCGGAGGGACGTCTGGGCTGTCCCAGTTCTTCCTTCACAAACGCGGCGCAGTGGGCCCCGCGCCCCCGGCACAGCCCGGGCTTCCCAGGGCACACAGCCGCCTGCAACTGCGGGGCCGGCGGCCGCGTTCGGGTTTGCTGCTGGGGACTAACGCACGGCCAGCGAGGCCCCCGCGCTCCCCGCGTCCGCGCCCTGCCTTGGCTTGGGACGCGCGGATGTTCCACCCGCAGCGGGCACAGCCCCTCGGGCATGAAGCGAGAACCCAGGTAGAGCCCCCAGGCCAGGCGCAGCCTGGTGTCCCTCGGAGGTCTCTAAACCCGCCACCCTGACCCCCACTCGGCCCTGCCTCAGTTTCCCCGTGCTGTCGCTCGGAGGTCCCTGAGCCCCTCTGCAGTCCAGGTCCCCCGCTCCCCCACCCTGCGCGTCTTGCGAGGGGACAGCGACCCCTGCCGGCCGAGGAGGGCGCTGCGGGTCCCGGGGCCGGGGCGCGATGGCCGGGAGGGAGGGGGACCAGGTGGGGTGATGCGACCCTGGAAAGCACACAGAGCTCCGCCCTCTCCCCGGGGTTCCCGCCCTAGGAGCCCTGACCCCGTGCGCCCCGTGGCAGAAGTTGGGCCTAGGGTGTGCCCATGGCGGGAGGGGGAAAGGCTCCTGGTCGCCCTGTCAGTTGGCCTCTGTGGACACATGGCCTTCTTCTCTGGTCTCATCTGTCTCTATAGGAAATCACTTGTCATTGGGTTTAGGGCCCACCCAGGTAACTGGAGGTAAGGTCACACTCACAGGTTCTGGGGATTAAGGCAGAGACTTATCTTTTGGAGGGCCACCATTCAGTCCACTCCATAGGCATATCCATTATCCCTATTCCTCACACTGGGCAAGGAAGAGAAGGGTGTTAGCAGTTGGCCTCCTAAAACCCCCGCGTGCTCGTCACCGTCATTCTTCCTCACACGCAAAGGACTCTGGGAGAGGAAGAAATTCTGCTTCTCTTGGGCTGTGCTACCATCAAGTGCTGTGCGACTTGGAGCAAGTCCCTTCCCCCCTCTGGCATTGCCTCCTCCTCGGTGACATGAGGATTCAGGAAGGATCATTCCTTCGTGTCCTTCCAGCATTGGCCATCTCTGACTTGTCATAAGTGACCTCAGAGGCAGAGTTCCCCGGCCTCCCCACGGTGCACTTAAGGAAGGACAGCCACCTCTCGTGGACATTAGGATTATCCTCTGTAGAAGCAGGAAATCGATGTCTCAGCTCCAAGGACATGTGTCCTCACAGCGAGGGGCAAGGAGGGACCACAGCTCCCCGACGGCCAGGGTGGTCCTCTTAGTTTCCTGCTCCTCACACCACAGGCCTTTCACTTGGACTGAGGAGGTGACACCAGGAAAGATAAAACTTTTGGAAGAGAGAAGATGTTTCAAATGGGGAAAGAACTGTGATGTCCTCTGAAAGAAGAGGTGATTCCAGCAGGAGAGAGAAGATGGTGGCATCAGAAACTCAGCCTGACGTGGCTTCAACAAGCCACAGAGAAGCTATGTGGGGCTGGGGCCAAGAAAAAAGGTACTGGACATGGATTAGTTGGGCGCAGGCGGCCAGGTGGGGGTGTGCGGCCAGGCCCCTCCTTGGGACACCACACTGCCTTGAGCAAATGCCCTGTTACTCTGGGTGGCTATGCCCAGGGCTAGCATCTCGGAGGTTACTGTGCTATATTCAGGCATCTTCACCAAGGATTCAGAATCACAGATGTAAATCAGCCACACCTGGAAAAGAAGACCCCCTCCCCCCCAGACCAAGTGAATAAAAATCTCCAGGTGCAGCCCAAGTGTGCTGGGGCGTCTCGATACTGGTGCACAACTGTGGTGAGAACCACTGGATTCTCCATGTGGAGAACACATGAGCCCCACAGGGAGGGAAGGGGCTCACCTGGAAAGTGGATCCCAAGCGTCAGTCCCCTGGGGAAGAGTTCGGAATCCCAGAGTGGACGTGGGACAAAGAGGGAGAATTCTGGAAGTCCGGATCATGACCTTGAAGATGTCCAGATGACCAGGATAGGGTGAATGCTCCTTTCCTCCCTCAGGAGGATCCTGGATTTTCTTTGCCCTTTACATTTTCATTCAAAGTTTAGAAGAATCAGCTTGTCAAATTCTATCAAACAAACCAATTGGAATTTTGGATGTTGAATTGGGTTCATATTGAATTTACAAACCAATTTGGGAAGATTTGACATGTTTATCATACTGAGTCTTTTAATCCATGAACACCCCTCTCTCTCCAATTACTTAGACCCCATAATTGATACTTTCAGTCTTTTTTTTTTTTTAAGAGATGAGGTCTCGCTATGTTGCCCAGGCTGGATTTGAACTCCTGAGCTCAAGCGATCCTCCACAAGTATCTGGGACTACAGGCGCATGCCACTGCACCCAGATAATCTTATTGTAAATAATATCCTTCTTAAACAATATTTTTGTTCATTTTCTGAAACATAGAAATATACATTGACATTGTATTCAGTAAATGTGCTAAATTTTCTTATTGATTCTATTAGTTTATCAGTATATTCTTTGGGATTTGCCACATACATAAACATATCATCCGCGAATAGTGACAGTTTTGTTGCTGTCTTCCCAATTCTCATACCTTTCATTTCTCTCCTTTGCCATACTCCCCCACTCCGGGCTGGTACCCCAATACCACATGCAATAGCAGAGCAAGTAGTGAACATCCTTGTCCTGTTACCAGTCACAAAAGGATGTTTTTAAACATTTCACAATTAGACATGATGTCTGCTGTAGGTATCTCCAAAGAAACCCTCATCAGATTAAGAAAGTTTTCCTCCGTTCCTTGTTTGCTAATTTTTCTTTTAATCATTCCTTGGATTTTATTCAATGCTTTGTCTACATGTTTACATATGCTTGTATGATTTTTCTCTTTGATCTCTTAATGCTGCACATAATGTAGAGTTTCTGATGTTAAGCCGACCAGACTTATCCAGTATGTATTATCATGCAATACTGCTGGATTCAATATGACAGTGTATTGTTTAGAACATGTGCATTTATTTTCCTGAGTGGGGTTCAGCCATAATATTCTTTCTTTGACCGTTGTCATCAGGTTTTGCAATCAAGGCTTTGTTAGATTCATAAAATGAGTTCTGGAGGGCTCTCTCTTTGTTTATTCTCTGGAAGAGTTTGTGTAGGAATGAAATGGTTTCATCCTTGAATGTTTAGTCAAACTTTCTAGTTAAACTACATGAGCTGGGAATTATCTTTATTGGAAGGTTTTTGACTGATGATTTGATGCCTTTAATGACTTTAGAAAATTTGAAATCTATTTTTTATTGACTTAAATATATGTGCTCAAGTAGATTTTTCTCAGATGTGCTCATTTTATCTCAAATTACTGGCATAATGATGTTTATAATAGCTTCTACATTATAGATATTCTGCATGTGTCAAAATGTCTCGTTTCATTCCTAATATAGGTGATTTGTACCTTCTTTCTTTTTTTCTTGATAATTTCACCAGCTCTTTTTTAATTTCAATAGTATTATAAACAACTCTGTGCTTTTTTGTTTATCATCCCATGGGATACTTATTTCATTAGTTTTTTGCTGTGGTCTTTCTTATGTCCTTTATTTTATTTTCTTTGAATTTATTTTGCTGTTCTCTTTCTGACTTCTGAGGTATATTCTTAACTCATTATTTTCAGCCTTTTGAGTTTAAAGTTACCAGTTTCCCTCTATGTACTGATTGATCTGCATCCCGTAAATTTTTATGTAACAGTCTCACCATTGTTCAGTTCAAAATGTTACCTAATTTCTATTTTTGAGTTCTCCAACTGTGGGCTTAATTAGCAGTGTACTTTTTAATTTCCAAACATATGAGGATGTTCTAGTTATATCCTTATTATTAATTTCTAGTTGAATTGTATATGTTTAGAGAACATACTCTGAATAATTTCAATCCTTTGAAGTTTGCTTTATAGAGACTTGTTTTATAGCCCAATATATGGTTCATTTTTGTCAATGTTCCTTGTCTGTTCTTGTCTTCTTGTCTCTGAAGAGAATACATACTCTGTAACTGTTAGATACAATGTTCTATATATAAATCCATTGGGTCAACCTGATAATGAAGATTATATACCAATCTTCTATTTCCTTTTATTTTATTTTATTTTTATTTTTTTAAGACCCCAGGTCTCATTCTGTTGCCCAGGTTAGAATGCAGTGGCATCATCATAGCTCACTACAACCTCAAACTTCTGGGCTCAAGCGATCCTCCTACCTCAGCCTCCCAAGTAGCTGGGTCTACAGGTGTGCACCACAACACCTGGCTAATTTTTTTAAAAATTTTTTTAAAGACAAGATCTCGATATGTTGCCCAGGCTGGTCTCAAACTCCTGGCCTCAAGCAACCTTCCCATCTTGGCCTCCCAAATTGTTGGGATTACAGGCATGAGCCACCGCACCTGGCCTTTTTAAAAATTTTTGTCTGCCAATAAATTTAAGTCTCCCCCAGGGATTGTGAATTTCTTTATATATCTTTGCAGTTCGACAGTTTTTTGCTTTATATTTTTTGAGACTACAGTATTAGGTGTATACAAATTTAAAACTGTTGACTCCCTGATGCAATAAAACTTTTATTAGTGTAAAATAACCCAACTTATTTCAGATGATTCCCTTTGCGTTAAAGTTTCTTTTGTATCAATATATTACACCAGTTTCCTCTGGGGTAAGAATTTCATGGTATCTTTTCCATCTGTTTATTTCCAGCTATTCGCTATCCTAGCCCATCATTCCTGGAAATGAGAGCTCTTCTCCAAATGACTTCCTTCATGGGTTATTCCTTTGCAAAATGTGCACTTATATTGTGCAACCTTACATTTCCAACAGTTTTAGTTGCATCTCTATGATGGAATTTCTCGGCCTTTTCTATGCAGTATTTGGGGCCAGGGCAGGATTGCTGGGCGCCACTCCCCCGTGCTTCCAGAACACGTGTGCAGATGTCTGTTGCAACCATGTCAGTCAGCAATCCTGCAGATCACAGAAAACCCGACTAGAAATGGCCTCAGACAAGGAGGGAATGATTGACTTGCACAACTGGGAATGCAGATGTGGGGCACCCAGGGCCTGAACCCAGAGGCCCCGGCCTGTTTCCCTAAGGTTCTCCCTGCCCTGCCCTCCTCCCTGAGTTGCTGGCCTCCCTCACAGTGGCAAACGGCCCCGGCAGAGCAGGGCATCACCCCTGCACACGAGGCCACACAAAGAAGGAGGAGGCCATGAGACCAGAATCCCAGGGGACACTGTCTGCTGTGGCCTTCTCAGTGGGCCATGTCAGGTCCCACACCCATCCCTGATGGCAGGGACCAGAGCCCAGGCCTAACTGCCATTCCTTGAGGCACAACCAGGGGAAGGATTGGTGGAGGCCTCAGGCCTAGGACAGGCTGCTGGCCATCACCCCCACCCCCAAGGCCAGGGACAGTGGGGTTCCTGAGCCAGCACAGCTCAAGAACCAACCAAAAATTCCAGCAAGGGGCCAGGTGCAGTGGCTCACATCTGTAATTCCAGCACTTCGAGAGGCCAAGGCAGGAGGATGACTTGACACCAGGAGTTCAAGACCAGCCTGAGCAACATAGTGAGACCCCGCCTCTACAAAAAATTTAAAAATTAGCTGGGCGTGGTAGCACACGCCTGTAGTCCCAGCTACCCAGGAGGCTGAGGCAGGAGGATCGCTTGAGCCCAGGAGTTTAAGTTGCAGTAAACTGTGATGATGCCACTGCCCTCTAGCCTGGGCAACAGAGTGAGACCCTGTCTCAAAAAAAAAAAAAAATCCAGCAAGTAGGACACACTTGGCAGAACTCTGAAAAGACACAGCAGTAACCAAGTCCAGGGCTTCTGATGTCAGGGCTTGCAGAAACCCAGGGGTTACCCACGCGTGCATGGGGGTGTGCCAAAGACTCTCTCCTTGACCAAACATCCGTCAGGTCCCTCTGGGCCTTCTTCTCAACTAGGCTTCAACCCTGGGCTTCAGCATCCATCCTCATTAGGCCTGTATGGCCCAGTTTTAGCAAGAATCCTGCTAAGTTGGTTTAGCCAGAGTCCCCCACCCTCAATATCTGATCACCTTGAATGTCTGATCAAATTCCTCACTGCCCCCCCACATCCCTCAGGTGGTGTCTGGTCACCCAGGCCTGCCTTCAGCAAGAATCCTGTTAGGCCAGTTTAACTAGAGACCCCCTCACCCCTGATGTTTCCCCTTAGTCATTTTCCATCCACCACCCCCCACCCCCTCCTTGGCTATAAATCCCCATATGTCCATGTGGTACTGGGAACAGAGCCCATTTCTACACTGAGGTCTCTTTTCCCTTACTACAATAGTTCCTGAATAAAATCTGTTTATACCCTTTAACTACTGATCCAGCTCTGGCTTTCTGTAAAAAGCAGGGAAGGTGCACAGCAGGTGGGTCCAGCCCACAGCAGAAAAGTCAGTTCCTTCTTGCAGGTCACATGGAGCCCACCCTTCTCCTGAGAACAGGGAGAGCTGCCAGGAGCCCTGGGTGCTGAGCAGGTGCCTGGGGCCAGCATTTCAGAAGGTGTCCACTCTGGGGCACTGGCCCTGCACTTGCGCAGCCCTGAGAGTGAGAGCCTCCTGAAATGCTGGCGCGGGGACCTCACCTGCCTCAGCCCTTCAACCTCCTCCTGGCCCGGCCCGGCACGTCCCAGTCTGGCTCGCAGCCTCCAACCACGAAAGCCTGCAGTCAGTAATGGCTGTCGCATCCTTCCTGCCGTCCAGGTATCTCACAAATTTCTCTTTTGGCCAATTCTGACCCAAAATCATTTAGGGAGGGGGATTCTGGGAAACTTAGTTCCAGTTTAGCCAGGTGGATATAGTACAAAACCACTATACCCCACCTTTGTCAATTTGACATTTCTACACACTTCCTTTAACTGTGAAGACAATAATAAAATCATACTGCTACCTAACACGATGCAGCCACCCTTACATAACCAAAAACATGTTAACCACCCCCCCGAAAGGGCTATATATCACTTCATCCACCTGTGGGTGATGTTCATCCCTATCCCGGTTGATTTACCCACACACACACACACAAACACACACACACACACACACACCCCTTTGATATTCTATAATGTAGTTGCCAAAACAGGTTACCCACTATTAACACAGCCTGTAGGAGATCACAGGAAATGAGGGGCAGAAAGAAAGTATTTACTATAAATGCGAATCTATTCATATCAAAACAAAGAAGAAATATCTGTGACTACTATAGTCCTCTTTTCTGACTGTTGACATTGTCACAGCTGGTGTTTGTTGCTTCCACTAAACATTCCCTGTTCTCCTGCCCTCAGCAGGCACCTCCACTGGCCGGGGTTATTTTTCTGGTGGGGTGACCCAACCCTTCATTCCTGAGGGTCTGGGCCATTCATGCTTCTGCCTGAATTAGGTGGCTGTAGCTTGCAGTAACTGTCATCACAGGACATCAAAGGACCCCAAGGCTCTCAGTATTCCAGACATACTCCCTCCACCCCCTCAGCGTGGCAGCACCCAGTGCCCTGACGGCTCCATGTCTGTTGTTCTCTGGCATAAGGAGCCCAGAGTGGCCATGGGGCAGCCTCTTATCGTGCCCCTGGTGAAAGCACGCCTGTATTAGGAACTTGAACTTCTAAACCAGCAGAGCCCACAGTTGCACGGATGGGAAGCAACTTTTCCTGGTGGACTCCCAGGCCCACGACTCCTGGCCGGGGTGAAGTGGCACCATGTGGTGGTTTTCTGGTTGTGTTTTTCTGATTCATTTCCAGTGTCATTGCATTGCACTCCAAGAACATAATCTGTACTTCAGCCTTTTGATATTTGCTGATGCTTCCTTTACAGCCCAGCATATGTGCACTTTTTGTTCCACGTGTTCTTGAAAAGGATGTGTGTTCTGCGCTGGGAGTACGCTCTGTTCCTTAGATGGCCATACAGCTGTTCGTCAACGTTCTTCCTCAAACCTTCTCTAGCCTTTCTCGGTCATGGTCCGTTTGTTCCATCAATTATAGAGATGTGTAAAAATGTGGTATCACCCATGTATGGATAGGAGTCTCTGAGCCTGGCTTCCTGGGGCCCCACAGTGGAACTGGGCTCCCCGAGCAGGTCTGGGCTTCAGGCCTGCAGAATGGCTGAGGCCCAGAGGAGAAGGGGACAGTGAGCCCCAGGCAGGGGTGTGGGGTCCTGCTCCCCCCAGCTCAGCCCAGGCCTGGCTTGTGGCACTGCCGGTGGCCTCCCGCCCCATGTCACACACACCCTGAGCAACTGCAGGGGGGCTTCAGATGCGGAGGGTGCTGTTCCCCACCTCCCCCCCCACCCCGCCCTGCTCTCCTTTGTGCTGCTGAATCACTCAGGTCCCTTCCTCTCCCTGCCTTTACTCCCCTTTCTCCACGTACTGCAAGGAAATGGGCTCCTGCCAGCCTTCTCACTGTCTGAGAACGTGAAATGACAGGGTCTGCTGTTGTGATCTTGAAACTGACTCTGAGCTCTTCCCACTTCACTCTTCTATGAACCGGGCTTCCCTCCAAATTCCTGCTGACCCAGCAGCCACAAAACAGGGAAGAAACCCAGTGCAAGACGAGCCTCGGCCATCGTGAGGGTCTGCCTGGGGCGTCCTGGTCGGGAACTAGGCTGTGAGGGACCAGGGCTCAAGGGAAACCATGGCTGGGATGCTTGTGAAATCATTGTTTTTAGGAAATATGTAAATAAGCCAGGTGTTGACGACATAAATGCGTAACAGTGAGTGAGACACAAGAAGATAGTCACAGTGGGACCCTCTCTATTTTCTCCTTCCCCACTAACCAAAGTGCTGGCCCTGGCCCCAAACTTGGCCTTCTTCCCTGGTTCAGCAGCACCTGGCACCCAGAATACAGCACAGGGCTGGGGAGGGTGCAGAGGTAGAGCAGGCCCCACCACCACCTTCAGCCCATGCTCCTGCTGTGGCTAGGAGAGGGGTTTCCCAAGGGACGTCCTTCCCGCCCGAGGAACGCATGTGCAGGGGACACAGGAGCGTGCCGTGGCCGGAGCTTGGAGGGCCCGGGCAGGGGGCAGGGGTGGTCAGATCTGGCAGGGCCTGCAGGCCGGCCTCGACACTTAGGTTAAGGTGGGACTCAGTGGGGGTGTTTGAGGAGGGACTTGACCCCATCAGACTTGCAGGGTAGAAAGATCACTCTGGCTGCTGAGAAAGGACAAAAAGGCAGTCAGATCAGGCAGGAGGCTGTGCACTGGGCCCAGCAGAGGGATGAGAGCAGCCTCAACTAAGGTGGGAGCAATCAGATGAGAGGAGGAGGTGCCAAGTGACATAAGGAGCAGGACTTGGGATCCACGAATGAGAAGGTAGAGGAGCAGGGGGTGTCCAATTCCTGGCTTGAGGTCGGCAGACTGGAGGAAAGAACAGGAAATAGAAAGAGGGCTGAGGAGCATCACTGGCATGCAGAAGAGGGGGGAGAAGTCACTTGTTCACACAGCCCCGTGGGGGTATGGTGGGCAGCCAGACCTGCAGGGCCCCCGCTCCAGGGCCTGATTCCCACATCGTAGGAAAGGAAGATGGGCAGAGAGGAAGGCCCGCATTGGGCGCCTCAGGGTGGGCTGCTGACAGGAGGGAGAGGCTTTGAGCCCTAGGATAAGACTCCCATTTAAGACTCAAGTCCCACCAACTGCCGAGAGGGGAATGGCACCCCTTAGCCACCCCCCACTATGAGCCCAGAACAGTTCTTTGCTTTTGAGGGTGCCTGTGGTCCTAGAAGACCAGGCCAGAACCACACAAGGTGCACCCCTCTCTTTTCTGGGAGAGGAGGTGGCCTGAGCAGGTAGGGAGCACATCACTGCTTGGCTATTTGTGACCCTTTCTCTGACTTCTGGAGTTTCAGGAGCTGGAAGACCTAAGTGAAATTCGGCAGGGAGAGGCAGAGGGGCTCCCAGCCATCTTTAGGAGGAAGCAGAGCTAACCTGGCCGAAGGCAGTGGCAAAGGGAAGCTTGGATTGAAAGCTGACAAGGCCTTTCTGGGTTTGGGGAGATACCCAAAGTGCCTTTTACATGTGGGCCACCACCAGAGGATGCTCTGGACCCCTGAGGGTGGTGACCCACCAGGCAGAGGCAGCTGTGCAAGGCCACGTGACTGCACTTAACAGTGACATCCACAAAAGCAGAGTGAGGAGTTCAACATCCGAAGGTCTCCAGGACATGCCCCTCACCAGCATGCTGACGACCAGGCAAGTGTTTGGCCTCCGCGGTGCAAGAGGGATGGTCCACACACAGTATCTAGGGTCAAGATCTTCCTCCACCCTGCCTCCCAATTCCACACTCATCAGGCAACCTTCTGACTTGGTTTCCTGAGTTATCAGATACTGAAAATGGGTAGTTTTCCCCCAAGAAAAGGGTTTCTCTTTCCTCACCCCCAGTAAATAGATGTAACTGCATTCTGGCAAATACATCCACCTTGTGTGATGTCAGTCAATGTTCACTCATCCCAAGAGCCAAGCAACTGTGAGTGGGCAAAGGCCACTTGGTTTTCACCTTAGCCTATGGTGACTGAACCCACCTGCCGCCTCTGAGAAGTCCTGGTAGCGACTGGCTGGGCTTCAGCATAACATTCAGAATTGTTCTTCCTGATGGCCACTGGGTAGATCTGACAGTAAATTGCTGCTCACCTTGGGCAAGTTGTCAGCCTCAATTTCCCCATTTGCAACAGGAGTGGCCACAGTGACCATCTTCTCAAGCCTTTGCAGCTGTGACAGTGCTTCCCTTCTCTTCCCAGGGAAGATGCTGGCAGTGGCTTGCTGGAGAAGGGGGGTCAGTATGTAGGGGACTGGCCAGGGACAGAAAGGTGACAGGGATGGGAGGATATGATCAGGGCCCCTCCTCTTCAAATGCCTGTACAAGTTCACTCAGGCAGAATGGGATGGATCCATGATGTTTAGTTCTTTGCTACATCTGGCAGTGTTTTCTAAAAGTAAAGCATAATGTGATGTCCTAAGTAATGTTGAAAGAATTTTAGGAGTAAGAACAGAAAATTAAAGAAATATTTCAAAATTCTAGTAGTGTAATAATCAACTGCATAGTGTGCTAAGCATGTCTGCATTTCTTACATCTCCGAGCCCCACAAGGCTGTGAGATGGCATCATTCCTCCATGTATAGCTGAGGGCACTGATGCCACAGGCTGTACCTGGAAGAGTGGGCTCAGGGCAGAGCCTGGCACTAAACCCAAATGCGGTGAGAGGAGAGACGGGGAGGAGCAGGTAGCCCAATGGCAGACCTCTAGTCCACCCAGAAATGACACTCCACATGGTTAATAACCCACAGAGATGGCAGGAGGGGGTAAGCATGGCCCTTTTGGGTTAAACGAGTTAATATATATTAAAATATTAAGACAAAAATATATTATGCCTTGCTCAACAATAACATTAATGATAGGAGAGCTTCTTACATAACAAGGAAAAGAATTACAGAATGAATCAGAAAACAAAATCCAACAATTTCCTGTTTATAAGTTACAGATATATAGCAAAATATATACACAAATTTAAAAAAATAAAATGCTGAGCTAAACTCTATCATGCAAATGTAAATTCAAGAAAAATAAAGGGCTTCAATTATGATATTTGGAAAAGACAAGTTTAAGCTAGAAGAACTAAGAGGCAAATAAGGTACTAGAAGGCACAGTTTTTCAATATATCACTGTTAAATATATATGCCCCAAACATCATGATATTTATTTATTGATGAATTATACCCTGCCTATTTCTCAAAAAGGATTTGAGAAAACTGCATGACTAACACAACAATATATGTAAAAGAGAAATAGAAATTAAAAGTGAAATAGAAGTACATAAAGAGAAAAACCCACAAAAATCAGACTATGATTAGATCAGGTAAATGAGTTTTCTTAACTGTTTTGGGATCATGGCCCATTTTGAAGATAAGCCCTTTCAAAATATGATGAACTACAGACCCCCCCAAAAAACAATTAATTCATGCACATATCCATACAGCTTTGTCCAATCCCTAGGGGTCCACAACCCCTAAAACCCCTGCATGCTCAGACTCATAGACAGACCATAGACCTCGGGCTAAGAACTCTGGAGTAAACAAAAGTTAGACAAAGTATAGATTTGAATAAAATAATCAAAAAATTGAGTTAAATAGAACTGGTAGAATAGAAACACATTTTTTGAGAGTACAGAAATGCCATATAAAAATTGATCATATATTCAGGCCCAAAGAAATTCTATGGACACTTAGAAATGTTGACACCACAGTACAATAAGAAATAAGCAGCAATGACCTAAGCATTCATCACTTAGAAATATTTTAAAAAATAACACTTGGGCCAAAAGGAAATTCCTAATACTACTACAAAAAATACCACATGTCAAAACTTATGGAGTGCAGACAAAGCTGTAACTCGAAGAAAAAAACATAGACCAAAGTATCTACATTTACTAGAAATATTAAAAATATAATTAACTATATCTAAATAATCTTAGAATTGTAAAGTACAAAGCCAAAAAAAAAAAAAAAGAAGAGAGAATACATAATCTTTGGCAAAACAATTAGATTAGTAAACAAAATCAAGAGTTGGCGTTTTGTAACACTCAGCAACATCTAAGTAAACCACTGCCACACCAGAAGGGAAAAAATGTAAGATGACAAATACAAACACAAACAACTAAATCAAAAGATGATTGATTAAAACATTACCAGGATGATCTCTCATAACTGTGCACTGCTTGAGAATCTAAATAGAATGAGAGAATTTTTAAAAATATGTAATAACTTTGGGAGGCTGAGGTGGGAGGATCACTTGAGGCCAGGAGTTTAAGACCAGCCTGGGCAACATAGCGAGACCCCATTGCTACAAAAAATAGAAAAATTAGCTGGGCATGGTGGCACATGCCTGTAGTCCCAGCTACTTGGGAGGCTGAGGCGGGAGGATCACTTGAGCCCAGGACTTTGAGGCTGCGGTGAGTTATGATCGCACCACTGCACTCCAGCCTGGGCAACAGAGCGAGACCCTGTCTCAGAAAAAATAAAAGTACATAATAAAACAGTGAAAGAATTTGAACAGAAGGAACCAGGCTCTGCTCATACTTCCAAAAAAGAAAAGTACCTGGTCTTATCATGTTTATGTGAGAATCTGTTAACCCTTGGGGGAGGGGAGTCTTACCCTCCATGTTACACAAAAAGAAGAAAAGGGGAGGGAGGGAGGACGAGGAGAAAGTGCACATCCCAAAACGGGAGAACAGCATAAAGTGAATTATGAGAAGCTGGGAGTGAATGCAGAGGGCACCCAGCAGGGGTGGCCTGAACTCCGTATGGCTTCATCAGAGGGGGTCACCCAGGTTGGCTGAAATGAGGGTTTATGTGCAGAAAAACTCCCGAAGGCTGGTTTTTAAGGAGAGTGGTGACATGTGCAAAGTGACGCGTTAAAGATCAGTGTGGCCGGGAGGTGCAGGAAGGACGGGGAGGGAGAGACCAAAGGCAGGTAACAGCCATTCGCCTGATGATAATGGCAGGGAGGTGGGAGGAGGGGTGGAGAGGAGGTAGATCTTTCAGGGGCCCCTGCCTAATGCCACCTACTGTCCCAGCTGCGTCTTGGCATTCTCTCCACTCCTGACAAATGACAGGCCAGCTGCAGGCAATGCCGAGGGCACCACCCAGCCGGTCCAGCTGGTCATGTGGTAGGTTCTGGGGGACCCTGGACTGCTGGTTAAGTGTTTCACACACTCACGTGGCAAAGACAGGCGCTGGACAGAGGGGCGGCCAGGACTCCTGCTGTGATCTCTCCGGCCCATCATGTGCATCATTTTGAAATCTCTGGCCTACCAAGCCCCACTTACTAAGTAACAATTATGGCTTTCCCACATTTATTCATGAAAACTATACATGAGTGCCATACTAAGCTTCCGGTCAGCTGAAATAACCAGCACTACCACAATGAGTTCATGTGATTCCAGCCATAAACTTTTGGAAAAATTCAAAGTATCTCAAACTGCCTCTCTCTCCACTAGCTCTGAGGAGCCCGGTTGGGTAAGGGGGAGCCAGCATTCAAGAGATCCCTGTGGCCTGGGACAAACACTTACCAATTGGCCAGGCCAGCTGACCATCACTGCCTTAGCCCATTCCTGAGGCTCCGGGGACAGGGGGACTGAGACAGAATGGCCTTCAAGCTCTGCTTAGCCAGAGCCAGCAGGCTGACATCGGAAGCTGCCAGGGGCTTCACAAAAGCCCAGCACAGGGCCCACAGCCTGGCTGCACACTATAAAGTTGTTATCACCCGGGGAGCTCTAAAACATACCACTGTCGGGGTCCCACCTCTGGGGGAGCTGACTGAATTGGTCAGGGGGTGGGGGACACAGGCAATGGCATGGCTTAAACTACCACATGGGCTCCAGTTGGCAGGAAGGGAGGACAGAGAGAATACTGGGAGCGCAGAATGACATTGCTGCAGCGGGAGGCTCGGGATGGCATCCGGGAGGAAGTGTCCGCATGTGGGACGTCGCCTCAGTGGGCGTGTGCAGCCTAAGCCACAAGCTGGAGGGAGGGAGGGAAAGCCCTGTTTAATGAGGACCCACTGCAAGCCCTGTTTCGGGAACTAGACAGAAGGCACCTCTCCAGTCTGCAGGGAATGCACCTCTGCATGGGGCAGGGGTCATTTTGGGTCTCTGTCCTTAGTTGCCACCCATGACACTCTTTCTCACGTGGCCTCGTTCTGAATGGGAGCCTCACCCCAACATTAGAGGTATGTGGCCAGGTCCCATTACCCCCACCTCACAGGCGGGGAAACGGAGCCTGGGGAGGTCACAGGACTTGCTCAAGCTCACACAGGTCAGAGGAGGTGGAACTGGACTTGAACCCAGACCTTCTGATTGGACCACGGCCTCCTCCACCAAACCATCCTGCTTCCCATGTCCCCTGACATGGGAGGTAAGGCTGCATCACTGCCAGACCAGACCAGAATCAGGCCCTGCTGATGTGCAAGGCACACTGTGGTCTTGGGGGCACCAGGTCTCAGGAAAGGGTTATTCCTGGAACGCAGTCATGCCCAGTCACAGCTGAGTCACAGCCCGGCGTCAAACATCCTCTGGCCAACAGGACCAAACCTCTACCTACCTGTGACAGAGCTACCTGACAGAGACTGTCCTCACGCTAAGGAGATGGCTAAGAGACCACACCCAGGGGCTCACCACCTCACCCCCAATCCCAAGACCCATCCTTCCAGACCATCCTTTGCTCTGTTGAACTGTTTGGTTGTCTCCACCCATGCCCAACCCAGGCAGAAAATTCCATTTTGCTGCTGATGTATCTATGTTTGAATTCCTTTTTCTTCTGCTGATGTGGACTGTGAACGTGGTTTCTGTCTTCTGAAAGTGCCAGACTGCAGCTGATTTAAAGAGTTAATCTGACGTTTTCCTGGGTTTAACTCAGCTTTTTCCCTGTTGATATTTATTCTTCTTCTGGATTCTGGGAAAAGCGAAGAGAGAGCAAAATGAAGTCCCGTAGGCTTGAGAGTCAAACAGGAGAACAAGGAAGCTGAAGGGCAGCTCTCTGTCCTGGCTGGCTGCCCTACCGCCCCGCCCTCCCTCCCAGAAACACGAAAGCTGCTGAGAGCTGGTGTGCTGGGCCCGGTGCCGCCCGCCTGGGGGCCTTCCTGCTAGTGTGACACTCAGGAGCGCTTGGGTCAGAGGGATTCCATTGGGCATTGCCATCAGGGAGGTAGCTGGGGTCTTGACAAAAAAGCGACGTGGGTACGGACTCCGTCTGGCAAAGGCTTCCAAGCTTTGGTGCAAGCTCCTCGTTCTACAGTTTCTCAGCGTGGATTTTCTGATGCCGAATCAGGTGTGAGCTCCCCCTGAAGGATTTGCCACACAGATTACACACGTAGGGCTTCTCCCTGGTGTGGGTTTTATAATGCTCAATGAGGGCCGACCTGTGCCGGAAGGCTTTGCCACACTCGCAGGTGTAGGGCTTCTTGCCAGTGTGGATCCTTTGGTGCTGGATCAACGCGGAGCTGTGGCAGAAGGCCTTGCCACACTGACAGCACTCATAGGGCTTCTCCCCCGTGTGGATGCGCTGGTGCTCAATGAGCGAGGAGCTCTGGCTGAAGGCCTTGCCGCACTTATGGCATTTGTAGGGCTTCTCGCCCGTGTGGGTCTTCCGGTGCTCGATGAGGTTGGAGCTCTGGCTGAAGGCCTTCCCACACTCGTCACATTTGTAAGGTTTCTTCCCGGTGTGGATCCGCTGGTGCCGGATGAGGTGTGACCTGTGACAAAAGGCTTTCCCGCAGAGGTCGCACTCGTGAGGTTTCTTTAGGGTGTGGATTTTCCGATGCTGGCTCAGGCCTGAACTCTGGTTGAAGGACTTCCCACATTCCTTACACTGATAAGGTCTCTCTCCCGTATGAATCCTCTCGTGTTTTCGGAGACTGGAGCTCCGGCTGAAATCTTTCCCACATTCCCTGCACTCGTAGGGCCTTTTCCCCGTGTGGATCTTCTGGTGCTGCGTGAGGGCCGAGCTCTGGCGGAAGGCCTTCCCGCACTCACAGCACTCGTAGGGCTTCTCCCCGGTGTGGATCACCAAGTGCCGGAGGAGGTGCGAGCTCTGACTGAAGGCCTTCCCGCACTCACGACATGCGTAGGGCTTGGCTGGTTGTGCCGTTCTGTGAGGCGCAGTAGGTCCTGAGTCCCCCCTGTGTGCTTCTACACAATCACTTGGACTGGACTCTCCTCCACCGTGGATTATCTGGCACACACTGAGGTCGGATTTCTGGAGGAAAGTTTGGCTAAATAGCTCATCATCCTGGGGTCTGGTTCCTGGGGGGATATTCTGATGCTGAACAGGGCTTGAGCACAGACTGAAATTCCCCTCGTAATCATCACGGTCCTCATCTTGCTCCCCAAGAGGGATCTCTTTGTAAATAACAGCCATTTGCTCCAAACCTCTTTCCTGAAGAAAAGGGTCCCCCAAGTCCTCCCCAGGGAAAAGTTCTTGCTGCGTCTCTAACCTGTCCTCAAACACAAAGGTCTCCCCAAACTTGGTTGCTGGGGGAACCTCCATTATGAATCTTGTATCACTCCCAATGACTGTATTTCTTCAAAAATGCTCCTCTTTGGACTGTATTTACTGTTCTTACAATCTGAAAAGAAAACAAGGGATGTTGTTAAGTCAGCAAATTCAGCAGCTCATATGTGCCTTCTTCCTGTGCGAGAATCTATGGTGGAAACAACCAAGTAAGTGTAAGATACAATCTTGCCCTTGAGATGTTCCCAAATGAGTTAGGGACAAGTTTCATTTACCAGAAACAATTGCAAGGAAGACAGACAGACAGACACAATCAAATGCTACCTCATGGTGTCAAGACTCTAAGGGCCGAAGATGTTCAGAAAAATGAGCTAAAACAGCAAGTGGAAATCCCAGTGCTTTGGGAGGCTGAGGCAGACAGATCACTTGAGGCCAGGAGTTCGAGACCAGACTGGGCAACATAGTGAGTCCCTGTCTCCCCAAAAAATAAAAACAAATTAGCCAGGCCTAGTGGCACACACCTGTAATCTTAGCTACTCAGGAGGCTAAGGCGGGAGGATCACTTGAGCCCAAGAGTTCAAGGCTGCAGTGAGCTATGATCACACCACTGCACTCCAGTCCGGGAAGTGGAGCCCTTGTGGACAAGGGGCAAGGCTTGGGCTACTGGATGATCTGACACAGGGGGCACTATTTTGGGGAAAGAGAGAACACTTCCCTCCTACACTAGGTTAACCACACTCCCTCCAGCCAGGTGCCCAGGCCAGAGCCCTGGGAGTCGGCATAGACCACCTCATTCTCACCCCACCTGTCCAGTCCTGTCCACTGCCCCGGGCTTAATGGAAGGGGTCTGTGCCTCTCTGTCCTCACTGCCACCCTGCAGCTCAGGCCTCAGTGCTCCTCCCCAAGATTTTGTCAATACTCACCTCCTAACTAGCCACCAACCTCCAGCTTCCACCCCTCCCTCTGGTGCGTGCTCTGTACTGACACCACAGTCAAATACCCAAAACACAAGCCTGATCACGGCATTTCCCTCCTTAGGATCTTGAGATAGCCCAACTCCTTCACAAGGCCCTTCACACCCGGCCCTTCCAGCCCAGTCTCCTGCCTCTGTCCCCCACACTCTCCTAACCTGCCAGCTTAACAACTCATGTGCACTGCTCCTGTCTCTTCCTAACATGTCCTTCCCTCATACTCAGGCTGCCACTTGCTCATCTCTCCGGACTCATTCAAACATCCCCTCTTCTCTGTACCCTCAGACTTGTGACCATCTCAGACACACCTTGTTGGTAACCCGAGGTGCACCCAGCACCTCATCAGGCACCCACCACCCTCCATGCTCCTTGCAAGCTCCCCAGGGCAAGTACTGTCCTTCATTTTGGAATCTCCAGCCCCCAGCACAACAGCACAATCCCAGTGTTCACAGTTGTTGAATAAATAATCAAATGGAGGAAAAGCCATTTGTTTGTGTGCTAGAACCACTTTTTTTTTTTTTGCCAAAGAACACTTTATTCATATAAATCAATTGTCCAACTCTAGGAGATGTAAATAAACAAGACAGACAAAAGCAGAGCTGCTCCAGTTGAAGGGGGTGTTTTAGCAGGGACAAGGAAGGAGGCTAGAACACCCCACTCAGCCCACCGCCCACTGTGGTGGCCCCTGAGGAAGTCCCTCAGAGCCCCACTCAGGAACTTCTGTGCTACATAAAGGCAAAGTCCTTGGGTGACATGACAATGATAGCAACAGCTCACATTTACAGAGCACCTACTATGTGCTAGGCACTGCTACATCCTCCACAGCATCTTATTTAATCCTCACAACTCTATACGAAGGTACTATTATCCTTCTCCTGAAGCTTATCGAGTAACCAGCTCAAAAAAACATACTAAATTAATCAAAATAGTCACCATGGAACTCATTTTATTTGGAAATGATTTTTTTTAGTGATTTTTCAGGCTGGGCACTGTGGCTCATGCCTATAATCCCAGCACTTAGGAAGGCTGAGGTGGGAGGATGGCTTGAGGCCAGGAGTTTGGGACCAGCCTGGGCAAAAAAGCAAGACCCCCATCTGTATAAAAAATAATAATAATGATTTTTTTTTTCAGCTAGTACAAAAACCAGGTATGAAAAAAGCACAGGCTGGGCATGATGGCTCATGCCAATAATCCTAGCACTTTGGGAGGCCAAGGCAGAAGGATTGCTTGACGCCAGGAGTTTGAGACCAGCCTGAGCAAGAGCGAGACCCCATCTCTACAAAAAACAGAAAAATTAGCCAGGCGTGGTGGCGCACACCTGTAATCCCAGCTACTCGGGAGGCTGAGGGGGGAGGATCGCTTGAGCCCAGGAGTTCAAGGCTGCAGTGAGCTATGATGAGGCCACTGCACTCCAGCCTGGGTGACAGAGCAAGACTCTGTCTCAAAAAAAAAAAAAAAAAAAAAGCACAGAACTAAAGTATTGTCAAAAATTCTTTGATCACTTCAGTGCCTCTTGCCCTCCCCCTCCTCTGCAGCAATTCGTCATCTCCAGCCTTTCCAGTTCTCTCACTCGGCCTGTGCTTTTCGACCCAGCAACCCCCACTTTCACCCAAGTTCTCCTCTTCTAGTTCCACCCCTTCTCCGTCTGGCTTAGACCCTCTCTATCTGTAGTGGGTCTAACTATGGGTGTCACTTCAACTCTCTGACCAGCATCACATTCCTCACCTCCTTGTCCTGCTGCAACAAACCACTAACCCCCAACCTCTCTGCCAATTCCTCCTAAGATGTTCAATGTTGCCAAGAAAAATCATGCAACTATGCATGGCAACACCATAAATTTCCAGTTTCCAATTTCAGCTGGGACCTCAGCTCTGGCATCCAATGACCTCCTTACTGCCAAATCGCTCTCTCCCAGTCCTCACCTTCCCACCCCGTCTGGCACTGCTCTCCAATACCTCCTTCTCAAAATCCTTCATTTCAGAGGTTGCAAATTGGCAGCCCAGCCTGGGGATCCTGCCACAGACACATTTTGTTTGGCTCTCAAAGAGCTGGGCTTTTCCTTTTCGTTTTACTTAGTTGCCAATATTTAAAATTCAGTAGGTTTCTAAGCTTTCTCTTGAAAAATTGGAAGATGTGACAATATAGGTCCACCCTTCACTAACCCACGTTGCCTACCTGGGTGCCTGAAAGCTTTGACCCCCATTCCCACCCCATCTCCACCCCCAACCCCACGCTGGCTTTATTCCCTTGGCTTCTGAAAGCTTTCTTCCCGATGTTTATGCCCTCCGATTCCTCCGTCCTGGTATCCGTGGACTGCAACTCTTCCTCCACCCACCTGTAAAACCCTGGTGTTTCCAAGTTTCCCTCCTTAGGAATTTTCCATTCCCACTATGTAGCCCCTACACGTCGAAGTCTCCAGTCTGGATAAAAAGTTGGCAATTTTTTATCTGTCCCCAACAATGTGTTAAATGTTTTTGGGCCGAAAATCCAAAGGTCTGGAACCCCATGCTTCCCACCTCTCTCGGAGCCTTCCCCAGGTCCTCCTGCATCTGTCACCCCATCCTCTAGGGAGCCCCCAGGGCCTGGGCACCGGGCAAACCCTCAGCGCTGTAAGGGTTTCCTGGCTGGAGGCCCACGAGCGGCCACGCACCCGCACGCGATGCCCGGGCGGCAACGCGGCGCCCCTAGGGGACCCCACTGACTGGGGACACCACACCCGGGGCCACGGTAGACACAGGTGGTCAGGCGGCCTCGGGTCACCCTGGCGGACGGGGGCCACTCACCTGGGCCGGGGCGGGGCAGCGCACCTGGGGCGGGGCGGGGCCGCAGGCGGGCGGGGCGGGGCCGCACCTGAGCCGCTCCAACCCGCGGCCGACGCGGCCTCGCTCCGAGGCGGCTGCTGACGCGGAGCCCGCGGCCGCCCGAGCGCCGGAGCCCCGCCCCCGGCCCGCGGGCACTTCCGGGACCACTCTAGGCCGCGCGGAGGTCCCGGCGTCTCGGTGGTCCCGCCGCGCCAGGTGTCGCCGCGCGTAGCAGTCCGGCCCGCTGGCGTTAGGAAGCGGATCCGGAGAGTCTCTCCGGTCTGTACGGTGGCTCCGGCCAGCCCCAGAGCGCGTCCTGGCCTCAGGGAGTGAGCTGGGCAGGCGTTGGCGGGAGTGCGGAGGAGGAAACTGAGGCCGGGAGGGGCGGGCCGGCCTAGAGCTGCAGGCATTCGCTGCCCCTGCCCTGGGGCTGGGTGCGAGCCAGAGGCCACCGAGGCGTCCGGGGTCTTCAAGAGAAGGGGAGGGGGTCCCCGAGCTGTCGACTCGGTCTCCCCGCACAGGCAGGGGTCCTGTTAGGAGTCACCCGCCCCCTCCTTCAGGGGCAGCCCCGCCCCTACAGAGACGTAGATGAGAGGAAGGGGCCGAGCGACAGCCCCGGAGGTGGCTGAGAGTGTCGGCGGGACCCTGTCAGGACCCGGGGGCCCCCTAACTCTGTGCAGCCGAGGGCTGACCTCCGCACACGAGGCGCCTCTTAGGGGCACCGGGAGGGAAGAGGAGTGTGTTCCCCACTCCCAGACCCTCAACTCTGCTTCTGATGGCAAGACTTACCCCTGCACCCGCAGCTCAGGTGCAGCTGCCCAGCCCGTGGGAGAGCCTCCCTCAGGAGACCTCAGCCCAGTCACAGGAAGCCAATGGAACACGCTGTCCCGGGGGGAGGGACTCTGTCCCAGCCCTCTGCGCATCTGCCTTCAGCACCCTCAGCCCTGGCCCTCGGGTGCCTCTGAGGACCCCCCCATGCTACCCACACACACGCACCTCCCTGCGCCAGCAATGCTCTGTCGGGGGGTAGGCAGGGGCTGCCTCTCCCCAGGCCAGCAGCCTGGGCTCCATGGGGCCCAGCCACCCCAGACCCATGACCGTTAGACCACAACCAGCTTTGCAGAGCTGGAGATGGCAAGGGCTGGTTCCTTTTTCTCTCCCTCCAGCTCCTCAGGTCACAGGAAGGCCACCATTCTGAGCCCCCTGGGGGCCACGGGGGAAGCTGGGTCACGCCCCAAGGGTTTCAGGTGCTTCCTCTTTGGCAACAATCCCCAGGTACCCCAACCCCACACCCCTAGACCAACCACAGTCACTTTGTTCATCCTATCTCACAGCCCTCACAATAGCTCGTGTTGACATGTTGAATGATATTAACCCATTTTACAGAGGAGCGGGAGCAAGGTTCAGAGAAAGAGAGGGGCCCAAGGTCAGGGGCAGACAGGAGGCACTCCTCTCACACCCCACCCCTAGGGACCAGAGCTGAAGCCAACAGAGCAGTAGTAATCCGCATCATCCTCTGGCTGCACAGGGCTGATGGTCAGGACACAGGCATTGTGGGCCACGTCCTTGGCTGCCGAGAATCGGTCAGGGATGTCATCGGGCCGGTGGTGCTTCTCCTCCGAGTGGTAGTAGAGGAGATAGCGGGGGGCACTGCCTGCCCGCTGCTGGTACCAGGACACACCGTAGTCCTCAATGGTGTGCTGGGGACTGAGCATGCAGGACAGTTGAGCCACTTGGCCTGGGAAGACCAGCAGTGCATCCGGCTGTGCCAGGGCTGGCTGGGAGACTGAGAGACACAGACGCACTCAGGCCTGGCTTGGGCCCCTTCCCTCCTACCCCTGCCCTAGGAAGGCTTGGTCAGACTCCAAAGAGACTCCCACTCCCAGATGGTCATAGCCCAGTGTTGTGGGATTGGCACTGGATGAGTGCAGGAGGCCTGGCTCTAGGGTACCCTCTCTGGGCCTCCGTTTCCCTCTGTGAGTGAGGACTTTGGAGTTGACAACCCCCAAGTCCCTGTTAGTGCCACATCCCCAAGGATCCATGTTCAGTTGAAGGCCCAGAGCTCAGAGGGTGGGACTGGCAGCCACTGGGTCCCCCTGCTGCCCACCCCCTTTTCCCTGCAGACCCCCCCATCATACCAGCTACCAGGGGCCTTCTTAGAGTTAGGTTGCCCCTGAGGCCCTGTGGGGTGGGGATCAGCCCACACCAGCTTCCCCTCTGAAGAACTAAGAAGGAGATCCCAAAATCTGAGTCCAAAGGGGCCTTGGTGATCTCGTCATTCACAAATGGGGAAACCAAGGCCCACACCGGGAAGTGACTTGCCTCAGGTCAGGGGCAGAACTGCCTGGAGCCAGGTCTCCCCTCCACCTCAGTCCGCTTCCCAGAACCCTCCCCACCATCCCCATCAATTTGCTTCCTTGCAAGGGCCTTCTGGGGCCAGTACTGCCCCCCACCCCACACCCAGGTGAGCCAGGCCCAGGGAAGATTCACCTGCCATGAAGGTCCCCATCAGAAGGAGGGCCAGGCACAGGCAGGCCATGACCAGAGGCAGGGAGGAAGGTGGGGAGTGGTTCTGCTGGGCTATGTTCCAGGTGCCTGGAGGCACAGAGCTGGGGAGGCCACTGGACCACAACAGGGCATGCAAATCAGCCCAGGGATTGAGGAGGGCGGGGCGGTGGCTGGACCCAATGGCCAGGCCTTATCTGCCCAAATGTCAGATCCTGGCCCCACAAGGCCTTCTGAGAACAGGAGCCCAGAAGTCCTCACATGCAGTTGTAGCAGAGGATTGTAATCTACTTTTTTATTGAGGTACAACTGGCATACAGTAAAGTGAATAAAATATACAGCTTGATAATATATATATATATATATATTTATATACACCCATACCCACCCCCCAAAACCTCCACCCAGGTCAAGATTTAGAACATTTTCATCTTCCCAAAAGCCTCCCTCATGTACCTTCTCGGTAATGACCTGCACCCTCAAGGGAACCATCATCCTGACTCTGTCACCTTAGATTAGTTTTATCTGCTCTAGAACTTCAACTATAAATGAAATGATAGTGTCCTCTTTTGTGCCTGCTTCTTTTGTTCAACACAAGAGTCATCAATGTGTGTGCAGCAATATTTAATGCATTCCCACAGCTGTGTGTAATCCATTGTGTGAATATACCACAGTTAGTTTGTCCATTCTCCTGTTATTAAACATTTGGGTACTTTCCGGTCAGCCATTACAAATAAAACTGCTATGAACTTTCCTGTCGATGTCTTTTGGTGTACTTGTGCTCCCATTTCTGCTGGACAGACACCCAGGAATGGAACTGCCAGGTAATAGGGAATGAATTTCAGTAGATACTGCCAGGGTTCCCAATGTGTTTGTACCAATCTGCACTCCCACCGGCAGGGTGAGAGAGTTCCAATGACTTCACATCCTTGCTAGCACTTGACATTGTCAGTCCCTTTAATTTGCCAGAGGACAGCTGGGTAAAGTGGCTCACATCCGTAATCCCAGCACTTTGGGAGGCAGAGGCAGGAGGATTGTTTGAGCCCAGGAGTTCGAGGCTGCAGTGAGCTATGATCATGCCACTGCACTCCAGCCTAGGTGACAGAGCAAGACTCTGTCTCTAAAAATAAAAAATAATTTGCCAGAAGGAGGGGAGCTGAGGTGGAGCTCCTTTGCTTCTTAACTGCATGACTTCACCCAAGTTACTACCCCTCCTTGTGCCTCAGTTTTCTCATCTGGAAAATGAAGCTAAGCATAGTGCCAGCCCAAGGGTTGTGAAGGTACAAATATAGGACCTATTTGCTCAGTGTGGGGCACAGAGCATGGATTAACCATGTCTTTTATCTTCTCTATTCTAATGCTTTGTAATCTGGGGCCTTGCTGACCATGGAGGGACTGCCCCTCCCAGGATTAGCCAGTCCCTGGATATAGTAAAAAACTCTTTTATCAGGACTTCACACTTCACCTAATCTCCCCAGGGCCAGGCACCAGACAACTAGGGACTGTCCCTATGCCCTAGAGCTCAGCTGAAATTGTTCAATCCTAAACCTGCCTGCCCAGGCTTGCCTGTTCCTTTGGAAACCACAATAAAGACTCTTGCCCACAGTTCCTCCCTCTCCCTCTGCCTCGGGACCAACCCTGGTACTTCCCTGGAAGTACGCCTGCTGTGGCATGGTATGTCCACTCTTCTTGAGAACTGTGAGTAACAAACTATCTTTTCAATGGCAATGTGTTCTGTATTCTGATCTATTGGCCTTACCATACCAATTAAAACAGTGCACTCTTAACTCGCAGCCTCTAGGGCTCCCTTGGAGGAGGTTATAAAGCCCCTCCAGGGTCCCACTACGTTCCTGACACCTATTTAGGGCATCTCCATGACACTCAAGATAAAAGACTCTCTCCTTGGTGGCGCTGAAGAGCCCCTTGGATGGCAGAATGGTGACTATCAGAGCTGAGGCTCCAGGCATTGGAGTCTCCACACTTAGAGTCTCCTGAGCTGTGTTCTTCGGGACGTGGGTCCCCAGATACGGTGCTGTCCCAGGAAGAAAGTGCCCTGTGTTTAAATTAGTTTGGGAAATGCTGCCTGTTCCACAGTACTGATTGGAGCGCTCCCTACGTCCTCGTCTTGTCGTTGTCGTGATGAGCCCAGAGATAGCTTTTTAAAGTGTTACCACATTTAATCCTCACAACCTGCTGAGTCATGGAGGCAGCCCAAAGGAAAGTGCTTACCCAGGGGCAGAGCATGACGATCATGAGCTGCATGGAGGACACAGTCTTCCTTCCACCTCACTGCCCAGAACTCTACCTGCAAAGAGCAGGACAAACAGCCAAACCTTGGGAACAGAGCTGGCAAAATGATGGGGGGGTGCTCCATGAACCCATCTGGCACCCTGGCTGCAGGGGTCTGGTGGGGGCTCACAGGGAGGGGGTACGAGGCCAAAAGAGAGGAGAGGCAGCAGGCAAGAAGGAAAGAGAAAGGATGATAGAGAGACAGAGAAAAATAGTCAAAGGATGAACACGGAGAGGCAGGGAAACAGTGTGAGACACAGAGTCAGAAAGGAGGGGCCGGAAGAGAGTGGGAGAGGCAGACAACTGTGAGACAGGGGACAACGCAGGCAAGGCCGGTGAGCGGGACTAGCTGGCAGTGAGAGCTAACAAGGAGGTACTTGTGACCTGCCCTGGACCTGGGAGGCCCAGCAACAACGAGACAGAAAGAGTTACAACGCAACACCACGAGTACACGCTGGAATACACGTTGCCAGTTCCCTACAAATAGGCACACACCCTAGGACACAGTAATCCTGTGTCCTTTTGTGATGCTTACCAGCCTAGAGAAATGAAAACTCTTCACACAAAAACCTGTAGGCGAATGTCTATACTGGCTGTATTCATCATCTCCGAGAACTGGAAACGACCCAGAACAGCAGGTGAGTGGACGGACAAACTGTACATCCAAAGGGACACTCCTCAGCAGGAAGGAGTGCACCACTGATACACCCGACAACCTGGACGAATCGAATGCATCGTGCTGAGTGACAGAAGCCAGCCTCAAAAGGCTCATACTGTCTGGTTCCATGTGTACGGCATTCTGGAAAACGCAAGGACAGGAAGCAGAACAGTGGATGCCGGGGACCAGGGTTGACTACCAAGGGGCACAGCGGAATTTTGGGGGTGATGGAAATGTTCTGTGTATCCTGACTATGGCGGTGGTTATTTGGGATTTGTCAAAACTCGGAAACACTAAAAAGGGTAAATTTTACTATATGTAAGTTAGACCTCAATAAACTTGACTAACAAGAGAGAGGAGGTGGGAGTGAGGAGAAAGGCGGGGGAGGGGAGCACAGGAAAAGGGCCTTGAGTCGCAGGGCGCCTGCAGAGGTTGGCGAGGACCCCCCTTTCAGCGAGGAGCCCTGTCTCTCACTGGTAGGGACGTGGTCTCCAGAGGCAGTCATGGGGACAGCCCTGGACCAGGATCGAGCCCCGCCTCGGGAATGCCCGCCCGCCCAGGTTCGTTACCCGGATACCGGGAGGAAGGCGCTTCCTGCCCGGATGTCTCTGCGCCTCCCACTGCCATGGAGACCAGCCTGGGAGCGGGGCGGGTGGGAGCCGCTCTGGCCCAGCGAGCGGCGGGAGGAAGAAGAGCCCAGGGGTCTTGGACTAGCTGCAGGGCCTGGGCTAGGCTGCCGGCTGAGCGGAGGCCTGGCTCGGGGACCACCCACCCTCACACAGACACATCCCCCCACAGGGCCCCGCCCCACAGTAGGTGTCAGCTCCCGGCCCTGCCTTCGTTGGGGAGCCGGGGGTTGGGGGATCAAAGCCCCCCACACCTGTGTCCTCCCCCTGCAGCCATGTTTATCACGGTGATGTTTGGAGGTGAGTGGGGTCCCCGTCCCAGCAGGCGGGTGGGAGGATGGGCACACTCAGAGGCGCTTCCCTCTGCCCTGGGGTAGGGTGGGGAGGCAATGGCGGGAAGGAGGGGTGCAGCTGGGCGCGGGACGGGCGAGGGGGTTGGGGAAGCGGCTCTGGGAGGAGGCAAAGCCTGGAGCGCGTCCCTTGAGGGGAAAACCTGGGCTGAGCCCTGCCCGGGTAACTCATGCGGGCTCCTCTCGACGAGCACCCGCCACGCCACCCGTGGAGCACGTTTTTAAACCGCACAATCTCGTCCCCATTCAATCAGTGGTCCTCAAGCTCCAGCGCGCATCAGACACTTGAAGCTGTAGCCGCCGTTGCAGTTTCCCCGCCCCTCCGGCAGGGGGCGGGTCTGCCCCGTGCGGGGGGCGGGGCCAGCATGGGAGGCGGGGCTCACACGGGAGTCTAACTTTGAGAGCGCCAGCCACTTACAACTCGGGTGATGGATGAAAGGGTCTCCAAGGCAGCTTAAGCAGAAGTGGCCAGAGCTGTTTTGCCTGCTGCACAGTCCTAGCCCCATAGCCCTAGTCGCAGCTCTGGGAAGGGGAGAGGTTGGAGGGAGAGGCAGAGGATCCCAGATTGAAGGGGAAGTAAGGAATTCCAAATGCTCACCTCTGTCCCTCCCCTACAGCCGGCTGCTGGGAGCTGGTGAACCCCTGGTGCAACCTGGTGACCCTCACCGCCCACCTGAGGCAGAGGGGGAAGGTCCCCCCAGATGGTGAGGAGACGGGGGTGGGGTGGGGGGGGGCTGGGGAGGAGGAACTGAGGGCCCCCAGGCAGGTGTGCCAACCCTGCCCAGCCTCTCTCCATGCCCTCCCAGCAACTATCGCTCTCCTGGCGGAGGATGGGCACCTGGTGAGCCTGGATGAGGACCTGGAGGAGGGGGCTTCCCCAGCAGAGTCCATGGCCAGTTCCCTGCTGCAGGAGCGAGGGACCTATGTCCTTGTGCAGATCATCAGTAAGTGGAACCCAAGACTCTCCCCTGTGGCTATGTTGGAATGTAAGGGGGGACACAGCAGACCACAGGCCACCCAATGCCCTGCCCAGCCCCCCACCTTGGCTGGGACCTAGCCCCGACCTGTGCCTACCCAGTGCTCTGTCCTGGCCCCCAGCCTGGCCCAGCAAGCAGGTCCAGAGACAGAGGCAGACAGGTCCAGGTGGGGACCATTGGGACAGTAAGAGGTCCTTCACACTCTCTCCACACTCCACAGAGGGAGAGGGCGGGGCCCCCACCCGCTATGAGTCCCTCCTGGAGAACCTGGATGACCATTGTCCAGAGCTGGCAGGTGAGTGTTAGGGTAGAGCCCTGGGGGGAGGGCACATCTTCTTCCCAGCCCCCACCAGCAGGGCTTCCTGGGCCTTCCAGAGGAACTGCGCTGGCTGTCGGGCCTCCCCCCTACGGGCCAGGGCCGGAGGAGGCGCATGGGCACAAGGCGTGGCCACCGGGAGCAAGGCCCCCCTTCAAGGCCCGGAAGGGTGGGCTCCCTGCCGCCCAGGACTCGCTAGCTGGGGCCAGGAGCCAGGTATGGAGGAGATATGGACAACCAGGGAGACACATCCAGAGTGGGACCCCTTCCTGGGGGATAGACACACTCAATGCCAACCCCACCCACATATACTCCCAAGATAGAACACATTGTATCTAGAAACAGGTCCTCACCACCCCATGGAGTGTAAGGGCAGGAATGTCCTCAGTGCCCTGGAGATGTGGAACAGGGCCTGGCACACAGTAGGTGTTCAGTGCACAGCTGCCAAATGAACTCAACAAAAGTGGCATCTGGGTATGTGATGGAGCGGCCTGCACTGGGTCTGAAGGGCCTACTCCTCCATTCCGGCAGGCCCTGGGACCTGGCACATGATAGCCAAGTGGCCAAGCTGGACTGGGACCCGAGGGGGTTGACCGTGACCTCTGCCTTGTGTGATCAGGTGAAAACAGACAGCAGCCCAGCAGGATTCCTCTTGCAGAATCTGGAATTACTGAGAAGTTGCATCAGCAAGAGGGGCAAGGTCACAGACAGGACGTGAGGCCGCTGGGGGCCCCTAAGATGTGGGCACAGAGAAAGGGATCCAGAGGCAGAGATAAGAAGGATGGAGGGAGCAGGCGTCCCTGAGAAGGGGAGACAACAGACTCCTCCCAGGATTCCAGCCCTTCCCCCCCGATGCCCTTGGGGTCACCTGCTAATGCCTCACCACCCCATTTTGGATTGCCCAAGGCAGTCTGACCTCGGCTACCCATGGTGCAGATTATACCAGGGCTCCTCCCACCCCCACCCAGGACCCCCCCCTCAGGTGAAACATTCCACCCCGGAGTGAGACATCTATCCATCTCCCCCAGCCCACCTCCTCAGCCAGGGAGCTCCCGGCAGATGGGCCAGCGCCAGGGCACACAGCAGGTTGTGGTCTAAAATAAACTTTTTTAATGGCACATTTGTGTCTCGGGTTATCTGTGGATGAGAAACCCCCTCCTCACTCCCAAGCCCAGCTACACGGGGACAATCTGGCGTTGGTGTTGTGGTCCGGCTGTCGGTGAGGGGTGGGGGTGGGTCCAGGGCTGGCCCCGGAGTCTGCACTGCCTCTTCAGGGCAGGGAGCTCAGACCTGTGAAGGGAGGGGGCAGCACTGGCTGGTGGTCAGCTTGCAGGTGCAAGAAGAGGGTCTGCCCCTGCCCCTCCCCTCCGGGGTCAGGATCTGCTCACTCACCATGGTTGTACTTGCACTGCTTCAGGACCTCACTGAAGCCCTCACACAGGGACAGGTCACTCTGAGTGGTCGAGCACTCTAAGAACTGCTTGATCTCATAGGCGCAGGGCCCTCCTTCTCGTAGGTACAGGGGCTGGGGGGCAGCGTTGGCAGGGGCCTGGGGGTACAGTATAAGAGGCCACAGGGTCAGCTCAGGGTTGGTACTTAGAGGTGAGTTCCTAAGCCAGGGGCCACCTGCCCCTCCCCACACCCCCACCTCGGGTGTCCCATGGGTCCCAGGCAGGCCGAGTGAGCCAGGGCCAGCCTGCCTCTGTCTAGCCTCAGCTGCTCCATCCGTGAAACAGGTGACCTAGCAGCAGCTGATACAGACAGCATTTCTCTGCTGCCTCATAATGGAGGCATTGGGCAGGTGCAGGGGAGGGAGGAAAAGGCTCTAGAAAAGCCCAGTACTGGGCATGTACTCTCAGAGTATGAGCCCCACCCCCACGAGCTCTAGCACCTTCCTGGCTCAGCCACACTGATCCTCATGACCCCTGACCCAGTTTCTAAGCCGCATTTGGCTTAGGGCTGGTGGGGCCCCCAGTGGGGGAGAGGTCATCGGGGAAGCAGCTGCCCTTTGCCCTCCAGCCCAGGGGCTACAGTGCTGGATGTGGGTGTAACTCAGGAAATTTAATATCCCTCTCCTCTCTAGGGTTTGGTGACCTTAAGTGGGTCTCTGATCCGCTCGGCCCCAGTTTCTCATCTTTAAATGACTGGTTGGTGGTTCTTCCTGGGAGCCTAGGGACCTTGGCCTCAAGGGAGGGGCTGGAAAGCCTGCCTTTAAGTGACAGTGAGCTCAATAGCAGAGTGAGGAATAGGACCCTCCTTGGGCAAAGTCCTGGGCTTGCAGCAACTCTGAGTACATCCACACGCTTCTCACTGGACACTTCGGCAGCTCCCCTGCATGGCCTTGAGAAAATCCTGCCTTAGTTTCTCCTGGACCCGCTGCTCACCTGCTGAGCAGCAGGCTGGGCGGGGGCGGGCTCCGAGCTCCCCCCGCTGAAGGCTCCGGTCAGGGCGCTGCCCACGACGTGTCCCACAGCCGAGCCCACGGCTACCCCTGCGGCCGTGGACGCCATCTGAGCCATGAGGCCCGGCTGGCCCGAAGGGGCGGGGGTCGGGGCGGCCGCCGAGGGCGGTGGGTGCGCGGGCGGGTGGGCAGAGTGCGCAGGAGGGCGGCTGCGGGGGCGGGAGGAAGCAGGGTTAATCCCGGCCGGACCTCAGGCCAGGGGCCCGAGGGGCCTGCAGCTCCTAGAAACGACCCCCCTCAATTCCCGGGGAGGTGGGCGACCTTAGACACGTGGTTATTGCACCGCCCGCCCCTCCCCCCGCCAAAATGGCGCAGTAGCAGCCAAGGTCACTCTGCGGACGCCCTTGGGGGAGTGCCCACGCTTTCCAAGCCCCCTCCCCACGGTGCCCTTGGCTCCCTCACACCTGGCTGGCCGGGCGGCCACGCTGCGGCTCCCCCGAGGCATGGTGGCGGCGGTGGGACGCGACTGAGTTTAGTCAGAGATGACAGTGGCGCTTCTGTCGCGAGGGCAAATGCTGCAGCGCTTGTTACAGCGGGCGCAAAAAGGCGGGGGCCTGGGGGCGGGGCCTCAGGGACACGCCCCCAGCGGGAGGTGGCACTCCACCCAAGCCCGTCCCCAGTCACCGGTTCCCCGGACCTCTCCTTTCCAAGAACTCCTGGTCTCGGCGCCCGTCTCAGCCGGAACTAGTACCTTGAGCCTTTCCTTCGCCTGACCGGAGTCGTGCAGGCCCTGGGGACACAGGCCAATGCTGCAAAGCGCTGGGGCTTGGGCAAGGGCGACAGGGCCAGGTCCTTCTACCACCGACGAGTGCAGGGAGTGGAGTTGGGGGTTGTCACGAGCCCCGGAGGGGAGAGGAGACAGAGAGGTGACAGGCTGAGGGCTTGCCGGGGAGGGGGTGCGCGGCGCCAGGGTGGGCTCCCTCCCTGCCGGCTCGCACCAGGCAGGGTTTGCTGACTACCGCGCGGCCTCAGGGACTCGGGTGGCCTAGAGCGAGGACCAGCGGCCCTGGGGAGGGCCTGGACAGACCGTCCCCAGAAGCCCCGCTAGGGGGCGTCCCGGCCCCGCTCGGACTCTCCCCGGCCAAAATGCGCCGCTGGCGCTGGCAACCGAGGGCAGCGCCCGCCGGGGGTGCGATGAGGTCCCTCGAGAGACCCTTAACCCCACCGGACCCCCGGCGCCCACCTCGCCTCTCCCTGGGTGCAGCGCCGGACACTGAAGGCGTTTACGCGACTTTCAAGCCTCGTGTCTGTCCCAAAGGCCGTGACCTGAGCGCTCGGCTCAGGTCAAACCGAGTGCAGGTTTGAATCCTGCGGCCTCAGGATTTTAGCACCTTGGTTGCCGGCCGAGGGGAAAACGGGGGCGCGGATTTAGAACACTTCCCTGTCCTGCAGACACTCGAGGTTTTTATGGTCTTTTCTGGATGACTTTGCAGTGGTGATGTTATTACCCCTAGATGGGGGCATGGAGGGACCCTCCCTCATCACCGTCCAGTGTGCCCGTGGAGGCCGCCTGGCACCGGGATTGTGGGGAAGGCGAAGTTACCGAGAGCAAAAGCATCCGGGAAGGCGGGGCGCTTGTCACTATGCGGGGAGAGGAGGTCCCTCTGTGAGGAGGAGGGCAAAGGGGCAAGGAGAGAGGCGGCTGAGTCTGGCCCTGCCTGGCACGCTCAGTTGTGTGTGTGCGGAGCTGTGCCCGCCCATGCATACTATACGCGAAAGTCATGTGCAACGCTGTGTTCTCACCATACTTTAATCCTTTCAGCCAGCCTGTGAAGCAGGGCCCTCCCCTGACCCACCTTAAATCTTCTCCTCACTGAAGTGAGGGTGGCCTCCCAGTGAGGTGAGCATGTGAAGGTTGGGCCATTCTCTCCTGCAAGACACGCCAGGCCTAGTCCAGCAGCTACTGCTTTGCTCATGCAGTCCCTGCCCACCTGTTCCCGTTTGCCAAACTGAACCATCCTTCTAGCTCATCAGGGTCCTCCTCCTCCTGCAGGAAGCCCTCTGTGAGCAGCACACCTTGCTAAGTGCACTGTTGGCTTGTTGTGGTGACCCCCAGGCCGTCACTGGGGGTGGTGGTTACTTCAGCTGCCATAGCAGGTGGCCTGCAGGTTCCACAAAACATGGTCGTGTACTCCTGGAGGCACTCACGACCATTTAAGGTGTTACATAAATGAATATTTTTATTTAAATAATTATGTATTTTCATATGTATCAGAAAAATGTATACATAGCTCATCAAACCCATGATTTCTTGACCAGTATTGGTAAGACGAAGCTGAATCAGGCATTGAAGTGCCTACTTTTTACAAGTGAGTCACTGTTAAGAAAGATTGCCAACAGCCTAGGGAGTGAAAATCACTGCTGGCCGCGCTTGCTCACGCCTGTAATCCTAGCGCTCGGGGAGGCTGAGGCGGGAGCATTGCTTGAGGCCAGGAGTTTGAGGTTGCAGTGAGCTATGACGATGCCACTACACTCTACCCTGGGCAACAGGGCAAGACTGCCACAAAAAAAGAAAAAAGAAAAGAAAAAATCACTGCTGTCTTGCCTCTCCTTGCCCTCTAGGAGTCTCTGTGGAGTCTTCCTGGAGAAGCCATGAAGCCCCCCTTCCCTTTCTTGGCCCAGGCTGCCTGCCCACGGCCTCACCTTACAGCAGCTCCCTGCCAGCCAGTATGGGAGCCGCTGCCTGGATCTTGGCTGCGGCCCGTGATGGAGCAGATTGCCTGGCGAGGTGGTGAGGCCCTTCATCATTGCAGGGGGTGTACAGCAGGATTGGGTACCCCCCCAATCAGGGATGAGACTGGAGGATCCCTTCCAGAATGTGGGCACCACCCCCTCCCACCCTCACCTCATCTCCCTCCTGTCTCAGGTGGCTGGCCCTGACCAGGGGACACTTTGGGCCCCCAGTGCCCCACTCAGACACCCTCCACAGCCTTCTGACAACACCCTCTCCCCAGCTGACCAGCTAGAGGGCCTTCTGACCCCTCCACTTGTCTGCTGATATGGAAAAGTCTGGCCCCTCCCTCTTGGAGCCTCAGTTTCCCCATCTATAGATTGTCTATGATTCTGTTCCAAGCTGAGCAGCTGGCCAGCCCCTGCAATGGGCCTCAGTTTCTCCTGTGGCACATTTTAATATCCCTTTCCTCACAGGGGCTGTTGTGCCATCTTCCAGATGAGGCTCTGAAGGGTAGGGGATCTTGCCTGTGGGTAGGACCACCTGTCACTGGCTAGCACTAGAAGGTCAGAGGTCAGGCCACCAAGGAGACCCAGTGGGATGCGCCTTTCAAAGGAGGGGGTAGGGACGGAGAGGAATGAAACCCGACTCCTCTCAGACTCTCACCAGGTTTAAAGCTTTGGACGTCCACCACACAGCGGGGAAACTGAGGCCCAGAGCGGCCCCGGCTGGCCAGGGTCACCCAGCACCAGGCCTGCGAGGACAGGAACTTGGCCCACCCCGGGACAGGAGCCTGTCTCCGGCCTGACCCAGCGGGGCCAGCCCCTCCCCGTCCACCTCCCCCGACCCTGGCCGCAGTCGCTGGGAGAGTTTAGAACAAAAGGCGGCGGGGGGCGGGGCCGGGGCGGGCCGGGGGCGGGGCGGAGGCTATAAGGGGCGGCGGCCCGGCGCGGCCCAGCAGGCCCAGCAGCCCCGGGGCGGATGGCTCGGGCCGCCGGGCTCCGCGGCGCGGCCCCACGCGCCCTCCTGCTCCCGCTGCTGCTGCTGCTGCTGCTCCCGCCGCCGCCGCTGTTGGCCCGGGCCCGGCCGCCGGTGAGTGCCCGCCGCCCGCCGGCCGCTGCTCGCCGAGGGGGCGCCGGGCACGCGGGCTGGGCCCAGCGGCCGATCCGGACCCACAGGGGCGCCCCGGGTGGCCTGATGCGGCCGGTACCCAAAACGCTTTCTGGTTCCCTGTGGGCGTGATAGATAGTGAGCTTCCCGTCCCTGGGAGTGTGCAAGGGGAGCCTGCGCCGGGATCGCTGGGACTGGTGAGCGCGACTCCACGCTGGACTCACGCCCCCTCCCAGCGGAGGGACCTGCTCCTCGCGCCCCAGCCGCAGATGCTGGAGTGCGTGTTGGGAGAGGTAGCAGAGGGAGTGGTTACAGGGCCCCCTATTCATCGCAGGGACAAAGCCGAGCAGGTCCCAGGCGGGTGTCAGCCTGCAGGTGTGTGGCTGCAGTGAGCGCACCTCCAGGTGTGCAGTGGGATGGGGGATAAAGGAAGCGCCACGGACGGCAGTGCTGCTCTGGGGGAAGTAGCGTCTGAGCCTGGAGGAGATGCTGCCCCCTGCGCACCTGCCCTCAGCAAGTTTGGGAGGCTCGCAGCCAGGACAGCAGGAGTTTGAGACCGTCTGAGTGCACCGCGTTTGACCCAGAGCTGGGCATCAGAAAGAAGGGGGTGCTGAGAGTGGATGGTCGAGACCCGCAGAGCAAAAGGGTGGGGAGAGAAAGGGAAGGAGACAATGTGTGCTCCGAAGGGGAGAAGAAAGTCCAGGTAAGAGAGAACAGCAGAGTGAGGAGAGGAGGTACTGTCACCCGGTATGTGTGACAGCCTGTGTGTGTCCCAAAGGCTTGCACCTTCCCTTGAGCTGGGCTTCAAGGCACCAGTCACTGGGATGACCAGGCAGGGCCTGGGTGCCCGGGCCACTCTGCCCTGCAACTGAGGTGTCCAGCCAGCTCAGGCAGGGATGGGAGCAGGAGGGGGTGACAGGCTGCAGTCCTGGGACTGGTCTACTGAAGAGGGAAGCCCGGCCAGCCTGGGGCCCTCTGTCCAGCCACACTGGCTCTGCCCTGGCCAGCCTCATCCTGTGCTGGCTATGAGAGCAAGAGAGGATGGGATGGGTGGGGTAGAGTGGATGGGGGGCTTGCCTTAGTCTGGAGGCCCTGCCTCTTCCCAGACCTTCTTGGTCCCCTAGAACCTGGGACAGAGTAAGGAATCAATCACCCTGGGTAGCCATTGAGCCCACAAGTGTGGGACTTGGAGAGATCTGTGTTTGAACCATGTGACCTGGGTGAGCCTTCTTATGCCTCAGAACCTCATCCACTCCATCTGCAATGGGCAGGCAAGAGGGGGTAACAGTGCCCTCTGGGCATTGATGATTAAAGGAGGTGATGCCAGGCACACTGGAGATACTCTGTCACCTGTAGCTGCCACTTTGATGCTTGTGCTGGGGCTGGGGGCCAGCCTGGGGTGGCATCTGAGCTGGGCTGTTGTCCGTCACTCTGCAGACACACAGGGAGCATTTGGGGTCACCTCTGATGTGTTTATCCCTAGGTTGCTGTCAGCAGGGCCAGAAGACCTCTGTAAATATTTATCCATCCCAGTTCCCAGCTTTCAGGGTTGACGAAAGCCCTGAAGTCCGGTGGGATGAACCTGCCTTCCCTCCTAGAGGCAGCAGGGGAGGGGAGGAAGGGGGAAGTTTAGGAAGTTTAGGGAGAGAAGGTAAACCTGCTTACCAACTGGCTGTATGATTTGGGCAGGTTGTTTGACCTCTCTGGGCCTCAGAGGGACAGGATGCTGCATAGAGTGGCTTGGTGATGCTCCCGTGTTCCTCACAGCCTAACCAAGTGCCCTCCTTTCAGGCTCACCTCCAAACAGAGGAAGGCACAGCTCTGATTATTATCCCATTGGACAGATAGAAACTGAGGCCCAGAGACTGGCACAACTAGTCTGGCCTTACCCAATTGTTTCATAGCGTGGGGTCCTCCTTTATCTCCCCTCTGTCTGGTGCCACCCATTTTCTGGATTGGAAGTTGACCCAGGGGCTGAGCCTCTGAGCTCCGCCAGAAGACTGGGTAAGTGGAGAAATTCCTTGAGCGTGTCTGAGGCTGTGGTTTGGTGCCTGCCAGAGGAGGGCAGGGCTGGGCCAGCCAGGCACCCACCACAAAGCAGGCCAAGGGAGGCTGCTGGCCGAGGAGGGAATGCACTGGGAGCAGAAACATTTCTTAGGAATGTGGGTTTTGGAGGTAAGCCAAGAGCGGACTGGGTGGGGGGGTGGGTAGGGGAAAGTTCCAGAGCGGGAGGCATGAGCCCCAGGTCTAGGCCCCGCTCTTCCCTGACGTGCTGTGTGACCCTGGGCAAAGTCCTTGGCCTCTCTGGGCTCTGTTTTATCCTCTGCAAAATGAGGGGATGCCTGCTCCCCAAACTCTCCAGGGCTGTAGATGAGCCAGGAGTGGTCTGTGTCCCCCCACCTCACCTCACTGAATCCCATATTCCTGGGAGGACCAAGCACACCCATCGTAGGAATCGGCAAGCTGCTTCGTGCCAGGCCTTGCAGCTAGGGCATCTAGCCCCAGGCCAGAAAGGACTCCAAAAGATGAAGTGTGGGGGGGTCAGTGAGGAAGGGAGTATGTGTCCCATCCCAGTAATGGGGAACCTGAGGCCAATAGCTGTTAAATATGGGCTCTAAGTAAAAAAAAGTCGCACCTGCTGGAGGCCTAGATTCTAGCATCTCCTGCTCACTCGCTCTCTGAGATCAATGAGCGAGACGTGGAGAGGGAGCAAGGGGCCTCTGACTTGCCGGGAAAACCTGCACGAGGAGCTTTTCTTCTCTGGGCCTGGAAGCTCCCTTCTAACTGCAAATTCTGTTTTACAATTTTAGTCTGGAGATTTTTGGGGGGAGCTGGAGGTGCGGTGGGTGGTGGGAGCCACAGAGGCTTTGGTAAGAGCAAATTCCCGAGCAGAGGGACAGGAGGGCCTGCAGGGCAAGGAGCCGGGCAGGTAAGAGGCGCTTCTCTGCCAGATGCTGCAGCAGGCATTACAGAAGGATACCATGCAGCCCTGTGCTGTGGCACCACCCCCATTTGATGGATGGGGAAGTTGAGGCTAAGAGAGGACAGTGACTTGTCCAGAGTCACCATGGCATAGAACTAGGCCTTCTGAACTTCAGAGCTTGGCTCTTTTTGCTGCACTGAAAGTGCCATGATCCAGAAGTCCGGACGTGGACTTGGTGCCTCATGGGGAAGGAGAGGAAGGGATAGTGGAGGGTGTGTGGGGTGTGTCCATGGCTCCACAGCTGTCCCTCCATGGCTGGCTGCACAGGCTCACTAAGGGCAGAGGCCGAGGCCACGGGCATAAGCAGAGCTAGGCTCTGGGCTGTTTGGGGCTCCCAGGGGACAACACAGCTCTGCCCTTACCAGGGAGGGTCCTCATACCCCTGCCAGGGTTGAGGGAAGGAATCTCTTTCTCCGGTAGGTCAAGGGGGCAGTGTGGCAGGGAGGAGGGGCAGGCCCTTGTGGCTAGTCTGCAGACCTGGGGTCCATATCCTCAATGTGAGACCCTGGATATGAATTGTCCCCACCTACGGTAGGGGGGAGTGGAGGCTTAATGAGCCTGCCCCCAGAATGCCTGGGAAGTGGCAGGTGCTTAATAATTTCCCGTCCCTTCTCTTCTGTCACTAAGGTGTCACTAAGGAAGGACGACTCAAGCCCTGAAGAGCAGAGCACAGGTAGCAGGGAGCAGGGTGGGCCTTGAGTGAGCACAGACAGTCCATGACCTGCCAGCTGTTACCATAGCAAGTTGCTTAACTTCTCTGGGATCCATTTCCTCATCTAAGGAATGCAGGTGATGATGGTGGCATTGGTGAGAAGTTCCACTGGGGCTAAGAGCATGTCCATGGAGCTGTTGCCAGGGTCCTGGCCTGCAGCAGTAATAAGTATTTAACAATAAGCCCGGAATCGGCTGGAACCCACATCCCAGTGGGGCTGCACTCTGCCAGAGAACCATGCAACAAGCAGGCTCTGAAAGTGGGGGGAAAACAGCTCCAGGGTCTCACACCCTTAATAGTTCCATAGCCCCCATGTTCAGAAGGCCCCTTGATGTTGGGGTGTTCTTGGGAGTTGAGTCCTCAGCTCGGGGATCGGGCGTTTAGAGGCCTGGGATGCTGACCCTGGGGCATCTGGGGCCTGGGACAGCTGCCATAGGCTGAGGGTGCAGCGGAGGCTGAGTGGCCAGGCTCTTGCCCTAAATATGGCTGTGGGGAGGCTACAGTCGCCCAGACCAGACAGGTGCTCAGTCTCCCAGCAGACAGCACAGCTCCATCTTTCTCCTCCAGTGCAGGAAAGAGACTTAGATTTGTGCTGTTCTGAGCCAGGCCTCAGCCTTAGGCCTGGGATGCCAGGGTCCTTGCATGGTCCTGCCACACCCTTGCTGTGTGACCTCACGGGGTCTCCCACCCTCTCTGAGCTCCTGTTTTTCTCATGCACGAGAACTGTGACTTCTGCCCTGGGGACTTGCAAAGAGTAGGAGGATGTCACTTAGGTCAGAATTGCCATCTGTGCTTGTGGGGCTTCAGTAGGTGGGCCCGGGTGCCTGGCAACTATCTCCCCCCGCCACTGCATGGCAGGCAGATGGCAGATCTAGCTCCCGCTGTGCACCTGGCCCTGGTGGGGTGTAAGCAAAACCGCCTGTGATGGAAGTCAGGCCTCAGTTACCAGGAGCCCTTCCCGGGAGCCAGGCCTGTGCTAAGTGCTCCATACGCATCATCTTGTCCAGTCCTCAGGGGGACACTCTGGGGAGGCACCACCATCCCCACTGGTCAGGTGAGCAAACCGCACTGCAGGGCTGCAGCCCCTCCATGCTGGGGGAGGACAGGGACATCCTGGGCAGGAGAGATGGCAGAGCCTGCTCACGTGACCGGGGAGGCAGAGGGGGGGTGGTCCAGGTGTGCCTGAGCGTCGCGGACACAGGAAGAAAGGGCGGTGGAGATGAGTTTGCTGGGGGTTGAGGGGGGAGCAGGAGGAACTTGCCTGGTGTTTCCTTGGGAGCTTTTTGGGGTCTATTCTGGGGGTGTGTGGAGAATACAGTCGGGGGCTCATAGCCAGTTTACCCCCACCCAGACCTCACTGGCCTGAGTAGCTGGAGTAGGTGACAGGCAGCCCAGGGCCCTCTGGGACAGGGCAGGGAGGCAGGCTGATGCCTTTAAAGAGGTGTCAGGAAACCAGAGAGTAAGCCCAGTGCCAAAGGCCCTGCTGTGTGCTGGCGCCCTTCTCTCCCTGTTTGCCCAGCCACACGGTGGGCCAGGGCTGTGCCTGGTATGCTGGGCCACACCTCTAACCACAGGCCACGAGGACCCGAGGCCTGACCAGGCCCTCGCGTTCTCTGTCCTGCCCAGGATGCACACCGCCGCCACCCTGTGAGGAGGGGGCTGCAGCCTTGGCATGCAGCTCTGCCCAGTAGCCTGGCGCCTGCCCCTGCCACCCAGGAGGCCTCCCGGCCTGCCAGCGGCCCCAGGCCCCCCCGCTGCGGCGTGCCTGACCCACCTGATGGGCTGAGTGCCCGCAACCGGCAGAAGCGGTTCGTGCTGTCGGGCGGGCGCTGGGAGAAGACGGACCTCACCTACAGGTAGGGGCTGGGGGCTGCGTGAGCAGGACTTGAGGACGCTACCTGTGTGTCCGTGTGTGAGCCTGTCACCTTCACAGCTGCTTCTTGAGACACACACCAGGGCCAGATCTGTGTGGCTAATGGACCTGTGTGCCTGCTGACCCCCCAGCCATCCATGGACCAACACCTTGAAACCCCGACTTAGACACATACATGAACAAACACCCCCCCACACACGGACACCCTCCCTCAGCAAAGGGGAGTGCCTCTGTCATCACCCGAGGGGTCTCAGTACATGCTTGGGGATGGGTCTTCAGTCACCCAGGCAGCCTTTACTGGGGACCTATAAAGGCCAGGCCTGGGCTCCACGGTGAAGGAGGGAGCCCTGTTCTCTTGGGAAGGTGGGCGTCAGTCACATGACTGTCCAGTTTGGGCTTGGTGCAGGTGGAGACAGCAGGGAGTGGGGGTAGATAGGAGCGGGCTCCTCACTGGGTGATGGGGGTGGGGGCACCCAGGGCAGGTGATGGGGAGGCTGAGGCTCACATATGCTGCTTGCAGCCCCTCAGCCCGGGAGCAAAGAACGGTCTGGTGTCACATGGCGTTGGAGCTGAGACTGTGGGGTCCTCAGGAACTTCCTGGGTGGGGACCTTGAAACCAAGAGGGGTCTTGAGGGGCTGAGGTCTCCCCATAGTGAGTGGCGCTGTAGGGTCTAGAACATGGGTCTTGGGACTCCTGGCCCTGTGTTCTTTCCACTGAGTGCAGACACCTGTGCATGCCTAAGTACATACAGACCCACACAAAGATGTGTCTGCATGGCCAGGGAGACTGATATGCTGCACCCAAGGCCCAGAGCGCACCTGGCCCGTGTCCCGAGTGTACACACACCCACCAAGCATTTAGGGGCAGCTCCTGACCCCTCAGCCATCAGGGGCTGCCCCTGCCCCAAGGCCCAGGCCCCTCCACCTCCCACCAGGATCCTCCGGTTCCCATGGCAGCTGGTACGGGAGCAGGTGCGGCAGACGGTGGCAGAGGCCTTGCAGGTGTGGAGCGAGGTGACGCCACTCACCTTCACTGAGGTGCACGAGGGCCGTGCTGACATCATGATCGACTTCACCAGGTGACCTGGCAGCCTGGGATCCCTCAGGGAACGGCCCCGCCTGCCAGCAGCCACTGACTCTGCCCCCACCTGCACACAGGTACTGGCATGGGGACAACCTGCCGTTTGATGGGCCTGGGGGCATCCTGGCCCACGCTTTCTTCCCCAAGACCCACCGAGAAGGGGACGTCCACTTCGACTATGATGAGACCTGGACTGTCGGGGACAACCAGGGTATGGGCTGGGTACCCATTTTCCAGATGGGGCAACTGAAGGTCATAGAGAATGGGTACTTGCCAAGGTCCCTGAGCTGGGGTCTGGAGCGTGGGTGTCTTGTGGCAGGAGGTCGAGGGATTGCTGACCCACTTCCCTTCTCCAGGCACAGACCTGCTGCAGGTGGCAGCCCACGAGTTTGGCCATGTGCTGGGGCTACAGCACACAACAGCAGCCAAGGCCCTGATGTCCCCTTTCTACACCTTCCGCTACCCACTGAGCCTCAGCCCAGATGACCGCAGGGGCATCCAACACCTATATGGCCAGCCCCGGCTTGCCTCCACCTCCAGGGCCCCGGCCCCAGGTCCTCGAGCTGGGATGGACACTAACGAGATTGCTCCACTGGAGGTGAGACTTGGGAGGGTGGGAAGTCAGGAGGTGGGGCCCCACCCCTGGCTCCCCCTCCCCTGCTGGCCTCTGTGGCTGCAGCATGTGCCCTCAGCACAGACCCCTCTCCCTTCAAGCCGGAAGCCCCACCAGATGCCTGCGAGGCCTCCTTTGATGCGGTCTCCACCATCCGAGGCGAGCTCTTCTTTTTCAAGGCGGGCTTTGTGTGGCGGCTGCGCGGGGGCCGGCTGCAGCCTGGCTACCCAGCACTGGCCTCTCGCCACTGGCAGGGACTGCCCAGCCCTGTGGATGCGGCCTTCGAGGATGCCCAGGGCCACATTTGGTTCTTCCAAGGTGAGTGGAGGTTGAGGGTCTGCTCAAGGGACTTCCTGGAGCCAGGAATGTCACGCCAAGGGTAGGAATAGACAGATGGATCCCCAGGGACACAGTGGGCAGGGAGAGGGTGCCCCAAAGTCTGGGAGCCAAGGGACAGTGTGGCTCACTCCTCCAGCACAACTGGGAGGCTCCAGAGGAGGCAGCTCTTGAGATGGGAGCAGCATAGGCGGTATTGCACATCCAACCCTCAAAGCCACCCCATGGGGTAGGGCGCTAGAGATAAGGCCTCTGGGGCTCAGAGGCAGTGAAGGGACTCACCAAGCTGCAGCTTGGAAAAGGCAGAGCAGGGATTTGATCCAGGTCTGTGACCCTGGAGCTGTGATTTCAGCCTTCAGCTGGCAGAAATGAGACCATGGAGCCTTCCAAGTGCCAGAGACTTCAGAAACAAAGGTGCAGCGTGCTAAACCTGCATGTGGGTTCTGGGGCAGCAGGGGCCCAGGGAGTGGTCAGTGGGCATTTGTCACAGACAAATGCCAGGGCAAAGGGCAGGAGCCCAGGCAGCCCTCTGCTGACTATAGTAACCTCACCCATGTGGTACTTTACAGAGCCTTCACCCAAGCTGGCTCCCACTTCCCTCTGGGGATGTGGAGTGCCAAGCAGGCATTATTGGCCCCCGTGTTTTATGGGCAAGGAAACTGAGGCTGGAAGAGTCTGTGGTGATGTCTGAGCAGGTCTATGGTGGCTGGGCATGGCGGTGGTGACTTGGCAGCTCCTTGCAGCCTCTCCTCTCTGACAGGTGCTCAGTACTGGGTGTATGACGGTGAGAAGCCAGTCCTGGGCCCTGCACCCCTCTCTGAGCTGGGTCTGGTGGGATCCCCGGTCCATGCCGCCTTGGTCTGGGGTCCCGAGAAGAACAAGATCTACTTCTTCCGAGGAGGGGACTACTGGCGTTTCCATCCCAGCACCCGGCGTGTGGACAGTCCCGTGCCCCGCCGGGCCACTGACTGGCGAGGGGTGCCCTCTGAGATCGACGCTGCCTTCCAGGATGCGGATGGTGCGTTGAGGGTGGAGCGGTTGACGGGCGATGGGTACAGCAGCCGCATCGCCTGCCCAGTGGTGGCTGGGCCTCTTTGTCCAGCACCATCTGCCCTCCTCCTAGTAGCCAGGCAGTACTATACCTTGTGTTGCAGATGAAGAGACTGAGGGCCAGAGAAGTTCAGAGTCTTGCCCCAGTCCCTTGGTCACAGTCAGGAAAATATTAACCACTGCACACTGAGGGCTGACAATGCCCCAGGCATGGCTCTAAGCTCCTTACAAGTCTCGTGTACTTCTGAGAACAGCTGTCTGACCTGTTATGAACCCAGTTTCCAGAGGAGCAAACAGAGGCTCAGGCAATGAGGCCCCTAACCAGGGCCACCCAGGTGGACAGTGGCAGAGCCAGGACTCTCATCCAGGTGGTCCCTGCTCATAACCACTGAACAACCCAGCCTCCCACAATCGCAAAGGACTAGAGCCAGGTCAGGACTCACAGCCCAGTGCTCTTTCCCCTGCCAGCCCCCTCTTTGTTTCTGTGCTCTCTCCCCCATATTGGGATCTGCTGGGAGAGCTGTCCTGGGGTGGCCTCAGGCTCCAGGACTCCAGGACTCCAGGACTCCAGGATACCCATCTGTAGTCTAGTTGGTGGGTGCAGGAGAGAATGACATGGAGGGTGGTGAGAGCAGCGGGACTTGCTTTCTTGAGAGGCAGGACTTGGGGCGCTGAAGTTCCAGGAAGCTGTAAGTCTTGGTGTTAGCCTGGACCAGACCCTGGGGCAGATCGAAAGGTTCCCTGGAAGGAAGAAAGGTTCCGGAAGGCCGACCCTGGATCCTGCAAGGAACTCAGCAGGAGCCAAAGCCTGCCCACCCAGCCCTCCCCTATGCCTGTCCCTGGGTGCAGCCTGACAGGCAGGCACAGGGCCTGGTGTCCACTCACGCAGGCCTGACCTTCTCTTCTCAGGCTATGCCTATTTCCTGCGCGGCCGCCTCTACTGGAAGTTTGACCCTGTGAAGGTGAAGGCTCTGGAAGGCTTCCCCCGTCTCGTGGGCCCCGACTTCTTCGGCTGTGCCGAGGCTGCCAACACTTTCCTCTGACTACGGCTTGGATGTCCTCAGAGGTGCTGAGGACCAGGCTACAGATATCAGGCTAGAGACCCACAGCCATCTTTGTGACTGTGGGCACCAGGCATGGGACCAAGCCCGTGTCTCCTCAGGGGGGTGGGGTGGGGGTGAAATCACCATGACAACTGCAGGGAGGGCCACGCGGGTCGTGGTCACCTGCCAGCAACTGTCTGGGACTGGGTAGGGAGGCTTTGTCATTACTTAAGAGTGAGGGCAGCCTGGTGCAGGTCCCGGTCAAACCTGGCTGCTCTCCGTCTCCGTCCCTGTCTCTCAGGTTAGGACCTTGGCAGGGCTAGAGGAACCAGAGTGTCCTCACTCAATCCCTGCTGTGAGGTTCCTGCCAGGCCCCCAAGGCCTTCAGCCCTGGCTGAGCAACTGGGCCGAGGGGCAGGGCCCTTTCCTGAGAAGTCAGCTCTGGGTAGTGCTTCCATCTGCCTGTCTTCCAGCTGGTGATGCTGGAGCTCTGTTCCCCAGGATACAGGCCAAAAGGTCCACAGTCAGCTGGGGAGGGGGCAGGCTGCTTCCTGCAGGAGACCCCAGGCCCTGGAAGCCCCAACATACCTCAATCCTGTCCCAGGCCGGATCTTCCTGAAGCCCTCATCCAAGCACTGCTATCTTCTAAAGCCATGTAAATGTGTGTACAGTGTGTACAAAGCCTTTTTTTTCTTTTTTACTGAGGACTGTCATTAAACATGGTTGTTTTCTACCTGCCTGCCTGATCTCTCTTTGTGACTGTGCAGCCAGGATGGGGAGGCCCGGCTTGGGTCCAGCCCTACCCTGGGAGCCAGGGTCAAAACCCCCATCCCACCCCAAGCCCCTGGCCCTGGCCCTTGAGGCTGGGCACAATGCTTGGGGCTCCTCCTGCCCCATCCCCCCACCACATCTCATGGACACCAGCCGTGGCTTCTTAACTGGCTCCCTGTTTCCCTCAGTTCATCCTCAAGTGGTGGTCATTTTATCTGATCACGTCACACCCCAGCCCCATCGTAAAGTACAGTCACCCCTCCATATCTGTGGGCTCCACATCTCTGGATTCATCCAACTATAGAAAATATTTGAGAAAAAACAAGGATGGTTGTTTCTGCACTGAACATATACAGCCTTTTTTCTTTTTATTCCTCAACAATACAGTTTAACCATTTACATAGCATTTACACTGTATTAGGTATTATAAGGAATCCAGAGATGATTTAAAGTATACAGGAGGATGTGTAGGTTATATGCAAATATTACACCATTTTTTATCAGGGACTTGAGCATCCGTGGATTTTGGCATACACAGGAGTCCTGGAACCAATCCCCCATGGACACCAAGGGATGACTGTACTTTGGTTTGTCACCACTGTGGGGACACAGAACAAAACTCACGGTTACCATGGCCCCTCCTAACTCTCCCCAGTGTCTCCCTGCCCTGCCCAGCTCCACGTGTCTTCATAGTACCTATCACAGTGGCAGTTCCATCCGACTGAACCAGATGAAACTGTCCGTGGCGGGCCGTCTTTGACTCACTGCATTGTTCCATCGGGTACATGGATTGCTTTTACACTTTCAGTAGTGGTGGTCCCCGCCCGGCTGTAAGTGCCACAGGGCAGGGCTGTGCTTATCGTAGGCACAGAGTGCGGAGAGAATGGAGAAGGCGTCCCTCCCCTCCAACACTCATCTGATGCACCAGCCACACCCAACTCCACCGGGGCCTTTGAATACTGCCGGAACCCACCCAGTGTTGCCATTCTGCCCATCTCCAGTGCTGCAGGAATAGCTGTAGGCCTGGAACTGGGATATCTGTTCCTAGGAGCCCTCTTATCTGCTCAGCTGCACTGCAATTCGGGGCGGGGAAACTGAGGTGCCAGCCTGGGGTCGTAAAGCTCGCCCAGACCATTCAGGCTTCCAGATGTGGCTCCGTCCTCCTGGCCTTCAGGCCTCACTTTCTTCTCGCCTGGGCTGAGTTCCAGTTCTGGATGTAAGACTGGGAAAGCCGAGTCAGGGCCTCGGTGGCTATTTTTGTCCGTGAGAAAGCTTTCCTGGGTACCGTGACTTGGGAGGTAGCCTGGAGGAAGAGAAATTGGTCATGGCTCCTTTAAGGGGTCCGCGGGGACGCGCCTGGCCTTCTGTTTGGGCGGCGGCGCGCGCGTCGGCGTCGAAGCCCGCGCCTGCGCACTGAGGGCGGCCTGGTCGTCGTCTGCGGCGGCAGCTGAGGAACCAGGCGGAGACGCGAGCCCTCGGCCCGGCCCGCACTTCGCCTCCCGCCCTCGGTTCCCCTCGGCCCGGCGCGCCCCGGCCCCGCCCCGGCCCTCCCAGTCCCTCGCAGCCCGCCCCGGGCTACCCGCCTCCACTGCCGTAATGATGATGATGGCGCTGAGCAAGACCTTCGGGCAGAAGCCCGTCAAGTTCCAGCTGGAGGACGACGGCGAGTTCTATATGATCGGCTCCGAGGTAGCCCGCGGCACGTCCTCGCCCTCCCTGGGCCCGGCCCCGCGGGAGCCCCGGGGCGGGTCTGGGCGCCGGGAGCGCGCGTCTCCATTCATCGCGGCGGCGGGCGCGTGCGCGGGGCTGGGGCGTCGTGGGGGCGTGGCCTCGGGGCGGGCCTCTGGCGCCGCCCCCCGGTGACCTGGGTGTGCTTACCCTATTCGCCGGTCCCGGGTGCGCCCTGCCGCCGGGGCTTAGCGCGCCGCGAGAGGCCCCTGGTTCCGCGCTGAGTTGGTGCTGCTCCAGCCGGCCGCGGAGACGGCATGTTCGGTTAGCCCTTGCGGCGCTGGGGGGCTGCACTATTGCCCTTGGCCGTTTTGAGATGTTGCACGTCTCCCGTGCACCCCTCCCCCTTGGCTACTTGTGGGGTTCTGAAATCGCAGGTTGGAAACCTGGGGCCTACTGAAGGCTCATCCCCCATTGCATTTGTTGCCTCTGAGGTTGGCAGTGGAGGTGTTTTGACCTTTGTTTAGCAGGGAAGAAACAGATTGGGAGAAGGATGCTCGGTTTGGGGTGGATAAGGTCCCCAGTGCCTGAGCTAGATCTTTCAGCAATTCAGAAGCAATTGACGATTTGGATATCTGTAAACTGATTCTGAATTATTACAGGGGAAAGACCCTAAGGATCTTTAATCCTTAACTAGAGTGGCAGCACTTCGTTGAATCAGCTGGAACAGTGACTCTAGGAGAACCCTAACTGTCCCTTCAATGGGTGTTTGTTCTAAGTGTATTGATTTTTACAAATTGTTTCAAACTAGCCCTTTGTGGTCTGAAGGGTCCCCAGCTAGTATATATTCCTTTTAAAAAAGAGTGTGGGTAAACAATTCCGATGTGCAAATGTCAAGCAAATAGAATCTCTCATAAGGAGGTAAGTACCAGTCCTGGAGAATTAAAGCTGTTACAAAATGCCAAGAGTTGCCTCTCCTTGTAGCAGTTTTTAGTATTATACTCCAACATTTCATATTTTTTAAGCTTTTGGGGTTTTTCTTCACAATCGAGCATAGGGTGAATGAATTAAGCCTCCTGATGGTCACACTGAGGCTTTCAGGGTACCCCGTGATTCCTGTCTTGCGTTAGTTGTGTCAAGTTATGAGACCGGTGTTGTCAGTAGCATCAGAACTTTAGTGTTTGGATTGCATTTTCCACCAATTTCTTGTAGAGATGGGGTCTTGCTTTGGTGCCCAGGCTGGGTCTCAAACTCCTGGCCTCAAGTGATCCCTCCACCTCGGCCTTCCAAAGTGCTGGGGTTACAGGTGTGAGCCACCACACCTGGCCATGTATCTACCAATTTTTATCAAATAAAAAGGGCAGGATGCAATAAATTCATGTTCACATTATCACTTAAGTACTGCTGTTCAAAGATGGCTGTGCTGGGGAAATGGAGCCAGTGCCTGTCCATCTGGTGTGGCTCAGAATGGTCCTCATCAGCTGGTAGGCACCTACCTAAGTGCAGGCTGCAAAAGGCAGTTGAGTATGTAATACGGGGCAGGTTCTTTAAAGAAACCTTTACCTGATCTAATAGGTGGAAAAGTAATCAGTTTGGCCTTGATTCTGAGTGGGCGGTACTTTTGAAAAGAAAGCTTGCACTTATTAGGTGGAGCAAATTGAGAAGCAACACATGACCAGGTGGGAAGAACCTCAGGAGGCCTGGTTCCACCTCCGCATCACTTTTCTCATGTGTATAAAGAGACGCTTAGACTAGATGATCTCTAAGATCTTCCTCAAAACACATTTTGTAGAAAGCTAACTATAATCTTCTCTTTCAGCCCCTTCACTCCTGGTGCTGCTCCCTATTGAGTGAGAATAATAGTCCTGAGACAGATAGAGGAAGTTGCTCTCTTGGGCCTGGCTTAACAGTCATCAGACCTTTGGAGTTTAGGGAAGGGTTGAAGAGAACCATCTGTTGATATCCAGTAACTCCTATGACACTATTGGGTGGATGCCTCCAGCCCCCTTCCCCATGGAAACAGGCGTTGTATTCAGAGAGGTGGGCCAGCCATAGCAACACGCCCTAGTGCCTCCATGAAACATCTGTGGAGCTGCCTTGGAGGGCATTTGCCGTTGCTATGAGTGTGTGTCAGTGTTCTCCTGCCATATGTATGCAGTTTTGTTCACCAAGCCAGAGTCACAGAGCTAAGAGAACCCTAACAAGTCGCCAAGTCCAGCATCTTCATTTTATATTCAGAAAACCTAGGTCCAGAGAGGGCAAAGGCTGGTTCAGGGAAAAGCCAAGAAGGCAACCCCAGTCTCCTAAGTTCTGAAGGGGCCTTGAGCAGGGTCTAGGAGTCCTAGAGCCAGGCCTGCAAGGTGGTCATGGGGACGGTATTGTCAGTTTCTTTTCAAAAACTTAATGGATTCATGTCTTCATTGTGTGTAAAAACAAACAAACAAACAAACAAACAAAAAACTTAATGGAGGCTGGGCATAGTGGCTCGTGCCTGTAATCCCAGCACTCTGGGAGGCTGAGGCAGGAGGATCACTTGAGGCCAAGAGTTTGAGACCAGCCTGGGCAACACAGTGAGACCCCTTCTCTACCAAAAAAAAAAAAAATTAGCCAGGCATGGTGGTGCACACCTGTAGTCCCAGCTACTAAGGAGGCTGAGGCAGGAGGATCACTTGAGTCTAGGAGTTCAAGGCTACAGTGAGCTATGATCACACCACTGCACTCCAGCCTGGGTGACAGAGTGACCCGTGGATGGTAATGACACACAAGCCAAATAATGCCGAGGGGTCTGTGCTCTCTGTGTGGAACATGAGTGACTTGCTGTGGGTATTTTCCTCTCATGGTATTCAGCAGCTCTGGTTGTTGATTGCATAAGTCTTTCATTAATGAAAATAGAGAAACATCTTTATTTAATAAATATACTATGCTTGGTAGGTAAAATGGGAAAAATAATAGAAGTGGTCCTTTGTAGGGCGAAGTTCAGAATTGCTGAGCATTTGACAGACGGGTAGAGACCCAGAAAAAAGGGAAGTGATTCTAGGTCACAGATGGAGCCAGCATCTGGCACCTTGTGCACTGGCCATCCCCTGCATGTGACTCTGAAGTCAACGAGACAATGAGTTGTCTTTATAAAAAACTTCAGGACTGGGTTTCTTTTCCTTAAGAAAGGCATACTTTTAGTATTTGATACAAGCAAACAAACTATCGTTTGGGGCAGTAATGATTTATATAGCAGTCTGGTGATTTCCAATAAGTGCTTTTTAAACTCTTTGGAAAATTCCTTTGGTATCCCTGGTTTGAGTTTTGTTACTAAACAAAGCAACACAAGCCATGCGGGAAATTTTCCTGCGTCTGTCTAAAATTAAAAGACCTTTTTGGTGTTTATTACATCATAAAAATATCAAAGTCTTGTTCTTAAGATAAAAGAAGGTCAGGGAGGCCTTATGTTTCTGGAAAGTGCCAGAGATCATTAGTCCAAAATCAAAATAACTGAGAGCTTCTTGCTAAGCTCTGGGGCCTCCCTCTCAGGCATCTAGCCAGGCCTTTCAGAACTTGGTCCTGTTGTCCGGATGCACACATGCAGGCCAGATGTGCACTGCTGTTGAACCCTTGATATCAGCAGAATGTGTTTTATTGCTGCCTGAAAGCCGGGCGCCTGGGGGCCACCTCGAGGCCACTTGATCCGAGGAGCCTCTGCACCAGGACCCTCCCCTCCTGCATCTCCTGCGACCCTTATAATGAGCCTTCTTGCTTTACTCATAGGTGGGAAACTACCTCCGTATGTTCCGAGGTTCTCTGTACAAGAGATACCCCTCACTCTGGAGGCGACTAGCCACTGTGGAAGAGAGGAAGAAAATAGTTGCATCGTCACATGGTAAAAAAACAAAACCTAACACTAAGGGTGCGTCTTCACGAGGGTTTGTAAACCTGTTTCAAAACCACTCGCTTATGTCATGAAGATAAAACGTTTTCACTCCAGAGTGTCTTCACTGCAGCCTTGGCCTTAGGCAGGCAGGGAGCGTCCCGGGGCGGGGCTGCCCGCGTGCGCACCAGGCGAGAAAGCGGCTCCAGGGAGCCATTGGTGGTCCACTGGCAGGTATTTCCAGGGGGGCCGGCGGGTGCGTGAGGGGCTGGGGCCAGGACAGGAGCTGGTGCGGTGAAGACATGTTGGTCTCAAAACGTTTTAAGAATGCTGCGATGCTCTGCCATCTGCTGTGGGCGTGTTGCCATAGTCATCCTCCATGCAGCCTGTGCGGCGGGTGGTGGCCCCAGCTCCCACTCCCCTCTGGGGCTTTCACCGCTTGCTTTCCAGAGCACATCCATCCCGTAGCACTTCATCCTGGCCGCCAGTGTGCTAGAGCTCATGTGCATGTCCCCGCTTGTTGTGCCTGTGGTGTGCCTGGGGCTTGCTAGGTGAGCCGCCCCACACTAGAAGCTAGTGTGCTTTGGGCCGTGGCAGCTCTGTGCAGGGTGAAAGGATGCTCTATAGACACTCTGGGGGCTCCAATGGGAGACACTCACTCTCAAGGGGACATTTGGGTATGGACGCAGTGTGCTCTTTGGCAGGTGCCAAAACTATTTCCCACTTGGTAATGGCGCCTTGTAGACAGCTGCCCTGGGCCTGGGTGTGCGTGTGTGTGCACACGTGTGTATGTTTCGTGCGTGTGTGGTGCTTCCTAGTCTGTCCTGTTTGGTTGTGTCTGTAGGTGCTGATGTGGTTTTGTCCACTGTGTGAAAGTAGTGGTTCTTTTAATGCAGGAGCCGGAGCTGCTTTTTTATCTGCTGCTATAACATTTCCACTCACTTGCTTAAAATAATTTCCTTTTTGTTCCCCCTCTTCCCCCACTGGAGCACCAGTCACTAATGCAGTGAGTCCACAGCTTTGCTTCCCCCCTGCAAGTCCCTGGGTGAAGTCTTGGTGGCTCTTGCGCATTGTGCTTTGGAGATACCTTCCCCATAAGCGATTGATTTCTCCAGGAGAAGCCAGGCTGGGCCCACAGACAGGTAGCAGCTCTTGACCAAGTTTCCCTGGAAGAGCTAGGGGTCAAGTTGCCTAGAATCTGCCCTGCTTTCCAGGCAGCACATCTGGACTGGCTCGGGGATGGGAATTCATGTTTGGTGTGAAGCAGCTATTTCTACCTCTCTGGGCTCTTGTTTTAAAAGAAGAGTATTCTTCATCTTCCATCCCATCTCCTCACTTTGCATCGTGTTGTGGATTGCAGTGGTGTCAGACCTCTTCCCATTGGGGTGTTATTCTGGAGCCTTCCTTTGCCCCTGAGTGAGGACCAAGAGAATATGTTCGGGAGTTGAGAGTCCCTGTTGGCTGTGCTGTGCTGTGGCTGGTGCCGCTGCTGCCCTGAGTACTTCCTCTGCCCCTGAGCCAGTGCTCCTGGGGCAAATGAGTCCAAATCAGCCCATTGGAGGCTTTACTCAGACTAAATAGGGCTTCTAAATAAAGCATTCGTCCAGATTGCCCTTTTGGAAGAGGCCAGCATTTGGCAGTAGTGAGTTTGACACCTTGCTTTTCCCACCTCCTGCATGCGAGGACCTTGATGTGCTGCATCCACTTGGCTGGCTGCTTTGTGCTACCACTGCCAGCAGAGTGACCCAGTGGTGTCTCTTCACTTACAGATCATGGATATACAACTCTAGCCACCAGTGTGACTCTGCTAAAAGCCTCAGAGGTGGAGGAGATTCTGGACGGCAATGATGAGAAGTACAAGGCTGTGTCCATCAGCACGGAGCCCCCCACCTACCTCAGGTAACTTGTTCCTGGCCAGGGCATGCTCCTGGGACACCCAAGCGGACTTCTCTCCTACTCAGGAGCTAGTTGGTGTGAAGTTGAACTGAAATACTTTTTAACTTTTTACACACTATGCTTACAAATTTTCTTAGCTGGGTTTCTAAGTTTCTTTTGTGTCATTGGAATTCTTGAGAAACATAAGCTAAGTCCTGGATTCTGGAGAGCGGTTAGGAATACTTTGAGAATAGGACTAATTCGCCAGAAAAATTAGTGGCTCAGATAAACTCAAAAAAGAAACAAAACAATAGATTTGAATGTATAAAAACTTAGAACTGGCTGGGCGCAGTGGCTCACGGCTGTCATCCTAGCACTGTGGGAGGCCAAGGCAGGAGAATCGCTTAAGGTCAGGAGTTCGAGACCAGCCTGAGCAAGAGTGAGACCCATCTCTACAAAAAAATAGAAAAATTAGCTGGGTGGGGTGGGGCGAGCCTGTAGTCCCAGCTACTTGGGAGGCTGAGGCAGGAGGATCGCTTGAGCCCGGGAGTTTGAGGTTGCAGTGAGCTATGATGTCACCACTGCACTCCAGCCTGGGTGACAGAGAGAGACCCTGTCTCAAAAAAAAAAACCCAAAAAACTTAGAACCTTTACAAGAGTATTTACGGTAGCAATTTAAAAGGCAAGTAGTTGGAAAGTTACTGTGTTGCATGTAGAGTCTGTACATCCAGATTTATAAGACTAACTTGATATGGCAATAGATAAATAGGTAAAGGATAGTCCACATCCAGAAGTACAAGGAATAAACAGACATAGGAAGAGTATTTGTCTTCATGTGTAATTTTAGAAATTCAAAGTAAAAAAACAAAAAACTAGCAAAGTAAAGAATTGGGGAAGGTGTAGTAGAGCTGAACATTCACGCATGCGGGGCCAGCTCTGTAGACGAGTGTGCTCTTTTTGTAAAGCATTATGACATCAAACATCTTTTTTTCCTCTGGCCTGTTAATTTCATCCCTGGGAATTTATCCCAAAGAAATAACTAAACAAAATAAATCAGTGAACCCACTATATGCACAGAGATTCTTCACAGTGTCATGAGCAGTACTGGGGAACATGGAGCGGCTTGAGCGTCCGGCCTTAGGGAAGGGCCAGGTGAGTGACAATGCGGCCAAAGGCACTAGGATGTAACCCTTATGTGTTATCAGTAAGTAGATTCTGTAGCAACCGGGGACAGGGCTTGCGTGAGTGAGCATGCAGAGTACAAGATTGTACCTATCTACCTTATGCTTTCAGCTCTCAAGAAAATGTGCATTTCTCTGCACAAAAACCAGGGAGAACTAGGGGGTAATAAAGGATTATTGTTCAGAGTGATGTGGTTGTGGAAAATAATTTCTTTCCAGATTTTCTCTCGACTTTGCTATTGGATTGTTTTTATGATTCTCCCCTAAGAAAGGCGGCATGCCTCCAGCCCGGCCAGTGTTAGAGATGTGAGCTCTGCAGATTCCTTTTTCCCCAAGGGATGTGGTAAGAACATAAGATGGCTAGACCTTCCCAGGGACATCTCAGAAGGAAATTATGTACACATGGATGGCACTTTGAAGTCTGCACATGTCAGCTGGGAACCTTTTGTGGGGTGGTAAACAGTTTCTTGATGATCCTGTCATGTGAGGAACAGCTGAGGGCATCAAATCCTGTTACCCTGGAGGTCAGGTCTGCACAGGTAGGGGGGCAACAAAGGTTTGAGGGAAGCAGCATTGGCTGGCTGGCTCCACACTGCTCGGTCAGCCTGACAAGGGGACTGGCACCCTATCCTTCTGTCGCTGGGTAGTTCAGGCAGAGGCTGGGCATCCCCTCTCAGGGCTCTCAGGAAGGAAGGTAGAATTCTGTGACTCAGATTCTCAGATTCTGTGTATGGCTGTGTGTTAGTCACATGCACTGTGTCTGTGGTGACACGCTTGCATTATCCACTTGAGGTGGCTGCCAGACCTGGGATTGGGAGAGAGACGCTGCTGACATAGGGCAGGAGGTCGGGGCAGGGGCGGGAGTCGGGGGGCTCAGGCTCTAGGAGCCCGTCTAATCAGACAAGAGGAGGTGTTTGGGATCTGTTGTTTCTAAATACAGGCCCAGCTGCGTGGGAATTGCCCATGGAAGTTGCCAAGAATCCATATTCCTGGGCCCTACCCCAGAGAGAGGGAGTCACTTGATCTGGGTGGGACTCAGGAATTTGCTACTTAAAATTTTATACTGAGTAGTCTGTGTGACCAGGAATAGGAAGCATGGCCCAAATAGGCTATAGTAGGGACCTCGATCTTGCTGTCCCAGCTCTTAGTCTCTGCCCAAATTGGTTCCATGTTCCCCATTTTCTCAGGTCTCTGGTGTGAGGTGAGGGCCAATCATAAGCTCCCAGCAAGGCCTGCAGTGCAGGAGATCCCTCTAGTCCTGGCCGAACTGGTAATCGTAATCCCTTCCTGCCCCCACCCACAATCAAGAGGTGGTCCCGGACCTCAGCATCAGAGTCATAAGTGGCCCCTGCTTTAGAAGAAGAAAGAGTTAAAGGGCCCAGGGCCCAGGCAGGTGTTGACCATTGCCACTGCCCTCCGCCCCGTGGAAAGTGCTGGCTCGGAGTGTTTGTCATCACTTGCCCTGAACTGTTGCCTACAGTTATTGCAGGAGCCATTGTGTGGATGTTGGGGATACGCAGGGGAGTGATACAGCACTGCCCTTTCTTGCTCACAGTCTTGCCAGGGAAGATGGGAACATGCAGAGCACGGCAGGAACCCGAGGTCTTGTGTCTGTCTAACCCAGCCCTGGAGCTTCAGTTTAAAATCGCTTTTGGTATTTTCCTAGTAGTAAAAGCAACCTGGGATTTGGAGAAAAGAGCGAGCCCTTCATGGAACATGGGTTATTCAAATCACTTTGGGTGTCACCGTCTGGAGGGTATTTACCAATCCATCGCCTCATCTCAACTGCTCTGGAAGCTTGGAGGCCAGAGGCTTAGCCTCATCCATCTCAGGATGGTCGGCACATCCAAAATCACAGTTGGATTATATCTCTCCCTTCAAACCCCTTGGGGACTCCCAGCCACCTGCCGAGTAAAGTCACTTTCGGTGGAGCACGTGAGACCTGGAGATCAGGATTCTGCCACCAGCCTCAGCCCCCTCCCTCTGGGCCTCCTCCCTGGACTATTTACATCTCTCCTCCCTGCTGCTGCCATAGTCCGCCCCCCAGTGAATCCCAGCTCAGCATCAAAGTTGGACCTCAGCTCAGTGTTTAAGGCTCTGGTGTCTGCTGCTCTGGGAAGCCCCCCTGTTGTGCCCCTTCCCTGCATCAGGGATGTGCTTCTGTGGGAGTCATACTTGGTACGTAGCGTAGTATACCATGGCTGTGGGTCAACAGCCGACCCATGCCCTGTTGTGTCTGGTATCCCCTTTGTACCCTCGCCTGGTTGCCTGTAGGTGCCAGTGAGAGCCTGGGGAGGGGACCCCTGCAGCTCAGGGGTGCACAGATGACTCCCACAGGGACCTGGAGCCCAGCAGTGGGCATCCTCTGAGCACAAACTGATGCGTGGTGGACAGGATCGGTCTCCTAGACTGACGAGGGGGGATTTTCCTCTGTCTCCCCAGAGAACAGAAGGCCAAGAGGAACAGCCAGTGGGTGCCCACCCTGCCCAACAGCTCCCACCACCTGGACGCTGTGCCGTGCTCCACGACCATCAATAGGAACCGCATGGGCCGGGACAAGAAGAGGACCTTCCCCCTGTGGTGAGGCTGCGTCACCGCGCTCACCCTCTGCACGGCGTCCACCGTGGTTTGCCAACACATTTTAGTTTCCTCCTCCCCAGTGTTTCCTGAAATGCCACACTGCCTTCTCCTCCTTGAACTGCCTTTTTCCCCTGACTTCCAGATGTCATCTGTGGCTTTCTGCAGCCTCCCTGGCACTGCCTGCTGTAACCTCACTGTGTTCTCACTTCTCCAGCACCTTAAGCCGAGCTCCTGGGGGTGCAGTCCTTGGTCCCTTTCTTGCCCTCAGTTTCTCAGAGCAGGCCCCAGCCAGTCTGGTTCACATGCCCGTTCCCTGTGGCTGCTGCAATAAACCACCGCAAAGTGGGTGGCTTGGAGCAGCACAGGTTTCTTCTCTCACTGTTCTGGAGGCCAGGAGTCCAAAATCAGTTTGGGCTGAAATCAGGTGTGGGCGGGGCTGCGCTGCCTCCTGAGGCTCTTGGGGCACATCTGGTCCTTTCTTTTTCCAGCTCTGGTGGCTGTCGCGGTCCTTGGCTTGTGGCCGCATCACTCCAGTCTCCACCTCCGTGGTCACGTGGCCTCTGTGTGTGTGAAATCTCTCCCTGTCTGTCTCTTAGAATGACACTTGTGATATAATTTAGGGCTCACCCAGATAATCTCCTCTCAGGATCCTTCACTTAATCTCATCTGTAAAGTCCCTTCTTTTGGCCCTATGAGGTGATAGTCAGGTTTCGGGGGTTAGGACATAGATGTCTTTTGGGGACTGTTTTCAAGCTCCCACCCCATGTTCACCTCTGCGGCTCAGACCTCCCCAGCCGCCCTCACATCCTCAGCTGCCTGCTGCCTGCAGAATTCTCTGTCTCGGCCTGGTGATCCACCCTTCGCTTTCCCAACTCCTTCCTCTTTCTCACACCACAAGTCCAGTCTCAGTGCGTTCCTACTTGGGACCACCTTGGCCAGCTCCCCACAGCCCTTGCTGAGTGTTTGTAGCAGCCCCTGCCTGGCCTCCCTGCTGCGCTCTCAGCTTTGCAGCTGGCGTGGGACCTCTTCACTCCGTGCAGATCGTGTCACGCCTCCCCGCAGAATCCTCCAGGCTCCCTGTCACACTTGGAGCAGAAGCTGGTGCCACCACTGTGGCCATTCTCTGCCCTACTCACTCTGCCACAGCCACGTAAGCCTCCTCGCTACGCTGGGCCGCCCAGAGCTCCCGCCTGCAGGTCCCCCTGCTGAGGCGCGCTTCTTGCTCGGGCCCATCCTCCCTCTGCCCCTCTTTTCCTTCCCTCCTTTCCACCCTCCTCCCATCCCTATTTGAGTGTAACTTCCCCCTTTAGAATGGCCACTCCTGCCCCTTTCCCCATCCGTGTTTCCCAGGCATCCGTGCCCAGCACCCGGTGTGTTTCCCTTCTTGTATGTCATCTGCCTCCCAAGCTCCCTGAGGACAGTCCTCAGCCATCTCCGTGCTCCCAGACGCCCCGAGGCTTCCCCTGCCCTCCAGGCCCCTCTCAACGACCTGCCTGCCCATCTCTTCCCTCTTTGTCTTCCCAAAAGACTCAACTGCCTTGCTCAGGATCCTCCTGGGGCTTCCTCAGGGCAGAGGCCAGGTTCCGCAGCCCGAGAGGAGGAGGACTGTGGGTGCTTCCACACCCACTAGCTTTGCACTGTCCCCCGCAACTGCTCCTGATGGGCTCTGTGCTCTGCCTTCAGTGGTGTGTTGCTGTTCCTTCAGCGGTTCCCACGTTCTCCTGCCTCTTGGCCTTTGCTGGAATGTTTGCTCTTCTGGAAATGCCTTTTTCCCTTCCCACAGCTGTCTGTGAAAGTCCTGCCTTCTTTCAGGCTCAAATCTGCCTTTGCAGTGTGTCTAGGTCTTGTTATAACGCTGTCCAGGTTGGAACAGCAGCTTCCTGTCCATTCCCCATGCATCTGTGAAGCACGCAGTTCTGCCCTTTTGCAGCATTTGCCACAGACAGGCTGGCACTTGTCATTTACAGCTCTTCCTGCCCCCATTAAACTGTGGCTCTGCTGGCCTGGTCTGTGCTGCCTCAGATGTTAATTGACAAGTGGCCTTTCTCCCTAGCCAGGTCGGCAGTGACCCACGATGCAGAGAGGGAGGCTGAAAACTCGCATCCCGAGGACCTGGCGCCCTTGCTGACTGTTGTTGCCCTTTTACTTTCAGCTTTGATGACCACGACCCAGCTGTGATCCATGAGAACGCGTCCCAGCCTGAGGTGCTGGTCCCCATCCGGCTGGACATGGAGATCGATGGGCAGAAGCTGCGGGACGCCTTCACCTGGAACATGAATGGTATGAGGCGTTCTGTCTCTGCTGGGCCCAGCCGTCCCCTCTCCCCACCCATTATGTGCTAACGGGTCCCCTTTCCTGCCAGCTGCCTGTCAGGCAGATTTTGGACCTGACATTCAGGGCACCGTGGCACAGTTTTGGCAGGTGTGGACACTGGGTTCAGTCCTGGTACTGCTGCTATTCCCTAGGGGCTGGGTGTTTGAGCTTCAGGCTCCTTCTTCCCCCTTGAGGTTGGGTGGCCCAAGAAGCCTGGCATGGCAGGACACCAGTCCAAGTAGCTCGGGTGAAGATGACAATGCCACTCAGACCTGGTTCAGCCATCCAGCCCTGCACACACCTCCCCTTCAGCCCCATCTGCCACTCTGCTCCTGATTTGCAACGTTGTGCATGCGCTCTCATGCCTCTGCCCTCACGCTCACTGGTCTCCGCTATGGATGTCCTCACTCCGTAAGTCCTGGCTCACATATCATCTCTTCAGGCTCTTCCCGGGCTTCCAAAGTCCGAATGTAATTCTCTTTTTGTGCAAATGTAGACAGAAAGGTAGAAGGGTACGTGCCTCAGGGTGTTCTGTGTGCTTATCCTGTCTGGGAGGGATTATTTGTGTGTTTATTTTCTTCTTCTTGTTTTTTTTTTTTTTTGAGACAGAGTCTTGCTCTGTCACCCAGGCTGGAGTGCAGTGTCAATGATCATAGCTCACTGCAGCCTCGAATTTGTGGGCTCAAGCAATCCTCCTGCCTCAGCCTCCGGAGTAGCTGGGACTACAGGTGCACACCACCACGCCCGGCTAATTTTTTCTATTTTTGGTAGAGAGAGGGGACTCATTTTTGCTCAGGCTGGTCTCGATCTCTTGAGCTCAAGCGATCCTCCTGCCACAGCCTCCCAAAGTACTAGGATTACAGGCGTGAGCCACCGTGCCCGGCCTATTTTCTTCTTTATTTTTTTCCTAAGTATGACAGAATTTTTATAATGAACATATTATTTATATTCAGATAAAAAGCTGTATCATTTTTATTTTATTTTATTTTATTTTATTTTATTTTATTTTATTTTATTTTAGAGATGGGGTCTCGCTATGTTGTTTAGGCTGGTCTCCAATTCTTGGCCTCAAGCGACCCTCCTGCTTCAGCCTCAGCTGGGATTATAGGTGCTCATTACCACACCTGCTTTATCATTTTTAAATGCATAAAAGTTTAAAATCACCAGAGTCTCACCATTCTAATAATATTTTCAAATATTTTCAAATCCTACCTTTTCCCTCCTAGTTTTTTCCACATGCAAACATTTTTAACATAGTTGTCATTATAGTGCAAGTATCCTTTTATTTTATTTTTCTTCACCTTTAAGTATTTTCATGGTTTCTTTAGTCTTCATAATGGTGCAGAATTTTCTATTGGGTTGAGGTGCCTTACTTTGCTAAAACACCTCCTGCTATGGATGTCTCCATGGCTGATAACATATTTGCTTGCAGCATTTTCTCCCAGGCGAGGTTTCCTGAGGGAGAGTGTGAGTGGATGTTGATGTGTGGTTGCCTTGAGCTTTCGGGAAGGATTAGGCTGCTTCCTTTGGTCATCCCTAGGCACTCGACATGTCAGGCCTGAGTCCAGGGGCCTCTGCCCAGCCCTAGGTCTGAGAACCAGGTGCCTGCCCTCCAGGGCCCACAGGTTAGCTGGTAAGAGGGGACATTGGTGGGGGGAGGACACTGGCAAGAAGCTCTAGGAGGTTGTATTGAGTGGAGACGGGGCAGGTACAGTTCACTGGTGACACCCCAGCACGAGGACAGGACAGCCCATGGGTACCAGACCACCACCAGTGCTGCACATTGCCTGTTGTCTTTGCTGATTTCCCCACTTATCTCAGCTGGCTTACATCATAGTTACTTGTTAATTGCTCTCTCTCCCGCTCCATTTCAACCCTTTGAGGTCAGGGGGCTTGTTTTTTATTGCTGCTTTTCTAATAGTACTTAGCATAGAACCTGGCCAGTTGTTCAGACTGGATCAGTACACGTATTGTCTTGTTACTTTTCTTTCAGCAGCACGTAGAAAGTTCCCCTTTATTTACACTCCCACCCTGTTCGAGACGGGATGTAAGACAGCTTGCGTAAGGACACTGGGTACAAGAGACAAAAGCAAATGAAAAAGGAGGGGCTAGGAAAAGCCAGATAAAGGGGAAAATGAGGCTGAGCGATGCGAGAGGAAGCCAGCTCCCTGGTTGCTGCTCGGGTCTCAGCGGGTGCACATCGCTGCGCGGTGGCGTGGCCTCAGCACTTTAGAGCCCGGCAGAGCGAGATGTGAAGATTGGTCCCACGGTTCTCGCTGTGGTCAAGGTTGGCAGCAGCCTGTGGCTGCACAGAAGCAGAATCACGTATAGTACTTAGATCTGAGAGAACCTGTCCCCACAGCCCTCCTGAAGAGGACATACCGTGATGTAGCAAAGACCAGCGTCATCCATGAACTCCACCATGAGTTTCACTGGCCTGTTCCTCATAGGAGTCCTCGTGTAAAATACGCTCCCTACTGAATGTGATTTCGTACAAACACGTAGAGAACCACAATAGCGCTGTTCTGCAGACTATTCCTCAGCCCTGGGTGATATTTAGCATGTGTAAGGCCGTGATTCTTAAGTGGTGGTTAGGAGGCCATGCCAAAATTGCTACTGATTTCCTGTTTTTGGTCATATCTAATTTACTTTGAAATTCCAAATAATCTTAAAGGTGGTGTGAGAGTCTTTATCACAAAGGAATTTTAAAATGTGAAGCAGCCTTACTTGAGTAGCATGAGTGAACTCTGTGTTCTTTGGGCCATCCTTTGTCATCAGGATTTTTCTCAGATAAAGGCTCTTGGTAGGCATCATTTGTGATGAGTTAAGGGTTATCTTCTCTGAAAAGGACTTGAAGTGGAGCTTCTCTGAATTGTTGGTTCTGAAGTAAAACAACTTACCTATAGGGGAAAGACAATTAGAATGACAGTGGATTTCTCAGGAGAAGCCATGGAGGCCAGAGGAAGTGGCATGATATTTTTCAAGTGCTGAAAGAAAAGAACCGTTAACCTAGAATCCTATACCCAGTGAAAATATTCTTCGGGAATGGAGGGGGAATCAAGACACCTGCCTTAATGTTGAGTCAAGCGAGGGGTGTATTAAAATCCTCTAGAAAATATGAGTTGCCTAATGAGAACACATGGGTACATAGATGCCACCTTTGTCCACAAGGGAACAAGGGAATCCCCTCAGGAAAAGTTTGGAAATCTGCCCTGGCACACAGGCAAAGGGACGATCAGGGTCCTGAGCATCTATACCATAGGACATGGCTAAAGGAGGCAAGTTTTTAGAGATTTATATGCACATACTTACTTGGGACTCTTAAAAAAATTCAAATGAGGGCCAGGCGCGGTGGCTCACACCTGTAATCCTAGCACTCTGTGAGGCCGAGGCGGGAGGATTGCTTGAGCTCAGGAGTTCAAGGCCAGCCTGAGCAAGAGCGAGACCCTGTCTCTACTAAAAATAGAAAAATTAGCTGAGCATCATGGCGCGTGCCTGTAGTCCCAGCTACTTGGGAGGCTGAGGCAGGAGGATGGCTGGAGCCCAGCAGTTTGAGGTTGTAGTGAGCTACGATGGTGCCACTGTACTCTACCCAGGGCAACAAAAACAAGAACAAAAAAAACCCTCAAATGGTAGATTCAAGAAGCTGAGGGAACCCCAACAAGATTAATTAACCCAAAGCAATCTGTGCCAAAACACATCATATTTAAATTTCTGGAAACTAAATGCAAAGAAAAAATCTTGAAAGCAGGCATAGAAAAACAACCTACCTATAGGGGAAAGACAATTAGAATGACAGTGGATTTCTCATCAGAAGCCATGGAGGCCAGAGGAAGTGGCATTATATTTTTCAAGTGCTGAAAGAAAGGACTGTTAACCTAGAATCCTATACCCAGTGAAAATACCCTTCGGGAATGGAGGGGGAATCAAGACATTCTCAGATGAAAGAAAACTGTCACCTGCATGCCAACCCTAAAAGAAGAGATAAGAGAAGAAACTTTAGAACATCAGGAAGGAGGAAAACATGAGAAGCAAAAATGTGGATCCTTAAAATAGGCTTTCCTTCTCCTCTTGGGTTTTCCAAATTATGTTTGACAGTTGAAACAAAAATTATAACACTGTCTGGTGTAGTTCTAAATTTATGTAGAGGAAAGATTTAAGACAATTATAAATGGTTGAGGGTAAGGAGTATAAAGTGTGGTAAGGTTTCTTCCCTTCACTTGAATTGGTAAAATAAACCAATAGACTAATAAGTTACGTATACATAATGTAACAACTTAGAGAACCACTAAAAAATGTTATACAAAGAGATACCCTCAAAAACACTACAGAAAAATGAAAATGGAATTCTAAAAAATGTTCAAGTAACCTACAGGGAGACAGGAAAAAGGAAACAGAGAAAAAAACGAGAAAATAAAAATAAAATAGCAGACTTAAGCCCTAACATGCTAATAATTACCAGTTAAAAGACAGAGATTGGTAGAATGGATTTTTTTTAAATGACTGAACTATATATTATCTACAAGAAAGTCATTTGAAGTATAATGAAATAAGTAGGTTGAAAGTAAGATGGAAAAAGACAGAGACACTAATCAAAGGAAAGCAGAAGTGGCAATGTTAGTACCAAATAAAGCAGACTTCAAAGCAAAGAAAATTACCAGAGACAGAGAAGGACGTTAAATAATGATAAAAATGTCAGTCTACCAAGAAGACACAGCAATCCTAAATATGCATGCAGCAAATAACAGAGCTGGAAAATATGTGAAGCAAAGCAGATAGACTGAAAGGAGAAACAGCCAAATCCACGATCATATTGGAGACTTCAACATTCTTTTCTCAACAGCTGGGCAGAAAATCAGCAAGATGATATAAGAACTCAAAAACACCATCAACCAGAAGAATCTGACTAACGTTTGTAGAAAACTCCAGCATGGCTGGATACACATTCTTTTCAAGTGCTTATGGGACGTACACCATATACACCATACATGGGTCATAAAACAAGCCTCAACTAATTTAAAAGAACTGAAACCATACACAGTATGCTCGCTAGCCACCGTGGACTCATATTTTAAAACTAAACAGCACACTTCTGAGTAATTCGTGGTTCAGAGAGGAAGTCTATAGGAACATTGAAAACTATACATGGACCTGAATGAAAATGAAAACGCAACGTATCAAAATTTGTGGGATTCGGATAAAATCGTGCTATGAGGATAATCTGTAACACCAGTGCATATATTAGAAAACAGGAAAAGCGTCAAATCGATAATCTAAGCTCCCATCTCAAGAACCAAAAAAACAAAATGAGACCAAAGCAAGCAGAAGGAAGGACGTAATAAAGAGAAGAGTAGGAATCAATGCAATTGAAAATAAATACAGTGGAGAACATCAATGAGGCATAGCTGGTATTTTGAAAGATCAGTGAAATTGACAACCTCTAGCAAGACTGACAGAGAAGCGTAAGTTACCATTATCAAGGATAAGATGGGACATCGCTACAGACCCCGCAGATGCCAAAAGGAAGGGAATACCACAAACAACTTAAATGAAATGGATCAATTCCTTGTAAAACACATAAATTACGGCGTTCACCCAGCATCAGATAGATGATTTGAATTGCCCTGTAACTACTAAGGAAATAGGATTTATAACTTAAAACTCCCAAGGAAGAAATCTCCAGGCCTGTATGATTTCACTGAGCATCCTACCGAACATTTAAAGATGAATTAACACCAATCCTACGCAATCTCTTCCAGAAAATAGAAGAGGAGGCAGTATTTCCCAATCCATTTCACAAAGCTGGTATTACCCTGACACCAAACCTAAAGACAGTACCAAGAAAAGACAAACACAGACTAGTATCCCTTATGAATATAGATGCAAAATCCTTAGCAAAATATTAGCAAATAGAATTCAGCAATATATAATAAGAATTATACACCATGACCAAATGGGGTTTATTGCAGGGATGCAAGGCTGGTTCAGTGTTTGAAGCTCAATCAATGGAATCCACCATATTAACAGACTAAGGAAGAAATATCACATGATCACATCAATTGATGCAGAAAAAGCATTTGATAGAATTCAAAACCTGATGATAAAAACTCTCCGAAAAATAGGAATGGTGGGAAACAGCATCCATTTGATAAAGAGCATCTATTTAAAAAAAAAAAAAACAACAACTCTGTAGCTAACATATTTAATAGTGAAAGACTGAGTGCTTTCTCCCAAAGATGGGGAACAAGGCAAGGATGTCTGCTGTCACCGCTCTTATTCAACACAGTGTTGAAAGTTCTAGCTAGTGCAGTAAGACAAGAAAAGAAAATAAAAGACCATATAGATTGGAAAGGAAGAAATAAAATCCTATTTGCAAATGGCATGGTTGTCTATATAGAAAATCCCAAGGGATCTACAGAAAACTAGAACTAAACAGTTCAATAAGGTCACAGGATACAAGATAAACGTGCAACAATCAGTTGTATTTCTATATACTATTAATGAACATAGACACAGAAACTAAAAATACATTACTATTTATAATCACGCAATAAAAAGAGGAATATTTAGGTGTAAACCAACAAAACATGTACAGGACTTATATACCAAAACCTACAAAACTTGATGAAAGTAACTAAAGAAGATCTAAACAAGGCCAGGCATAGTGGCTCACACCTGTAATCCCAGCACTTTGGGAGGCCAAGATGGGAGGAACACTTGAGGCTAGGAGTTCAAGACCAGCCTGGGTGACATAGCAAGACCCCATCTCTACAAAATAAAAATTAGCTGAGTGTGGTGGCACACGCCTATAGTTCTAGCTTCTTGGGAGGCTGAGTCAGGAGGATTGCTTGAGCCCAGGAGTTCAAGGCTGCGCATTGAGCTATGATGACATCAGTGCACTCCAGCCTGGGTGACAGAGCAAGACCCTGTCTCTTTAAAAAAAAAAAAAAAAAAAATCTAAATGAATGGAGAGACGTACTATGTTCATGGTTAAAAGACTCAAGATACTGTCCATTCTCTCCAAACTGATATACAAGTTTAATGAAATTTCTATGAAAATCCCAGCAAGATTTTTTGTAGATATGGACAAGATAATTCTAAAATTTATATGGAAAGGCAAAGGAACTAAAATAGCTAAAGCGATTTTGAAAAAGAAGACTAAAGTGGGAGTAATCATTCTACCCAATCTCAAAGGTTACTATATAGCTGCAGTAATCAGGACTGTGGTATTTGTGCAATGACAGACACATGCATCGATGGGACAGAATTGACAATCCAGAAACAGACCCACACAAATATGCCCTCCTGATTTTTTACAAAGGTGCAAACTCAATGCAGTGAAGGAAGGATAGCCCTTTGAACAAAATGGTTCTGCAGCAATTGGACATCCATAGGCAAATAAATGAACCTTGAACTAAAAATTAACTCAGAATGCGTCACAGACTTAAATATGAAACATAGAACTATAGGCTAGGCACAGTGGCTCATGCCTAAAATCCTAGTACTTTCTAGCACTTTGGGAAGCCGAGGCAGAAGGATCACTTGAGGCCAGGAGTTCAAGACGAGCCTGAGCAAGAGCAAGACCCCGTCTCTAGAAAAAATAGAAAGATTAGCCAGGCATGCTGGTGCACGCCTATAGTCCCAGCTACTCAGGAGACTGAGGCAGGAGGGTCACTTGAGCCCAGGAGTTTGAGGTTGCAGTGAGCTATGACGATGACAACACCACTGCACTCTAGCCCAGGTGACAGAGCAAGATCCTGTGTCCAAAAAAAAAAGAAGAAAAGAAAGAAAGAAACATAAAACTATAAAACTGGGGGGGAAAAAAGGAGAAAATCTTGGGGAGCTAAGGCTAGACAAAGAGTTCTTAGACACCAAAAGCACAATCCATGACAGGAAATACTAAAAATTTGGACTTCATCAATATTAAAAACTTTGCTCAGCAACAGACACTGTTAAAAGGGTAAAAAGACAAGCTGCAGAGTGAGAGAAAATATTTCGAAACCACATATCCAATAAAAGACTAGGATCTAGACTATATAAAGCACTTTAAAAACTCAATAGTAAAAAGCAAACAATCCAGATAAAATGTGGGCAAAAGACATGAAGCGACATTTCGCTGAAGAAGATAGACAGATGGCAAAGAAACATTGAAAAGCTGTTCCACATTATTAGCTGCTAGGGAAATGCAAATTAAAACTGCACTATCGTTCCACACCTATAAAAAGTAGTGACAGCACCAATGCTGGTGAGGATGTGGAGGCACCAGGTCACTCATACATTGCTGGTGGGAACGTAGCATGGCTCAGCCACCCTGGAAAAGAGTTGGGCGGTTTCTTTTAAAAACCGAACATGCAAGTGCCATACAACCCAGCAGTTGCGCTCCGGGGCACTTATCCCGGAAAAATGAAGACGTGTTTACACAAAAGCCTACACACGGATGTTCACAGCAGCTTTATTCATAAAAACCAGAAACTGGAAACGACCCAGATGACCTTTGGAGGGTGAATAGTTAAACAATCCACTCCATACCTTGGAATGCCACTTGGCAATAAAAAGGAAGTAATGACCTGAATGAATCTCTGGAGAATTTTGCTAAGTGAAAAAGGCTAATCCCAAATAGTTACATACTATATGGTTCCATTTACACAATGTTCTTGAAATGATAAAATTGCAGACATGGAGACGGTTAGCAGTTGCCAGGGTTGGGGGGGTGGGAGTGGGAGGGACGTGCATGTGGCCATAAAGGGGCAGCAGGAGGGTCCTGGCGGTGAAGGACATGCCCTGTATCTTGCCTTTGGGATCCTGATTGTGAGATTATTCTCTTGTTTTGTAAGATGTTACCTGGGGGGAAACTGGGCACAGTGTGCATGGAATCTCTCCTGTGTTGTTTCTTACAACTGCATACGAATCTACAATTACCTCAAAGGAGAAAGTTGAGTAAAAAAAGTACTCTAGGCAATGTACTCACAGGGTGCTGAGCCTGAGCACTTGAGGTTTCTGCTGCAATCTCTGAAACACACTTGCCTTGCTGAATGAGCTGTTGCTGGGAGGCTGGGCTGCCCCACATGCTGTTAGGGCATCTGGTCTCCAGCCTGTCTTTCAGGCAGGGAGGAAATAGTGAGCTTTATCTGTTAAGCAGACCTGGTTCTCTGTGGTGGAATCATGCTGTCTGCTCTGGGAATTCTTTGCTGGCTTTGTCTTGGCTATGGCTTGTTCCAGTGAGGCGTCTTGGCAGTGAGGCTTGGGCTATGAGAGCTGTGCGGAGCAGGGAGAGAACGTTTGACGCGTGGGACCTTGCTGAGGTCTGGCTGGTCACAGAGGGTCCCTGTGAGTTCATACCTGGTGTGGTTGCATTTCCAGGATCTGGGATCTGTAGGGACCTTCACACTTGGCACCTTGTTGAGGTGCTGCTGCTGCAGTCACAGGCCCAGAAGTCTCTGTGGCTTGGCACAGTGTGTCTCACTCATGAGGCCTGGTGTAGGTCTGGTCTCTGTGCCATTGTGGGTGCCACCAGCCCAGCACGGGGGGAGGGGAGTGGAGATGGCACATGAACTCCAAAGTGCCTTTGCTTCCCTTGCCCCAAGCTCCTCATTGCTTAGGGTAATCAGTTCTCCCACACAGCTGTAAGGGTGCTGAGTAGTGCACAGACAGCGTGGAATGGGGGAGCACTTAGGGCCTTGACCACCCCAGAGGCATGGAAGAGGAGGTGTTTGCGGGGTGAGGGCCAAGGGGGTGCTTATCATGTGCTTCCTCCTCCCACTTCCAGTGTCCTGCAGGGCCACCCTCAGGCCCTAGTCATCCTTTGTATCTGGGGAGGTTTAGCAGAGGAGGAAGGGTGGAGGAGGCCAGACCAGGCCTGGTGAGATTAGGCCCCGAAGTCTGTTGGCCATCCCCTCCCTCTGCTGATTTCAGAGAAGCTGATGACCCCTGAGATGTTTTCGGAAATCCTCTGTGACGACCTGGATTTGAACCCGCTGACGTTCGTGCCAGCCATTGCCTCGGCCATCAGACAGCAGATTGAGTCCTACCCCACAGACAGCATCCTGGAGGACCAGTCGGACCAGCGTGTCATCATCAAGGTGGGTGCTGCCCGCCTGCACTGGGCCTTCCTGGTGGGGTGGGGGATGTCATGGAGCACTGGGGGTACACCCAGGCCTCAGCAGAAGTTTGTTTCTGGGTTTCATGCCATCTAGAAAGCCATCTTTCAGGCAGCACCTGGCTCTGCCTCCACCCCCCCAGGAAGGGCGTGGGCCAACTCTTCAGAATAAGATACATTCAGGAGGTGCTGCCGTGGCACTGCAGGATGCTAAGCAGAGCGCAGAGGTCCCGAGCAGGTAAAGGTTGCCGATGGGCAGAGTGGGGAAGCCCACAGCAGAGTGGGCAGCACTGCCGTGCTTTTCCTGTGGGCCAGGCCAGGCTGAGTGTGCCCCGAGCTGGCCCATTACCTGCTGAGATGCTGTCTTAGCCACCGTGGTACAGATGAAGAGGTGGGCACAGGGAGAGCTGAGGTTGCCTGCCCCTCACTGGCCAGCTGAGAGGTGGTAGACTGGCATTTGGGCCCAGGCCTGACCACTGCGGAGCCTGCTGGCATAACCCTCGCTGCTCTGGGCTGGGCTGGGTGTTGTGGGCCAGGGGAGCTTTGAAAACAGGAAGATGGGAGGAAAAGTGGGTGAAATTGGCACATGTGATGATCTTAAAATGTCAGTGATTTTGTTTGATCTGATTTTCACCATTTGGCTTCAATTTTAGAAAAACATTTATGTATAAAAATAAGAGCCATGTTACAAAGGGTTCCTGAAAATAGTATCTGGGGTGGGGGAACCTCAGGGGGGATGCCTGCTGGGACTGAGGGAAGCCTGTGCTCCGTGCGCCAGATGTAGTCCTGGCCCATTTCATCCTACAGCGTTCCCTTTGGTTCTCCCCGGGCACTTTAGAAAGATTTTGGAAAATAAAGGGGGGGATCTTCTGCAATCTTCTCTGTGGTTCCCCAAGTAGAAAACAACTAAATACTTCCTTTTTTCTTGATTAATTTTTTTAAATTGTGGTAGAATATTCATAACATAAAACTTACCTTTTTAACCATTTTCAAGCATACAGTTCAGTGGCATTAAGTATGTTCACGTTACCGGGCAGCCATTACCCCTGTCCATCACCCGAAATTTTATGATTATGTGAAACTGACGCTCTGGACCCACTAAACACTAACTCAACCATTCTCCCTTTCCCCAGTCCCTGACAACCACCTACGTCCTGTCTCTGTGACTTTGATGACTCTAGGTGCCTCATGGAAGTGGAATCATGCAGCATTTGTCATTTTGTGACTGGCTTATTTCACTTAGCATCATGTTTTCAAGGTTCATCTGTGCTGTAGCATGTGTCAGAATTTCCTTCCTTTTCAAGGCTGAATAATATTCCATTGTATGGATAAGTCACAGTTTGTTTATTCATCCATCAGTGGACACTTGGGTTTGCTTCCACATTTTGGCCATTGTGAATAGTGCTTCTATGAAAATGGTTATACAAATATGTGTGCATGTCACTACAGTTGTTTTGGGTATATACCCAGAAGTGGAATTGCTGGATCATAGGGTAGTTCTATTTTTACTGTTTTCAAGAACTGCCACACTGTTTTTCTCAGCAGCTACGCCATCTTAAATTCCCATCGGCAATGCACATGGGTTCCAATTTCTCTACATCCTCGCCAGCACTTGTTATTTTCTGTTTTTTGATAATAGCTGTACTATTGGGTGTGAAGTAGTATCTCATTGTGATTTTGGTTTGCATTTCCCTAATTAATTGGTGATGTTGAATATCTTTTCATGTGCTTATTGGCCATTTGTATATTTTCTTTGGAGAAATGTCTATTCAAATCCTTTGCCTATTTTTGAATCATTTTTATTTTTGTGTTTTGTTGTTGAGTTTTACCGGCCCTGTCTTCTGGATGTAATCCCTTATCAGACATGCGATTTGCAAATATTTTCTCCCATTCCGTGGGTTGCCTTTTTACTCTATTTATGATATCCTTTGATGTATAAAAGTTTTTAATTTTGATGATGTCCAATTTGTCTATTTTTTCTTTGTTGCCTATGCTTTTGGTGTCAAATCCAAGAATCATTGCCGAATCCAATGTCATGAAGCTTTTCTCCTGTGTTTTCTTCTAAGAGTTTTATAGTTTTAGCTCTTACATTTATGTCTTTCATCCATTTTGAGTTAATTTTTGCATATGGTGTTAAGTAAGTGTTCCACTTCATGCTTCTGCATGTGGATATCCAGTTTTCCCAACACTATTTGTTGAAAAGACTGTCCTTTCCTCCAGTGAATGGTCTTGGCCCCCTTGTCAAAAATCATGTAACCATGGGTGCGAGGGTTTGTTTCTGGTCCCTGTTCCACTGGTCTATGTGTCTGTCTTTATGCCAGTACCACACTGTTACGATTACTGTGGCTTTGTGGTAAGTTTTGAAATCAGGAAGTGTGAGACTCTCAACTTCGTTTTTTTTTTTTTTCCAAGATTGTTTTGGTTATTTGGGTTTTCTTGAAATTCCGTGTGGATTTTAGGATGGATTTTTGTATTTCTGAAAAAAAGTTACTGATATTTTTGATAGTGATTGCATTGAATTTGTAGATCACTTTAGTTAGTATTGATATCTTAATATTGTCTTCTAATCCATTTTATTTATGTCTTTAATTTCTTTCAGCAATGTTTTGTAGTTTTCGTTGTGTAAGTCTTTTATCTCTTTGGTTAAGTTAATTCCTGTGTATTTTATTCTTTTGGATGTTATTTTAAATGGAATTGTTTTATTAACTTTTTTCAGATTTTTCATTGTTAGTGTAGAGAAATGCAACTGGTTTTTGCATGTTGACTTTGTATACTGCTACTTTGCTGAATTCATTTATTAGTTCTAACAGTTTTTTGTGGCATTTTTAAGGATTTCAACAAATAAGATCATATCTTCTCTGAACAGAGATAACTTTACTTTTTCATTTCCAATTTGGATGCCTTTTGTTTCTTTTTCTTATGTAATTGCACTGGCTAGAACCTCTGATACTGTGTTGCATAGAAGTGGCAAGAGAGAGCATCTTTGTCTAGTTCCTATCTGAGAGGAAAAGCTTTCAGTCTCTCACCACTAAGTATGATGTTAACTGTGGGTTTTTCATTTATGGTTTTTATTACTTTGAGGTAGTTTCCTTCTATTCCTGGCTTGTTGAGTGTTTTTATCTTGAAAAGGTACTGAATTTTGTCTAATGCTTTTTTCTGTATCAACTGAGATGATCTTGTAGTTTTCCCCCTTCGTTTTGTAAATGTGATGTATTACACTGATGGATTTTTATATGTTGAACCATCCTTGCATTGCAGGAATAAACCCCACTTGGTCATGGTATGTAATCCTTTTCATATGCTGCTGAATTCGGTTTGCTAGAGATTATGTGAGGATTTTTGCATCAACATTCTTAAGAAGTATTGGTCTATAGTTTTCCTTTCTTGTAGTATCTTTGTCTGACTTTGATTTCAGGGCAATGAGTTTTAGAGTATTCCTTCTTGTTCACTGCTTTAGAAGAGTTTGAGAAGGACTGATGTTAGATCTTATTTAAATGTTTGGTGGAATTCACCAGTGAAACTGTCGGGTCCACGGCTTTTCTTCGTCAGGAGGTTTTTGATTACTCATCCAGTCTCCTTACTTGTTAATACCTTTATTTTGAGAAGAATATGAATTTGTTTCCCTTAACCTGTTTCAGTTTCACATTGTGACCAGCTAGCAGAAAAAATGCACAATTGAGAAAGAAGGGCATATCGTGGGGGAGAAGTGGGGTGGGTGGGTGTGGTAGTGGGTGCCTGGCATGCATCCCCAGTGCAGCCCACTGGCTCTGGAGGGCAGCCCTGAGGGCTCCGCTCCGTGCCCAACTTTGTCCCGTAACTGTGGTGAGGATGAGGCCTTGTGGGTTAACCCACCCAACCATGCGATTCCAAATGGCTGGGGTCAGCCACACGCAGGGTCCTCATGAGTCTGACCAGCTGGCTTCCTTGACATTTTTCTCAGAATTGAGCACCAGTTTTTGCTGTTGTTGTTGTTATCTTGGCGGGGCAGTTGGGCAGCCGTACAGAAAGTTGTCTGGCAGCTGTAAATCCTCCTGGGGCAGAGGCCTTCCCAGTGACCCTCCGACTTATCTATAATCCCCATCCATGGGATGGTGTTGGCTGGGAGGCTGTTGGGAGGCTGTCCATCCCCTGGTTGGGTTTCCTGCCCTGCCCTCTGAGGTCAGATCAGTGCCACGGGGCAAACACAGCCAGCCCAGGGAAGCCTGTGCTATGTTGGACAGTGCTGTGTCCTTGTAGGCACCTGACCTCAGGGACAGCATTCCATCTTGCAGGTGAGGAACTGAAGGTCATACCCAAGGTTTCCCATTTGTAACTGGGACTCAGAAGAAGAGCTGAGTTTTTCTGTGAGGATATCCTGTCTTGATCCTGGGACATGGCAGAGGGAAGACAGAAATCTTCGGACCGATGGCACCTGAGGTGTGTCTCCTCAGAACGCAGAGCCTAGGTTGGGGCAGCCTCTTACAGGTCTTCTTGGCAATGCTGAGACCAAGGCCCAGGCCTGGCTGCCTTTACTAGGGCCCCCGGCCCGGGTTGGCCCACTCTGTTCCAGGCACTCGGAGATGTGGTGCTAATGAGGTTCCAGCGGCACTCGCCAGGCCCTGTCTGGGGAGCACACAGGGGTGTGGACAGATGTGAGTTAAGGCTGGGGAGATGGGCAGAAGCCCACACCACTGTGTGCCTGCTTGGGAGTCCTGGCCCTGCCTCGCCTCTGAATCCACCTGGAGTCCATCCGCTCCTCACCACCCTACCAATGCCACCACTCACCAGACAGCTCCCTCCCGCAGAGGTTTTAGCGTGGAGCCAGAGTGCCTCTCTTCTGCTCAAAATACTCCAGAAGCTTCCCACATCCCTGTGGAAGCCGAGTATCTCCAACTGCCTCAGGGCCCTACCTGGCCTTGGCTCTGGCCCCTGGCCACCCTCATATCCTCCCCTTATCCCCTCACTGGGCAGACCCAGGTGCCAGGCCTCACCTCCTCAGGCCTTTGCATTGCTGTGTCCCCTGCCAGGACCCTTCCCCCCAGGGAGCCACATGCCTGCGCTCTGGGCACATTCAGTTCTTCCCAAAGGCCCCCTTCCCCAGGAGGCCTTCCTGGCCTCCTGACTACTGAGACCAGCCCCGGCTTTCTTCCCTTCCCTCAGGTCTCTCCCTGGCACTTAATGCTGTCTGACACACCATGAGCTCACTCGCTTAACTTGCTTAGTGTCTGTCTCTCCCTCATCCCCTTCAGGACGGCTTTTTAAAAATTATTTATTTATTTATTTATTTTTACGAGAAAGGGTCTTACTATGTTGCCCAGGCTGGTCTGGTCTCAAACTCCTGGGATCAAGCGATCCTCCCACCTCAGCCTCCCAAGTTGCTGGGTCTACAGGTGCCACCACGCCAGGCTAGGGCAGCTTTTAGAATGTTTGTCTCCCCTGTGCCTCTCCGTGGCAGGCACATGATCTATACTTTTGAATAAAACGTATGTGTTAATGACCAAATGGCAGGGGACAGAAACCACCCATCCATGAGCCCAGGGCAGGGAGGGCTTACCAGGTGTGAGCCACGTGCCTTGGTCCTGTGGGGTGCTGTTCGGTGTTTCCTCGCTGCTGCACGTTCTTTCTGGGCCCAGTGCCGATGTGGTTTGTTCAGTGTTTGGTTCCAGTTGGGAAGGGCCAGTTGCTCCCGATTCTGATCTGCAAACCTGCGTTGATGGCTGGGCGTGGGTGCACATGGAGACAGGAAAGGACGTGGGGCTCGGCCGCAGCCTGGACCGCGCGCCCTGTGCTGTGTGCAGGATGCTGCGGCTCTGCCTGCCCTCAGCTCCCTCCCTCTACTTGCTGCTAGTGCTGCTGCGAGGGTTCCTTGAATCCTGAAACAAACGCTGTCAAGCTTGTGCTGGGATTCCTGACTGAGACCACCTCAGACTGCCCTAAGTGCTGTGAGGAAGGAGGAGGGGAGGGTGTGGAAACAGGCTGGTGAGGAGGGAGGGCTCAGGAGCCGACACTTTAGCTAAGAACAGATGCTGAGAGGAAGCTGGTCCTGCCCAGCTGAGGGGAAGAACATTCTAGTGAGCGGGAGGTGGTGTGTGGGGCTTAGGGTTTCATGAACATGGTCAGGGATTGGGGGTCCCTCATTTCTCTGAAGGGAGGCAGAAGTCCCCAGGAGGGCTGGGCTCTGAGGTGTCGCCAGTTCACCAGGCATCTGCTGGCCTGTCCCTCAATCCTTGTCTTAAGAGCCGAGGGACAGAGTCATGAATGGACAGGTGCACCGTGGCCTCCTGGCCCCAAGGAGCCCCACGCAGCAGTGAGGGACAGCCCCAGCCGTGAGCTACAGCAGTTAGAGTCAGGTGGGCATGATGCGGAGGGAACGAAGCCAGACCCTGCAGGGTCCATCCTGTGTGATTCAGTGACATCCAATTCAGGACAGCCATAGCTAATCTGGGGACGAGAAGTGGCTCCGGGGGGCGGGTATAGGTGGGAGCTCCCAGGATGCAGGCTGTATTCTGTCTGGGTCTGGGCGCTAGTTTCCCTGGTATCCACTTGGGAGAGCTGGCTGACTGCACGCCAGGCCTGAGCCCTCTGGCCGCTGGTCACAGCCAGCAGGGTGCGCGCTGGGGAGCGTGGGAGGAGCCTGCCCAGTGCTCTGCCCTCCTCCACGGCGTGCCTGCCCGTGCCTGTCGCCCCTGAGGGTTGGTCCAGGTCGGGGCGCGTCTGTGGACACGCTTGGCAAGTTAATCTCCGAGAGGGACAAACTCCGTGAAGGAACAGAGTAAGGGCACAGACATCGGCCTAGGACAGGGCTTAGGGACAGTCTGTGATGAGTGCCATTTGAGCTGAGCCCTGGCCAGTGCAGTCAGGTAAAGACGAACAGCAGGTGGGGCGAAGGGCGGAAAGGAGGGGCCTGGCTGCATGCGGAGCAAGGGGGACGGCATGAAGGTGAGGGGTGCCCAGGGCCGCATCGGGGCTTCCTGAGGGAGACTGTGCTAGCCTTGAGCCAGAGTCCCTTGTGGCAGCCGGGAGGGTTGTGGGGTCAGCCCCGCGTGTGGTCGGGGAACTGGAAGGACGAGGGCCGGGGGCACGCCCCAGGGCTGGCAGCTCCAGAGCAGGCTGTCCCCACCTCTGAGGCCTCCCGGGGCTGGGGGATCTCCCAGCGACTCTAACTCATGTCCTTTGGTTCTTGCCTCAGCTGAATATCCATGTGGGAAACATTTCCCTGGTGGACCAGTTTGAGTGGGACATGTCGGAGAAGGAGAACTCACCAGAGAAGTTTGCCCTGAAGCTGTGCTCCGAGCTGGGGCTGGGCGGGGAGTTTGTGACCACCATCGCGTACAGCATCCGGGGACAGCTGAGCTGGCACCAGAAGACCTACGCCTTCAGGTAAGATTGCGTGTGAATCTCTCCCTCCCTCATACCTCTGCAGAACCATGTTGGGGAAAAGACTTCTCGGTGTGGGTGGTGATGCCTTAGGCTTTCTGGAGCTTCCCAGTGCGGTCTGGCCGGGGTACCTGTGTCTGCTCTGTCCTCCTCCTGCCCTGTGCGTCTCAGCAGGGCTCCGCTGGCACGGCAGACACATGGAGCTTCATCAGTGTGAGCCTGAAGTCCTTAGCTCCTTGGAGCCCCAGGTCCCAAGCCCTCCCCAGGTGCACCTCTGTGCCCCTCATCCTCCGTGCAGCCCTCCTGCTCCTCCTCCCTCTGCACTTTCGCCCAGGCTGTTCCTTCTGTCAGGGCCGCCCCTTGCCCAGCATTCTTCATCTGTTGGACTTGAATTCTGTCTTAAACAAGGACCCTCTGCAGCTCTTGAGACTCAGGGAGTTCCCTAGCAGCCCCTTCTCACTGTAGCATCTCTGCCTTCGGTCATAGACCATTTGGTGAGTACCACGCTGGGCTGGACCCCATCCTGGGTGCCGTGGAAGATAGAGACAGGTCACCCTGATCCCTGCCTGCAGCATTCGGGCTGGCCAAGGAGGTGAAATGTGAACAGAACATTCCAGTCCAGTGTCTTCTGTGCTGCGGCTGGGAGTGGACCGGGTTGGCCTTCCTGGTCCTGGCAGGAGGTCGGAGGACAGCGAGAGCTAAGTGCAAGGGCAAGCTCACCCACCTTGGCAGGACGGCAGGAGCAGGAATCCCGTGGTTTCCGAGCCCGTCCTGTTGGGATGGTGTGCCTGGTGGGGGTGCCGCCGAGTGTCCCTGCATCACAACAGGGCATTAGGATTTATTCTGGTCAACAGACTGTCATCATGTACATTCACACTCAATGCTTGGGGATGCCAGCTTAAAATGCTCCACAGGAAGCAAATATGAAGGTCTTTTTGCAAAGACATGATGATTAATGGAGCTCGTTAGTAGGTTTGTGTCTCAGCTTGTTTTCCCAGACATCCCAAGAGACAGCTTTCTACGGCTTCCTGTAAATCTGAGCAAGAGAGCAGGAGTGAGGGCATGCCCACAGGGTGCACGTCCCTGGGTCTGGGAAGCAGCAGAGCCCCTCGGCCTGAGGACCTGCCGGGGAGCTCGTGGCTGGCCGATGCCTCCCTGTTGCTGGGGGCCTGCCTGTGAGTGCAGCCCTGGTGTCTGCTCACCCTGCACAGAGCCAAGGCCAACAAGCCAGTCTAGGGTGGCCTTGCTCCCCACAGTTGACTCTGAGGTCATGGGAGGCAGTGATGTTGCACAGGTCCTGGTAGTGATGTTGACACTGAGCATCTCCTCCCCCAGACACCAGTGGAATCAGAACCTTCATTCTGGACTTGCAGGTGCAGGTGGCAGACTTGCTGCTCCCAGCAGCCGAACGCTGAGGTTGTTGACCTTCACCTAGCCTTGTGGCAGCTGCCAATACCACAGTCCAGGCTCAGGAACTGAAACCCCCAGAGCCTCTTAATAAGTCCCTGGCATCCTTTCTCTCTGCTGCCAGCATGCGGCAGCAGCATCCCTCCTGCTCTGACCCCCAGGTGACCTGAGCCATCAGCGTAAATTCCTTGCCGAGGTCCGGGCCGTCTTCAGTTTGCAGTGTGGCTCCAGAGCAGGCCCCCTGGGAGCCTCTGGTGGTGGCAGGCCAGGACTTATAGGCGGTACCTCCGTGATTTCAGCGACCACTTAATGAATTCCAGTTGTATGGGTCGGGGTGTCACAGACCCCCACCCTGCCTCCGTCTCTAGTGCTGAGTGTGCAGGTTTCAAATTCTTGGGATTAAAGGCTAGGCCACCCTCTGAGGACCAGGGTGAGCACACGTCCCCACAACAACAGCCAGGGCCAGCCAGCCAGGAGGGGCAGCCTGCAGGGGGACCTGGCATCAGGAGGGCTGCTGCGTCTTCACAGCTCACTGGTCCTCGTGTGCTTTCACGCAGGGCCTGGCCTGTTCTGTGTGCCGTGTCTGGTCTGGGCGGCCAGGATGCTTCCCACACTGGAAGAGAGCTGGCAAGGACAGGACGGGGGCCGTAGGGTCAGGGACTGTCTTGTCCCAGACTTCACTGTCAGGGGGCAGAACTGTGGCAAGGCAAGGTGCTGGGACTTGGGTCTCCGACTCCCACCCGCATTCCCCCCACTGTGCCATGCACTCCACAGGAGCTTAGGAGGAAGGACCTCTTTTACCTCTTTCCCCGGGGAGACACTGTCAGCCCTTCCTGCTCTTCAGGCCCTGCCTGGGGGAGGAGATGGGCTGCTGAGTCCCCAGGGCCAGGGCCACTCTCAGCCCACAGAGAGCTGCACCAGGATCCCTGGTCTAGTCTCTGTTCCTCTCACAGAGTGTGGCAACTGCCAAGTCACGTGACTGCTGAAAAAGGGTTTTAAACTCTGGGCCTCCTTCAGCCCACATTGGAAGCACTCTGAATTCCCAAGAGCCAGTCCTGTCCATCCCCCCAGCCCAGCCCAGCACCTGGCTGCCATACCCTCCTCAGCGATGGGGCATTGGATGGAGTCCACAGTATAGCTGGTCACAGGACGTGCACGAGTGAGGCCACACTGCCCACAAGTCGGGAACCAGGGCAGAGAACTGGCCACTCCCTTTGGCAATGGGATGGGGCGGGAGGCTGGAAGCATGAGGGGGAAACTGAGTGTGTGACAAACTGGTCAGGGGCCCCAGGCTCCTGCAAGACAGAGCTGGATCAGAGCAACACAGACATCCTGGAGCCAGTAGGATGGGGACAGCAGAGGGACAGGGCTCGGCTGGGGGAGGAGGCTGGGCAGAGCCTCTGAGGAGAGTATATCCTGCAACGGTACTGGCACCTCCTCCAGGCCAGCCCCGTGTCCGGGGCTGGGGACCAGAGGAGACAGTGGCCTGTCTGGCAGTGGAGACAGACACGTGTGGGTGGCCACAGAAGTGCATGACCACAGAAAGCACCAGAGGCTGTGAGCATGAGGAGGGGGGCGGGAAGAGAACCTGGGGTGAGGATGGGCAGGGTGGGGTGCTGACGGGGGGCAGTGGTGGGAGAGACCAAGAGGAGGCTGGGGACTGGGCAGGCGCTCAGAGAAGGAAGGCAGGCCGTGCCCACTTGCACACGGCCTGCAGGTCGGGAAGGACGGCTACCCCCCGGGACTCTGCACACCGGCAGCCCTGCATGTGCTGGGTGGGGCTGAAAGTAAACGAAGGGTCAGAGTGCTTGGTGGCTGGGCCTGAGTGAGGGACAGAGAGGCAGTGTCCCTCTGATGTCATGGCATCAGGGGTTAGGTTGGGGGACGCCAGGGACACTTTGGACTGGTTGAATGTGAGCCTCGGTCGGAGGTTACTCCTGAAGCTCTGCCCACCAGCGCTGGCCTGATGTCAGGTTTTGTTTGTTTTTATAACAGCTTTATTGAGATATAATCCCTATACCATAAAAGTCTCACATTTAAAGTGTACAATGCAACGGTTTTTAGTATATTCATGGAGCTGTGTGACCATCACCACCATCAATTTTAGGAAGTTTTCATCACCCCAAAAGGAAGCTCCATCCCCTTAGCAGTCACTCCTGTTCCCCCAGGTCTCCCAGCCCTGGGAAACCACTAATCCACTTTGTGTCTATAGATTTGCCTGTTCTGGCTACTTAATAGAAATGGAACCATCTAATAATATGCGGTCTCTTATGACTGGCTTCTTAGCATCATGTTTTCAAAGGTCATCCATGTTGTAGCATATTATATCAGAACATCATTGTTTTTATGGCTGAATAATATTCTATTGTATGAATAGACCACATTTTTTTTATCAGTTCGTCGGTTGATTGGCTTTTGGCTTCTTGCCACTTTTCGGCTGCTGTGAGTAATGCTGCTGAGAACATTTGTGTACAAAGTTTTGTCTGAACACCTGCTTTCAAGTCTCTTGCGTGTACAGCTAGGAGTGGAACTGCTGGGTCATATGATGACCCTATGTTTAGCATTTTGAAGAACTGCCAGACTGTTTTCCGAAGTGGCTGCTCCATCCCCCTGGCAGTGTTTTCCAGTTTCTCAAAATCTTGCCAGCAAGATTTGCTGTTATCTTTTTGATCGTAGCCGTCTTAGCAGGTGTGAAGTAATTGTGGGTTTGATTTGGATTTCCCTAATGACTAAATAATACTGAGCACCTTTTCATATATTTTTGGCCATTTGTGTATCTTCTTTGCAGAAATGGCTATTCAAATGCTTTGCCTGTTACTTAATTGGGTTGTCTTTTTTAATTATTGAGTTGTAAGAGTGTTTTATATACTCTAGATACAAGTCCCTTATCAGATATATTAAATATAATTTGCAGATATTTTTTCCCATTTTTGTGGGTTGCCTTTGCACTTTCTTGATAGTGTCCCTTGAAGCACAAAAGTTTTTATTTTGATGTAGTCCAGTTTATCTATATTTTTGTTTGTGCTGGTGCTTTTGGTGTCATAGCTAAGAAACCATTGTCTAATCCAGAGTCATGTCCCAGCACCGTGTTGTGAAAAGATTGTTTCCAAATTGAGTGGACTTGGCACCCTCTTCCAAAATAAATTGATCCTGCGGGCGTGGGAGGCATTGATTGCAAACATAGGGTGACATCATGTTTTGTCATCCCTTCCTCCTCCTGGTCAGGTGGCCGTGGGCAGGTCATTTTCCCTCAAAGTCTCTGCTCTCTCATTTCTAAAGTAGGGATAATAATACTTCTCAACTTGCCTGTTGCATCACATGAGGTCACGAAAGTGAGATCACATTGAAAATAAACCCGAAGGTACTCCACAAGCATCAGTCCCGGCTCCCTCTGTCACCTGACATGGCTCTCCCCTGCCTGGGTGTCTTTGTCCCCACCTGGACAATTTGGGGTGGTAGGAACGTCTCGGGTGTCTGGTGGCCTCAAAGCCCATGGATCAGAGTTCCCTGGAGAAGCGGGGAGCAGGGCGGCTCCCAGGGCCCCAGCCACCTCTTGGGACTCAGGGCAGCATTTCTGTGTGTCCCCAAAACCCAAGGCAGACTAGTGCTGGAGCCAGGCCCATCCTTACATGGTTGGCTCAAGCAGTTCTTATTTTAGAACAAACCCATTGGAGTGGAATCTACTCAGAGTCAAGGGGAGGTAAACAAAGGGGCCTGTGGGACCCACTCTCCAGCTCTTGTTTAAATTAAGGGGAAAACATGTTTTGTTTCCCTCGGCGTGGGCTTGGCGCCTTTCATGTCTGCCCTCCGAGGAAGGCAGCTGGGGGCCCTTGAGGTGAGGAATGATGTTTGGAGTTTGAGGCTGGGTGGTTCCTGGGTTGCCAAACCACCCGGTGCTGGCCAGGGAACAGCTGCCAGGAGCCGCTGAGGAGGGGTCGGCCCTGCCCAGTCCCTGGCCTCTGAGTCACCAGCACGAGCTTGGGCTTCCGGGCCTCGGGGGCACAGACTCCGTGGGTTGAGCAGCTGTAGCAAGAGGTCAGGCTCACTGCCGCAGGTGGCAGCTCTGGTCTGCGGTGCCAGCCTCGGCCAGCACGTGGAGCCATGCCCTGGGCGCTCACAGTCCCTGAGCCCCCCAACCTTCCCTGGCCAGAAAGGCCTCATGGCTGCCAGTGTGTGAACCCGCTGGTGCTGTGGTGAGGAGCCGGGGCTCTGCAGGCAGGCCTGTGTGGACGCTACTCTGTAGCCAACCAGTCACACAACCTGGGGCACAGGCTGCAGGGAGGCAGCTGTGAGAAGGTCCCTGGCCTCTAGGAAGCTCCCTCAATGGATGTATGTTGGCTGCTTTAATAATCATAATCCTCCAACAACCCTTCACGACAATAAATACTGTTCCCATCTTTCAAATGAGGTGTCAAAGCCAGGGCAGGCAGTCAGGGAGCTGTCCTCCTTCATTCCATAAGCACCCACCAGGTGCCTCCCTGTGCTCCTCCCAAAGTTAATGGCGCTTTGCGGGGCTGCAGGTTGTGGGGTAGAGCAGGGCGCCTTCCCTGGGGGGCTGAGCTTCGGGAGACAAGCAGAGGTGCCCAGCTGGAGGAGAGAAGAAGACTGAGCAGAGGCCAGAGTGGCTGCAGCTGGAGGGGCAGGAGGGCGTCATGGTTAGGGCCTCACGAAGCTTTCTGCCAGGCCAGGGGTTTGGTGTGGCCCAGCCGGGAAGCGCTGTCAGCACTTGAAGCTGCTCTGCCTCCCAGAGGCTGGGAGAAGGGAGCCGCTGAAGGTGGGAGGCACATGGGCCCTGTGGCTTCCACAGCTGTTGCACAGACTTGGAAATCAAGGCCCAGGGAGGTGGCAGCTCAGCCACCCTCCTCCCTCCCTGGTGCTGCTGCACCCACCCCTGTGCCTTCTCAGCCTTTGCTCCTGCTGATCCACTACTCCTGCTGTGTGCGCTTGGCAAGAGGAGGGCACCTTGGGACAGAGTCAGGTGGTCTCTATGGGATCACAGGGCAGAGTATGGTCTGGGGATATGGCTTCTGGGTCCAGCTCTCTGCCAACCAGCTATTGGGTCCTAAGCAGACAGACCAGCCTCTCTGCGGCTTTGTGTGGCTTCCAATATGTGGGACATGCGGGAGCAGGCCACCCAGTGCCCTAAGTGGGGTCCACGACTCCTGGGGGACTCCTCCTGCTGTTTGCCATCCATCCCTCTTTCCTGATCAGGAGGTCCTGACCCTGGAAGCTGGGTGGGGCAGACGGCCCTCCCGCCCCCATGGGTTCTACCTCCTGGCTGCGGTGCAGTAGTAGCAGCCTGGCCCTGCCCATGCCGTCCTGTCATGGGGAACCACCTCCACAGCCAAGGGTCCCCTCTCCGGTCTGGCAGACAGAGAGACAGAGAGACGCTGGGCGGCAGACAAAGGGCTTGTCCAGAGTTCCCTTTGAAGGGAATCTGCGGGGTCACGGGAGCAGTGCTGTTGTTGCTGGGAAGGGCCTGGTGTCTCCAGCAGCTCCCTGGAGGTTCAGGTGACAGGAGCATCCCTGACTGCTGCTGGGAGGAGCTCAAGCACAGAAGTGGGCCAGAGTCCCCTGGCCAGAGCCTCACGAGGACCTAGGCCTTCCCGCTGCGCCCTGGCTCCAGCATCCCATCTGCGGGGGGATGGGTTGGACAATGCTTTCTGGGGACTTTATGGCTGCTGCCCTGTGAATGACAGTTGTTCCTCTCACTGCCCCCCACCCCCAGCGAGAACCCCCTGCCCACAGTGGAGATTGCCATCCGGAACACGGGCGATGCAGACCAGTGGTGCCCGCTGCTGGAGACCCTGACAGATGCTGAGATGGAGAAGAAGATCCGTGACCAGGACAGGAACACAAGGTACCCCTGTCCCTGTGCCACCGGCACTGCCCACAGGCACCCATCTTCCAGGCAGGGGTAGGGCCATCGCCTTTCCCTAGTGCCCTTCTAGGAGGGGACCTGTGTTGGCAGAGGCAGGCTCCTGAGTGACGAGTCCCCTGGGGTGGGTTCCCTACAGGGAACAAAAGCAAGTCCTCAGGTCAGATCTGACCACAGCCCGGACCAGGTTTCAGGTCCCCGGAGAGGTGCGCAGGGCCTGAGCAGCACACAGGCAAGGCCAAGAGAAGGCTGGGGTCTGACCCTGCTGGCAGCCCACACCTGGCTACCCTAGAGAGCCCTGGGGAGGGCAGCCCCCAGGCTGGGAGCTGGCCCCAGCTCACCATCCTCTCCTCCTGCAGGCGGATGAGGCGTCTTGCCAACACTGCCCCGGCCTGGTAACCAGTGCATCAGCGCTCAGCTCCCACGGAGCATCTCAGAAGATTAGAGCCTCTCCTTCATCTTCCAGCAAGGAGAGAGGCAAGGGGACAGTTCGGCGCCATCCTGAGGATCTGGGGGCGGGGGCTTCCAGGTCGCCCTCCCCAGCACACATTCCATTTGCTGAGCCCCAGTCCTGTTCCCCCTGTCCCCACCACCCTCCCTCAGTTTCTGGGGTCAGGAGTAAGCCTCATTTTAGGTTGTGTTTTGTTTTTGTATAGGAGCCCCAGGCAGGGCTAGCAACACTTTTTAAATAAAAGACTATAGGTCATGTTCAATTTCTTCAAAGTGGTAGCATTGAAATTACGGGAAAACCAGGAGCAGGGCCTGGCGGGGGTTGGCAGGGGGTGGTGTGTGGTCAAGGCCCACATGCTAGGCCACTCACCCTTCTTTGCCTCAAGTTCCCAGGTGGGAGTTGACAGGGTTCCACTCTCAGCACCTAGCACCCTGCAAGGCCCAAGTCAGAGCCTAGTCCCTGCTTTTCCTGGGGCCCTCCAAGCGGGAGAACCGAGAGGAGTGGCTGTGAGGCTCAGGGCTGGGCCCACCTGCCTTCCAGCAACAGCCCCCCTGCTCCCTTCCCCAGCCTCAGGAAGGAGCCGCGGGCTCTCCCGCGGTCCCTGGGCCGCCCTGGCTCTGCTGCGTCCCGATGGCCAGGCTGCCGCCAGCCGGGGCCTTGCTGCTCTGGGGTCCCTCACAGAGGGCCTGGTCCTGCGTGGGCCCTGCCAAGCCTCGCCAGCCTGGTGCAGGAGGGCGTCTATCCCAGCTCCAGCAGCGCCCACCTTCCCCCAGCTGGTGCTGAGGCCTGGGCCAGCTCCTGCCTGCCAGGCCTGCTGTGAGGAATGCAGGAATGACACACCCAGCCCAGTGCCAGCTCTTGGGGTTGACATGGCGTGTAGGAAGGAGGCACAGCCCTCGGCCCCTCAGCTCTGCCTCCGAGGAGCTCATGTGCCCTCTGTGTCCTCATCTGTAACATGAAGTATCCCACGGTGAAGCATGGACGTAGGATCGAGGAGGGTGGCAGAGTGGCCGCACAGCTCCAGGCTGACTGCAGATAATGGCCCAGACCCCCAGCACAGGCCTGGTGTCACCTCAGCTGCTAGCAGGTCCTTCCCTGCCAGGGCTGAAGCCAGAGGCTTCTCTGCTTCCTGGGAGCAGAGGCCCCATAGGACCTGGCTCCCAAACTGAGCCCCGTGTGGGCAGGGACAGAGCTCTGAGCAGGTATTGGGGTTCTCAGTTGCTGGGATATAGGGGAGATGGGCCTGGCCCTCCACAAGGGCTGGGGGCTGCTGTGAAAATGTCCTACCGCATGAGATGTTTATACTCGTGGAGTTTGTACTCAGGCCTTCTGCCCTCCATCAAAGAGTAGAACTCAGTAGAGCCCCACAGCAAGGGGACAGCTGGGTCTTCCTAGAAGGCCCTGAACAAAGAGGAAGATTCCAGGCCCAGCTGGCCTTGGAAATGAATGGGCTTCATTGCCGAGGTGTTTGCTCGGTCCAGGGGGCAGGAGGCAGCCCTGTGCCCCCATAGCTGGTGGGATGGAAGGAACCCTGTCCTTCTCACCCCGCTGGGAGGGGCCTGGGGAAGGCCCTCACTGCTGCAGAGCCAGGTTTCGCTACACACTTGAGGGCAGACTCAACGGAGACCGTATCTGTTTCCATGAAAATGACAGCTGGTGGCTGCAGGAGCCCTGCGCTGCCCAGCACCTGGCAGCCACAACACGGATGGGCCCAGAGCAGCAGGAGAGCTGCCCGGCTGTCTGATGCCCGCGTTACAGGAGGAAAAAGTGAGCTGCGAGGTCACGTAAGGCTCACACAGGCCCTCAGCTAAAAAGGGCAGGGACAGAACTTCCCAGTAGTCTCTGCCTCACCCAGTCACAGGACTGTGCTAAGACGAAAACTTCTCAGGGCTCTGGAGTCATAGGAAGGGCAGAAGACCCAATCCTGGCCCTCCTCTGCACCTGACCCCTAGGGACCTCGGTGTCACTAGATGGAAAATATGGCAAAGGTGCACCTGTCAAGGTTGCTGAAGAGGGACAGGAGAGGCTGAGGCAGCAGCAGCCCGAAGGCACCACGGGCAGGGGCACCTGTTGACTGGGCTTAGCACAACCTAGGAGAACCCAGTCCTGGCCCCAGGTGCCGGCCAGCGCCTCCCTGACCAGCAGGGAGCAGAGGCGCAGGGTGGGTAGGACTTGCCCAAGGCTCCATCAAGGCACTGACAGGGCTGGGAAGAGAACAGAGTCTCGCCTGTGAGCTCAAAGCTCTGCTGGGCAACGTGGGTGGGTTCTTTGCCCTCGATGGCCCCATCCTGCCACCTGCGATGGGGCTGATAGGGCTGAGAGGGCAGGCGTGCAGGGCCTGGGAGGGTGTGGCCAGTCGGGCAGGGGGAGCCAGTGCCTCGGGCCAAAAGGCTGCAGGTCATTCTGTTTATTCGGGTGGGCCGTTGGACCCAGCCTCCAGGAGGGAGGTGGTTCTGCTGCAAGCAGGGGTTGGGGAGGATGCAGGCCTGCCAGAAGCCTCTCAGGCTGGCCCTGAGTGGGGTCACTGCTGCAGGGGTGGCTGATGGGGTCCTGGCTGCTCCTCAGGAAGGGGCAGGTAATTGGGGTCCTCAGGGGCATCCAGTAGCAGCTTCCTGTGGGGAGGGGCCCATGCTGAGCTGAGGCCAGCACAGGTCCCCCTTGGGGTGGGAGCCACCTGAGGGAGGGGAGGGAAGGGTTGTCATCTCCAGCACTCACAGGAAGCCTGGGGTCAGCAGCAGCCTCTTGCCTCCAGGCTGGTTGGGGAAGACATCCTCCAGGAAGTAGTAGATGTGGCCCACCGCGATCCCTGTGAGAGAGCCACGGACTGCCAGAGGCCACCCTCCACAGCCCAGTGTCCCAGGCCAGCAGCACCTGGTCCAGGCCTCCATCCACAGCCTGGAGGCCCTGCCAGACCAAGAGTAACCTCAGGCCCCAGAGCGTGAAGGCCCCAAAGTCCTGCACAGGCTGCCAGCCAAGGGCGGGGCCAGGGTTGGCCCTGAAGGACAGGCTTAAAGGGCCCAGAAGTGGGCAGGACCTGGGAAAGGGAAGGCCTGAGAACACTGGGGGAGCGGGAGCCATGGAGCAGGAACCCTGAACCACCCATCCCCACCCCGTCAGAACCCATGTAGGCATCAGCAGGTCAGCCCTGACGATGCAAATCATGTGGGCGGGCTGGTGTGTTTGAGGGGCTGCAAGAGCAGAGGAGCTGGCAGGGTGGGGTGGGGGTGGGGAGGCAGAGGAGAGGTTCAGCACGGGTGGACATAAGCAGCATGTCCCGAGGGGAGCAGCCAGCCTGGAGCGGGCTGGGTGGACAGGCAGGCTCACCCAGCAGGTCCACGAGGATCGAGTTGCCCAGGAGCAGCGAGAAGCCCATGAGTGCCCAGGGCAGGAACGGCGCCTGGAAAGTGAGGAGGCCGAAGAAGTTGACCCTCACCAGAGGGCTGCGGCGGCTCCACACATACACCAGCATGGCCGTGAGGGCCTGGCCCAGGAAGAACAGGCTGCCCAGGAGTCCCAGTAGCTGGCAGAGTCAAGGTGTCCTGGTGCAGGCCTCAGCCCACGCCCAGGGCCCCTCTGCCTCCCTAAGCCCCTGGAATCGCTCCATTGGTTTCCCTTCCTCATTGCCCCTATGTGCCTGCCATTCCCCCATCAAGGTGAGCCCTTCCAATGAAGGCCACACTCGTGGCCGTGAGGTCCCATGAGTGTGCCCTGCACACCTACCACCTCATCCCAGGCCCCACCCACTGCCTGGCCTCACCCCAATTTCTCCTGGCTACTTGCAGGCACCCCACCTGGCACTCCAGTGCATCTGTCTCCCTGTTGCATTGTGCATACAGCCCTGAAGATCTAGCCCTGCCACCTGGAGCTGAGCACATGCCGGACGCTCAATACATCCTAAGGTGGAGTGAGTGACTCTGTCTCTCTCTGGCCTGGGCGCTCATGTGGGGCCGCAGGCCGGACCCCAGGGCGCTGTGGCCCAAGGTACCCGAGCCCATGGGAAGGATACGGTCATAAGGACGCCTCCGAAGAGAAACATGACGACGAAGTCTGCCGTGCGGCCGCGGAAGGAGCCCTCCTCCAGCATGCGGCAGTAGCGGAACCTGCGGCTTTGGTATAGGAAGTGCCACCTGGGCGCGGCCTGTCTCCCCGCTCCCGGCCGCTCCCAGCCCGGCGGGCCTGCCTCCCGCCCGGCCCGGGTCTGCGCGGCGCAGGATACACGAAGAGCATGTTGAAGAAGAAGCTGAAACCCAGGGGCCCGAAGAAGAGGAAGTTGGTGACGAGCCTCCAGACCTGCGGGACGCGGCGGGCGGTCAGGCGCGGGACCGGCGGACCCGGCCGGCAGGCGCAAGGGGTGGGGCGGCCTCACCTGGAACTTGCGGAACACGAGGTGCGGGTTGAAGTAGAGCTGGAAGGGGCTGAGGAGCTCCAGCTGCTGCGGAACCAGGGGCGCGTCAGGGGCTGCCCCGGGATCCGCGCTGTAGCCATGGCGACCCTTCCCCCTCGCCCCCTGCCCGGGCCTCCGTCACGGCGACGCCCCGCCCGCCCCGGCAGCTCACCACGGCGGCGGTGGTGAGGACACAGGCCGCGGTGTAGGTTCGCGTCACCGCCGGCACCTGCAGAAACTCTGCCGCCAGCCCCTGCCACGCCATTGCACCTTCCCCGGCACGCGTGGCCGCACCGGCAGAGCGCTCTTTAACCCGCCTCTCTGCCCCGCCTCTCTCCCCCCTTTGGCCAATCCGCGTCCGAGGCGCCCCGCGCGCCCGGCTAGAGGGAGGGGCCCTGGGCTCAGTAGCCAATGGAAGGAGGAAGGAGGAACTTGGGGCCAAAAGGGCGAGTGGGCGTGTCGAGACTGGTAGCCAATGAGCAGGCTTCACAGTTGAGCACGTGGCGGTTGTTGTTGCTGCGGTGGCGGCGCGGGAGAAAGTATGGCCAATGAGAAACTGGGCTCTTCGCGGCATTCTAGGGGAAGACCAATAGCAGGGACCCACGACCGCGGGGGGCAGGGCTAAGAGTATAACTTTTGTGCGGAAAAGACCCAAGCCAGACCGGCGACTCGGTGAGGGGGCGGGGCCACACGGTGTGGGCGGGGCCACAGGGGTGTGGGCGGGGCGGGACTCGGAGTCCGGTGGCGCCGGGTGGTGCCGCTCCACTTCCCGCTCGCTGGCGACCGGGGCACGACCTTCTCTCCTCCGCGAACCCGAGACAGGCTCTCCCCAGCCCACAGCAAGGGAGGCGTTCGGGAGCGTGTCCACATCCCCCCAAACGTGCCGGCTCCTGTCGGGGGTCTTCCCGGGGCCCGCTGGAGGAGGGGCCGGGCGGGGGGCTTGCGGCCCTGGGTGAGACACGAAGGGGGCGAGGCGGACCGGAGCGAGTGGACAGGCTGGAGGGGGCCTCGATATTTTGGTGGAAGAGAGAAACTCTAGTCATTCATTCATCCGTTTAATGAGCACCTACTATGTGCCCGTTGCTGTTCTAGATTCTGGGGATACAGCAGCCAACAAAAGATGCTGTCCCTTCGGGTCCAGCCAGGGAGACAGTCAGTAGTACAGTGAGCAAGTGCCGACAGGAAATAACACCAAGTGAGGAGTGGGGGCTGCCGTGCAGATGGGGTGGTCTGGGAAGCCTCTGTGAGGAGGTGACGTTTGATTATCACTTTAAAAAATCCCTGTGTCTATTAGGATGCTTACTATAAAAAACAAAACTAAACGCGAAAACAGAAAATAACAACCGCTAGCCAGGATGCAGAGAAATGGGAGCCCTTGTGCACTGCAGGTGGGAACATAAAATTGTGCAGCTGCTATGGAAAACAGTATAGCCATTACTGAAAAAATTAAAAATAGAATTATCATATGATCCAGCAACGCCACTTCTGGGTGTATACTCAGAAGAATCCACAGCAAGGACTCGAAGAGATCCTCGTACACCCACGTTCATGGTAGCATTATTCACAGCAGCCAAAGGGTGGAAGCAACTCAAGTGTCCACTGACAGATGACTGGATGAACAAAATGAGGTAAACACAAACAATGGAGTATTATTGAGCCCTAAAGGAAGGAAATTCTGACACCTGCTACAACACGGATGAACCTTGAAGATGTTAAGCTCAGTGAAATAAGCCAGACACAAAAAGACAAATACTGTATGATTCCACTTACATGAGACGGGAATGGGGAGTAATTGTGTAATGGGGACGGAGTTTCATTTTGGGAAAATGAGAAAGTTCTGGAGATGGATGGTGGGGATGGCTGCACAAGAACATGAATGTGCTTAATTCCACTGAACTGTACACCTAAAAATGGTAAAGACAAATTGTGTGTTGTGTACATGTTTAAGAGGAAAATTCTAAGAGATCTCTGTGTTTGCTGTGAGTGCAGTAGACTGCCAGAGAAATCAGCAAGCAGGGGGAGATGTCAAGGGACAGCGGTGACTTGGACAGGGTGGAACCTGGAGGACAAGGAGTGGTGGGCTGTGGGTTTGCCCACAGATGGGGCCAGGCTGTGAGAGAGGAGTCAAGGGTGAGCTCAAGGCCCGAGCCGCAGAGCGGATGGATGCTAGTGGTCTTTGCTGAGACGGAGAATTGCAGAGAGAAGGCAGGTGGGATGGAGGGTCCCGTTCTGGCCTCATCAAGTCTGAGGCGTCTGTGTAACATCGCTTGGAAAAATCTGAGTGCGGCACTGGGGTAGAGGTTGGGGCAGACAGAGGCTGAGCCGGGTGGGCCCAGGAGCCAAGCCAGGCAGGGAAGGGCTCCAGGAGCAAGGCAGCAAGAAGCCCAGGGAGACGTGGCCTCAGAAGGTACTGTGGGTTGCAGCCATGCCAAGGTCCTGGTGCCCAGGATGGTGGCAGCAGGAGGCAGAGGCACCCAGACCCATGTGCCTTTACTAACATGGGGCGCTCAGCCTTGGACGCAGTGTGGAAGACGAGGGATGCTGTGGACAGGGCCCTGGGGTCCCCCAAGGAGACTGGAACTGGCCAAGAGGGAGAACTAGCTGAGAGGGTGGTCTCAGGTAGATCCCAAGAGCACGAGGTCCCAGGGGGCGCTGAGAGGAGTCCCCTGGGGAGTGGGGCGGGACCAGTGCCTGATGACAGTGGGTCCAGGAGCCCCCCTGGGCGGGGGAGGGGCGAGCTGTGAGTGCCGGAGGGCTGTGCACTTGGTTTAGGATGAGAAGCAGGTCTGGCCTACACAGCAGGGGTTGGACCAAGGTGCTCAGAGGTTGGGAGTTGGGGGCAGGCTGAGGGGCCCCCTTGGCCAGCCTTGGTTTTCCAGCGAAGCAGGCCAAGGTCATGTTGGAGGCTGGCCATGCAAAGCATAACCCATCCTGGCAGCAGGTTGTGCAGCAGGGCGGGGATCCTGGGCCTCTGACGCCAGGGCAGGCGCCAGTCACAAAGGAGCCAGGAGGGAGGTCAGGTTTCACGTCTGCGTGGGGAAGGGGAGGTGCTCCTCCTCCAGGCGCTTAGCAGGCGCTGGCCGGCCCTCCACTCAGGGTCAGGCCGGGGCTAACGGGAGGGGCTGTCATCATCAGGAGGGGCGTCTGTCTGTCCTTCGATTGGGGGCCGATAAGGCAGGCGCCCAACTTGGGGGCCAAGAAGCACATTCCTGGGAGGCCGGGAGCCCAGGGCGGGCGGGGGAGGCCAGCAGGACATCCAGGGAGCACCAGGGAGCAGCGGCTGCCGGGTTCCACTGCAGACGTGCCCTCCTCAGAGCCCCAGGGTATCCTCAGATGGGGAAACCAAGGCCCAGCAGGAAGCAGAGCAGGTCCTGGGGCAGGACTCTGTCACCAGTCCTGGCCTTTCCTGTCCAGTCTGAGGCCCAGAACAGGACACTCTGGAGACACCAAGTCCACTTCCAGAATCCTCAGGTCCCTCCCGAGAGTTTTTTATGGAGAGAAACCCTGGGCGTCCCAGGTTCCCAGGGGCCTAGAGATGCAGGCAGAGTGCCAGATGCGGACATCTGGGGGGCAAATCTGCCCCTAGGCCCGACTTCTGTCTCCCGAACTGAGGACTATGGGCAGGAGGGCCCTGTTGGTCCCTTGGCAAGGTGACGATGGGCTCTGCTCCCCGCGCCCCCTCCCTGGCCTTGTGACCCTCCCTGCTGACCCCCAGAGGACCCCTAAATCTCCTGTCCAGGCTCCCCCAGTGCCTACAAGCAGGAAAGTGCCCTCTGCATGCCCCCTGAGCTGCCTTCTGCCTCACAGGCCTCACACACTAGGAGGGACCCTCATCAGCCCCTGGAGACAGTCCAGAAACCTGGGGTCATCTCTGCACCCCCCAGCCCCATGTCACACTTGATGCTCCCACGGAACCCCCTCCTTTCCCTTCTCTCCCATATGCTTCACCACCACCACCACCTCTTCCTCAGGCCTCAGTTTCTCTCCTCTGGCACTGCCCAGCTCTCTGGACCGTTCATTTGTTCATTCCTTTTCTTCCCTACCAGCCCTAGATGTTCTGTTAAAGAAGAGAGGAAGGGCAGGTGGTGGAAGTGCCCCTACTCCAGGAAGCCCTCCCTGATCACCCCTCAAGGGAACAGAGCTCATTTATCTTCTGTTAGATCCCTGACACTTACTTTTTAATATATTTTATTGCTAAGTCAGTCCATGCCCGTGGTAACAAACAAGAACAATCAGAAACAAGGTGAATGTTTGTGTATGTGCTGGAGCAGCTGCGTTTTCCTCTTGATGACACATAGCGTCCCTGCCAGGGGCTGTGAGCACAGGGCCCACCCCCTTCCAGCACACAGACCCCCAGCCGTGGTGAGTAAGCCTGCACTAAAGCTCCAACCAGCCTTTCCCAGGAGCAGCTGTGTCCCCCTTGGCCCTTCCTGTCTGGGCCATGGGGTATTTTTAGCACTGAATCCGGAAGCCACATGGCAGCAGCTGCTGGTGGCCGGAGTGCAAGAACAACAAACTGTCCAGGTGGGCCGCGTCAGGCCTAGGCCAAATAGGAAGTGACCTGGGCCGGGCCCTCTGGACCTGGTAGCAGAATCCAGACTTTCCAGGAATAAGCTGGGCTCTGGGTGGGACAGGGAGGGAAGAGGCAGAGTGGGGCTAAGGAAGAGTCGTACTAGCCAGGCCAGGACAGGGGAAGAGCATGTGCAAAGGCCCGGAGGGAGCCCTCCCCTGGCCAGAGACATGGGTGAAGGCCCAGTTTGGGGAGAGATCACCTGATGGGTTGGGCAGGTGAGTTTTGGGTGCTGTGGGGCCATGACCACCTTGGGGAAACTCTCCCTGGCCACCCCAGCTCAGTCCTCCTAACTCTTTCCCCTCCTTAGCCCTTGTCACACTGCAGTTGTCCACACGATGGCCCCTCTGGCCCGGTATCTGCTGCAACGCTGGGGCACAGGCAGGGGCTTGGTGAATGTGAAGCCTGGTGAAGATGGAGACCTGGATTCGGACTCGGGGGCTGGATCTGCAGCCTCGGGGCTGGCAGTGGGACCTGGCCACTCCCTGCCCTCTCTGGTCTCAGTGTCCCTGTCTGTGAAATGGGTGGCTTGGAAGAATCCATCTGTAGAGTCTCCTTCAGCTCAAAGGTTGTGCTCTGCTCTATGGTGGGTGGTGTTGGAGGTTTCTGGGTGGGAGCCCCTTCCTGTAACCAGCTCGGCTGGCCTTCCCCGCAAACCCATCTCTGCCATGAACGAGTGAGCGCCTGTGAGCAAGAATGCACCAAGGACAGTGGTGGGACAGGAAGAGGAGAGGGCATGCTAGGCAGGGACAATGGCTTGAGTAAAGGTGTGGAGGTGGGAACAGACCTGTGTGCTACTCATGGGCGAGGCAGGGACACTGTGAAGGGCAGGAGATGACAGCTGCTCAGTGTCCCTAGTCAGACACCACACATGGCCTTTACAAAACTCACTGAAGCCTCACCACTACCTGATGAAGCAGGTTACTATTACAGACAAGAAAACAAGCTCAGAGAGGTTAAGTAACCTGCCTGAGGACACACAGCTAAAGAGGTAGCAAAACATCAAGGGGCCAGTCATGGCTTTGCCACCATGGGGGTGATAGAAGGGACCCATGGGGAGGAGGCAAGCTACCCCCACCCCATTGCTGGGGCACAGGGAGGGAGGGGCATCACCAACCAGCTAGTGCTGTGCAGCCGCAGGTCCTTCTCCAGCCTTGGTTTGCAGGTGAAACCTCTTTGCAATGTCTGGGCTCCCGGGGAGGGTCTCTGACATGAGACTCTGCTCCCGGGCTGCTTCCCTGCTGTTGGGGCCTCCGTTTCCTTTCACTATCCCTGACCCTCCACGGCTGCCTGAGATGGTCCCTGCTAGTCTCCAGCTACAGGGCCGACCCAAGCCTGTGCCCTGGCTGTCATGACCCTCAGCAATTGCCAGTAATTCCCACTTCCTGCTGTGGCCACTGCAGGAATGTCAAAGCCACCTCCAGCCCAGGCTGCCCAGAGCTCTGGAGCCCCAGAGCGTCTGGCAGAGGCCTCCCCCTCCCCCGCCTCAGCTATTTCAGGCCCAGCGCTGTGGGCCTGTGGGCGGTGTTTGGGGAGAAGCAGATTATCTGCTTGGCAGAGTCAGCCAAATGGCAGGGCCGGGGATGACTTCACAGAGACAGAACCTTGACACACAGTGGAAAGACTTCAAAAAAGCCAAGCCTGGTGGTGCACGCCTGTCCTCCCAGCTATTCAAGAGGGTGAGGTGGAAGGATCGTTTGAGCCCAAGAGTTCGAGGCCAGCCTGAGCAACATAGCAAGACCCCCTCCACCTCTAAAAAGCAAAAACAAATCTTTTTAAAAAAAGAGAAGACTTGGAGGCCCATTGTAAGTCTGCACACCTGGGGGTCTACACAGCTGGGGGTCTGGCCATGTGGATCCGGGGTGTGTGTATGTGAAGCCTGTGGCTGCACTGTGCTGCCCAACCTCAGATCATCATGCAGTACTGGCTTATGGCCTGGCAGGAAGTGGAGGGACAGATGCCACCACTCTGGTAGCCCCTGCCCAGGACCAGTGAGTCAGAGCCAGGGGCAGGCAGAAGGAGAGGCTCGGAAAGGCTTGGGGTACACCCCACTTTCCACTTGATTTGCGCCCACTGACACCCCCGCCAAGCAGCCAGGCCCTACTCCCGCTTGTGAGGGGCTAGTGCTTCCCACGCCAGGTGGTGGCCCGGCCATGGGGACGGGAGGCTCCTAACAGTGGGCTGGGACAAGAACCCAGGTGTCCCCATCCTCCCACAGTGAAGCCACCAGATTCCCTGCCTCCACACTTTCCTGCAGACCTCCCAGCCCTGCAATGCCCTTCACCTCCCCCCAGGGGTGGGGAGGCCCTCTTTAAGAAAACAAATGCAAAATTATAAATGCAAGATTAGGTCCCAAAGTGAATAATATTTATTTAGGATGGGAACGCAAACAAAACAAATGACAAATTTGTAAAACCCAACAAATAGCACCCTAAATAAGAAAATCCAGAAAAAATTCCCTCCTTGGTCAGAAGCCTGTGGCTAAATGGCCTTCCCTGCCCAGGTCAGATGGGGGTTGTTGGTAAAAGAAGCAGCTTGCACTAACCAGGCCGTGTGTGTCCTCTCTGCACAGTGAGGGAAACTGAGGCTGAGCTGTGGGGACGGCTTGTGTGAAGTGGTGAGGGTGGGCCCAGGAAGGGACATATGTTCTGCTGTTTGCACAACCGAAACCTGTGGCAGCTGGCCCACACAGGGGACTGGCTGCTTTGGTGCCCCCCTCCCCCTTCCATGGGGCCCTGCTGAGAGGGGCAACCCCCCCAAGGAATACAGGCATCAGTGCTCAGACTCTGGCCTAACCGCCAGCCCCACCCCAGGCCCCCACCCTTCCCCTCCAGATGTGGGCACAGCTGTATTTTTAGAGCAGCCGACCACAGGACATTCTTTCCTTCTAATTAAGATGGCTTCAAATCTCTCATCTGCAATCAGCCCCATTGTTCAGTCCTCAGACATCAAAGGGTGGTCAGGAGGGGCCGCCTCAGCTGCTTGTAGGGTTGGGGTTGGATTTTTTTTTCCTTCTTTCTTTTTTGGGAACCATTAAGTTGGAAATGAGACCCAGAACCTGCGTGAACGCCAGCTCTGAGGAGGAGGGCCCGGCAGGGTTTTGGGTAGAGTTTGCAGGAGCTGCCCCAGGGCCTTGCTCTGTGCACCACTGTCCCCCACCTCGGCCGGGACTGTGCAGCTGGGCCGCAGCCCCCACCGTGTTCACCAGCCCAAGGTTAGGGTCTGTCTGGGACAAGTGTGGGGGTCCAGACAGGGCCCGGGGTCTGCCCTCAGCGTGATCAGACCAGGGAGGGTGGACAGACACCACAGGGGCCAGAGGGCTCCGTACCGTGTGGGAGCGGGGGACGTCAGCTGTCATGCTGTCCCCCTGTTACAGGAGAGCAAACTGGGGCTTGAAAAGAGGAAGCACCATGGAAGAGCAGGAGCCCGCCGGCGCGGAGCAGGACGCCAGCCCAGGGCTGCGAGGAGGCGGGCTCCGCCCCACTGACAGAGGGGGAGGCCGGGGCGCAGCGAGGCCGACGGCTGGCCCTGGAGACGAGGCCCCGTCTGCCGTGACGGCTCCTGCTGCCGGGCTGCGCCCCGGGGCAGAGGCCGGGGTCGTGGGGTCTAGCCCGAGCCCTGCCCCCCGGTGCCCGCACCTGTCCCGGCCCGCGTGGAGCAGAGGGGCGGCCGCACGCCTGGCTTCTCCCCGGGCCCGTCCCCCTGCGCCGCGCCGGGCGTGAGGACGCAGAAGCGCGATCGCCCGGGGCGCGAGCCCGAGCCCGAGCCCAGCGGCGGGACTCGCGCGCCCAGGGGCTGAGCCGCAGGGAGGGCGCGGCCTCCGTTACTCCGCCGCCACCGCCGAGCCCTCAGGCGCAGGCTCTGTCGCCCCCTCGCGGCCGGCGCGGGTCCCGGCGGCGTCGGGGACGTCCGGAGAGGCCGGCGGGGGCGGGGACCAGGTTCGTTCCCCGAGGGCCCGCAAGGCGGCCCCGCCGCTTCTGCGGGGGTCGGAGCAGAAGAGCAGGTGGGCTCCGGGGTGGGCGTCAGTGACCCCAGCTGGCTTCGCTGGAGTGATTGTTTTCAGTTTGAGCGGCGCTCCTCCCTGTCTCCTGCTGCCTGCCAGGGGCTGCTCCCCGCCCGCTGTGCGCCTCAGTTTCCCCCTCTGCGGAGAAAGAGGCCCTAGCGTGTGGGAAGGAGCGTGAGCAACTGGTGGCCGTGGGCAGCTCCTCTGTCCTCCCCACCCCACCCCGGAAACTGACTAGGTGAGAATCCAACGCGGGGAGCTGAGGGCTGGGAGAGTCAGGGGGTGTTCTTTCGACATCCCCCCGTGCGGTCTGGAGGCGCTGTCGGGGCGAGGTCAGCCGGGCCAGACTTGGTAACCTGAGGAAGGCCCATTGGTGCGGGCACGTGCTTGACCTTGTGGAGGCTCAGGGACTCCGTCTGTAAAAGAGGCTGAAGCCACCCACGTGTGGGTTGCTAAGAGGATCAGAAATCAGCACCTGGCACTACACAGGGCAGATGTGAGCGCTGGGCTGCCACACATACAGCTATGACTTCCACATGCTCAAGGTTAAACTCCCACTGTTTGCTGAGGAGAAACCTCAGACTTTCTGGCCAAAGGATAATAATTAATGGCTGGAGAAGCCGCACACGGAGGTCCCTGACTCCGGTGAGGTGGGGGTGGGTTTAGGGCATCCAAGAGGCATTTCAGGGAGAACCAAGAGGTGACCGGGTATTACAACAGTAGTTGGATCAGGGTCAGGTCTGGCAGGGTCCTGGACTTAATGTTAAACCCAGTTTTGAATTTGGGTCTTATCCCCATGCTCAGCCTCAAGCTTTTACTGCATATGCGTGTATTCCTACACACATTTGATATGGTTTTGTATATTTCCAAAATTAATACAAAGGTGTTACAGTGTAATGCATCTTTCTGCAACTTTGCTCACACAGCATTGTGATTCACCCAGTGGATATCGTTCCTCGGATCCATTGCTTTTCAGTGATGAGTGGTATTTTACTATTCTATCATATTCCACAATTTATTTCTCCATTTTCTTGATGTTTGACATTTGGGTTGTTTCCAGTTTTCCTATGTTACAAACAATGCTGCCATTTGTGAAAAGAAGTTCTTGAGCATGAGATTAAGAGTTTTTCCGAGGCAAACCCAGGAATGGAACTGCTGGAATTGCTGAGTGGACAAGTATGTGCAACTCTAATTCACTAGATATGCCCAAATTGGTCTCCAGAGTCATTGCACCAATTTACATTTTAATCAACAGAACATAAGTGTTCCAACTGAACTTCACCAACACTTGGTATTGCCAGAATTAAACTGTTAGTCTGTTGAGTATGAACCAATATGCTGTTGTGGACTTAATTTGTATTTCTTAATTGCAAATGCAAGGTGAACATCTTTTCATTAGTTTTTTGGCCACTTCAGTTTCCTCATCTATGAAATTCCTGTTCATAACTTTTGCCATTTTCTTTTCCTTACTGCACATAAGAATTCTTTATATATTCTGAATACTAATACTTGTTGGTCATATGCTTGTAGAAACCTCCTTCTACTTGGTAGCTTTAAGTTTCACCTTTATATGGTGTCTTTTGACACAGATTTTTAATTATACTGAGGTTAAATCCTCATAAGAAATCTGTATGGTTTACTTTTATTTATCCTGATGTTATAAAAGTATTCTATATTTTCTTCTAAAATGTTTAAAGTTAGCTTTTTGCATTAGGTTTGTGTGCAACTGGGATGATTTTTGTGTATGGGGTTAGATAGAGATCCAGTTTCATTCTTCCCCATGATCAATTATCCTAGCCGTCATTTATTACACATATTTCCCACTGGTTTTTTTTAAGGGGGAAAAAGCAATGTGTGTTTTTAAAAAAAATAAATCTATCTAAATGAAATATTAGTAGTTGAAACCAACATGTATTAATAGCAACAATAACAATATTATGACCAAGTTGTGTTTACCCCGAGAATTCAAGGATGGTTTACGATTAGAAAGTCTATTGATGTAATTGATCTAACAGATTAAAGGAGAACACCCATACGATCATCCTAATAGATGCAGGAAAAGCATGCAATGAAATACCCATTCGTGGTAACTGCAAATGTCTTATTTGTTGTGCTTTTCCTTTAAAATGCACAGTGTTTTAGAAATTAAAGTTCAGAGCAGCAAAAGTCAAACAAAAACCAAGCATGAGCAATAGAGATACCGCAGAACCTATTCTGGTGTCTGCCCTATCACAGTTTTTGCTCAGATGACTTCCTAAGGTCACTTCCAGCTCTGTTTCTGTGACCACAAATAGCATCTTTGGCAAGTCTGGTTTCGGTTGGCCTTTGTCCAACTCCTGGATTCCCTGCAGGGCCCGAGAAGCCCGGAGGAATAAAAGATTAATCCGGTCCAGTGAACTCTGTTCCTCACCTCCAAGCGCGCCCCACCACAGGCGGGACCGGCCTCTCCCGCAAGGAATGCCCTGGCGGCAACCCGAGACCGAGACCGGTTGCCCTCTCTGCATTCCGCCTAGTCGCTCGCTCTGCCCGCGACGGGCAGATGAGCGCGCTCCAGACTGGTGGGTCGGCCTTTCGGTTCCTCCTAATTCTGCCCCTCCTCTGGGGAAAGGACGGGGACGCCTGAACCGAGGGGTGCTGTCTGTGCAGAATCAAGCGCTCGGCCCTCCAAGAGCGCCCGGGGCAGGGCCGCCGGGTGGGGGAAAAGGAGGCCGGACGGAGGGGAGCGCACAGGCCGGGGTCCGACAGCGAGCCAGGCGGGGACCCGCAGAGATTCAGTCCAGAGGCGGCAGAGAGGGAGGAGGACTCGGGAGCACGCAGAACAGCGTCGCCTGCTGGGACCTGGAATGCAGGGGCTTGGCCGTGAAGACCTCGGGCCAGCGCTCCCTCCTGCTCTGCAGAGATGAGCCCCGGGCTCGGCTGAGTAAGGAGTGAGTGGCTTTTCGGACTCAGAAACGGGAGGATGGAGGATAAGTAGGAGCCGCCCTTACGGCCTCGGACGCAAGTGAAACCCTCCCCCCTTAACACCCGGTGGGTCTGCGCATGCGCCTCAGACGCCTTCCGCCGGCAGTCTAGCGGCTCTGAGCGCCACTGCGCCTGCGCTTGAGTCCGGTCCGCTCGCCCTCAACACCCACTGCGCTTGCGTGTCTGCTACCACAGAGCTGCGCTTCGCAAGCGCTCGCTGCGCATGCGCTGGCGCCCCACTCCCCGCTCGGGCTCTCCCCGCCCTTCCCTCCGCGCGCATGCGCCCCGCCTGTTGCCTGTCGCCTGCCGCGCGCCGCTGCCTGCCAGGGTTGCTCTGCGACGGACGCGCCTCGCGGGCTCCTTTTCCTTCGAATGCCCCGTGCCCTCCCGCGGTCGGGAAAGGTCTGAATTCCGAAACTCTCGCAGGCTGGGCGTTTCAGATGAGGGATTGCAGACCCGCGTGAACTGCCCGGCGCAGCCGCCCTGAAGGCTTAAGAGACGGCGTCGCACGTGCACAAGAACCGTGCTCGAGCGCACAGCGGCCTCAGGTGCTGCGCTGCGATGAGCGCAGGCAGGTGTCCACGCCCAGGGATGGCCTGTGGGCCAGCGCAAGGTTGCCCGACCCGGGGATGCCAGCCTAGCATCTCCCCGAGATGCCTGCGTCGTCCTTGGGTCCTCCTGCCGGTCGGACACGCCCCTCCTGTGACTGTTTCCCACGCTTGCCTCTCCGCTCCTGCGGGCTCCCGCTTGGCTCCGACCTGGCGTCCTGCCTCACCCCCCTATTTAAGATAGCATCACCCTGTTCAAACACTGCCTATCCCCCTCCCTGCCTTAAGTCTCTGTAGCACCAGCTGACATACTGTATATTTTATCTTCCCCCACTGGAAGGAAAGCCCTGTGAGGCCACAGATTTTGTCTTTTGTTCACTGCTATATCCTCAGGGCCTAGAACAGTAGGTTTATTGACCACAGTAGGGAGGCAATAGATATTTGTTCACTGAATCAATAATCATCATCATAGCTAATGTTTGAATGCTTACCATGACCAGACACGGTACGAGGCAATCACCATGCTCTTGAATTAAACAATTTCCTGTGGTCTTGGAGACCTGTCAGCATCCCCTGCCACATGGGCTCTGTTGTCATCAAGCACTGTCTTGCTGCTTCCTTCAGGTCTGCTGTCTCAGGGGGGCTATTCTCATTCAGCCCTCTTGGAGCTGCAACATGGCCCCAGTGGGACCAGACTCTGGGGTTCTCACCGGGCTTCCCCTATGACTTCCCGCTTAGGAGAAAGTTACTTAGGTCTTATAGGAACTATGGGCAGCCAGGGCCCCTGTCGCTACTCTGTCTCCAGGCCTGTGGCAAGCTCTTCAGCAGGACCCTGCCCTCCAGAGCCACTTCCTCTGCTCCCCCACGCTCAAGCACAGTGTCTCACCTAATGGTGAATGCACATCTGTCTCTTCCCCAGCTGTACCTGCCCCCCAGGCACACTTCCTGACCACGACAAACACTCAGTATTTGACTGATGAGTGAATAAATAGTCCACAGGTTTTGGAAATTCTTCAGAAACTTTTTAGCCAAACATCCTTCTCTCATGAAACTTGTATTTAAGTATTCAAAAATAACAATAAATTTGACTTGCAGAACTTTAAATCTGCAGGACAATTTGCCAGGACAAGAAAGGCAGTTTGATTTTGGGAGACGAGATGAATGGTTTGATTTTTGTAGTCAACTACTTTGAGAATGCCCAGGAAAATATCTGAGGGAAACACTTCACTGTTGTGCCTTTGGGGGAATGGAGAACTTTTGGTATATATTGAATTTTCAAAAAGTGTCATTTTGTAATTAAAAATCATAAAACAAAAAATATAAATAATTTTGCGAATCTCTAAAATAATACCAACTAAATGGGATGGGACGTCATGGTACCGGGTCCTCATGGCTTGGTGCCTTGAGGAATTCCCCTCCACTCTAAGGGTGTTGCACTAGGATGAAAAGTTGTCCTTGATCGTACCAAGTGTGTGTGGCTCACATGTACCCAGCCTGGAGGCAGGCATCATTATCTACAGGTCCAAGTGAAGAAGTGACTTAGAGAGGACAAGGGAGTAGGGGCAGAGCTGGGACTAGGCACCTTTCCGCCACCTACGCTGCCTCTCTGCTGCTTTCTGTGCCCCCAAGTTCCTGCACCTGTAGGTCTACATGGCCCCTTCTCTTAGCCTCATTGCAGAACATACTGGTGGAAGGCAAAAGAGGGAAGCTCCGCCCAGATTCCTGGAGTCTGGCTACTCTGCTGGAGAATATTTCCCTGGACTGAGTCATTGGGGTTTAGGGGCTCCTGTCCTGCTGAAGGCAGAGCTTCAGTCTATTGGGGCCCCAGCTCAGAGACTGTCCTCCCAAAACACAGCAGATGTACCCAGGGGCAGCCCAGCAAGGAGGGCCAGGAATTGCTCCCCATCCCAGGAAAATGCCGGTGAGGGGTGGGTGGGGTGAGGGTGGAGTGGGGGCCTGGACTCAGAGCAGAAGGTTTGGGTTCCTCTGCTACCTGCCAGCCGTGTGACCCAGGTAACTCCTCCCCTCTGTGCCTCTGTTTCCTCATCTGCAAAGTTAAGACATCACTGCCTGGTTCAAATAAATTGCAATGCTGTGATTGGCAGGTGTGGCCCAGGAAGGGTGGTGAAGGTTGTTATTGGTCACTCTGTGTCCTCCTCTCTCTCCTCAGACTCAGGGCAGGGTGCTGCTCTTGACCGTCTGTGCAGCTGACATTGGTGGGACTTTTCAGTTTGGCTACAACCTCTCGATCATCAATGCCCCGACCTTGGTATGTACCCTCCATGCCCACTGTCACTGTCTGAGTAGGGGTGCGGGGTAAAGGCTGACAGCTGCCCACTGCGGGAGCATCCATCCACTTGGTGGCGCTTTCTCCCACGAGTTCCTCTCCACTGGGCTGTCCCCCAGGCTCCTGCAGCTTCAAACTGAGCTCTGCAACCTTCCCCAAACCTGCATGTCCTCCTGAGTCCCTAATCTCAGCAGATGACTCCACCTTCCACCTAGTGATAAGGGATCAGCCTTGACTCAACTCTTCCCCTCTCAGACACCAAGTCCTTCCTTACTACCCCTAGAGTCCAGCCACTTCTCCCCGTGTCTGTGCCACGGCCCAGCTCTGGTCCAGCCTCCTCACTGGCCTCCCAGCCTTCAGCCACTGCCATCCTTGATTCTTTCAAGTTCGTCAAGCCACTCCCTTGCCCAGAAATATACTGTGGCTCCCCAGTGCCTACAGGAATAAAGACAGGCTCATCCACCTGAAATTCAAGGTCTCCCGGAATCAGAACCTCTCCCCTGTCTCCCACCTTCCCCCAACCTGATACCAAAGCAAGTTAAATATAGTTCCCCAAATGTCCGTGACACAGCCCGTCCTCGAAGCCTCCTTCCAGTCCTCGCCCCACCTGCAGAAGCCCGCCCCGATCCCACCTCCTTCCTGAAGCCTTCCTCCCCGCCCAGCCCTCGGTGCAGCCTGTCCTCGCTCGGGCTGCGTGCTGGCGGCTTTGCGCCATCTGTCTCCCGCTGGTTTGCTCTCGGTGTCTGGTCGTGACGCCGGGAATGGTGTGGGGTGGCGCGTTACGCAGAGCGGGGAGAGCCGCAGGAGCCAGTCCCCCGCACAGAGCTGTGCTCGCCTGCCCTGCCTGGCCTCGTTCTCATGCCCAGGGGCGGAGAGCAGCTTCCAGCCCCTGGGAATCCCGCTCCTCCCCAGACAGAGGCCCCGCCCCCCCCGGTAGCGCTGGCGGAAAGGCCTGGGAGAGTGTGATTGGCTGGTTGGGTCACACGCCCACTCCGAGGCCAATCACGTGGTCGGGAGGGCGGCGCACCTGCCTTGGCCGGGTCTGGGGCGGGGGTCCCCTTAGACGCGCGCACGCGACTGTAACTGACAACGCGCGGGAACTTGCCCCGAAGGAATGTGTGTTATTGATAGATGGAGATGGGGGCATATTCTGGGCAGAAACAGCCCAGTGCCCCTTAAGGAAAGGGTGGAACGAGAGAGTTTACCAGGGGAGGGCTGAGCTGGCTGCACTGGTTTGTTTATTCGTTCGTCGGGCACTGGAGCGCCCCTGCAGCGCAGACGCGCTCTGGAGAGGGTCCAGCTCAGGCCTCACCTCCTGTGGGCCGTCACCAGCCCCTGCAAAGGAGACTCCCCCGGGCTCAGAGGCTCCCCCTACCCCCTGGATGGTGTTTAAAAATATTATTCTAACTGTTAAAAAAATTATTCAATGACACTTGTCAAAGCACAGTAAGGAAGGTTTTATTCAAAGGAGACCGTAGCAATAGACGTAGGGACCACGGCCATGGGGTCCTGCAGTGGCGGAGAGAGATTGAGCTCAACTCGAATACATCATGGACAAGTGGGAATTTATAGCCCAGGAGCAGGGTGGGGTCAGTGGATGGAAAACGACTAAGAAGAAACATCAGGGTTGCGGGGACTCTGGCTAAACTTTCCTAACAGGACTCTTGCTGAAGGCAGGCCAGGTGACCAGATGTCATGGGGGATGGTGGAGGATGAGGAACTGGATTAGATTTCAAGGGGGCCTGGTGGCTGGCGCCTGTTATGCCAGCGACTTTGGAGGCCACCGAGGTGGGAGGTTTGCTTGAGGCCAGGAGTTTGCAACCAGCCTGGGCAACACAGCGAGACCCCTGTCTCTAAAAAAAAAAAATAATAATAATTAATTTAAAGATTTCAAGGGGGATCAGATATGGAGTGAGTAGAGTTTGGTTTGGTCAAGGAGAGAATTTTTATCTTATCAATGGTCTCAATGGCCATTCTTTTTTTTTTTTTTTTTTAAGGGACAGGGTCTTGCTGCCCAGGCTGGAGTGCAGTGGCACAATCATAGCTCACTGCACCCTCCATCTCCTGGGCTCTAGAGATCCTTCTGTCTCAGCCTCCTGAGTCTCTGGGATTGCAGGTGTGAGCCCCCATACCCCACAATGGTCACTCCTGAGGGGTTCCAGCCAAAGTCAGAGGAGGCTGGCCCTGGTCACAGCTCTCCTGAACAGTTCCTCGTCCCTCCCCCCAGAGGAACCTTGCAGACAGCACACTGATGGCCATTACTCTGAGCTGGCTGGGGCAGGGGAGAGCTGGCCCAACACCTGAACCTACGTTCTGTCGGGAGGCCTAAGACTGACATTTCATCTGTAACCAAGAGAAGGGTGTCCTGGTCCTCCCCAGGACCTGGTAACCATATGGCTGCCATTCAATCGCTTGAGGTTGCACCTTTTGGAGTAGGGGTCTGGGGAGTCTGGACTACCTGGGTGCGAGCCCTGACCTGTGGCTGAGGCTGTGGGCAAGTCATTTCACCTCTCAGGGCCTAATTCCCAGTCTTATCAATGAGAAAAGTAATGTCTATTTAACAGAGTACTTTGAGGGCTTGTCAAAGTTAGGGTCTCAAAGAAACACTGGCACACTCCAGATAAGTCAAGTAGGTTTAGATACTGCAAAGGACAACTCATAGAGGATTCAGTGAGGCATAGACCACACCGGCAAGGGAGAGTGCAGTAATGCAGATTTTGCAGCAGCCATGCTGTTACAGCCTTACCAGGTTCATTGCCCACTGCTCAAGAGGAAGCCAATACGTTGAGACAGCAGCGGTTACAGCAGAGAAAGAGTTTAATATCGCAGGCACCATGCAAGGAAATGGGAGGAAGTTCTCAAATCTGTCTCTCTGAGAATTTGGGATAAAGCATTTTTAAGATAGTTTGGCAGGCAAAGGGCTAGGCAGCTGGGTCTGCTGATTGGCTGGGTTCAAGGCAGAACCATAGGGATGTAGAAATTGTCTTCTTGTGCCTAGTCAGTTCCTTGGTATGGGCCACTGCTCTAGGTGGGTCAGCCAATCCACTGGAATGCAGGGCCTGGAAGATAGAAAGTAGCCTTAGGTTTTGCAAGGGTGATATTATCTATGGGAGTAATTAAGAAAGTTAAGAATCTTTATGACCATCAGCTATGTGACTCCTGAGTAGCAATTATAAGAAAACAAACTAGGGGACAATGGCTGGTTATATATATATTTTAACTATGCCTATGCCTTTGCAGAGTTCAGGCCCCTACCACAGTTCCCACCTTGTGGCCCTTTATTAATTTTATAAAGGGTGGTTTCACTACCCCAAAGGGACAAGTGGAAGGAAAGAGCCAAGTGATGTAGGCCCCCTGGAGAGGAAGGTTGCAGCCAGCCTGAGGTGACCTCACAGGGAGGAAGCGGGGAACAAACACTCCACCCTCCCTCTCCTACCTCCTCTGATGTCCTGCTGGTGTTCACCCTTGGCTGAGTCCAACAGAAAGCTGGTCAGCCAGGGAGCCCCCTGATGTGGGCTGTAGAGCTGGCTTCCTGGGCCAAAAGCAGGGTAGGAAGGGGCAACAGTGGATTCTGAGAGTGTGGTATAATAAGAAATATATTAGATCTTTGAGCTTAGGCACAGAGCTCCTAAAACCCTTGGAATTTCCTGATGGAAGCATCTCCTGTTATTCGTAATGGGCCCCTTTTGATCAGACCTGAGTTTATTTTAATGAAGTGACCTAGGGGGGCGGCCACTCGATAACCTCAGGATGGAGCTGGTCACCAGAAAGACCAAGTGATTAGAGGGTCAGAACCTTCAACCCCACCTTCTGACTTCTGGGAAGGGGAGGAAGGCTGAAGATTAAACTGTGTAAAAACTCTTGAATAATTAGATTTGATGAGCTTCCAGGTTTGTGAACACACTGAAGCTCTGTGAGGGTGGTGCTCCTGGAGAGGGCATGGAAGCTCTGAGCACCAACACCCCCCAGGACCTTGCCCTGTGAATTTCTTCCATCTGGCTGTTCCTGAGTTGTATCCTTTATAATATACTGGTAAATGTATGTAAAATGCCTTCCTGAATTCTGTGAGCCATTCTAGCAAATTATTGAACTCAAGGAGAGGGTCGTAGCAACACCCAATTTATGGCTGGTTGGTTGGAACTACAAGAGGCCCAGACTGGCAATTGGCGTCTGAAGTGGGGGGTTGTGGAGACTCAGTCTTGTAGGACTGAGCCCTTTGACTTGTGGGAGTTGATGCTAGCTGCAGGTGGATGGTGTCAGAATTGGATTAAATTGAACTCAACATGGTGCCTGTTCAGCAGAGGCCTGGAGCCCTGTTGGGAGAAGGCCTGTCTTGTCTAGAACCCCCTGCCCCGTCCCCAGGAGGCTGACTGGCATCTCTGTGCACAGCACATTCAGGAATTCACCAATGAGACATGGCAGGCACATACTGGCAGACCACTGCCCGACCACCTGGTTCTGCTTGTGTGGTCCCTCATCATGTCTCTCTACCCCTTGGGGGGCCTCTTTGGAGCATTGCTTGCAGGACCTTTGGCCATCACACTGGGAAGGTGAGTGCATCCTGTGTACCCCCTGAATGCCCTTTAACAAAGGGCATCCCGGGCTGCAGGCTGAGGAAAGAGGGAGAAGGAAGATGCCCAGCGGGCCTCAGGCACAAATCAGCTCCTCACCAACCTCTTACTCTGCCTGAGGTTTCACCTGAGAGTCACGTTTCCAAGGAGATTTGAGAGGGGAAAGGGACTGTACTACAAGGGAAGGAGAACTCTTGGTTTCCAGTTCCAGGTCTGCCAACAGGTGTTACTGGGCCTTAAACACGTATTTTCTCCCTGGCCCTTGCTTTCCTCCTATGTGTCTGATATGGTTCTTGGATTGCAAACAACAAAAACTGGTTGTGGCCAACATCATCAAAACCTGTAATAACTGAAAGGATATTGGGTGGCTCATAGAATGAAAGGAAGTGCTTAAAATGCAGGCCTTGCAAAGGTCGGAAACCAAGGCGGTGCTGAGGGTCTCAACAGCCAGAGCTTTGGACTGTCCTTCTAGGGAAGATGGCTTCAGCACAGTCAGCTCCAGCCACATTCTTTTTCCAACTAAGACTAAGGTTGTCTTAGCCCATTTTGTGTTGCTGTAAAGGAATACCTGAGACTGGGTACTTTATAAAGAAAAATAGGTTTATTTGGCTCACAGTTCTGATAGTTAGAAAGTTCAAGATTGGGCACCTGCATCTGAGGGCCTCAGGCTGCGTCCACTCATGGTGGAAGGTGAAGGGGAGCCAGCGTGTGCAGAGATTACATGGTGAGAGAGGACACGAGAGAGAGAGGGGAGGAGGTGCAAGGCTTTCTTGGGAACCAGCTCTCTTGGGAACTAATAGAGTGAGAACTCACTCACCCCTGAGGAGGACATTCATCTATTCACGAGAGATCTGCCCTCGTGACCCAAACACCTCCCATTAGAACCCACTGCCCAACATTGGGGATCAAATTTCAACATGAAGTTTGGAAGAGACAAACATCCAAACCAAAGATCCAGACTCCAGGATGACAAGTTGTTATTGATCTACTTTGGGTCACATGACTATACCTATGAAGTGGAAGAGAGACAATGCTGGGCAGAAAAACAAATGGCTACCACAGTCCACCCCTTTGCTCACCACCAGCATCTGTAGACACCTTCTTTCCATATATTCAGTTCCATAAGTGTCCTCACTTAATGTTAGTCAACCATCTCGTATGCACCAGCATCTGTATTCATCCCCCCGGAGTGGGATCACTCAGAGCACTGTCTTGTCGCAACCACCAGGGACGATGTAACGCACGTATTCTTCCTGAGCGCAGGGTTTCATGTGATCATCATTCTTCTGCCAGCCCGCAGGTAGCCTCTCCTGATAGTCTGTACTTAATAGTCAGCTCAGCTGCCATCATGACACCCTATAGGAGGAGGAAAGAAGAAAGAGTAGGAAAAAAACTAATCAAGGAAAAGGAAAGTAGTGGGTGACTTTATTTTAAAACACATGACACAGAAAGCCTGGAAACATAAGTAGAGGTTCTATCCCCATTTTTGCAACTGGCTACAAGGCTGTTGCTTATTATGTGACTTCCCTTCCCCTGTTTTCCACTCTTGTCTTGGGCCAGCACTTCAACTGGTTGAGGCTCTTTTCCCATCGTGGTGTTCCACATCTTCATTCTTGAGTGGGCTTGGTGGTCCTGATGGTGTGGGGTCTTCAGTGGGTTGTTACTCTATGATCATCTGCTTCTGGGTGGCGGGCGTCATGGTGCAATAATGAGTTCCATGGGAACCAGCTCTTCTTCTTTCTCTGACCTAGTTCCTGGGTTGGATGCAAAATTGCATGAGTATCAGGTTTGTGTATTGTGTATCTGTTAGGATGTCTTCAAATGCCAAGAACAAAAACCAGGACTCAGTTGGCTAAAACAATAGGAGATCCTTTAATTTACACAACTGAAAGTCTATAGGTGGGTGACTTCAGGGCTACATCAATACTCCAGATTTGCTCCTCTGGGATTCCCTTAGCTGAAATCTCCACTGTGGGTCATCTTTGTCCTCAGAGTTGTAGTTGGAAAGCTACAGCAGTGCCTCACTCAGATGCAACAACATCCAGCACAAGGGGAATGTCTTCCCATCTATATCAGAAAGAAGGAAAAAAAGCTTTCAAAAAAGTCATCATGTCTCATTGCCGGCTCTGGCTTACTAGCCATCTTAGTCTGTTTCTGCTGCCATAACAAAACAACTGAGGCTGGGTAATTTACAAAAAACAGAAATTTATTTTCTCATGGTCCTGGAAGCTGGGAATTCCAAGATCAAGGCACTGGCATATTTGGTGTATGGTGAGGGCTTCTCTTCCTGCTTCTGAGACGGTGCCTTGTCCCTGCGTCCTCTCATAGCAGAAAGAGCAAACGCTGTGTCCTCACATGGCAGAAGGTGAAAGGGCAAAAGGCAAAAGAGGCCTGGCTTGTCCCCTCCAGCCCTTTCATAAAGCACTAATCCCATCCATGGGGGGTGGACTCCTCATGGCCTAATCACCTCCTAAAGGCGCCCCACCTCTTAATACTGTTGCTTTGGGGATTAAGTTTCAACATGAATTTTGGAGGGGACACAGACATTCAAACCATAGCACTACCATAGAGAATAGGATCACCAAGACTGGGTTAGGCTATTGGGGTTCACACCTGAAATGTGTGGAGTAGGGGCACAGTCCCAAACAAAAGTGGGGCTCTTCTTGCGAAGAGGAAGAGGAAAACCGCTGTTGCCTGCATATGTAATGGCACCTGGTACAGCCGGCATGAGTGAGAAGGGAAGGGATTGGAAATTTGAATTCAGCACACATGCCTGTCCTAATCATGTCAAATTACTGTCCCATCCCCAATGGCAGGGATCCAATATAGTTCTTCCACCCAGTAGCTGACTGGAGCCCTGAAACTTGTTGCCATTATCGGGTGCTCGGGGTTGGCCGTGTAAGGTAGGTACAGGTTGGTTAGTCAGCTTGGTGATAGGAAGCCCCTGTTTGGAGCCCCTCTGCGTTTTCTATCCTTGCTACCCTACGTGTTTTGTTTATGAGCCAATTAAGCAAGCACTGGGATGGTCAATGAAGGCAGTTGAATGCCATCCGCAGAGAAGGGTCGTCCCATCCATCCGATCATGAAAAGCCTCTTTGCAATGGCGGGGGGCTTCTGGTGAGCAGAAAAACGTGGACATATATATTTTGGGTTCTGGGCTAATTCTAAGAAATCCATCCATTTACCCTTTCCCTATACCTCCTTGAAACCGGTCTTCAAATTCTGCTTTGTCTAGGACTTTGTCCAACCAAACCCTTTGAAAAAGGGATAAAATTCCATCCTCAAAATTCTTCTATAGGAAGGGTTTAAGTCCTTCAGTATCTTTTATAGCCAAGCTGATGTGAGCAAGCTATTCATTGGAAACTTTGGGGCCCACATGGGGCAAGTTTGGTGTATACCACTTCTATTCAGTGATGGAGTGCTACCAGGTACACTCAACTTTAGTAGAAGAGTGTCATAGCATCCAGTTAATGATGACTACATGTCTACCTGGTGTCCAACAGTCTGGCATTTATTCCCCACTGGGGCCTAGTGACAAGGCCAGAAGCTATTTCTCATTAAGAAGTAATTTGCTGAAATAGAGAAGCTTTACTCAAAAACCTTAGGTTTTGCATTGTGATTCTTTTTTTAGGGTATTTTAACTGCCACGGACACTTCTTTGAGCACCACAGGGACTCCTAGGGCTAAAGGGTTGAGTGGCAGAGCTCTTTGAACTTGGCTTGGACCCACTGGAGAATACTCCTCTTGCTTAGCTCCACTCACAGCTGCCAGGTTTTCAAGTCACCTGATAAATATGTCAGATGATGACACCCAGTGTGGTATATACTGCCTCCAAAATGGAAAGAAGCTCTCTGAAATTTGTCCCTCCTTCTTAGAGGAAGGCAACCAAGGTGCAGCAATTCATCACGCACTTTGGAGGAACTATGCTGACATATCTTAGTCCACTAGACCTCAGGAACTGCACTGATGTGGCAGCCTCCTCCCTTATTTTTAATCTTCCACTCTTTGTCATACTCATACTTGTACCTTACTAAGACGTCTAGTGTACTTGCTGCTTCCTCTTCTCCAAGTCCTTTCAATATGAACTCATCAAAGCAGTGGGCCAGTGGGATACCTGTGGGATGCACAGGTCCCTGTGGAATGGACTGTGGCCCTCAGCTGGAGCTGCTGGACGCTTAAGGCGGTCGGTAAAGATGTGTTACTGTCCCTGCCAGGTGAAAGCTAAGTGTTTCTGTCATTGCCTGTGTATTGAAATGGAGCAAAATGCATTCACCAGATCAGAATACTTAATTATTATTATTAATTATTATTCATGGAATTTATTAATCCCAGTGAGGAAACCCATATATTATTGCAATTATAATTATTAGTTACAATTGCAGCTACGACCAGATCAAGTTTGTTGTAATCTACCATCATTTCTCATTCTCTAGACACAGGGGACCTAAGCCTCGGCTCATATCCTGTCACCGCTGTGCTCTTCTGGTCCCCAGTTTCCCTGTCAGTACAGTGAGCTGTGTGATCTGCAGTGTGCTCTCCTGGGTGACCAGTATGACAGCACTTCTGGGCTCAATGTCAGGAGCCAAAGCTAATGCTTCATCATGGTGGGACAGGTGACATTTCCAATGTCCTTTCCTTGGTTTAGTGTCTGTCCCATGGTCCAAGGCATTGGGATGTCCAGCCATCCTGAAGGTTCTGAAAAGTGACTCTGTAATACATGGAGGAAAATGTGAGGGAACCATGTTTGACTTTTCATGAATTTCTTCTGTCCTTCTAAAAGTCCCTGTTCTTCCTCAATAGGGTTTTATTGAGTCTGAAAAATGATATATTAGTCTTATAATTTTACAAAGGAGTTTGGGGAGAACAATGCTTAATCTGGAGGGGAAAAGCCAGAAAATATAAATTCTGTTATTTCAAGCTGTGGTACAGGCAGAAAGGAGAGTCATTTGGGGGTATGTTGTGGGAGAGGAGAGTGGTGGTCAAGGTACACCACAAGTGAGCCTAGGTAAGTAGCGATGATTTCCATTCATATAGCTTAGAGGCCTTGAAACAGTTCACAAACACACACACACACACACACACACACACACATACGTCTGTGTGTCTGATCAGGGCTGTATGGAGTTGCAAGGAGGGGTCCCCAGGGATCTTCCCTCTGGACTGAACCAGAGCCTCTCTTGCTGTGTTCCACTCCATTTTAAAGGGGAGTGTGTCCCCATCACCCCAGAAGAAAGAGGAGAGGGCAGAGCCTGGGCCTCTGGGCAGAGGAGTTGCTAGGGATGAGATGGGACAGTGGCCCTGCCCTCTCTTAGTCCCTACCTGGGTGGGAGGGGTCTTGATGTCCAGACCCAGAGCTGGATAGGAAGAGGCACAGGGCAATGTGGACCCTCTGTAGGCAGGTGGGCAGGGGGGCACAGGGAGGGAGGCAGGCAGGGCTCTGGCAAGGAAACATCAAGCCTGGCCTCTCCTCTGCCTCCCCAGGGAGCTCCTGGGTGGCCCTCAGGCCTGGCCCCTGCTGCTGGCCAGCTGCCTGGTGCCCGGGGCTCTCCAGCTTGCCTCCCTGCCTCTGCTCCCCGAGAGCCTGCACTACCTCCTCATTGACCGTGGAGACACCGAGGCTTGCCTGGCAGGTGAGTCCCTGCCCTTAAGCCCCTAGACCACCTTTGACAAAGGGGTGCATCTTACCACAGTCCAGGGGCCCCCATTTCTTGGGTTCCATTTATCAGGGACAAGCTATCCATCTCTTTGTGCCTCGATTTCATGATCTATCCACACATCCCTTCCAAACTCTTTATCAAGGAACTGCCCTAAATGCCAGGCAGGGAAATGGATCAGACCCAGCCTAATTAGATGCTCTGCAGGGTGGTGCAGAGAAAGAGAGAGACACACACATGCACATACACACACACGGCGAAACACCTGTGCGAGATGTCACCTGCCCAGTGCCAACTGGGCGATGATGGTCTCATCAGCTAACTATGGCTACAGTAAAGAAGCCCAAGGACCCAACGGACAACTGCAAAGTCTCTGGCTTAAAACAACAATCATTTGCTGCATCTTTTACCCATTTGCTCGCCGGGCTGGCTGCACAGCTCTGCTCGCCTCAGCTGGGCTGGCTCATGGCGTTGGGGGTCAGCCGGGGGGTGGCCAGTCTCGGCTGGTCTGGGCTGCGGCAGTTCAGCTCTGCATCTGTCCTCTCACTCTTGGTACCCCCGAGCCAGCCTAGGAATGTTCTTATTAGGGTGATGGCAGAGGCTCAAGAGAGCAAATCCAGCTGCATAAGCACTTTCCAAACCTTTGGTCCCCTCGTGCCCATCCACATTCCATCGGGAGTCACGCTGCTGAGTCCAGCGTCAAGGGATGGGGAACTGTGGTGAGGGGCATGGATCCAGGGAAGGGCGGAGACCAGGGCCCCTGGATGTGCTCCTCTCAGTTTGCCATCGTGGCTGCTATTATTATTTATGTCTCTCCCTGTGCAAAATATGCTCAATCCCGTCCCAGGACCCCCTGAAGTCTCATCCAATCATGGCATCAGGCTTGAAGTCCCAGATCTTAAGACCACATTAAGTCTATATGTGCCTTTTCTTGATCCAGAGCTCTAGGATCTAAAAAGACAAGTCGTCTTCCCCTCCCACACACAGCATACAGTGGTGAAAAGTGAGACAAGGTAACCAGAATTAATACTTTCATTTCAAAAAGGAGGAGGCAAGGAAGGCACAGAGCAGTCACCGGTCCATAACAATCGTAAAGTGTCCCTGGGAAAATATTGCCAGGTCCCCCTGCCTTGAGGGTGGGGAATGTACCTTGATCGAGCCCTGGCTCTGTCCCCTGGAGGGGCTCCCCAGGCCATGGGTGTCCATGGTTCTTGCTTCCACCCTGGGAGATGGCTTTCCTTTTCTATCACCTTTCTTGATACCTTCTGAAGAGGGCATTGTAAGATGTGCTGCTTGTGGTGGTTGAGCCAATTTCTCAGCCTGCTTCCTGCCTATAGAAAGTTGAGGCACAGAAGTCTTTATATTTCAAACTGTTCTAGTCTCTTTTTGTCCCAAACTGGCAGAGCTTTTGCCAATACAACTTTCTCAAAAACGATGTGAGTTTTCTATGTATTTGATTTATGTGCCCATGAGCCACACCCACAATTCTTTTTGAGACAGGCTTCTCTCCCAAGACCTAATTACTGGTACTTGAGCCAGGACAGCCTTAAGCCCCCTTTTCCAGCTGTGAGGGCTTGTGAGGCCCTGCTTTAAGCCACACCCTTGATTTGATCTTTACTCTGAGTCCATGGCTTACTGGCTGTGCTGTGGATTTGATCTTTACTCTCAGGCTGTGACTTAACATGAGACTCTTTTGCTAGATGGAGAGGCTAGAGATGAGAAAAAGTTTTTTGTTTTTAACCAGAAATTTCTGGAATATATTAAATTTAATTGATTTTTGTTCCATCTGAATTCCACTTGCAAACTGGCAGTGCTTTTTTGAGCTCATGTCTCATGACTTACAGTAAGCTTAGAATACTCAGCTAAAAGCAACCAGTTCATGCGTTCAACACTTGGAGATTTCTTTGCTTAGGTCCATAAGTTTGTTACATCTATTTTCTTCCTTCCATGTTACTGCACTAGATAGCATGGGTTTTCATTTTTCCAGCCTCCTTGGTGTCCTCTGCCTGGTCTTAGAATCAATACCATATTTCACAGGTCCTTGTTATGGTGATACCTACTCCTCATGCCAATTTGTTGGTCAGTTTTCTGTTGTTAGTGGACACAATCCTAACTTCTCAGTGGCAAACAAAATAAGCCATTGTTTAGCTTCAGCCCGTGAGTTCTCTGGGGTTAGCTGATCTAGGATGGGTCTGGCTGGAGGGCTCTGCTGATCTAGTTTACTCCTGCAGCTGCAGGTCAGCTGGGCATTGGCTGATCTAGGGTGGTCCCAGTGGGAGTGGCTCGGCTGGGCCCCCTTGGTTCCTCGAGTCTCTTGTCATCCTCCCGGGAGCAGTGGGTTAGTCTGGCATGTTCTTATGATGATGACAGAGGAGCAAGTAGAAGTGAGCCCAGAGCCAGGGGCAGGGCTGTAGACAGGACTTGCAAAATATCACGTAGGAAAGGGCGTGGATGCAGGGAAGGGTGAAGAGTTGGGGATGATGATGGCAACTTGTCTGATGTGTCCACAGAGTCCAGTTACTTTCTAAAGGTTCTTCTCATTCGTGGTGCTCTTGATCCTCCCAACAGCCCTGGAAATGACAGGGCCGGGGACATCATCGCCATCCGACCGGGGAAGCAAACAGAGAGCGAGACAGAGACAGAGAGACACACACACACACAGAGGGACAGAGGGAGGGGAATCGTGGGGTGGGGGCTCACTGTGGGGGGACCAAAGAGGGGCTTGGGGGGAGCTCAGCGCCCTCTTCTCCCGCTCAGCGCTGCAGCAGCTGCGGGGTGCTGGGGACGTGGCAGGGGAGCTGGAGCAGCTGGAGGAGGAGCGCACCGCCTGCCAGGACGGCCACGCACGGCGCCCATGGGAGCTGCTCCAGCATCGGGCCCTGCGGAGGCAGGTGACAAGCCTGGTGGTGCTGGGCAGCGCCATGGAGCTCTGTGGGAACGATACGGTGAGGCCCTGTGCCCTGGGCCTGGGGGGAGGCTGCGTGCCGCAGGCCCTGGGAGCCATGGGGGGATGAGGGAGCCAAGGCCTCCGTGCCACCCTTGCCCGCCCCGTCCCAGGTGCACGCCTACGCCTCCTCTGTGTTCCGCGAGGCGGGAGTGCCGGGGAGAAGGTCCGGTGCGCCGTCGCCGGGACGGGGCTGCGAGCTGCTCTCCGCTGTTGTCAGCGCGAGTGTCCACCTGCCCTGTGGGAGGGACCCTCAGGCGCTGGCGCTCTGAGGATATGGTCCTCTGCGTGAAGCCATTCACTCCTGCTTACTGTTAGAACGCTGTGAGTTATCGGGCATCTATTGAGCACCTACTGTTTGCCAGCACCATTTTGAGATGAGGAGACTGAATGAAATCGATCAAGTGACCAAGGCCCTCCGGGAAAGTATTAATAAAGCCAAAGTCCCCTGAAGCAACAAACTGCTCCCCACCCCACCCCGTTCTCTCATGAGGCCCCTCCCCATCGTGCCCCCAAGCCTGGGGCCTGGGCCTGGTGCACGGTGCACCGGCCACTGCTCGAGTCCTTTGCAGCGTGTGGCGATGGAGAGGCTGGGCCGGCGGCTGCTGCTGATGGGCTACTGCCGGTGCTGCTGGGCCTGCCTGCTGATCTGCGCCTCACCCCGCCCCTTCTGTCACAGAGCTCCTTCCCCGGGACGCCCTACCTGGCCGTGGCCTGCGTCTTCGCCTTCATCCTCAGCTTTGGCATCGGCCCTGGTGAGCGGGCCCCAGGGCCTCTGGGCTTCCTTCGCCTCCCTGCAGGAACGGTGGGTGCCTGGGTGGACAGTGGGTGGGTGTGAACTCGAGGTCACCTGCAGGCCCCTGAGGTTTCTGGAAAGGAATGGCAGGAGAGCACCGAGGGGTCCCTACAGACTGGGCCTGGGCCCCCACCCCCGCGTCTGAGCCTCCGTGGGGGAGAGACCGGCAGGGAGCCCTGGCTGGCAGCCCCCTGTCCCTGCCCCTCCTTGCAGCTGGGGTGACGGGGATCCTGGCCACAGAGCTGTTTGATCAGACGGCCCGGCCTGCTGCCTACATGATCTGTGGGGCACTTGTGTGGACCACGCTCTTCCTGGTCAGGCTGGGGTTCCCCTTCGTCATGGTCAGCCTGCCCTTTCCCCTGGGGGGGCCCTGTCTTTGTTTTTTGTCTCTGTCATCCTGAGAACCCCAATGGGAGGGCTCCATCCAGGGAGGCTGAGACTGAAGGGGGGGTTCTTATGTGAGCAAAGGGAGCAAGTCCCTCTTCATGACCTTTGTTTGGGGGCTCATGGAGCGACACCAGGTCTTCGGGTCTCTTTTAGCCCGCAGGAAGGCTTGTCCTACTTCCTCTATGTCCCTTTCCTTGGCGTCTGTGTCTGTGGGGCCATCTACACTGGCATGTTCCTCCCTGAGACCAAAGGCAAGTCCTTCCTGGAGATCTCCGAGGAATTACACAGACTCAACTTCCCCAGGGGGGCCCAGAGCCCCGCGTGGAGAGGCCCGGAGGTCATCCGGTCCACAGAGCTCTAGCTCCAAAGGGGTGGCCAGGGGCCAAAGCCAGCTTCTGCCCTGGCCTTTGCCTCCTGCCAGGGCCTTGGCCTGCACTCAGTCCTGCATTCCTTTGTTTCACAAGTGTTTATTGAGCGCTTGTCTTGTGCAGACATGGTGCCAGGTGCTTAGCAATCAGGGGGGTGTTCCAGGCTAGAGGCAATTAACTGATAGGAAAACCATAAAAAACATAATTACAAACTCGGGAAATGCAGTGGAAGAAAAATACCAGTGGGTAGGCATACTGTGTGTACCAGGCAGCCTGACCTAGTCTGGGAGGGGAGTGATCAGAAAACAATTTTCTGAGGAATTTGATTTTTTTCAATCAACTTTATTGAGATATAATTTACATACAATCAAAGACAACCATTTTAAGTATTCATTTGATGAGTTTTGACAGATATATACACCCATGAAACACCACCACTGTCAAGATGGAACATTCACATCACCCCAAAAGCACCCTCATGCCCCTTTGCCATCAATAACCCACCCCACCCCTAGCCTCAGGCCACCACTGACCTACTTTCTGTCACTACTGGTCAGATTTGCCTTTTTGCAGAATTTGATGTAATTCCATACTGTATGTATGCATTTGTGTCTAGCTTTGCTCCAGGTAAAGTTTTTCAGAGTCATGCATACTGTTGCATGTGTTAATATATATTCCTTTGTATTGCTGAGCAGTCGTCCCCTCTATGGTTAGACCATGGTTTGTTTATCCATTTACCTGTTGGTGGACATTTGGGTTGTTTTTGATTCTTGGCCACCATGAATAAAACTTCTATGAACAGTTCTACACAAATCGCCATGCAGACATCTGTTTTCATTTCTTTTGTGTCTTAGTCCATTGGGATGCTATAAAAAAAAGTGCCATAGACTGGGTGGCTTATAAACAACAGAAATTTATTTCTTGCAGTTCCTGAGGCTGGGAAGTCCAAGATCAAGGGGCTGGCAGATGCAGTCTGCTGAGGCCCTGCTTCCTGGTTCATAGACGGCTGTTTTGTCACTATGTCCCCACGTGGCGGAAGGGGTGAGGGAGCTCTCTGGGGTCTCTTTTATGAGGGCACTAATCCTGTTCATGAAGGCTCTGCTGTCAGGACCTAATCACTCCCCAAAGGCCCCATCTCCAAATACCATCATATCGGGCATTAGGTTTCAACATATGAATTTGGGGAGATGTATTCTGTCTATAGCATTTGGGGCAAATGAATTGCTGGGCTTAATAATGTTTATTTAACTGTATAAGAAACTGTTTTGCAAAGCGATTATACTATGTTCCATTCCCACTAACAATGTTCCAGGTACTCCAAGTCCTCAGCAGCACTTGGTACTGTCAGTCTCTTCGATTTAGCCATGCCAGTGAGTGTGTAGTGGTATCTCACTGTGGTTTAATTCTGGCATTTCCCTGATAACTAATAATGTTGAGTGTCTTTTCAAGTGCTTAGTATGGCCATTGATATGTTTTGTTTTGTGAAGAATCTTCAAATCTTTTGTCCAATATATTTTATTGTGTTGTTTATTATTATTTTTGAGACAGGGTCTTGCTCTGTCACCTGGGCTAGAGTGCAGTGGCATCACCATAGCTCACTGCAACCTCAAACTCCTGGGCTCAGCCAGCCTCCTGCCTCAGCCTCCCGAGTAGCTGGGACTACAGGCGCATGCCACCATGCCTGGGGGCTAATTTTTCTTTTTCCTTTTTTTTTCTTCTGTAGAGATGGGGTCTCGCTCTTGCTCAGGCTGGTCTCGAACTCCTGGCCTCAAGCAATCCTCCTGCCTCGACCTCCCAAAGTGCTGGGATTATAGGCATGAGCCACCACACCTGGCCTCAAGTTAATTTTTGTATATGGTGTGAGGGGTTGAGGTTTTATTGTTTTTATTTTATTTTAATTTTTAAAATTATTTTGTAGAGATGGGGTCTCGCTGTGTTGCCCAGGCTGATCTCAAACTCCTGGCCTCAAGCAATCCTCCTGCCTCGGCCTCCCCAAGTGCTGTGACTACAGGCGTGAGCCACTGCGCTGGCCAGTTATTTTTTCTTTCTTTTGTTTTTTTAAAGGATATCCATATCCAGTTGTACCAGCACCATTTGTTGAAAAGGCCATCCTTTTCTCCATAAAATGACTCTGGCACCTAAGTCAAAAAATCAATTGATCATTGTTATATAATAAAGAATTTGGCCTTTGTCAGGACACAGAAACTGTTAAGTGGAAATGGTAGGGCAGTGGGTTCTCTGGGGAGAGGGAGATCTCTGGGTCAGCAGGTCAGGAGAGGTCTCAGGGAGAAGGTGACCCTGAGCTTCTCAAGGACAGGCTCAGCAAGGCATGTTTTAAAGCTGAAGCCCTTCAGAGCATTGAAGGATGGGAACAGAGTCCCCTGTGCCCGGTCACTGTTGAGTCTTCAGGAAGACAGGTGACGGCATTCCCAGGAGCCCTCTGTGTGGCCACCCTGCTTCTCTCTGTCCATCTGCCCCATTTCTGCCTCTGCTGATCGGCTTCCCCAGCTGACACTTGGGCTCCAGATGGCTGCCCTGGCCACCGTGGCTGTAGGCCTCCAGTGAACGTTCGTGAGAAAGGATCCACTGACAGGTGCCCCTGAGGTCCCACTGTACACAGGCTTCGAGCAGAGCAGGTGCCAGGCAGCACCCAGGTCCACCTGCATCTGACATACCTTGGTGCCCTAGCTGCCAGCCTGGGCCGCACCCTCGGGCCGTGGCACACTCACCATCCACCCAGCCGGAATGGGCTCCGGCCAGGCCTGCTTCCCCCTAGGAGTGTGGGGTGAGCGTTGCAAGTCCTTGTTGCCCAGGGAGCCCCTCGGTGAGGGAGAGGAGACAGGGACTCAGAACAGAACCCCAAAGGTAGGAAGTGACAGTGCAGAGAGGGACAGATCGGGCGTCTGGGAAGGTCTGGGCTGGTGGCTGACCCGTCTCTGCTGTGCCTGTGTGTCCAGGTGTGAGCACAAACGTCCAGCCCAAGGGTCTCTGAGGAGCCGCGGCCATGCTCCCCTGCTCCAGCCCAACTGCCCAGATCCCAGACCCAGCGTGGCCTCTCCCCAGCTCCCAGAGCACTCAGCAAGCCCCTCTCCTGGCCCAAGCTCCTCCCTCCCTGCCTTGCTTGCTAGTTACCAGGCCTGCCTGTCCCTGCCTATCCAGCCAGGTCGAGTGGCTGCCGCCTGGCTGCCGGGCTCCAGGTGGCGCTCGTGAGGGCCTGGGGTTGCTCAGCGTCCAAAGGGCTGTCACCCGTTCTCTGGCATTTGCTCTCATCCTCTCCTCGTTCCCTCTTGTTGGGGCACAGGTCACGCTCTCCTTGCCTCAGCTGAACCGCTCATTTATTCCTTCATTTTGCACATATCCGCTTAGGGCCCACCGCACCCCGAGGCTTCCGCCCTAGTCCCTCTCCTCAGGCTGCGCCAAGGGCTGAGGGGATGGCAGTGACCCTGACCTTGCAAAAAATGAAACAGTCTCACGACGACAACAATGTTCAGAGCTAACATCTATGGGGGGTTTTCTATGCTTCAGGACCATTCTGAGTGCTTTATGAGAGTTAGCTCCTTTAATCCTGGCAAGGACCCCACAGAATTAGTACTTTTATCACCCCTGTTGTACACACGAGAGACTGAGTGAAAGCCAGTGGCATGTCCAAGGTCACAGGTCGCACAGCTAAGTGGGAGGGCCAGGAGTAGACCTGTGTGCCCTTGGACAAGCTTGACTTTGGGCCCTGGACCTTTGACCTTGATTACCATGCAGGCTGCCTCCAGGGACTGGCGGATGCCTGAGGTCAATGGCGAGGTGGCGTTCACAATTCAGAGTGCTGGCGTGCATTGCTGTCTGCAGTCTGTTGTGCTTCCTGGTCTCCATTTTGTTGAGCAGGCCCAGAGGCCACCCAAGGGGTCCAGGGTGATACCGTGGATTAGCAGTGGAGCTGCGGCTTGGGCCAGTGTTCTCCAAGGGTGGGGCCGGAATGGGCTGTGGGGCGGCGGGAGAGCAGGAGATACGGAGGACATGGTGGTGAGCCCTGAGGTTGTGCTCTGCTCTGGCTTCATTCTGCAGCTGGCAGGGAATTGCGAAGGTTAGGGAGGACCAGGCACCCAGAGAGAGACAAGGACTCTGAGGTGGTGCCCAGGCTCCCGTTCTAGTTCGCATTCCAGGGGCAGATGCCAACTTTTCACCTTCTCAGCCTCATAGGCTCACACACACACACACACGCACACATGCACACAGGCACGTGCACACACACACGCGCACACATGCACACTACTGTCTTTGGAGGCAGACCATGAAAATGCTTCCTGAGAGGCGCAGGGCTGAGGAAGCTGAGAAATGGGTGGTGTTCCCAGCTGGAGGTGCTGGGAAGGCCTCGTGGAGGCCACCGGTGCTGCTGAGTGGAGATGAGAACAGCCTTGTGGAGAAAGAGGAGGTGCTGGAAGGAAGCCCAGAGTCCATCTGACCTCCCGGGGTTGGGGGGTCTGGGGTGGGAGCTGAGGCGGCCAAGCCTGGGCGCCAGGGGCGGTGAAGGTTCTAACCAAACACAACCGGGCTGCGGCTGTCAGTGAGGAAGACCCTGCCTGCCACGCCTGCCAATGCCTCCTGGTACATCTGTCCGTCCTTAGCAGGTCATTATCGTGCCCCTATAAATGCCAGGTGTATTACTTTTCTATTGATCTTATAACCACTCACCACAACTTTAGCAGCTTAAGACAACACACATGTATTATCTCACAGTTTCTAAGGGTCAGGAGTCCAGCATGACAAGGTTGGGTTTTCTGCTTAAGGACTTGCACAGCCAAAATCAAGGTGCCTGAAGGTCAACTAGGGAAGACTCCACTTCCAAGTTCATTCAGGTTGTCAGCAGAATTCAGTTCCTTGTGGTTGTACGATGAAGCCTCTGGTCCCCTTCATCTTCAAAGCCAGTAATGGATGTCGAGTCCTTCTCCTGCTTCAAATCTCTCTGACTAGCCAGAGAAAATTCTCTGCTTTTAAGAGCTCACGTGGTTAGACTGGGCCTACCCAGATAACCCATGATAATCTCCCTATTTTGAGGGTTATTTTAGCATAACCCTAATTGTATCTGCAAAGTGCCTTTTGCCATGTAATATAACATATTCACAGGTTCCAGGGATTAGGGCGTGCATGTCTATAGATGATAGGAGTCATCTGCCTACCACTGAGGCAACAGGGCAGGAGGCAGGCATAAGCAATGGCGAAAGAAAATCTGTCTCCACCCTCATGGGGCTTACTGCCTAGAAACAAAGCCTTAACTCACAAATAGAAATATGGGGAGACAGCCTCAAAGGACAGGATAGGTGTGGGCACACGTGGGACCTGACCAAGCCAGGTGCTCTGGGCACTTTCCCAAGGATTCGAGGCCAAGTCCAGGGCTGGAGGATGAGCTGGAGTGAGATGAAGGAAAGTTCAGGCAAACTGCATTTCAGGACCAACGCCAGAGCGAGGAGCTGGGAGCATGGCACTGAAGGACAGGTGCCATGACTCAGGGAACAAGGGAGAGCGGGGGTTGGGGGTGAGGCCCAGGGCACTAGGACGGTACTACCTCTAGTAGCAGAGGGGACAATTACCAGCATTTAGGCCACTTGGTGCTCATAACACCTCTATGTAACACCCAAATTACAGGTGGGGAAACTAAGGCTCAGAAAGTTTAGCCAAATATCAAAGCAAGTAAAAGGTGGGACTGGGAATTCTATCACCTCCTCAGGTACCCTTCTAGGACGACAGGGCTGACTGCCACTAGAAACCGCTGGAGAACGTATAAGGAGAGGACAAATGGTTCAGAGGCTGTCCTGGCCAGGGAAGCCACCCCTTTGCTAACAACCTGAAATGCGCAGTGGCTCACCTCCAGGGAGAGTGGGGTGCTTGCTGGTGAGGCTCGCCCTTGTCACCCCATCCACTATCACAGGCCATGGCCAACCAGGCACTGGCTCTTCAGTCTTCTGCCTGGGGTCACTCATATCACTCTGCTCGCCTTTCACGGGGCAGAGCAAGTCAGTGGCAAACCTGCTGCGGGGGGCGGGGAAGTAGACCCCTCCCTGTTGGAGAAGCAGTCCACCACAGGGGCATCACAGCGGTCCAGGCCTAAGGCGATGCCAACCAGCACAGACTAGGCGGACGGTGGAATGGAGAGAAGTGAGGATAAGGGGACAGTGAAGGGACGCACATTTCACTGGCAGGCGACCAGGTGTGGGAGGAAACGTCATGCTCTTGGATTTGGCCATATGGAGCAGGGGATGCTGGGTCTGCTGCTGTCAGCAGCTGGGGCTCAGGGAAGTGTCCCCAGCTGGAGATGTGGCATGGAGCACCTTCAGTGCCTCAGGAGTAACAAAGCCCTGGGCACAGGTGAGACCTGAGGTGTGAGAGCAGGAGGGAAGCAGCCTGAGGCCCAGCTGGAGGGACCAACACCTACAGGCTATTTGCATAAATGGGTCATGGGACCTCCCGACTGGAGGCTGGCTGGTGCCACACAGGTCCCACAGGCACGGGTGTCTTTGCTGCACCACATGGCCATCACCAAAGCCAGTGGGTGGATTGCACCTACCAGAGACCAAGGACAGGACCCTCCTCGAGACCTCCGAGGATTTGGCCAAATGCAAAGTGCCCCCTGGAAGGCCTGAGAGAGATCAGCTCCTCGGTGCACCGCCCTGACCAAGAGGCCTCCTCACAGTGGGAGCAGGGGGGTGGGCAGGGCCTGCAGGCTCAGCCCTGATCCCCGCAGCATGGCCAGGGCCCCAATCCCGTTGCTGCCCTGTCGTTGTCCTGCTGCAGCACGGCTACATTCATTCATCCATTCATTCATTCAGCCGTATTTAGTCAACGTCTCCTGTGTATTTGGCACCTGCTAGACGCCCCCCGAGTTTACCATTAGTGGAAGAGACATAAAAAATCCACCAAGGGCTCTATGAGAGGGCATTCCTGGTGGACCTGACTAGGGTGGGGCTTCCTGGAGGAGCTGAAGTTGCCCAGGGACCCGGAGGAGCGGAGCTGAGCATCTTTGTCCCACTGAGCTCTGGCGAGGCCCCACCTCCGGCTCCCTGCCCCCTCCCTCGGTGCCTCCCAGCCTTACCCACCTGGAAGAGCCGCGGTGCAGGGAAGGCAGCTCCCCCGCCACCCCGCAATGACTACCCTTCCCCATCTCACACACACACGAGCCCACACGCGCAGGGCTGTAGCCCTTGGGGACATGTGGCCCAGAGGCTCAGGACACACAGGGGCTCAGTGCATGTGGTGGAATGAGCTGGGCTCCGTCTACCGGGCCTGAGCTCTGGGAGGGCAAGGGGCCACCCGGAGGCGGGGCCACCGCCGCAGCTCCATTCCCGCACAGCGCAAGCATCGGTGACTGTGAAAGGACTAACGAAGAAACCGGGCGAGGGAAGGACAGGCAGATCCCCGCCCGCCGGGTGGAGAACGGCTCCGAGGGCGTGCGCGCGACCAGGCGGCGGCGACCACAGAAGCGCGTCCACACGCTCCTGGTCCCGGCACGCGGGGCGGAGCCACGGCAGGCGGTGGCGTCGCCGCAGGCGCGCGGGGCGGGGCCGGGTGGTGGTCACGTAGTTCAGGTTTCCGGGCTGCGGCCGCGGCGCGTGCTCGTCTGTGCGTCTGCCCCAGTGTCGCCGTCCCTCTGCCATCATGCCGATGTTCGTCGTGAACACCAACGTTCCCCGCGCCTCGGTGCCGGACGGGTTCCTCTCCGAGCTTACCCAGCAGCTGGCGCAGGCCACGGGCAAGCCGCCCCAGGTTTGCCGGGAGGGGACAGAAGAGGGGTGCCCGCCAGCGAGGGGGTCCCGTGCGGGGGGCTGGAAGGCGACTCCAGGAAGAGGCTCCGGGCGGGGAGGGGGTGGGGGAACGGTGGCTCGGGCCCGAAGCGGACGCCCGGGGCCCGGTGAGGCCGCTTGGGCGAGCTCACCGCGCCCTCCCGCTGCAGTACATCGCGGTGCACGTGGTCCCGGACCAGCTCATGGCGTTCGGCGGCTCCGGCGAGCCGTGCGCGCTCTGCAGCCTGCACAGCATCGGCAAGATCGGCGGCTCGCAGAACCGCTCCTACAGCAAGCTGCTGTGCGGCCTGCTGGCCGAGCGCCTGCGCATCAGCCCGGACAGGTGGGGGGCGCCGGGGGCGGGGGCGCGCGCTCGCGGGGGGTGGCGGGGCTGGCGGGGCGCAGCCCGCTGAGTCCCGCTTCCGCCCCGCGCAGGGTCTACATCAACTACTACGACATGAACGCGGCCAACGTGGGCTGGAACAACTCCACCTTCGCCTGAGGGCCGCGCCTGCTCTGGCCCGACCCGCGGCCTGCCGCCCGCCGCCAGACACCCGCTCCTCCTGGTCGGGAAAATAAATGGTTTAGTGACCACGGCTGCCTCGGGCTTCTTGGTTCGCGGAGGAGTCGGTGCGGGGCCGGACGCTGGGGAGCGGGGCCGAGGGGGCGGGCGCCGGGGCCGGGTTGGCCCCTGGGAGCCCGCTGCTCGGGCCGCTCTCTCCAGCCTTTCCCCCTGCGGCCCCGCGGAAGCGCCAGCCTTTCGCAGCTCCTGCAGTGAGGACCGAGCGCGCCGCGGCCGCGCAGTCTAGCTGGAATCTGAGCCTCCCAGTCAGGTCGCCGCTCCGCCCTCCCCGGCGGTTTCGCGACTCTCGGCGGGAACCCGGAGTTGAGTCTGTGCCTGCCAAGGGCCACCGCGCGGGGTGCAGATCAAATCGGGCCTGGGGGAGGTCAGAGGGCGTTGGGCGGCGGCCTGTTTGGCCCCACCTTCTTCCACCTTCCCGCTGGGCAAAGGGTGGCCTGAGGCAGGGAAGGGCGCTCCCACCTAGAGTCACTGCTGGCTGGAGAAGTGGTCTGTTAGGGAGCAATTTTCAGGTGTGGGGTTGGGGGGCGCAGGTGCAGAGTTCTGGTTACACGGCCCTGCCCACCCCCAGCTCTATGCCTGCGCTCCCCGGAGGCACCCAAGCTCCCACCACAACAGTTGCTGAGACAACACCAGGCCGCGGTTTCCTGTGGCACCATTCCGTGGTAGGATGGCTCTGGAAAGCCTTCAGATGGCCCGTCCACCATGCCAGGACAGTGACGGTCCTGGTCCAGAAGGCACGGTCAAGAACAACATGGGTATCACGGCTCAATGTGCCTGGGGCTTCCTGGCCCTGGATCCTTCCGTCCGAGTCCAGCGGCCCCCTTGGGGTGGGGGGGTGATAGGGCAGTGGGCCATTTCAGGGCCTGCACCTGGACTGAAGGGCCCTGTCCTGGCCGCCCTGCTGCCGCTCCCCAGGTGGGAGGTGCTTGTCCAGGCCCTGGGGCTGGTGGGCTGGGATTCCTCACTGCCCCAAGCTATGACAGTCTCCAGGTTGGGGAGGCCCAGCCACCAGCACTGGGAATTCATCACCCAGCTGGTGCCAGCGCCTGGGTCCTAGCTAAAGTGAAGGGCCATCTCCACCCTTCCCGCATTGTCTGCCTTTTGGGAGAAGTCGAGTCTTGCAGCAGCTTACACACAGAGGTGCTCCTGTCACTGCATGCACTGCATTCCTGGGGGCTCAAGAAAGGTGGCATCTCACCTCAGTGGACTCCCGCTGGCCTCAGGTCATTTGAGACCACTTGCTCTCCTTAGCCTCTATCTAGGCAAGAGCATTCTAGATGGAACATGATTTTTAAAATTCCATGGAATTTAAATAAATTTGCTCTTGGAAGCTGAGGGGCTCTAGGGAAAGGGGGTGGGGCCTGGGCCGAGCCTGTGCCCCGTGTGTGTGCATAGGGGCTGCGTGAGAGATCTGGGGCCCAGGGTGGGCACCAGCTCCTTCCATGGGACAACTGCTGGTGGGACTTAAGTGTGGCATCAGTGTGAACACCCACCAGGCGGGGCAGGAAACTCCAGGTGCCCAGCCCAGGCTTGAAGCAGAGGACAAGTCCTGGGCAACTTCAGAACAACCCAGGCCCCAGGGCCTCCAAGCCCAGTCTCAGCATGGCACTTTCCGGGTGGATCCACACCCTCCGTCCCTCCCGCACTTCCATCAAGGCCTTCTTGGCAGTCTGTTCTGGGCTGCCCGCTGAGGCCACCCACCCTGGCAAGCTTGCTAATCGAGATGCCAGAGGACTGCCCTGCTTCCCTCAGAGCCCAGCTCACCCTGGCCCACCCAGCCTTGAGCAGTGAGGATTTACTTCCAGAAGAGCAGTGGGGGTGGGGCAGGTGAGGTTTAGAAAGAGGAAGGAGAATCAAAGCTCAAAGGTCTCTGGGGCAGGACCATCCCCAGCTGACTGCACCCCAGCGGGGGCCTCGCTCCAGCACACCCCAGTCTCATTCTGTCCTCAATGAAAGGGACGTGGAGCCCCACGGCTGCCCCTGAGCTGGTGGGGGGGCCCAGCCGCAGCCAAAGGTCCACGCTCAGCCTTGGATCTGAGCACCTGCCGGTGACAGGCTCCCTCCTGGGCCCTGGCCTTTGTCACACCCACTCAGCTCCATGTGACTCCAGCCCCAGCCTCTCAAGGCCTGAGACCCCCTGTTCCCCACACTGAAGCCCTTTCCTCTACGTCTGGCCCCTCACGGGCTCCCCCAGCTCTTGCCACCCACTGCAGCCTCCGTCCTCAGAGCCTGCGGCATGCATAGAGGGAACAGGGCGCAGGTCTCTGGAGCATCCAGTCCAACTCCCTCATTTCACAGGTGAGGTCACTGCCCCTGGTCCCTGGGTGTGCCGCTGCTGGCCACACACTTGCCCCCACTCCCCCCCCCCCCGCACCCCTCTCCTGCAGTCTGTAGACACCCACCCAGCTCTGTGATCTTCGGACTCTCAGGACCTGTCCGTTCTGGAGAGTCCAGCAGTGTAGGGTCTCCCCTAGGCCCCCCACCCCGTATGCCTCCTACCTCATCCCTCCAAAGCACGGCATCACTACAGAGACCCCCTCTCCCCCCAGCCTCCCTCGGGGCCTGTCCCACCCCTCCCCCACCCATTGCCTCAGGGAACCTGATCCCAGCCAGATCAGGGTCATGTCCCCACTCTGCTCCCTCTCCAAGCCTCAGTTTCCCCCATCTGTGAAATGAAGGGCTTCGCCAGATGTCCTTGCTACAGTCACTCAGCCATGGTAGCATGACGGACATCTCACATCCTAGAGGCACAATTAATCCAGGGAGTGCTGTGGGAGGGGAGGAGAGAGCAGATGGACCGTGCCCATGCTCAGGTCTTGATAAATTGTGAAATCCCTTGCTCACCCCTTCTTCAGAGGGCACTATTGTTCCTGATGTGCCAGCCTTGATGGCAGTGGGCGGGTGGGGACAGAGACAACAAGGGGTGTGGCCAAGTATCTTCTCAACTGACTCCATCTAGAGCCAAGAGGTGCTCGGAGGCTGGGGGCGGGGTGCAGGGAGGCAGACCTGGAGGGGCACAAGGCTGAAATGTGTTCAGTGGGGATGGCCCCCCATCAGTCCCACACTGAAGGGGTCCACCACTCACGGGAGCTGGCAGGGCGGGTGATGGGGATACCTGGCTGAATCTAATGCAGTAGATAAAATTAGTGCCAGGCAGACCCTCAGGATCAAAGCAGTTTTCCATTATCTGGGAGAGCTCAGCTGATCCTGGTACTTAGGAAGTTTCCAATGTTTCTGGGCCACCAAAATCTTCCTTGACTCCTCACCCCGCTGGGGAGGCAGAGCCGGCCGCATGACACTAATCGTGTGACGCCCTCTTCTGCCATCCGGGTCTCCTTCCCGGCCAAGCAGTGGCAAAGCCAGGGTCCAGCCCTCCAGGCCTCCCTGCGTGAATTCCAGGACCAGGGTGGGGGCACCCTGCCCACCACCCAGCCTCCTGCCCAGGTTCCCCTCCTGGTACGTTAGGCCAAGCACACGTCACTTTTGTGTTTGAAGCCTGTGTAAAGCAGACAAAGATCATCAGTTTCACAAACTGGCTCTGTCCCCTTAGTCCTGGAACCTCAGCCCCCATCTGGTGACAATGGGATCTGGACTCACAGTTTAGCCCCCAAAACAACCACCACAGGGCACCAAATCGAAAAGCTACAAACGAGAAGTCTCGTCCCCCATGTCCCCCAGTGACCAGGCTTCTTGCATACCTAGCTCTCTTCTCATTTTAATAGGTAATATATTTATGTGGCTTAACTCAAAGCATGCCAAGGGGTGCCATAGAGAAGGCTCCCCCCGGCCGCCTCCCCCTCCTTTCTCAACGCCCCCCCCAGAGATTTTAGGCACATACAAGCAAATATGTATAACACCATGCCCAGCCCTGCCTTTTCTCCCCCAAATGGTGGCATGTTCTACATATGTTCTGCACCTTGCTTTTGTAACTTAAAAGTCTACTTGGTACCTGAAGAGTCTCCAGTATTCTCTCGTGTAGGACGTGCCAGGATTCCACTGAACCAGCCCCTGTCATGGACATTTAAGGCTGTTTCCAGCCTCTGCTCTGCACTCTGCCATGTGGAATCATGCACACATGTGAGTGTGTCTGTAGCGTAAGTCCTAGAGGTAGCATTGCTTGGGAATATGGCCATATGTCCCTCTTAGAGGAGGGGTCTATGGTGCCCCTCAGCTGGGCATGGGAGGCCCTCCCAACCCAAGACCACCTTTAGGCTGTCTGAGGGGGAAATGCTTTTCTCTCAAGCCAAAAGGGTTTACTTTGTGTTTCTGTTATTAGGAAGTTGAGCACTTTTTCATGGTGAACAGCCATTTCCTTTTCCTTTTCAGTGAACCATCTAAGTCAACTCCTCAAGCCCGTTTTTTAACCCACTGGATTTTTTTGCTGGCTTGTTTAAGACTGCTCTCTATATTAGAGCAATTAACACTTTGCTGGGAGTTGCAAATATTTTTCCCAGTTTGCCTTCTGGCTTCTGACTTTGTGGGTGGGGTCTTGAGACACACTTACCACAGTTTTTCAGGATTTGTGTCATCCTTAGGCTTCCTCCACGATTCTCAAACTCTTTTCTGTGGTTTCCTCCAGGACTTAATATGATTTTGTTTTTACACTTACATTCTTGCTCTGTCTGGAATTTCCCCCGTGTCAGGTAGGAGATATGACTCCCATCTTTTTTTGATGCTACACACTCATCCCTTGCCGCCTGTTAAATCATCCATCCTACCCCATTCATGAAATGCCACTTGTATTCCAAATTCAGTCCCCTTTTGTACTTGATCAGTCCATCCTGATGTCCTTTGTAACAAACAGAGCTTGTCTGCAGACTGCCCCTGCCCTTGGTGCCACCCTGGATGTGGGAGGCGGGGAAGGTCTCCCCACACTTCTTTGGAGGCCTTGCCTGTCAGGCCTTGTCCTGGCCCTGCCCCAAGCCCTCCCTCCCATTGCTTCCTACTGCCCTCCGTTTCTCCCCACCGTGCCTGCCTTCCCACCTGCCAAATGCCCACCCTTCTGGTTCTGTTTTCCACATCACCTCTCATACCAGTAGCTCTGCCACAGAGACGATGTTATCTGCAGCTGTTCCTTTAACAGCCACGCGCCATCTCAAAGCTGGTATGAATTTCAGGGTGTCTTGAACCTTCCTGAAGGTTCCTGGCCAGCCAAAAAAGCAACGTGAAAAGAGGACCTCCACACAGAAGAAACGCGGGTTGAACTCTGTCAGAGCCTTCCGGTATTCCTCTAGGAGAAAACTTGACTCTTCAGGTAGCTGAGTCTCCTTTTGTGCTCTGGTAGTTCAGAGGATAATGCTCTTGATTATAAAATAAGCCCATTTTTCCTTCTTGTTCAGGGAGAAAGGAAAAGACCCTTTGGATTTAATGCCTTTTGACTATTTAAATTCTGGTGAAAATGCAGATTTTAATTCTAGCACTGGATCGGGAGGGAAAGGAGGAGGAAACAGACCCCTTCTAGTGGGTATGGAGAAAAATATGAAAGAATCTGCCAGGGCAGAGCATGCGCTGATGACGTCCAGGTGACACTGCTTCTGAGCATCTGGTTTGGAGAACCAGACTGAAGAGAAAAAGCAAGAGGAAGCAGCCGGGCAAGAGGTGGGAGAAGACTGTCTAACAGATAACCCCAGCCCACTAGGATTTGTTTTCTCAAGAAGAAATGAACAAGGTGATGATGCCTTATAAAAAGAGGTGAGCCCCACCCAGCCATAGGGCTCCCTCCTCTCACAACAAAACATGAGAGAGAGCTGTGTGCTGAGAAGGGTCTAGAAAGGAGCCCTGTTTCCTTGATAATATGATGGGGTGAGTCTTTAGTGAATTGTGCCAGTCAAAACAAAAACACAGCTACGAAGAAGGAAATTGAGCTTTTAGAATCCCTCTACCGCCATATCAGTGTTGAGAAGGGTCATCTCTGTGTTGACAGCAAGGATGCTGGTGGCCACGAGGGATACAAAAAGCCAAAGGAAGACACAAAGGGTGTGAACTTACACACCTTTAACCTTTACATGTAGGTCAAGTAACTACAATAACCTATGTACCAGACAAGCAAGACAAAGTATATTTAGAATATGTGCATTGAGTATCGATACAGAAACAGACGTGTCTCAGAATACGATATGACTTTACAGATACCAAACGGAATATGACTTCATACAAAGAAGAAAAGATGTGGCTGTGGGGACAGAGAGGGAGAGTAAAGGAAACAAGCAATAGAAAGTGAGTTTCCCTGTACCTGGGAATAAATCCAAGATGTGCAAAACTCTACAGAGAAAACTAACACCTTGAAGGTCACTGGGGAACTAAGAAATGAAGAGACCGCCCCATCCCTGGACTGGAGGCAACATTGTGCTGGTGAAAGTCCTCAGTCTGGTTTACGATCCAGCATAGTCCCAGCGGGATTTTTCAGTGGAATATGACAGCCTAATTCTAACATTTATATGACAATCCAAATGACCAAGAAGAACGAAAACATTTTCTCAAAGAAAAGGTGGGAGGACTGGCTTTCCCAATGTCGAGATGTTATGTTATCAAGCCAAATTAAGGCAAAATGGAATCGACACATGGCAGACAACAGACCATGGAAAAAAGACATCCAGGAACAGACCTCTCCGCACACATGTGGACATGGTATATTATGGGGGCAGCGCTGGAATCTATGTGAAAGGCAGCACTATTCAATTAGGGGTGCCAGGCATCTGGCCACATACCACGTGGGGAAGGTCAAATGGACTCCTATTTCACACCCACGCAAAAATCAGTTCTGCATGGATTAAAGCCATAAAGAAAAGACCATAAAGATCTTAAAAGATCATATAAGAGAATATCATCTTCATGATTTCTTAGATAAGACACAATCACATACTACCAAGGAAAATATTGACACACTGACCTTATATTAGGAAGACACCATAAGAATGAAAAGACATGCTATCGGGGCCATGGAGGAGAAAAAAAAAAAAAAAAGACAAGACATTTTCAAAATTCATATTATTGACAAAAGGCTCATACCCAGAATATAATAAAAACTCCCAACAAATTGGTAATACACAACCCCATGAAAAATGAGCAAAGGACTTTAGAAGCCACTTCACAAAACAGAATATTAGCATGGAAAAGATGTTCAAGCTCAGCAGAAATCAGGGAAACACAATGAATACCTCCACCAGCCACCACGCTGGCTGTAATTAACACGCAATCCGTTCTCAGGTGTCTACAGCCTAGAGAAACTTGTATCTGGAAACAGCCCAACTATCCATCAAGAATAGAATGGATAAATAAATTGTGGCATATTCATGCATGGCATACTAAACAGCAGTGAAATGAACAAGCTACAGGTACAAATATCACCACAGATGGATCTCACAAGCATAATATTGAACAAAAGCCACAAGGTACACATAATACAATTCCATTTATTTAAAGTTTGGAAACAGGGAACCCCAAACTACTTTGTTCAGAAGTCCACACATAGGTGTAGAACTGTGACGAAGGGCGGGAAACAATTCCCCTCACGTCAGGACAGCGGTCCCACTGGCCGGGGGCAGGGCGAGTGGGAGGTGATGGGGCGCTGCAGTGGTTTCTTCCCACTGTTCTGACAAGTGTCTGTTTTGTATTGGTTAAACTGTTATGCATTTTTCTGTGTGTATGTTATACTTCGTGATACAAAAGATGACGTGCACAAACAGAACGAAGGGAAGAATACCACCATCAGGCTGACTGCTGGGTACCATGCAGAGGCGCTGCCCGCCTCCCCCATCCCTCTAAGACCTCGCCCCAACTCTTGGCCCATGCAGGGGCTGGCTGTCCCCACTTAGCTGTCCTTTCCCCAGCCCACCCCCAGCCGCCCTGAGCGTCCCACCACAGCGTTCCTGCTGCGGGCCCCCTTCTTCCTCATCTCACTTCCCCGTGAGGTGCCTCCGTCCGCGGAAAACCCTCCTCCAGTCCCCCTCTGCACCACTGAGCTGCTGGCTTGCCCCTCCTGGGCCCACTTTGCGGCATGCTGCCTGCCCTCTGGCACATGCTGTGACCCCTACAACTGCCACAGAGGTCCCAAGATTGGAACTGGAAGGAAGAAACTGGTGTTCTGTTTAAGCCCCTCAAATCCAACATCTTGTGTACTGGCTGCGAGCTTTGAGTCGTGACCCACATGAAGCGTGAGGCTTTGAGGATGCCCAGTGTGTACACGGGGGCTTCAAAGGGACCACGCCAGCTTCTGGGCTTGGGGTTCCCCACAATGCTTTGGTGCCACAAGCTGGTGCTTATGGTCCTGTGGTTTTAACCAGTGGCCCTGGCAGGAGGCTCCACCTTACCCTGGCCTATAAGCAGGGTCCACATGGGGATGTGACCTTGGCAGTTCAGGACAGTGCTTTGGGGGCGGTCACAACCTCAGAGCCTTGTTCTTTAATAGGTGAGACTTTAGCAAGCCCTGGCTGCTGGGGCTTGGTGGGCAGCGGGAGGCCTTGATCCCAAACAGGGGCAGTACAGAGGAGGCCACAGAAGACTCAAGACCTCTGCAGCTTGGGTAGGGGTGGGCAGGCCTGGCTTGCTGCCTTTGCTGTATCCTCAGCCAGGTCTGTTGTCAGCACTTTCAACTGCAAAGGCAGCAAGGGGCTGCAGCATGCTGCCTATGACTCTTGTGCTACCGTGGGCAGTGGTACAGGATGAGCTGTCCCCAGAGCCTCCTCCCAGAACAGGGGCTGAGGAGGGTCCCTCCTGAATCCACAAAGCCCTCAGAGTTAGTTCCCTGTGTGTGGTGCTGCTTGACTACAGGTTTGTGCGTTACATAAATTCTGACCCTAGAGTTGGGAGACTAAAGTCGTGGCTTTGCCCTCAGAAGGGCGAGAGTTTGTTAATAGACAACAGCATTAAAAGGAATCAGGGCCCTTCAGAGAATTTGCTATTTTCTTGGGTTGAGATAGAGGAACAACTCAATGAAATCAATGCATACCCCAAAACTAGCAAAGGCCATATAAACGGCTTGTGCTGAGAGCTGTTGTGTCCCAGGGAGTCAGGTTTAACTCGGAAGATCCAGAAGGAACTGGAATGGTTTGAAAAACATGCCAGTCTTACTCTCAGACCGGGAGCAGTTGGAAATGAGAAAAAGGGACCAGCCATGGAAGAGGAATGTCCTTCTGAAAAGATGAGGTGTCAGGAGGCAGGCTGGGCAGAGATGAGGGGTTCATGGGACCCTGGGTGGATGAGGCCAGACAGACCAACTCAGGGGTTAAGGAAAGCTCCCTAATGTGAGGGGAGGGCAGAGGTTTGGGGCAGAGGCAAGGCCACTTCAGGGAGCCAGGTGACCCAGAACACTCTTGAGGGGTGGCCATTCAACGCTGCAGACAGGGACTCCGTAAGAACCAGAAGCCATCCCATGAGCCTGGGCAGCTCCCAGAGGCTGTAGGGAATTTGGGCAAACTCAAGGATGGAAAAGCAGTATCAAGCATTGAAAAGATTTTGGGGTATACTTTGGGATAGCACAGTTACTGTGGGTAGGTGTTCAGGGATTGCCCTAAGGGGATACATTTTAAAAAGTACGGATTATCTCCACTGCCACTGCTTCACTTGACTCAGCCTAAAAAAAATATATACTCTCAAGGAAGGCTCAGCTGAGTCCTCAGGGACAGCAGCAGGGAGAGAGGCCAGAGGCTGCCATCTCTTGGGTGGAACCGAGGGACTGTTCCAACACTGGATGCTTGTGGAGAAATGACTGGTTTTACTTTCTCCAACCAGGGGAGACCCCAAGAGACAAAATCTAGAGGAATATGTCAGAAAAAGTAAATGTTTGGGCCAGAAAGCAAAGAGAAAGTAAAAGGAGGGAAGGCACTGGGGTCTGATAAAAACAGCTAGCCCTCCATGTGATGAAGAAAAGGGACTAGACCAGCACCAGGAGCAGCACAGCTGCCAGGGGCTCAGCCGAATCAGGCCAGGGACACGTGAGGAAGCACAGTGATGCACACATGTCCTCAACTGCAGAGAACCGTGTCGCATAAACAATGCCATGTGAGGCCAGGAACATCCCAGTGAACGGCAGCTAGTGTCCTGAGGACCAGCAGGACAGAGCCACTGCTCCCTGGCCCTCAGCTCAGCAACCTGTTGGTCAGGACAAGCCACCACTGGCTGAGAGATTTTCAGCCCAAAAGACACCGTGCAATGGGCACACGGAAGAAATGGAAACGATGAGATTTCCAACATACTGGAAAGAACAAGGTGTCTAAACAAAGAGCCAATGACTGGGCTGCCCCAGGGTGGGTGATGACTGTTGCACAGAGTGCTCAGGGAGGAGAAGGAACACAGCAGAAGTTGCTCCCTGCCCCGCCCGACATGGTCACAGGGCTAATGCTAACCCTCCACTGGGCTATGGCGTGGGGTCTGGGCTCTCACTCTCTTCCCTGCCACGCTCCTGCCACCAGCTGCCAGGGCTTTCCTGCTGGGGTCTTGAGACAGCAGGAAGAGGGGTCTGCATGGGGCTGGGTGCTAGATTCTGGGGACATCCAGGGATCTGCAGGCTGCTCTAGGGATTTCCCCGTGGTGGGCGGACGGGGTGCTAAGGCTGTCACCGTCTGCTGTATCCTAGAAACTGTGGATCTTTTAAAAGTGGAGCACATGACAGGCTAGTTAAAATGCTGAGATGTGGAGAGAAGGCCCCACATTCCAGGAGCAACCCAGCCCCCCCAACCCTGCCCCTCGTGCCTGCCTGGTGGGTGAGAAGCACAGAGCCCTGGAAATGAAGTTAACACCACTGGGCTCTCTTTGAATATGCTGGGCTTTAATCCTTTGACTTTGTTTTTTTTCTTTGGACTTTAACCAAAAAGGGCAAGGGAATACAATTTTTTAACTTGAATTTTACCCTGGGAAATTTATAATGAGAGGAGCATTTCTGTGTTGACTTTTTAATGGGGTATCTGTCATTTTATATGTTTGCAGAACCTCTGAGCCAAATTTGGACTTTGAGGTTAGACCTAACTTAGGATGGGAAACAGCAGGGAGAGAATTCTTAGTTTGGGGTCAAATGTGCCCTTGTAATTAAATAACACTGGGTGCTGATCCATTCCAAGGCCTAGGTGGAGGTACATGCTATGGGGGCGGCCTCCCCTGAGGAGGCCCTAGGGAACAGTTGAAGCTGCCCCAGCGACCCTTTCACTCCCTGTCCTCCCCCGCCCCCAACTCTGCTCAGCAAGTTGGCAGCAATATTGCTGGCCCCCGAATTCTGGAGAAGAAATTGGGCAGGTTCAGCTCAGCTCCTTTGGGTCCTGCCTTGGGGTCTGGTCCACCTTGCCATGCGAGTGCCCAGTGAGTGGTGCCCTCTCTAATTTGGGGTGAAGCAGAGCCAGCTCCCCAGCTTGCAAAGGTCTCTCTCTACCAGCCCAGATGCCTAGTGCACTCCTAGGCTGCTGCTGAAGGCCAGTGCTCCCGGGCAGCACCAGGCCAGGCCTCCTGCCCCTGCTGAACTAAGCAAATGCTATCCCATGCGGCAACGCCCTCCTTTGGCCTTCCTCCCTCCTTTTCATCTCCAATGCTACAGTCAGCTGTGACATCACTCCCCTGACTTCCTCAGGCCTGTCCCCAGAACCCCTGACACCCATATTCTCTTCTGGAAATGAACCCTAAACTATCATTTCAGGTAGCCTTATTTTTAATGGCTCACTCTGTCCGTGTTGGAAGAGGCAGAATATGTTCTGATAGCGGAGGCAGCAGGGAGCTAGCACCATGCGTCACCAGCCCGTCCACGCTGTGAGCCTGGAGCCCCTGCCACTGGGGCCTCTGGAGGCAGGCGGTGGCCATCGTGATCCTGGGACCTAGAGACTGAAGTGAACCTTCGGCTTTGCAGTCCCCTTGCTCACGCCTACCCAGTGGGCTCCCAGGGCTGCCCTGTCACTGCCTCTGCTGACTGTCCTCCCACATGCACTTTCCTCCCCTGGGAGGCCTTTCTCCTGGTCCCTCGAGGGGCAGGCTGGGCTAACCCAGGCAGCAGAGCCTGGCTGGACCAGAACAGCAACTCCTCAGCCCTCCAGGCTCAGGCCCTGGGGTGCCCACCCAGTGAGCACACAGTCCCCGACTCCTAAGCCAGTGCTGTCTCTGACAGCACCTGCCTTCACCATGGCGCAGGGGTTGGCTTAAGCGGGTCTCTTCCACCTAAGGCAGGGTCAGCACTGAGTAAAGGCCGGGGCCATTTCCCCAAACAGGCAAGGCCCAGGCCTGGGTCCAGGGCCTCTGAGTACACTTTCCCCCTTTGGCCAAAAGGGAGAATTCAGGAGGGGATCCTGTGTGAGGGGCCTTTCCCAATTTCCCAAGCAATTTCCCCAGATGCTACCTCGTGTTATCCTCACAACCACCCTGAGGCAGGAATTAGCAGCCCTGCTTTAAAGGGGAAACTGAGGCCCAGAGAGGTAAGGGAGGGGGCTTTCCTGAAGGTTACAGGCCAAGCGAACGGCAGGGCCAATCTCCAGCATAGAAGTGGGGAGAGCGCGGGACGGTGGGAGCAGGACGCCCGCCTCCCCACGCCCTCCCTCCCAGCCACAGCCTTTCCTCCCTTCTTCCAATTCTTCTTCTTCTACACTTTTTCTCTCCTGTTTCCCCTGCCGTGCTGACATGTATTTTTCTGCTTATGGACATCCTCTGCATGAGTTTTGAACAGCTCCTCGCAACAGTCCTATAGTACAGGCAGTGTCAAGGTGACAAGACATGGAGCCCTGAGCTCGCACAGGGTTCCCCGAGGCATGTCTGGGATCCAGATTGACTTTTCAGGCCCCCACTCTGCTCCCTTTCAACAAGTGCACCTGGGGCTCAAAGTTCAGCTTGACCATCTCTGCGTGTGCAGGAAAGGACAGGTGGGCTCACCAGGGAGAAACCTGCTCAGGGCAAAGACCCTTGTCCTGTTCAGAGGAGTGGCTTTTTGGGAGCTGGGCACAAATCTCAGCCCCAGCAACCCTTTTGTCATGCACTTTTGGAAAATCTGCAGATGTAAGATATATTTACAAGTTGATTGAGGCCCACTGTCTGTTTCCACCGCAAATTCCCTGTGTCATACATCTGTCCTGTGGAGTGGCTGTGGCTATTTTGGATGTGGCTAAGGCAGAAGGTAAAATTGGGGGATCATTTTATATGGGTTTAGAAGTCACTTCTGTGTCTGCTTAAATTTCTATAGCTATCTTGATGCATAAAAAACTTCCAGGGACATGCCTACTGCCAAAGATGGAATAAATTATTTCTCTACTCTCTCTCTAGGAAATATTACAAAATCACTGTCACACAAAAAGGTGATCAAAGAGTCTGTAGCCAAAAAATATGGGGAGGAGGGAGTATTTTAAACGTGAAGGTGTGTGCAGCAGTTACTAAAAATGTCAGGATTTTTTCCCCCGGCATTTGTGATGTTTGTTGGCCTTTCAAAATTTATAATTTCCTTTCTCAATCTAAATAATCACTTTACGTATATAGATGAACTGCTTATCAGTGTTGACAATGCCCCAGTTTTCTGTTTGGCTTCACTTTCCAACCAACTCTTCACTCAAGACTCAATGCCCCCCTGGTGCTTATTGGTCAACCTCTTAGCTATTAATGGGGTTCCAGACATCTTCCATGGTTCTGTCCCCACAACATGCTAGATCTGAACACCCCACTTAATGCATTTAAACTGTAATGTAATAGCTTCTTTATCCCAAGCTTAGTGGTTCCTGCAGGAATCATCATCCTCAAGTCACACATGAGGAAACTGAGGCCAAGGCCAATGCTAAGGCTGAAGGAGGGGACAATGTTGAAGGTGACACATGAGAGAGAAGTTCGAGCAAGGCAATGGATGACGTCAAGCCAGCTGCTGTGCTTTGTTCCGAGGCCATTCCAGTTGGTGACAAAATAACTATCTCTAACAGATTCCCCACCAGGGCTCCTCCCCACAGCAGCTGCCTTCCTCTGGAGCCAGAAATGCCTTGGTTTATATGGTTTCATTCACAGGCCGTCTTAGCTCTACTGAAGTAGGCAAGAGCTGAAATGACTTGCCCAAGATCACTCAGCTAGTAAGCGACAGACCCAGGTTTCAAATCCAGGTCCTGGGACTCAGGGCAGGGCCAGGAAGAATGAGGGCACACAGATTGGCAGCTGATCAAATTGATAGAGCCCTCCTGGCAAAGGGGGCAGCGAGGACAATTTGGCAGCAGCAAGAGGCCGTGGCCTGAACAGGTCGCCCCCAGTCCCTTCTCTTGCCAGTGGCTCCCAAAGCCACGTGGGCTGGGCATTCTGATAACATTTCCTTGCACTTGCAGACCCCACAACCTTTAAAAGCACTTTTAGTGTCTCACTAGGTCTCTGTAACAACCCCAGAAAGGGATAGGGCAGCAATTATTTCACAGATGACAAAACAGCCTCAAAAAACTTTCGGAGCTCAGTAACGTCCCCATTGGGACGTTGCCCACAGGAGGTGTTCGCCTCATGTCAGGGCAGGTTCTGCATGGAGAAGACCACCAAGGTCCTTCCCGAGGGACGTGGCTCAGACCCCCAAGGTGCCCCGGCAAAGGATGAACGGAGCATGAACATTGAGTTGGACGGGGGGTGTCAAACCCAGGAAGTAGGTCCCATGTGAAGTCTCCCTATCGACAAGGATCCTAAGGGTGGGGCCTTCTCCAGACCCGCTAGTCTTAATACTTAGTCTGCCCCACCCAGAAGCCCTGGAATGGGATTGGGGTGCTCCTGGCCTAGCCAAACACATGGACTTTTCTTTTCCAAAACCGGTGTCTAGCTCTCCCCAGGCTGGGCCCTCAGGGCGCCCTCTCCCTCACCTCCCACTGGCGCCTGTCCCTCTTTCCCTCCTTAACCTCCAGGTAAATCTCTCCCAAAGGTAAAAGTAAGTCTCAGCGTGGTTAAGAGGGAGCTTTAGGCACCAGAAAGAGCCGTGGGCTGTTGTCACGCTTCCAGCCACACGTGAAAGCAAACCCCGAGGTCCCTTCCCGCTCCAGAGCTGGGCTCTCGCTTCAGGTCAAAAGAGCTTTTCTCCCATCTGGCCCCACCCCCAGCCCCTCTCCCGCCTTCCTTCCCCGCCCCACTCTGGTACGTAACAAATCGGGACTTTCGAAAACCGGCGGGGGCTCATTGCGGCTTATGGGGCTGGGGACCGACGCCGCCGACCGAGCTGTGCCGGGCGGCCCCCTGCCCCCGCTTCTCCCCCGTCCACCCTTCCCGAGTCCACCCCTCCTCCTTCTCGTCCCTTCCCTCTGGGACTGTGCACAGTTCCTTCCACCCGACACGGCCCGAGACTCCGGGCCCCCTCGGAAGCCCGGAGGTGCCTCCTGCCCTCCCGCCCGCCCCAGCCTTCTGCCCTCGGTCCGAAACAATCCGAAGACCCCCGGCCCTGCGCTCCCCGCCTCTACGCTCCCCACTCCCCGGAAGTTTCCCCGTCCCCTCCCCCGAGGCCGCCTGGTAACGACCGAGCCACCCCGCGCCCTCACAGGCCCTGGGCACAGTGGCCGCTGGTCACCGCCTCCTAACGGACCAGAGCGCGCCGGTTACCAGTTGCCCGCGCGACTTGTTGCCAGGGCAACCTGCCCACTAACCTCCTTCTACCCCCAGCATGCTCCGCGCGCAGAATCGGAGGGGCTGGCGAGGTAGGCGAGTCCTCCTGCGCCCAGCATGCCCCGCGCGCGGAGCGTGGCTACAGGGGGTGGGGTTCAAGGGATGGGGCGTGGCTCCAAGGGTGGGGCGGGGCTTCAAGGGGTGGGGCGGGGCTGGCGCTGGCCTTAGCCTGAGCCGGGCGTCCCGCTGCCTCCAGAAGCCCGCTCTGGCTGTCCTTGGGAACTGGGCAAATCGAAGGCTGATAAAATGCTATGCCGAGTGACCGGCAAGAGACATGCGTCCTAAAGAAGGGTTATCTCGCTTAATTTTTACTTTTGCAATGACCTTTTGTTAAGCGTGGTGGTTGTGATTTCTTAAAGAGTAATGTACAAGTACTCGTGTATCCCCCACTTGGATCAAACAGAATTGAAACCCCCAGGCGGTTGTGCTTCGTCCTCTATTGAGAAAACCACGTTGGGGAATCTGCTGTTTCCGGCTGTGTGTGTGTTTACAATACTTGTAGCTGGCTTCGGGGTTTGTGTTTCTTTTGGGTACTTTGCCCGACAGTTCTCTGAGATGCTCCCAGGCAGATGTATGGGCTTAATTCAGTCATATTCTCTTGTAATAGGCGTCGGGTGTTTCCAATTTTTTGCTGTTGTTACGATTGTAGTAGCATGTTGAACGTATTTTGAGCATGCCACCCTGATGGGTGTGGGACGTAATATTCGTTGTCATTTTACTTCTCGTTTCCCTGCTCTCAGTGAGTTTGAGCTTCTTTTCAGGTGATTATTGGCTACTCAGTTTTCATGTTCTGTGAATTATCTGTTTATATTTTTTACCTATTTTTCTATTGCGTTGTGGTGTTTTCTTACTGATTGGTAGTTCTTTATCATTTTATGGATTCCAATCTTTTACCAGTTCAGTGCATTAATGGCAAATATTCTCACCTAATCTGTGGCTTGCTTCCCTTCCTACCCCCAGTAGGGTGTCTTTTGAAGCACAGATTTAAAGTTCTAATGCAGGCAAGTGTCAGTCTTTTCCTTATGATTTGGGCATTTTGTGTCTTGCTTAAGAATTCAGCCCCTGTCCCAAGGTCATAGAGATATTCCCCTATATTTTCCACTGATTTTTTTTTCACATTTAGGTCTTTAGTCCACCTGTAGTCCACATAAAAAGTAATGTGTGATATGAGATGGGGATCCAACTTTACCTGTATCACATGAGGGTATGTGGTATATTGTTTTGGCATCGTTTATTTCATAGTCCAATCTTTCCTCACTGCTCTATCATGTATCATATTTGGACTCTGCTGCTTCATTGGTAAATCTTTTCTAATGCTGAACCTATACACATGGTCTTCAATTTTTTTTTAATAAAAGCTTAATTTCTTTGACAATGAATCTCACCACCTTAATCTTTGTCTTCAGAAGTATCTTGGCTACTCTGGACTGTAAATTTTAGAATTCTCTGATCCTCAGTCACATCCCAGAACTCACCATTAAACTTAAAAGTAGAAGATCAAGAAGTGGATTTTTTAATTGACACTGGTGCAACTTTCTCTACCATCAACTCAGAGGGTTTACCTTTACCTGTCATCTCTAATTCTATTAAAGCTGTTGGAGTCTCTGGACAACCTATTTCATTGCTCACTCCTCAGGTCACGTCAATATCCTCAGGCCCTCTTAATACCCATCATGCCTTTCTAGTTTCTGATTCATCACCAGCAAATCTTTAAAAAAAATTTTTTTTTAAAGATGAGATATCACTATATTGCCCAGGCTGGAGTGCAATGGCTATTCATAGGTGTGATTGTAGTGCACTAGAGTCCCAAACTCCTGGGCTCAAGCGACCCTCCTGAGTAGCTGGGACTACAGGCACCATCAAATCTTTTTGGTAGAGATTTGTTACGTAAGTTTAATGCCACAATACAATATAATGAGAAAGGTATTTTTATTTCTCTGCCCTTAGACCAAACCTCAAACTTCCTACTCTACCTAATGGAGATCCATCTCACTTTAAAATCCTGTGAAGAGAATGCAATCTTAAACCATGTCCCAACTAGTCTCTGGCCCTCACATGCAAATATGGTTGGACTGCTACTGAGTGCAGAGGACATGCACATTACCTAGAAAAGGAACAAACCTTTCCCATCAGTAGCCCAGTACCCCGTCAAGCAAGATACAAAGCGACAAATTGAACCTACAGCATACTCTTTTAGAGTAGGGTGCTCCTGTCTTTACTTCCACACCCTCTAACACCCCAAACACACTTTATTGCCGGTAAAGAAAGAAGCAAAATTTGATTCGGATAGTGTCTTAGTCCATTTGCACTGTGTGAACAAAAGTTCTCTGAAAAGGAAATAGGAGCAAAGAGATTTTATTCCACTGACCAGTTTGCAAATGGTAAACACAGGCCTTGATGTAAAACAAAGGTGCATTCCAGAGAAAAAGGGAGGGTGGGTTTTTTTTTGGGGGGGGGAGCGTTGAGACAGAGTCTCGCTTCGTTACCTAGGCTGGAGTGAAGTGTTGCGATCACAGCTCACTGCAACCTGGAATTCCTCCCATCTCCTGAGTACCTGGGACTACAGGGGTGCACCACGCCCAGCTAGTTGTTTTAATTTTTGTAGAGACAGGGTCTTGCTATGTTGCCCAGGCTGGTCTCAAACTCCTGGCCTCAAGCAACACTCCCACCTTGGCCTCCCAAAGTGCTGGGATAACAGCTATGAGCCACTGTATCTGGTTTGGGTTTTATAACGAAAGTTCCCGCCCAGGTTCCCAATCAGGTCTGTTTATGCAAATGAAGGCTTCAAACTTGCTTAATTTGATTGGTTGATGCTCCTGAGCCCTGATTGGTTGATTCAACTGGGCCCTGATTGGTTTGGTCAGTTGAGCTCTGAAAGGCCCCAAATTAAACAGAGGCGTGGGTTTTCTCAGAACTCAGAGGAGTTGTTTGGCCTCTAGTTGGCAAATAGCTGATTGGCTCTATTTAAAATTTAGGCCCAGTTAACTACTTGGGATCCATCTTGAAGGACTGGCTCTTTCAGGTTTGCATTTATTTATAGCTGCTATAGCCCGAGGCTGGGTAATTTATAAGGAACAGAATTTATTTTCTCACAATTTAGGAGACTGGGAAATACAATATCAAGGTGTCAGCAGGTTCAATATCTGGTGAAGGCTGCTCTCTGATTCCTGAATTTTGGAGGGGACACATTCAAACCATGGCAGAGAGGAATTAAATCTATTGATTTGTACAAGATCTGAGAGCCATAAACTCCTTTGTAATTCCTCACCACCAATTAGGAATTGTAGTTCCTCATCCAACTGATGCAGGAAAGTGACTCCCAATGCTGGGAGTCACTTGAAGTCCAAGTGGGTCCTTGGCTTCATGCAAGAAAGAATTCAGGAGCGAGCCAACAAAGTGAAAGCAAGATTTATCCACAAACCATAGAAAGTTAGAAAGTCTACTCCACAGACAGAGTAGAGGCTGGCTCTCCCTGCAGAAGAGAACCAGCCCCTTGCAGACAAGGACCAGGCCCCTGGTTCCTGTTGCCTTTCTCTTTAGGCAACAGGCTAAACAAGAGGAGGAATATTCATGGCAGGGCGGTGTTTCCCCACCATCTTGGTTCTAACCAGTTGGAACATGCCCTGCTTCCATCCTGTTTTGATCAGGGCAATTTGAAACTTCATTTAGAGTCTTCCTGACTCATTTAGGCAATGCCCAAGAAATTGCCTGTAGCAATGCCATACCCAAAGCAGTACCTGCCAGTTCCCTGTCTCACAACTACCATTCCTACTTCTGTCAAAAGATAAAATTACAACAAAGTTAGTTACAGATCCAGTAGGCTTTGTAAAAGGAAAGAAAGAAAATCAAAGTCTCAGGGCCTCCCCCCAACTCCTTATGCAAAAAAGAAGGTAAAAGCTTCAGGCACCTGTGAAGAACTGGCCACTCAGATCATTCATTAAGGGAATTCCTTGCTAACCTCCCATAAGCAAGAAGATGCAAATTGTACCTATGTCTAGCACCTAAAACTAAAGCCTGTCTGATTCCACACTAATAATGAATTACAAGTTTATCTTACAGGTGACAAAAGTGGACACAAGACAGAATCAGATATTCTTCCACCTACCTAGGGACAACTTACATTAATTGATGTTTCTTTCACTGCCTTTTTGCCTTCTAACATTCCCCTTATTTTATGTAAAATGTAGATTTCCTGGGCCTCATAAGAATGTAACTACTTTGCCTCACTTTTGGCGCCCCCTCCCACCTTTTTCTTTCTCTCTGTATGCCTTTAAAATGCCGAATATGCCCACTTCCCCTTCAGAAAAACAGCCACAGCTTGTCTGCGGTTTGTGTTTTTCCCAGATACATCCCTCTAGGCACAGGGACGTATTGCAGAAGAGGGGGTGTGTGACATAAAGGTTATAAAACTATAAACTCAACCAAAGACAAAGTGATCTGTGTTTGTATGATTTTTGATAAGTAAAGTAAATTTAATGTTTGGTCTAATGGTAATAGTTAAATCTCCTGAGTTACCAACAAAAATATCTATGTGTTTAACTTTAAGGTTCTTAATAAGGTAAAAATGTATATGTGCCTAAACAAAAAAGTGTCAGCAAATTAGAACAAATAAAACACCAAGTTGATAGAGCACAAAACCAGAAACTTATGGTCAAAGGTTTATGAAGCTACTTTGGTTTTGGTCTTTAATTCTAGCTGCAGATACAGATTTCTCCACTGATTTCAATGTTTGTGGAAAGATACACATAAAACGTATTTCTGACTCACTCTTTGTATCATGTGATAGTAACAGTACTGAAAGGGATTCAAAGCTGTCCTAGAAGTTGTAGTTACAAGAGCTTAAATTGGAAGATTTAGTTTTCCCCTGATCTTGTCTATTTTTTATTTGCTAGCCGGTTATGTGCGCATGATGTCGCTGTAACAAAGTTTTGCCTAGGAAAAAATTCCTAAAATGTAAATTTTTGTATAGTAATGTATTTTAACATAAAAAGTGAATGATTGTTAAACCGAAAGAAAATCTCCAAACAGTCTTACTTTTTAAAATATTACATGTACTCGAGGTACACCGAAGTTGAAAAACGTTTTGAGACTATTTATATTGTTCTTAAAACAGCTTAATCTTGATCCTCATGTAAAAAAAAGTGTTACAACTTTGTGTCAAGCAACATTGTTTGAGGTGTTAAAGGATTGGTAAGAAAGGTTAAACAGAAAGGAGATTAATATTGTAAAGAAAGGATTTTGTCTGGAATTTTTTTACCTAAAATGACTGGTTAAATGAGAAAGTTAGGACAAAACAGAAAGTTTTTAGACATGTTTTATAGATAACTGGTCCATGCAGGTTGGGATAAAGTTTATAAAGGGAATTTATGAAGGAATTTTGTATATAATCCAGTTACTATAATTAAAAAGACAATTTTAATTAAAACAAAGTTTTCTTGAGGTATAAATTTACTATTAATGAAATTACATAATGTACTCATTTGGATTCTATAACCTATTTCTTAGGTTTTGACTAACTAAAAAAAAACTAAACTTTAAGAGTTAAGGTTTACACCCATATCTTCCTTTGTCACCTTTAAGATCTTTTGATGACTATCTCTCTTGGTTAAATAAATGACCATTATTTTATAATGACTTGTGATTCTATTTGAACAAATATTTCAAGTCTTTGATATTTGACAAACTTTCCAAAACCCAAATTCTAAATCCAGCCTTTTGACCTCAAACTGACTCTTTATATATTAGAGCCAGTAAAAGTCCAAGAGAGACATATTAGACTTATTTGCCATGTTAAAACTGTACAGGAAGCATTGTCAAATGTGAAATGTATTCATGGTTATTATGTTAAATGGCTGTATGCCACAAAATCAACCAACTTTGTCAATTATCTCCTTAACCATGGCTAGTCTAAAACTTTTTATTTTCCTTTGATTCATCTCAGAAACTTCTTTTCTCAATGACTAAGTCTAAAGTTTACTTCTTTAAGGAAAGTCATGGAAAGGACTAAGTTCTCTTGAACACAGGTTTCTGATAACCTTGGAGATTATATACCCCTGGACTAAAACAAAACAAACTTCCAGGACTTTAGAAAGCTTATATGTTCATAAATATCACTGACTGAACCTCATGAGACTGAACTAAATTTTTATGACTTTTTATTTAAAATATTACTGGTTCTCTTGCCTTATTTTCCAGAGTCATGGCAAGTTTTAAGAAAATAACAAGTTTACCTGATATCTCCAGGATTTAAAACTATTGAATCCCACCTGGCACAACCTGTTATTCACTGCCAATGCCCTGTTACTGCAAACATCCTCCCTCTATGCCCAGGGACTTATTGGGGGTGAGGGGGCATGTGAGATTGTAAGGGCCAATTCAGAGGGATGGAATTAGTTTAGATCCTCCATATCAAGGAAGAAATTTTCCTACTTCCCATAGACTTAGAACTTACTGAGTATAATTGTTCTTGGTTATGGAGTTTGTGCAAAAGGAGCTATGATAAGTGACTAATTCATCAGCCACCTCCGGACAAATTACTAAAGAGACTAAAATATTGTGACATAACAGAAGTCTCTAAATTCTTTAGCTTGAATGGTTAACAATATTTATGTCTATAACAAGTCTGAAACTAATCCCAAGACTATAGTAGCTCAACACTTATAGATAAATTAATTTGGTAGCCTTGCCTTTACCATTTTAACTTTTACTCTTTATATTTCCCAAAAGGCTTTAAAGAATTGATGAGTGCCTGTCCACCTCCAGTCCTGTCTGGCCTAAAACATTTAATTGGCTGTAAGCCCCTTTGTCTATTTGGTCCTCTTGGCCACAGGGGTCCCACCATGGGCCTTGGATGGACCTGGGGCAGGTAGCCACACCACCTGGCAATGATGGGACAAACTAAGAGTTTGGCCATACATGCTGCCTCTGGCAGATCTTGGCCAAAAGAGGGGAATTGTGAACTAAAATTAAATAAAAGCCTCCCCCCACCAACCGACTGACTGAATGGACCCCCTTCTGGCCACGGGGATATCCTAAAACTAAGTTGTCTGCCAGGAGGAGGGAGGTCAGACATACCTCACCATGTCCCCCCTGCCTTCTTGGAGATATCCTTTGTAACTCTTTAACAGGCCTAAGGCTTTATAAGATAAGCCTGCAGGTCCTCAATTTACACAACAAACATAAGTCAGGTGAGTTGCCTCTTCCTTATCTAAAACATTCCAAGCCTTTAGACAAAGCTTCATTTTTTAACCAATTACCAGTCAAGGAGTCTTTAAACCCACCTATAACCTGTAAGCCCCTACTTCAAGATGGCCCACCTTTTTGGGCCAAACCAATGTATGCCTTCCATGTATGCCCAACTTCCCAATTTTCTAATTTTTAATTTTTACCCATACATATATATATCTTGTATGTATCATATATCTTACATATATATGATAAAGAGGGTGGAATGTTGGGCTTACTCAGGGTGGGAATTCAAAAAATGTGTGGAAAGGAATGGGGTAGATGAAGAAGGCAGATAAGGGCCCCCCCACCAGAGGTTGTAAAGGTAACTCCGAACCACAAAGGCTGGGATGGAGCCGGCAGAGACTGGCAGCTGTTCCAGGAAGAACTCCCCCTCCCTTTGTCAAGAATGTAACCCCCATCAAGCCCTCCTCCTTAATGAAAATCCCACTTCCGCCCTGATCTTTGACCTGGCTGACTAACCACCTCTCTATGCCCCTGGACAACCAGCCCCTCTCAAAAGAATTTAGCCCCGCCCCCTTGAGAGTCCCGGCCAAAAGCCCTTAAAACCCCTCAGCCTGTAAGAGCTGGGGTCGCTGTCCTTTTGGCCAGAGGCCCTTCTGAGGTTTCATCATTAAAACCTGTCTTTGCCCGCCGAAGCTGTCTTTTGTCTCTATTCTTTTTCTCCCTCTACCTGACATTGACATCTTATTTTATGATACAGAAAACTAAATATATTTAGGTGTGCTGATAAAAATTGGGGACTGATTGTAGTTCAAAGTTACTTTGACTTCCTAGGTTTTTCTAAGCGTTGACATTATGATTAACATATGTAATTAAAACAGCTAGATAGAGGAAACACAATTCTAGATGAAAAATAAGATTTTCAAAATAAAAAGGTTTAAGACAGAAATATTAATAGGTTTGTTAATAAAAAGATAATTTTGTCTAATTCATAGGTTTTAAAAACTGTTTTAAATTAAATAAGTAAAAGATAATATAAAAACTAAGTGGATATAAAAGTACAAAAAATGAAGGTTATAAAGCGTTTGTAAAAATCTTAACTTATGGTCAAATTGATTAAGGTTAGATGGATTTGTTTATAAGATTTTATTGAAATTAGCTTTACCATTAATACACTAATGCAAAGGTAAAATTTGGTTTTCTCTTTTGAACTAGATTTTCATATGATATTAATAGGAATAGCAAAAGATTTTGTTCCCCTTTTGAATAAACTGCAAAAAAAGAAAAAATGGAGGGGAGGAGGAGAGAGAAAGGGAGACAGATTCAGCTTGCCTCCTCATTAACTTGTGTTTCAGTTTGTCTGTATTAGCTCTTATGATTGCTTGGGAAACTGAGTCTCCTTTCTATCAAAGAATAAGATTTTTGCTTTTTAAAAAAAATCTTTGAACTATCAGTTTGGCCAAATGAATTTTATAGTAATCTTGTTTTGTGATGACAAGTGTTTTATGACAGACAATTCATGACTTCCTACTTGTTACGTTTTCACTAAAATTTAAAGTTACTGAAAATAAGAATTCTAGTCAATACATGTGATTCTATATATAAAGTATACCAAAGAATAAGCTATGTTTTTAATAAGAAAAATTTAAAAAGAAGTGTAAAATGCATTCTTATTAAATACATATGTAATTTTGTCTAATTCAGAGGTTATTTGAAGGTTGATTTGAAATACAAATTTGGGAAGGAAATAAAAACAAGATAGAAAGTATCTAGTGAGTAAGAGAAAGAAATATAAAAAGGAAATGAATATAGAAATGTATTTTTGGTAAGAAAGGTTAAACAGAAAGGAGAATAATATTGTATAAGAAAGGGTCTTTTGTGGTAAACTTTTGTCCTGAAATAAAATAACTAGTTATTTAAGATAAGGGAAATTTGGGACAAAACCAGAAAGTTTTAGGTATGTTTATAGATGGTCTGTGCAAGTTGGGATAAAGTTCACATAAGAGAATTTATGAAGGAATTTTGTATGTGATCCAGTTGATTATAATTTAAATTTTTTTTTGTTAAAACAACAAAGTTTTCTGGAGATATTAATTTGCTCTTAATGAAATTACATAAGGTACTCATTTTGGTTGTATAAGCTGTTCCCTTTTTTAATTAAAAAAAGATCACACTACAGAAGGTTTGTCTTTATATTTTTGGTAACTGGCCTAAGAGAGGCAAAGATTTTATGCTTTATCAAGATAATCCCTGTGTTGTCTTTATTAGGTTTTTTGACTAACTAGAACAACTAAACTTTAAAAGGGTTAAGGTTTACACCCATAAAACTTCCTGTATCACCTTTAGAATCTTTTGATGACTATCACTCTTGCTTAAATAAACAACCATTATTTTATAGCGGCTTGTGATTCTATTTGAACAAATGTTTCAAGCCTTTGATATTTGACAAACTTTCCGAAACCCAAATTCTAAATCCAGCCTTTTGACCTCAAACTAGTTTTTTATATATTAGGGCCACTGAAAGTCTAAGAGAGATATTTTAGGCTTATTTGACATGTTAAAACCATACAGGAAGCATTGTCAAATATGAAATGGTGTTTAACTTTCTTTGGATTATATTTGCATAAACATGTTTTTAATAAATGTTCCAATATTATAAAATATTGATAAGTCTTCATGTGTGTTATGAGTAATAATTATGGTTATTATATTAAATTGCTGTATGCCACAAAGATAACCAACTTTGTTTGTCAATTGTCTCTTTGACCATGGTTATTCTAAGACTTTTTATTTTACTTTGATTCATCTCAGAAAGTGGGGTTTTAAAACTGGCTAAGTCCAACGTTTGCTTCTTCAAGGAAAGTCATGGAAAGGACTGAAAAGTTCTCTTGAATACAGGTTTTTGATAACTTTGGAGATTATATATCATTGGACTAAAACAAAATAAACTTCCAGGACTTTAATCAGAAAGCTGATATGTCCATGAATATCCTAACTCAACCTCAAATAGAACAGAAATTAATTACATGGGACTGAACTAAATTTTTTATGACTTTTTGTTTAAAACATTGCTGATTCTTTTTGTGTTTTGTTTTCCAGAAGTCAAGAAAACCTTTCTCTTTCTTTTGAGCTATTTATAGCTTGCAACAAAGTAGATATTTGTAGGGAAAATTTGAAGCATTTATTTTTCTCTATACTTGATTTCTTCAGAATTTGAAAACTATTTGTGAGTATTCTTAATTATGGCAATATAGTTATTTACGTAAGTTCAAAAAGAATCTGTTTCCTTCTACAATAGGACACAATGGAAGATGCTGGCTATTTTACCAAGGCTTTGACTGGAATGGCATATTTTCAGAAGTGCCCAGACTGCATTAAGGAATTAAGGTTGACCTCATAAGGCCTACAAAAATCCCTTTGAATAAACTGGCCAGGTGCCTCATCAATAACATTTCCTGATCTGTGGTGAATAAGGAATGACACTTTCTGACAGGTCTAGGAACCCCAAGTTACTTTGGGACCTTGAGAAAAGAGGAATCTACCCAATTCATACAGGTACCTGTTGGCATGGAAAAATCCTTGGCTTGATTTGGGAGGCTTGATTCAAGTCTAATCTGAGATTCCTTATGAAAAAGTTCCAGCAAAGCCAATTTTAAAAGAAAGAAAAGTCTATATGGCTAATAATTATTCTTACTGCACTTTATGCAAATAATCAGGCCAAGTATAATAAGGGTAAAGTTTATTTGGCAAGTAAATTGATCCTACTATGATTCATCCTTAATAAAAATGGGAAACTGGAGAGAGAAAAATATGGTTCAGGGATAAAAACTATAGTCCACCTGTTATTAGATTCTAGTCTTGTCCACTGTTTTTGAGTTTTTGATATTTGCCTACATTTTGGACTGAATCCTGAGTTCTCTCCTGGCTTCAAGTCTCCAGATAAAGTTCCCCATGGACCTCATAAGACAGGGTTGCCAGGAAGATACCAGGACACCTGGTAGCAAAGCTTGCTGGAAATACTAGTCCCTATGTACAGAGTATATGCCAACAGAGACACGATTAGAAATCTCTCCGTGACTCTAGAACTGATCACAGAATAAACTGCAAAAAGCCTTAGGGCTCAACGAAAGTCCCTCAACTCACTAGCCCAGGTAGTCTTAGATAATCAAGCAGCACTAGATTTCCTGTTGGCTGAACAAGGGCAAGTCTGTGCAGTATTAAACACTACCTGCTGTACCTCAGGAAAAGTTGAAACCCGAATAGAAAAAATTCCCAACAAGCTGTGTGGCTACAACAGGGCTGTACTAGTGGTCCCACACCTGATTGGTTTTTGGGAATATTCACTTGGATTCCCTAGAACTTCGGGTCAGTTCTACATGGGCTCTTGAAGCTAGGTATTATCTATCTTATAGTCCACTGTTCACTTAAGTACTGTGCTAAGGCTGCAAATAAGGGTACTAATGTTCTCATCATGCAAACCTTAGGTCTGAAACCCAGTACCCGTACATTAAGCCAAATGGACTTCCTGTGGCCCCCTTTCTTTTGACCTTTTGGCTTTCACTTATCAAATGGGACATACGTGCAGATGCGGGATAGTCAAGGAACTAAAAGATATCCACAAAATTTCTGACCCAATTATTTCCCAGTACACAACCTGTAAATCTCACCAAATCTCTGGAGGAAACCAATATACCTCAGAAGTCTTCCAAGGCCCACACTGTGCCTTGTGGCACTCCAGATGAATTTCATAGATAAACCTACAGATTTAGGGTATTTCCTCTGTTTGACTGTTGTCTGTAGATGGACTGAATGCTATCTGACTAGATGGGCTGATGCCACAACACTGGTGAAAAAATTAATAACAGATTATTTCTCATTTTGGCATTCTGTTATGGATTGAGTCAGACCAATGGACTTATTTTACAGCAGAAATAAACCATTCGATTGCAAAAAAAACTTCGGGGTACTCATTAAAACTCCATACCCAATACCACCCCCAGTCCTCAGAGCAAGTGAGATGTAAAAATCTAGACATAAAAAGGACATTAGGAAAAGTCTACCAAGAAACTGGACTGAGGTGACCAGAAGCATTACCTCTTGCGCTTATAAAAATTTGGAATATTCCAAACAGAAGTCATCAATTAACTTCTTTATCTCCCAGATTCCTGACTGGCCCATCCTCTGCTGCTCCTAGGCCCTCCACCTAGCCAGGTTTCTCCTGCCCCCAGATGATGCAGAGGCCACTGTCCTTGCTGTGACCTATCTCAGCCCATACTCTGTTTTGTCCCAGAAGATAGGATTCCAGGGGATTCAACTTCCATTTTTTCTGCTTTTCTGAATTTTCTAGTTTTCCTACAATGATCATCTATTATTAAAGTAATTTTTTAATGAAATGGGGTCTCCCTATGCTGCCCAGGCTGGCATCAAACTCATGGGCTTAAGCAATCCTCCTGCCTCAGCCTCCTGAGTAGCTGGGACTACAGGCACTGATCACCATGCCCAGCTACTATTATTAAAGTGATTTTAAAAATAAATCTAGGCAGTAAAAAGACACTGTGCAGAAAAGAGTTAACATAGCAGGACTGACAGCTGTCCTTTGAAAGCCCTGCTTATAAGTTTCTCCCTGAGCTAGCAACTGAGAACTTAGATTTTGGGAGGGTTCCCATTAGCTGATAGGAGTGCCTGAACTGTACAAAAATTATGGTTCATGCTGAACACCTACTTTCCTTCTGGGACTCTGGAATTTGGGCACATGCCAGGCAGAGGGGTTTACATGACCAGCCCCCAGTAAAAACCCTGGGCACTGAGGCTCTAATGAGCTTCCCTAGTCAGCAATATTTCACGTGTGTCATCACAGCTCAGTGCTGGGGGAATTAAGCATGTCCTGCGTGACTCCACCGGGAGAGGACTCTGGAAGCTTGAGCCTGGTTACCCCTGGACTTTGCCCCATGTGCATTTTTCCTTTGCTGATTTTGCTTTGTATTCATTTGCTGTAATAAATCATAGCTGTGGTTGTGATTATGTGAGTACAACTAATGTGAGTACAGCTCAACAATGCAGAATCCTGTGAGTCCTGCTAGCAAATCATTGAACTTGGGGGTGGTCTTGGGGACCCCTGGGGCAGAAACTGAAAATGGTCTCTGTTTCCAGGCACATCCATCCAAAGTCTGGGAGCTTCCTTTGCTTATCTGCTCAAGGCCTGGTTAGACTCGAGTGAATCCTAGCAGGTACCAACTTCAAGGTACAGACCAGGTGCTGTCGCAGAGGGTATTTGAGGCTCTGAGGTGGAATAGAAGTCAGAAGAGTGGGCAGAGGTGTCCCTGGGGTCTTATGTCAGGCAGAAGGTGTGTCACATGCAAAGGGACAGAGGTTGATGCATGTGTCTATTTAGGAAGTCAATTCTAACGATAAATGAAATAGCAACATATCAAGCCCATACATCAAATATATATCAACTTGATGTGATGGAACATTAGGCAGCCATTCAAATTACAAATGGATGGACTTTTTAGCAATATGGAAAATGTGCACACAAAATAGTGATCAGAATACAAGCACAAAGAGAGAAGCTGACATCTAACCAGGCACGGTATTTAGTGATTCTTCACAGATATTTTTTAAACTATGCCTTATAATAAATCTGTAGGCTGGTTGCGGTGGCTCATGGCTGTAATCCCAGCACTCTGGGAGGCCGAGGTGGGAGGATCGCTTGAGCTCAGGAGTGCAAGACCAGTCTGAGCAAGAGCAAGACCCCGTCTCTACTAAAAAATAGGAAAATTAGCCGGGTGTGGTGGCATGAGCCTGTAGTCCCAGCTATTCAGGAGGCTGAGGCAGGAGGATCACTTGAGCCCGGGAGTTTGAGGTTGCAGCGAGCTACGATGATGCCACTGCACTCTACCCGGGTGACAGAGTGAGACTGTGTCTCCAAAAAAAAAAAAGAAATCTGTAAGTGTATTTTCATCTTTTTTTTTTTTTTTTTTTTTTTATTTATTTTTTAAATTTCAGAATATCATGGGGGTACAACACTTTGGCCATACACATTGCCCCTGTTCTGCCCATGTCAGAGCCACAATCGTGGTCATCCCCCAAACTGTGCTCCCCACATCCATTCAGTGAGAGTTTTTCCCATCCCTTCCACCCCCCTCCCGCTCGCCCGCCCTCAGATGAATGTTATCGCCCTGTGTGATGTAAGTGTTCATCAGTTAGTACCAGTTTGATGGTGAGTACCAGTGGTGCTTGTTTTTCCAATCCTGTGACACTTCGCTTCGAAGAATGGGTTCTAGCTCCAACCAGGATAATACCAGATGTGTTAATTCACTGTTGTTCCTTATTGCTGAGTAATACTCCATGATATACATATACCACATTTTATTGATCCACTCGTGTATTGATGGGCACCTGGGTTGTTTCCACATCTTTGCAATTGTGAATTGTGCTGCTATGAACATTCGAGAGCAGATGTCTTTATTATAGAATGTCTTGTATTTTCATCTTGTTTGACAGTCAAGGATACCAGGACTCAAAGGAGTTAACGAAATGCTCGAGGTCACAAGCCAATGAGTGACAGTGTTGGGATTTAAACTCAGGTTCTTTCCACTGTGCCCTCCATTTCTCTCTCTCACACACACACACACCCCTCAAGCCCATGGAAACCTAGTTGTCTATGCATAAAAGTCCTCAGTGACTCCCAGGACAAGGATAGAGGTTGTGCTTTCCAAACAGTGAATCTCCTGTTTTTACCATCTTTGACAATCTGGACAGGCTGAGAATTTCCCAAATTATCAAATCCTGGTTCCTTTTTGCTTAACAGCTTTTCCTTCACTTAATCTCTTTCCTCTTGCTTTCAACTGTAAACAGTAACAAGAAACCAGCTGCACCTTCAACACTTGTCCTGGAAGTCTCCTCAGCTGAATATCCAAGTTCATTGCTTCAAGTTCTGCCTTCCGCACAACCGTGGGACACGATCCCGCTAAGGTTTCTGTCTCTATATTGGCTCCCTTAATGGGAGTGATCCCCTTCTCCCCAATTTCCAAAAGCATGTTCCTCATTCCTTCTGAGCCCTCATCAACAGCATTTTTAATATACATACTTCTACCAACAGTCTGTGCAAGGTAAACTAGGCGTTTTTGTTTTTTGAGACAGGGTCTTGCTCTGTCTCCCGGGCTAGAGTGCAGTGGCATCGTCACAGTTCACCGTGACCTCAAACTCCTGAGCTCAAGCGATCCTCCTGCCTCAGCCTCTGGAGTAGCTGGGACTACAGGTGTGTGCCACCATGCCCGGCTAATTTTTTTCTACTTTCTGTAGAGACGGGGTCTCAGTCTTATTCAGGCTGGTCTAGAACTCCTGACCTCAAGTGATCCTCCCACCTCGGCCTCCCAGAGTGCTAGGATTACAGGCATGAGCCACCACACCCGGCCAATCTAGGCTTTTTCTATCACGGGCCTCAAAATTCTTCCACCTGCATATCAACCAATTTTAAACCCATTTCCATGTTTTTAGATTTTTTTTTTACATTAGCACTCCAGTTCTGGTACCAAAATCTATGTTCATTTCCCATGGCTGGTATAACAAATTACCACAAATTTTGTGGCTCAAAACAACAAAATTAATTCTCTTACAGTTATAGAGATCAGAAATCTAAAATCTGTTTCACTGGGCCAAAACCAAGATCCCAGCAGGGTCGCATACCCTCCAGAGGCTCTAAGTGGGGAATGGGTTTCCTTGCTTTTTCCAGATTTTAAAGCTGCATTCCTTGACTCATAGCCCCTTCCTGCATCTTCAAAGCCAACAGTATAGCATCTTCAAATTTCTCCCTACTTCCACCCTCCTCTGCCTTCTATGTCAAAGCTCCCTCTGCTTTCTCTTATAAGGACACTTGCGATTGCATTTAGGGCCCACCCAGATAATCCAGAATAACATCCTTAATTTAACCACTTGTGCCAAGTCTCTTTTGCCATATATGGTAACATCCACAGGTTCCAGGGACTAGGACCTGGATATCCTTGGGAGCCATCATTCAGCCTACCACAAGAAGGAAAGAGGAGATGTGCTGTGGTTTGAATGTGTCCCCCACTGAGCAGGTGTTGGAAACTTAATCCCCAAAGCAACAGGGTGTTGGGAGATGGGGCCTAATGACAGGTGTTTAGGTCATGAGGGCTCCACCCTCACGAATGGATTAATGCCCATTATAAAAGGGCTTGAGGCTATGAGCTCGACCTCTTACTCTCTCTCGCCCTCTTTGCCCTTTCACCATGAGATGATGCAACAAGAAAGTTCTTGCCAGATGCCAGCCCCTTGATCTTGGACTCTCCAGCCTTCAGAACCATGAGGCAACAAATTTCCATTCATCATGAATTACCCAGTGGGTGGTATTGTTATAGCAGCACAAAAGAGACTGAGACATCCTGCTTCCATTAATGGGGTTCCTGTGCCTTTGAAGAGTTTCTTCTGGAGTCCCTGCCACTCCCTGCTTCACTCTTCAACCACCAACCTCAGCAAAGGCTGTCATTGCCACATCACTCCCCTGCCACATATCACCTTTGGATTTAAGCATCCAGATTTTAGCGTTTCCTCCCCTTGGTCTTTCTCTCCTTCTCCTTCTGGCTTAGCTGAGGCTTTCCCTTCTCCCCTACTCTTTCTGGAGGTGGGGAGACAGTAGCAGTTGGCCACAGGAGATTGCCCAAGGCTGGTGCTTGGGGGCCCAGAGTCAAGTTGCAGAGGGTAAGGGGCAGGCGAGTGATGCAGAGATGGCAATACCCTGGCAGTGATGCCTTTAACCAAGTGATGAGCAGGAGGAAAAATGTTAGTGGTTAAGAGGGGAGAGATTTTTGACAAGATTCAAGCATGTTTGGGGGGGAGGATGGAGCCAGAAGAGGGGGAGAGGTTGAAGGTGGAGGACAGAGGAGCTGAGTGGCCAAGTGAGGTCCTTGCTGAGGGTGGAGGGGACTCTGAGGCCAGGGAAGACGCACGAGCAGCCACCTGGGCCTGGCCACCCGAGGATGGAGGCCAGGGGAGCGCAGAGGCACCCCCGTTCATGCGCCCGGTCTGATCCTGTGTGTGGGAGAGGGGCCCAACCCAGGGACATCTGCCCATGGGAACCTGCAATGAACAAGGTCAGGACATTCTCAGGCTCTTCTGGAACCCAACTAGGTCAACAGGCCCCTTCATCTCCTTTCCTGGATACAAACTTCGACCACTTCTTCCAACTTCCCTCCATACCAGCTGAGCCCTCAGCCCTCGAGGGCTTCTTAGGATTTTCCTGGAACCTCTCTGTGTTTGTCAGAATTCTTTTCCTTAGAAGGGGCAGAAACTCAATGCCAACTGGTTTAGGCAAGAAAGGAGATTTCTGGGAAAACTTGTCCAGTCGTGGGGTGCGGTGGGGGGGGTGTGTATAGGCCCTGGGAGAACCTGCTTCTGTCCCCCCACTCTCCTTTTCTCTAAGTCAGCTTCTGTCACTCAGCCCAGCCTGCTCCCTGACCTCTGCAAATGTCACTACAGGTGCCCCAGCTCCCATTTCCCTCCCCAGAGGGACCTCCTCTTTCCTGAGTTTCAATTTCAAAACTCTCAGGGAAGCATTGTGGTTTGCCTGCTTGGGTCCCGGGCCAAAGGGACGGGCTACTCTGAAAGATTCAGCGGGAGTCCCGCGCCCGGCCCTGGGCCGTCCCCGTGGTCCCTGGGAAAGATCCAGGGGTGGGTGAGGGGAGCGAGAGGAGCAAAGGGACGAGGACGGAGGGTCCTGCTGCCGCTGCGGGCTCCGGGCCCATCCTGCCCACCGAGCAGAGCTCCGCGTTCGCCCGGCAGCTGCTGTGCCGGGGGACCGCTTGGACTGTAGGAAGTTCTTCCTCAAACCGAGCCTTCCAGTCAAGGTTCCCACCGGCCTGGGACACACCTGTACGTGTGGCGACCCGCTGGGTGACCCCTAAGATCCCATTCGCTGCCCCTTCCGCCGCGCTGCACGTCCGGCAACAAGGTCTGAACGAACACTCGGGCGTCGGCGGGCGGGGCCCGTGCAGGACGCCGGGGCCCAGCGGTTCGGTCAAGGCGAGGCCCGCACCGGGGGCCCGGAAAGCGAGCCGGCTCCTCCCTGCCCAACTCTTTGCCCAACGCCTTCCCCGCCACCGGCGGACGTCCCCTGCACCCGCGTCCCCCTTCCCCACTCTGCCACCCTCTCCGCCTTGGGGCCCCGGGTGCCCACCGTGCGCCTCCCACCCTCGGCCCACCTTCCCCTCCTGACCCCTTCCCCCGGGCTCCCCCGGGCTCCCGGCTCCCCGCAGTGCGCAGGGATCCGGGGCAGAGCGAGGGTCTTGGGCCGGCCCCGGCCCCAGGCGGGTCTTCAGGGCTGTGGGAATTCCCTGGGCGCGGGACGGGGCGGGGCGCGCTCCCATTGGCTGCGGCCCCAGAGGGGCGGGGCCTGGCCCCTTTTTCCCTGCGCCCGCCGCAGCAGCTGCCCCGCCCGCTGTCCCGTCTGTCGCCGCAAGCCCGCCATGGGCCTGGAGCTCTACCTGGACCTGCTGTCCCAGCCCTGCCGCGCCGTCTACATCTTCGCCAAGAAGAACGGCATCCCCTTCGAGCTGCGCACCGTGGAGCTGCTCAGAGGTGGCCCGGCCAGTCCCTCGCGTGTCCGCAGGCCCCGTGCACCCCAAGGCCCCTCACCTGGCTGCTCCCTGAGCGTGCCCTCCCAGCCCCCTTATTTCGTCCCGCAGCGTCTCCCGCTGGAGAATGCCCTCGACTGAGGGGCCTTGGAGAGGTCACCTCCTCTGAAGCTTAGCTTGCCCTAAGGCAAGGAGGGCAATGTTACCTTCTGCTCTGTGGGGGTGGAAAGAAAATACTTAACTGGGTTTCCAGAGTTCCTGGGTCGAAAGCACGCATGTGAATTCCCAAAGTCCTGAGACCCTGGGCGAACGGCACGCAGTAGTGCGGATGAAGAGATGGGGGAGGCCGGGCGCGGTGGCTCAGGCCTCTAATCTTTGGGAGGCTGAGGCGGGAGGATCGTTGGCGCCCAGGAGTTCGAGGTTACAGTGAGGTATGATTGTGCCACTGCACTCCAGCCTGGGCCACAGAGCGAGACCCCACGTATAAAAAAGTAAGAGATGCAGAGAGAGCTGAACCTCCCGCTTTGCTTCTCCTCTGCTGGCCCATCCCAGCCCTGGCTGAATAACTTCTCTTCACCCACCAAAGCGCCCTGGCTGCCCCGGGACCTGGCAAGGCAGGGAGGCCCATGCAGGGTGTGGAGCTGGCCCAGCCCTCTGGCCCCAGACATTGCTGTTGCTCAGCCCAGCCTTGGGGGTGGGGGTGGGACTGCAGACCTTTCTTATTTCTTCCCCCTCAGGGCAGCACATGAGCAAGGAGTTCTTCCAAGTTAACAGCCTGCAGAGGGTGCCTGCCCTTAAGGATGGTGACTTCACCTTAACAGAAAGGTGACTACCTTCCCTCTTACCCTCCTGACCTCCGGTTCTCCCCACTGTGGGCCCCCCAGACCCCACGGGCAGTGAGGGGAAAGGTGAGGGCGTGAGGGCAGATAGCCCGGATGAATGTGGGATGAGCAGGGCCTGACCCATCATGTCCCTGTACCTCTCTTGTCTTCAGCCTTCTCTTCTGAACCCTGGGGCCTCTCCACCCTCAGACTGAGGGGTATTGGGAGAGAGGATAAGGGGACATTTGTCCAGTGTTGAACAGAGTAGGTTGAACAAATGGAAGGTGGAAAGGGCCTCTCCCGACCTCTCAACCCCCGCCCCTGCAATCTGCTGGTCCTGGAGGCCAGTTCCAGGGCCTGTGGGCACAGCTCCTGATAAGGTTCAGCCACCAGGCAAGAAGGGGACAAGTGGTGAGGCAGCTACAGAAGTGATGGCTGGGAGACCTTGGAGAGGAGACCTGAGGACGTGCCTCTGCTTGCCCTCCTCATCCCTGACCCATGCACACAGACATACAAGGGACTCACTGAGCACCCACTGTGTGCTGGCCCCATGCAGGGTTCCAGGGGCTCAGGGGGCCTTTTCTGAGCTGTGTGGCCTCCGTCAAGTCATTTAACTATTCTGAGCTTTAGTTTCCTTGTGTGCAAAAGGGACAAGAGTCTAACTCATAGGGCAGCTGCTGGGATATCACAGAAACAAGATTCTTAAAGTGCAAAGCAGAAGGTCTGACCAGGAGTCAGTGCCCAAAATAACCAGGAAAAGGAGAGGGAGGAGGCAGTGCCAGGGAACTAGGGATGAAGGGTGAGTCTGGAGGGGAGTCCATCAAAAGCAGAGAAGCCCCAGGGCCCCACTGGGGATGGGAGCAGCTCAGGGTAAAGGCCCATCACCAGGACCCTTACAGCCTCTGTGTTCCCTGTCCTGTTCCCAGCGTGGCCATCCTGACTTACCTGAGCTGTAAGTACCAGACTGCAGACCACTGGTACCCACCTGACCTGCAGGCCCGTGCCCGCATCCATGAGTATCTGGGCTGGCATGCCGACTGCATCCGTGGCACCTTTGGCGTGCCCCTGTGGGTCCGGGTGAGGAAAGCCATTTGGAGAGTGGTTGCCCATCAGGGAGCTGGGAGGAGGCAGGGGCCGTAGACTGAGCCTGCCCTCTGCCCCCATCAGGTGCTGGCACCACTCACTGGGACACAGGTGCCTGAGGAGAAGGTGGAACGCAACAGGACCGCCATAGACTGGGCACTGCAACAGCTGGAGGACAAGTTCCTGGGGGACAGGGCCTTCCTTGCTGGCCAGCAGGTGACGCTGGCCGATCTCATGGCGCTGGAGGAGCTGATACAGGTGTGAGCTCAGCCAGTGAAGTGGTGGCTGTGGGCAGCGTCACTCCTAGGGCCACCCCTATGAGTCAGACAGAAACACCGAGGCCTGGAGAAAGCCGGCGGGGGGTTGTCCTGAATCACAGAGCAAGTCTCTGGCTGAACTGGGGCCAGAGCCCTGACCTCTGCCTCCTGCCTGGGTATGGGGTCTCATCCTGGCTGCTCTGGGTCCTGAGGCTGAGCACACTGCCTGGGCCTCATGTGGGGGCTGGGAAAGGGGACCATGTTCCTGATACCTTTGCCTGTGCTTCCAGCATTGGGACCTCAGTATCCCCACAACTTTCCCATTCTTGTCTCTGCAGCCCGTGGCTGTTGGCTACGACCTGTTTGAGGGACGACAGCGACTGGCAGCGTGGTATGGACGAGTGGAGGCTTTCCTGGGTGCTGAGCTGTGCCAGGAGGCCCACGGCCCCATCTTGACCATCCTGGAAGAGGAGGCAAAAAAAACGCTCCCCGTGCCCCCGCCACACGCCTATCCGGGCATGCTGCGTCGTATTGCCAGGATCCCCTGAGGAGTCTGGAGCAGGGGCCAATAAAGATTCATTCTGTTTCTTACTCCCCCCTTTCTTCTTTTCCATCTTGCCCCAGGCCCTTGTCTCCAGCTGCAGGAGGAGCTCTACATAGGCAGGACACCTGGTGTCCTTGGCATTGCTACTCCTTAGGTGCAGCATATATGACCAATAGGAAACTGCTGCCCTGGAGGTGTGTGGTGTGTGGCTTCCCTCTTTGGTCCCATTCTGGCTGTCTCTCCCTTTCAGAGATGCTTCATACATTTGGGGACACCCTGGCTTGCTTTCCTGGGCCTTTCCCATTATACCTCCACCCTGGGCATTAGGGTTGGGGGGTGACAGCCTATACCTTCTTGATCCATGCAGGCTGCTTTTTGGTTATTCGTAATTGGATGGTTTTGCTTTCAACAGACACTCCAACAAAGTATAAGAAAGTAAATAAATAATAAAGTTAAACAGTCAGTCCCCACGCTGTGTAGGTGGCAGGTAAGTCCTGGAGAGTGACCCCAGCTGAGCTAACCATGCTGTGGGTCAGTGCAGGGGGTGTGAGGGTCCCAGGTCACCTGGCAGGAGGAGGGGCAAAGTGACCTTGAATTCCACCTGGTGCTCTTAGCAGAGGGAAGCACTGAGGCTAACAATGCTGGCGGCATTGGAGATTGGGTGTGTTCAGGGCTCTTGAGGCATGTGGAGGGGGTGGCGAGAGGAGAGGCAAGGGGGAAGGGACACTGAGAAGGGAATCGCAGCAAGATGAGGACTGGCTTTTGAACCATGTGAGTAAATTGCGTGACTGTGTGGGTGTCCATATGTGTGATGTGAGTTAATTGTGTGCATGAGTGTGCATGTGGCGCAGGGGCAGCAGGAGAGAAGACACAGAAAACCTTAAAGATACCCTGAAGTGTGTCCTCCTACCTAGCCTCCCAGCCTGCCTGCACCTCACTTGAAGTGAAAGCTGCTGCCGACCACTGCCTGCACTCCACAGAGGCCAGGGAGGGGTGGTGGCTTGGCGGGCCACCCACCCAGTCTGGAGGAAGTAGGCTTCAGGGAGGTGCACAGAGCTCTGGCCCCATTTTGGAGGGAGGGCACTGGCCCAGAGGGACTGAGCAAGCCTCAGAGGTCAGGTGAGGGCAGGTAGGAGGTGTAGCCATGGGGCTGGAGTTGTGCCTGTACCTATAGTTGCCCCTCCCCCCCCGCAACCCCTGCCAAACCATCTACATTTTCACTAGGAAGAATGGCATCCCCTTGGAGCTGTGGCAGTGGATCTGGCCCGGGGTAGGCCAGGTGGCTGGGTTGGGCCCCAAGGAGGGGGTGCCAAGGGGCCAGGCCCTGCACTGAGGTTCCCCTCCTCTCTGCCCACCAGGGGAGCACCTGAAGCCTGAGTTCCTGTTAGGGTGTGAAGTCCATACGCGGGAGAGAAAGAATTCTCAGAGAGAGTTTAGGATAGAAAGAAGCACCAAGTTTATTCTCTTTCTCCGAAGAGAGAGAGGGCACAGCACCAGAAAATAAAGAGAGGCGCTGGCCCTGAGGCCAAATAACTCTAACTCTTTATTAGGGCAGGCTGAGGAGGGGGAGATTTATGATCAATGCCCAATTAGTGGAGGACGGTTGAGAAACTGCTGAGCTCGTCCTTTCCTGTCTCTCGTAATAGGTTATAACAGGAGTTGGTTTCTTCTTTCTTCTTGATAGCAAGAGACATCTTGTGCTGTCCTCCAAGAGGTGGGGGAAGCTCACCCAGGAACTTTTCAAGGTTGTTTAAACAAACTCAAAACAAACCTATTTTGTCTATAGGTAGTGAATCTAAAATGACAGTTGATCAAATTGTTTACCCTTTCTTCCTCCCCTCTCCAGAAGACTCCTTTCCTTTTAGAATGTGAATTGATCAGCTCTGGCGAATGTTAATGAGGATTTACGCTTTCCTTTGTTAGCTCAGCTTCTTTTAATTGTTAGGTAAACATCTCTGTAGGAGAGATATTCGTGTTACTAACCTTAGGAACAGAGTTCACACCACTCTAAGTGGCTGCCAGTTCGAAATTTATTTATTTACTTTTTCCTTGTTAGCCCATTAGTAAGACTGTCCTTTCAGTTCCTGAAGGTGAACCCCCTGGGGAAGGTGCCTGCCCGACTTCCTGATGGCAGAGAGGTAATGGTGACCTCGTACCCATGCAGGCTCAGAACGAGACTCTGCGTGCGTTCTGGGGCTCAGGGTTGAGGGGAGGCACAGCGTGGAGGGGAGAAAGCTGATCACCCCTGGCTTGGAGACCTTTCCAAACAACTGCAGCCTCTTCCTCATTTCAGCCTGCCCAGCTCTGAGGCAGGGGCTAGACCCAGGGGCTGCTTAGGGCTAAAGCTGGGAGGCTGGAATCCGACTGGAGCCTGAGCCAGCCAGAGCTGCAGGGGTGAGGAAGGGACATAGGTCACCCAGCCAGGCCTGGACTACCTGGAGCCAGAGGGCAAGGCCCAGGCTTGAGATTAGCCCCTTCCCAAAAATCCCCAACACATCCTTTCAGAGGCCTGGGAGTGCTGCAGGCCCAGAGACACACTCCACTTTGAATCCCAGCTCCCCACATCCTCACTCTGTGCCCTGAGGCAGGTGGCAGAACTTTGTGCCCCAGGTTTCTCCTCTGTAAAATGGGAGTAATGGTGTAACCACTTCCCAGGGCTTGCCTGAGAATGGAAAATGGGCACCAAGTGGTAGGGATCCAAGGGGGATCAAGAAAGGGGACTCTCAGCTGGGCACGGTGGCTCACCGCCTGTAGTCCCAGCACTTTGGGAGGCCAAGGTAGGAGGATTGCTTGAGGGTAGGAGTTCAAGACCAACCTCAGCAACATAGTGAGACTCCATCTCTACAAAATAAATAAATAAATAAATAAATAAAATTAGCTGGGCATGGTGGCACGTCCCTGCAGTCCCAGCTACTCAGGAGGCTGAGGCAGGAGGATTGATTGAGCCCAGAAGTTGGAGACCAGCTTGGGCGACATAGCAAGATCCCATCTTTACAAAAAAATTTTAAAAATTAGCCAGGCATGGTGGCATGTGCCTGTAGTCCCAACTACTCAGGAAGCTGAGGCAGGAGGATCGCTTGAGCCCAGGAGTTTGAGGTTGCAGTGAGCTATGATGACGCCACTGAACTCTAGCCTGGGTGACAGAGCAAGACCCTGTCTTTTAAAAAAATGAAGGAAAGAAGGAAGGAAGGAAGGACTGGCTGAGCCCCTCCCTAGACCCTGGGGCTCTAGGAAGGAAACATGGGGACCCCTCCCTCACTCCAAGTGGGGACCCTGATTGGAGGGCAGGGCCTGGGCACTGGGCAGTAGCTGGGAGGGGAGGTTGAAACGTGGGCCCAGGGAGGAGCAGAGCTGGAAATGGAGAAACGGAGTGGTTTGGTTGCAGGGAGATGCTGCCTGGAGGGGGATGTGGTAGTGGGAGGTCCCCCCTCGAGGCGGAGTTTGGGAGAAACCTGGTCAAATCATCCTGGGTATGAGCAATGGAGCCTCCGGGTCCTAGCGGGGTGGGAAGACCTCTGACACCCCCTGCCCACAGTGTGGCCATCCTTTTATACCTGAGCCACAAGTACCAGACAGCAGGCAGCACACTGGCACCTGCCTGAGCTGCAGGCCTGTGCCCCCGTTGACAAGTACCTGGCGTGGCAGCATATTGCCACCCAGGTGCCTGCCACCAATGTCTACCTATGCAAGGTGAGACTCCTTGGCCCTGTCATGCAGGCTTGGGCTGGTAGGAACCAATTGGTACACATACTGCTTCTCTTCCATTACTCTTGGCGGACATCACTAATCCATCACAGCACTCTTTCCCTTGAGCCTGAATTAATCCTCAGAATCCTTCTGAACACATCGCCCCAGAGGCCATCACTAATTGATAGCGGCCAGGCAGGGAGAGGAGGCAGAAGAGCCTTGGAAGGGCTCGGGATAAGCTGCCCCGTCTCCGCCCGGCCCAGTCTCTCTTGCCCTACTTCTCGGACAGCCTGTGGGTGCTGCACAGCTGGGGCAGCTGTTCGGAAGGCTGACACCAGCCCTGCAGCATCTGGACAAGGAGGTCCTGGTGGCCAGGCCCTTCATGGCAACTGAGCAGGTCTCCCTGGCAGACCCGATGGCGTTCACAGAGCTGACGTAGGTAAGGCTCTCCTGCCTGCCTGCCTCCTGGGAGGGACTCTGAGCACAGGGCTAAGACCCCACACCAGCTGGCCTGTCTCCACAGCCCACTGCTGCTGGCTGCGAACTCTTCCAAGACTGGCCCCAGCTGGCAGTGTGGCAGGCCTGCGTGGAGGCTGCCCTGGGTGTCAAGCTCGTCCCAGAGGCCCACAAGCTCATCCTCTAGCCTTGGGACACCCAGGAGGTCCAGCAGGACCCCCAACTGGCCCAGAACTGGTGCACTGGCTGCAGGGCCCGTGCGTGTCTCAGCATGTCCCTGGAGCTCTACATGGACCTACTCCGCTGAGTGCAATAACCACACTGTGTGCTCTCCACTTGCCTCCAGGGAAGTGAGTCTGTCTCATTTCTGAGCCAAGGCCTATTAGGACAGGGAATGTCCCAAGGTCACAAGGCACGGAGCAAGTAGCGCTCAGGCCTCCCCACAGGCTCTAGTTACCTTCCTCAGCCACCAGCTGCACAGTCTGGCCACTGCAGTCCCAGCCCAGGCCAGGAAGTGTCTGGGCCCCTCCACACAGCACAGGCTGGCCGGCTGCCCTGACTCCCCAGTGGTGTTGTCCCCGATGGCCCTACAGCTCCCCAACCTCCTGTGTCTCTTCCTCCTGATCCTTTTCTAGCCACAGTTCAGGCTAGATTTACCTGTAGGTACTCCCAATCCCTACTTCTGGAACCCTCCAGCGTTAGTTCTCATAGCCTCATCCTCACTTTGGACCCTGGGAATTCCCATGCATAAGCCCTTCTCAGACAGGGTGTCCGTGTGCCAGCGGCCTCTCCCCAGCCTGCTCCTCGGCCTCCTCGGAATCCTTGCTGCTGTGAGAATTCCGGGGCTTCCTAGCCTCATGACACCACCAAGGGAAACAAGAAGTTCCAGAATGCAGGGTCCTGGGCCCGGGTCAGAGAGGGCACAGGGCCAGGGGCTCTGGCTGGACACAGGCTCAGGTCTGCAGCTGGCCTGCTGCAGCTGGGGGCCCGTGCGTGTCTCAGCATGTCCCTGGAGCTCTACATGGACCTGCTGTCCGCGCCGTGTCGTGCCGTCTACATCTTCGCCAGGAAGAACGGCATCCCCTTCGACTTCCAGTTTGTGGATCTGCTGAAAGGTCAGCCCCCTCTGCTGTACAGCAGGTCTGATCCTGGGGGGAGGTACGGCACACAGGTAAGGGCGTTTCTGAGCGGTGGAGACAGAGGCCGAGGTGACCCCACAAAGGTCTGCAGGGAGTGAAAAGGTGCCAAGAAACATGTAGGCTGCGTCCCTGTCTAGCCTACCTTAGCCGGTGTCCACTAACGACAGTTCCCATGCAGAGAAGAACAGGTTCTTCTAGGGTAAAAGGGGAGGGAGAGCAGCTGGCACCCTCACCTTCTCTCTTCTTTGGGGGGTCCAGCACCTTGCACTCTGCAGTATCTGCCCACCAGGCTGGCACAAGGGCAGAGGCACAGCCTGTCCCCCCCGGTATGCAGATCTGCTCAGGGCTACACTTACCCCGTGGGAGGTCAGGGGGTCAGGCTCCAGCCCTGCCCCATGCACAGCAGGCTCCAGAAGATCAGCTCTCAGCAGAAGGCTCTAGAACATAGAGGAGGAGACACGGGAGCTGCTGCATAAATGAATGGGACTCAAGTGGAGCCCCTGGAAATGTTTCCAACTGGGGGCAGTTGGCCAAGAGAGAGTTTTAGCTCCCCCCACGTCGGGTTCCCTGTTTGGGGGACCCTGACTGCAGCTGAGAGGCTCCCCTTTGGACGTCCCGCTGTGTGCGGGGCCTGGGCTTCCCGTGCTGCCAGCTGCAGCTGCCCTGCTCCCCTTCGATGGGGAACAGAGTGAGAAGCACAGGAGTTGGTGGGGAGCCAGGCCCCTAGGGCTTCACGTCCAGTGTGGGGGAAGGGGGCTGGAGGCCTCCAGCTTCTGAGCCAAAAGGTCGTCTTGGTCCCAGGGCACAGGTGGGAGGTCATAGGAGCCACCGAGCCTGGGGTGGGGGCAGGCTGGGAGGTGGGAGCCCTGATCCTGGTTCTTGTTCTGTCACTGCCTTGCCCTGTGACCTGGGGTGAGCCAGGGTGTCCCTCAATGCCTCAGTTTCCCCTTCTTGAGAAAAGAGAAAGGAAGGCATTTTTGTCCCTGAGAGTCCCAGATCTCTCTTCTCTGGGGTCTCACAGTCTCAGACCTTCCCTGCCCCCTCAGGCCACCACCATAGCAGGGAATACATCGAGATCAACCCCCTGCGGAAGCTGCCCAGCCTCAAAGATGGGAAATTCATCTTATCCGAAAGGTAATAGTCTTCCCCAGGGCCCTTCCGCCATCTGTCTCTGCTCCTCCTGGGAGACTCAGTGGGATCGTTTGTCTTTTTTACTGTGGAAAACTTCACACATTCACACTACTAAAGTAGAAGGAAGACTAACCAATGAGGAGCAGAATAAACCCACCAACCCAGTGCCCAGCTCCAACCGTTGTCCACCTGGGGCCCACGTGGCATCGTCTGTACCCGACTCCATCACCCCGCCATCCAGACGCCCCATCATTTCGTCCACAAATATTTAGGAATGTACCTCCAAGAGATAGGGCTCTTAAAAATAAAAAAGGGTCACCATAATACCATTAGGATACCTAATAAAATTCACAATAACTCCCGGATTTCATCAAATATCTAGTTCCTATTCACAAGTCTCCGATTATCCCATAAATGTTTTCTTGGCAGTTTGTTTGAATCAGGGCTCAAAAAGTTTCGAGTATTGTCTCTCCTGCCTCTTTTAATCTATAGCTCCCTCCACTCCCCGGCATTTTACCTTTGCATGTTTGTTGTTGTTGATGATGAAGAAACTGAATCCTTTGTCCTGTGGAGTTTCTCACACGAGCCATCGATCAATTGGCAAGGCCCGGGACGTCTCCCCAGAGCATGTCTCCCATCCGTCCCCTGCCATGTCCCTGCGGCCTCTGCTCTCCCCAGACAACAGTGACCCTCCCTGTCGCGGATTCTGTCCCCTTGGGCATACCCTCCACCCAGCACCAGAGGGATGAATCCTCTCATCCCCCGGCTTATGAATCCCTGAATCTTGAGGATTAAGTCCACATACTCCCTGCACCCCTAGGGCCTCCACTGTGGCCTCCACGGTGTCTCTACCCATCCCTCACTACCCCCACCCTCCTCCCATCTACCCACCGCACCCGCCTACTCTCCTTTCTCCAAATTTGCTTGGCTCCCTCTCACCTGGTATTTCAGTACCTGTTGCTCGCCCTACCAGCCTGCCTTTTCTTACATCACCCACCAACTCCTACTTACCCTGCAGATCTCCCTCCCTGCCCTCGCTGACTGTTTGACAGCTTTGGGGGAGGCCTTTCCTGGGGTCCTTTGGGCTCCTTCTTGCCCAGGAGGAATGTCAGCACCTAGACTCTGCCTGGGCAGGGGGCACCCAGCAGTTGGTCCTGGGCCATGCCAGGGTGTTTGGGAAGGCAAGGGTAGTGCCCCTGACCTGCCCTTTCTGCAGCGTGGCCATCCTCTTCTACCTGTGCCGCAAGTACAGCGCACCCTCGCACTGGTACCCCCCAGACCTGCACACGCGTGCACGTGTGGACGAGTTCATGGCCTGGCAGCACACGGCCATTCAACTTCCCATGAACAAGATACTCTGGATCAAGGTGAGCAGAGCCACATCTGGGGCTTGGGGACAAGGGAGTCGGGAAGCCTGGAGTCCAGTCCTGGCCCCGCTGACCACTAGTGAGCTCAAGCTAGTCTCTATACCTCTCTGAGCCTCATTCCCTCAGCTCTGTCTCCTATCTGAGCTATCTGGAGTGTGGACAGAACCACTGGGTATAAAAGAGTCTTGTTAAGACAAGGGGAAGGGCATGCAGGAGGGGCTGATATTACTCACCCCAGGACAGGATTCAAGACATTTCATTCTGAACTAGAGAATGTCAGAGTGAATGACCAGTACATGTGTCCCTACTTCTAATTCTATGCCTGTGACAGACATCACTAATCAGTCACAGAATTTGTTCCTGCTGGGCTCCCCAAATCCTTCTGAACACATGGTCCCAGGCAACATCCACCAATCAGAACTGTTACAAGAGGTGAAATTACTTTACAACCTTGTAACCGTCCAATGTCTGTCTAGCAGACAAGGACACAGAGGCCTGGGGGGCAGGTGGGGCTGTGGTGGAGCTTCCTCTCCTCTCCTGTCCCTTGCCCTGGCCAGTTGCTGATCCCGATGATCACTGGGGAGGAGGTTCCAGCTGAGAAGACAGAGCAGATGCTGGAAGAGGTGAAGAAGAGCCTGCAGCTCTTCGAGGAGAAATTTCTGCAGGACAGGATGTTTATCACTGGGGACCAAATGTCCCTGGCAGACTTGGTGGCCCTGGTGGAGATGATGCAGGTGTGGGGTGGGGTGATGGGGGGTCAGAGCCTGGGCAGGGGCGGGACTCCTCTGTTGCTATGACCAGTGGGGCCACAATTTAAGAACAGCTGGTAAAGCCAGAGAGGCAGAAAGAGCCACCACAGGGTTGTGGGAGCCTGGTCTGGGTACCTGGACTCAACCTGGGGGGCGACAGGAAGCACAGGGTGTTTTGAATTAGGGAGGGCCACGATCCTCCACACTTGAGAAAATTCTCCAGTGTGGGGAAAAGCTGGAGGGTGAGCCTGGGATAGGGAGAACACTGCATTTCTCACTCAATCTGCCAGGATCCCAGATGCCTTCTACTCCTGCTGGGCTCTCCAGAAAATGTACAGAGGCTTCTAACCTGTCCTTCTGGCCTTGCCTCTTTTCCAGAGCTCCAGATAGACAGCTATGCTGGGCAGCTCTCCTGGCTGGGTCTGAGGGGCAGCCACATCTGGGTGTGGTGCATTTATGTGGCCTCCACATGCAGGGGAGGGAGTGACCAAGACCCCTGGAGGATTCCAGATCCACCATCCCCATCCTGCATCTATTCCATAATGTTTGACCCCTTGCCCATGCCTTGGGGGTCAGTAGACTAATTCTTTGCAGAGGCAGATGAGGAGGGCCCCTGAGGGTATAGGAGAGGACCCAGGTGGGGCTGGATCCCAGGCTGACCACACCTTCTTCTTTGTCTATCCACAGCCCATGGCGAGCAACCATAACGTCTTCCTCAACAGCTCCAAGCTGGCTGAGTGGCGCATGCGGGTGGAGCTGACAATCGGCTCTGGCCTCTTCTGGGAGGCCCATGAGCGGCTGGTGAAGTTGGCAGAATGGGACTGTTCAACGTTGGATCCAATGGTCAAGGAGAGGATCTGTGAGTTTCTGCAGAAGTACAAGTGACTCCAGAGGCAGCCCATCCTGTAGGGCCTGGCTGGCCCAGCCCTCTGAGCCTCCTTCCTCCTTTACTTCCTTTAGTGAAGATACTGAAAAACAACCCTGTTTTTTTGCCTAATAAAAAACTGGAACAACCATGGCTGCTGAGCCAGGGACAGTTGATGTAATTGTAGGGTCTGAAGTGGGAGCAGATGGTGGTCAAAGGTCCTCCCAGTTTCCAAAAGGAATTTTAAAATTAAAGGTTAAATATGTTTACATTGTTAATAATAATAGTTGATAACCGCCCCCCCTTTTTTTAAGAGACAGAGTCTTGCTTTGTTGCCCAGGCTGGAGTGCAGTGGCATGATCATAGCTCACTGCAGCTTCAAACTCCTAGGCTCAAGTGATCTTCCTGCCTCAGCCTCCTAAGTAGTTGGGACTATAGGTGGGCCACCACGCCCAGCTCCCACTTTTATTATAATAATAGAATAACTACAGAAGACCATACAAGGAAATAGAAGACTTGAACAACACTGCAAACCAATTGGGCCTCCTAGACATGTACAGAACACTCCACCTAACAATAGCAGAATAAAGATTGTTCTCAAGAGCACTTGGAATGTTCTCCAGCATAGACCATATGTTTGGTCACAAAATAAGTCTCAAATTTAAGAAGATTGAAATCATACAAAGTATGTTCTGTGAACACAATGGAATAAAATTAGAAATCAATAACAGAAGGAAAATTTAAAAATTCACGAGTATGTAGAAATTAAACAACATACTCTTAAACAAACAATAGGTCAAAGTAGAAATTACAAGAGAAATTAAAAAGTACTTTGAACTAATGAAAATGAAAACACAACACACCAAAATATATGCGATGCAGCAGAAGCCGTGCCAAGAGGGAAATTTACAGCTGTGAACACATACATTGAAAAAGAACAATCTCAAATCAATAACTGAACTTTATACCATAAGGAACCAGAAAAATAAGAGCAAACTAAACCCAACACCAGCAGAAGAAAGGAAATGATAAAGACCAGAATGTAGAATGGAGATAGGCCAGGCACGATGGCTCACGCCTGTAATCCCAGTGTTTTGGGAGGCCCAGGTGGGAGGATCACTTTAGCCCAGGAGTTTGAGACCAGCCTGGGTAACACAGCGAGATTCCATCTCTACCAAAAAAAAAAAAAGAGAGAGAGAAAAAAAAATTAGCCAGGCAATCCCTTGAGCCCAGGAATTTGAGGTTACAGTGAGCTATGATTGGGTCACTGCACTTCGGCCTGGGCAACAGAGTGAGAACTTGTCTGAAAAAAAAGAAAAAAGAAAAAAAAAAAAGAATGGAGATAAATGAAATAGAAAATACAAAAAACAACAGAAAAAATCAATGAAACGAAAAATTGGATCTTTGAAAAGATCAACAAAATTGACAAATCTTTAGCTGGAGTAACCAAGAAAAAAGAGACTCAAATTACTCATCAGGAAAGAAAGTGGAGATATCACTACTGATCTTACAGAAGTACGAAGGATTGTAAAGAAATACTATGAATAATTGCATGTAAACAAATTAGATAACTTAGATTAAATGAGCAAATCCCTAGAAACACACAATCTCCCAAAACTGACTCAAGAAGAAATAGAAAATTGGAATATACCTACAAGTAAAGAGATTGAAATATTAATTTAAAAAAACTTCCTACAAAGAAAAGCCCAGGACCAGATGGTGTCATGGGTGAATTCTACCAAATGGTTGAATTAAAACCAAACCATTACAAACTCTTCCAGAAAAATAGAAGATGAGGAAACATTTCCCAACTCATTCTGTGAGACCAGCATTACCCTGAAATCCAAGCCAGAAAATGATATGACAAGAAAGTAAAATTACAAAGTAATGTCCTATGAATGTAGACACAGAAATCCTCAACAAAATATTAACAAATGGAATCCAGCAGCATATTGAAAGATTACACACCCTGGCATTTATCCCAGGAGAGCAAAGGTGGTTCAACATATGAAATGAATCAATGAAACACATCATATTAATAAAGGACAAAAATCACATGATCATTTTAATAATGCAGAAAAGGCATTTGATAAAATCTAACACGCTCTTACATGATGAAATCACTCAACAGATGAAGACTAGAAGGGAACTTCCTCAACCTGATAAAAAGAACCTATGAAAAACATACAACTAACATTATACTTAATGGTGAAAGAGTGAATACTTCCTCTGCTAAAATCAGGAACAAGACAAAAATGATCACTCTCACTACTTCTATTTAACATTGTACTGAAGGTTCTAGCCGGGGAAATGAGGCAAGAGAAAGGAATTAAAGACATCTAGATTGGAAAGGTAAAAAGTAAAACTCTCTCTATTCACAGATGACATATTGTATATAGGAAATCCTAATGAATTCACTAAAAAACTATTAGAGCTAATCAACAAGTTCAGCAAGGTTGCAGGATACAAGATCAATACACAAAAATCGATAGTGTACATTTGCAATGAACAATCAAAAATGAAATTAAGACAACACTTTCCTTTACAAGAGCATCAAAAAGAATAAGATACTTAGGATAAATCTACCCAAAGAAGTGCAACGTTTGAACACTGAGAGCTATTAATACAAAGTGCTGTTGAAAGAAATTGAAGATAATCCTGAAATGTGGACCGAATTAGGTTTTGAACCTGCAAGACAGGCCAACCCATGGATGACTGGAGTGACCCAGAGGTGGGGATAAGGTAACTGTTGTATCCTCTGACATCATCTGATGGTCTAGCTCCTTTGTTAAAACTTTAACATGGAGATCTGAACTTATCTTTCCTCAAACTTTTTTTTCAGATAAAAATCATTATGATCTGGGCACAGTGGCACGCCTGTAGTCCCAGCTACTCCAGAGGCTGAGACAGGAGGATCACTTGAGCCCAGGGTGTAGTGTGCCATGATTGTGCCTGTGAATAGCCACTGCACTCCATCCATCCTGGGCAACATAGTAAGATGCTGTCTCTAAAAAAGAAAACAAATAAATAAATAGAAAAAAATTATTATTACTAACCTTCACTTTCTTTGCAGAAATATTCCTTACTGTAGAAAACATTATGCTCCTGCTGACACATTTTTAGCTGGACTTGTTTTAGAAAGTGATACCTGACCCTGATACCATTTGAAAGGCTGTGTGGCGGGTCCTGGGTGTGTCTGGTTGGCAAGGGGCAGGCCTGGGCTTAAGGCTCAGCAGGTGAATCCAAGTTCCTGGACTGGCAAGGGCCCTGGAGAGCTCTAGTTTCCCTGTCATTTTAAAGATGGAAAAACCGAGGCCTGGAGAAGGGAAGAAACAGACCCAGGGAACGTGATCGAGAGCACTGCCCTGGCAGGAGCAGGAAGACCAAGGCTGTCACATTCAAGGGTGTGCAACTGGAGTGATGTGAGTGACCACAAAAGGCTGAACATGAGCCCTGAGGCTTTGCCACTTGCTGGCACCAAGATCTCTGGAGTGTTGGGCCAAGAGGATGGAAAGTCTCTGGAAGTAGACTTTCTGGATCTTGAATTATTCAGTGCCTCAGTTTCCCCATATGTAAAATGGGAACGATAAGAACTTCTGACACACGCTGTAATGTGGATGCAACTTGAAGGCATTCTGCGAAGTGAAACGAGCCAGTCACGAAAAGACTGGGACTGGGGCCGCTCTTGTCGACCCCCCCAGGGGCGACTTGTCCCTCGGCAGCCGCCTCCAATAGCTCTGGCCCGGGTGGGCCCAGCCCCTCGGACACGCCCCCGGCCGCCTGCAATTGGCCCGAAGTGCCCAAGCGCCAGAGCCGCCCAGTGGCGCGCGGCGGCAGGGGCGGGGCGTGGGCGCGCGGGGCCTGGTCCGAGACCCAAGTCCCGGCGGAGGAGTTTGTTGTCCCCTGCCCGCCAGTCGCGAGTCTGGTCAGTCAGCCGCCGCCATGGGCCTGGAGCTCTGCCTGGACCTGCTGTCCCAGCCCTGCCGCGCCGTCTACATCTTCGCCAAGAAGAACGGCACCCCTGCGAGCTGCGCCCCGTGGAGCTGCTCAGGGGTGGCCCGGCCTTGGGTTTGGGGAACCGAGAGGTCCGGGAGGGGCCCGGAGGCAAACATCCCTTAGGGAACCCGTCCCCGCGCCTCCCGCTTCCCGGGGCCATCGCTGGTCTGGTTTGGAGACCGGGCCCAGAAAGATGAGCCACCAGGGAGATCCAAGATTCGGGAATAAAGGGGCGGGGGGTGTGAAGAGAGGAGGAGAGACCTGGGCCCAGGGTTTGGGGACCTCCGGAATAGCGATGGAGGCAGAGTGTAGAGACTGGGACAGGGTCGGGGCCCTCCTTTGCGGCCCCCACTGCAGAGATTCTGCAACAGCAGGCAGATGAGGCATTGCCCCAGGAGCTGACTTTCCAGCCCCACCCTCCGCACTGGCCCAGTCTGCACTGGGGTCCCGCATTGTCCCTTCCTTCTCCTGCTCCTCCTGTTTTGCCTTACTCACTTTGTCTTCCTCCTCTCTTGTTGCTGCTGGGGACAGAGGCTGCCCCATAGGGTAAGCTGGGAGCAAGCACGAGGGGGACCCCCCAGGCTTGGTGAGCAGGGGTGTTTGTTTCTCTGACAGGCCTCCAAGGACACAGCTGGCAGGAGGGGGTGGGAAGCAGGACCTAGGTATTGCTGGGTGGCACCCTAGTAGGTTAAGCCTTCTGCCCAACGCTCCTCCCCAACATAGTTGGCCCTCGCCTGCCTTTGTGTCTTTGCACTGGCCTGTCCCTCTGCCTGAAACTTCATCTCCTCCTAGCCTTTTCTGGGGACTGCCCACTTGTCCTGCACAGGGGACTACCTCTGCAGAGTGTGGGGCAGGGGAGGGGACATGGAGGAGGAGAGAGCAGCGGGTGCTCCTGGTGAGGGAACCATCTGAAGGGAGGATAAAGAGAGAGTAGCAGGTGTGGTCGGGGCTGGAGGGTTAAGGTGGTTGTGTATGGCTCTGAAGAGCTTCTACCTGATCCAGGGGTAATGGGGAGCCACTGAGGGCTAGGGAGCAGGGCAGTGATGAGACTTAAGTGCCCTTAGAAGCTTCTCTCTGGCTGCATCTGCAGCAGAAAACCACTCAGACCAGCTCAAGCAGAAGCCAGGGTCGCTGGGCTGCACCTTTCAGGGGCTTAGGGTGGGGCAAGAAATATGACTGTCCTAGCTTCATCAGAGCCTACAGTCAGGGCCAGCTCTGTGTCCCCAGTGCCTAGGGAGGGGTGAGCAAGGTGACACAGGGGCCAGTAGAAGTTGGTTACAAGTAAACAGATTCCAAGAAAAGGCCACGTCTCTGTGTTTGGTGACCCTGTCTGAGAGTCCATGGGGGTAAAGATACTGTAGGAAGTCAGCTCCATTCAGATGACCTGTCCCTGAAGCTTGGGGCACTCCAAATGCGAGTTCATGAAGCTGGCAATGGTGGAAAGAGGAGGTGGGTGGGGTGTGTGTGAAGGCCCAGGCACCATGCCCTGTAGGGTGAGCTCTGTTGCAGAGGTGTGGGTTGTGCGGGGAGGTTGTGCCCACAGGGGCTTGGCAAGGGGTGTTGAGGTCTATTTTGCACCAGCTGGCAGAGTAGCCACCCCCTCCTCCCACAGCGGCCCCCACCAGCCTTTGCCATTCGGGAGAACAGCCCGGTAGGGTGAAGAGCCATGAAATTGGAGCCTGGGCCTTGCAGGGAGTGGGCTCAGGCCATGGAGGGCTCAGTGTTTTCCTCGCACCGCCCATCATGCTGGGCTCTCTGCAGGCCAGCACGTCAGTGATGCCTTTGCCCAGGTGAATCCCCTGAAGAAAGTGCCAGCCTTGAAGGACGGGGACTTCACCTTGACTGAGAGGTGACCAGGACCCTGGGCCTCCTGCCAGGCCTTGCTGGAACCATCCTGTCCTAACCCTCTATTTTATAGACAAGGAAACTAGAGTCCTCAGAGGCAAAGGACCCCTTTGCCTGACATCCTACAGAGAGTTGAGACTGGAACCCAGGCTCCTGCCTGTCTGCTATTCCAGTTCGCGCAGATGGTTGGAACAGCAAGCATCTGCTTTACTTCTCTACCAGCCCTTAGGTTGCTGGTGAGAGTGTCCCTAGGGCAGGGGCACAGGGTGGGGCAGGGGACGAAGGCAGCTTCACCCACCACAGGGACAGCCCTCTGGCCAAGCTCGTGTGGAGATGGCCCAGTGGCGTCTAGACTGCCCAGTGGCTCCATCTCTGGGCTGCAGCTTCCCTGGGGGGGGTCCCTTTGGTGGGAGAGCCACCAGATATGTGAATTTTTTACCTCACAGCAGGTCCTAAGAAGTTGAAACCTCCTCAGAGAAGGTCAAACCTTTTACCAGTTCTTCCCCTTTTGTCACCTGAGTCACCTGTCCCATAAAAAGGGGAAGCTGGAATTTGTGTTTTAGAGCTCATCTCTGAAATCTCGGGGTGGATGCACCTCTGATTGAATTCCTCTGACATTCTGCCAGCGACATTCTTCCTTTCTGGTTGCCCCGGGTGTCCTGAGTCCTTGTGTGTGCTCAGTGTTGAACACCCTGGCTACCAGCCAGGGGCAGTGTGCAGTCTCTGCATTTCTCTGTCACTGCTGTCAGCCTTGGGAGGTCTGTGGCTCACAGGGACCTGCAGCCCTCCTCAGAGGTGGCTTGAACAATTAGCTGGGAGCAAACGGAGCTCCAGGACACCCTGCATAGACAACCGAGTCATTAAGCTGAGGTGTGGATGCAGGATTCTTAATAGGGAACATGGACCAGTGGCAGATACAGAGGTTTTCTGCTCTCTTGGTTGGGGTGCCCAACCCTTGGGATACCCCAAGTTCCTGAAAGATTTTCTATGGCCCAAAATTGACACATCCTCAGTGTCCTTCCAGGTCTATCACTGTCTAACACCATGGCAGCCTTCATAACCCAGGGCAGGAGGAGAGCGCCAGGGGGTCTTGTTTGTTTTGCTGTGTTTCCTGAGTGATGCTGTAGGAGCCAGACAACCTTGGTTTAGATAGGAGCTGATTCTTGGCAGAAAGGATGACATAAAGAACAAAGGGACGACAAGAAAGTTGTTTTGAACAGTCAGGCCACGGGAGGCTGGTCTGAATGCCAGAGGATGAGAGTGGATGCAAACTGGAAAGAATTGAGCTTCCTTAAGGCTCAGCTTTGATGCCACCTCCTCCAGGAAGCTCTCCTCTGATCAGAAACTGTCTCTGAACACTTGGTGGGACACTGTATTGTGGGACTTTGCCTGGTGGTAGGGCAAGCTTGGCTATTAGCCTCAGAAAGACTCTCAGCTCTGCCACTAAGGGCTGAGTGCCCTGGGGCAAGTCCCTTCCCCATTCTAAGCCTGGTTGCCTTGTCTGGAAAATGAGGTTAATACCTTGGCAGATTGTCAGGACAATTAAAGAAGCTATTGTGTATAAAGTTCCTAGCACAGTGCCCTTCCCTCACCATCATGCATGCACCCCCACAGTGTGGCTATCCTTCTCTACCTTCTCAAAAGTATGAGGTCCCTGACTACTGGTACCCTCGGGACCTGCAGGCCCGAGCCCGTGTGGATAAGTACCTGGCATGGCAGCACACAACCCTGTGGAGAAACTGCCTCCAGGCCCTGTGGCATAAGGTGAGGCTGTGGGGAGATGAGGGGATGGCATTGAGGGTATCACCCCAAAGATGCTCAGGCACCATTGAATTCTTTTCAGTTTGGATAGTTTCTACTGACCTGTCTTTGACTTCACTGATTCTTTCTTCTGTCCTGCCAGGTTGCTGTTAAGCCCATCTAATGCATTCTTTGTTTGAGATGAGTATTTTTCAGTTCTGGAAATTCTGTTTGTTTGTTTGTTTGTTTGAGTTTTCATTTCTCTGCTGAAATTCACTATCTGTTCATCCATTTTATCTATCTTTTCTTCTAAATTCTTTAACATATTTATCATTGTTTCCTAAAGTCTTTGTCAGCTAATTTCAACCCCTGGGTCCTCTCTGGGTCTGTTTCTATTGATTGTTTTTCCCTCCTTGGTTATGAGTCACATTTTCCTGCTTCTTTGCATGTCTCATAATTTCTGATTGTGTGCTAGACATTTTATATAAAAGAAGAGTACAGATTGAATTATATAATAATTATCCCCAAAAGGGCTTGTATGTTCCTTTGTCAGGGAGCCAGGATGTCAGGCTAATCTCTTCTAGCTAATCAGGTGGTGAGCTGGGTTGCAGCTTTAGTTAGTTTTAGTTTATCTCTGGTTTCAAATATTTTGAAGGTGAGATAAGGTTGCTAGCTCACTCCAGTAGGAGTTTGGAATCTAAACACCAACTGTCACCATGCCTATGAGATCTCTTTACTTTTCAGCCCTACCCCCCCAGTTCCCAAATTGCTACTTAATCAGAAAAGCCCTATGCCTATGGCAAGCTTTCTCTCTGCCTGCTGTGCCCAAGGAAATGAAATTGGAATAAAAATAATTTATCTAGGAAGGGCTCATGTCTTTCATGAGTTTAATTCATTTAGTCAAGTGCTGTCCAGTAGAAATATAAAGTGAGCCATGTATGTAATTTTAAATTTTCTATTAGCCAAATTTAAAAAGTAAAAAGAAATTAATATATTTTGCTTAACCCAGTATATTCAGAATATTATCATTTTGGCCAACAAGCACATGAAAAGACGTTCAGCATCACTAATCATTAGGGAAACACAAATCAAAACTAAGAGATGCCACTTCACACCCATTAGGATGGCTATCACAAAAAACAAAAACCAAAAAACAGAAAATAACAAGTATTGCTGAGGATGTGGAGAAATTGGAAGCCTTGTGCACTGTTGGTGAGAATGTAAAATAATGCAGCTACTATGGCAAACAATATGGCAGTTCCTCAAAAAAAAATTAAAAATAGAATTACTTCGTGATCCAGCAATTCCACTTCTGGGTATACACCAAAATAATTGAAAGCAGGGTCCTCAAGAGATATTTGTATACCCATGTTCATAGCAGTATTATTCACAACAGCCAAAAGGTAGAAGCAACCCAAGTGTCCATCAACAGATGAATGGATAAACAAGATGTGGTGTATACATACAATGGAACATTATTGAGCCTTAAAAAGGAAAGAAATTCTGAACCTTGAAGTGCTAAGAATGCTAAGTGAAATAAGCCAGTCACACAAAAAAACCAAATACTGTATGATTCCACTTATTTGAGGTACCTACAGTAGTCAAATTCGTAGAGACAGAAAGTCGAATGGTTTCCAGGGGTTGGGGGCAAGGGGGAATGGGGGGTGACTATTGAATGGGTACAGAGTTTCAGTTTTACAAGATGAAAAGTGTTCTAGAGATGGATGATAGTGATGGTTGCACAACAATGTGAACGTACTGAAACTATATATATTAAACTGTGTACTTTTAAGTAGACACTATACTTCTGAACTTTACCCTTAAAATGGTTAAGATGGTAAATTTTATGTTATGTGTTTTTTATCACAGCTAAAAATTAAAAAAAATATTTTGACTTGTAATCAGTAGAAACATCATTAATGAACCATTTTACATTCTTTTTTGTACTAAGTCCTCAAAGTCTGGTATGTATTTTACATGTACATCCCAGGCTAGAGTGCCGTGTCATCAGCCTAGCTCACAGCAACCTCAAACTCCTCGGCTCAAGCGATCCTCCTGCCTCAGCCTCCCAAGCAGCTGGGACTACACGTGCACACCACCACACCCGGCTAATTTTTCTATTTTTAGTAGAGACGGGGTCTCACTCTTGCTCAGGCTGGTCTCGAACTCCTGAGCTCAAGCAATCCTCACTCCTCGGCCTCCCAGAGTGCTGGGATTACAGGACATTTCAAGAGCTCAGTAGCTACTTGTGGCTGGTGGCTACCATATTGGACAGCATAGGTTTTTTTTTTTTTTTCTGTTTCTTTTTCTCTTTTCTTTTCCTTTTTAAAAGTTCCATAACCCTTTGATGGCTTTAGAAAAAAATAAGATGACTTTCTTTCCAGTGTCGTCATTACAGTGTGAGCAATGGTCTTTGTGACTGTCCGTGTCCTAATGAGAAGTGGAACTGTTCATCTTTTAAAAAGTATGGCTAATTCTGTGTCATGGGTTTTTTTTTCCCTGTCTCATATCATTTTTTCTGTGTAGGATCAATTCATTTATGTGTAGCCAGCCATCAACAAAATAAAGTTTTGCTTTGGGTGTTTAACATTTTATATCAATGCTCTCATTGCATTCTGCAACTTGCATTTTTCACCCAGCATTATGTGTCTTAGATTTTTTTCATAGTGCTATGGGTAGATCTAATTCATTCATATTTAACTGCTCTATAGTATTTCATTATATGAATAAATCAGATTTTATTTATTAACTTATTATTGTATTTGAAATGTAAAGAGGAACAAAAACACTTTTTAAAACCCTAAGAACTTTGGAACCACCATATCAGAACAAAAGGGAAATGCAGTCTTGCAGGGGCCAGGCAGATTAATAAGTGAGGGAGGTAAACTGGGTGGGGATCTGTGGACTAAGAGCCCATTGCAACCCTCCCGAAGGAGCAGCTTCTCCCTATTGGCAGCTTTAGATGCTGAGCAGGGATACCAGGTAGGAATTTTTAAGTTAAAAAGAAACTGGAAATCTGGACTTTTCTATGAAATGTCTCAATTTTTAAATGTCAACAATGGATCCATATTTTTAAAAACTCTGCAGCCAAAGAAATGTACATTGGCTTCCAGGCCACCAGTGGGCTATCTCTGATCTACCTTGTATGGGGAGGAAACTGATGCCCAAAGCCAGAGCTTTTGTACAATCTTAGCCCTGTTAACCATTTCCTGAACCCCAAGCTCCCCAAAGTAGCTTTACCAAACAAAACATCTGGCTAAGAAATAACCCCTCCCTCATTCAGCATTCACTCTGTGTCCCTGATGGCTCTGCCAAGCCTGAGAGAGTTGCTGATGGCTTCCTCCTCCAACACCCTCCTCCTGGAATCCTGGACACCACCTAGTCTCTCCTAACTCTCCTCCTTAGTCCCTGGAAGATCACTGGGTTAGAAGACAATCAGTTCTATGCTTGGCTTAGTCTTTTCTTGGCAGTGCCATCTTGGGCAACTGACTGCCCCTCTGTGGGCCTCACTTGGCCATTTACAAAATGAGCCCTGTACTCTGTTATTCCTATATTATGGATGAGGACATCGAGGCTCAGAGAGTTTGAGTATTTTGCTCAAGATCACACAGTTTGTAAGTGACAGAGTGGAGATCTTAAAAGCCCATCCTCTTAATTACTTACACAGTAAGAGGTACTGATTTTATAGTCAAAGGGGAAAAGGGCTATAAAATAGAAAGGGGCTGCCTTTGGCAGTTCACAAAGCTAGCTCCCTCCCCCCAAAAGTATTAAACCCATTGTTCAGTGTGAATCATTCTTTCTGATGCCCTTGAGGCTCAGCCAGTCAGAAATCAGGGAACCAGGAATATTTCTGGGAAAAGGAGTCCCTAACCAGGCTGTGGAAGAAAGGTGCATGGAACCAGGCGGCAACTCCAACTTTTTTTTTGGCGGGGGTGGGGGGGCTGGGTTGTTTTCCTGCCAGCAAGGCTAGGCTGGCCTTTCACCCCTTCTTTGCCTAGGTGATGCTCCCTGTTTTCCTGGGTGAGCCGGTATCTCCCCAGGTGCTGGCAGCCACTCTGGCAGAGTTGGATGTGACCCTGAAGTTGCTCGAGGACAAGTTCCTCCAGAACAAGGCCTTCCTCGCGGGGCCCCACATCTCCCTGGCAGACCTGGTAGCCATTACGGAGCTGATGCATGTGAGTACTGTGGGCATGTGGGCCGGTAGGCAGAGGGCCCTGGCTAGTTGCTGAAGTGCTGTTTATGCTGTGCCCCCCTCTCCCCCCAGCTGTGTGCCTGTGCTTACGTGTAGAAACCCCTTCTGGAGCTCTGTGGTCTGCAAACTGGGCCTATGCTGCCCGTCCTTGGCCTTACCCATTCATCCTCATTCTGTTACTTTTCCCTATAGCCGGTGGGCACTGGCTGCCAAGTCTTTGAAGGCCGATCCAAGCTGGCTGCATGGAGGCAGCGCGTGGAGGTGGCAGTGGGGGAGGACCTCTTCTGGGAGGCCCATGAGGTCATTCTGAAGGCCAAAGACTCTCCACCTGCAGACCCCACTATAAAGCAGAAGCTGATGCCTGGGGTGCTGGCCATGATCCGGTGATCTGGGAAGCCTCACCCCTGCACTGCCCTCAGCGGTTCACAAAGCACCTTCACTTCCAGTGTCCCATGGGAGCCTCAGAGAGCAGGAGTGGCTTGTCTGAGACTTGCCTGAGTCCCACGGGGCTCCCCAGGCTAGGGGTCCACTCCCAACCCTTTTCCATGGCTGCCTGAAAGCCACAATGAGCATGACACACACCCAGACCTTGTCACCTGAAATTGCTGAATTTCATTTTAAGTTTGGATGATAAACCTGGGCTCAGCCCGAGCTTCTGCTCCTAACTCTGATGTGTGATTTATTTGACCTTTCTCTGTCCTGGCCCTGGTTTTTGTCTCTGTTCAAAAGACAACCTCCCTTCCCAGGCCTTGTGGGTCAGCTTCCCCCTGATGGTTGTCAAGAGTGGAATTAACAAATGCCTTATAGCCTTATAATTCTTGGAGAAAGTGCCAGCATAGGGGGCAGCAAGCATCTTACACATGTTGGTTGTAGGCATGGTTAACCCATCAGTTGGCTGAGTTAGCCTCTCAGGACATGGTCTTTACTGTTAATCACAAGTCCTACAATCTCTCTTGAGGAATTGGTCAGGAGGAGAAAATTTAGACAGCAGCTCTCCTGGTCAGGACCCAGTCCTGCAGGGGCTTAAATGCTGTGCCTAGGTACTTGGCTGTAACCATAAGCAAACTGAGCTCTGATTGCTGATAACATTCTGGCTGCTGGTGGGGGTGGACTGGAAGGCAGCCGGGGAGGGAGCAAGGAGATTGGATATTGCAGTAATCTGGGCCAAACATGACTTGTGGAGAAGGGCAGGCCACCAAAGGGGGTGGAGGATGTGGCCACTCTCAGTCTGGAGAGGGCTGCAGCACTAGGCCAGGAAGGAACGCTCCTGGGTGGATAGGTCTTCCTTAAATCGGACCATGGGGACCAGGGAGGCAAAGCTATTCTCAAAGCATTTGTTATTCTCCAATAACCAATCCTTTTGCCAAGGGGCTTTCTCTGAATCTTGGATTTGGGGACAGGGTCTTCTCACCTCAGGAGGGCCTCTTCCAACCCAGGGGTGTCATTAGCCACAGGCCTCAGGAGCCCACATGTTGCAGTTGGAGGGACTTGGCCCAGCAAAGTGCGTGGGGAAGTTTTGTGCAATCACAGGCACCCCAGGAAACTTCTGAATAGGCCTCACAGGGCCTCAGCCTTGTGAGAGAGGGATTAGCTGCAGTGTAATGAATATGACCCCAGGGATAGGGGAGGGGCAGTTCATTCTTTCACGGGGTGTGGGCCTGGCCTCCACAGGGGGCACAGGGCCAGATACTCTCCCTCCCCAGCTTCCATTCTGGGAGCTGGGCACTGGCATGGGGTGAGGAGGCTGCTGCACCTCCTTTTCCCTCCTTCCTTTGTGTTCCAGGGAGACTCGGAAGCCCCTCCTCCCTCAGCCCTCTCCCTGGATGGAAAGAGGGGGCTTGGGTCGACCACAAGGAGCATGCGTTTAGACCCTAAATTCACTGAGAGTCTGTGCTGGAAGCGCCCTTGGCGTCCCGTTTCTCGTTACCATTCTTCCTGCCCCACTGGAAGGTGGACATTGAGGTCCAGGGAAGGGGTATGACCTGGAAGCGACGCCCGGAGCAGAGCTCAGGTTTGTCTGTGCCCTCCAGGCAAGGGAAGAGACCGGCTGCCGGGATTCTGTCCAGGAGAGGGAAGGCCGGAGAGCGGAGGCGCCGCTGATTGGCCCAAAGTTCTCCGAGCCGACCAATGGGCGTGGAGGGCGTGGCCGGGCTCGGGGCGTCCGGGGCTGTGCACCGGGGGTGGCTCTGTGCCTCGGCGGTTCCTGCCGCGGCTCTCCCGCTGTCCCTGGCTATCCTCCGCGCCCCCGATCGCCCGGTCCGGCGCCTGCCCCGGCCTGGGTCCGAGCTCTCCGGCCGCTTCCAGCCGCCGCGAAGCTCCCTCGAGAATGCGTACCGTGCTCAGGTGGCCGTACGGAGGTGCAAGGGATCTGGGCCCCGGGGGCAGGGGACTCGGGCCCTCGGTGTGCAGCTAGCGTCCGGCCAGTGCTGCAGCCGTACGGGTCGGTCGGTGTGCAGCCGAGGGAAACGTTGCTCAGGGTGAAAACCGTCTGCCTAGTAGTGAAAACATTCTTCCAAATACAGCGTGAAGGGCAAAACATTTGCAATAGGTGAGAGGGGAGAGCAGGGCAGAGGGGGGGCAAGAATGTGCCCAGAACTGACCCCGGCCCGAAGTAAACCTAATTCTAACTGGGCTCTTTCCTTTTGGAGCACACAGGAGGGTTTCCACTCTTGGTTCCCCTTGGGTCCACAGCGTTTCTCCACTTTGGATCCGTTCCCTTGGGTCTCCTCCTTCTCTCCTCTCTTGTTCCCTTCCACTCACGGTTCTCCTCTCTGACCTGTTCCTAGAGGCTGTTAGCCCAGGGGCTCGGACCCCGTGAGGGCCTGTTCAGAGGCGGAGGCGCCCTGAGGCTCTGGTGGCCGTGTGGCATGGACGGGGTGGCCAGCACCCCACCCTGGGCGCAGTTTGTGGTGGAGGCGGCTGAAACAACAGTAGGATTCAGGGCAGGAGCAGCATAACCACGTAGGGCAGGCCAGAGCGAGCCCCGTGGCGGCCAGCGAGTCGTTTAGCAGCCCTCCCACCTGCTGCCCACGGTACCCCTAGCTTGAGCCACCTCCTGCAGGACAGAGGCAGCTTCTGGAGGGAGAATGGGCAGGGGTGATTGTGTTCATTCAGTAGAAAGGCAAAGAGGCCCACAGGTAGGCCTCTGTGCAGGCTGGAGCCTGGCTTGACTCAGGCCCCCTGATCCACACTCATTAACTGGGCATCTAATGTAGCCTCCAGCACTGCCCTGGGCTGGGGGGGTATATATGGAAGTGAGTCAGACCTGGGTACCCACACTGGGGAGGCAGCCTTGAGAGTTTGGCACAGGAAAGGAAGAAGAGCTTAGCTGTTGGAGGCTGGGTGGCTGAATGGGGCAGGTGTTCCTGGCAAGAGTGAGGTTGGCCTGAGGGTTGGGAGCAGGTGTGGCTGGGACTCTGGGGTGTGGACCGGTCACCCAGGCTGGTCAGAAGGGCCTGATTCCCCACCTGGCATAGGAATATGGATCGGAGAGGACATGCCCAGAACCCACGGAGGAGACTGGAGGGGCTGACCTATGGATGGAAATGGCTGGAGTGGGGGGTGGGTTACAGCTCCAGGGAATCACCCTCCCCCATGCTGCAAGGGGTGGACACAGAAAAGGTGAACCTCTGATGGACTCAGGGTCTGTGATCCAGTGACTAGCAGAGTGGCCTCCTCTTCCCTGATGTCCCCCTTATAGGGGCCTCAGAAAGCTGGTGCCTGGGTTTTGGGGTAGGGGTGGTGTCGTGCTGAGACCTCAGAGGGCTCAGGGTTCTCCCCCCCACTCACCTCACTGCTCTCCCTCAAAGGTCAGCACCACAGTGATGCCTTTGCCCAGGTGAACCCCCTGAGGAAGGTGCCGGCCTTGAAGGATGGGGACTTCACCCTGGCTGAGAGGTAACGGGTCCTTGGGCTGTTGCTGGGCCTTGTGGGGTGGGTCAGCCATCTGTGTGTCCACTGTTGATGGACCCAGCACCTGTGCCAGCCCCAGGGTGGACAGTGGGCTGAGGCACCCAGGGCCGGGAGGGGCTATATTAGTCACAGCATCCCTGCTCTCTCCCTGCAGTGTACAGAGGAGGAAATTGGGGCCAGGGGAGGGGAGAGACTCGCATAAGGTCACAGGTCACAGCCTGCTTCTGGGCTTCCTCACTGCCAGCCCAGCCATTGGAAGCAAGGAGAGTGCTAAATATCCAACAGCGGCTGTACCAGGCACCTTAGAGCTACCATTTCACCTACAAATCCTGTGGGACAAGTGCTATTTCCCAGGGGGGTCAAGGGAGCACCCAGTGGGCTTCAGTGGCTATTTGCTGGGCATCCCCCAGGGCCAGGCCCACAGAGGCCTGGGGCTTGAGCAGTGAACATGTCTATGCCCTTGCACTCACCGAGCTCACATCCTAGATGGGGAGCTGACAGTAACCCTCATAACATGTAACACTTCAGGTGTCAATGAGTGCTGTGGAGGAAATAGACAGGGTAAGAGTGGGGGTGGGTGTGGTTTTGAGTAGGATGTTGAGGGAAGGCCCCCTGGAGGAGGGGGCATCTGAGCAGAGACCTGCAGGAACGGAGGTGCAAGGCATGTGGGGAAGAGTGTTCTGGCTGGAGGGAAGAGCGGGGGCAAAGGCCCCCCCTGGGACAATGGGTGGGGTGCAGGCTGGAGAGCAGGGGGCCAGAGTGGCTGGTGGAAGGTGAGAAAAGCAGGAGGTGAGGGCAGAGGGTAGTGTGGCGGACAGGGAAGATTTCGGCTCTTACTGCAGGGGGATGGGCCATCAGAGCATTTTGAGCAGAGAGGTGTGATCCGACTTGTGTTTGAAAGAATCTCTCTGGCTGGAGTGAGAAGGCCACTGCAGTCACCTGGCACTTGGCGCTGGGGCCCCAGACCAAGATGGTGGTGGTGCCATGCGGGGGCGGTGGGTTCTGACTGTTCTTGAAAGTTGAGCTGCAGGCTTTGCTGAAGGGTTGGAGGTGGGTTGGGGAGATGGGAGCCAAGGCCGGCCTCCAGGTTGGTGGCTGAATGGTGGTATCCTTTACCAGGGCCACATAGTGCCTCTGTGTTAGAGCTGGATTCATATTCAGAGCCATTTGGCTCCAGAGCCTGTGGTCGCTGGACAGGCTGACACCCATGGAGGCATGATGAGCTGTGGGGGTCAGGCTACATGGGCCAGAAGTGATGAGGGAGAGGTCATGGAGGACTTCCTGGGGGAGTGGACTGGAGCAGTGGGCAGGTGGAGGGGTGGTGGGACGGGGTGGGAAGGAATGCCCCTATGTCACCTGGGAGGCCTTCTCCCAGCCCCAGGAGAGTCTGAGGAAGCAGCTGGCCATGCTCGTGGCACTGTCAATGCATTGGATATTTTGGGGAATGGTATGTAGGTTGTTCTCGTCCTTTAAGACTCACACTGGGTGCCCCTTCCTCCTGGAAGCCTTCCCTGAGCCCCTGGCCCTTTCTGAAATCCATGGCATTTTGTTTCTTACTTGCTGCCCTCAGTTCAAATGACGGGCTGGCTCTGTGTAGAGCTGTGTGACCTTGGGCCATTACCTAACCTCTCTGAGCCTCGCATTCCTCCTCTGCATCATGGGGATAGTGAAAATGCCCCACAAAATAGCTGAAGAGTGATTGGGGCATGTCTTCACCCCTTCCATGTCCCTCCAGTGTGGCCATCTTGCTGTATCTGAGCCGCAAGTACAAAGCCCCTGACCACTGGTACCCCCAGGACCTGCAGGCCCGTGCCCGCGTGGATGAGTACCTGTCATGGCAGCACACGGCCTTGCGGAGTAGCTGCTCCCGGGCCATGTGGCAGAAGGTGAGTCACAGGGAGGCAGGGACACCTCCCAGAATGCTCAAGGGATGGTGCTTTATGTTTAAAAATTCCATTCAAAAAATTAAAAAAATAACAAAACAAAACAAAAAATTCAGTTCAGACCTGAGACCTTAGAACACCAAATCCCGGAATGCCAGAGACTGCCTAATCCAACCAACTTGTTTGGCAGAGGCGAAACCAAGGCCCAGAGCCAAGGAATGATTCTATCAATGTGCCTTGATGCCTGAGTTACTAGAAGTTAACCCTATACCTTTTGCACACTCCAGGTTGCTTGGGATAAATCCAAATCTTCACTTTGCTACCCACATAATTCCCAGACGGAGAGGTATTAGGTGAAAAAAGTCAAACTAGGAAGAAGTGAGGAAACATTTCAATAAATGTTTGTTTGATTTCTGGGTAAGAACACTGGAAGAACTCAACAAAGAAAAGACTCATAGATTTTACATACACAATGAAATTTTGTGTAAGAAAAAAAAGATCAAACTTAAAACAACCAAAACACTGGGAAAGATCTTGGCAGAGATATGTTAGAAATTTTATCTTTGAGATGCTCTTAGAACTGCCTGTCAGACAAAGACACCTGAGAAAAATGGGCAAAGGAAACCAGGAGGGGTTTAATTGAAGGACAGAAAGAAATAGTCAATAAATGGAAGAAAACATGGTTAACTCTAATAATAATCAAATAAGTGCACATCAACACAACACGCACATACTATTTTTACTTATCAAATGTGCATATGTTTTTGAAATGTATACTTCAAACTAATATTCGCAGAGTGCTTATGCTGTGCCCGGTACACAGTGGGTGACCCGTGTGTATGAAACAGGCCTGCACATGGCAATAAGTGGGTTTCCATAAATTTTAACTGTGTCTTCCTTGAGCTGCTGGGGAGGGAGCCTGGTGCATCTGAGGGCAGAATGGACATAAGTTGAGTAGAGTGAGTATAGACCCATGGGCATCACCAGGGAGCTTGTTGGAAATGCAGAGTCTCTGGCTCCACCTCGACCTACTGATTGGGAACATGCACTTTCACCACACGTCAGGGGGATTCGCACACACATTCCCATTTGAGAAGCCTGGGTTCGGTAGGAGACAGGGTGGGGAGCTGGGAGAGGATGGCTACTGCACTGGGGAGGGCTTTGCGTTGCGGTGTTTGTCATGAGGGCAGTGGGGAGCCATGGAAGGCTTTATGCAGGAAAGGGTATGGGCAGACTGAGATTGCAGAAGGATCCCACTGGCTGCCCTGTGGGAGGACCCATGGAGAGGTAGAGGTTGTCCCCGCTTCAGTAGGAGATGAGGGCTGCTGGTGGCCATGGTGGAAAGGGGTGGGCAGAGGTGAGGAGAAATCCGGATGGCTGGTGATGAAGGAGTGAGGGTGGGAACCTGGATGGGCTTTGGGCAGAGCCTGACCTCTCTCTCTACCTGCCGGCCCACCAGATGATGTTCCCTGTGTTCCTGGGCGAGCCAGTGCCCCCTGAGACATTGGCAGCCACTTTGGCTGAGCTGGACAGGTGCCTGCAGCTGCTTGAGGACAAGTTCCTGCGGGACCAGGCCTTCCTCACTGGGTCCCATATCTCCCTGGCCGACTTGGTGGCCATCACAGAACTGATGCATGTGAGTGCCATGGGGTGGGGTGGCCTGCTGGGCAGTGGGGTGTCCAGGCAGGGAGCCAACATCCCAGCTCACCTTGTCCTTTCTGGCTGTGGGACCCTGGATGAGTCACTTCCCCCTCTGAGCCTCAGTGTCTTCGTCTGTAAAATGGGGCTTCACAACCCCTCACTGCAGGGATGTTGAGGAACTGCCCATTGTCCCCTGGGAGGGGCACCCCCCAGCCCATCACACACATGGTAGAGGAAGGAGAACCCAATCGGGGAGCCCCTAATGCAGGTCATGCTGCCTTGTGCTTGGCTGTGTGCAGCCCCTCTTCCTGGCTTTTTCTCCTGGTAGCCTGTCAGCGCTGGCTGCCGGGTCTTCGAAAGCCGACCCAAGTTGGCTGCGTGGCGCCAGCGTGTGGAGGCTGCAGTGGGGGAGGACCTCTTCCGGGAGGCCAATGCAGACATCCTGAAGCTCAAGGACCTGCCTCCAGCAGACCCTGCCACGAAGGAGAAGCTGAGGCCTTCAGTGCAGGCTTTGTTGCAGTGAGCAGGTGGCCTGTGCTGGCAGAATACAGAGATGGAGCTGCCTGTCTCCTTGGCTGTAAGAACTTCCCGTCTGAGCAGGCTCTGGTCCATAGTACCCTCCAGGCATCATGCCTGCGTGTGTTCCTTCTGTCTCCCCATCCCACTTTTACCCTTCCATACCAGCTTCCATGTGACCTCTGGAAAACACTTTAGTAAACACTTAGTGGACCCTGCCCTTCTGTGTGAAACTTTCTATGGTTCCTTACTGCCCTCAGGCTAAAGCACAAGGCACTGAACTTTGCATTTAAGGCCTTGCCCCCATGCCTGCAGGCTGCCCCCTTCTGGTGGCACACATTTCTGACCCCTCTCCCAGCTCCCACCTTGGCCTCCTGGCCTTGGCTCCTGCGATTCCCTCCTCACCTTTCTTGCCTGGTAGACCCTCCTGGTCTTTTGGCATTTGGCACCCTGTCGCTTCTCCAGGGAGACTTCCCTGACCTCTCCAGCCCCAGCCCAGGTCAGGTGACCCCTCTGGGCTCCTCAACCCCATTGTTTCCCTCCCTCCAGCTTAGCAGGCTTCATGCCCCCTGGGCTGGGTGTGTATCACAGATGGGGGATGACCTGGTGGAGAGATGTCTGAATCAGGTATGGCCTTCATCTCCTAAGTCTCCCTCTGGGGTGATGCTGCCTCCGACAGGTGGGGCACAGGGTTAGGTTCATGAACCTCCTTGCAGGGAGGGAAGTCCCTGGTTATTCCTAGCCTGCCGGGTGCCACTGAGCAGCCTTGCTCTCCCAGGCCTTGTAATCCTGACCACCAGCTTCTCTATGCCCCACTCTGGCTCCCAGACTTGCCACCTGTCCCTGTGCTCTCCCCTCAGGACTGTCACACCTACTTGTCTTGTGTCCCAGACCCTCTGATATCTGAGTCATGTAGTAGATGAAATGCTAACAGGACAGTGCCATGACAGACACAGACTCTTAGCTGGCCTGCCTTCCCATGGAACCTCTTTTAATATGCACACTTATATACAAATTTTCATGTGTAATTGAAATTGTACATATATACCCACACAATATCAATTATGTTTGAAATTTACAATTCAAATTGGCAACACCGATGAAAGACTCGTGTTTAGCCAAACCAACAGATTTTCATGTTAGAAATAACACCTTTGCCATCCACAGTGGACAGTGGCTCACCACTGGCACAAGAGGCCACAAAGCACGCGTCATCAGGTCTCTTGGTTGTTCAAGAGAATCTCAAGATTTCCATATTTAAGGTCAAATTGCCTGACTTTGAAATGGTGGCAACTCATTCAAAAAATTTTTAAACTCCCACGACAGTCGTTATTAGGGTCGAGCCGGGGGAAGTCCCCTACAGGTGTGTGTATTTGGGAGGATGTTTGGATCTCTACCTAAATATGGACTAGGAACCAGGCGACCACAACGCGGAAAGCCTGAGCGGAGAGAAAACTGCCGCTAGCCGGACGGGACGGGGGCGGGGCCGGGACGTAGTGGGCGGGGCCAGACGCGGCCAAAGCTCTTTGGGGTGTGGTTACTCTTTGGGGCGATGTGACTTCCGGAAATCAGAGCAAGCGCACGGGACTGTTGTCCGCAGAGGCGGAGTTGTAGCCTAAGGCAGCCAATCGGGAGCGCTGGGTGTCTGCCCAGCCAATGAGGAGCCTGGTTGCCGTGGCGCCCCGCCCCTGCTCCCTTGTCCGCCAGCCTTGGGTACGGCCAGCCGCCCTCCGTGGGTTCCTGTCCGCTGCCGCTGGCGCTCCTGCCGGACATGCCTTTCGTTGAGTTGGACACGAACTTGCCCGCCGACCGCGTGCCCGCGGGGCTGGAGAAACGTCTCTGCGCAGCCACCGCCAGCATCCTGGGCAAACCTGAGGACGTGAGCGTGGGCTGGGGACTTCCGGGCGAGGGGAGGTTGGTGGTCCAGGGGTCTGACTCTGTTCCTGCCCCGCCTCAACCGCAGATACCCCGACTTTTCTCCCAGGGACACCCCCACTCCGCCCGCCGAGCTCTGACTTTCCGTGCGCCATGACCCTGTGGCACCCCCTCCCCACGTCTGCCCTCAGCCATAACCCCGACGTGACCTCCACGGACCCAGGTCTGTGGCCGGAGCCCAGACCCCACGAGCCCTGCGTGTCTCGACCCTCGCGCGCCCGGGTTCCTAGTGGTGGCTTGGTCCGCCCCAACTTCGGAAAAACTTTCGTGTCCCCCGCAGCGCGTGAACGTGACGGTGCGTCCGGGCCTGTCCATGGCGCTGAGCGGCTCCACGGAGCCCTGCGCGCAGCTGCTCGTCTCCTCCATCGGCGTGGTGGGCACGGCAGAGGAGAACCGCAGCCACAGCGCGTGCCTCTTCGAGTTTCTCACCAAGGAGCTGGCCCTGGGCCAGGACCGGTGCGTAGAGGTAGTGAGAGGACACATTCGGGACTGCTGTGCCGCAGGAGGCAGTGATCCCAACTCAGGGAAAAAATACATTTCTTGCTCTGCCCAGGAGGGAGACACATCAGGGCCTGGTGCCCTGGGGCCCCTTGATCCTCAAGCTCCCAGGTGGCGGGTCCATCTTCATAGTGGCAGCGGGATGGAATGAATTGGAAGTGGAGGAGCAGAAACGCTCTTCAGTGTTCCTATCTGTGAACTGGGAAGGCTGATTTTTAACCACTCCCCAGGGGCATTGCAAGGGTCATGTGGGATGGTCTGTGTGCTGTACTTGCCCTGGCACCTGGCAGGGTGGGTACACCTGTCTGAAGAAGCCAGAGAGTCTGCTTTTCTAGAACTTTTCCAGGTTGGTCAGAAGGAATTCTGGGTACTCTAGTGGTTGTGACCTTTGGACCTGTGGCCTAACCAGGTTCCAGGTGAGGCTTGGGGGAGGGTCACAGAGTAGTGAAAAGAGCGTTGTTGGCCTGGATGTGTAGACACCTGGGTTCTAGACCCAGCATAGCTGGGGTACCCCAGACAAACCTGGAAATGAACCATCTCCAGTTTGCAACCTCTTCTTCTGTGAATGGGAGGTGGGGTAAATTAAATGACCTCCTTCGCCTACAAGAAGCCCCACAAGTAGCCCTGACAACCCAAACCTGGCATTCCATGGCAGAGTTAAGGTTTCCTCTCAGGTGAAAACTATTCCTGAGCGAAGTCCATACCTGGGAGGAAATAAGGGCATGAGAAGCTTGAAAGGACCTTTGAGAATGGAGCCTTCGTTGGCCCAGGAAGGCCGGTGGGGAATGGCTGCTCCTGGTGGGTGCTCGGACCTGGTTCTCAATGTGGGGAGAGAGGATACAGTTAGCTCCTGTGTCTGTGGATTCTGCACCTGTAGATTCAACCAACTGTGGGTTGAAAATATTTGAGGGAAAAAAAAAAGTCTGAACATGTACAGACTCTTTTTCTTGTCGTTATTCACTAAACAATACAGTATAACTACATAGCATATACTTTGTATTAAGTATTATAAATAATCTAGAGATGATTTAAAGTATATGGGAGGATGTGCATAGGTGACATGCAAATACTACACTTTTTTATATAAGGACTTGAGCATATGGATTTTGGTATCCTTGGGGGGTCCTGGAACAAATCCCCCATGGATACTGAGGGACAATTGTAATAGTGACAACAATAAGTAGTATATGAGTGCTTGCCATGTGCCAGGTACTCTGCAGGTACTTTATATGCACAATCCCATTCGATCCTTACAAGCCTTGTCCACACTCCCTTCATGCAGACATGACATCCTTGAGGTAGATATTTCCATTACGTGAATTTTACAGATGGAAAGACTGAGGCTGTCATGACTGTGCTCCCCCCCACCCCCCAGCCAGGTTATCCCAAACTCTGGTGCTCTTCATGGGAAACTTCCTGGCACCTCTGTGAGAGGGGCATGTTCACTCATTCCACAGACATTAGTTGGGGGTCACTGTGTGCCTGGCCTTGGGCCAGGCTTTGAGAAAACAAGGGTGGCTGAGGCACTGCATGCCCTCAGGGAACCTGCAGTTAGGAGGAGGCAGGCTGCCCTCTGAGCCCACAGACTGGTAGGGATGATTGTGCATACAGCATACACACTGAGGCTACTGTGTGGAATGTCTATCCTGGGTGGGCCATGCTGATGTGCAGCCATCATCCCACATCTGACAGTCCCACTGCCCTGTCAGGGGTCAGTGGGAATATCACTACTGTGATGAGAAGGTTTGCAAAATGCCTGGTGGGCTGTCCTGGGATCCCACAGTAGCAGCACCTGATAGGGGTCTTGCAAGATGAGGTGTTAGCTGAGGAACTGATGACTTCTTTTTCTCTATCTCCTGAAGGATCACTATCCGCTTTTTCCCCCTGGAGCCCTGGCAGATTGGCAAGAAAGGGACAGTTATGACATTTTTGTGATTGGCATCTGTGAGCTGGTTGCCCCTTCCAGAAAGACCTCCTGGCAGAGTGAGGGCCTAGTGGATACCAGCTTTGGATACTCCCTCATGCAGACATGTCTGTGACTTCACAGTCCTCTTCTTCCCCATCCTCATGTCAAATAAATGAAGAGAGCTTCATTCTTCAAACATGACTTCTTTGCCTCCCTATACTTCTCCTGGGCATGCTGGGCCACCATGGGCAGCAGGGCTGGTGGATGAGGAGGAGACCTTAGGGAAGCTGGAGGTGGGATGTTTCCTGTCTTCAGGGCCGCTGTCTGACATGTTTAGACTGCTCAGATCTCAGAGTAGAGGGCTCAGCCTGGAGGCTTTCCTCTCCACACCCACGTGCAGGCTGGTGGCAGCTGGTCCAGCCTGGGCCTTCCTACAGACTCTGTTTACCTCCTGAGGCTCCTGTCCTCAGCCTTGGATGGGCTAGGCCATTTCCTGTCCATGGTCTGCTGTACCAGGCAGGGGAACAGGGCAGGCTGGGCTTCAGGGACCTTCTCTGGGCATTCCAGGGAAGAGAACGTCCATCTTCTCCCTTGACTCTTGCTGAGAATTCTTTGGAGTTGTGCACCTGTAAAACTCGTGTCCCAGAATGCCAAACCTGGAAATGCAGTGTCTGCTACTAGAAACTGAATGAATATGGTCCCTGCCCTCTATCTAAATACCATACCAAGCTTTTGAATTTCAGAGTATGTATGGGTGGGGTGGGGGAGCCCAGAGGAAGTCTCCATTCCAGTAGCTTTCCAGAACTTTGATGCAAAGTTTTCATCTCATGATCCTTAGACACTGTGGTGGACACTGTTTCCCGGTACAGTTAAACATTTGATGATCCTTGTCTTTAGGGCACCAGTGAAAATAGCAAATTCAGAGTTTGAGTCTGTGAAGTTTACATAGTTAATAAAGTTAGTTTCTAATGGAATATGCCTGTGCCTGCTGTGTTTGTACCTGACCATTGCTGAGGACCCTCATCAGAAGCTAGGCCTTGGAGTTCCTTTCCCTGGCTCCCTGTCCCAACTCTTTCTGCACTCACTTCTCTGCCAACATGTCTCACGGGTGTCCTGCTTCCCAGAGGGACTCGGAATGTTTGTGAGTTGAATAGGAATGAATGGTTGCAGTACCCAAGGATGGGTTGTTCAGGTCTGACTCTCACTAGGACAAGGCAACAGGCTCTTATCAAGTCTCCCCATGTTAAATCTATCATCCCCACTGTAGTGAGAGTGATGTTACCTGCTTGCTTGTATGGACTGGCCTTTTCCTACCTCTCCAGAGTTCTCCCCACTGTGGCCCTGAGCTTGGCATCATGACAATACTGTGCTGCCTGAGGCTCCTGCATGATCTGCAGTTTCCCACCTCAGAACCCTTGCTGCACAGCTCTCTGCTGCTTGGACCACCCTTCCCACCTTTTTTCAACTGTTTTCACTCCAGCACATCTTTCAAGATACAACTCAGGGGTGGGAGCTGCATCCAAGGCTGCAGGCTGTCCGTGCAATTTTGAAACCATTTGTCTATGCTTCTGTCCAACACCCCCATAACTTTTCTCGAATCAAGTTCGGTGACTCAGTAAGTTTTGAAACTTCTAGCATATCAGTAAAGCTTTATTGTACAGAACTTCACCGTGATCTTACTGTCTTTAAGGTCAAAAAGGCGGCCATAACATTCATTCCTATTTAAATCATCCTTTCTGGACTCAAGAAGCTATGAATTCAACCACAGCGTGAAGCCCGTCCCTGAAAGGCTTTATTATTACCTCCCAAGAGACTAACCTCTTTCAGCCTTAAGCCCTTCAACTCTGGACCCTCTTTTCAGCTCCGGAATTCTGACACTACCACCCCACCCCACCCCCACGCCCCTGCCTCGTTCATTTACTGGGTCTTGTTCTTTTTTCCTCTTTGTTTCCATAGTTCGATTTTATCTGTGCCTTTTGGGTTTCAAATCCTTTTCGGAAAGAGGTGAGGCACGGGTAATACAATGAATAAGAATGCTCTTCCTCCCTAGTTCCCTCTAAGTGATCCCCAGGTTTCCACTGCCTTCCGAGCACCTGTCCCGGGTCGTAACAATCCACAGCCTGTCGTTTAGAGCCTGCCCAGGGCCGGGCACCGAGCACTGCAAGCGGTGGAGCCGGGAATCCGACCACCAGCTGGCGCTCCGAGTCCCCAACACACTCCCGAGCCAGGCTCCGGGACCAGCAAGCGTCTGTCCAGCGTTTCACGGGCGCGCGCAGGGCCGCTCCGAGGGACGCCGCGCGCAGGGCCCGGGCGAACCCACCCCGCTGGCGAGCGAGCGGCGCGTGGGCCCGCGCTGATTGGCTGGCGGAGCCGGCATCCGAGCCAATGGGAGGGCGCCTTGTTGTCAGGCGCGCAGCCGGCCGGCGCGGGGGGTCGGGGCTGACCGGCTGTTGCTGAGGAAACGCCTGGTGAGTTCCCGGGCAGCAGGTTTGGGGGCTGCACCGGGGTGGGGGCTAAGCCTGGGGCGCGGGCCAGTGGGACTGCCGGCGCGGGGGCGAGTCACGCGAGGACGCTGGGGGTCCCTCGGGCAGCCCCAGAGCCACAGTCAGGGAAACCGAGGCCGGAGAGCGCGAGGGACTAGGCCTGGCCTCCCGGCTGCCCCGCGGGCTTCTTCACGGCTCGCGCCGCCGCCCTGGGCTGCCCGGCGTGGGTTCCGGCCTCCGGAGTGGTTTACAGTAACAGCAGGAGCCGCCGTTGAATCGGTGTCTGCGGGTGCAAAGCCTGGCACTAGCCCTTTATTCGCGTCCTTTCCCTTCACCTTCACGGCAGCCCTGCGCGGTGCGTGTTGCTGTTAGTGCCTTTTGCAGGGGTGGAGACTGAGGCCGAGGGAGGGTGAAATGACTTGTTCACAGTCACCCGGAGGCTCCGCCCTACTCCGGACTGAAAATCTTGACCGCTCTACAGCCTCCCAGGAGGAGGCAGGCCCTGGCTAGATAGAGCTCAGGTGTGTCTGCACAAGTGACTTTGGTGGTCACTTAACTCTTCAGGACTTGGGTTATTACAGGTCATAAGCGCGAGACCGTCGGATTCCATGCGGCTAAGATTCTTTTTATGTGATTATTGTGGTTAGAAATAGAATATCTTTAGGTATTCGGGGATCGTCATACTTTTGTTGTAAGTATATTTATATTATAATGTGTTGTAAATATAATAATACTTATAATAGTATTTTAGGCTCTGAGGGCCATACTCTGTTTACTTAGTTCTGGTGGTGTAGTGTGGATACAGCCAAAGGCAATACGTAAGGAAGTGGCTGTGTTCCAATAAAATTTTACTTATGGACACTGAAATTTTAATTTTATATGATTTTTATATAATATGCACGTGCTGCATATTTTTTTCCCAAGCTTTTAAAAATGTAAAAACCATTCTTTGCTCCTGGGCTGTACTGAAACAATGGGCTAGTTAGGTTGCAGAACTCTTGTCTACTCCAAGGCATTATGCAGTAGGGGAAACTGAGACCCAGAGAGGGGCACTATATGCCAAGTCAGTCACACAGCCACGTAGCGGCACACAGAGCTTAAGACGTAGGCTTCCCAGCACCAGTTCCAGAGCAGGCCAGGAAACACCACCACTTATAACTCAGGATCCAGGTGCTGAGGTGACCAAAGTGTGCTGTTTCTTGTCATGTGTTCTTAGGCCATGGAAACCGTACTCTAAAAGAGTTTGGAAACTTGTGGGCTTAAACTGGTGAATGATGTTCTGAGAAAATGCAGCTGCTGGGCTTGTAGTCAGAAATGAATAGATATTTCCTTTCCCGTCTTTATTCAATAGCTTTTTTTTTTTTTTTAAGCTCTTTTAGTGAGTTTCTGTGCTTCATGGTGAACAATACATACATGGTCACCATGCTCACGTTGCTTACGGGTGATAAATATGTGATCTAAATGGTATGTGATCTAAACCTTATTTCTTTTTAAGCTTTTTATTTTAAACTAATTTTAGATTTAGAGAAAAGTTGCAACAACAACACAAGAAGTTCCCTATGTCCCTCACCCTGCTTCCCCTGATGTTAAAATCTTACATAATCATAGTACAATTATCAAAAACAGGAAACTAACATCGGTATGATACTATTAACTACACTACAGACCTGATTTGAATTTCACCGGTTTTTGGCTAAGGTTCTGGTTTCATTTCAGGATCCTATCCAAGATCCCATTTTGCATTTAGTTATTTCTCTTTGGTCTCCTGTAGTCCCTAATAGTGCCTCATCTTTTCTTGTCTTCCTTGACTTTGATCCTTTTAACAAGTACTGATCAGTAATTTTGTGTAATGTCCCTCAATTTAGGTTTGTCCAGTGTTTTCTCATGATTGGAGTGAGGTTATACATTTTTGGCTAGAATAACATAGATGTTGTTTCTGTCCTTCTCAGTGCATCAGATGAAGGAGTCCAAGATAATTGATATATCTTACTACTGATGATGTTTACCTTGATCTCTTGGTTTACTTGGTGTCTGCCAGGTTTCTACACTATAAAGTTATTATTTTTCTCTTTGTAGTTAATAAGTATCTTGGGGGAGATATTTTGAGAGGACGCAGATTCTGAATCTTCACAAATTTGTGCCCACTGACTTTAGCAGACATCTGTGGATCTTTGCGGTGTTTGCCTACAGATATTTATCTCTTTCCTTCTACATTTATTAATTGAAATTTTACTGAAGGAAGAGCTACACATGGTCTCATTTATTTATTTATTTATTTGTATCAGTTTGGACCTTGGATATTCATTTTATTCTATGAGTTAAAATCCAATATTATAATCTAGTATAATCCAAATAACTTTTGTTGTTTACTATGTGAACATTGGCTATTTAAGATCTTCAGGTTAGCTTCTGTCCTATCAACAGGCCCTCATCGTTTTTTTGGAATACTTACTTCCTTTATGGCACCACAAGGTGTTCCAGGCTCATCTTGTATTTTCTCTACCCCAACCCTGGAATCACTGTTCTGTTTGTCTTTAGCCTCACAGTATTCAGTCAAGATACTGTTTTCCACAGTTACTTAGGTTAGTTCTTTTCTTCCTCTTGCCCTTCAGTGTGGTTATGTTAATTGTAATACAGTTAAATTAATTGTTAATGGTTATATTTCATTTTAGGTTCCCCCTGCATCCTAGTTGAGTTTAGTTTATTTTGGGGATCTGAAACATGACTGTGGTTCTGAGAGTCAGAGCTACACCCTAAGGTGTGCTCAGAGAGTGACACTCCCTCCTCATCCCTACCACGCTGTTCCCATTTGCTGCTCTTTTCACTCCTTTCCCACCTATCCGGTATAGCTAATAGCTAACTTTGGTATCTGGATTATCCTGTGTTTCTTTTGCATAAATGAACACATAGTTGTATATTTTCTCATATCCTCTTCTTATATGAAGGGTGGCATGCTATAGGTAATTGTTTGCATTTTTCACCTAACAGTATGTCTTGAAAATCACCCTGTGTCTGTTCATAGAGATCTTCATCTTTCTTTGTTCTATCTTTCTTTTCTTTTTTCTTTCTTTATTTTTAGAAACAAGGTCTTACTCTGTCACCTAGTCTGGAGTGCAGTGGCACAGTCATAGCTCACTGCAGCCTTGAAGTCCTGATCTCAAGCAATCCTCCTGCCTCAGCCTCCCGAGTAGCTGGGACTACAGGCACATGCCACCACACCCAGCTAATTTTTCTACTTTTTTGTAGAGACACGGTCTCTCTCTTGCTCAGGCTGGTCTTGAACTCCTGACCGCAAGGGATCCTCCTGCCTTGGCCTCCCAAAGGGCTGGGATTACAGGTGTGGCTTGAGCCACGCTGCCTGGCCTTGTTTAGCTTTATAAGAAACTGTTTTCTAGTATGATTGAAGCATTTTACATCAGTAGTGTATGAGAGTTCCAGTTGCTCTGTATCCTCATCAGGACTCGGCATTACCAGTTTTTTAAAAACTTGGCCATTTTGTTGGGCGTGGCACATACCTGTAGTCCTAGCTACTTCAGAGGCTGAGGCAGGAGGATCAATTGAGCCCAGGAGTTCCAGGCTGCATGAACTATGATCACGCCACTGCACTCCAGCCTGGACAGCAGAGCGAGACCCTGTCTCAAAAAAAATTGTTTTGGCCATTCTAATAGGTGTGTATATTATCTCATCACGGTTTTAATTTGCACTTCTCTAATGACTGGTGAGGTTGAACATCTTTTAGTGTACTTATTTGCAATTATATATCTTCTTTGGTGAAGTGTCTGGTCAAGTCTTTTGCCCATTTTTTAATTGGTTGTTTTTTTTAAATTGTGCCAAAATATGCATAACATAAAATTTACCATTTTAACCATTTTTTAGTTAACAATTCATTGGCATTAAGTACAGTCACAATGTTGTGTAACTGTCACCACTATCTATTTCCAGAACGTTTTTATCATCCCAAACAGAAACTCTGTACCCGTTTAGACAATAACTCCTGATTTCTCCCTCCTTGCAGCCCCTGGTAACTTCTATTGTACTTGCATTGCAGTCTCTGTGAATTTGCCTAGGTACCTTGTATAAGTGGAATCATATGGTATCTGTCCTTTTGTGTCTGGCTTATTTTACTTAGCATAGTGTTTTCAAGATTCATTCATGTTGTAACATGTTTCAGAATTTCATTCCTTTTTATGGCTGAAAAATATTCCATTGTGTGTATATACCACATTTTGTTTATCTAGTTTTTGGTTATTGGACACTTGGGTTGTTTCCACTTTTTGGCTATTTGTGAGTAATGCTGCAGTGTACATGGACGTACAAGTATCTGTTTGAGTCCCTGTTCTTTTGGATGTATTCTTGAGTGGAATTGCTGGGTCATATGGCAATTCCGTGTTTAATTTTTAGAGGAACTACCAAACTGTTCCACAGGGCCTACACCATTTTACATTCCCACCAGTAATGCGTGAGTGTTCCAGTTTCTCTACATCTTTGCCAACACTTGTTATTTTCTGGTTTTTTTTTTGGGGGGGGGGAGAATAATAACCATTCTAGTGGGTGTGAAGTGGTATCTCATTGTAGTTTACATTTCTGTAATGACTAATGATGTTGAGCATCTCGTTATGCACTTATAAGTGTTTGTATGTCTTCTTTAGAGAAAATGTCTTTTGAAGTCATTTTCCCTTTTTTAATTGGGTTGGTTCTTTGTTGTTGACTTGTAGATAGGAGTTCTTCATATATTATGAGGCCATTAACCTCTTGCTAAATATATGATTTACAAATATTTTCTTCTATTCTGTGGGTTGTCTTTCCACTCTCGATAGTGTCCTTTGCATAAAAGTTTTAAATTTTGATGACGTCTAATTTATCTATTTTTTCTTTTGTTTCTTATGCTTTTGGTGTCATGCTTAAGAGACCAGTGCCAAATCCAAGGTCATAAAGATTTTCTGCTATATTTTTTTCCTAAGAGTTGCTTCTTACGGCTGACAAAATTCTCTCTTGTCTTTGGGTTTCAATAATTTGACTATGATGTGTCTCAGTGTGTATGTCTTTGAGTGTGTACTGCTTAGAGTTCATTTAACTTCTTGGATATGGATATTCATGTCTTCAATTAGATTTGGAAAGTTTTCAGCTATTATTTCTTCAAATAATTTTTCTACCCCTTTCTTCTCTTCTGAGACTCCTATAATTCATATGTTGGTCTTCTAGATGGTATCCCATATGTCCCTCTGGCTCTGTTCATTTTTCCTTATTTTTTCTTTCTCTTTCTCACATGGGATAAATTCAGTTGCCTTATTTTCAAGTTTACTGATCCTTTCTTGTGCCCAAATTTGTTGTTGAACCCTTTAGTGAATTTTTCATTTCAGTTATTATACTTTTAATCTCCAGAATTTGTTTGATTTCTTTTTATAATTTGTTTCTTTAGTGATAATCTCATTTTGTTCTTACATTGTTTTCCTTTATTTCTTTTAGTATTTTGTCCATTTGTCCTGGTTTTCTTAGCTGATTCAGCATATTTAGGACAGTTGAGTTAACATTTTTAACTAGTAATTTCAATGTCTGTGCTTCTTAGGGATGGTTTTTATCAAATTCCTTTTTCCTGTTAATTTGCCACACTCTCCTGTTTCTTTGTAGTCTTTGTAATTTTTTTGTTTAGAATTGTACATTCTGAGTATTACAGTGTTGGTAATGTTGGAAATCAGATTGATGATTTTTTTTCTTGTTGAGGCTGCAGCCATCCATTTTTAACTTTTCTAAACTATTGCAAAATGTATTCCTGTTGTGTGTGGTCACTACAGATTCTGTTTCATTATCTCTTTTTATTTTATTTTATTTTTTTGAGACAGACTTTTGCTCAGTTGCCCCAGGTAGAGTGCAGTGACATCATCAGAGCTCACTACAACATCAGGGTTCAAGCGATCCTCGTGCCTCAACCTCCTGAGTAGCTGGGCCCACGCCACAACACCCAGCTAATTTTTCTATTTCTAGTAGAGACGGGGTCTCCCTCTTGGTCAGGCTGGTTTCAAACTCCTGAGCTCAAGCATCTCCCACCTCAGCCACCTAGAGTGCTAGGATTATAGGCATCAGCCACCATGCCTGGCCTATTCCATTACCTCTTTGCTCAGCCAGTGACCTGACAAAGATTTCCTTAAATGTCTGGCTCACTAAAGGGGGAAGAAAATGTTCCCATCCCTTTAAATCTTCTAGCAGAAGCCACTTGTGAAAACAACTGCAATGTGAGAAGGCTGAAACCGAGGCAAGTGTATACCAGTTCCACAGGGATCAGCTAGACCATCTAAGTGCATAACCAAATTTTGTAGGTCAAAGTCCCTGCCACCCTGGTACACCACCACCCAGGAACGTGGGCTTCAATCCCTATAGCTGTGGGTGGCTGGGCCAAGGAATGGGGTATGGTAGCTGGTTCAAGGAAGTCATTCTCTTACCAAAATCAGCAGCCTCTCTCTTCATCAGGGTTTCCCCTAGTTATTATAAATAGGGTTTGATCAGGTTCTAGAGTTTGAAATAGTTGATTCTGATAATTTTTTTCCACTTTACTGGTTGTTTTGGTGGAGGGATTGACCCTTGGAGCTTCCCTTGCTGCCATTTAGAGTCAGTTGATTATTTTCTTACTGGCAAGTTTTGAGAGTTCTTTTTTGTTTGTTTATTTTTTGAGACAGGATCTTGCTCTGTTGCCCAGGCTGGAGTACAGTGGCATGATCATAGCTCACTGCAACCTCAAACTCCTGGGTTCAAGTGATCCTCCTGCTTCAGCCTCCTGAGTAGCTAGGACTACAGGTGTGCGCCACCATGCCTGGCTAGTTTTTTAATTTTTTTTGTAGAGATGGGAGTCTCGCTATGTTGCCCAGGCTGGTCTCGAACTCCTGGCTTCAAGTGATCCTCTCACCTTGGCCTCCGAAGTGCTGGGGTTGCAGGCGTGAGCCACCACTCCTGGCCCTGAGAGTTCTTTATATAGTCTAGATATAAGTCCTTTGTTGGATATGTGATTTGCAATTATTTTCTTTCCATCTGTAGCTTTTCTTTTCATTCTTGTAAAAATGTTTTTTGCAAAGCAAAAGTTTTTAAATTTTGAAATCCAGTTTATCAATTTTCTTTGCTTATGGATTGTGCTTTTCGTGTTACATGTAAAGCCTTCTTGTCTAACCCCAGGTTTTAAAGATCTTCTCCTGTGTTTCTTTAGTTTTACATTGTATGTTTAAATATCCATTTCAAGAGTTTTAAAAAAAAATTTTTAGTATTCATTTATTTATTTATTTATTTATTTATTAGACAGTCTCACTCTGTCGCCCGGGTAGAGTGCAGTGGTGTCATCATAGCTCACAGCAACCTCAAACTCCTGGGCTCGAGCAGTCCTCCTGCCTCAGCCTCCTGAGTAGCTGGAACTACAGGCACACACCACCACGCCTGGCTAGTTTTTCTATTTTTTGTGGGGATGGGGTCTCGCCCCTGCTCAGGCTGGTCTTGAACTCCTGACCTCACGCAGTCCTCCTGCTTCGGCCTCCCATAGTGCTAGGATTACAGGCATGAGCCACCTCGCCTAGCCTTAGTTATTTTTGTATTAGATGTGAATTTTTGGTCAAGGATTTTTTTTCTTTTTTTTTTTTTGCATATGGATGTTTAATTGTTCCAGCACCATTTGTTGCAAAGGGGATCCTTTCTCCATTGAATTGCCTTTGTGCTACTGTCAGCAATCAATTGGCCATATTTGTTTGGGTCTACTAATGGGCTCTCTGTTTTGTGTTATTGATCTATATGTCTATCCCTTCTCTAACACCACACTTTCTTGATTATTGCAGCTTTATTGTAAGTCTTAATATTGCATAGTATGATTCCTTCAACTTTATTCTTTTCAAAACTGTGTGGTTCTAGTACATCTCTGCCTTTCCATCTAAATGTGAGAATCAGCTTGTCTATAATTGCAAAAGACCCTCCTTCGATATTGATTGGGATTGCAATAAATCTGTAGATCTGTTTGGGGAAATGTTGAATCTTCCAGTTCATTAATACAGTATGTCTTGTCTTTTATTTAGGTCTTTGAGTTCTTTCGTCATTATTTTCTAGGTTTCAGACTATAGACTTTGTACATACTTTGTTAGATTTGTACCTAAGTTTTTTTATTGTTTTGGGAGCTATTGTAAATGATATTCTTTTCAATTTTGATTTCCAGTTGTTTATTGATAGTATGCAGAAATAGGATTACTTTTTCTGTGTTGACCTTTACCCTGTGACTTTGCTAAACTCACTTGATAATTCTGGGGCTTTATTTTATAGATTCCTTGGGATTTTCTTTTTCTTTTTTTTTTTAATCACTATGTTTACCATGCAAAATTCCTTGGGATTTTCTATGAAGACAATTATGCCGTCTGTGAATAGGAACAGTTCTATTTTTTTCCTTTTGAATCTGTTTGCATTTATTTCTTTTTCTCACCTTATTGTAGTGGCTAGGACTTCCAGTACGTTGTCGAATAGGGCTGTGAAAGTGCATCCCCTTGCCTTGTTCCTGATCTTAGAGGGAAAGCATTCCATCTTTTACCATTAAGTATAATGTTGGCTGTAGTTTTTTTGTAAATGCCTTTTATCAGATTGCCATGGTTTAAATGTGTCCCCCGAAGTTCATGTGTTGGAAACTTAGTCCCCAAAGCAGCAATATTGACAGGTGGAACCTTTAAGAGGTGATTAGGTCATGAGGAATCTGCCTTCATGAATGGGTTAATGTTGTTATTGCTGGAATAGGTTCATTGTCACAAGTGTCAGTTTGTTATAAAAATGAGTTTGGTCCTCTCCTGCTCTCTCCTGCTCTCTTGCCTTTCCGCCTTCCACCATGGGTTGATGTGGTAAAAAGACCCTCACCAGGTGCCAGAGCCATGCTCTTGGAGTTCCCAGCCTCCAGAACTGTGAGCCAATAAATTTCTGTTCTTTATAAATTGCCCATTTTCAGGTATTCAGTTATAGCAGTACAAAACGGACTAAGACATGGACTGAGGAATTTTCCTTCTATTTTTAGTTTGCTGATAGTTTTTTATCATTACAGGCATACCTCAGAGATCTTGTGGGTCTGGTTCCAGACCACCTCAGTAAAGCGAATATCACAGTAAAGCAAGTCACACAAATTTTTTGGCTTCCCAGTACATATAAAAGTTATGTTTATATTATATGGTAGTCTATTAAGTGTGCAATAGCATTATGTCTAAAAAAACAGTGTGTATGCCTTGGTTTAGAAATACTTTATTGCTAAAAAATGCTGACAGAGAAACAAAGTGGGCACATGCTGTTGGAAAAATGGCATCACCCTTCCACCATAGGAGGACTCAGTGAGAAGTCACCATCTATGAACCAGAGAGCAGGTCATCACCAGACACTGAATCTGCCAGTGCCTTGATCTTGGACTTCCTGGCCTCTGAAAGTGTGAGAAATTTAAACAGTCAAGTAAAATCAAGCTGGGTAATCATGGCAGAGGGTGGATTCGATCCCTGTGAATGGGTTTGCCTCATGAACATGAAATGAGAAGACTGATCAATCTGTTGCTATGGTCCCAGTCCTACTGCACAGATACATAATGTCTTCAGGAATTACCAGAACCCTGTGTTGGTGATGTCATCAGTGTTACTGTGATCCTGATGGCCTGGATGGTTATGGAAGTGATCTTGATCTTACTGAGACCTCCTAATCTAAGAGTATACAACCTACCCGAATGCCAACCAGTCCTCGTAATGGACAAGATCTACCAGCACCTTCTGTGGACTAACTTTGTGATATGGGGAGTGAAAATAGTTAACACCTTGCATGAACAAATGAACAAAGATGACCAAAGTACTCTTAACCCCATTAGAATTGCTTTTCCTTTTGCATCTGCAATATGGAATGGTGTTGTTTTCATGAGCTTCTAGAAATTTCACTTGCAAGCTTATCTTTGCTTCCTGTGTTATCACCATTCCAACCTGGGGCTTGTTTGATTGTCCTAAACTGAAGCATTCCACTCATTCTGTTTGCAACTGTGATTATAATTTTTTTGATGATTTCTGCCCATGTGTCCTAGCAGTCTGTTCTGTGAGCTGCTAGAAAGCCAATCCCTGGCAGAGATACTTGTGCAGTCAGTGAATCTGTGGCTCAGAAATAATTGAGAATTGGCTTTAGTTGAACAAGTAGCTAAAACAAGAATACAGAATGTCTAGTATTAGACACATGAAAAATCTCGATTCTTATTCCTAGTTCTTCATTTCTGTCAAATACACTTGACATTACATCTAAATATATTTGCCTTTTCCTATATGGACTGTCTATTTAGTTAGTAACAAATGTTCTTAGTGAAGTATTTAGTCTTGGGTTTTTTGCTTGTAAAATTTCTCTGCATTCCTGAGACATAAAGTATCCTTGTTAACCTAACTAGTAATTTATATTATTTTATTTAATTTTTTTCTCTCTCAATTTAATCTGCAGGAATATTATATTTAATTCTTAAAGCTTCTACATGTGGCCTTTTTATTGAGCACACTCTTAAATCATTACTTGGCTTGTAAACATTCACCTGAACTGTGGGTATAATCCTTTTGAAATAATCTGGAAAAAAGAAAAATAAAGTTTATATTCCATCACTTTTTGCTCTTAAACATTTCACAAGTGCCATTAAGAGTTTATTTTGTTTTAGAGTCATTTAATGTTGTGTGAAATAATGGTGGGTTTGTTTTTGGTTTTTGCTTTCCATATGGAAAAGGTTAACATTGGAACTGCTTATAGTAAAAGATTTTATCATGTTATCTATCCAATCACTATCCCATGGTCAGCAAGTATTATTTTACAACTTGCAAGGATTTTCTGAAATAACTATTGAATACAGCTATTCCCTGGTTCCTTTTAGTGTCTTTGTGGTATGTGATGTGATAGTGTTTATGGAATTACTAATATCTGAAATTTTCAAAGGAACCTTGGAAGTCTGTCACTCTAAAAGAAAGTATTGTCAGTCTGTCAGTCTAAATGGATATGTGTTCAAATGTGATCAGCTCAATTAAGACGCAAAACAGCAACTTGAAGAAGGAAAAATGAAGAGAGTGTGCATTTAATGTGTTAAATTTTTGTTGTTTCAATAATAAGTTTAGTCTTACGATATTTCTAAATGAAAAATCCTATGTATTTATTACCATGTCTGTGATTACTTTGTTAAACGTAAAAGTGGTCATGTGATATACTGAATGTTAATTGCTGTTTTTATATGTTTAAGTCATGCCAAACAAGTCATGTCTGTGCCACCCAGGTTTTATTGTTAATCTTTTACTGAGCACTTGGATTGGGATAAAGGGTTATACTGTGCACTTTTTATTAATGAATAAATAGAAAATGTTCGTAACAAAAAATTGGCACCAATTGACTTACTTGATGCAGGGTTGCCACAAACCTTCAGTTTGCGAAGCTGAATAAAGTAAAGCACAGTAAGATGAAGTATGCCCGTCATGGAGGATGCGGTGTGCGACGAGCGTGTGCAGTGGACACATCACAGAGGGGCAGGGGTCAGGGAAGCTGCCCCTGATGAATGGGGCTGAGGAAATCCCATGAGCTGAGATAGGAATGCTCCTCTTCATACTGGAGTGCTGCAGTCCATGGTGTCCCCAAAGCCATCAGTGAGCCACTTTTCTGCAGGGTACTTCTGCATGCCTTTTGAAGCTTGTCCTGTCCTTTGAGAGCCATCCTGTGAATGATGGATGCTGATCTTGGAGAAAGATTTGACTGGAAAGTTAAATGTGTCCTCCAGTTTCTTCTTTCCAGCTCCTGCTCTGTCTTTGTTATGGAACGGTGCAGCTGTACCATTTTGCATTCTCCCCAGCAATGTACAAGGGCTCCATTTTCTCCATGTCCTTTCCAATACTTGTTATTTTCTGGTTGTACTTTGTCTGGTTTTGATAGTAGCTTAGAAACAGGTTTTCATGCTGTAGTTTCTACTTTTGTTTATTTATTTTTCATATTGTATGGTGGTCACAGTGTCCATCGTGGCATTGCTTATGGTAAAGCTGCATTTTCCAAACTTTTCATCAGTAGCATCCTTTTTTTCTACACATAAAACCCGGGAGATAAAATGGCTATCAGCCTAGGAGAGGTTTGACTCTTCCTTGTCTGTGAGGAAGACTGTCTCTACTTCATTCCTTGCAAGAACCCTTGGAGAACTCAGAGCCTATTGTGGAAGTTGTGCTGGAAGTCATTCCTGTAAGTGCTGGTGGCAGCTAAGGCTCATCCCCACTGCCTGCCTGGCCCTTCCAGGCCCTTCTGCCAGCCTCTCAGATGGGACTTTTAGCAGCTCCTCCTCCTGGCCTCCCCAACTTATTTGGTGGTACCCCTTTCTTCTCCCAGTCCCTCAGGCTAGCCTCCCAGTGTCAGGTCCTGTGAGTCTGCCTCCTGGTGCGTCTCCCTCCATCCCCGCTGCCACCACTCGATCTGGGCTCCCAGCATCTTTTTTAAAATAAGAGCTTTATTGAGACATAATTTACATACCATATCATTCACCTATTTAACGTGTACAAATTCAGTGTTTTTTTAATATATTAACAGAGTTGTATAACCACCACCACAATCAATTTTAGAACATTCTTATCACCCCAGAAAGAAACCCTAAACCCATTGGTGGTTACTCCCCAGTTGTCCTGCTCCCCTAGCCCACTAATCTATTTTCTGTCTCTATAGATTTGCCTATTCTGGACATTTTGTATAATGGGAATCAGAGAATATGTGCTCTTCTGTGTATGGCTTCTTTCATTTAGCATAATGTTGTCAAGGTTCCTCCATGTTGTAGCATGTATCAGAACTTTATTCCCTTTTATGACTGATAATACTCCCTTGATGGACATACTTCATTTTATTTATCCATTCATCAGTTGATGGACATGTGGGTTGTTTTCTACCTTTTAGCTGTTACGGATAATGCTGCTGTGAACATTCATGAACAAGTTTGGGTATGGACATGTTCTCATTTCTCTTGGGTAGATCCATAGTAGTGGAATTTCTAGGTCATATGCTAGCTCTGTTTAATATTTTGAGGAACTGCCAGACTGTTTTCCACAGGGGCTGCACCAATTTACACTCGCAGAAACAATGTATGAGATTCTGATTTCTCCACATCTTGCCAATCCTGTCATCTTTTGCAGCCTTCAAACTGATCTGCCTACCTCTAATTATTTTTTTCCCATTATATTTCTAAAACATAGGTGAAACATTTTGTTCTCCCTAAAGCTCACAGCAGCTCCCTGTTGCCTGCAGATAGAGTTCAAGGCTCAGGGCCTCTGTGCTTGGGACTCAACTACCTTTCCATTCTCCAAGCACATCACTACTCCAAGGCCTTGTCTCCTAGTTTCCCCATCACACCACAGTCTCCCTGTCTCTTTTTTTCACCACTGCCTTCCACTGCAGTGTGTTCCATTCCTCAAGGCTTAATGCAAGGGCTTACTCCTTTGCCTTTCTTAATCCCTTTGAATGAATTGTTCTCTGCCCTTAGATATTGCCTGTGTTTCTCTTTATATCATTCAGCTTTTGTGAAAAGTAATTCTTTATAGGCCTGTTACCTCTGCTGAGCAGTGAACCCTGGGGGCAGGAGTTGTCCTCACTCTTTTGTGTGCCTGGCACCTGGTGCATTGCCCAGCAATGGCAGATACTCCGGTGAGGGATCGAGGGGCTCCCTGTGTGATAGACCACACCGCTGTTCCAAGGCAGCTATCCATCAGCTTGTGTGCATGGAGCCCAGGGAGGGACTGGTCCCCAGTGGGCCCCTGACACTGTGACATTCCTGGCTCTTCATGGGGCCCTGTCTCAGTCTGTCGTGTTTCCTCTCTAGGAGATTTGTGGACTGGTGCAACCTTTGCCAGTGATGGGAGTGATGCTGCGTGGCAGTGCTGAATCTCTCTGAATATGGTAAGGAGGGACACCTGCCTATTGTGCTGGTGTTCTTTTGTTACTTTACTCCTAGGGGTGAGGGGCATTTTCCTGGTGGAATCTGAAGGCTCTCCTTATGGAGCAGCCTTCCTCCCAGGAGGGCTGTTGGCACATTTGCGGGTGTGGATGCTTGACTGGCAGTTGAAGTGGCTTACAGGGCCTTGTCACAGTTGCTGGAAAGGCATAAAGTTAGCATGTTTTGTTGGAATCTGTTATTCCAATACCTGGGTCTTCCACTGTATTGAGCTGTTGCTCGATACAGTGTCCCCAGGCTCTGTTCCTTTTGCAGTGGACGGTATCTGGGAAACACTCCCTGCACAGATTGGCATGGCCCTCCCCCAACATGTTCTAATCCTTTTTTTTCCCCCTCAATGATCATTTGTTGTTGACTCCCCCATCCTGAGAAGGCCATGGCTTTTCTAGGGAGAACAGATTATATGCTGGAGCAGAATTGTGTTCGTCTGCAGGTGGTTGAAGAGATAAGTGACATCTCAACTGAAAGTAAGATTCCTCTCTTCCTCCAAACCCGTTTCCAGATTCGAATTGCAGCCTTAAATGCCAGCTCCACAGTTGAGGATGATCATGAAGGAAACTTTAAAAGTCACAAAACCCAGACAAAGGAGGCTCAGGTATGTGTAATCCAAGGTCTTCCTCTGCAGGTAAACCTTGCTGCTTATTCTGTAGATGGAACCTCATTTTAAATGCAGTCACATATCTTCTTAATGGGATTTTAGGGGGAATTTCTGAAAAATGGCTTGGTCTCCATCTCATGTCATATTGAAGAGAAATTATATTTATTCTGTCAGTGTATGTGAGGGCCACTTCAGCCCTGGGGCCCACTTTTCCAGCTCGTGCCAGCTTTCCACGCAGCCCATTCTTTGTGCAGGCCTTGGGAGTTGGTGTGCCCAGGGAATGGTAGGCTATTAATGGGAGATGGTGCTTTGAGGTTCCTTAGTGCATTTTCCTCACTGTACAGTGTGATGAGACCCTTGAGGGGAGCTGCCTTACCTGGGATTATGCTCCAGGGCAGTGGAGAGCCAGGTCTGACTTCAGCTCCCTAGATTCTCAGTCACTCCTCTCTACCATGAGGCTTGGCATCTCTTCCATTTCAGCTTTCCTTCTTTCTATCATCCATCTCCACCCATGTCCTACCCTAGTGTAATAAGGGTGTGCTCCTGTCTTTGTTTTTCCTGGAATAAATATATGTTGGCCCTCCCCCCACCTCCCACCCTGCATTTTATGGGAGAAATCAGGACAGTTCCAAAGCTCTCTCAGAAGTCTACTAGTCAGCTGTCCCTGTTCTGCAGAGAATGTCAGTGGGGTTTGACCTGCCCGGTGCCCCCTCCCTCCCAGAGGAGATTGTCATCCTCCCAGGCAGTGATCAGGCTAGGGCAGAATGGCAGGTAGAAAGCAATGGAAACCATTCACACTGAATTTTATTTATTTATTTTTTATTTTTTAGAGATGGGGGTCTTGCTCTGTCACCCAGGCTGGAGTGTAGTAGCACAATCATGGCTCACTGCAGCCTCGAACCCCTGGGCTCAAGTGATCCTCCTTCCTCAGCCTCCTGAGTAGCTAGGACTATAGGCACACACCACCACACGCAGCTAATTTTTAAATTTGTTGTAGAGACAGGGTCTCACTGTGTTGCCCAGGCTGGTCTCAAACTCCTGGCTTCAAGCAATCTTCCCACCTCAGCCTCCCAAAGTGCTGGGCTTACAGGTGTGAGCCACTGCACCCAGCCACACTGAACTTTTTACTCATAACACTTCTGACATCAATTGTATGGGGTATTTTTTTCCCTATACCAACCAATTCTCTAACTCTTGGGACACTAACTGGGTGTCCTGTAATTCAATTCAATTTAATTCTGACACTAACTACCTGGAGTTAGTGTCAGACTGCACAGGTTAACAGCTCAGTCCCGTAAGTCCCTCATTTCAGATGCCAGTTGCAAGTATTGAGTGCTGGGATACTCACACTTCTATCCAACTGGGCTACAAAATTGAGATTCTCACCCCTCACCCCTCACCCCTCGCCCCTCGCCCCTTTTAGTTTTGATAATTTGCTAGAATAGCTCACAGAACTCAGGAAAACACTTTACTTACATTTACGGTTTATTACAAAGGATGCAACTCGGGAACAGCCACATGGAAGAGATGTTTGTGGCAAGGTATCGGGGGAGGGATGTGTAAAGCTTCCATGCCCTCTCCAGGTACCACCCTCCCAGGACCTCCGTGTGTTTTTCACCAACTCAGATGCTCTTTGAACCCTGTCCCTTAGGGGTTTTTATGGAGGCTCCATTACATCAGCATGATTGATTGAATCATTGGTGATTAACTCAATCTCTAGCCCCACTTCCTTCTCTGGAGGTCGGGAGATGGGGGAGCTGAAAGTTCCAACCCTTTAATCACAGGGCTTGTTTTTCTGGCAACCGTTCCCCATCCTGAAGCTTTCTAGAGGACCCCAGCCACTGATCATCTCATTAACGTAAACTCAGGTGTGGTTAAAAGGGGCTTGTTATGAATAATAAAAGATGCTCCTGTCACCCCATCACTCTGGAAACTCCAAGGGTTTTAAAAGCTCTTGTCAGGAACCAGGGACAAAGACCAAATATATATTTCATATGATGCCACACACACTCTCTAAGATTTTCTGGGTCACTTTGGCCGATATGGCCACTCTTGGCTTCACCCAGAAAGTGCCACCTGGGCTCACACCTTGGCAGTGCTCTGACTCCCTGCCCTGGTTCTTTGTGTTTTCTTTGCTGTCGCTTGGACTTAGTGGTGCTTGCATCACTCGTGTCTCCTTGGGGGACTAATGAGGGGTTCTTCTCCCAGTGATGAGCTCCTGGTAAGTTGGAGTATTAGGGTTTTTTTCACTTCAGAAGGTATAGCTGACAGTTAACATGGCCATGACTACAGCCCCCCTTATGCACATTTTTGGCTTAAAAAGACAAACCTTTGTACTGCATGGAAACATCTCTTGTCTTGGTTTGCAGGAAGCAGAGGCTTTTGCCTTGTACCACAAGGCCCTGGATCTGCAGAAACATGACCGGTTTGAGGAGTCTGCCAAAGCCTACCATGAGCTCCTGGAGGCGCGCCTGCTACGGGAGGTGAGATGCCAGCAGGCGGGACGGTGTGCTGTGGGATCAACATGTGGGCTCTGGGACCAGTTGGCCTGGGCCTTACCTCTGCTCTCGCATTTCTTGGCTGGGTAACCTCAGACCCATTATTTCACCTCTCTGCCCCTGTTTCCCCCTTGTAGAGTATCTGCCTCACTGAGTTGTTGTGAGGGTTGAGTGAATTTAAGTGCTCAGGAAGTGCCGCCTATCATCATTAATCCTCACAATTACTCTGCCAAGTAGGTAGAGGTATTTTCCCCATTTTACAGGTGTGGAAACTGAGGCTTAGTGAGGTGTTGATGGCTCAAAGCCACCTAAGGAAGTGAAGCGTTAGAAGCAGGATTGGAGTCCATGGTGTTCTGATGCCTAATGATCCTGTTGGCAGCACATTTTGGTAAATGCCATTTGAGTGACAGACCAGGAACTTGGGGAGTCTGTGTAAGCATGTCATGGACTTTTGAACATAGTCAGAGAGAAGGGTTGGGGACACCACGAATGGCAGAGAAGGGCAGGCAGGGCAGAACCTGGTCCCTGCGTGGGGACCGTGCTAGAGTGGTGAGTAAATTAAGTGTCGAATTGGCTGGGTTGTGGAGATGTTGCCAGGAGGTCTGGGAATTACTCACACTGAAATTGATTTAGGAAGACCCCTATTTCATTAGGAGGAAAGGCTTTTGTTTTCAAGTACCCAAACACAGATGATGTGCGTTAAGGAAGCAGACATACTCCATGGGCATTTTGAGGACCGCACAGTCCTTTAGTTGAGCAGTCTCCTTCATGGCTAGGAAGGCAGACGCTTGTGTCGCAGAATTCTAATTGTCAGCAGAAAGTGTCTATTCCTTCTCTCAAGGTATTTCCTCATATTCCTAATTGTATAGCTTGTCAAGATTCTTTGATTACTGGTTATAGTGACTCGGAATTAGGGGCATGAGAATTGTGACCTGTCCCTCCTTCATTAGTAGGAATTAAGTGAGGACCCAGAGAGGGAAAAATCATTTATTCTATAATTACTGAACTTTGGTTATGGGCCAGCTGCTGGGCATGTTTCAGGAGTGGGTCTTCCTTCTCAGCCTATGGTAGACTGGGCCTCGAAGATGTGAACAGGTAGGCACAGCACTGAGCAGGCAGTTTAATTACAGAGCAGATGCTGGGTGAACCCAGCACCCAAGAGGTGCTAGGCAAGAAGCATTTGACCTAAGGGCACTGGCCACGTGTCAGCCTTATAGTTGTAGGTATATGCATCTTTCTCTGTACAGCATGTTGCTTTCAGCTTCAAAAGGTTATTTTAACACCTCCCCCGTGTGCTTATAAAAGTAAAATATGCTCATTGTAAACAATTGAAAAGTATCGAAAGTATATAGAAAAGTTTCTTTTTACATTCGTATGGCATTGGTGTACTTATTATTAGAATAAATTACGTTATTACAGTCACACTGATGATTGTCATAAACAGGCCTTGGACCACAGCTGACTCCTAAGGAGTGTTCAGCCCGGCTGCTGGGTATCCTGGAAAGCTTGTTAGGGCAAGTCTTTCAGAGGGGTGGAGGACGGTGCTGAATGTAGGTGGTCAGTTAGGTGGAGGTTAGTTAAGAGCTTCCACTGTTATGTGCACATGTATTGCTGACTGTTCAGTCTGTAGTAGACTTGCACAGCCTCTGTAAACTTGTTCACATTATTTTTTGAAGAGTTATGTATCTGGAGGGGCAAAGGTACCTGGGATCCAGCCCCAGTCAGCTGGTTCTTGCAGACCTTTTTGTAGCATAAGCCATACAACAGTAGAATATAACTGCATGGGGCTTGATTTGAGCTTTTTGGTCTCCTTGATGGAATTCCTTAAGAGCTTCAGGTAGGTATATTCTTGGATTAGCCAAAGGATGCTTCCTGAGGGTGGCGTGTCCTTGGGTCTTGCCTGTTCTGAACATAAAGATCAATGTGTGGAAGTCACCTGTCCCAGGAGAGAGCCTCTTTGTGCCAGTAAATTTTTTCTTTTAGAAAATGTTTTAGTCTTTGTCCTGTGGTTAGAGCAATAGTTTTCTGATCAGTAGTTTTGTTTTGTTTTTTTTTTTTAAGAAGAAATAAGGTTTTCTTTGTTTCTTTTTTTTTTTTTTTGAGACAGAGTCTCACTCTGTTGCCCTGGGTAGAGTGCAGTGGTGGCATCTTAGCTCACTGCAACCTCAAACTCCTGGGCTCAAGCAATCCTCCTGCCTTAGTCTCCCGAGTAGCTGGGACTATAAGCACGCACCCACCACGCCTGGCTAATTTTTCTATTTTTAGTAGAGATGGGGTCTCAGGTCTTGCTCTTGCTCAGGCTGGTCTCGAACTCCTGAGCTTAAGCAATCCTCCCACCTTGGCCTCCCAGAGTGCTAGGATTACAGGCATGAGCCACTGCACCCGGCCTCACTTTAACTTTTTATATTTAGGGTAGGAATTACTGTCCTTAATATTACAGAGGTCATACACTTAACTTTTTAGTTAAAGTAACTTGTCTACGATAAGGTGATGAGTTATAGAGTTAGGAGCTCAGCCTCCTGACTCCTAAACTAGAAGTGCCTGGGGTGAAGCTCCAGGCCCTACTTGCTGCCTGAGGCAGCCTGTTCATACCTGTCTCCCATCTTCAAACCTGGAGCCTCAGGGTGGTTGGCCCACCAGTGTTACAGATGTCACCATCCAGGTTTGAACCCTCAGGCATGGTGGTAGTGGTGGAGAGGTTTCCTTCTGTCTCTGTTGCTGATGCCCATATTGCCTACAGACTACCTCGTGGTGGTCTGGCCTTTCTTCTCTGTGTGATTGGAGCTAGAGGGGTCTTCTAAGAACATCTGGTACAGTGCCTTCATTTTCCAGTGGAGGGCAGTACTGGACTGGCTAAGGGCCTGCAGCAGAGGCCAGCCAGGAAGCCAGGTATCCTCAACTGCTGAGGCTTCAGGGCCTAGGTGTCACTTCTCCTGTTTGTTTTGTTCATAGGCAATTTCATCTGGTGATGAGAAAGAGGGGTTGAAACACCCTGGGCTGATACTGAAATATTCTACCTATAAGAACCTGGCCCAGCTGGCGGCCCAGCGGGAGGATCTAGAAACAGCCATGGAGTTCTACTTGGAGGTGCGGTTTTGGTGTTTTGAAAGCTCTTGGTGGAGGGGATGAGGTTGGGGTCTTTTTGGCCAAAAAGAAAAGTTTGTAGTGGTGCATCACTGACCTGTAGTGCCCAAAGCCCTAGTCTGTGGGTAATAACAGTGAGTATAAACAGGCCTGGAGAGCACAGGCTGGGGGCTGGGGGCATGCTTGGATGCAGAGGCCTGTATGTGAATTCATCCTCTGCCACTCAGTGCACGTGTGGCTGTGGGTGAGTTATTTAATCTCTTGATGCTCCCAGGTCTATACCAATATAGTGGGAATAATAAAAAAGAGGATAGCTATAAAAATTGAATGAGTTGGTATGTATAAAAATATGAAGAATAGAGCCAGAAACCTAACACCCAGTACACTTCCAGTCGTAACAGTATTGCTGTTATTTCTATGTTACCATCACTGTCTCTGGGCACCTAATGTGCCAGACACCAGTTCATTGCTTCCCAGGGATACTCTAATCCTCACCCCATCTTGCAAGGAAGGTGTCTTTATCCTCACTTTAGTGACAAGGGAATGGAGGCTCAGATCACTCTGCTAATCATTGTTGGAGCTGGAATGTGAACTGAGGTCTGTCTTCAGAGCACATAGTCTTTCTTGAATCCTACAAGACTCCTATATTTTCTTTTCATTCTACCCATTTTACTTCTTTTACCTATTAAATGTGCAAGGAATACAAATATTCTTTTTTTTTTTTTTCATTTTTTAAGAGATAGGATCTTGCTCTGTTGCTCAGGTTGGTGTACAGTAGCCTGATCATAGCTCACTGTTACCTTGAACTCCTGGGCTCAAGCAATCCTCCTACCACAGCCTCCAGAGCAGCTAGGACTATAGGCATGTGCTACCATGCCTGGCTGGTTTTTATATTTTTACTTTTTTGTAAAGACCAGGTCTCACTATGTTGCCCAGGCTGGGCTCCAACTCCTGGCCCCAAGTGATCCTCTTGCCTTGGCCTCCTACAGTGCTGGGATTACAGGTGTGAGCCACCATGCCTGGCCACAAATAATTAAATTGACAAAACATATCAGGAAAATGTTTTGAGTAAAATAAATTGGTCCTTGTAACTTTTTAGATGCCATTACTCTAGGATTCGGAAGTATGTGAGTCCAGGAAAGATGAGCTGGCCTTGCTAGTCAGTTACAAGAAAGTCATGCCACTTTTGCCATTTGGGTAGTTTGAGTGGCTGGGGTAGTGCTGTGCCCCTCTATCCCCACGGTGCCTGCTCAGTGAGAGATCTGACTGACTCTGTATACACCCTCTGCTTGTGCTGCTTTCAGGCAGTGATGCTGGACTCCACAGATGTCAATCTCTGGTATAAAATTGGACATGTGGCCCTGAGGCTTGTCCGGGTCCCCCTGGCTCGCCATGCTTTTGAGGAAGGACTGCGGTGTAATCCTGACCACTGGCCCTGCTTGGACAACCTCATCACTGTCCTATACACCCTCAGTGATTACACAAGTGAGTCAGGCCTTGATGCTTTCTCTCATATGCTCATGATTTTTGGGACAGAGGAGGGAGGGAAGCTTGGGTAAGCTGGAAGTGAAAGTTAACACTGAAGGGCTCTGCGAGACTTTCAGGAAGAATGGAAATGTTTTTACATCCTTGCTTTATTCTGCTTTTCTTTCTCGATTTATCAGATGCTTTGTAGTAATAAGGGGCCTGTTCTCTGAGTGATTTACCCTTTGGCTATCTCATTTCATCCCTGTGCTGTCCCATCTAGTGTCTTAGTCTGTTTGGTCTACCATAAAAAAATACTATAGACTAGGTGTATTAAACAACAAAAATTTATTTCTCCCAATTCTGGAGGCCAGAGAGTTTGAGATTGAGCGATATAATGATGGGGGCAAACACAGGATAGACATTTCCACTCCAAAAGGGAGAAATAGGAAAGAAGGAAGGGGTGATGGGTCCCGAACAAGTCCAAAAGTTAGCAAGGCGAATTCTATGAGATTTTCAGGCTCAGGAATAATTCACTTTGGTCTGATGCTCTGCCCTTGAGGCCTACTGGGGTGGCAACTTCACTTCCATGGCTGGGGGAAGGCAGCCCCACCCTTTTGGCTTGGCAGGGCCCTTCCCCTGTAGCACTCGGCAGGGACATCCTGGCCTATGCAAAGCAGAGAGGTGGCTCCACCCTTGAAGGAACTAGCCCTGGCCCCTGGACCTGTGGTGACAGTGGCAGCCCTGATGATCTTTGTATCACCTTTGGGGTCCTTCTTCCCATTTCTTGAAGGATAGAGCATATTCCCGGCCTGCCTTCATTCCCTTCTGTTTTTTTCTGTTCCCTTTAGTCCCAACTGGCAGTGTCTCTGGTGGTATAATCCCATCTCTGTTTCTGGCTTCTGCTGAGGTGGCTGATTAAATCTTGTTACCAAATGGTTTGGTCAGCCACACCCTTAGTGTTCACTGAGAACAAGCTTCCTCAATTTTTGCAATATGAATAGCTGGAGAATCTTCTAAATCTTTAAGTTCTGGTTTCTTTTTGTTTAAAAAATTCTTTAATTCATTTCTCTCTTCTAGCATTTTACTATAAGCAGTCAGGAGGAACAAAGCCATGCCTTCAACAATTTGCTTAGAAATCTTCTCAGCTAAATATACGATTTCATTGCTTGCAAATTCTACCCTCCATAGAACACTAGAACACTAACACAGTTTGGCTAACTGCTTTGCCACTTTATAATGAGGATCACCTTTTCTCCATCATCCAGTGACCACCCCTAAGGCAACCTTGATTTCTCCCTTTTGTCACCAGAGGTGACATGTTGCCTGTTGTTGAACTTCCTCTAGGTGGAGCCAGAAGGAGTGTTCTCTTCTCAGCCTGGCTCCCTCTGCTTGTCCTCCTGCCTGTGAGGACCCATGTAGAGTGCAGCAGTTGCTAGGTTTATTTTATTGTTGTGTAGTCTTTTATGTGCATCTACACAATTTAACCATTCTGTGCATGGACGTTTGGGTTATTTCCGGATTTGAGCTCTTAGGCATAATGCTGCTATGAGTGTTCTTGTGTATATCCTTCAGTGAACAGATGCATTTGTTCTGTAGGTTGCACCATTTTCACACCCACCAGCAGAATGTGACAGTTCTGTGGCATAGCATTTTTACTCTAGCCGTTTTTTTCTTCCAGAGGCTTTTGTCTCTTCTTAGATGTTCCTCCCACAGTTTGGGTACCACCTTTGGGGTTCAGCCTTCCCTCCCCAGCCAACTGGTTTAGTTCTTTACATCCCTCTCTCATGTAGGAGAAGTTATGCTTGGCATACTTAAGTCCTTTTGGGAAAAATAGTTTTGGAGTACTGTATTAGGGTCTCCAGACAAACAAAGCCAATAGGATGTATGTACACATATAGAAAGAGATTTATTATAAGGAATTGGCTCATGTGATATGGGAGGCTGAGAAGTTCCAAGATCTGCAGGGCGAGTCAGCAAGCTGCAGACCCAGGAGGGCAACAGGAAAGTTCTAGTCCAAGTCTAAAGACCCAAAACCAGGAGAATTGATGGTATAGTTCTAATCTGAAGGCTGTTAGGCCCAGAAAGACTGATATTTTGGTTCTAGTGAGAAGGCAGGAAAAAGCCAGTGTCCCAGTTCCAAGGCAGTCAGGCAGTAAAATTCTCTCTTGGGGAAGTCAGCCCTTTTGTTCTATTCAGGCCTTCAACTGGTAGGATGAGGCCCTGCTCACATTAGGGAGGACAATCTGCTTTACTCATTCTACTCATGTTAATTTCATCCAAAATCTGGATACCCTGTGACCTAATCAAATTGACATGTAAAATTTACCTTACTTAATGAGGCTCCCATGGTGGACAGAGTGATTTCCAGATTTTCTAAAAGCTATTTTCCAATTAGCCAATAGCCAGTTGCTGTGAGCCCTGTAGGTATTTTTGCAGCAGTTCCTAGAAGTGGGATTACTGGGTCAAGGGTCTGTGTGTAATGCCCATGGTCACCAAAAAGGTTGTACAGTCTATCCTCTGCTAGCAGCATTTTGTCTGCTCACCTTGCAGTGCCCCCTCTACTCTGGGTATTACGATTTTCATGAATCTTTCCTGATTGATTGGTTAAAGTGGTATCTCATTATTGTTTAGCAGGCATTTCCTTGATTCCAGAGTGGGAACATTTTTCTGGTGTTAACTGGCAAGACCAGAGCTTCTGAGTGCAGTCTCAGAAGTCATAAAGTACTTCTTTCCCTGCCAGCATGTCTGTACTTCATCTGCAAAGCTTTGGAGAAGGATTGCCGGTACAGCAAAGGGCTGGTCCTCAAGGAGAAGATCTTTGAGGAGCAGCCTTGTCTCCGGAAGGACTCTCTTCGAATGTTCCTCCGATGGTAAGTCCTGCCACTTCCCATGTTGTGTCTGCATTCCCTGCATGTGTGGCTGGGGAAGGCTGGGAGTGCGCCTTGTTCTCTCAGGTCCTGACCTCTGGTGGGTGGAGCCCTGCCCTCTGGGGCTTTGTGCCCTGCTGCAGCCCCTCATCTAGTGGACTGTCCGTGGTCTGCCTGTTGACGGCCGAACTGTGTCTAATCTCTGCGAGGCCTCCTCAAGCTGTCTGCTGCCCTCCTGTACCACTGCCCTGCCAGCTCTCCTCTGAATGCTTGGGGGAGCTTGCTGCCCAACTTGTCTCCTTGCATCCTGCCTTTTCCCTTTCCAGGGTTTTGTCCCCAGTGCTGCCCAAGTTCATTGTCTTAAACATGCCTCTGATCATGTGCCACCCCTGCCTTGCCTCCAGGACCAAAGCCCACACTCAGTTGCATTGCCCAAGAGGTCCTTGGCAGCCTCACCCCCTGGGTCCTCCTCCTTGCCCCCTGCTTTTCCCTCCCAGGCTCCTTTTGTTAACACTGCCCCAAGTCCCTGGCAGATTCCAGGCCTGGCCCTGTTGTGCACTGTCCTGTCTCTTCACCCTGGCTCCTACTGTGCCTTAACCTGCTATCTCCCCACCTTTCCACCTGTCCCCCCTGTTGTTCCTCCTCCAAGTTCCAACTCCCAGGCTAACTCTCCCTCCCCTCACTCCCCAAGCCAAGCCAACTCCTCCTGCCCTCTGGTATTCCTTGGCTCCTGGCACTCACCACTGGGGGGTGAGTGGTTACTTATCTCAAAGTCTGTCTCCCATGAACTTGTGCCTCTCCTGAGGGAACTCCCTTTTTGGGAGAGATAGGAACTGAGGGAACATCTGTCCTGATAGAACTAACCTTTTTGCGGGGGATCGTTGGCAAGTATGTAAAACAGACAAGTCCATAAGTGAGTGGCTCTGTGGTGTAGCCCTGCTGGGAGGTGTCAGGACAGTCTGGGCAGAAGGGCAGGTGTTGCTGGGTCTCCTCAGGCAGAGGTGTGTCTGTGGGAGGGCACCTGAGGCCTCAGAGCTCCCAGCCTTAATGTATTTTGGGGTCACCATAGACTCCTGTGAGCTTTGCTTGTCTGATGACTTTTTGTCAGTTTGGGTGGTATGGGAGAGTTAAATTCTTTAAAAATTTTCTAATAACAATTGAAGGAAAGATTTTATTTTTCTGTGGCTTTTCAGATGTTACTATGATACTGTTAATACACATGCAAACCCTTTCTCTGCCCAGTTTGAATTGTCAAAGGAACAAAGAGTATTAGTCGTTCCTAGTGTTTGTGGGTAGTAAGAATGCTAATTACTGCCCTTTCCAGGCCAGACTCAAGTGGTTATTTTATTTGTGGGAAGAATCAATACACACTAGAGGGTATTAACTTAAATGTATCCCTGTCTGTAAAATTTCACCTTGGCTCTAGTTTGTAACATTGTAATTTCTCCCTTTTTTACATGCTTTTAGTGATATGTCCATTCATGACGTGTCAGTGAGTGCAGCTGAGGCACAGGCCATTATAGACGAGGCCCTGGGGCTGAGAAAAAAGAGGCAAGCGCTGATTGTTCGGGAGAAGGAGCCGGACCTGAAACTGGTGCAGCCCATTCCTTTCTTCACGTAGGTCGTCTGGTGTCTCTGGGAATGCTTGGTCAGCCAGTAGGCCCTGATGTGGGGCACTGCCCTGTACAGGAGGGAGAGACCCCAAGGCCTGACCCTGGGCTGGTGGTGTGGGGTGCACAGTGGCCAGCCAGCTGGAGGCATGCACTTGTTGACTACTAAGAAGCAGGTCATCTCACTTTCAAGTATGCCCAGTCTAAGTCCCTTTTTGCTGTCACCATTCTTGACACCAGCCACCTGCCACATGCCTATAAGGACCCTCTCAGTCTGCCCTACCTAGAGGGGAAAAGGAAACTAACATTTGCGAAGCACTTCCCAAGAGGAAACTGGGGCTCAAAGCAACTAAATGGGGAGCCCAAAGTCAGTCCCAGGTCTGGGCTTCCCTGGCTCTGGAGTGCATACTTCCTCTCAAAGCCACACAGGGAGCCCTGTAGGATGGGCCTCAGTGTAGCCTTTAGGAGCCCTGTGATGTGTGAGAGGCCTTTCCCCTCCAGGAAGGACAGACTGTGTCAGTGGTCCACTGGAGTTGGGGTAGCCACTCAGGAAGGTCTGCTCTGATCCGTGTTACTGTGACTGGTTGTGAGTTTTAGCATGTGGAGTTTCCTAGGAATGTCTTCATAGGCAAGCACCAACATGGCCAGAAAGATAGGGCTCTTGTTGGGTGCCCTTCCCCTTATTTTGTCAGCTGGGTTAGGATCCCTGTCCCTTCTCAGTATGGGCTCCCCAACTCCAGAGGGTTGGGGGTTTTGGAAGGGCCCTGGGGTGCCTCCCTGTTATAGTGAAGGAGGAAAAGTCCTGAGGATGCTCAAAAGGGACGTAGTGCTGTGACTGGGGGAGAGCTGTGCACTGGCATTATGGCCACCCCATGGTGTAGGGGGAGGGCCCAGTGGAAGCAGGAGGGGGTTTTAGGCTCAGTAGTTGAATCTGGGATTGGGTTATTAGAGGAAGAGTGTAGATTCCCTCTCTGGGAGCAGACGACCTGGGACTTTTAAAGAAACCATCATCTATTCTAGGGGTCAGCAAAACTTTTCCTGTAAAGGGCCAGATAGTAAATACTTTAGCCTTTGTAGGCCACAGACAATTTCTGTTTGTATATTCTTCTTTGTTCTTTGTTTTTTTTTAAACAACCCTTTAAAAACGTGAAAACCATTCTTAGCTTGTGGGCTCTACAAAACAGGCTGTGGGGGAGTTTACTGCCCCTTGGTCTTTTCAGTGCTTAGTAGGCATGAGCAAGGCATGAGTGAGTGAATGGTGTATTTAAGGCATTTGACACAACCCAGCTGGTGAGCACATTCTTCCCTGTCTAAATGTAACACTGAGGCAGGAGAAATACAGATTAGAAATCTCTTCCTGGGAGCCTGCATTATTCAGATTTTGAAGCACTGTCCTTTTATTCCTTTCTCTTACTGGATGCTAGCTCCATGCCAGGCATGAAGTGCTCAGAGAGGGCTCTGTGCTGGGGGCACAGTGTGGTGGGGCCTGGTCCTTTGCTGGAGGTGATCCTGGGGTAGTCAGTCACCTGGAGGAAGGAGCACATGCCTCAAGCCAGTGGGGGCTTTGAGGGGAGAAGCACAGTGCTGGGGCTCTGAACAGGGTCCACATACTCTGGAGGTTGGGGAAGGCTGGGTGCTGGAGCTGGGGTCCATGGAGGCATGGGTGTTGGCCCAGCAGAGGGCTGGGGCTGGGGTGAGGGTGTTGTTTCTGTGCAGAGGGACACCTGTGCAAAGGCCTCATGGGATATGGGAGTGTGATTTTGTTTGAGGAACTGAAAGAAAGCTGACGTGGCAGGTGTGTAGGGGAAGATGTGAGGTGGAGCCGTGCGTGTGGGCTCCGTGGGGCCAGGCTGAGCATTTGGTCTTTAGCCTCAGACATGGGAAGCTATTAAGGGATAGATGGAAGGATACATCATGCCGTACCACATAGCATAGGAGACAACACACAACATAGCACACGGCACATAACATAAAATAACAGAACAACAGACAGCACACAGCATGATACACCACACCATACCACAGCAAAACTCTTGTTTGCCATCCAGCAGCACCCAGCCCATTTGGTGATCCACTGAGATGCTGCTCCCGACAGGCCCTGCCCCAGGGCTTGTTTAACCTTTTTAGACCATGTCCCCATTGGCAGTCTCCCCTGCCTCCCCCCCAAAAAAACCCAGATTATTGGCAGCAGAGAAATGCCATAGGTGTTTTAAAGATTTGGTCTTGTAGGGGAGGAGTTTTTAAAGTAAAAACTCCTACCTGCCTAGGTGAATCTGAAAGTGCTTTAGGCCAAGATGCTTCAGATGCTTCAGGGGCTTCTGCTCCATGAGGGATGGGAGGGTGTCAGGCCCCTGCTCCAGCTCCGGCTGCTCTGCCTTCAGTCCAGCTGTGTTAGAGTCAAGATTTCACCAGTTAGCACAGTGACAAAACCTTGACCACCTCCCCCACCCCTGTGGAGGTGGCAGCTCCAGGAACAGCTCTACTGTCTTTCCAAAGGCCAGTTATCCCTGTACTCAGAGTACCCCAAGATGGGGTTGCTGATCAGGCATGGTGGCCCTCTCCCTGCAGCTGGAAGTGCCTCGGAGAGAGCTTGCTGGCCATGTACAACCACCTCACCACCTGCGAGCCCCCGCGGCCCAGCCTTGGCAAGAGGATCGACCTGTCTGACTACCAGGACCCCAGCCAGCCTCTTGTGTCCTCTGTGGTGGTGACACCCGTCAGCATGATCGAGCCAAGCACTGTCAGTGCCAACCCGGCCATGGCCATGGCCGAGCCCGTGCTCACCTACACCTCCGTGGCCACAGCCAGCTTTCCACTTCACAGTCCCAGCCTGTTGGAGACAGGTGCTCCTGTGGGTGAGCAGGGCCCCAGAGTCAGCTTCTGTTTAGACGCTGTTTGCTGAGCCCAGCAAGAATGAGCATGTTGGGGCACCCTGGCCTTTCCAGAGAGAAGGGTCATGCTGATCCTCATGGCCCGAGTGAAAGTGGGAGTCCCCGCCCCTTAGAGGAGCCTCTCAGCCTGCTTAGCGGGCCACCTGCAGGAAGGGGAAGGGCTCTGGGACGCAGCTTCTTGCTCATTGAGACTCCCCCTGGGACCCTTTATTGCCTGGCTGCTAAGTCCTGATGTGAAGGTTGCTCTTACCACTTGTGATGTGGGAGCTGGCAGGTCCCCTCTGCTGGTCCTGCTCTCTTGCTGGCTCTGTGCATTCTGAATTCTTTGACCTTAGAAAATAAAATCCATAAAGTTACCACCATACGTGGTAGTTGATTTTTATATTGTTTTATTGATTCTTATTAGCATTGGAGTTGTAAAAAATTTTTGACAAAAGCTCCCAAGCCTTTTCTTGATTTCAGCGTCACTGAAAAAAAGAATATCTAACAGTTAAAGAAGTTTCTGAATGAACACATACATTGTTGTTTCTAACTCTTTTACTTAATCATACACAACGTTCTTCTGTTCTCTGTACAGTTCAAACAGTTCTCTTGCTCTTGTCGGACTTGGGTGCTGAGAGGGGCCTAAGTAGAGTCAGTGCCACTTCATCCATCCCAGGAGCTCAGCTGGCCAGTGTGAGGTGGGAGGGTTGGGGTGTTCTGAGACCCTATGTCTTTGTAGCCGTGGAAAGTCATCTTGAAACCTGGCTTCTGGGTCCTGTGAATTCAAGAAAGGGTGAGAATTAAGGATTTAAAATTAATTTTACTCAGGACTCTTTGTTGAAGGGAGTTGAAAGTTTTCTTGAACGTCAAAGAGTTTAATGCTGGTAGAGTTATAAAAGAGGGGGCCTGATGTGTCTGTATGGTGAATTTTTTCACCCCGCCACTGTGTAAGATTTTAATCTGCACTCTTTATGAAGGTGATATTTCTGGGGGAGATAAATCCAAGAAAGGCGTAAAGCGGAAGAAGATTTCAGAAGAGAGTGGAGAGACGGCAAAGCGACGATCTGCCCGCGTCCGAAATACCAAGTGCAAAAAAGAAGAGAAGGTGGACTTCCAGGAGCTTCTGGTGAAGTTCTTGCCATCCAGGTACTTTGCATACCTTTTCTGATTGGCAAAAACAAACCCACAAACCACCAACCTACCCCACGAATAATATTTCTCATTCCATCACCGCCCTCTCCTCTGGGCACTTCTGTGCGTTCTCATAACATTTGTGCAAATGTCTGAAGCACAGACCTCACGAGGTTGGGATCTTGGATTTTTCTTGCCTCTCCCTGCCTCAGAACTTCCTGAAGGTGGGAGCTATGGGTTGTTCATCTTTTGGGGGACCAAGTATTCCTGTGCTCTCAGAAGATGAATGGATCAGGGAGTTAGAGGTGACATATGTCCCTGTATACTCACAGACATGCTTGTTGCTGGGAGGCATGGGGCTGCAGCACCTGGCATGCAGATGCTAATGCCCATGCAAACCCCGTAGAAGGGAGCTTTTCTTCTGATTTCAGGGTGCTTTTGCTTGCTTGATTTGCTTCCGTCTCAGCAGAATTCCCTCGCATTCCAAGAAGGTGGTGGAGGAGCTCGTGAAGCTTTCCTTGGTTTCACTTGTTCTTAGTGTTTCTTGGAGGAGCCTAGGGGAGGAGAAGGTGCCAGGCTTCCAGACCTGGGAGGGACGTGGGCTCCCATGTGGCTTACATAGGCTCTCACCAGGCCTCCTGCTTTTTGTCCTTGCCCTCTCGTCTCCTTCAGCGGCTTCAGGACCCTCAATTCCTGAGCCTTCCTGGAATTTATGGTGCTAGTAGGTAGGCTTCTTGATGCCCCCTTCCTCCACCCTTAGCTGAGTGGAGGAAGCAAGTCATTTGCTTGGGTCCATCATCTTTCTGCTTTCTGACATTTGGTAGGCACATTATTTGTCTGCTGGGGCTTCCTCTCCTGTCTTCTGTGTCTTTGTGAGTTTATATCATTTTTATTCCTTCATGGTTACTGAAGAGGAGTTTGGGAGTTAACCATGTGTGTTCAATGTGCCATCTTTAACCAGGAGTCTTCAGCTGTTGTTTTGTCCTGTGACAGTTTATTTCAGTGGTGATGACAGCAAAGTGGAAGAGGAGGAGCCAGAGCTTTAGGTGGATTGTAAATTTTACGGCAAGATTCCTAATTTTCCTAATTTGTTGCCTTGCTTGCTTTCGGTGGTGAAGGTGAAATTCTTAGAAATAATAGTTGTTCTCAGTTAATATTTGATGCAGGACTGAAGTATGCATGCTAAATTTCTCCTAAGGTGTAGTACCAGGAGAAGTTTTCCCTTTGGAAGAACTGCAGGATTGTGCTTTGGTTGATGACATCAGAAGGTCTGAGTGACCCCATCTTCCTCTTAGCCCTGCTATCCTACCCCACGGTCTTGTTCCCTAGCCCCCTTTATGTGAAATGGTTATCCTTATTTATTTCTTATCCTTTTTTATCCTTATTTTAGTCGTTGGTTTCCTGTGTGGTTTTAGTGCCTGCTTCTTCATATGGTCAGGCAAGAACAACATGATAGATTGCCCAACAGAGTCACCCTGGGAGTGTTTGCAGTAAGTGAATGAGGACATTCACAGGTGCCCTGAGTGTTTATGCTTCAGGGTTGCTGGGTCAAGGGGAAGCCACAGGAATGGCCAAAACATGGTCCTGGGGAGGAGTTTGAAAGAATGGTGCCTGCTGGGAGAGGCCTCCCCAATCCCGAGCCTGGGCTCCCAGGCTTTGTGAGGAGCCATGGAGGGAGCAAGCTCAGATGGGCCTGATGTGTGTCCAACACTCCCACCTCCCCACCCACTTTCTCCTTGCTCACTGAGCTCCCCTGAGGTCCTTGAACTCATCAGGTGCTCTTCTGGCTTATGCCTTTGTAACTGTTCTTGTCTTGCTTCTTTGCATGGCTAGCCCTTCTCTTCCTCCGGTGTCAGCATGACCACCCCCTCTGAAAGGCCTTCTCTGACTTTGCCCTCTAAAGCAGGGCCCTTGTGACTCTTGCCTCGAGCACCCTGTTGTGGTTGGTCCTCATCTGGATTGTTAGTTTTTGTATACCTGCTTATTGTCTGCCTCTCTCGTGAGAGGGTAAACTTACTGCAGTCAGGGTCTGCTATACTTACGGCTGCTGTATTCTGGCACCTAGCCAGTACAGTGCCTGGCACGTGGTTGGTGCTCATTGATCATCTCTTGATGGAATGAATGAACAAGTGAGGGTATAGACCAGACACCAGCTCGCGAAGCCCTGGAGAGAGGCAGAGCCTCTTGGAGGCCTTGGCTCTGGACTTCACCACTCACTTATTTTAGTCGTCGTCATCTTGGCTCAGATTTAGTTTCTCTGATACGAAGAATTCAGATGCTTGTATCAGAATGTGTGGTGTGACTCCGTGGATGTTCCATGCAGGTTAAGAAAGCTGGACCCTGAGGAGGAAGATGATCCCTTTAATAACTATGAAGTCCAGTCAGAAGCCAAACTGGAAAGCTTCCCAAGCATCGGGCCTCATAGACTGTCATTTGACTCGGCCACGTTCATGGAATCTGGTAGGAATCGAGCAGTGTGACCATTCACTGTTGGGAATTCTTACCACTATCCTATAACCTGGTTATATTTTGTTCTGGGAGAATGGTTTTGATTTAAAGTGTGGTCACGGGACTGGACTGCCTTGATTTGTCTTGGGCCTGACCACTGTGGTCAGCTTGGAGGCCTGCTGAAATGCCCAGGTTCATACTGGCTGTGCTCCCTGAAGGCTATGAGCTTCAGGCCAGACTTAGAGGCTTGGCTTTGCAAGTTTAATGTATGTGACTGCAACTGTTGAGTGTGTATCGTGCATAACTGCTGAGTGAGATCGGTGCACACGGTAGCACATGGAGATTCAGAGGCACTTGCTCACAGATGATGAGGGCTGGAGCCAGATATTGAACCCTGGCAGCCTGATCTCTGCACCACAATGTGGTACCTTGTCCACCTGGACTGGGTAGCAGAGGGAGGACAGAGTCTCTCCTCTCCCAAAGAGAACAAGAGAACCCTGGCGTGGAAAGTCCTCTTTATTCAAGTCAGGTTGTTTTCCCTCTCTGGGCAGAAAAACAGGATGTGCATGAGTTCCTGCTGGAGAACCTGACCAACGGGGGCATCCTGGAGCTGATGATGCGCTACCTGAAGGGCATGGGCCATAAGTTTTTGTTGAGGTGGCCGCCAGGCCTGGCAGAGGTCGTGCTCAGCGTCTACCACAGCTGGAGGAGGCACAGCACCAGCCTGCCCAACCCACTGCTGAGGGACTGCAGCAACAAGCACATCAAGGTTGGAGGCCTCCTGAGGACTGGCATCAGACTGGGACCAGGAGACAGGGACTTTCTGTGGGTGTGGGGCTGCTGTTGTATTCAGCCTACTTGGCTGCATCTACTTGTGAGCCTTGGACCTGGGCTGTCATGGGACCTTGTTTGTGCCTAGAAAGATGCTCAACTGAGTGGGGGAAACACTTGGTGGTAAGAGTGGGCGCAGGGGCTGTCAGGAGGCTGCTGCCAGGTGAGCGATGGGGGTGGCTGAGAATGACAGTGGGGTGGGGGATGCTGGAGGCAAAGCAAATAGGCTGACTGGACGTGGGCTGCGAGGGTGGGCGTCACGGGAGGGCTTCTGCCATCGTCACTGAGATGGAGGCAACCTCCCTGGGAGAGCTGGGGAAGGGAAGCATCTGGCTGTGTTTGAGGTGCCAGGGACTGTGACTGAGTTTTTCTTTTAACAGGTGAGAAAACAGAAATGCAAAGGCTAAGTAGGATGCTTAGGGGAGTGTCGGGGGCCTCCAGCAGTAGGGGGCCAAGCTTCGCTCAGCCCTGCTTCCCGCTGCGCTCTGTACCCCAGGCTCTTCCACTCGGTGCTTCCTGGAGCTCAAGGGAACACAGGGTGCTCTGGCTCCCTTCTGCTGGTGGAGGTGGAACACTGAATGCCAGGGCAGGAGCACGGAGAGTTTTTAGGGCCTGCCTGGTAGCTTTTCTGGCTGAGGACACAGAAGGTAGAGGAGCTCAAGGTTGACAGTGCCATAGGAACATGTGGGTCAGTGGTCCCTTGCCAGATGCCCTCCGCTGGGATACCTCAGGGACTACTTCCTGGCAGCTTCTGCCTACTGGGCCTTGCTCCTGCTGGGGGCAGTGTGGAGCAGCAGCAGGAGCCAAGGCTTAGGTCCCATGCAAACCACATCCATCATTTCTCTGCTGTGCCCACTGGGCAAGTGCCTCCTTATTGCTGAGTCTCAGTTTCCTTGAGTGCCCTGAGAGTGATGGACCAGTCCCTGAACACTTTTAAGGGTTGAGTGCTATAGTTTGGGTGCAGCATCTGGGCTGGCACTCAGCAGGTGACAGGACTGCCTCTTCCACAGGGGAATCCCTGAGGACTCTGAAGATGGATTTCTCGACCCCTCCCAAGTCTTGTCCCAGTGTAGATCCATGTGCTTCTTTTTATGTTCTGCAAGTAGCCACTGATTATCACTTATGAAATGGAAAGTAGAGAATTATATTTTTATCAAAAAGTAAATTTTGGATTTACTCCCACCCCCATGCTTTGATGAATCTTTGTGACTTTGTTCCTGACCTTCCTGTGCCTGTCCTGCAGGACATGATGCTGATGTCTCTCTCCTGCATGGAGCTACAGCTGGACCAGTGGCTGCTGACCAAAGGCAGAAGCTCTGCAGGTAGGAGGCATTCTGTGTTCTGTGGCAGGGCTAATTTTCTGAACCCCCAGCAACTGGGATGAAGATGAAGTGGGGAGGCTGAGAAATGGAATTCAGAATTTCATTGTGCAGTGGGCACATTTTCTGGGCTGGCTTGTCAGGGTTCCAGAGAAATCTCCTGGAAACTCAAGAAGTGGTTAGCCGGCCAGGTGTGGTGGCTCACACTGTAATCCTAGCACTTTGGGAGGCTGAGGCAGGAGGGTTGCTTGAGCATAGGAGTTCCAGACCAACCTGGGCAACATGGCAAGACCCCCATCTATACAAAAAATAGAAAACTCAGCCAAGTGTGGTCGTGCATGCCTGTAGTCCCAGGTACTTGGGAGGCCGAGTCAGGGGAATCACTTGAGCCCAGGAATTTGAGGTGGTAGTGAGCTATGATGATGCCACTGCGTTCTGGCCCGGGCAACAGACCCTGTCTCAAAGAAAAAAAAAGTGGAAGGAGTGGTTAGTAGCTGAGCCCCCGGAGGGATTGAAGGAAGGGAGACCTCAATTTTGGTGTGAACTGTTTGATGCTTTATGTGTCCCCAGTAATTTTCCCAGGTGATATGGATCGTTCTGACTTTTAAATTACCCCCGATGTAATACAGATGTATTCAAAGCTCAGTCTGTAAAATTACCGCCCCTTACCACACTCTCAGGCTCTCTGCATCTCTAACTGATCTGACCTCTCTGATACCTACCATTCAGGGGGCTGTAAGGCTCCAAGGGGCCCAAGGTACTCGTGGAGACTGATGGTGGGCGTGGTGAGAACTAAGGGCAGTCTCTGGGGAGCACAAGGGCATTTAGACACTGCACATGAAGTTGATGTAGCCTGATGGTTTTCAGTGTCTCCTCGGAACTGCCCTGCTGGTGTGGTGAATGGCAGGTTTGGGCCTGACTTCCCGGGGACTCACTGCCTGGGTGACCTCCTACAACTGTCATTTGCGTCATCCCAGCGCGACCTGTTTGAGGATGGCTGGCTGGAGTTTGTGGTCCGTGTTTACTGGCTCAAGGCTCGCTTCCTGGCACTGCAGGTTGGTTCCATGGTCAGGAGCATGCCCTGGCACCCAGCAGGGAGGGCAGAAAACTGACCATGTTGAGGACGTGTGTGTGTGAGTGCACATGTGCATGCACAGCACCTGCCCAGGCACTGGGCCTGGAGTGAGGCAGTGGGAAGTGGTGGGAAATTCTCAGAACACCAAGCATGCGCTAGTCTGTAAAGCTCCTCAGCATATCCACAGAGCTCTGGCAGGGATCTCCCCTATAGACCCCCCGTCCAACTCGAGATTGCCCTGGGGTCTTGACCCTTGGCTTAAATTTTCTTGAGAGAGTTTGAGCGAGTGCATGAATGGATGCAGAGCTTTCTAGAAGGGAATTATCCTGCTGTTTTGTGGGAATTCTGGGAAAGCTGCTTCTCAGAGCCTGGTCTGGAAGGCCAGGGTGGATTGACTGCCACCCAGCACCTTGCATATGGTGGTACCTGATACACTGTGGTAGAATGAGTCATAGATTGCTGGGGTCCCATCAGCAACCATTCAGTCTGAGGGAAGCAACGTTGTTTAATGTGGAGAACATCAGTTCTGGAATTAGGACAGGCCTAGGTCCTGATCTTGGCTCTGCGAGATACCGGACCTTGCTCAAGAGTTCTCTCTTTGCACCATTTGTAACATGGGGTAAATGATACCTTTCCTCACAGAGTTGTACTGTAGATCATTCATTCAGCAAATATGTATTGAGCCCCAGCTATATGCCAGGCCATTTTTAAGGGGTAGAGCAGTAATTGAATGAAAACCTCACCCTCATGGCACCCACAATCTGGTGAGATCAGCGATATAAGGCACCTGGCACAGCACAGTTAGCCTTTTTCCCCTGTCCCTTCACCTGGTTTTCCTTCTGACCAGGGAGACATGGAGCAGGCACTGGAGAACTATGACATCTGCACAGAAATGCTCCAGAGCTCCAGTGCCATCCAGGCAGAGGCAGGGGCTGAGCAGAGAGACATTGTCATCCGGCTACCCAACCTCCACAATGACTCTGTTGTTTCCCTGGAGGAGGTGAGTGGCAGTTTTTTTAATGGTGTTTTCTTGGTCAAAGATTTATGCTGAGTTGGCCCAGTTATCCCAGGCCTGACCTGTCCCTGATGAATGAGAGAGCCACCCACATGCTGAGCAGGTCCCCTGGAAGGAGGGCAGGGGAAGTCGCTTTAGCACACTAGAGCACCACAAACCCCTGATGGGAAGCTCATCTATGCAGCAGGCTTGGAAGCTTCACCAGAACGATTTAGGAGTGGTTATTGCTCAACTCTCCAGGCTGCGTGTGGTGGCCACCCCAGCCCCAGCAGAACTGGAGGGAAATTTCAGCCGGAGCAGACCAGTGCTGGGCTAGCCAAACAGTGTGTGACCCATATGCTAGGTTCCACCTGGGTGGCACTTTTCTCCTTCTGTGTCCACATTGGCTGAAAGTGGCCTTCAGACTCTCCAAAGTTGTTTCAGGGTAAGTCCAGGTGTAGTACCCCGCTGCCTGCATGCTGGGGCTTTGTCACGTTGTCATGCCCTGTGTGGTGGTCAGTAGTGTGTGCCAGCTTCTGGCCCAGACTCACTGAGTCTCTGACAGCCTGATGCTCCATGGTTCTGTAAGTCTGGTTCACTGAACTGTGACCATGAGGCTGTCCAACTATTTTGGTGAATGTTTTTCTGGAACCCCTCCGCTTCTGGGGTAGTTTTTAGTTTTTGGTGTATTTGTTTTTTAAATATTTAGGTTATTAAGTATGAAATGTCCAATTTCCTTAAGTGCTGAGTTTGACAGTTGATATCTCTGACGTTTCACTCTGACACTTCTTGTTTTATTTTTACTGTGAAGATACATCCTCATTCTTTCAAATGCATAGTTTGGCTTGTGATTATCTTTCAAATTTTTTTTTTTAGAGCAATTTTTATGAAACCATGGATAAGTAAAAAATTTGTGTTATTTTTGAATATGAGTTCCATTGTGGAACCCATGCAGCACAGACAGCTTGAAATATCAACGAAGTGTTTGGGAAGGATGTGGCTAATGAATGCACAGTACATCGATCATTTGAGAAGTTCCATTCTGGTGATTTTAATCTTGAAAATGACCCATGTGGGCGACCTGAGACCAAGGTGGATAATGATGAGCTGAAAGCTGTAGTGGAAGTGAATCCATCTCAACCTGTGCATGAATTAGCAGCAAGGTTTGACATTACTGTTCCAACAATATTGGACCATTTCAAATAAATCAGTAAGGTAAAGAAGCTGGATAGATGGGTTCCACATGAATTAAACAAGTGTCAGAAGAGAAATTGTCTCAAAGCTTGCCTTTCTTTGCTGTCACGACATAAAGGCGAACCATTTCTACACTTTGTTGTTATGTGTGGTGAAAAAATGGATTCTTTTTGACAATTGCAAGCGTTCAGCACAATGGTTAGATAAAGATGAAGTGCTGAAACACAGTCCAAAACCGTATATTCAACAAAAAAAGCTAATGGTGTCTGTTTGGTGGTTCAGCACTGGTATTATCCACTACAGCTTCATGAAACCTGGTCAGTCAATTACAGCGGATGTCTGTTGCAACCAGTTGGACGGAATGAAGGTGCTTGCGATTAAGCAGCCAAGATGGGTCAATAGAGACAGGCCAATCCTCTTGCAAGTCAACTCGACCACATGTCACACAAAAAACACACTCAAACTACAGAGGCTGGACTTGGAAACTCTCTGTCATCCACTGTATTTACCAGAACTTGCACCAATTGACTACCACTTCTTCCAGGCTTCGGACCACTTCTTGCAAGGAAAAATATTCAATTCTCAACAAGCTGTGGAAAATGCCTTTCACGATTTCATTGCCACTTGCTCCCCAGGTTTCTTTGCTACTGGCATAAACAAGCTACTGTTAGGATGGCAAAACTGTTTCGATAGTTTAGGTGCATACTTTGATTAATGGTACTGCTTCTTGTTTGAAATATAATAAACTAAACTTTTGATTCAAAATCGGACGTTTCATATTTAATGATACCTTGACCTTAATAGAAATACCTTTTTTTAAAAAAAATTTTTTGTAGAGACTGGGTCTTGCTATGGCCCAGGCTGGTCTCAAACTCCTGGCCCAAGCAATCCTTCCACCTCCCAAAGTGCTAGGATTATAGGTATAAGCCACTGTGCCCAGCCTGACCTTAATAGAAATACTTCTAAAAATGTATGCATTTAATGTAAACACTGATATATTAAGGCAGAGTCTATTTTTTTGGTGGGGGAGGCAGTCTAATTTTTATTCTCATCTGGGTCTGATTGCAAACACCAGCCAGATTCAAGGAGGGTGTAAGGGGTTTGCCCTCAGACAGCATTCTGGGCCTTTTTCAGATTGATAAGAACCTGAAGTCGCTGGAGCGGTGTCAGTCCCTGGAGGAGATTCAGCGGCTGTATGAAGCAGGTGACTACAGGGCTGTTGTGCAACTGCTCCACCCCACTTTGTGCACTAGTGGGTTTGACCGGGCCAAACACCTGGAGTTCATGACTTCCATTCCTGAGAGGCCAGCCCAACTGCTGCTGCTGCAGGTGTGTACTGCCAGTGTCCCTCGCACCTGCTTGCACCTTCTTTGCTTGCTTGTTTATGTGTTTATGCCCTGGAGGTTCTGAGGTAGCCCTCGAAAGCACATACATGGAAGGTAAAAGTGGAGTTAAAACCACTAACTCAGCCCCCAGGAAGATGCTAGTCAGAAGATATGGTCAAGACTGGGGGAAAGTTAGAGCCCAGAAGTGTAGGCAGTAGGGTTGTGCATGGCTCAAGGTGAGCCCCGCCCTTGACTCTGAACTTCTGCGTAGCAGAAGAGGAAGGAAGAATGGTCCGGACGTCATCTGTCCATCCACCCATTTGTTCGTCCATAGCTTTTTTGTATTGCTTTTTAAATTAACTATTGAGTAGATATAAAAAGGGATAAAACATCTGTACAATGTAAAGAATCAAGATAAAGACACACATACAATCCTGTAGCTGAAGAAAGAGAACACCATCATTGTGTTTGAAGCCGCATGTGCCCTCCTGGCTCCTTCTGTGTCTCTGTTCTTCAGGAAGTAAACCCTTACTGAGAGCCTGCCAGGGAGCCAGCAGCTGCTGGGCGCTGGGCAGTTACTCAACCTCTCTGAGCCTCAGTTCCTCATCTCTAGGATGGGGATCAGAGTCCTTACCTCAGAGGCCTGCTGTGGGGATCACATGAGTTAATATGTGTTGGCGCCATGCCTGGCATGCAGCAATTGCTGTCCTCAAGAGTTGACACAGAGACAAACATGGAAGATAATTCACATAATGTTCTTAGTGGTATTGGCTGGTCTGGAGTCCTGGATGCTTCATCCCGCTAATCACATTGTGTTTATTATTTTACTAAGTGCTTCTCCTTCACTTTGGAAAGAGAGTCCAGGCTTTTCCCAGGCTTTTTGCTCACATTACATGAGGCATTTTGATCATTAACTTTCTTGAACTGGGAAATAGTTAAGAGGTATGACTGTGGGAACAAATGGAAGCATCTCAGCCCTGGTGACAGGCGAGGAAAGAGTTGGTTTGGGGAAGGGGGAGAGGGAGGCTCCAGCTCCTGGCAGAGGAAATCAGGCCCACGCCGAGATCAGGGATGAGATGTGCCTGGCCTCAATTATGATGGCAGGTTGTGGGGTGGCCCAGCATGGCTGTGTGTGGGAGGGACAGCCAGGTGTGCCAGGGAGGAACTTCGGTGGGGACTAGGAGGGGAGAGGCCAGCCCTCTCTGCCTCTGTAGGATGGCTCCAGGGCTCAGATGTCATCTTGCTCCTATTGTGTCTGAAACTGCTGGATGTGGCGGGATGCTCCATTGATGGGGGAGGATCTGCTGCTTGGAGGGACACTGAGCAGCAGTGAGGGCTGAGCCAGGCCTGGGCCCTTACTGCAGGAGCTCCTGCTGTTTGTAAATAAGTGACTCCTGATTGTTGCTCAATTTTCTACTGAGAGAGAGTATTTTCTCATAGATTTGAAGTGCTTTTTGTATATTGAAGATACTAATCTTTTTATCATCAAGTCTTACAAGTATTTTTCCCAGTTTGTTGTTTGCTTTTAAATTGCGATTTTTATTTATTTATTTTTTTGACATGCAGAAGTTCTGAATGTTTATGTTGTGAAATCTTTTGGTGTTTTCAAACATTTGTGATTTTGTTCATTGTTGTTATGTTCATTATGCTTAGATAAGCTTTCCAAACCTGGGAAAAGTTCATCCACTCATTCCACACACGGCTTAAGCTCCTACAGGGTGCCTGGCACTGGACAAGAGGGAGTCCACTCTGAGGGAGCCGAGGTTCTAGAGGCAAACAAGAGAGATAAAAAGTGTATTTGCCTTTGTTTTCTTTGTTAATATTTTATGTTTTGCATTTAACTTGCTTCAGCTGGCTTTTCTCCAGTGGGGGGTGGAATTTGAAACCCTCCCCTGTAGGTACATGGTGGCTCTCTCTCCCAGTTCAGGCAAAGTGCCTCTTATCTTCTCCACTATAATTAGATAGTTTGCCTCTTGTTGAGTTGATTCTCAGTCCTTAATATTTTTGGTTGCTGTTTTGAGCCAGATCTTTTTGTTGGTCATTATATTTTGCACATATATTTCTACATTGCTGGTTTATAGGAACCCTATTGATTTTTGCGTGTTTATTTTGAATCTAGTTGCTTCACTGATTTCCCATCATTTCTGATTGTTTTCTGTTTGCTCTGTTTTGTTCTGCTTTGTTTGGGTAGACAATTGTGTTGTTCACAGTCAGTGGTAATTTGGTCTCATTTTTTGGCAGTTATTCTTCTATTTAGCTCTTTCTGGCCTTCAGCCCTGGGGATTATGTCATATTAGAGCACTGCTGGTGGGTCCTTGTTTTATCCTTGACTTTCATGGTGACTCTGGCTGCAATTTAAGTCCAATAGTCTTTATCCTGCTGGAAAATAATCCTCCACCCATCATGTGTTTGGTGTTTTCACAAGGAGGAATCAGCTTGGCCTTTGGATCCACATTGGCACCCTGTAGTCACCTTTGCACCCAGTGGCCTCCTGCTAAAGGGTGCTGACTTTTTCTAAAGAAACATAGGCCCCATTTTCCTAGCAATTAGGGCTTACAAATTGGGGGAGGTTTTGATCTGTGTTCAGATGTTGCAGCACAGTCCAAAGGCATTTTCAGGTATTTCTGCCCCCACACCTGTCAGTGTCACCTCAGAGAGTGGCAGCTGCACATGTCAAGGTGGGCAGAAGCCGCTGCTAGGCCTGGGCTGTGATGAGGTCAGAGCCTGACGGGGCATGGGGTAGCAGGTGCTTCCTGTGGGTCTAACAAGCAGCCTGCCATATCTGTGCATTCACAGGCAGGCTGTGTTTCCCCATGCACCAGCACAGTGATGAAAGAGGGAGAGATCCCAGGTGTTTAAATGGGTTGTATTCTAGGGCAAAAAAAAAAAAAAAAAAAATGTTTTGCAAAAATCTATGACTTCCAAATAAGAGCTCTTTTTTTTCCTTTTTCTTTTAAGACAGAGTCTTGCTCTGCTGCACAGGCTGGAGTGCAGTGGCTTCACCATAGCTCACTGCAGCCTCAAATTCTTAGGCTCAGGCGATCCTCTTGTCTCAGCCTGTGAAGTAGCTGGGACTACAGGTGCGCACCACCATGCCCGGCTAATTTTTTTTTTTTTTTTTTTTTGTAGAGACAGGGTTGCCCAGGCTGGTCTCAAACTCCTGGCTTCAAGCCATCTTCTCACTTCGGCCTCCCAGAGTGCTAAGATCACAGGCGTGAGCCACCACACCTAGCTAGGAGCTTTTAAAATAGAAGCAACAGCTCTGCGTGGTGTTCTGAGAGCTCTTCCATGTGCTGGGCACTGTGCTGAGTGTGATACGCACATAAGCTCATTTAATGCTCATGGTACTTCCGAGGGGACGATGCGGTGGCCAAGGCTAGGAGGGGCTCATGCCTTGGCCCCGCCAGTGCACCTGGGGAGGAGGGGACTCACAGAACAGTGGCTTCAGCGCTGCCTGGCCAGTTGTACCTGCCATGGCCTCAGTTTAGGCCCTCCACCTCTCTGAAAGTCCCTCCCTGGCATCCTGGCCCTGCCCTCCTCAGCCCCCTCCGCCCTGGCACTGGCGGGCGTGGTGGCTCTGGGGAGAGCTAACAGAGGTGTTGGGGTCCCTGGCCCGCCGTGGTGGCTCTGCAGTCTCATTCCCAGTGCCCCAGCTTTGTAAATTGGGCAGGTGAGCCCTTGTGCAGAGCCCCTGGCTGCCGTTGCATACAGGTCACCAGCCTGCCCTCAGTGCCGTGTGTGGCCTACGCCGTGCAGGGTTGGAGGCGTGCTTCCCTTCCTTCTGCACTGCACCTCGTCTCTTCCCCTTAGCTCTCCCCACGCAGGCCTGAGGCCCAGGTGTCCTGGGCTCATGGCACACGTCTGCCTGGCTTCTTCCCGTGCTCAGGACTCCTTGCTCCGGCTGAAGGACTACCGGCAGTGTTTTGAGTCCTCCGACGTGGCTCTGAACGAGGCTGTCCAGCAGATGGTGAATTCGAGTGAGGCTACAGCCAAGGAGGAATGGGTGGCCACAGTGACCCAGCTGCTGATGGGCATCGAGCAGGCACTCTCTGCAGACAGCAGTGGCAGCATCCTGAAGGAGTCATCCTCTGCCACCAGCCTTGTCCGTCTCACCAACAACCTCATCCAGGTGACCCCCAGCTCCTCCTTGTCCTGTCCTGTCCCAGCAGGTGTGTCTCTGATGTTCCCCCTCTCCAGTAGTTCCAGGCTTTCATTGCTAGTTAGACATCCTAAAGGGGACACATTGGCTCCTCTGGCTAGAACTCTGGGGCTCTGAGGAGGTGGCTGTGCACGGGCTGCAAAGCTTCCTAGGGCTGGTTGAGTCTGGGGTTAGAGATAATGTAGCCCTTGGCACCACAGGGTTTCCCAGACTGCCCATGCCAGAGGGGAGGAACCAGGCTCAGAGGGGAGGCCCTGGTCTACCTGCAGTGAGCCAGAGGCAGAATGGGGGCCAGAGCCCAGGCCAGGGCTCTCTTCCACCCCACATTGTCCTGGCACTTCCAGCTGACGGGTGGTCACGGCATCCTTCGTCGTCAGGCAGGCTTCGAGGCAGAACACCTTCCTCTGAGCCACTCTCAGCTCTCTCCTCAACTTTTGCACAGGCTGTCGGCAAGTCCTGCCAAATCCCGTCCTTAACGTCTCCAGCCTTTATTTCTCCCTCCATCCTCGTCATTCTGCAGTACTGCAGGCTATTGCTGTCTCTTGCTTGAACTGTGGCAGCATCCTCCCCCGGTCCTCCCTGCCTCCCTCTACCTTCCAATCCAGCCCCTGTCCTGCTGCGGAGGTACCTTTGAAAAACGGAAATATGAATGTGCTCCGCCCTCACTTAAAACCCATGACGTTCTCTCCAGGTTGTCTGTCGCCCAAGGTGCGCTGATCCCCTAGCCTGCCTCTCTCTCCTGCCTCCTTGGCTGCAGCCCGCCTGGACTACCCTGTTGGGCTCCTGCCTGCATGCCTGTCCTCCATGCCCATGCCCTGCCCTCTCTGGGTGTTGGGCACATCACAGCCACTCACCTGGAAACCCCTCTCAAGGGTTTTCCTTTGTCTGCCTCATCCCTCCTCTGTGAGCCCCTGGGGCTGCATTTGCTCTCGTTGCAGCAGCCATACTTATCCTTAGCACTCACGTAGCTTGTCCATGGCTCTCTTCCCCCTGGGCTATCAGCTCCTCTGTGCTCTGTTCACAGGGCCCAGCACACGGTAGGTGCTGAGGGCATTAGTAACTGCGTGTGGCATGAGGGAGGATGGTGTGACTCTGTCATTGGACATTGGAGGGCTCTGTCCAATGATGTGCTGGGAAACTGCTAGGTCAGTGTTCCCACATCAGAACACTGGGAGTGGGCAGGCAGCATGCCCTAGCTCCCCAAGAAGCTCCTTGCCCGACTCCCGTCTACCCTGAGGGCTCATCCTGGGAGGGCAGGAGGCAGAGCTGGCCCTGCTATGACACCCCTGGTGCCCCCGCCCCCCACCAGGTCATCGATTGCAGCATGGCCGTGCAGGAGGAGGCCAAGGAGCCCCACGTCTCCTCAGTGCTGCCCTGGATCATCCTGCATCGGATCATTAGGCAAGAGGAAGACACCTTCCGCTCCATGTGCCACCAGCAGCAGCTCCAGAACCCAGAAGAAGAAGGTATGCACAGGCCGCAGGCGAGGTGGGGATGGGCACTGACCCATGTGTCCTTGCCCCTGGCCTCTGTCCCAGGGCCCTGGGGCTTTATCCAGGTGCTATAAGTGGGTTTGGGGCTCAGTGTGACAGGATTTTGCATGCGTTTGGACAGAGGCAGAGATGTGTCCCCATTGTCTCCCTCAGGGAGCTCACTGTGCAGTGGGCACAGGAGGCGTGGTCATGTGGAGTGTTGCGTGTCTGGTGCAGGTGGCAGCGCAGAGAGAATGACAGTGAGGCAAGGGCTTACAAGGAGGCCTTGTACCTGCTAGCTCCTTTAATCCCCACAACAGCCCCCGGGGACATGAAACTGAGGGCAGCATGGAGTAGGCACAGGGTCCACATCCCAACTGTGGCTTCTTGGCTGTGTGACCTTGGGCAAGTCTTTATATCCCCAATATCTGTACTGGGAATAATGGTACCTACCTCAAAGGGTTATTACAAGGATGAAATGAAATAATAAAGCCGAGGTAATCACTTTGTGGCTCTCCACGTGTACACATTAAATAAATTTGTATGCCTTTTCTCCAAAAATAAAAAATAAAAATAAAGGCTGGGCACAGTGGCTCATGCCTGCAATCCTAGCACTCTGGGAGGCCGAGGCGGGAGGATCACTTGAGCTCAGGAGACCAGCCTGAGCAAGAGTGAGACCCGTCTCTAAAAAACAGAAAAAAAAAAAAGAAAAAGCCATGAATCACCATGGCTGATCAATGCCTGGCACATAGTGGGTGCTGAGTGATGAGTAGACATTCAGAGTTGAGAAGCTGGAGAGGGCGAGTCCAGGACCCCTGATGGAGATGGCACTTGAGCCGTGGTCAGTGCAATATCAGAAAATGTGCTAAATTAAAGAAACTACAGCACAACAGCTAAATGACACTTAAAGCAAAGATTCCCTATAATCCTACCAAATGGATCTCTTTTTTCTTTTTTTTTTGCATTTGCTGTCCAGACTTGGCCTAATATACATCTACTGGGTTTTTTTGGTAGACACTGGGTCTCCCTGTTGCCCAGGCTGGTCTTAGACTCCTGGCCTCAAGCGATCCTCCCACCTCGGCCTCCCAAAGTGCTAGGATTACAGGCATGAGCCACCGTGCCTGGCCTATACCTACTTTTTATATAGTTGTGATAATAATTCGTGTATTTATGCATTTATTTACCTAGCTTAAAATTAAGTTTATTGAGGATTTTTTCTCAGTACTTTGTTAAATAAAAAAATGGGAAGGAAAGAAAGTCATCCCTGTTCCAACTGCCCAGAGAAAACCAGAGTTAACACGTGGTTTGCCTCCTTCCATTTATTCTGTCTATATAGTTTTGTTTACTGCCCAGATATTTGTCAGCTGCTCACTACTGTCAGGGCTCTGTGAATAAGACACCTATGGCCTTGACAGGTTTGTGGTGGGGGAGACAGATCAGATACCTAACAGCACCAGGCCAGTGTGGTGAGCTCCCTCCTCAGCCCCTGATGTGGTGTGAACTGAGGCCTGATGGAAGAGCAGGGGCAGAGGAGGACACTGGGGTGGTGGGCACTCAAGAGAGCTGCACATGGGCCAGGAGAGCTGGGCCATGGGGGTTGGACAAGGGAGGAAGGGCCAGACTACAAAAGGCTTTTATACTGTTTTGTAAAGCTGCTTTCGTTTTGCTCCATCGTCGTAGTCATGCTTATGAGAGGTGCATGCTCTACTGAACTGTACCCCTCCTGAACCCTTAGGATGGCTGCAGTATTTCTTTCTTACAGGTCATGCTATGGTGAACACCTCATACATACCTTTTTGTATCTGCTCAATTGATTTTTTTACCATAAATTTCTAGGAATGAAGATCTTTAGAGCTCTTGAAAAATAGTACCTCATTGTTCTCCAAAAGAATTTTAGTGGTGAAAATATTTAAGGTTTACATCTATAAATTTTTATTATTTTTCAAATAAAAATAACACAAAAAGACTTCTGGATTGAGATTCTCCTTTCCCCTAAAATTAATTTTGCAAACAAAAAACAGTTTTAAAAAAACTGCCAGCAAATAAACGAGGATAGAGGAACAGTCAAATGCCTTAGACTTTGAAAGGTACACCAAGGAAAGAAATAAAAGTTTCTGGTGGACTGGTAGCAGATGTAGCTGTCTTTGCTCCTGTCCTCTAGTAGGAGAACTGAGGGAAGATTGTAAGTTGACCAAGTCCTGGGAAATATTCTTAATATCCTCTCATTTGTAGAAAGTGGGCTGAGGCCCTCCATATTGCCCTGGGCCTTAGCAGAGGCAGGAAGGGCTGCTGGGTCCTGCCATCTTCCAGTGACAAGACTGAGTTGAGGGAAGGGGCCCAGGGATAAAACATACTTCTGGCTGGGTGGTGAGGGACCTGGTGAGGACATTTTCACATATTGAATTCTCTGGAAGCAGACACTAAGATAGGATTTATAGGAAGAGGAAGGAAGCAGGATTGAGCAGAGGGGGATGTCAAACTGTGATGCAGGCCTGACATAGTCTTGGCCAACGTGGCAGTGAGCTCTGGAGCAAAAGTTGCCCATCAGATCTGTCCCGCCATGTTGGACTCAAGCTGCCAGAGCTTTATCCTCCCATCTCACTCAGTCACTAGGCGTGGGTTCCCACAGGAAGTATGTGACCTTGGGTGAGGTGATTGCTGCAGCTGCAGCAGACCCTGAAGGGACTGACAGCTAGAAGCTGTTGGCTGGCTACACTTCTCTCACAAGGCAGCAAACCCTACCTTAAAGGGAGACTTCAGAAGAGAGAACAAAACCTAAGTTCTCCAGCAAGGAGTGCACATACCCCTAGCCAAGCTATCTCTCTTCCTCTACCTCTGCAGGCACAGAGGTAGAATTAAAATTGTAGCTTTAAGGAAAAGACAAATTGATCTTGTATTATGTGGGAAAATTCATCCATGATGTATTAGAGCACTTAGTCTAGAGGAACTGCCCGAGCTGACCATGAGCAGGATAGATAGAAATGACATGGTAAGTGTGCTGACACTATAGCCCATCCCCATCCTGTGGGGAACAAAAAGGAAAGAGTGAAATAGGGTGCACAAAACAGATGAACACAGTCTGGAAGAAAACATACACCAAGGAAGAGAGGTAGAGTCTCTGTACATGGTTTGTACAAAAAAATAATTTATTAAAAATTTTGAGCCGATAAACAGAATGAAATGAAAAGAAAAATTGCAGAACTCTGGGAAAAAACTGCAAACCAAATCTCACAATTATAAACTCATAAGTGCAAACAGCAAGGAACAGATTGAATATGACAAACTGAAATGAGTGGATGCCATTAAGAGCTAAGAGCACTGGAGAGAAGATGATAGGTGGGGAGGGCAGAGATGGTCCAGTGTAAGGATAAGTGGGGCCCCGATGGAAGGACTCCGGCAAAGACACAGGAGCAGCATCCAACCCAATATCAAATATAGGACAATTTCTCTGAATTGTAGTAAGAAACAAATCTGTAGATTGAAAGTGTACAGCATATATCAAGAAAAATTGTTACAAGGCAATCTATCATCCTGGTTAAGGATCTACTTTAAGGATAAAGATTATTTAGGTTTCTAAACTGAAAAAGGAAATTTGTCTTTCTCCATGGGAAAAAAAGCGAGACTCATTTCAGGTCTCTCCATAGCAGCATTCAGTGCAGTTGGGTTGATGTCTGTAAGTCTACCCTGTTCTCAAGGAAAAAAGTGTGACCTAAGACATCCAGCCAAGTTTGTTTATAATTATAGAGGTAACAGGCATTTACAAACGAGACTCCAGCTCCCATGAGCACATCTTAAAAACACGTCTGGAAGATGAAATCAGTAAACCAATGTGAGTCAGAATGGAAGTCATGGGAAAGGATTTGTGATGAGCACCTAATCCATTTAAAATTGGAATTGAGAGAAATCAACTGAGCTAATTATGGTTGCAGAGAAGACCAGAAATGTTATAAACCTTGAGTTTCTGCAGATAATATATGCAGCAAAATTGAGAGGTAGGGAGGAAGGAGGAAGTATTACAAAGCTAATGACTGATCTTTTATAATAGAGAGTCATTTGATGCCCTTGAAAATGGAAACTAATTTGAAAGACCCATAAAAACTGGAGTTGAACTGGCTTGAACTTCTTAATGATTTTCTGACCTTTTTTTTTTTTTTTAAACCAGTGCTTATCATACTTTTTGACTGGGGCTGACCAGTAGTAAAAAGTGCAAAATAAATTTCATTAGAGAAACTTATTTCTACTGGGTGTGATGCCTTCTAGTATTTTCTATTCTGATCTGTTCTGTCTTAATCCACTCTAAAAGTGCTCGTTCCAAGTCACTAATGGGTTATGGCCCAGAGTTTCCAAAATACCAAGGGATCTTTAAGGAACTAATGATAGTGAACAAACGTTTAACTGAAGTTCAGTAGTTCTTTTTTATTCTGTTTTACTTTTTCTTCTGTAATATTCAGGTGGACTTAAATATAAGAATTTTTAAGTTAAGAAATGGTATGCGTAGTTTGGGTTCCATTGTTATAAATTATTTGTGTTTCTCTTTCTAAATGCCACGTATGTGCATAGAGGATAATTCTAGTGATGTTCACCAGATGTCAGCATTGGTTCTCTGGGGGCTGGTGTTTTGGTGGATTAAGTGCTCCTTCTTTGTTTTCCTGTGTGGTTTGGATTGTTTCTGATAAGCATGTATTGCTTCAGTAAAGCCAATCAAGTCACTACTTATTTAAAAAGACAAAAAGACAAAAAAGGATGAAAAATCTGTGGCTGCCTTGCTAAAGACAGAAAAGCCCAAAAAGGAGACAGGTTGTGCATGGTGGCTCATGCCTATAATCTTAGCACTTTGGGAGGCCAAGGCGGGAGGATCGCTTGTGGCCAGGAGTTCGAGACCAGCCTGAGCAATATAGTGAGACCCCCATTTCTACAAAAAATTTTTTAAAAAATTAGCCAAGTGTGGTGGTGCCTATAGTCCTAGCTACTTGGGAGGCTGAGGCAGGAGGATTGCTTGAGCCCAGGAGTCTAAGGTTGCGGTGAGCTGTGATTGCACCACTGCACTCTAGCCTGAGCAACAGAGCAAGACCCTATCTCAAAAAAACAAAAACAAACCAAAAACAACCACCAAAAAGAAGAGACTGAACCCTGCAGCCCACCTGCAGGTACACATGTTCCTACACTAACTCTGCATCTGTTGGTCTGGGCTTTTCCCAGGGATGTTGGAGACGCCCATGCTCCCGTCCTCCCTCATGCTGCTCAACACAGCCCACGAGTATTTGGGCAGGAGGTCCTGGTGCTGCAATTCAGATGGGGCTCTGCTGCGATTCTATGTGAGTGCTTCCTACCAGGCTGCGGATGGCCAGTGTGGGGCTGGGGTGGGAGGTGGGGTGTGAGGAGGAAAAGAGCTGTGCTGGCACCCTTGGGCTTGCTTGGCCTTCCCCTGAAGTGGGGCCCACTGTGCTTGTTTAACTGACTTTATGTATGTGACTACTGAAACTAGCCAGAAAGTCTGAACTTGGATGCAACTGAGACTGAGGCAGCTCTGGGCCTGGCCTTGAACAGCAGGTGGTTTTAGATCCACTCATCATTACTGAGTCTGTTACTAGTCAGGCACAGGGCTAGGCCCTGTAATAGTAATTTTAGCAATAATAACCACATTTACCACTACCACCTTTTATTGAGCCCTTTTGGCCAAGTACCACTTATTATGCCAGGTATTAGTTGCCCAATCCATACCTATTACATTCATTCGGTCAGTAAATGATCAGTGAGCATAGATAGGCTTCCTGACACTTGCCAGCTGTGATTGGTGGTAGCTCCTTGGGCTTACTAGGGATAAGCAGCACAAACCCTGTCCGCAGACCTCACTGTTGAGTGGGAGGCCAAGCAGCACCCAGACAGTTACAGAGCACCAGGTATCCTGGATGTACCAAGAGAGGGCATCCAACCCAGCCTGTAATGTCGATTCCTAAAGTTTCATTGGGACATAGCCATGCCCCTTCATTTACATATTAACTGTGGCTGCTTTTCAACACAGTGGCAGAATCAAGTAACTGTGATAGAGTCTATATGGTCTGCAAAGCCTGAGATATTTACTGTCTGGATCTTTGAGAAAAAGTTTGCTGTCCCCTGCTCTACACTTTCTTTTCAGTGGGCATACCCTCTTTCACAGCTGCATCCCCCTCCCCAGAACTCCCAATCTTTCTCCTCTGCCCTGTGCTTTCCCCCAGCTCTTGTCTTGTAGCATGCCATATAATTTTCTCATTTATTTTATTATGTGTCTGTCCTCCACTGAAATGTAACTTCCAAGAGAGTAGAGGTTTTTGTTAGTTTTGTTCACCGCTGGACCTAGCCCAGTGTCTGGCACATAGTAGGTGCTTAATAAGTATAGGTTGAAGGAGACTGTGCATATGTATAGAGCTCATGTATGTGTAGAGCTTGACAGTTTGCAAAGCACTTACACTGAGAACGTGGGGATTTGGCAAGGAGACCCATCTGGCCTTGGGCCCTGGAGCTGGTTAGTGTCTGAAGCAAGTTCCAGTCCCAGCTTCAGCTGCCTGAGTGTCTGCCCCACGCTGTGAGCTCCAAGGGCTTCCGGGGTGCTCACCCTGGGTCAGCTATACCCTCCAGGACCATTTTTGGAAGAGTTGTGCTAGGCTGAGTCTGTAATATTGCCCAGGAATTGGCCATTCCCTTCTTCTGCCTTCCCTCTGCCAATCAGAGTGTGGGGACATTGTCTGCTTCCACAAAGTTACTTCCCCAAGGCACCTTTGTAGGCTGGCTTGGGTGGGAATGTTACTGAGAGGGAAGGCAGGCTGAAGAGGTGATGGGATGATCCTATTCCCAGTTTTTCTTAGTCTATGTCTTTTTTGGTGGAGCACAAATCCTAGCTGCCAGTATCTGCCAATTGAATTTGAGGGAGTAGAAGTGATATGAGTACCATTGTGTTTCATTTTGTAGCTCCTAATTTTCCTGCCCAAGGCCCAGCCTTTAGATTCCTCAGACTCCTGCAACAACTCTCCTGACCACCCCCGTGCCTTCTGCCTGCCACACTGTCCCTCAGGTGCTTCATGACTGGCTTATTATTTCCCTCCTGCCTTTTCAAAGAGGCCTCCTTGCCTGCCACTCTATGTCCTGTCTACTGCCAGGGAGCCCTGCTGTTTGTTTCTGTGTCGTGTGCCCTTTTCTGTCTGAAGTATTCCTAGGGCCTTGAGCAGTGCCTAACGTAGACTACTGCCCAGTTGGTATTTCTTGAATGAAAGAATGAGCAAACATAAAGGCATTCATTCATTTATCCAGAAATGCTTGCTGAGCTCTCATCATTCTGGGTGCTATGAGGGTTAGGAAGGTGAATACTTTATTACTACTTCTTGTCACCTCAGGTTCATGGTCTGCAGGTAAAGGATTGTGTCTTGAGAGTGCTTGGAGGCCAACATCAGAGAGACTTTTGTGTGGATTGTTTTCTCTTCTTGGATAGAGGAGAGATGTTTTCTGGGAGAAATCCTCTCAGATCCCATCTTTTCTTGAGTTAGTATTTATTTTCATATGTTCTGTTTGGGTTGATAAACTCTTATCTGTTCATCCACTCTCAGCTCAAATGGCGCCTGTACTGTGGCACCTTTATGAACTTCTGGACAGTTTTTGCTTGCATTGTGTCCCACGTGTCACCACCCAGATTGCGTATGTATTAGCAATCTGCTATATTTGCTGCAAACTTGTCTTCTAGTAAAAATAGAAAGTTACAGGAAAGATATCACGTTCTTCATTGTCTTCCTTTCTGCACTCTCTTGAAGTTGTCATGTATCTTTTTGTCCATGTTTTTATACCTGATTTTTATGTGTCTGTGTATCCATAAATAATATATAGTTATATATATGAGTTTTTAAATTTTATATGCAGAATATAAAGTATATAACCTCTTGCAGCTTGCGTTTATTCATTTCCATACACTGAGATATATTTACACTGATACAAGTAAATCTGGTTTATTTATTTTAATTGCTTTATAGGATTCTATTGTGTGAGTATACCATGATTTTAAACATTTAATATGAAAAATTCTGATTATATGTTAAAGGAATAATAGTATAGTACACTTCCATATCCTGAGCAGTGATCAGTCATTATTAATTCTTAATGCACAGCCACTTTCCTACATACCCCTAAACATTTTGAAGCAAATCCCACATTTTGGACCAAATCCTAGACATTGTATCACTTTGTGAATATATATTACCATAATTTTTAAAAATCCATTTTCCTGATGATGGAATTAAGGTTGTTTATCCATCTTGAGGGTTATAAGTGGTATTATAGTTAACATCCACCAAGAAGTTGTTTTAGGTGTACATGTAAGTTTCTCTAGTGCAGATTTCTATAAAAGGAACTACTGGATCAAAGAGTATGCACATTGTGAACTTTAAAAACTATATTTTCAAATTATTCTAAAAAATAAATGAACTAATTTTATACTTTTGATAGCAATATGGGAATTCCTGCACATCTCTGGCAGCCCTGGGTACTACAGACTTAAATATTGATGCCCATCTCAGAGGCATGAAATGGTATTTTGTTCTTTAAATGTTCCTTTTAATAATTTATGATTATTAGTGAGGTTGAGTATCATTTTATGCTTATTGGCTCCTTGGGTTTCCTTTTTCATAAATTGCTTATTCATGTAATTTGCCCATTTTTCTATTAGTTTTTCTTTTTCCTACTGATTTGTAGAGTTCTTTATGTGCCTTGAATTCCAATATTTTGTCTGATATACCTTTCACCAATTTCACGTGTGTTTGTGTGTATGTGTATTTAGTTCTATTTCTGTACAACTTTATGTAGAGTGTCTTTTAACTTTTAAAATTTTACAGAATTTTAAAATTTTAATGTCAAATTTATTAGTCGTCTTTATGGTTTGTGATTTGGGGGGGGTGTACTTTGTTTATGAAATCCTTCCCTCCCACAAAATTATAAAGATATTCTCCTCTATGTTAACCTAAAAGTTTGTTCTTGTTTTTAAGTGTGATCTTTATTCCATCTGGGTTTTATTTTTTTTATGAGATAAGGTAGGGATCCAATTTTACATTCCATATGGATGGCCAGTTGGTTCATACCATTTATTGAAGAGTCTCTTCTCTCTACACTGATTCATAAGTCACCTTTGTCTTCTGTCCACCTTCTATCTATTCTTAGCCCTTTCTTCTTCCATAACATTGTAAGATTAGCTTGTAAAGTTTCATGAAACCGCATTTCCCCATTGGAATTTGATTGGAATGGCATTGACCTCACAGATTAATTTGGGAGAGAATTGCCATTTTTATATGTTTGAGTCTTTCCAGTCATGAACATAGTATGTCTCTTTATTTACTTAGGTCTTATACTTTCATGTCCCCTAATTCAGTTTTCTAATTTTCTCCCTAAAACTCATGTATATTTAGTTAGATGGATGCCTAGGTATCATTTTTTAAATTATTGTTGTAAATAGATATTTAAAAATAAATTTTTCTATTTTGTTTTTGCAGGCATATAAGAACACTTTTTTTTTTTTGAGACAGAATCCCACTCTGTCACCCTGGTTAGAGTACAGTGGCATCATCATAGCTCACTGCAACCTCCAGCTCCTGAGTTTAAACAATCCTCCTGCCTCAGCCTCCCAAGTAGCTGGGCCTACAGGCACATGCCACTGCAACTGGCTAATTTTTCTATTTTTAGTAGAGATGGGGTTTTGCTCTTGCTCAGGCTGGTCTCGAACTCCTGAGCTCAAGTGATCCTCCCACCTCCGTCTCCCAGAGTGCTAGGATTACAGGCATGAGCCACCGTGCCCAGCTAGAGCACTATTTTTTAAAAGTAAATTTTTCTTATGCACAGATCTTTTGCTTATTGTTTTTATTAATGTTAGTGGGTCGTAGACTTGAATTTTCTACGTAGACAATGATATCATCCATGAATAACAAATTTTTCCTTCCTTTTCAATCCTTATAGTTCTTTCTTTCTTTTATCTCCCCCTTTTCTTATGCTCTTAGCCCAGTGGTCTGCAAAACTTATTCTGTAAAGGGACAGATAGTAAATCTTTTAGACTTTGTAGGTCCAAGGGTCTCTGTTGCAGTGACTCAGGGCTCTCATTGTTGTGCAAAAGCAGCTTTAGATAATATGTAAATTGATAATATATAACAGATAATATATAAATAGATAATATAATATGGGCTGTGTTCTAACAAAACTTGTGGACACAAATATGAATTTCATATAATCTTCATGTGCTAAAAAATAGTTTTTTCTTTTGATTTTTTTCAATCATTTAAAAATGTAAACACCATTCTTACCTTTTGGGCCTCTGAAACATACAATAGCAGGATTTGGCACATGGGCCATTGTGTCCCACCCTTAATCTAGAGCTGTATCCCTTTTTGGGGGGAGTACTATAAATTTTAAATTACTGACTCAGTTTCTTTAGTGATTATAGGTCCATTTAGATTTTCTCTTCTTAAGTCAGTTATATTTTTGTAGCAGTGCCCACTTATGAGCATAAAGCTGTTCATGGTTTTTACTTATGATTTTTAAAAGTTTCTATGTATTTCTAGTTATGCCCCTTTTTTCATTGCTAAAATCGTTTGTGCTTTTTCTCCCCCTTTTCTAAAACCAGTCTTTCCTGAGGTTTGTTTAAATTAGTCTTTTCAAACTGCCAGCTATTGGTTTGGTGTTTTGCTCTATTTTTCCTTTGCTTTCTAATTCATTAACTATGACTTTAATGTTTTTTGGTTTCTTTGAATTTGCTTTATGTTGTTTCTAACTTACTGAATTGAATGCTTATTTCAGTATTCACTCTTCTAATATATTTATTAAAGACTTAAGTTTTATCCAAATACATTTTTAGCTGCATCCCGTAAGTTTTGATATTTGGTGTTTGCTATTTTTATGTAATTGATTTTTAATTTTATTGAATTATGTTCAGAGAATGTGGTATGTAATATATCTAGTCTTTGGTCTTTGCTGAGACTTGCTTTTCATCCAGTTTTGGTAAAAATCCCATGGATGCTTGAAAAGAATGTGTATTTGCTAATAGTTGGGCATAACAATAGCCACTGGATCTCATATCCGTAGATACAACTTACTTACTGTATTGTTCACGTCTTCTCTGATCCTCATTAATGTTTTGTCTGAGAGTGATTCACTCAGCCTTAATGAGATTATTTGTTTATAAATATTTGTTTAACTCCATTTCCTCCATTGGAATCTGAGCTTTGTAAAAGCAAGGACTGTGTCACACTGTGCCCAATTAAGAAGGTAATATTCATTGAGCAAGTGAATGGCTAAATAAATGAGTGAAGAGCAGTTATGGGGAGACATATAATATCTTCTTCTAGTGGCTCGTAGAAACTGGCGAGGTGTGCTGGAAGGAAGGCAGCTTGGCAAACCCATCAGGAGGCCACTGCCAGTGCCGGGCCCAGATTAACTCCCAATCGGATAACAAGTGTTTTCCAGGAAACAGGTCTTTTTGGAGTCAATTAATACAGGGGCCCAACAGACATAGCCTCCTCAGGTTAAGAGAGTTGATAGAGCGGTAGTCTCCCTGGGGCCCTGCTGTGACAGGGGGCTGTGGCTGCCCACCCTCTTCTCAGGCGTCTCTTCCACTCACCATAGGTGCGAGTTCTCCAAAAGGAGCTTGCTGCGTCCACCTCTGAAGACACGCACCCCTACAAGGAGGAGCTGGAGACGGCCTTGGAGCAGTGCTTCTACTGCCTGTACAGCTTCCCCAGCAAGAAGAGCAAGGCCAGGTACCTGGAGGAGCACTCAGCCCAGCAGGTGAGGGTGCTGCAATAGGCCCGAGGATGTGTGGGGAGGAGCACTGAGCTCTCCTGAACGACATCAGATTTGTCAACACTCATCCCAGTTAGAGTTGCATCAGGAGGAGGAGAGAAGACAGTCTGATATAGTTTGGCCAAAGGAAAAGGGTTTTCCTTGCAAAAGCTTAGCTTCACAAATTCAAAAATGTAGCATGGCAATTGTCAATAGATTTATTTCCAATTTGGATGATATGAATAATTCCTTAAAGGTTTTCCATTTTTTTGTTGTTTCAGTTTTTAGAGCACTGTGGGTGTGTTATCTCATGGCTCTTCAATATTGTCAGTTATTCTCTGATCTTAGAGATTCCAACACCTAAAATATGAGCTCCTTAGGACAGGACCTCAGCTGTGGCCCCTGCACCTAGAACCACCCTGGCCTGGAGTTGGTGCTCATTCAATATTTGTCAACCACGTGACTGAGGGGGCAGCTGAGGCGTGGAGAGGGTCAGTGGCTGGCCCAAGGTCCCCATCCAGGATTGAGCCCACCCTCTGGCTTAGCCATGTGGGCTCACAGAGCACCCTCGGTTCCCAGCATTTGTCTTTGTAAAGACCAGGCTTATGCTCTTCAGACACTTGGATTTGGGGATTACAGTGGGCATGCAGATTTTAAAAAGTGTAATGAAGACTTATTTTATGGTCTCCAATATATTGTAACCTCGTTTATATCACATACAGTTCATTTCTATAGAGGAACTTTTTCATTTACCCTAAAGGTACTATGAGTCTGCCTTTTGTCTTTTTTCAAGGTGGATCTTAAATGGGAAGATGCCCTGTTTATGTTTGAGTATTTTAAGCCCAAGACTCTTCCTGAATTTGACAGCTACAAGACCAGCACCGTGTCTGCTGACTTGGCCAACCTCTTGAAGAGAATTGCAACCATTGTGCCCCGCACGGAGCGGCCAGCACTGAGCCTGGACAAAGTCTCCGCCTACATTGAGGGGACCTCAGCTGAGGTGGGCCCAATTGCTGCAAGGAGGTGGGGTATGGGGCTGGGTCACACCCTTCCCCTCCGGCACTGCCACACATGCTGTTTTGCTCCTTTCTCTGCTCCGGACCAGACATCAGGGTCAGGAGAAGCCAGAGAGTCTGTCCTATGTTGATGTGACCAAACAGTCCTGGGTTAACTGGTCACATCTGAGTCCTTGACTCTGTCTCCCCTCATAGTTGTGCTCTTACCTGCCAGGTGCCCTGCCTCCCAGAAGGGGCTGACCCCTCCCCTGCGGTTGTGAATGAGCTCTACTACCTCTTGGCCGATTATCATTTCAAAAACAAGGAGCAGTCCAAGGCCATCAAGTTCTACATGCATGACATCTGCATCTGCCCCAACAGGTCAGTGACTGGTGCTGGCTGCAGGGAGGGCTGGGGTGACTCTAGCTCAGGAAGCTCTTCAGTGGCCCAGTTTTAGATTTCCCTGCCTATAGCAAAGACACCAGAGAAAATGGAAGAAGGTTGTTGAGCACTCTGCAGTTATTAGGAAGGGCAGGTTCTCCATAAACAGAAGAGCAGGGGAGAAGGCTTCTTTCCCAAAGTCCCCTGGGAGGGGTATTGGGGTCAGAGAAGGTATGAGGTGTCCATTTGGCCCCTAGTGTGCTGGGCAAGGAGGCATGGCCTGGCTTCATCTGGTTGATTTTGTGCTGCCTCCTTTCCTGGCCCTAGGCCCCAGGAAGTTGGCTGATGTGTACTCTTGCTGCTTCTACTGCAGACTCCTAAATTGTGTTTGCTTTCTTATGCGGGGGGTAGTGGTGAGTAATAGAAAACTTTAAGCCATAGTTCTCCTTCCTTGCTCTGATGCAGTGCATCGTTGGCAGTAGCGATTGTCACGGTGGTACACGTAGGAGAGCCATTGTACCTGAGGCTTGTGCTTTCTTCCCAGCTTGGCTTTCTCTTAAAGTGTAGTTATTGGAGACTGAGCACGGTGGCTCACACCTGTAATCCCAGCACTTTGGGAAGCTGAGGCACAAGGATCCTTTGAGCCTAGGAGTTCAAAGTTACAGTGGGCTATGATCGAGCCACTGCACTCCAGCCTGGGTGACAGAGTGAGCCCCTGTCTCTAAAAAAAAAAAAAAAAAAATGCATCAGTTGGCCTGAGTATCCCAAAGGGCCCTGCTATACTCATGAAGTCTGCTGCACTTGGTTAAGAGGGAATATTTTCTCATGGCTGTCACACCTAGGAGGTAAGCTTTGGGTCAGGGTCAAAATGAGGCCACTCTCTGTTGCTGACCTATGCCTGAAGGGTCCAGAGTAACATGTATAGGCAGACTTTCTGGAAGTACTCGGGCCAGCCCATAGTGGCTGCCCTTGAGTCATGGGTGAGCAGCAGAGAGCCGCCCTCACTCAGGGGAAAGCAGAGAATTCCACCTTGTCAGGATCTATCTGGCCAAGGGGAGAAGAGGCTGGGATCTGAGTGGAGAAGCCAATTTGTAAGACCTGTGTAGCTTGTGGGAAAGGCCATGGACCGGTGTGAGGGAGCAGACCTGTGCTCAGGCTGGCTGAACTCTCACTGCACCCCACCGTGAGGGTTTCCTCCTCTGTACCACTGCTTCCTGAAAAGGGAGGATGGTGAGACCCAGCTGTCCATGCATGGTACCTCTTACCTGACAGCCCCTCAGTCAATTGAATGAGGGTCACTATGGCTCAGTTAGGCCTCCCTGCAACCTGCACATCTGCCTGTTCAGAGACTATCAATCTGTCAGGCTTGCTGCAGAGTAGGGATTTCCTGTGGAACTGGCCCCAGCATCAGGAAGGGACTTGGTGGCTTGGTCCTGGGCTGCAGCCCTTGGCCTCCTTCGTTCTGCCCTGACAGGTGCCAGGAGGAGACTTGGGGCTCAGTCTGGTCTTCCATGCTAGCAGTGGGTTAAGGATTATTGGCATAGGGGAGGATAGCATCTGTCCTTTTTTTCCCCTGCCTTTTCTATTGTCTGTACTAGCACTCAGAAAAATCCCAGACTCTGTCAGGTGCCCAGAGATTGTCTTGGTCTTGATATCTCTGTGGCCATTTCCCCTCTCAGACAGGTTTCTGTGTTCTCACCATCAGTTTCTTTCAGGTGATCTCAGAATGGTAGTGTCTCAGCCATTGTGTGGTTCCTTACTCTTCATTTTACTGCTGAGAACTAAGCTGGAAAGGGCAGGGTCTGCTGAGGGGCCCAGAGAGAACAGGGTAGAATCTGGGCCACTGGGGTCCTTGGGGTCTTGGCTCCCTGTGCTTCTGGTTGGCAAGTGTGCTGGCACTAGGCTTTGCCAGTGTGGGAGTAGGTAAAGTTACACCTGGCCAAGAGTCTCCCAGAGCCTTGGCTGGGCCACTGCTGCAATGCCTTGTAGAGCACCCCTTTTTTTTTCCACCAGAGCAGTTCCACAGGTAACCCCTCAAAGCAGGGGAGCAGAGTCCAAGGGCCCATCTGTTAGAGCAGTTAGTGCCTGTGAGGTGTTGGATGACTTAAAATACATTCTGTCTTATAGCGCCCACAGTTCTTATCTTGAAGGTCTTCTTAGCTATATGTCACAGGTTAGGGACTAAGGCTCAGAGACACAGCTGGTTCAGGTCATGGTCATGGTGTTAGCAAGTGGCAGAGCTGGGCTCTGAGCCCTGGCTGGGAGGTGAGCTTCCTCAGTGTCTCTGTCTGCCTGCCTGCCAGGACGGTGGTGTTTTTAGCTGGTGCTTTTGTCACCATCGCAGGTTCGATTCCTGGGCAGGCATGGCCCTGGCCCGGGCCAGCCGCATTCAGGACAAGCTGAATTCCAATGAGCTGAAGAGTGATGGGCCCATCTGGAAGCATGCCACACCCGTCCTGAACTGCTTCCGGCGGGCCCTGGAGATCGACAGCTCCAACTTGTCCCTGTGGATTGAGTATGGCACTATGTCGTATGCCTTGCACTCATTTGCCTCGCGCCAGCTGAAGCAGTGGAGAGCCGAGCTGCCCCCTGAGCTTGTGCAGCAGGTGAGGAGGGGTGCTATGCTTCTGTCCCACCAGAGTGCTCTTGGGTCAGCAAGGTTCTATCCCGTCCGTTGTTTGTTCTTATCGTCACATCCGTGCTGGGAGCTCATAGATGAATCTCCCCATGAGGTTCAAGTCATACCATGGTCAGTGATAGCTTGGCCCCTGCTCTTGGGATTCCCAGTCCAAGTTCAGGAATAGGCTATTGTGATCTGACTGTTCAGCCATTAGTTATAGCGTAGTTGAGAGGTAGGAAGTGTTGGCCACCAGAAGTAGCTCTCTCTTCCCATGTCTCTCAAAGGAACTTGTTGGGTCCTTGTAAAATTCTGGATCTTGTGTTGGGATTTGTGAAGTCTCTCTTGGTAGGGGCCTCCCATTGTCTGGGATGCTGAGTCTGGCTCAAGGTCTCTGTTCAGCAGGGCTCTGTCGGCTCCTTGAGATGGAAGTGAAGGAGCCATACTGACACGTTCAGGCTAGCATGGCCCAGAAAGGTCTCCCAGGAAAGCAGAGGTGCTAAAGGGGCCTGCTAGTCAGGCAGATGGTGCTGGGCCTCAAATTTTGCGGTGATCATCTGTGGTTAAAACCCAAAACAAGATTGCAGCATTGTTAACACTGTCATGGGATTGTTGGGAGGACCAAATGAGGTTCTTAGCCCACTGTCTTGTTGCCGTTATCCTCTGAAAGCTCCTCTATCCTTGAGAGTGAGCCTCTGCCGTCATACCCAGGGCCCCACTGCCTACAGAGAGACCCTGCAGAGCAGGACACAGGCACCTAGAGCCCTTGAACTCTTCCTTGGCATCGTAATGCCGCTGACCTAGCGTAGAGCTAAGTACGGGAAGCCCAGCCCTGCTCAAAGAAGTAGTGGCTCTTTGTTGCTTTTTCTGATTATGAAAGTGATGTGTGCTTAATGTAAGTGTAAAAACTCAAATGATCATGAAGAGCATGAAGAAGAATATAACAATGACATAAATTTCCCCCCACTTTTATAATCTGGGTGATGTTCCTATCCACCAACACAAACGTAAGGGAAAGGCTGCTGTTTGAGGGTAGTCAGCACTAGGAGAGGGTCATAAAGTGAATCTACTCAAAATGGGACTAAATGATTATAGTAAACTGTCAATAAAGGTGTGATTGGGACTTTATCTTGAAAAAAAATTAAGAATAATGAAATTAAGTCCTAAATATTATATTACTAGGACTTTGGTGACAGTTGCAAATATATACAAATTCTTCAAATGAACAAAGAATATTTAAATTTAGTTGGTTCTTGGGGGGCTTAATTTTTCAAGGTTTATGATAATGTAATATTATGTCCTTCATCTCTGCAGCATGAATTTAGAGAATTACTTTTATAAAAATATTTGGGGGCTGCCTCCCTTTTCCCAGGATTCTTGGACTTCTTTGTGCCTGTGGAAAGCATGTGTGTTCTGTTCCTTGGCCAGTTCACCTTCCTTCCTCGGGCAGTGGTCAGTCACATTAACTATGCCTGGTCCTCACATGAAAAGGCTTGGCCTGTGGCTTGAGCAGTTTCCCAGCATTGCTTTCATCAACTTTATGAAATCACACATTTTATGCAAGATGTGCGATTTTACTTTGCAATAGATTTTCATTATAGTATCAGACAGATCTGAAAATTAGTGAGACGCTGACTGAAAAACTAAGGAAATGGGCATGGGCTGGATGGAAAGCAGCAGGGTGGGCTGGGTCTCGGTGGAAACGCGGGATGGCAAGAGGGGTCAGTGTCCACGTGAGTGGGAAGCTCAAACATTGAGCGTTTTTGTGGTGGCTGCCATTGCTTCTGCAACCCTTCCCTGCATCAGCAGCTGTGGAGGCCTCTCAGATTTTTCACACTTGAGTAGGACAAGCCGGAAGCAGGACCCGAGGCCTTACCCTGGGCGGCTGTTTGAGGTCTTGTCCAGTGGCCTTGCTTTCTTCCCGTGAGCTCTGGGCATCGCCACCCCTGAACCCAGGATGGTTTCTCAGGGTTCCAGGCTCTTGGCACCTTGCCCCAAGGTTTTCCTCCCTCAATGCTCAGATTGCATGAGCCCCATAGGTCAGTGAGGATAGTGGCTCCCACCCCTGACTGGGGTCAGAACTTCGCGGGGGTGGAGGTGTTGAAAAGCCCCACCAGGGATCCGCAGTCAGCGCTGTGCTTTAGCAGGTTCCCGGGGTGGTTGAGATGCCGCATCTTGGTGACTCACCTGGCACAGGACAAAGGTGGAGGGCGTGGCCATCAGGGCCCCTGTGTCACTGCTGACAAAGATGACAAGTGCTACAACAGGGCTGCACCCTGCAAGAGTGCCTCGTTCTCAGTGTTACCTCCTTTGAATATTTGCTCTAAAATCATACAGGGGACACAGGCTTGTAGTGTTAAGGGCAAAGCTCAGATCCCCTTTGGCTGCTCTCCCTAGTCTAGTCCCCTTACCCCTGCCTCAGCAGGACTTGCAGTTAGACTTGTAGTTTTCCAAACTTTAAAAAATATTTTTTTCATATATAAATATTTACTGCTAGAAATAAACACCATGATTTATCTGTTAGTTTTGTCTTATAACCTAAATGCTGTCATACTGTATATGGTGTTCAGCTTCCTTTCACTCAGCACCATGTTGTTGAGCTCTATCCGTGTTAATTCCTGTGGATCTAGTACATTCCTTTTAACTGCTGTAACCCTGATTTATTGTAACTGTCCTGTACAGAAGCCCCTTGCTGGATTCTGTTTACATTGCAGTGGCCCCAGAGCTAGGCAGGCTGGGGACTGAAGCTGCCACCCTGGGGTACAGAGCTTGACTCCCCAGGAAGCTCTCCCTCCAATACCAGGACACCATTATCCTCTGCTGAGGTTCAGTGGGGTGGGCCGAGTATGGTTCTTGGGATTTTCTCCCTAATCTCCTACCGATGATGCCAAATGGGATTTAGCAAGTGGGAGTTTTCCAGGAAAGACATGGGATGAAGAGTCAGAGTGCCCTTTCTGCCCCTGGCACTCATTCATAGAGCTCCCCCAAGGAAGGGGGCCCTGAGTGGGTGACAGACAGGAAACCTAGCTCAACTTGCATCACACCTTTTCCCCTTGCCTGGTTCTTTCCTCTTCTAAGGCTCATGGCTTCTGGGACTGAATTCAGTGTTGATCTGATGGAAGCCATTGGCCCAGGTAGCTCAGGTCCTGACCCTGGAGTGTCAGGATGGCAGGAGAGAGATGGAAATCCACCGGGGATGCTGGTGTCTGGACAGAAAGGGAGGTTTTGCATAGTTGCCTGGGGTGAGAACTCCCTTGCAGGGCTGCCCTGTGCCTCCGGGGTTCTTTCTACCTCTGGGGAAGCAGTTTCTGAAATGTGTCACTGGGACATAGTCCCCTGGTTGCTAGAGCTCTGTCTGGATTTATTGTATCTGATTCGGATGGGCTGTAGGACACATTTTGGCAGCTGTTTGAGCTGCTGTGTGCTTCAGCTTCTGCCTACAAACTCAGCAAAGGTGGTGTAGTAGGAAAACAAATGGTTTTCCCATGATGTCAATTCTCAGGCAAGGGGAAAGGCTTTGGAGCCAGAGCTTTCTAGCTGTGTGGCCTGGAGATAGCACCCTGACATTCCTGCTGAGGCGGGTCATTCCTTCTCTCGGGCAGTATTGTGAGAGTTCAGTGGGGAGCCTGCCTGCAGCTCTCTCCTCAGCCCCTGTCATGGGCCTCCCACACAAGGTGAATGCGGTGTCGTGGTGAGGTTTCCTGTCCCGTTCTAAGGTGGTGTGAAACACAGCAGGCCTTCTGCGACTGTTCCTGTCCGAGGTGTGTTGACTGCTGCGCCTACCAAGGACGGGCCGTTAGCAGTGTGCCCTGTATGGGGAGGGGTGCTTGGTGCCAGACTCCAGCCCAGAGGGGCTCTTGACAGTCACCCTTTCTTTTTTGGCAGGTGGCCGTTATGGGTCCCAGAACTGGGCAGGCAGTGGGGTTAGTGACTTAATCCAGGTCACACAGCCACTAAGTGGTTCAAATAGAAGAACTCTATTTCAGTAGCTGCCTTTTACCTCAGCAGATTTGCTGTGCAATCCCATTTTGGAGGGGATGTGATGGAGTCACGTGGTTTGTGCCATGTTTGGCCCTGGAATGTGACTCTTCCCACTGTATTTCACCCAGTGATGGTCTCTCAACTCCTAGGTGGTAATTTTCTTTTCCAAGACGTGTCTGACAGAGTTCCTGGGTAGCACTTGGCTTCTTTGTGTCCCCAGGGTCGTTGCTGCAGGATATTCATGTGAATGAGCGTCACTGGACAGATACCACAGGGGCGGGCGCCCGAGGGGAGTGGGAGCATGAGGCACTGCCCTCCAGCCGCAGCAGCTGCCCTGCTGGAGCCCAGTGCCCACAGCTTCTCCCTTCCTCTGGCCCCTGAGTTGAAATAAGAAGAGGCTGTGGCCTCCCTGCCATCAAGCTAGGGCCGCAGAGAGGAGGAACCAGAGACCTGGGCTACTCAGAATGCCTCTGTGGCCCTGCACGGGCAGTGTTCCCTCTAGCTCCCAGCCCAGAGCTCTGGAATGAACATGTGTGCACCTGGCAGCCAACAAGAACTAGGGAGCAGCACTCTCCAAGTTGGAACACCTCTTTGAAGGTGACCCTTTCCTAGCCGTTCCCACCCTTCAGGGTGCAAAAGGGTGGCTGGAGGCACTTGCTGCAAGCACAGACTCTAAGTCAGTGGGTCTTAGATGGGCTCAGGAGTCTGCCCTCTTAAAGGGGTATGGAGTACAGGGTGGGAAGTCTTGTACCCCAGGGGTGCACACCCTCTTCAGTGCTGTGGAGCTGGGTGCTGGGTGCTAGGTGAAGCTGTTAGGTGCTGCAGGGGGAAGGTAGAAGAAAGGACCCTGGAGTTGACATGAGGTGACCTGAGTCTAAGTCCAGCTCTATACCTTACTTGGTGTGTGCTTTTGAGGAGTCCCCAGGCCTTTTCACACCTCAGCATCCCCAGCTGTGAAATGGTGATGGCAGTTCTGTCTCTCAGGGTTGTTGAGAGGAATATAAAGTTGCAAACATGTCAGCAGGGCTTCATGCAGGAAAAAGCATGATACCTGGGCAGGTTCAGGCCTTGTGCCTAAGGCCAGCCTGGCCTTGTGGTCTCATTACAGATGGAGAGCCGGCGCGACAGCATGCTGGAGACGGCCAGGCACTGTTTCACATCAGCGGCCCGCTGCGAGGGTGACGGTGATGAGGAGGAGTGGCTCATCCACTACATGCTGGGCAAGGTCGCTGAGAAGCAGCAGCAGCCACCGGCCGTTTACCTGTTGCACTACAGGCAGGCTGGCCACTACCTGCATGAGGAGGCTGCCCGCTACCCCAAGAAGATCCACTACCACAACCCACCCGAGCTGGCCATGGAGGCCCTGGAGGTGACACCGTGCTGGCCCAGGGTGGGGAAGCAGGGCAGGGGTGGGCTGGGCTCTCTGTCTCCGTGGGGATGGGGCTCACGGTCCCAGTAACTCCCCTGCAACCCACTGGAAACTTCTCTTGTGTTCAGCAGATTCGTGTGCAATTAAATTAAAATAGCCTTTCCTCTCTTTTTCTAAGGGGTGCTTATCATCCTTTATGGGAGAGTGAGCATTTTGTTCTTATCTCTTAGAAGAAAATCGTCTTTCCTCATTAACACACACGGGTTCTAAGAACTTGGCCTTGATGGTGACAGTCAGTGCAATGCAGAATGCCCTGGTGCTCAGGACATTCATACCCTGCAGCCTGGCAGGAGGAGGTCAGGCGCCATTGTCCCCTGGCTGCAATTGAGACATCTGAGGCCCAGTGAGGCCCAGCCTGTGCCTGGGCTACCCAGCTTGACAGGGCTGAGCGAGAGTGAGCAGCCTGCTCTCTTGACCCTGGATTTGGGGGTCTTCTCACTGTTGCTCAATAGAAGAGCAGCTCTTTACTGCTTGGATTCTCTTTTATGACTTCCAGAGTGTTCCTGATGAACACTCTCACTGTTGCTCATAGCAGTCCTGTGAGGCAGGCTGGGTGGCCACAACCCGTGATTTTGTAGGCAAGGAAACCAAGGACATTGATGAGGATCCGGATGTGCTTGGCTCAGCCCAGGACTCAAAGCTTTCCAGGGCCCTGGGCATGTTAGCTTCACCCTTTCTGAGGCTGTGTGCCCCAGCCTCCACCAGGCCCATGTCCCCAGCAAGCTTCTTGGAGTTTGGGCAGAGTTCACTGCTTGCTTATCCTTTTTCTGCCTTTATGAAATCTTTTTCTGATTATAAAATTAACACATATTCATGGTAGTTTTTTAAAGAAGAGATTCAAACAATTCAGAAGTGTATAAAATGTGAAAGTCCCCAGTGATCTTAGTGTCCACCTCCCCAGTAATCCCTATTAACAGTTTGGGTGCGTCCCTGTATGTCCAGATATTTTTCTGTTGACATATAGATATGTAGTAACATTTTCTTATGATTTTGCAGTTTGCCTTTTATTGGACAAAATGTAGTAGAAGGTGTGGTGAGCTACCCTGCCTGTCCTAGTGCCCTGCAGTTTGGCAGGGCATCTTTTTATCTGCACAGCCCCTTCTCAATGGGTTTGGTCTCCTTTCCACTCCTCACCATGACAGGGTGCAGGCAGCGCATGTCCCTGCACTTGTGTCAGTGAGCTCTTAAGTATTTCCAAGGGCTGGGGTCCACAGGTGGGATTGCTCAGTCATTTAACATTTTGATCAGCAATGCCTAGTTGCCCTGAAAGATTGTACTGATTGATGAGTGTGTCTCTTTTCTCTCAACCATGCTAACACCCTCTCTTTAACATTCATTAAACTTGTGATCAAACAAAAAAAAGTCTCATTTTAAAAAATTTGCCTTTTTAAAATGATTTGTACCAAGTTGTTTATAACAGCTGTTGGAGGCCACATTTAGGGGGTTCATCATGAAGTGTGGAAGCACAGCTTCCTGTTGAACACTTTTTCAGCAGTAGCCTGGCTACTGTCATTCACAGCCCCAGGTCTGAGGTCCTTCCCTGTCATAGTTCTTTCATGACACCCACTCAGGGTCATGTGCCTTGGAGGAACTCCGCTTTGGGGATAAGAAGGCTGAGGCCTAGAGGCCTGGTGTCCCCTAAGTCACCAGCAGGAGAGCAGAGAAGCTGGGCCAGATCGCACTGAGCCTAGGCCCAGCAGGTTTAGTGCTGCGCAGAGGTGCCATGTGAGAGCCTGGTCCTCGGGAAGATGATGTTACCTCTGGTTTTCCTCCATAGTTTTTCCTTCACATTTTGGCCTCTGCTGCTGCCTGATAGAAGCTATGAGCAGGCAGGATGGTGGCCCCAGGGGCTTCCAGATGAGGAACCAAGGCCTTGATGTGTGGCCCGCCCTCCACCAGCACACTACACTGGCTCAAAGGAGAGCAGGCGTGCAAAGTTAATTTTGAGGGCATCCTATTGTGCATAGCCATCGTAGCCATGTAATTTTGAGAATTAGCTGGTATGTGTATACATCTTGTTTGAAAAATGATATTTCTCTGAAGAATTTAACCTTGCCTTGATGAAAATTCCCCCTCTGCTGTTGAGCCTTCATTCAAAATACTTTACCTGCCACTTGGATGAAATTTACCAGTTGAACACTTTGTCCTCCCCCAAGTTTGGACACCTGGATGCGCATGGGTCCCTTGCGCAGTTGCCTGTATCTAAAAATGGAGTTGCTGGGTCAGTTTCTCTGGGGTCCATGGGCAGGCTAGAGGTGGAGGAGCTCTGCATGTGAGCCCCTCGGGGGCTCATGCCCATGGACCCCAGAGAGTCCTGCCAGCAGGTATCTCACCTGGGTAAGAACCACCTCTGGGCTGAGGGAGACTGATTAGTCAGGGCGTGTGGTCCCAGTGGTTCTCAGCCCTCATGGCACCCATTGTGCCCTCCACAGGAGTGTGTGCTACAGGTGGGAACCTGCATCACACCCACACATGGGTAGGGAGGTCAGGTCAAGTCACCTATGCGGTGCCTGCATGTGATGTGGCATTTGCTTGGGGGCAGTAGAGGGCAGGAGACAGAGCTGGACTTAACCTGGCCCTGGGCTTTCCTGGCTGTGAGGCCTTGGGTACCTCCCTTCACCCGTTTATAAATTGAGGAATGTGGTGGGGACTGGAGAAAACAGAGAAAAGCAGCGGGCCCCATCAGTGCTGTCCCTCCCCTGCCCTGCATTCACAGGGCAGAGGTTCTCAAGGCTTAGGGGTGCCTGGCTCTGCCTGGGGGCAGATCACAAACAGAAATCCAAACTGGGCCTCCCTTCAGGGAGTCCACAGTCTGGCAGGGAGACACATGTGGAGGCTCACTGTCTGTGGGTGCTAGGGAGGGGCACAGAGAGCAGCGGTGCTGTGACAGGAGGCGGCACACAGCAGAGCTGAGGGGGTTGTTAGTCTCATTATCTCACTACCACATTCCTGGGTTACTAGGTAAACATTTAAGCTGGAATGCTGACAGTTAGTATCCATTTTAATTTTTAGAGCTTGTTTTGAATGAGTTATGGGTTGGCTGGTTTAAAAGCTAACGAAAACAAGCAATGTGTGGCAGCCTTTTGCCCCAGTCAGGGGCCATTTCCAGTGTGGCTGCCCGGCCTGTGGAATGCACCTTAGCAACTAGGAAGGCTGCTCATGCCAGAGGTGTCACTCTCCTAGGTGTACTTCCGGCTCCATGCTTCCATCCTGAAGCTCCTGGGGAAACCTGATTCTGGGGTTGGTGCAGAGGTCCTCGTCAACTTTATGAAGGAGGCTGCAGAAGGACCCTTTGCCAGGGGCGAGGAGAAGAATACACCCAAAGCTTCGGAAAAGTGAGTAGCACACTTGCGGTGGACCCTAGCCACTCCCCCATCTGTACTCCTGAGGGCTCCTTTACTGCAGCGAAATGTTCAGAGGGTTGCTCTGGAATAAACTGGAGCTTGTGGAGTGTCTGGAACCCATCTGGGCTCCTGATTTATGAGCCAAGGTATTTCTGTTGAATCTGGGAAGGAGAGGGTGGGTGTGTAATCCCCTCACCCTGTGGCCATTGCCTGGTGCAGACCCACCCTCAGGGGAAGTCCTGGGGAGGAGCTGATACCTTCCCACCTCTGCACTGGGGCACAGCCCTGTTCTGTGTAGAAAACCAGTTTTCACTTTGCAGACTCTTGCCCCTGGGTCCTTTTACAGAGCCTCTCCCAAGGGTGGGGGTCCTCTGAGGACCTGGTCTGCTGCCTGTTCTCCTGAGAAGCAGTGAGAGGCATGGGAAGCATGGGCTCCTATGGTGCCAGAGAGCTCAGGGGAGCTGGGGCCCTAGGGTGGTCCCCTCAGTGGGCCTGGACTGACCTCTGGCCTCCCCTTGGTCGTGAGTCATCTCTGCAACCCAGACTTTTTTCATTACGTTGTCCACATCTGTCCCTTCGGCTTAGCTCACCCTGCCTCTGGGACCCCTGCCTGGTTGGGCACTGTGTGGGGCTCAGCTGAGTGCCAAAGAGACCTGCACCCAGGCCTTGGCCTTGAGGGCCATCTGCTCATGGCCACAGATAGTCTATGTGGTATGTGCACTGGTGAGCAGCACCCAGCTCAACAGAGGCCGTGCCCCTCAGCTCATGGGAGAGATGGGCACATGTGTGGCAGGTCACATAGGTGGGCACAGTGTATATTTATAGATGTGTATTTGCTAGTCACAGCAGACTTCCAGGATACAATGAGGTTGTCTTTCGTTGATCATAATTCTGTTCAAAAATTGTTTAAGTTTAATAATACGTGAATATATTTTAGTTATAGAAAATTCAGGCAGTATATAAACACGTGGACTAAAATGTGACAGATCCCCTTCTCCCCAGGGTTAGCTACTATTCACAGTTTAATTTCTCAAATTGTTTTCTGTGCTTTATGCACAGTTAGGTGCACACATATAATTTTAGGGTTTCTTTTATTTTATAAAAATGAACTGCTGAAAGTGTTGTTCTAGAGTCTGGGCACAGTCCATAGAGATAGTACGCTATTCACCCCATTCTTTCTGGTGGCTAGTTATTATTCCTTAGTATGGATGTACCATGTTTTATGTAACCATTCGGATGGACATTTAGAGTATTTTTAATTTTTTTTGCTCAACCCCGTTGCAGCAGATATCCTTGTACATGTGTAAGCATGCAGTAAGTCCAGATGTGTTTCTCTCCACTCGTGTGCCAGGGACTAAATCTGTCAGGCTTCACACAGAAGGGCATTGATTTGGCATGGAAGGGGTGCTTCTGAGAGCCTCCTGGGGCTTGAGACCCAGAGACGGAGGCAGAGCCCTACCAGAGAGGTTGGGCAGTGCCCAGTTAAGGGCCAAAGCCCGTATGGGTGCTGTGGGGGCAGTTCTGAGCTCCATGACATCAGCTAGATGGGGCAGGTGCCACTGGAAGTTCATGGGAGCAGTGGGCCCTGGGAAGGACACTGACCTCCACCAGCACACATCTGTTTCAGTGTGGTATGGAGACTCTGACCCATGCCCCAACCCTCTGTCCCCACAGGGAGAAGGCCTGCCTGGTGGACGAGGACTCCCACTCTTCAGCTGGGACACTGCCGGGCCCCGGAGCCTCCCTCCCCTCCTCTGGCCCAGGTCTGACATCCCCACCTTACACAGCTACTCCGATTGACCACGATTACGTCAAATGTAAAAAACCCCACCAGCAGGCGACGCCGGACGGTACAGTCCCTGTTCTCCCTACTGCCAGCCCAGGGCGGCACACCAATCATGGGGAGGGTGCTCGGGCGACTTCGTTTTGTCGCTTTGTTTCGGTGAGGGGGGGTGCTGGGTCTGGGGTGACACGGGCAATGTTGCGGCTGTTCATTAACCTCATGGACTCACGGTGATTCTTGTGCTTCCAAGACATACTCAGGGTCGCCACCTGCCAGATTGCCCACCTGGGAGCTGGGGGAGGGGCAGGCAGGGCTAAGGCACCATTCCTCTTTGAGCCTGCAGTTTCCCACCTACAAAATGGGGACATTGATGTCTACTTTGAAGGACAGTTGGAAGACTGTGGGCCTCCTGGAGTGGCTCCTTGCATAGTCAGCCTAGTGATGCTTGCGTTGTTCGTCAGCGCGTTGTTACTGCTCTGTCCTTCTGAGAGTTGTGGGAAGGTCGTGACTGGTGCTGTCACCCCTGGGAATCCAGACAGGTTGTTGATGGGGGTCACCTGGGGCCATGTGTGAGGCCATCCCACGTGGGATGGGGCAGGTGGCGACCATTCAACCACATTCCTTACTAACATTAGGAGCCTTGCATGCTGGCCTGTAGCTTGATTTCTTCATATTCTCATTTTTATAGCGGTAAGCTGGTAACAAAGTACTTGCTGAGATGAGCCAAATTGGTGGACTTAGAGGGCCACTGAAGTAGCGAGAAGGTAGTGATGCTACTGAGACACCTGGGCCCTCACTCCCGTGTCACTCATTCCATCTGGGCTTGGGAAAATAGGCTTTGCTCTGCCTTCCCCAGGGTGAGGAGATGCCCCTAGGTGGGTGGGATTGGCCCCAGGCCTGTGCTTCCTGCCAGGTAGTCCTTATAGAGTAGCTCCTTGGAGGGGGAAGGGTCCTCTGGGGCACCACAGTAGCCTTGAAGCTGAGGCCCAGCGCAGAGCCGGGTGGAAGGGGGCCGGAGGGGGGGTGTGCCTTGGCTCTAGTCCCCTGCTGAGGCCCCTGCCTGGTGCACAGGGTCCTGGAGAGTACAGGCATCTGCTCCCGGCTTCTTGAGCTCAGTGGGCAAGGCTTGAGAGCAGGTTTAGGGAAGTGCTGGAGAAGTATGACGAGGTGGCCAGTGCTCAACTTCTCTGGGGGTGGTATTTGCTGATCTCATGAAAGGACAGGAGATTTTTAGTGTCCCCTCCTGGTTTGGTTTGGATCTGCAGCATGCATGTTGAGAGAGAGGCTGAGGATCCGAGTGTGGGTGCTGCGTGCTCCATCACATCCCAACAGGTTTGTGTCGTTACCCCCAGTCCCAGCGTTGGCACCTCCCTGTCTGTGCCAGGGCGTTAAGCAGAGGTGGGAAGAGCTGAGCCACCTGCTTCTCCAGTCTTTAGTTCTGCAGACATTCCCTAACACCCTCTCTCCCCTTCTTAGTTAACGCACATTAAACAGGGCAACCACCCTGTGCCCAGCCTTTTATTCTTGAGAGTATTGAGATCCCATCACCACATTCTCTGAAAGAAAGGAAGAAAAGAGAAGAGAAGCGTAGAGTATTGAGAAAACATATTAGCAGTAAATCCCTGCTCTGGGAATTAGTTTCTGCCAGGTACCTACTGTGAGGAAGCACCATGCCAAATTTTCAGGAGAGACGACTGCCTTTCATGATTGTCCACATGCTGCGTGGCCCTGCTCTTGCACTCCTGGGCTGGGGAACACCAGCACCATCCTCCACAGCCCTGCAGGCTCCCGCCAAGCTCAGTGCACAGGTGCCAGCGTGCTTGGCCGTCAGCCCATAGGGCCGAGTATGGCCCCAGGAGCAGGGAAGGAGGGAGGCAGGACTGCCTCAGAAAGGAGGCCATGACGCCACTGGCACCCACTGCCCAACTGTCCCATGTTGGTGCACACGTGTGCGTGAGTTGTGGGGGAGCCACTGCAGAGTGCTTGGGGTGGGCTCCAGGCATGATGGGTCCTGGGTGCCAACATACTAGTTATTTGTTCTAGAAGTTTGCAGAGGTAGCCACACAAATAAGTTCAAATATAGTTTCAGTGGTTGTACATTTTTGAATAGTTGTTAAAAAAGAAGTTCTCAAAGTGATTCCTGTCAATCACGTGGAGCCATTGGGATGCCACGGCCCACCTTAGCCCAGGCTCAGGCCCACACTGGCCATGCTGTGGGCTTTTCCCAGGTCTGGTTGCACAGTGCTTTTAGGACATGCAGCCTCCTTACCCTCCTTACCTCTGAGAGAAAGCAGTGTCTATAACATGAAAATGTTTAGGGACCTAAAATGGCCATGATCTTAGAATGTTACAGTGGCCCTTTAGTTCCTAGGAAGCTGCCTAGTTCCTAGGAAGGCCCAGGATCCAGGCAGAAACAGCAGATTGCTAGTGTCAGAGGATGTGCTAGTGGCCTCAAGGGCCACACTGTCCACCTCTACTCCTGCTTCTGGACTGCGCCCTGGGAAGATAACATGTGGCCTCCACTTTCCATTCAGCTTTTTGGCCTGAGACCAGCCTCAGGTCTCCTTTGGAAGGACAGGGGCTCTCATTGTAGGCCACCACTGAGCCCTCCTACCACCAGGCCCTGATGGTGAGCAGAAGCTGAGGAGAGGCAGCATGGGGAGGCTCAGGGACCCGCTTGAGTTCAGACAGGGAGGCAAGAGCACAGCAGGCCCTGTAGTCAGAGGGATCTGGGTTCCAATCCTCGCTCCATTGCTTATGTGCTCAGCAGCCTGGACAAGGTACTTCACTTCTCTGAGCCTCTTTCCTCACCTGTAGAATGAGGGTAATGTCTTCCTTATGAGTATTAAACAAAAGTGGTAGCACGTTGTAGCCTCCTTCTAGATGCAGTTCTCCAGGCATCAGTGGTGCTAGGCGAGGACTAGGTAGCACTGCATAGAGGGAGGAGCACAGCCTCTGGGGCCGGTCGCCCTCAGTTTGTACCCCAACTCTCTCCAGCCAGTGGTGTGGCCTCAGAAGAGGGCAGGAAGTGCTGAAGTAGCAGCCCCGGAGTGGGCCTGGGCATTGGGCTTTCTGGGTCCCAGTCTCCTGCCCCATGGAGCCTGTCATAGTCTAATTTGCCACCAGCAGGAGAGGGAGCCAAGCACCAGGACTTCTCTTGGGCAGTCAGGAGACCCTACATTAGAGCCACCTCTCCATGTTAGTATGCTTTTGCTGCAAACCAGAAATCAGATGCAGTCAATTCTAATTGGATGTAAGATTTAGAAAAATAACTCCAGGTATATGTAGGTAGCTTGATATTTGATAACAGCAGCTTCACAGGACTCAAATTTGCTCTCTGAACCACCTTCACCTACAGCCTCATGTCGCCCGCACTAGGGCTGCGAGCTTCCTGTAGCCCGTCTACAATTCTGGGCACCCACAGCTGCCCTGAGGAGGGGTCCTCTGGCCAAGCCAAGGGAGAGAGAGAGAACAGCAGAGGGAGAACAGCTTAGTCACGGGCTGCCACCGCTGCTGGCAGCTCTGCCCAATTATCCTTCTGCCTGACTGACTGCTCCCTTCCATTGATCTCTTGGAATTTGCCCGCAGTGCTGAAATCATTAGTGTTGATACTTCCTGACCAGGGAAAAAAAGTGACATGAGGTCACCTTGTGACCTTCAAAGGGCTCCCAGTGATTGCTCTTTACACATGTTCAAACAGCATAAAGAGATTTTTGAACAAAATCTCTACCCCTCCCTCACATTCAGTTTGGTATGCGTGTATGTGTATGCCTCTGTGTGTGTGTGTGTGTGTGTGTGTGTGTGTAAAATTAAGCCCCACCACGCACTACTACATGCTTGCTCTGTGCTGGGCTCCGGGCAAGTGCCTGTTTGGTAGGAGCATGTCTCCATTTTCACAGCTGCCATGCAGGCTTGGCCTTGTCCTTGTTTCCCCGAGAGGAAACCAAGCTCAGGACAGGCAGGCACGCATCCAGGACTGCCCACTATAGTTAGGGTGGAACTGAGAGAGAGTGGGTCTGAATCTGCCTCCACCCCTGGCTAGGGGTAAGGTTAACACTAGGAAGGCTCCCTGCCTGGCCAGCCTAACGTAGAGGGCATCTGTGTGCATTTCCCTCCTCGTTGGAGGTGCCTCAGTGAAGGGAGCAGGCTGTTAGAGAATGGGTTGGTCCATCACTTGGCCTGGCTCAGCCAGCCTTTGGGATGTGTCTATAGTGGCTCTGTTGGACTGACTAAGACCCTTGTTCTCTGCCTGTCATGCGCCATGTTACCTCAGAATGCCAGAGCCTGAAAGGGCCTCAGAGGTCAGAGGCCTTGCCCTGTGGTCATTCTGGGCCTGAGTCTTCTCTAGGGTTTGTGGACAGCCTGTGGCCATGCTCATCCAGGTGTCCCATCAGCTCTGTGCCAGGTGCACAGGACAGCCCTGGTCCCTGCTGTAGGCTCTTAGTAGGGGAAGCTGGTGCAAATCAGCCAGTTACACCGCTGAGGGTCAGGGTGCAACCAACACCAGCACTGGGGAGGTGGAGTTCTCCTATCCTGGAGAGACCTGGCCTGGCCACTTGTAGGCAGAGCTTAGCCAAGATCTGAGGGGTGCATCAGTGTTTACTGTGGCAGTGGGAGGAAGGAGCAAGTCTAGGGGCCAGAAGAGTAGGAGCTGTGGAGGGTGTCCACAGTTGTAGGCAATGCCAACCCGGCCCCATCAGCAGCATGAACAGGGCCACTGAGGAGCCTCAGAGGCTGCCCTGAGCCCCCGGTTGTAGGGTGTGGGCCTTCCTGGAGAGCCCCAGGTGCCCTGTGCCAAGCCCCCCTCGTGGCCATCCATCCTCACCTGCCATGCTGTCAGCGTCTGTGTTGTGTGCTGTCTGTGCTCATCCTCGCCTGTTCACCCCACACTGCCTCCACCAATATTGCCCGTGCTGCCCCTAACCCTGACCACACTCTGTTCTCCAGGCTTGTCTTTCTGCTTGCACCTGTCACGGCTCGCTTCAGGGAACAGCGCAGACCGCATGCTCAGCCCTTAGTCCGGCTCCCTGCTTCCCCTGTGACCAGGAGCACCTTCATATCTGCTGGTCCCGTGATTTGGAGAGTGTGTGTGTGATGTGCTTGGCTTCTGCCGACGGCCCATCTTTCCAGTTCCGGCCAGATGCAGATGAAGTGGTGGCCTCTCCCCCACTGCCTACCCACCTGCCCTGCAGGTGGCTCAGTCCTGTATTTCCATTGCTTTGCTCTTTCTTGCTTTAAAAAAAAAAAAAAGGCAACAGACTCTAAGGTACCAAATTATCTTTACAAGGACAAAGGTGTAAAAAGGCAAATAGTGCACAGTAGCCTTGAGGCTCTGAGGTGGGGCCTGTGTCTGCAGCCCACGGGGGCGGGGCGGGCTGCAGAGGGCAGGGAGCTGCCAATGGCAGTCAGTCCTGAAGGGCAGGCCCGGCCTGGGCTCCCCTCCTAGGGCCAAGGGGAGGTCAGGTTCTGGTAGGAACGCTGCGTTCCTGTAAACAGACCTTCTCAGAGTGGGAAAGACTCTGAGTGGAACTCAGCTTGTCCTGCTTGTTGGCGATGGGGGCAGGGACTGGGGAGGCTGTCAGGGCAGAGCCAGTCCCTCCTTTGTTCTCCTCACTTTCATTCTGAACCTTTTTGAAAACCTCTTCAGGCCATAGCTGGTCATGGCATTTATTGAGTGCCTGTTATGTGCCAGCATGGAAAAGGGTACTGTGGAGAAAGCCAAGATAAGGACACCCTGATTCCTGCTGCCGGGTTGGATCTGGTGTCCCTAGGTGCTGTCATGGGGCAGTGGTCAGTGCCAACAGGGAATGCTGTGAGCTGGCAAGAGGGAGCAAGTTCTGGGGTTTGGTGGGTTGGGAGGACTTCCTGGAGGAGGTAAGCCTCTAGAGAGGCCTGCAAGGACATTTTGGGTGAGAGACAATGGGGACAAAGATGTAGAGGTCAGAGATTCCTAAAGCATTTGGATACTGGGGTGACTGGGGTAGGGAGAGAGCTCGGGAGAGCAGCTGGGCCCAGAGGGGTGGATGCTTTTCTGTGGTCAGTAGGGAGAGCGACGTGCTCACAGGGTCTCTCTCTTTGGGCTCAAAGGCACATTGTCTCTGTCATGGTTTCTCTGAAAAGCCTTCCTGGGAAGCTTACCAGATGGCTGTAAGGTTCCAGCCTCACATCTGACAGAGCTGCTCCTCTTCCCTTGGCATTTGTGTCAAGAGGGCGCTGCCCACCTGCCTTTGGCTGGGAAAATGTTTAAAGCCTCCTGAGGCCTCCCTGGTCAGTGCCTTTCCTGGCTTAGGGTGCAGGGTGAAAGATGCACAGTGAGGTGGCTTCCCCTCGCCCTGAGCATCAGGCTCCCAGCAGGGCAAGGCCACCGTCTGAGCATGCTGGGGCTTTGAGGTGCCTGGTGACGCTGTTAGTTCTTGCCCACGAGCACTGGCAGTGAAGGGTTGGAGGGTGCAGCCTGGCCCCCATAGTGATGACCTCAGGGCCCCCCAGCTTTCTGGTATCACTTCTCTTTGGCATCTGTCCAGTATCCTCAGCCTGACATGGGCACCCCCATCCCACACAGCCAGCTCTGCTTTTGGTGGATGTGTCCTTTCCTGGTGGCTGGCCAGCAGGGACCAACTGAGGCAGGTTTTGTCCAGTCAAAAAAATTTCAAAATATTAATTCTACCCAAGTTTATGGTTCCTAGAAACCTGTTGTTTTCTAGTTGGCAGGATATTTGTGATCTTTTCAGGGTTCACTAGTCAGTTGCTGCAGTTTTTGATGGCACAGCCATGCGTCTTTTTCCTCAGACTTTCACTGAGGAAAGCCCTGAGCTGATGGGATAAATGGCTGTGAGCTGTTTCTGGTCTTACCACTGGAGCAAATGGAGAAAACACGTTTAAGGAGACACTGGAAACTTGTCTCTTGTAACTAAAGAGCTCTGGTAGGCTGGCCTGGAAATCCTGGGACTGTCTGAGGAACACAGAATCTGCTGTCACACCAAATGAGATGGGCAGCCTTTCTGTCACTGAGCCAGGTCCCTTTACCCCTGCGTCACCAGCTCTCATTCCTTTGCAGTGTGCCCTGCAGATCCCACCCTGGCAGTGGAGGTGCCAGGGCTCAGAGGTAGGTAGTTTAATCAGCAGTTGACTGGCAGATGCACATCCCCCTAAGGATTCAGAGAGGAAAGGCTGGAGTGGCCCAGATGCATAGATGTGAAATGTTCCAGTGATTAACAGTAAGAGAGTCAAATATTTATAATCTTGCCACAAATATTAATTAGTATGAACATGTTTTGTGTGGGCAGATTTTTAAAAGAACATTCTGAAAAGAAGAGCAGGGCTAGCCTATAGCCTGCTTGTTAGAGGCAGTCTTCCTTCCTGTTAGCCTCCAGGCAGCTTCTTAAAGAAATCAGCTCTCCCTGGGTGCGGTAGCATATGCCTGTGATCCCAGCTACTTGGGAGGCTGAGGCAGGAGGATCGCTTGAGGCCAGGAATTTGAGACCTGCCTGGGCAAAATAGTAAGACCTCCATCTCAAAAAAAGAAAAAGAAAAAGAAAAAGAAATCAGCTCTCAGCTCCTGAGACTTAAGGCTAGGGACCTGGGCTGTGGGCAGTCCCTGGGCGTCCCATTCAATGTGCCCGTTTCCCTGGAAGGCCCTTTCCACCCAGACCCATGGGAAGTTTGGGCTGAGTCTGGCACTCTTAAATCAAAGAAGCTTTCCTGCTGGGCACGGTGGCTCAAGCCTGTAATCCCAGCACTTTGGGAGACTGAGGTGGGAAGATTGTTTGAGGCCAGGAGTTTGAGACCAGCCTGAGCAAGAGCAAGACCCTGTTTCTACAAAAAAAAAAAAAATAGAAAAATTAGCCGGGGGTGGTGGCGTGTGCCTGTAGTCCCATTTACTCTGGAGACTGAGGCAGGAGGACTGCTTGAGCCCAGGAGTTCAAGGTTGCAGTGAGCCATGCTGATGCCACTGTACTGTAGCCTGGGCAACAGAGTGAGAACTTGTCTCAAAAAAAAAAAAAAAGGGCTTTCCATCTCTCTCTTGTTTTGCCTCAGGACCAGGGCTCCCGGAAAAATCCTGCCCCAGGCCCCTCCACAGAATGACAGCCAGCACTGCCTACTTCTGACTTCTCCCATCTGGCCTTCCTCTGCCAGGCCAGACCAGGCAGATAGAGGGCCTCTGCCACCAGGCTTGGTAGCCTTTGCCTGCAGAGCATCAGCATATCCACCTGGTCCTCTGAGGGCTCAGCATAGGCCATTAACACACAAAGTTGTATGTCAGCGCATTTGAACCCTTGGCTGCAGGCTCCTAGGGACAGCTTCATGGAGAAGGTAGGACTGGAAGCTCAGCTCACAGCTGACTGGAAGCTGTGTTGCTTACACCAAAATTCCCCCTCCACCCATGCTCACAGGCTCCCCAGTGTGCATGGGCAGAGTGAGGGCTGGGTATAACAGTGCCAGGCTGAGTTCAGCTGTCCAGGGGGCAGGCAGAGGATGGCTCAGAGAGGGTTGGTCCCTGCCCAAAGGCCACATGGCTAGTGGGTGGGGGTCCCACCCCAGAGGAGCCTTTGCCCCTGCTCTCCCAGAAGTTTTCCTCATTCCAGGCCTTCCTTGGATACACTGGCCCTTCCTTGGCTGTGGGCCTGGTGACCAGAGAGATCACCCTGCAGAAGGGCCTGCTGGGAGTGGGGAGAAGACACCAGTCAGCAGCATCCTTTCTTTTCCTCCTCCCCCCTGCAGAAGCTTCCCAGGGTAGGGGCTTCCCGTTTCAGGAAGGGGTCTGCTCTGGACTGCACACCCAGTCCAAACAACCCTCCCTGCCGCCTGCCCCTCTGGCTCTGGGAGTCTAAGGCTGGCCTCCTGTTCTTCCCAGCACCAGCACCCATTGTCCTCCCTGCCCCACCTCACCCAGCCCCTGAGCTGTCCCATCCACAGCAGCCCAGCTGGTGACAGGATGAGGGTCCTTTTCATGCACTCTGCAATGTTCCTGGCAAACTTCCCCCACCACCTGTCTGTGGCTCCCTGAGGTCCTCAGTCAGCTGTACCAGAGAAAGTTTGATTCCCCAGAAGGGGAGGAGCTGGGGGGAGGGGCACATCTGCCGAGGTGGAGCCCTTCTTTAAGAGCTTTTTCATTCATCCCTTTTACCCTGTTGATGTAAAAGAAATGAAATTTGGTTTTCTTTCGATCTGACTGGCTTCTTGGTGTGAGACCTTGGGTTGATTCTTAGTATTTAAACTCAGAGTCATTTTAATAGGCTGTGCTAACCCTTTCAGATACACAAGACCTGAAAGGAGAAGAGTCCCTATTGGCGGCTCTCATTTGAAGAGAAGCACTTGTCCTGGTGTACACATCGCTGGAGTCCCTCCTGTAGTGCATGTCACCCCTTGGGGTGGGCAGGAGTCTTGGAGAGGCTCTCTCCACTTTCTTGTTCTTACTGGCCAGCCAGGGTCCCTCGTTGTGCACAACCTCTGCCTCTCCAGCTCTGCCCCACAGCCCACCCCAGCACCATGACCTGCAGGTGGCACCATAGGTCTGTGGTGAGCCCTGTTAACAGTGCCTTCCTCGGGGCCACTTAGGTACCTTGATCATCCCTGGGACAAGGGTATGTGCAGAACCACTATAGCATCCTCCAGGGCCAGTGCCAGTCTCTACTCTCTGTGCTTTCAGAGGATTGGCAGTTGTAGGTTCTCACACATGTGTCTGAGAGGCTCAAGGAAGGACCTGACAAAATGTATTCGGCAGCCCGTGTCCCTGCTGGGTCCCTCAGCTCTCACTTGTCCTGCTCCTCTACTGTGGCTGTCGTTGCTGTGGATGTTATCTTAAAAGAGGCTCAGCAGAGTCTCCACTCAATTGGTTGTTGCTCATCAGGGAAGCAGAAGCCCCCAGAGCACAGCATGCCATCCTTTCTTGCCCACACAGTTCCTGTTGAGGTCTGGCCACCTTCACTGCATGCTCTGGTGGATCAGGGGTTCCCTCACATTACAGCATCAAGAGGGTATTAACACATTAGGAGTAAATATCCATTTGCCTAAGCCAATCCTTGGTTTTTGTGATAATCACAGCTGGGATTCCACCAAACTGGCAATTCCTTTAGGCCCAGAGCCCAGCAGCTTGTGAGCTGGTGAGCTCGTGGGCAGCATGCCAGTTGGTGAAATCATCCCGATGAGGCTTGCTTCCTGGAGCTCACCACAGGCTGTGCTGCTCAGTCGTGCAGTGACCTCATCTGGTCTCAGGCTGGCTGAGGAGAACGGGCCCTGGCCTGTCTTTCAGGGAAACTTCAACTGCAGGGATATGGCCTGCCGTCTTCCCAGGATCTGAGGCCTCACGAACATTGTCTGAGCCATCTGTGTTCTCACTGTCAGGGCCAGAGTGAATGCTGCAGGGCAGGATGGGTCACTGGGCTGTCTCTCACGCATGCCGTGCACTAGGCCAGGTCCCCGTGGGATCCCATGTGTGTGTCGGGGCAGAGATGGGAAGACAATGGCAGTCAAGTTAAAAAGCATGAAGTGGGGGCCTAGAGCAGCAAAATCATTAGGCCAAGGTCACCCAGCCCCAAGGTGGCAGATCTGGGATTGGAATGTGGGTCTGGGACCCCAGGTCCCAAGTTCCTGCAGTGACCCTGCATGGCCTCTGGGGCAAAGCGTCTCCTTTGCCAGTCTTCTCTTTCCACACAGATGGCACATGGGCTTCCCTGCCTCTTCTTGGTCCCCTCACACTGGGGACTCGGGTTTGGGACTTCTCGTGAGGGCTGTGGTCCTGCCCATAACTCCCGTTCAGTGCACATGGAGCCTTGTGTTCTGGCCTGTGAGTCAGGGAAGAAGCCTTGCTGAGTATGAGGCAGAGGGTTCAGGCAGGTCTCTGCTTCCCTGCTCAGGGGTCTTACGCATGTCCCAAGTCCCCATTTCTTATCGTTCTGTCAGCCTGGCTGATACTGATGACCCATCTGTTACTTGGCAGCAGACATTGCAAAGGCAGCTATGAAGGATGGGCTGTGGCAGGCTGAACAGGGCCACCTATAAGGTCACTGTCCCCAGACCCTGATGAGACATGGGTAAAGAGGCCAGAGCAGCGGGGCACCCCTTGGAGCACAGGCCTAACGTTCAGGTCCTCTGCGGGCCAGCCCATTTTGACGGCCTGTTTTGTCAGCGTTACCACCCCATCAACGTGGTGCTGCTCAGGCATTGGCTCCAGTATAGCATCAGCAAAACCCTCTGCCCATTCACAACTAAATCTGAATGGGACAAATTTGAGACATTAGAGATAAAACATGTGCAGGTTCTCTGAAATAATAGTATTGATAATTGAGCTGACATTTCATGAATATTTACTGTGTATAAGGCACTGATTCAAGCACTTTACGTGTATTAACCTATTTAAGCCTCATAATAGTTCTGTGAAGTGGGCACTTGTCACAATTTTACATGTGAGGAAACTGCAGTATAAATAATTATGGCATTTGCACAGGCTCTCAGAGCTAGTAGGTGACACAGCAGAATTTCAACTCTTGACTGCCTGGATCTTCCAGAATCCAGGCTTTCAACTTTCTGGAAACAACTTTATATTTTGTTGTATGTTTGCCCACCAAGCAGCTCATGCCTGCCCTTCCAGTGGGTCCTGTGTGATTGCCTATTAGGTGCTGATACTGAGCAAAGGGTTGGAGGGCCCTGTGGGACTGCATTGTGTCTGCCTTTCTCCCTTGTCCCCAGAAGCTAGTGTGGCCTGACGTCTCTGAGATGATATGTGGCTGCAATTTTTAGGTGAGGAAGGGACTTACTTGCTCAAGGTCACACAACTAGTGAGTGGCACAAGAGGAACTTGAACTTAGCTTTCTTGATTCTTAGCTCATTGAGCTTCACCTTCAGTTACACAAAGTTCAAAACAAAACAAAGTTTAATTTTTTAAGGGCCTATCTTATCTCTACTGTTGGTTTATTATTTATAATATCTCTTTTTTAAAAAGTGTACTTTTTGACTTAGAGTTAACAAAATAGATCTTTAATTAATCACAGTCTGCCATCAAACAATACTGTTCTACCTCACAGGTAGTAGAAGAGCCTCCCATCTTTTGTACTTTGGTTTTCATCTGTTTTAGTTCCATGTATGCTTTAAGCCCACAGTACATTGCTACTACTTTTGCTTAGAAAGTAGTCAATAATATTTTAGGAAAATTAAAAATAAGAAAAAAATGTCTTCTGTATTTGCCATTACTTTATCTGGGAAACTTCATTTCTTTATGTAGATCCAGGTTTCTTTCTGGTTTCCTATTCGTTCTACCTTTAACATTTCTTGTAACTCAGATCTGCTGGTAATAAATCCTCAGTTTTTGTTTGTCTGAAAAGTCTTTATTTTTTGAGAGTTATTTTTACTGAGTATAGAATTTTTTTTGAATACAGAATTGAGTTGACTTTCTTTTCTTTCAGTACGTTAAAAATATTATCTGATCTGCTAAGTTTCTGATGTAAAGTCTGCTGTAATTCTTCACTTTGTTCCTCTACACCTGATGTGTCCTTCTCTGACTGCCTTCAAGATTTTCTCTGTATCTTTGACTTTCAGCAGTTTGAATATGATGCACCTAGGTGTGTTGTTTTTTTTTTTAATGTGTTTGGAGGGGTCTTTTCCCTGCTTGATGTTCTCTGAGATTTTTGGTGATTTGATGTCTTTTATTATTTTTAGAAAATTCTTAGTCATATGTCTTTAAATATGTCTTCTGTCCTATTTCTCCCTCACCTCCTTCTGTGACTCCAGGTAATGTGTCATCATGCTCTGTTTTGGTCCTTCCCCCAACTCTTTTTCCTGTCAATTTGGATTACAGATGCTCCTCCACTTATGGTGGGGTTATGTCCCAATAAAACCACCGTAAGTTGAGAACATCGTAAGTCAAAAATACATTTTACCAGACATCATAGTTTAGCCTAGCCTGCCCTAAACATGCTCAGAACACTTACATTAGCCTACAGTTGGGCAAAATCTCCAACACAAAGCCTATTTCGTAATAAAGTGTCGAATATCTCGTGTAAGAATATGGTACCACATATCACTAGTCTGGGAAAAGATCAAGATTCAAAGCATGGTTTCTACTGAATGTGTATTGTTTTCACACCATGGTAAAGTTGAAACATTGTAAGTCAAACCATGTCAGAGACTGTCTATACTGACCTGTTTTCAAGTTTCGATTTTTCCCGTCAGCTGTGTCAAGCTGGCTGGGAAGCCTGCAGAGGCATTCTTCTTCTCTGTTGCAGTTGCTCATTTCTAGCCTCTCTCTTTGACTCTGCTTACGATTTCCATCTCACTCCTGAAATTCTCTGTTCATCATGTTCAGCTTTTCCACTACAGCCTTTAACATACTAATCATATTTGTGAATCATATTAATCTTAGTTATTTTAAATTCCCCACCAAGTTGTTCCAACATCTGGGTCATCTATGAGTCTGATTGTATTGTCTCTTGACAATATACTTTTTTTTTCTTTCTTTTTTTAATGTGTATGTATGTCTTACAATTTTTATATTGAATACCAGACATCATGTGTAGGACAAAAGAGACTGAAATAAATAACATCTATGCCTGGGCTTTCCTCTTCTGTTTCTAAGGGCTGTTAGTAGGGGAAGTTGAGTTCGGTTGGTAAGAAGTCAAGCTGGGCTGGGTTTTGTTGTTGGTATGATTACCTTCAGTGCACCAGTGCTCTCATGTTACCTTGAGCTTACGGTGGGAGCTGATTTGGCACAAGGTTTTTCTCAACATTCCAGTTCTACCGTCAGCCTTAGGCCTGCATGTGCACCGCAGGGAGGGTCTCCCCATGCCCTTGCCCTCTCCCTGCAGTAGATTGCTTTGTTTGTTACTTGGTGCTTGTTAGTGTGGGGTAGGGGGCAGGGGTGACTCTCTGTTGGCTTGGTCCAGCCTCAGACTGAGGCTGTGTCTCAGGGATAGAGCTTTCTCGGTGATCCTGCCCCTGCCCCAGTGGTAGGATACCTCTAATATTTGGGCCCTACATGATTTCCTGCCATTCCCTCAGGGTTGAAGTGTTCTTCTTTTCCCTTCCTCAGCTGCAGTGGGTCTTCACCCGTGTACCCTGGAAGCAACAAAGTTTCCTGCCCTTCACTTGTGGCTGAAGGCTTTTGATCCTCAGGAGAGAAGGGTCCAGGCAGGCTTCATGGCTTTCCCACGGCAGCAGCCACTCCTCCCTTCCAGGCCTGTGCTCCTAGGAAGGTTTCCTCAGTCTCCCTCCCTGCCCTGCCCTCGTGCTTTGTCATAAGCACCCGTGGAGGTCCCCAGAGAGAGCCAATGAATGAATACAAACTCCCTTTGTGTCTGTGACTCCCAGGGATCTAGATGATCTAGACTAGTTCCAGGCCACACCTGGCTTTTGACAACAGGTTAAAAATTTTTGCTGAATTCTTTCCCACTGCAGTTATTTCTCTCTATTATATCCTATATAGTAGAAATACTATATAATGGTGGCTACTGTGCATCTCTTCCCAACTCCAAGTTCAGTGACAGTGCCTTGGTAGCTTAAAATCGGCCATGGTGGGATATTTACAACACAGAAATCAGTAAGTGATATAAATCAGGGCTTTCCCCGACCCCCCGTCCCGCCCCGAGAGCCAATTGGTAAACATTTACTAGAACCCACTGTTTGGGGAAACCCCAGGAAGGTTGACCATGGAGATTGGTGCCTTTGGTGAGTGGCTCGGTGGCCTCTGGATGGGTTGAGCTCAGTGGCATCAGCGTGGCTGTGCTCGGGCCAGCTCCTGCTCAGGACAGTCCCCAGGCCACTGGCAGGGCGACTCACCCTGGGGAGGCCCCTCCATGCTGGAGGTGGTGTGGGTTCATGCTCCTGCCCTCCTTCTCCCCTCAGACCGCAGCCAGGACAGCACTGCCGTGGCGCTCTCAGACTCCAGCTCGACGCAGGACTTCTTTAACGAGCCCACCAGCTCACTGGAGGGCTCCCGGAAGCCCTTTGCAGAGAAGAGGCTGCCCACTCTCAGTTCCCAAGCAGGACCAACCAGTAAAGACGTTCCAGGGGCCACAGAGGAAAGAGGTATAAAGGTCTAACTCAGTGAATTAGAACTGCTTTGATGTCCTGTGGCAGTCTGAATAGAGCTGAAGACCATGGGCTCCAGAGTGGCCCAGGCACCTTGGTTGGGCAAGTTACTCACCTCTCTGGGCCTCTGTTGTTCTCCCTGTAGTATGGGAGTGACCCAATGCCCACCCCCAGGGTTGTGAGGGTTAGAGGAGCTATCTCCAGAGGGTGCTCACATGAGCCCAGTGCACCATGTGTGCTCAGTGATACTTGTCATTGTTGTTAAGACCCCCACGGCCCGGGGAAAGCTGTGTCCATGACATCAGTGTGCCCTATTTTTATTCTTCGTAAATGGTTATTTTAAAAGTCTTTGGATCCTAAATGTCACAAATGTGTTTTCTTTTTAGTCTGAATCACATCAGGCCTTCAGGAAAAATCTCCCTTATTTTGGCAGAGGACTCTGATCTGAGCCTGGAGTATGCCCAGCTCTCCTGGGGTCCCCAAGCCTCTTTGTGGAAATGAGTGGGCAGAGCCCCACATCTGGGCTTGCTGGGAGATTGCAGGCAGGCCAGGGCCTTACTGGTGCCACTCTAAGCTGTGGCTGGTCCACCGTGGACTTTGAAAGCTATCCCACTCTGACCAGGGCCAGGGCATACAGGTGCTTCACAAATAGCGATAACAACAACCCAGACCCATACTCAACTGTCCTGTGCCAGGCACTGCTTTAACTCATGTGGTCCTCCCAGCCACCCTAGGAAAAAAGCACTGTGACGGTTCCCATTTATAAGTGAAGAACCTGAAATTCAGAGAGAGTCAGGAATTTGCCCAAGGTTAGTCTGTACCCTTAATCACTGCCCCGTGCTGCCTTTCCAGGTGGGCTGGATGGATTGGGGGAGGGTTGGTGATAACCTACACATCTGGGGCCCAGGCCTAGCCCCAGGAAGTCACCTCACAGGCTCTGGATGGGAAAATTGAGTCTTGGGAGCTCACCTGTAGATGTGGCTGTGAGGCCAGAGCCATTCGCACTAGGGAAGGCCTCTCCCAGCTCTCTGCCAGCTTCCCCTGGCTGGCCTTAGAAGGAGATGAGGCCACATTCCCTACAGGTTGGAGAAGGTATCCCCTAATGGAATATACCAGGTAAGAGGGCACAGGATGGGGGACTTACCAGGTGGATTTACCTGTACCTGGTCCCACTGAAAGATGAGGCCACCACCCCACTTTCTCACCAGGTAGTCATTATGCTATCCCCAGCCAGTGTTGACACCCTGTAACTGATGTAAGCAACACTGTAGGAAGTTTGAAATGGGAAGGAAAAAAGTAACTTACACTCTTAACACTCTAATACAGCATTTCCAGTCTTAAAAATAAGATGATTTTTACTACTGGACAGGTGAGACCTACCATCTATGCTCTGAGGCCTATCAAGCAGTGAGCTGCTGTGGGTGCTGCTGGCTCGTCATGGGCCCCTCTCCGCCTTCCGTGGGATGGGGGATGTGGGTGTGGGGGTATTGAGCAGAAAGCAGGCTGCCTTTAGTCTGGCCTAACCTGTGGAGGCCTTTCTAGACTCACAAGGGGGAGCCTCCTGCCTCTTCTGTCCTTCCATTAGAGCCGATGGTTTAAGCAGACCATGTGCAGGCCATTGGTGAAGAAATTTCAGGTACAACCAAAGGTCACCACAGTAGCTGGTAGGCTTGAAGTGAGGCCTCTTGCTTCCATGGGCATCCTCCTCCCCTCTAAGTCCGGCTTTTCCTGGTAACCACAGTGGTGAAGTTGATGAAATTCCTGTCGGGAGAGTAGATGTAGCAGGGAAAGCAGGGAATGCCTCCTGAGCCTTTGCCCAGCAGACAGGGCCCAGAGCAGTTTGTTCCTTTAGGCCTGGCCTTGGTCAGTGGTCTTTGATCTCCGACACATGCTCCCCTGGGCTCCCAGTGGGCAGTAGCCCAGCCACTGTAGTCTCCAGGACTCGAGCAGCTTTCAGCCTCCCTGATGAAAGCCAGGGCTGCGGTGCCCAGGCCAGCACTGAGTGTGGCCTGTGTGTGCCACACGCCTCGCCCTCTAGGCACACCCTCACAGGCGGTCCTGCCGCCAGCCTGCTGCTTCCTCCACCGTCAATGCCGTAGGTGCAGGCCTGTGCTTGTGCAGTTTGTGTCTGTTATCAAGCAGCAAGGCATAACAGGTCTGCACCAGGTACTGGGTGCTGTGGGGAAGCAGGGACAGATGTGACAGCCACCTCCTACCTGGCCTGCTCTCGTCTAGCAGGCTCTGGCTGTCATGCTTCCCTCCTTTAATTCTCCGGAGGCTTTCTCTACACTGGCCTGTACTGAGGTGTCTTGAGAAAGAGGCTTTCCTAGAAGTGACTGTTGGAGCTAGCTGAAGCTCACCTTTGCTGGGGTCAGAGCTTCAAAAAAATGTCTAAAGTATGAAGGTAACAACAATAAAGACTTATTTTTTTTAACGTAAAAAGTTACCCACAGTTTCCCCACTTAAACACAAGCCCACTGTGTTATATGGTTCTGAGGGCAACAGGGTAAAGTCCAAAGCAGTCGACAACCACCTGTGTGTTCCATGCAGTGGACACTAGGCCTGCCAGCCTGTAGCCACACCTGCCCCCTTCCTGGTCAAGTAGAGGCCTAGTGATGGTGCCTGTGTGCCACGTGCAGGGCATTGTGACAAGCAGATGTGTGGGAGGAGGCAGCCCTGGAGGCAGTTGGCCAGCCTGAGGGGCCCAGCTTTCTGCCCGACCCGCCTGGGTTCCTTTCCCTGGATACAATGTCCTTCTCCCTCCCCTGCTTTTTTGTCAGAAATGCCAACAGGGCCACACAGTGCTTTCCAGGCAGGATGTCCAACACCCTCACTAGGCTCTTGTCTCAGGCCAGTGGAGTTTGGGTGAGAGGATCTCAGAAGTCAAGAGAGGACGACGTGAGGTCTCTGTCAGGGCAGATTTTGGCTTGGACCTCTCAGCTGTTCACATCTCTCCAAGATATGGGTAAGGCTCTTCCATAAGGAGGCCCCTGAATTCAGTGGGCCATCGGTACACATCAGTCCAAAGGCTCAGCTGGAGGCAGGTCTGTGCCCCATGCTCCTAAGATCTCAATGGGCTGACATGGATCAGATGGCTCCTGTGCTCTGCTGGCCTTGGCACATGCTCCGAGGGCATTCCAAACCAGGGCTCATTGCCAGCAGCAGGCACTGGCCTGGGCCGGAGCAGCGAGAGCACACATCTTACTTGCCTTCTGTTGGTAGAAGGAGGCCTTTTCATCTTCATGCTGCTAGTGTTATAATTGGATGTCCTGCCTGGAAAGCACTGTGTGGCCTTGTTGGCATTTCTGACAACAAGAAGGCGGGGGAGAGAGAAGGACATTGTGTCCAGGGAAAGGAGCAACAGTGGAGAGGCAGGGAGCCCGAGGGAGAGTGGCAGAGGGAGGGAGAGCTGGCCAGACTGATGGCAGGTGGCTAAGGGAGCACAGGGAATGACTACTCAGATTCTTTTCTCAATAGGAAGAGCAATCGTGGGCAAGCTTGCCACACACCTGATGTCTGCATTGTCAGGCTTGGACTTGGTATGAGGGGAACTTGGGACCTTAGTCCTTGCCCACTGGGCCTTGCCTCAGCAGGCTCCAGCTGCCTCTAGGCCACTACTGCAGTAGGGAGAGGGCTGTCAGGGGTTCAGCCCACAGAGCAGACTGCCTTAGGAGTTGGTGAACCAGGCACAGTGGTTCGCACCTGTAATCACAGCACTTTGGGAGGCTGAGGCGGAGAATCGCTTGAGGCCAGGAGTTTGAGTCCAGCCTGGGCAACATAGCAAGACCCTGTCTCTATAAAAAAATAGAAAAATTAGCCAGGCATGGCGGTGTGCACCTGTAGTCACAGCAACTCAGGAGGCTGAGAGGTAGGAGGATCGCTTGAGCCCAGGAGTTCAAGGTTACAGTGAGTTATATTTGCACGAGTGCGCTCCAGCCTAGGCAACAGAGAGAGACCCTGTCTCTAAAAAAAATAAAAAATTTTAAAAAGAACTGGTGATGCTTCTCTGGCCTGCTTCAGACAGTCTGTGCAGGGTGTGCCAAACTCCTGGGTGCCTAAAAAACCATGGGCCACAGGCCACCTTGTCCTTATCCCTTGTCCCTCACCCCTTCCTTCCATCCCTCCCAGGCCAGACAGCCTCCTTCTGTAGCCAAGGAACCTGTACTTCAGGGACTGACCCAAATCACCCAGCCTGCTGTCATCATCTTGGGGCCAGCCCTGCAGCCCCCACCATCCAGCCTGGGTTCTCCTGTGCTGCCCAGCTCTGCAGTCCCTGGTAGAGCAGGGCAGGGTGTTCAGGTGCTGGGCTTGTCAGGTGGGGTCCTGTGTGTGAGCAGTTGGCTCACCTGCAGCAGCAGCCCCGGAGGGATGTCAGGCAGGCTGTGGGCTGAGGCACTGAGTGGTGGAGCAGGTATGGCACTTTGTGAGCCCTTTCTGGCTGTTTTTTTCAGTGGTGGTCATGATGACACCTGCCCTTTGTGGGCTGCTTCCCCATACACCAGCCCCAGAGGTGGGAGAGCCTGTGCTGCCATTCAGAGGGGAAGACCCAGAGCCCAGCTCATCGCCTCTACTTTCTATAGCCTCTGGGCCCCTCTGCTGCATGCCAGCTGGGACATCCTGTTTCACAGAGCAAGAGGCCTTAGTCTGGGCAGAGCCAGCACTGAGCCTTGCACCTACCACTGCTGTGTCCAGCACCCATCCAGCAAGGGCACCAACCCAGCTGTTCTGGTCACCTTGCCAAGGTGACTCCATCACTGGTGGTGGACCACTGCAGGGCCAAGGTGACTTTCTTTTCCTTCTTCTTAACTGTAGGAAAAACCGAGGAGTCCTTGGAGAGTACAGAAGGCTTCCGGGCCACAGAGCAAGGTGGCCAGAAGCCTGCTGCAGATCTCCCAGCCACTGCTTGCATCCCCGTCAAGCCCCTGGCATCTGCACCTGCCTTCTGGGATGGGAGGAAGAGAGGGGACCCCTTGGGGGAGCCAGTGGCCTTTCCTCAGGGACTGCCAGCTGGTGCTGAGGAGCAGCGGCAGTTCCTCACGGAGCAGTGCATCGCCTCCTTCCGCCTGTGCCTGAGCCGCTTCCCCCAGCACTATAAGAGTCTCTACCGGCTGGCCTTCCTCTACACCTACAGCAAGACCCACCGGGTGAGTGGGCGGCCCAGCCATGCAGCTGGGGAAAGGGCTTGGATCTTCTCCCCAGGGCAGGCAGGCAGGCAGGCGTCTTTGAAGGTTGGTGGGCAAAACCAAGGCAGATTGAGCACCATGGTAGCAGTGCATGGGAGGGGTGGGCGAGAAAGCTGGGAGAGGCAGGGCAAGGAGTGGGCCAGCTTGCCAGGGGAGGGGGCCAGGGCTAAGGTCTCAGCCAGGGGTGGAGGGAAGCGTGGGTATGGGGGACCTCACAGGCTCAGAGACAGACTGTGGGTGAGGGATGAGGGCCCCCGGGCTCGGCTGCTCTTCCCTGTGAGGGCCACACAGCGACTCACACTCCAGTATCAGGCTCCCTGCCGCAGGTCAGCCATCATCTCAGCACCCGGCAGGCACATCCTCCAGGTGCCCGAGGGGCCCTGCCTGTTCTGTCTCCCAGCCTTGCTTGCCCCAGGCCCCATCCCTCTGGCTGCATCTTGCAGAGGCCTCCTGCCATACCCTACCCTGGGCTCTTCTCTCTGGTACAGCTGCCAGAACCATCTTCACAGCCACTGCTTCATGGGGGTCGGGTGCTGACAGACTAGACTCTTCCATCTCTTTTTGGAAAGCAGATGATACAGCGATTCTTAACTGCTGTGCCCCAGGCTGAAGAGCCTCCAGGGGCTTCCCAGCCAGACCTCTCTGCTGGCATCTGTGGAGGGAATGTGGCCTGTGCAGGGCCTAAAACAGGGTGACTTTCTTTTCCTTCAGCCACTCCTCACTAACCTAGGAGGTGCTGGTGAGATGGTGTCCTGGTTGTGGTGGCTGCCCCATGGAGCTACATTCTAAGGGGAGAGCAGATTTTAAAACATGCAAATGAGGAAACAAAGCAGGTCTCATTGTGATCAATACTACAGAGAAGATAACAGGATGCCCAGAGGGTTGGTGGTGCTCCTGTGGCTCCGTGAAGACACTTTTTATGCTGAGACCTGTGTGAGTTGGGGTGGGGGCAGTAACAGCAGGCTGGAGGAGAGGGAGGGTGCCCAGACAGGGCAGGCAACCCAGGACAGTTGCTGTCCTGGGTGAGCATTGGTGCAGGAGGGCCGGGGGTGGGGGCAGGGCGAGCAGGGGTGGCCACTGGGGTCTGGCTGTGAGACTCAGTGAGATCCTCCTCCCAGAGGTTCCCTTCTGGTCCCCCCACAACCTTCTCTGTGGAATGTTTGAAGAACCAGGAAGGGCAGTTGGCTGGAGAGATGGGCCCTGGCTTGGTACTGGTTATGTGCAGGAAGTTCTTACTTCACAAGAAAGTAAGTGCCCTGTCCCTGCAGTAACTGGCACGCTCACATGGCTTGGTTAATTTCCTCAGAGCGTAGCAGGTGGAGCAGGCCTGGGGAGGGAGGAGATCTCGTCCAGGGCTTGGTCTCTGGTTCGAGGCGAGGTGTATGCCAGTAAACAATAGCCAGCTCTGGCTTCCCTGGTTGCCTGCTTCCTGTTCCTGCTGCTGGCACCACACCAGAGCCTGTCTCCCTCACTGCCCAGCCTGCACTTGGCAGTGGACCTTACCTCTGTGCCCCAGGCTCTCTGCACCCAGGCGGACGTGGGTTTTAGTAAACCCCAACCAGCATATGTCCTGACTGTTGAAGCAGTCTTCAGGCCTGAGGGGCAACAGCTGATGTGTATCCCCCATCCCGGGCCCACCATTGCTTTGGGAACTTTCCCTCTTCCTTCTTTTGCGAGTACAGAGGCCACTGCAAGAGCCCTCACACGTCTCAGTCAAGCGGGGGATGGGGACTAGTAACCATTGTCTTGTCCTCCCCTATCTTGGGTGTCCCACCGTTCAGACGCTCCGTGAGCAGCCATGCAGCTCCCTCCAGCTGTAGTCAGCTCTGACGAGCACCTGGCACTCCCCGGTGCTGAGCTCAGAAGCTCAGACCCTTCCCCCATGCTGTTGTAGGGTACCTTCTCCAGAAGCAGATGCTGAGATGGAATTTGGGGTGCAAAATGTTTATTAGAGGTTGGCACCTGCAGAAGGGAGGGGAAAGGTGCAGGACTGGGTGGGAGGAGAATTGTGCTGCAGTGCCAGCCCCAGCCACCTAGCCTCTGCTTCCCCAGTAAACAGCCTTATTTTGAGCTCGAAGGAGTCAGTGCAGGTAAAGTGTTTAGCATAGTGCCAGGCACAGAATGCTGTCATTACAACCTGTCCTCTCTCTTGATAGCTTTTTAAAAGTAGAAAACAGTAATTATGTCAAAATTAAAGGAAAGTTTTGAGAGGGATAAGCACAATTCTGCCACCCTAAAACAAAACTATCTCGTGTCTGGTACAGGTTGAGTATCCTTTATATGAAATGCTTGAGACCAGAAGTGTTTCGGATTTGGCCTTTTTTTTTTTTCTTTTAATAGTTGCATTATACTTACCAGTTGAGCATCCCTAAGCCAAAAATTGGAACTCTGTCATGTCAGTGCTCAAAAAGTTTCAGATTTTGGAGCATTTTGGATTTTGGATATTTGGATTTGGGATGCCCAACCTGTATTCCCTCCCAGTTCTTGTGCGCATGCACCATTGATTGTGTGCTTTTGAGGCATCAAGTGCTTCAGGTCCCAGAGGTGGGGATCATGTCCCCTCCACTGCACATCTGGGAACCCAGGCTCAGGGTCATATAGGGCTGAGTGCCCCATTGCACCACTGTCCCACACACACTGTTAAGAGTGTCCACACTCATGGTTTTCCATTTTGCTCTTTCCATGAATGTCCCCCAGGTTATTTTTTCACTTTGTGATGGTCAGTGGGGTGGGTGGACCCAGTTGGGTAGGTGGAAGCTGCCTTGGGCTGTCTGCACCGTTGATGGCACTGTCTCCAAACAACCCCCCACAGCTGTCACACTCAGTTTCTGCTGGCTGTTGAGTTGGCTGTGTCCCAGGTTGGTCACTGTTTTGGATGGATGTTGGTTGATCTGAGTAGCCCCCTTAGTCCGTTTGAATGGAACCTGTCCCACTTCACCTGCAGACCCACCTTTGCCGAGGCAGCTCCTACAGTGCCATCAGTGCCCACGTGTTCTCAGGCGCTCTGAGCACCCTAGACCCTGACTGTGCCCTTTGGCATCCCTGGCCCTGTGTCCTTCATCCCTTGGACTCCTACTGGCACCATGTTTCAAGGACGTTCCTAGCTCCATTGAACCTGAGTTAAACCTCTCCTGCAGACCAATTAGCTCCTGTGCTGCCATGCGCTGTTCCGAGCCGGCCTGGTGTCAGCTTCCAGGCAGTCAGCTCATCCACAGTCTCGGGGGACACATCTGCGGGGACCGACTACTGCTGTCGCTATAATGCTGAACCATTAATTGCAACTTCAACACTTTTGAACAACCTTCTTGTAAAACTTGCCCGTAATTTTCAGCAACCCACTTCTTGAATGCCAGTGGATTTGGTGTCTTTTCAGTCCTTCCGAGTCAGTCGCGGACTGAGTGTCCGAGTCTCTGTCTTCAGAGGGGCCCCAGAGCCTTCGGAGCTATGTGGTTTGATCTGTACCCCTTTGACTTCTAGGTGCCGGTGAGTTCCAGCCTGCCCATAGTCAGCCGCTTGCAAAGAAACTGCCTTCAGGGCACATGCCACTTGCTTAACTGTAGGCAGCCGGGCTTTTTGGTGACGGGGAGAGAAGGTGGGCTCTGAAGCTGGCCTCACCTGGGTTCAGATCCTAGGTCTGTGTGGGAACTCTCAGAGGCCCAGGGCTCTTCTCTGATAAATGGGAATGATGGTGATATGAACATAGCATTATTGTGATAACAAGATGAAGGATGGGGTGCCAGGGCAGTGCCCAACACACCACTTACCACCCTGCGCTAACAGTCCTTCCCTCCCCTCTAGTCAGGCCCATTTCCTTGGTGTCAGCATCTCCATGGCTCCTTGCCCCTTTACCAGGCCTTCTGAGGGCTCCCTGCCTGGGGCACAGTGGCCAAGGGTCTGCCCTGAGGAACTCTTGATACCTGTCTGAGGCCAACCTCCCACCCAAGGTTGGCTACATCTAGGCGCCCCCTGGCTCCTCAAGGCAGGCCTCCTGCTGACCTGCACACCCTGCACTTAGATAGGGAAGATCACTTATGCCGACAGCCACAGGGGCCTCATTCCAGTTCATTGTATCATCTACAATCTCCAGGGTCATAGTCTTTGCCAGGATTTTGGGCCCTGAGCTGTCAGTCCACACTCAAAATTCTGGCCCCTTGAGCCCATATGGGCAGCCCAGGGGAGAGTACATGATATTGGGATGCCTCTCATTGTGAGGGCTCCGACCTTCACTGATGGGATTCAGGAAGAAGGCCAAGGCATGGGCACCCCTGTCCTGCTCTCCTGGTTGCCTCCTGCTCAGCTGGGAGCTGAGCCCCTTTACCTCCTGCAGCTCCTGCTGTAAGAGTCCGGGGCAGGGGGGTTATAAGATGGTCCCTGGAGACAAACAGTCTTAAAAAAGAACAAACTTGGAGAACTCTTACTTTCCAATTTTAAAACTTACTACAAATTCACAGTAATCAAGACAGTGTGGGATATTACTCAGCATTAGAAAGGAAGGAAATCCCGTCACATGGGACAACATGGCTGAGACTTGAGGATATGATGCTAAGTGAAATAGCCAGTCATAAAAAGAGGAATACTATGTGAGTCCACTTACTTGAGGTATGAGAGGAGAGCCTGGCTGCACTGGCCCCATCACACCCCACTTCTTTGGCCCAGGGCCTGTGTGGGATGAGCCCAGGCCCTGGGTTTGGTTAGAGGATGACTTCTGCCGGGAGGGCACCAAGGTACGGTGTGCTCAGCTGTGGGACATAAAAGTGGCCCTCACCACAAAATGGTGCTGTGCCCAGTGTCCCCACATGGATGTCCTGGGCTGCTGCAGATTCCAGCCAGCCAGGTTCTCATCAAGCTTTATTTGGTGTAGTTTACAAAATGAGAACTTGATAATTTTTTCAACTTAGGAATCTTGTTTATGCATTTCAAAGTCTGTCTGCCACATGGTTTGAAGATTCTGCTGAGCTTTTGGGGGCCATAGAAGGTAGGACAAGTTGCCCCCATAATAGCCAGTGCTTTTCTGGTCATCTCCCCCACAAAGAGATGCACATTCCAGCAGTTTGAATAAGTTTGAGCAGTCTGTCAGCACCTTTTTTTTTTTGGGGGATGGGGTCTTGTTCTGTTGCTCAGACTAGAGTGCAGTGGCTCATCATAGCTCACTGCAACCTCAGACTCCTGGGCTCAAGCGATCCTCCTGCCCCAGCCTATTGAGTGGCTGGGACTAGAGGCGCGCACCACCATGCCTGGCTAATTTTTCTGTTATTTGTAGAGACAGGGTCTTGCCATGTTGCTTAGGCAGGTCTTGAACTCCTGGCCTCAAGCAATCCTCCTGCCTCAGCCTCCCAAAGTGCTGGGATTACAGGCATGAGCCACCATGCCCAGCCTTCTGCCTACTTTCTTTACACACACACACACACACATACACACACACACATGTTTATGCACATACTTCTTTGGTTCTGCTTCGCAGGTACTCATAAAGTCTTCGGTTACATGACTTGTAATGACCACACGGTATTCTCTCAGGGGGACAGGCCACAGCTATTTCACCAATTCCTTATATTTAGCTTTTTCCAAACATGGAAATTCTAATCATAATTTTTTATTATTAGAAGGATCCAGAGTTGTTGGCTTTAAGTCTGCCAGGCCCAGGTTTGGGGGCATTCATGTCCTCGCCTGGTGGGCATAGAGGTGTCCTGCACTGCTGAGGTGAGTCTGTAGCCCTAAGATGAACTCACGTGTCCTAAGCTGTGGATGTCCCCAGCAGCCCACAAGGGTCTCTCCTCAGCAGGTAGCCACACATTCTCCTTCCTTTGGCCATGGAGCCCTTCACTCCAAGGCCCCCAGCAGTTCCCCTTATCGTGGGGGCCGGGGTCACGGGTGGTCCACAGGCTGCAGAGGGCCTTCTGGCCAAGCCCTGCACCCACTTCTGATTCCTCCCTTTGTCATGGAACCCATGAGCACCATCCCTGTCCCCAAGCCAACTCCTGAGGTGTGGCTGGGTGAAGGACTGAGCACAGCTGAGGTCCACAGCCACCTTCCTGGCAGCTGCCACATGTGCTGGGCAGTAGGCTGCCCTGCAGACCCCAGTGGTCTTGCAAAGAGGCTGGTGCTCCTCCAGGATCCCTGCCAAGCAGTTTGCACACTCAAGAGTCACCACCTAGGAGTTGTGGAGCCTGGCCTCTCTGAGCCCTACTCTCTCTCCCTTGTGGATTTGTGAAAGAGAGTAGTTAAAAAATGAGTGGACCATTGTCTTTGGTTGTGGCAGGGAGACAGCTCCTGAGGGGCAGAGACCCTGGGGTGGGCACAGGCAGAATACATACTTGAAGCCACCTATACAATAGTGGCAGATGGTGCTTGGGTCAGGACTGCCTTCCGGCTTTGCACATCTTGGGACAGCAGGTGACCCCAGGAGGCAGTAGCCATTTTCTGTCTCCGGCCATCAGCAGGCATGACCAAGCTCCCACTACGTGCAGAGTCCTTGGAAGACCACAGTTACAGAAGCAAGCCACCTTACCCCGAGCCTTTTTGCTTCCTGTGTGTAGGGGAAAGAAGCCTGGGGGACCCCCAGGAGCTGTGACAGTCAGCCTGTGTGTTGTATTAAAGCATTCAGTGGTGCCGGTGTGAGTTGGTGGGCAGAGGCTGGGGCAGAGATACGGCTTGAGGGCATGGACTGCTGCTTAGCTAGCCCTGCAAAGCCTAACACCAGGCACCCAGGCCCGAGCAGCTGCACTCAGATCCCAGGCCCTGTTGCCCTCCTTCATGAGCCTGTTCCTGCTTTCAGACTCTTGTCCACAGGAGGCCCCTACCTCTTTCTCCCAGACACCTGAGCTGCGGCCTCCCCTCCCCCTCATCTCCTGCTGGCCCCTTCCTATCTATGCACCTCAGACTGTCCTGTTAGCCTGATGTATTCTTCCTTCCCATTTCCAAAAGCTCAAACTCTGTTCATCTTCCTTTTGTTCTTCCCACAAATATTTATTGTGCATTTTCTGTGGGCTCCAAACTGGTCTAGCCCCAAGGAGCCATGAATGAACAAGTCAGACTGTGTCCCTGCCTTCATGAGATTGACAGAGACGTGGGGGCAGATGGCAAACCCATCTGCGAGTCAGTGAAAAGGCTATGTAAGGTGACCATAGGGTTGTGGAGCAGTATTATGGGGGGCCATCTGGGGGTCAGGTGAGATGGCACCAGGTCAGGAGACCTGCAGGGACCAAGGTGGGAGCAGCGGCAAGTGTGGCTGGAGCGTGGTGCCCAAGGGGAGTGGGGAGGAGATGAGCTAATGTGTGGGCAGGTAGACTGACTCATGGAACCAGCCGTTGCTCTGAGGGAGGTGCAGCCCAAAGGCCTCTGAGCAGGGGAGTCAGAAGTTCCCTCTGCCTTCTGCCAGGGAGCAGGGATGGTCCAGACGGTGGGCAGGGGAGGACCTTGAGGTGCCCATATGCTTCTGGGATTCCTCCCCCTGCCAAGATCTCTTCAGGACTCCTCAGTCTCCATGTGCCCTCTGTCAGAGCAGGGTCTGCACATAAGCCTCAGGGCCCCTGGAGCCAAGGAAGATGTGTACCACTATCTGGTGAGTGGCTCCATGGGGTTCTTCCCATTCCCAGAGGCACCAGTGAGCCAGGGGCTCTGGGCCAGTGATATGGTGACAGGTTGCACGAAGCCTGAGAGAGGGCTAGCTGTGGCACCTGCCCCTGGTGGCCAGCTCAGTGTCCAGCACAGCATGTGCCAGATAGACTTGTAAGGTCACTTGCCCACCTATGGTGGACAGGTGGGGGGCAGGGGAAGAGCCCAGGCCTTGGAGTCCCTCCAGCCTGCACCAGAGTGCAAGGCTGTCTGCCACTTCCTGGCTGTAGGACCTTGGGCAAGCTCTTGAATCTCTCCAAGCCTCAGTTTCCTCATTGGTAAACTGGCGATTATGTGTGATGAGGAGTCATGGCGCTGTGCACAGCTTGGGCGGTGTTATGTTGCCTCACTACACTGCGAAGTTGCAGGGCAGGCTGTATGCTACAGGTGTGCCATGTGGGTCAGGTCCCCCTGCCCCTTGTAGAGGCCCAGCAAGGGCCTAACACAGTCTCTGCCCCCTCCCCAATCCTGCCTGCCTGGCACCCACAATTGCCCAGGCAGGTCTCTACCCTGTCCGCTCCCATCTGAGGCCTTAGACGTGAGTTAGCTGAGGGCTCCCATGAGCCGTCTGGACACTTTGTGCCTTAGCCATTGATTGGCTCTCTTTCTCTGGCAGACCTGGGAGATAGCTGGAGAAATGTGCTATCCACCATGCACGGTGGCCAAGTCTGCAGGAGGCTAATTTATAATCCAGGTCAAGTTTGGCAGGCCAGTGCTTTCTGCACTCTTTGCAAGTGCCCCAGAAATCTCTCCTGCTGCCTCCTCCCTCTCTGGTCCATGTGGGGGAAGGACTGGCTTGGTGCAGGTGTCATTGGAGAAGGAGGCTACAGAGTGGTGGAAAACCAAGCCATAGAGGAATGTGCATTCCCATCCCATGGGCACAGGGCCTGCAATGTGGTCCCCAGGCAGGGAAGCAGAGGCTTTCCAACTCTCTCCACCCTGGCCCTGGGGCTGCTTTCTCTCCTGTCCTAGCCAGAAGGAAGTCTTTGTTGGGGCTTTATTTTCTTGGTGTTCTTAGGAAAATGATGGCTACTATGGAGCTGCTTCTTCAAGCCAGGTTCTCCCACCTCCTCACCCTGCCCTGAACTGCTACTACTTAAAGAGGTCACCTGGACACTTCCCGTAAGTCCCCAAGGAGCCCCAAAAGCAGCTTTGGGGTCCTGGCCCTGGGGTAACTTATCAGGTCTCCTGTGTACCCCTAGACCCATTCCCTAGGTCTCATGGGGTCACTTGGCTGGAGGAGATGTTTGCCACAGCATTGAGCCCGGGGACCCTAGAAGAGGGGAAGGGTGTGCACAGACTCAGACCCTGGGTGGCCTGCCCCTGCTCTGGGCCTCACATTCATGGTCGGAGCGGTTCCTCCCTGCCTCCCAGCCCCCAGCTCCCCATGGGCCCCACAGGCGGCTACATATGATCCCCTCCAACCCCTTGGCTGGGCCCCAGCTGGCCCGCTTGTCTGGGCTTTTGCTTCCGTGAGTCCCCCAGCCTCATAACAGCCTTGTGCAAACCACAGCCCGGGTAGGAGCCTCCCTGACCTTCTCAGACTGGGTCAGAGGTAGGTCTCCTTTGTGCCCTACCTCCATGGTCAGGTGGGCTCATCTGTGTATTAGAAGTGCAGGTGATGGTCTCCTGACCCACATCCCCTTCTGTGAGTCCAGCCGTGGCTGATTAGACCAGTGGTGGGCACCTGCCTGGGCTGAGCCTCTCGAATCTCCCTTGGGAGAGACTTTGAACCAAGTGTCACTGAGACTAAGTGCTCATGGCTGGGCACTGATGCGGGTCGTGAGCATCTCTGCTGGGCTGCCTGGGCCTTCCTCTTAGAGCCCTGATGAGCTTGCTTGAGGTAGTCTTGGATTTTATTTCTTTTAATCAAGCACACCTGGACCTCCCCCCTTCCCCACTCTGTGCTCAGTCTCTCTGCTGCTGACCCTCCCTCCTGGGACCCACTGTGGAGTGGGAACATGTGGCCTACTGGCAGGGTCAGGTGTGGAGACTTGTAGCCAGCCTCAGAAGACTTCTGGACGTGGTGGCCTGGGTCTGAAACCTGGCTGCTGGGCATTGCCAGGGACATTTGAATGTGAACTACAAGTTGTTCCTTCTAGGGTGCTGGAGCTTAAAAATTGAAGTCTGGGACTGGGTATTTTACTCTTTTCCAGGAGTGTGGAGCAGAGTGGCCTCTGTGCTCCTGATTTGGGGACCTGGCTTGAGGGTCTGAGGACTCTGGCTGCCCAGGTAACCCCCCTCTGCCTGCTTCTCCTTCCCCTCAGGTAGGTGCAGGCATGGGGTCCCTAGCAGGCAGGAAGCCCCATCTGCTCACCAAGAATGGCTGTGGCCATCGGTGCCTGAGGCCCTAGAAAGGCCTGTGAATGATGGAGGGAAAAAGTACCTCAGCAGACTGCAGCTGCAGCGGGGCCCCCTGACAGCAGCTGAGCCTCAGCAGGAGAGGAATTGCTACTTGGGTCTCCTCTCGCTAATTCAGTTGGAGCCCTCCTGCTCCTGATCTTGGCAAGTCAGACAAGTGTCCAACCAGGTGTCTAGGCCCAAGGTGGGCTCTGAGCAAGAGAGCAGCAAGCCTCCTGCGCGTGGCTGCAGGGTCCTGCCTGGTGCTGGGGAGCAGTCCTCAGTCCCCACAGCAGCCTGGGGTTGTGGCCCTCTGTGCAGAGACAGGAGTGGGAGCTCAGAGGCAGGCCTGCCTGCGTGGACCCTACAGCCAGCAAGCAGGGAGCTGGGGTTTGCACTTTTTCCTCACATGGTAATGAGGGGAATGGTTCATTACGTTTACCCTGGCCGGGGGTGAGCAAAATTGGAGCAGGTAGGACAGGCTTGCAGGCCAGGAAGTGAGGGCGTTAAGAGCAGCTGGGATGTGAGGCGATGAAGTCCTAGGCCCAGGGCTGGGGAAGGCAAGCAAGGGACCTGAGGGGGAGGAGAGGACAGATTGGCCAGGGAGGATAGGTGCTGTGGAAAGGGTTCAGCCCTGGGTGCCAGGCCCAGCTCTGCCTGCTGCCGGCCCCTCCCATGTAGGGCAGCACTGCCCTGAGGTGGGGTGAGATGGCCTGTGCAGGGTGCTTAGCCACCGTGGTGAAGACCAGAGAGGGGAGGGTGGCTGGCCAGGCAGCTGGTGGAGAGGGTCTGCTCTCCGGGCCAGTGAGAAGGCTGAGGCAGCCAGGCCCATGCCTACCCTCTTCCCCTACACCACAGTCCCCCGGGCTTGGATTCCACCAGGAAGCCCCGTTGCCCAGACAGCACCAGCCTGAGCACTGTGGCCAGAGCCCAGCCTTCCGAGCCTGAGGCAGCCGTACCACTGGCCACAAGTAAGGAGCACTGCTGATTCCTGACAATAAGTCAGGGCTGCTGTTTGGGGTAGGGGGGTCCCCCTGACAGAAGGTGGGCACAGGGTCCACATGGCACTCTGCAGGGTTGGTCAGGCAAGAGGTCCCTGTCAGTGCCCGCCTTGGGCATTCTGAGGCCATTTCCTAAGTCAGCTGTGCTGGGCAAGAGATCAGTTCCGGAAATGTATCCCACAGCCTGATGATCAAAGCCCACAACCAGAGCTGCCTGGAGCTACGGGATCGATGTCTGCAGGAGCTGCTGCTCATCGCGGTTTGTCAGTGCAGCCAGGAAGGAGGAGGCCGCCTGCCTTCCCCGTGGGTGCCCTAAACAGCCCACACGCTCACTTCCAACCTACTTCTTGTTTCCCCAGAACCTCCAGTGGGCCCGCGACGTGTTGCTAGGCAGCAGTCTCCCATGGCAACAACTGCAGCACATGCCGGCACAGGGGCTCTTCTGCGAGAGGAACAAGACCAATTTCTTCAACGTGAGTACTTTGCCTTGTTGATTTCTGAGGCTGCTTGCTGCCGCTGCTTTTCACTGAAGGTGCACAAATCGACCCCCGGGGTGGGCGTTCCCAGGACCCTCAGAGGCCAGGCAGGGTGGTACATTCGAGAGTTCACCAGGCTCGGGCGTGGGGGCGTGGGGCTATGCTTGCTGAGTGACTTCTGGCAAGTTGCTGCCCCTTCCAGGCACCAGTTTGCCCATCTGTGGGGAGAGGTGTGGACAAGCTCAGTCTGTTCTGTGAAGCCCCAGGTGTTCCAGGGCCATGCAGGCAGTGGTGAGAGGGGCTCCAGGCCCATGGAGCAACTCCTCCCGCCCCTCTGTGGCCTTGGACACCTAGGACATTCTGACTAAAGCCAGCTCGGCTGCTTAAAAAACAATGAGTTTGGCCAATGCTGGGCTTTCAGTGCCTGTTCAGACCTGATATTCTGTGTGGGGTGGAGACTCACTCCTTGAGCAGGATGTGGCCCATCACCTAGGCCTGTCTGCCTCCTGTCCCTAAGGCTTGCATCTGCCCCTCCTTGATACCCCACCTGGGCCCAGCCCTCCTTCATTTGCTCTGCCCTGCACAGAGACAGCTGTCCCCTCACTTCCCTCTACCTCCAAGTCCTCATCTGTCCTCCACCGCCCCTCCCAGCACGATCAGCTTCCAGCTGGGTGGCTTTGGCAAGTCACACAGCTCCTCTGAGCTTTGGTCTCTTCTGTATTTTTCCTAATTCCCTGTTACTCATAGAGAATCTAAAGGGTGTGGTTGACCTGAACAGGAGCTGAGGAGGATAGGTCTCGGCTCTGGAGGGGTGTGACAAAGGCCAGTTCTCAGGGTGCGTGGGCAGGCAGGTCCCCACTGAGAGCTGGCCAGCAGATGGCAGTGTCTGGGGCGGTGGCGCCTCCCCTTTCCAGGCTGTGATCTTCTGGGTGCAGGGTGGGGGTTCCAGAGCCTGGGAGCCCTGCATCTGCCTGCCCTCTCTCTGTTGGTGTTTTATAGACAAGTGATAGGTGTCACTGGTAATCAATCTACATAGTACTAAGGGATTTGCCATGAAAGAGAGGTGCCCTCCCACCGCCACGCCCAGGCCACAGCCCTTCCCCACAGTAGCAACTCTTCCTTGTCCTGTGTGTCCTTCCAGAGGGTGTCTGTCCCTTTACAAGGCAGTGCATGTAGATGTACACAAAGGGCAAAAGTACACACACTTGCACCCCTTGTTTTTTTCACTTAATAGCTGCTCTCACAGAGTGTTTTAGAACTTAATCATTATTTGTAACAGCTGCATAGTACTCCCTACATAGGGATGTCTCACAGTTTACCTACCCATCGCCTATTGATGGGCACTTAGATTATTTCCAGTCTTTTGCTACTACCAATAATGTTTCATATATGCATCCTTGCACATTTGTGGGAGTCCATTCATAGGATAAATTCCTAGAATAGAATTCCTGGGTCAAAGGGTTTGTGGTGCCTTTAAAGTCTTAATAGATACCAACTTTCTAAGATCCAGTCCCACACTCCCAATCTTAGGCTCATTTTTTCAGACCTCATCAACACCTATTATTAAACTTTTTAATATTTGTTCTTTAATAGGTGAAAATGATACCGTGTTTCATTCATAATAAATGAGAATTGACCATGATACCATGTTAACAGTTTTAACTTCTGTGTAATTTCTACTCATGTGGACTTTTCTGTTGGACTGTTGGTCCTTTTCTTATTCAAGAACTCCTTATATATTAATGAATTGAGCCCTTTGTCAGTATTTTGCAAACCTATTTTTCTGCAGTTGATCGACCAAAGTTAAAGCCAGGCAAGCTGTTAATTTCCGTGAGCTTCTAGGTTACTCACATTAAAGGTGGGTTTCCAGTGCCAGGCACAGTAGCTCATGCCTGTAATCCAGCAACTCAGGAGGCTAAGGCGGGAAGCTTGCTTGAGGCCAGTCTGGGCAACATAGCAAGACCCCATCTCTAAAAAATTTTTTTGAAGTTAGCCTGGCATGGTGGCATGAACCTGTAGTCTCAGCTGCTTGGGAGACTGAAGCAGGAGGATCACTTGAGCCCAGGATTTTGAGGTTACAGTGAGCTATGACTGTGCCACCACATTCCAGCCAGTGACATAGCAAGACCTATCTCTAAAACAAAACAAAACAAAAAAAGTGAGCTTCTATTACCTGCCTTGAAGAGTAACTGCAGGGATCAAGTTAGATAATGGGATAATGTCCCTAACACATGATCTGGCATGTGGTGGGTACTCAAGAAAATAGTTTTCCTCCCTCCACTGTTGGTGCTTTGCTCTTAAAGACTGTGCAGTGATATTGGAAGGAGAGGTCCAACCCCCATGTCTTCCTCATAGGTGAAGCACTCAGCCTTTCTAATGATAAAGTTAAGGCAGCCGGCCCTTAAGATGCCTGCTCCCCCAGCACATCCCAGCTGGTGGCCAGGTGCTCCAGGCCCTTTTCCCATTGGGCTCACTGCAGCTTCTCTTGGGTTTCTGGAACCTTCCAGAAAATGAGTCCTACCGAACGGCAGTCTGAGGCTGTGCCTGTGGGAGGGAAGGCTGGTAGAACCCCATGTGGGCCAGGCCCACAGGCAGCACAAGCCCCTGCAGATAAGGGCCACCCCAGCCTGCACTGGGTGTTTTGGGTGGTTTTGCCTCTTGCAGGTCAGCTGTTTGTTCCTCCATACTGCCTAGGGACCTGCTACTTTTACCACCCTTGGGGCTTCCTCCCGGCCTCCTCTGCATTTTTGCCTCTTCTCTTTGGAGGTGGGTTGGGGCTCCTTGTGCTCCTTAAGCCGTGCCTGGCGCCCAGCGTGTCAGGAAGTGCTGGGCAGACCCTGAGCACTCTCAGCACGTGAGTCTGTCCAGCGTATTTCTCAGGTCTGAGGAAACTGTGCTAACATGTTTACCAAGGAGCAGTTAGGGCAGCCCTCAGCTGACTGTGCTGTGACAGCGTCATGTCTCTGCAGATGGACTATAGGTGGGGTGAGCAGGCTGGCTCACCTCCCTTCCGGTGTGCCCTGGGGTTCACTGCCTCCTCCAGGGGAGGCAAAGATGAGGGGTGGGGGCTGGCCCTTGTGAGGTGGTGCCATCCCTCCAAGCCTGCTATCCTGGGCCACACACACCACCCAGTCTTGCTTATTCTCAGAGTCTGAGCCAGGGATCCTCCTGTTACCCTTTAATGACAATTTTTGAAAATTGGTGAGTCATATAGGATCACATTGTCACTGCCAGCAGTTCAGACACATAGCAGAGCCCACACCCCCTGTCTGTGCACCCCCAGGTGCTACACCCTTCTCAGAGGTACTTATGTGAGCAGCTGGGCTGTACTCTTTCTGGGTATGTGTGTACTAAAACAAGTTTGTCTTGCAGCTTTTGAAAACGTGTTTGTGTGTATGTGTTTATGTTTGTGCGCTTTTTGGCAACTTGCTTTTTCCACCAACACTAAGTCTTAGAGAAGTTTCCGTGTGAGGTCCAGCCATCTTGCTCTCTGTAGCTGCTGCCTAGTCTCTGTGGGCGGACATGTGCGTGGGCCCAGTCTTTGCTCTCACAGTGTCTTTGTGCCATTGCCATGTTCCTTTTTGAGTCCACTGGCCCAACCTGGACCAGAGAGGGTGCTCACTGAGTATTTGTGGATTAATTCCATTCATCCTTTTTCCCTTAATAGATGGTCTCTAAGCACATTCTCCTCATCTAGCCAGTGATGGATGTGGGGGTCAGGGAGATCCTTGGCCCTGGTCACAGGATGCTTGAGGCTTATGGTAGAACACTGCATGAAAGTCTTCATGCAGGGCCATCGTGGGATGCCGTGGGACACATGGGAGGGATAGGAAGCTGAGCTCCCACCTGCAGGATGGGTGAGCTCAGCCAGGAAGGGGGCCAGAGAGGAGGCCAGGATTAGAGGCACCCTTGACACCCTCAGGGGAGCTCCTCAGGCTAGGCCGCTGACTGAGCCTTTGTGGGGAGGGTAAGGGGCCCTGGGGAGGGATGGGTGCTGAGGGATGGGTGAGTGGGACATCAGATTCCTATGTCAGCTTTCTTGACGGGAGCTCCTTGCACATGGGGGCTGCTCCATGGCTGGCTGGCCCCCTGCAGCAACACAGCTGTAGTGTGTGACAGGGCCCAGCAGTGTGGTTGGGCATGAGGAAGTGAGGGAGGAATGAACTTGGGGAGTGTCCAGTCCCACTGTCCCACACACTGACTGAACCAGCATCCACAGAGCGGGAACCGCCACCTCCACCATGACAAATCCCTGTTCCTAGGGCTGTCTGCCCACCAGGTCAGAGTTCCAGGGCTGAGACTCTTGCTCCAAGGCAGGCCAGAGTCCCAGCTAAAGGTGCCCTTGCCCCAGCCTCTCCCACCAGGCAGAATAATCTGGTCTTTGCCAAAACAGAGCCAGAGTTGTTGGACATTGCTGGTTGAGGGCCTGGCCTGGGCCTGTTGCCCATCCTTTTTCATCATTGGGAGGGACTGGCAGAAGACCAATTTGTGGCCAAGTGATTCAGAGGTGCCTTCTCAGGCCAGCTGCGCAGAGTAGGGAGCCCAGAACAACACAGAGACATTGGGTGGGAGGCAGTGAGGCTGGGCCTGTGGGGTACTAGTGTAGGACCTCTCCTGAGCCAGGGCCAGGCCTGAGGGGACTGCAAAGAGGGAGGAGCCACAGGCTAGCCCTCCCTGGGCAGAGAAAGCAGACACCAAGCTGGGTGGTAGGTGCTTCTGGGTGGCTCCCCACACCATGCAAGCTGAGGGCTTGTCTCTAGGTGCCCAGAAGCTTCTGGGGTTACCCACACAGGCTATGTGGGCTGAAGCCAGGTTGCTTAGTCCAGGGTGAACTTCTCTCCTTATCTCGTACTTGATTCAGAAACGTGATTCCCATAGTAACCGAGCCAGCGATGATTCTCCCTCCTTCCCCAGAATGTTTGCTTATTTTAGCAGGCAGGGTTTTTTCTTGTTTCAACCCAGTTTCCAGCCTCTGAAAGAAGCAAAGAGAGCTGAGGGCCAGGCTAGCACTGCCTCCTGCTTCCGAGGCTGGTACAGGGTGGGCAGCGGCTGTGGCATGAGTTTGAGAGAGCAGAGGGGAGGTGTTGGCCTGCTGTGGCTGCCCTGCATACGGTGTCTCCTCCACAGCGCCCCCGCCCCCCGTGGGGTCTGCCTGCTGCCCAGGTAGGCATCCCCGGGGCCCCAGGTCACTGAGAAGAGCACAGACTTTGGGCACAGGTAGGCTCAGCTTCCAACCAGCCCTCACTTGGCCTCTCACAAGTATGGGGCTGCCTGTAGGCAGGTGGTCCCAACAGGTGGACGAGAGCTCTCAGCACACACTCCACACGCTGTACAACTCACCCTCAGGCCTGGAGGATGGCTTGCATGGAAGCCTTGGGGCTTATCTGTGGATTCCAGTGGCCCTCAACTGATCCCAGAGGCCAATGCTGGAACGTAACTGAAGTTGGGGGGGGGAGGGGAGTCCCAATTAACACCTGGCTGGGGCCCTCCAGAAGCTCAAGGCCCTGCCCTGGCTTGAGCGAAGCAGCCCAAGACGTGGACAGCGGCTGTAGCATTGTGCCCACCACACAGGCCCCTTCTGCATGGCCTGGCCCAGTGGTTGGTGCCTGTGGATGCTGGTCACGCTCCCTCTGCTTTAGTCACTGCTGCATAGCACTATGCTGTCTGTCCTGGCTGGTCTGCCTGCCCTCTTCCCAGTGGATGGGTAGCTTTTAGTTCTCTACTGTTACAAAAACTGCTGCTTTCTCTGGTCTCCTTCCTCACCCATGGAAGAGTCTCCAGGACAGATGCCTGAAAGTAGAGGCCAGGACACAGGCCCTGCGCACCCAGCGTTTCCACACATTGCCAGGTGGTTCTGCAGAGCAGGCAGGTTGCCTACCCCCAGCCATTGCCCCATCCCCTCCCAGCACTAGAACCACAGATGGCTTTCGTTTTGGCCCATCTGTGGGGTGTTACAAGGAACCCCAGGTGGCTTCAGTCTGTGTTTCCCAGGTAACTGGGAAGGCTGAGCCCTTTCCCACAACAGTGGCCAGTCCCCTTTTTCTCCCTAGGCTCTAGCGTGCTCTCTCCTACCTGGTGGCCACCACACAGGCCCAGGTGGTTCTGTTTGTCCTGACTCTATGTTACTTAAACTAATGGGAGGTACAGTCATCATGAGCCGCCTTTGTTTCTTTAAAGCATTTATGCTCTGTGCCATCCCCAGCCTTGGAGCCTGTACTCACCTTGATGTGGTCTGTGGAGAAGAAGGCCCCCGCTGGCTGGACACCTGGAGCCGGTTCTCCACCCAATTCCTGATACCCCATACCTGCCAGGGCTTGGGGGAAGCAGAGGAAGTCTCTAAAGCCCCTGGCACTTCATCCTTTTCAGCAAGAATTGGTCATGCCCCTTCTATTCTAACTTGCCACTAGTTGGCTACAAGACCCTGGGGGAGTCCCCCACCCCCCATTCAGTGAACAGATGCCAGGCATTGGGGAGGGACAGGTGCAGTTGACCCACCTTCCAGGCCAGGCCTCAGCCAGTGCCGTTCCCCCTTGGAGAGAGCTGGTGGTCCAAAAGGAAGCTGTTGGAGCCCAGCAGATGCGGGCACCCCCAGGTAGGGACCTCATCTAGAACAGCAGTGCCATTGTCTCCCAACACCTCCCCTTGGCAGGGCATGCCTAGTGACTATGAGTTCCTCTCACCCGGGACAATTCCCTGGGATGAATACCTGGGAAGCAGCAGCCCCAGAGCAAGGGAAACAGGTATATCCGGGCTCAGGGACCCAGGAACCCAGCCATGGCCAGGTCTCAGGGTCTGTTCCTGGGACATCCGCCTCCTCTTTCGGGGCCAGATCTGGTGTCACCTTCTCTGCCAGCCCCAGCCTGACTTGCCCCTTCTCTCCCTCTATCTCTCTGGCTCTCAAGAGTCACCATGCCTGGTGGGCCTGCGGGCGAGCCCTGCTCTCAGACGCCAGCCCCAAGTTCAGAGTCTGTTGCGGGCAGACATCAGTGAAGACCAAGGCACACCTAGGAAAGAGGTGTTGGTGTCCACTCCATTCCTGGTGACCCACACCACCCCAGGCAGCCAGCAGATCAGGGCTGCTTCCCAGTGTGTAAAACAGCCCCAGGACCATCAGCACAGGGTGTTCTTGCCCATCCTCTGTGATCAGGCAAGGGAACATAGGGATGGGAAGAGCCTGGTTTATAATAGCCCCACTCCTTGCCCCGGGTCATTCCCATATCACCTTCTCCCCACTCAGGACCAGTTGTGACTGGTTCTCATTCCACCTCTGCATGTCCTTTTGCCCATACTTCAAGGAGCATGTTAACCCACTATGATACCCTCTGCATGCCAGGTGCTGGGCCAGCTGCATTGTCAGCAAGGGTTCAGATCTGCAGGCCAATCCACAAGGCTGGATTATTAGTCCCCTTTTCACAGAGGTGCCAGGAGGTAGTGACTTGCCCAAGGTCCCATGACTAGTCCGTGCTAGAGGAGGGATGTGAACCTCACTCTGTCTAGTGCTGAAGCCCATGTGTGGTGGCCAGCAGCCTTGAGGGAGGGAGGACAGCCAGGAGCCCGCTGGTTCCTGCTCTGGGATTGGCCCAGCTGTTGTCCCAGGTGGGACTGCTACCAAGTTGGCCCATTGGCTGGACAGGGAGGGTAGGGTGGCAGTGGGCAGGGGGACGTGGGCATCTAGCCCTGCCCTAGGAGGTGAGGCTGGGATTCCAGGCCTGTAAGGGGCCAGTGACTGAGCCATGGCGTTAAACAGGGCTACCCTTTGGGGCTGGGACTGTACCGTTGGCTAGCTTGGACCCCAGGCCTGTTTGGTGTGGCCCTAGCTGGGTTATACCACCTCTCCATGGTAGCCCCCTAAGGCATATCCAGAGCTGGGGCTTCCAAGGCCAAGAGCAACAACAGTGGTGGCTGCCACCCTGCCTGCAGCACCAGAGCATCTGGGCCCGGCTGTGCCTGGCCTTGTTGGGGACCCAGCAGAGAGCAACTGCCCACAGTAGCAGTGGCAGGACTGGCCCCATGTACAAGCACTCACTGGGGGCTTAACTGAGGGTGCCTCCTTTGGTCTTCCACAGCATGTCTGTGAGGCTTAGGTACTATTATCATTCTCACTGTACAGATGGGGAAGTTGTTAGGCTGTGAAAACCAAAGACCTTTTCTTTATTCTTTATTTTTTTTATTTAAATTTTTTTTTTTTTTCGAGGCAGGGTCTCACTCTGTCGCTCGGGCTAGAGTGCAGTGGCATCATCATAGCTCACTGCAACCTCATACTCCTGGGTTTGAGCAGTCCTCCTGCCTCAGCCTCCCAAGTAGCTGGGACTACAGGCGTGTATCACCATGCCCAGCTAATTTTTCTATTTTTTATAGGGACAGGGTCTCTTGCTCAGGCTGGTCTCTAACTCCTGGCCTCAGGCAATCCTCCCACCTTGGCCTCCCAAGGTGCTAGGATTATAAGCATGAGCCACCGTGTCTGGTCCGAAAGCCCTTTTCTACCCTCTGCCCACGGGGCTAGTCAGAGGCCTGGTTCCTCCCATTGGATAGCAGTGCCTGTGGCCCTGTTTTCGGGCCCTGTCAAGGCCACTTCCCAGCTAACTTGGCTGCTGTGGGTGCTGGGAGAGAATGCCACAGAAGGGGTGCTTGTCGAGTGTGCTTCTGCAGCAGCAGTTGCCACTAGTCCTGACATGGAGGGCCAGGGCCCTGGGAGAGGTGCAGAAGCCGAGAGCGTGGCCCAAGATCACACAGAGAGCAAGTGGCCATTGGGCTTTCAGGTCTGTCCAACTCCAAGGCCTGCAGCCTTAGCCACGAATCCGGAGAATTCGGAGGCCATATCTGCGCTCTCTCTGTTCCAGTAGTGACGTCTGCTGTGGGCGTGCAATGGGGAGGGACAGTGAGAGTGACAGACTGTGTCCTTGCTCCGGCTTTGTGCTTCCTCCTTTCAGGAGGTGGAGTCTGGCGCTCAGCCCTTGCGTTGACCATCTGATAGCAGGCTGAGGCCTCCTAGTGGAGAGGCGCTCTGCACAGCCTCTGGTTGCCTTGTGGTCCATTTCATCTTCCATTACGCCATTAGAGAGGCCCACTCTTGAGGGGTGCCCAGGTCCCTGGGGCAGATGATTGGGTGAATAGAGCATTGTGTGCTGGCAGCCAAGAAGCCCAGAGCTCACAGTGGATTTGGTACAAGACTGGGGTAGATGGGAGGATCATGGGGACGGGTGGTGGGCTACGCTGGCCCTAATTTGTAGAAACCACACGTCCCCTCCACACTTTGGCCTCCCTTTTTGGCACCTTGCCTGGCAGTCTGTTGCCCCTCATGCCACAGGCCTGTGGCCTCCTTCAGAGCCATCATGCCAGTTCCAACCTGCTGATGGGGCCGTTTCTGCAGTCAAGGCTTCCCTCACAGGTGCTGCTGTGCTCAGCATCACTGCACAGCCCAGCCTTCCCCAAGCTCACCCACCAGCCTTACCCAGGGCCAGCCTCTTTGGCAAGCGTCAGGCCCTGCCTGAGCCTCCCACAGGAGTCACTTTGGCACATGTGCTTTTTGAGGCATCCAGGCCTGGGTAAGCCCCCACCCCTCCTGGAGCACAGACCACATCACCTGAAGGTGCGTGGACAGTGTGAGAAAGAAAGAGGAGGGTGACGCTGGAGGATATGCCTGCGAAGGACAGAACAGGGCCAGGTTCCTGAGCAGAGGATGCAGCATGAGCCACAGTGTGGGGGCACAGGTGGTGCCACATGCATAGTAGGGAGGCCTCCTAGAGCCACAGGGTGGGTGGCTGGCTGCCACTGGGCCCTGCCCTCTTGGGTCAGGTGCCGAGTGTGGACTTCCTTATGAAGGCAGAGGGGCTAGGGTGGAGGAGCATCTTCCAGACGTGAGGCACTGGAAGGGCCGGGCAGGGACAGTGGGAGTGCTGCTGACCTGCCACTTCTTGGGACTCCAAAACGCTGCACTCAGTGCTTCACACAGCAGCTCGTTGCATCCTCAGAACTCACAGGGTGTAGGTAGTGCCATTGTCCCTAAGTCAGTGGCAGTGGAAATGGCAGCCAGTAGACGGGCTCCAGAGACAGGCAGGAGGAAGGACCCAGAGTGCCTGTGGCTTGATGGGATGAGGGGCAGGAGTAAGGACGGGGGGTTACAGGAGGGCCGAGGAGGTGGGCTCGGGTGGGTGTGGGCCTGGTGCTCAGCTCTGCTGTGACACTCCAGGTCCACCATCCCATGTCTCTGCCCCACATGCCACGCATGTGTGTGGCCCTGGGTCTGTGTGCATGTGTGTGTCCGTCCTCCTGTGGACAGGGCACCAGGACGCCACTGAGGGAAGAGCAGCATCCTCAGTGGAAATGCCACACAAGCCTGTGCAGGGATGGGAAGGCGCTGCTTATTGTCCCACTATTTCCCCAAGGCAGGTCTCAGCACCAGCGTCATCTTTTTCTTAGCAGAAATGGTCTGGGATTGGTTGTGGCTTTTCCTCTTCCCCCATGATACCAAGTCACTGATGGCTGTGGACACCCCACCCCTTGCCGGCGAGGAAATGGGCTGGACCTCTGCTCCTGGCCCTGTCCTTGGTGGCTGTGACCTAGACAGGTCACCTGGCCTTCCTGAACCACCTCCTCCTCACCACTAAGATCACCACGGTGATCATACCACCATCAAGGAGTCACGTCACAGTGGGAATCAGAGGACAGAAAAGAAAGGAAAAAGTTTAAATTGAGAAAATACAAGCTACTTGGCTGTAGTAGGAATTGCAGCAATAGTGCTATTTTTAGTGTTGCTGAGATGATCTATGGGCCAATTGCACAAGCAGAGTAAATAAAAGAAACACTTCAAGTTCTCCAGAGAAAAGAGGTCCCATTTTTAAGAGTCTTAAAAGAGATAGCAAACTTGTGTGGATTCTAAGCTTATCCCCAAGCTCTCCTTCCTTCCCATATCCTGGGCTCTGCAAGCTTTGCGGAGCTTCACAGCTTCCAGCTTGCACAGCCCCCGTGTACAGCCTGGAGCAAGTGCCAAAGGCCTCCTTGTCCCATCCCTGCCTCCCTGTCTGGGGAGGGGGTAAGCCAGAAAAGCAGCCAGTGGAGAGGGTCTGCTTCCTGTCTGCAAAGCTGCAGCATGTCCTCACTGAGGGGCCAGCAGGAGGAAGCACACGGAGGGGTGGCAGGGACAAGGCCCCTGCCCTGATAGGACCATGGCACAGAGTCAGAAACTCCTGCCAAGCCAGGCCGCCTACACTCACAGCTGGAATTTTTTTTTAAAAAATACAGTCAAGCTGGGCTTGGTAGCTCACCCCTATAATCCCAGCACTTTGGGAGGTCAAGGCAGGAGGATCACTTGAGGCCAGGAGTTCAAGATCAGCCTGGGCAACATAGCAAGACCCCATCTCTGTAGAATATAGAAAAATTAGCCAGGTGTCCTGATGCGTGCCTGTATTCCCAGCTACTTGGGAGGCTGAGGCAGGAAGGGTCACTTGAACCAGGAGTTTGAGGTTGCAGTGAGCTAGGATGATGCCACTGCACTGTAGCCTGGGTGACAGAGTGACACCCTTTCAAAAAATAAAAATGAAAATACTGTCAAACATAAGGAGCCTGTAGGCCATCATCCCCTATGTAAATTCTTTTCTGGCCATTGGAGACAGTTTCATCTCCAGGTGTGGATTCAAAATTGTGGCAAAGCCAGGATGCTCAGGCAGAGGAAGATGCTTAAGTCTTTAGCATTCGTGACCCCACTGAATCCTCATGACAGTCCCGCAAGGGGGCACAGAAGCAGTTGTGACTTCCCCAAGGTCACACAGCCAGTAAGTGGCAGAGCCCAGGCTGGGGACCCACATCCTGTCAACCGGCTTCCACGCCAGGGTTTCTGGCTAGCCTCACCAGAACTCGGCTATTTTTTCCCCAGTGGGATGGCAGTGTTTGTATATACATCCAACAGGGACCTCACCCACAGCCCCTCCTCTGCCCCTAGCCGCTCTGGGTGTTCAGTCAGGAGCTGACTGTTTAGCATTCCTGAAGAAGACATTTTTCAGTGGGGACTTCTTTTCCCACTGCAAGTTATTTTTCAGAGGTTTGCTCTTGGAATAAGTGTCCCAGCCACTTCTTTCTGAAGCATGCACACAAGTGTCTCAGCTTGGGCAGAGCTTCACGCTGTCCATGCTTTGTCCTCCCAGGACAGTGCTCCAGGTGTAGGGCTAGCACCCAGGGGCTGAGGGCAGCAGCAGCGGGTGGCGCACTTCAGAGGCACAGGCCCTCTGCAAGGCTTTGGAAAGTGGGCTAAGCAGGCAGCTCACTTAGGCTCAGGATGGCCTGGACAGAGGTGGAGGCTGGTGTGAGCAGGCGAAGAGAGGCTGAGGGAGGGCTGTGGCCACAGAGGCTGCAGGACCTGGCGAAGGCAGGGGCTGCTTGCAAGTGCCCCATCTTAGGGCCGGGAGGAAGAAGGGGTCACTATGAGAATGCACTCTTTTTAGAAAAGACTTGGCAGTACCACTTCTGCCTTGTCCACTCAGCCCACAGAGAACCAGGCGCTCACTCCACTTGGGCATTGGCTATGGAAGCCCAAGCAAGAGGCCCAGGCAGTACCTCCCGTGGCCCCGAGATGGGCACTGTTGTGGTTGCTCCATGTGTGTGTCCTTATAGCAGGGCCACAGGTTTATCTTGTGATTGATTCCCATGGCAGCCAAGAGCTCCGGGCTGCCCAGAGCTCTCTGGGGGCCCTGGCTGACCCTTGAGCCCCAGAGTTAAAGGGCATATGCTGGCCTGAGTGCTCCAGTTCTTTGCTGTGCATGTCACTGGGGTTGCCCCGTGTAGGGACTCAAGCCAGGAGCCTTCGTAGGTGTGGCAGGGGCTTGTAGGCAGCAGGAGAGGCCCAGAAGATCAGAGCACCTGGTCCAAGTCCAGCCCGATCCTCAGATCCTCCCTGTGTGCCCTCTCTAGGGTGGGTGTTTAGTCCTGCTCTCAACTTCCTGGTCCCTGCCCCTTTGACCTCAGTTTCTCCATATCCAAAGGTGGGCCATTGGATGAGGTCAGTGGTTTTCCACCCCTTTTTTCCAAAAGAAATGTTTCTCACACACCCAGACGGAAAACAGATGAAAGGGCAGCTGCTCCAGCAGAGGCAGCAGGAAGGGCCAGGCCCTGCCTGCTCGGGCTCCCCCGCCCCAGCTCGGGCTCATGGGCAGGAGGGGTATGAGCCCAAGAGGCTGTGGGCTGCTTCTCTCCCTGCCCCAGCTGGCACCCACTCTGCCATCCCGGAGAAGGTTTCCCTTAGCTCAATGGCCAGGCCTCCTTTCTGGGGTGGCTGCAGTCTGGGTATTTGTCTCCCTCTCTCTTCCCTCCTCCTCGCTCCCCCGCCTTTTTTTCCTACTTTTCCTATTTGGAAAGTTTGACCAAATTGCTTCTGAGAGAGCTGTGCTGGGTTTGAAATCCAAACCAGAGCTTAGTGCTCCTCAAGCCCCTGCCTGGTTACCATGGTGATGGGCTGTGGCCAACAAGTGCCCCTGGGGGCCAGGAACTTCCCAGGAGGAGCAGGCCCAGCACTCCCTCACACACGTGGGCCTCTGTGACGTGTGTCCTATTCCTGCCTGTGAGCACAGGGAGGAGCACCCCGGCCAGCCTCAGGCCCCCGCCATGCCTGGGTGGCTTTGGGCAAGCTGGCCAGTGTCTGTTAGGCTCAGTTTCTTCATCTGCAAAGTGGGGTCAACCAGACCTGTATCACACAGTGATGGTGGATCACATGAGAACACTCAGGGAAGCAGGTTACTGCCATGGGCCCCAGGGCCTGCTCCGTGCACAGTACATAGTGATGGCCATTGTGCCCAGGGGCCTGTGGTAGGAAAGGGACCTTGTAGATAAAGGCATTCAGGTGACAGGGCTCACTGGGATCAGTGGGGAAGAAGGTGATATGGATCGGGGCCAATTGGGAAGGTCCCTTGAAGGAATTGCAGGAATTTGGTTGATTAAAAACACAAGTTTTGAAACGCTGATCTCTAAATACATATAAGTAGTCTAAAACTAAATTATGTCAGAGCAGGTAGAACATCATGGAACTTCCCTGTGGGCCCCAGCCCATCACCAGCAAGGCTCTGTAGAGTCCCCCAGACTCCCTTGATGTGTAGGGACATTGGGTCATTTTCTCAGACCACCCAGAACCTGCTGTTGGGAACCCCAGGCCAGAGAGAGCATACAGCAAGAATTGGCCACCATCGGTTCAGCCCGGGGCTTTATTTCCAGGAAAGGGCCTACCTGGCCATACTCAGAGGTGGGTAGAGGAGCCTTGGACCCCAGTCCCTGCCTCAGGGGCGTGGAGCACCCAATGAGGTGGTTCTGTGGAGGCCTTTGACATGGAAGCCTGGCCCCTAAGGGTGCAGATGAGGTGCCCTTCTCCTGGGACACAGAAGACACCTGTGCTCAGAGGCACAGCAGTAAGAGGGAGGGCTCAACAGGCTCGGAACCCACCGCCCTCAGCTTCACTTCTTTGAAGGTTGGGTGTGAGCACCCACTCCCAGCTCTTAGCCTAGTCCAGGTACCCCAAGTCCACTACTCTGTGAGTCTAAGGGTGCTGTAAGTATGGAAGAGGGGTGTCTGCCAGTCCTCAGCAAGTGTGGTCAGGAACACTCCCAGAGGCCTGGACTGTCCTTGAAGTTGGCCAGAGTGTCAGACAGACTCAGAAGAAGGCATTCCAGGAGGGAAAACCAAGGGGGGCAGTGTGGGGTGTGAGGGTCCCTCGTGGGTTGGGGAGAGACAGCAGTGTGGAGAGCAGAATGGGCCCATCCTAAAGGGCCACCTGCCATCACCATCAGCAGGCTGGCTCTGTCCCTGGTTGTGGGCTCACCAGCAAGAGGACAGGAGTCCTGCAGTCGATGGAGGGAGCTCTCTTAGAGCAATGGGCTTGTGTAGCTTAGAGAGCAGGCCTGGGGCAGGGCTGGGGAGGTGGCAGCTGGAGAGATTGGGAGAGTGCTAGGGTGGGACTGAGAAGACCCCATGCCCTCATTGGCTGAGAGTAGGGGGTGGAATATGTTTTGGCTAGGGTAATGAGAGGCATGTCTGGCTCAGCTCTTGGAAGAACAGTGGGTTTGGAGTTAGGCTGAGTTTAGGCTGAGTCCTGCCATCAGCCAGGAGCCAGTGTGGGAGCCCCTTTGAATAGGTGACCCCATTCCCGGTGATGGACCCCTGTCCCGTTCCCTCACAGCAGGGGTGGGAGGCCCCAGTGCCATAATGTAGGGGTGCTGTGCCTGGGTCAAGTCTTTCTAGTCACATCTTGAATTTGTCCTTCTGGTGTACGGGCAGCTCTGTAGATTTGGGACTGAGCATTGCTCCACAGGGCAAGCCTGAGCGAGTCTGTTCCCCTTCTGAGGCTACACAGGGGATTGAAGGGTTCTTCCCTGTGGCCGTCACGGGGCAAGGGGAGGTGGTGGGACGTGAACATGCTTGGGAACCTGAATGTCTGTGGAGGTGCCAGTTCTGCCTAGAACGTCCCCTCTGGCTGGTGGTCAGGCCAGTCTATTCCACCAGATTGCCTGTTCACCACTGCCCATTCAGCTTGGCCCCCTCCCTGCATGAGGATCCCATGCAGGCCATCCAGGGAGGGCACGTGGCATAGGCCATGGCCACTGCCACCATTTGTAGCCTGAACCCCAGTCTGGTCCCAAGGAATGTGCCCTCCCCCATTGCTTCCCCATGACCCCCCCTACCTAGTAACCCAGCCATAGCAGCCAGAGCCCCTAAGCCCACAAAGGCCATTTTTTAGGGACCAGGGGTCAGAAGATGAATGGACTGTCCCAGTTTTCTCAGTGTGCATGTTAGATGTGGCTTTTTTGGGATTTAGGCTCCCCTCCTGAGATGAAATGAAGCAGCTCAGCAGTCCTCCAAAGAGTGGTCTATTCTAGAAGCCTGGGCAGTGAAGTGGGGGCAGAGCTAGGAGGAGCCCAGTATAAGTGTCCTATTGCCTTAGGGAGGCTCTCACAGGCCCTTATCCCATCGGTCCCAGCTCACCCTGAGCGGTCTCAGAGCCTGCTGGCCTCTCTTCTCTGCCCTGCCTATTCCCCAGACCCCTGCAACCAACCTCTCTGACTCTCTCGTCCCAGCCTAGATGTGATGCCTGCTGCCACACGCAGCCCCACTGCACACACTGCCCGCCCCTTGCCCTCTGCCTGCTCCCTTCCATCCCAGGCCCCTGCCATCCTCAACTTCCTCCAGCGGGCCCATCTTTCCTGCACCTCTCAGTCACCCTGCGTGGGGAGACCCCCAGTCCCTCAGCACCCAGCAAGACTGCCGCTTCTTCCCCAAGAAGCCACCCTGTCCCAGCCTCAGTCTCCGTTTTCTTTCCCTCTGTGGTCTACTGTGCTCCTGAGCTCCCAGCTGGGCTGGAAGTGTCACGTAACTGAGCTGACTTGGGCTATGGCTACGTTGCTGCCTGCCCATGAGAGCTGTGACCGAGATCCCAGCTCTGCTTCCTGGTGACAGGGGACCGTGGGCACTGCCTTCTCAGGGCATCCTTTCCCCCTCAATAAGGTGCTGGTGGGAACAATAGCCCTGTGCACACACCAAGTGCTGCATGTGTTGGTCCCCTTAGATGTGCTTATGGCCTGGGCACAGCTATCCCCTGAGATGGAGGCAGCCCCAGACCGAGGGATAGGGATCATTGAATCAAGCCCTGCTGGGGCTGACCCAGGCAGGTATTTCCCTCTTCCCATCTCTGTGTTGTCACTCATGAGTACACAGAACAGCTGGACTCTGACATCTAAGGATGCTTTAGCTGTCAGGTGCAGGCTGAACAGCTTCTGAGTACCAGAAGCTCTAGCTTTTGAGAATCAGGTGGGATTGGGGGTGTCTTGACTGTGCAGTTTCTGGGGGTCTGTGGGCCTAGGGAGGAAAGGCATGTTTCACTCTATCTTGGCCTTGAGAAGTTGCCCGGGCACAGGTCACACACAGCCAGTGTCTCCTAGCGGGGAGGCAGGTGAGCAGTGGCAAGGCCTCATGACACCAGACCAGCTGGCAGCCTCAAAGCTGGCTGAGAATTAGGACTGTTAACTCTAAGGAGCATTCTTGCCACAGCATTTGAGTTAGGCCATCTGTCCCCACGTGTGTCTGTCAAATGACGATATGAATGTAGATGGTGAGGGTGTCGTGGCTTGAGCAACATGCAGATTTAGAACTCCTTGCTTGAGACCTGGCCATGGTCAGGAGAGCCCCATGTCCTCTTTGAGCAGCCTTGGGGTGGCTTTCGCTCATGTGTATATCTCCCCTGCAGGTGAGTGACCTCGAGGAGCCTGGGCATGCTTCTGTGTCCCCAGCAGCAAGCCCAGTGTCTGGCAGAGAGTAGTAACCCTCAAGGGGGTGCTGAGACACTGCCTCTGAGCCCCTCCCCAGGAGGGAGGGAAGGAGGACAGAGGGTACTGAGGTAACAGCTGGCCTGGGCCTTGGCTTTGCACCCCCAGCCCCACCTGATTCTCAAAAGCTAGAGCTTCTGGTACTCAGAAACTGTTCAGCCTGCACTTGACAGCTGTAAAGCATCTTTAGATGTCAGAGTCCAGCTGTTCTGTGTTACCCATGAGTGACAACACAGAGATAGGGAAGAGGAAAATACCTGCTCGGGTATTTACCCTAATGGCCACGTGAGCCAAAGGCCAAGCACGTGTTTCCAAGGAGGGTTGTGGCCATATAAAGGGGCTGCTGCTGGCCCATGGGTAAGTGTGGTCAGGTTGGCCTGGTCTCCTGGGCCCCTGCGGTTGGCAAGCTGTAGGAACCCCCAAGCTTTTAGGCCTTCAGGGGTGGCCCTGAGTTGGGTGAGCAGTTCTCTCCCCAGGACAGTGGTCAGAGGCTTGTGTCCTGGATGTCTAGGTGCTTTGTGAGCAGTTAGGCCCCAAGGAGCTCTCCTGCATAGGGTGCTGGCAAGTCCCACGAAGCACAAGGCTCTTTTGGGCCCAAAGAATTCTTAAGGATCTGGGGCAGGTAGGCCCACCAGCCTCTGACTGTCACAGTACTCTCATGCGATGCCCCAGGGGTCTCCTGGTAAACACATGAGCACTTCTTCCTGAGGGCCGGGGGGTGGCCCTCAGCTTGGCGAGGAATCTCCTTGCTCTAAGCTCAGTATCCTCACCTATCAGCTAGAGACAGTGATGCCCATCTCATAGGGCTCTGGAGAGGGCTGGACAAACCAGGGCAAAGGGTGTTGGGTCAAGGAGGCTGGGGCCCATGGGCCTCAGAGCCCACCTGGGAACAGATATTCTCCCAGGGGAGTCCCCCCAAAGGGTTCACTTGGTGGGGACTTGGCACAAAACTCCTAAGCTCCCCTCACCCACCACAGGCCTCCTTCCTGCTATGACAGTCAGGTGCTACGCCCCTGGGCTATCCAGCCCACCCTGGGCCTCAGTGTGTGCATCTGTGCTGGCAGGTGGGGTGGTGCCCACAGACTCTTTCTGTGGCTCTGTGTGGGACAGCACATCTGTTGGGGAGAGCTGGGTGCTACCTATGATGGACCTGGAGGCCTCCTGGATGCAGGGGACTGATTTCCATGAAGCCACACACTCAACAAAGAGAACACAGTTTCTCCCTGGCCTGGGTGTGATAAGCATGTTCTCAGCTTCCTTTGGTCTGACTTGATCTCACAGGAAGTAGATAAGGTATGAAGTGAAGTCATGAGCTGTGCAAGGCACGAGTGTGGCTTTGGCATCCAGTCCCCATGTCTACTCCAGCCCTGGGGACAACTGGGAGGAGTGGCCCAACCAGCTCTGGAGCCAGCCAGGCCTGGGGGGCAGGTCCCGGCCATAGTGGCCTTGTTGCTGTGTGACTGCACCAGTGCCCAGCCTTTCTGAATCTGTCCCCACGTGTGTCTGTCAAATGACGATATGAATGTAGATGGTGAGGGTGTCGTGGCTTGAGCAACATGCAGATTTAGAACTCCTTGCTTGAGACCTGGCCATGGTCAGGAGAGCCCCATGTCCTCTTTGAGCAGCCTTGGGGTGGCTTTCGCTCATGTGTATATCTCCCCTGCAGGTGAGTGACCTCGAGGAGCCTGGGCATGCTTCTGTGTCCCCAGCAGCAAGCCCAGTGTCTGGCAGAGAGTAGTAACCCTCAAGGGGGTGCTGAGACACTGCCTCTGAGCCCCTCCCCAGGAGGGAGGACAGAGGGCAGAGAGTGCAACATTACCGAGGCTGAAGGGGCTGGTTGAACCATGAGCTGATTGGGACTAGGGGCACCTGGCAAGCCTGGGAAAGCTGGCTCCAGGAGTCATCCTGGGGGTAGGATAGGTGGAAACTAGCTTGTGTGGGGAAGAGATGTCACTAGGGTTTCTGGGGAGGGAGGAGCGAAGAGGCAGGAGGGGAGGTACTGGCACAGGTGGTGAGAAAGCAGTACCGGGGGAGGGGAGTGCCAGGCCAGGGCTTGGGGCAGCATCTCTCCATCTTAGCCCATGCACGTTGGCCCATTCCTGCCTTTCCTTGGCCTCTCCTCAGTTGGGGCAGGAGGGAGCAGCCAGGAGCTGGTGGACAGTCCCAGTGTATCCTACCCCCATGGGACTCAGGGAGGAAGATGGATGGTGTGTGCACACTAGAGCTGTGGGTGCCAGGAGCATGGCCGTATGCTCTGGGGTGAGGCTCTCCCTTTTGAGCCCATTCCTCATCTGTAGGGTAGGCACGGTACCCCCTTCCAGGCAGGAAAGGAGCCCTCCCTGAGCTCTGCAAAGCTGCCCATGTGCCAGGGGCAGAGATACTGCTGCTGTTTTTGCAATGCAGAGGCTGAGGGGGCGCAAGGGGATCCTGAGACGTGCCTGTGGCTTCCACCCAGCCCCTCTACTCCCAGGCCTCAGCGCAGCGCCTTCGCTGGGCCTCACAGCCCAACTGGAAAATGAGGCCCCTTTCCAGCTTAAAGCGTACTGGGGGACTCACCGTGGCATCTCTGTTCTGCCTTCCCCCTTGAGGATGTTACTCCAAAGGACAGCTCGGGTGTGGCAGTGTGTCCCCCACACACCTATGCCTCTGCCGGCCACAGGGCACTACGGGGCACAACTCCAGGGGGCGCCGTTCACCTAGGTACCGCGTGCAGGGCGAAGACAGCCCCCATGCGCAGTTGGCCGCCGCCGTCGGGCCGCCCAGACCCACAGCTTCCCGCCGTGAGGGCTGTGCCGCTTCGGCCGCAAGCGGCCCGTGGCGGGTCCGCAGCCCACGACCGCCGAGCTGGCGGCTGGGCTAAGGAACCCGCGAGGATTGGCCGGCAAAAGTCAGTTGCGCTGCTGGGCCCGCTTCCAGGCGAGCGCCGGCGCCCGGTCCGGCTCTGCCCGCCCCGCCCCGGCCCGCCGCGAGCGAGCGAGCCTCCGCGGCCATGGCCCGGCGCCCGCCCTAGCTCCATTGCACAGATGGGGGGGGGCGCGGGCCGCGCGGCCGCCTCGCCGCCTCTGCTTGCCTGGCTCTCTGCTTTCCTGCGCTTTTGCTTAGTCCTCCCCGGGTGGGCTCGGGCAGCCGCCTCCCGCCCCGGCCCACCCGGCGCAGCAGGAAGCCCGCGGGCCGTGGTTTCCCCGGGGCCCCTGCAGAGGAAGTCGCTGGCGGCGGGGTGCGGCACCCCCATGCCCGGGCCGGGCGGGCGTCCTGCTCAGCGTCAGGTGGGCGGCCGGGCCGTCCTGGGCGGCGGCGCGCGGGGGCGGCAGGCGTGGTGAAGCCCGCACACAGCACACGCGCCCGCGCTGCGAGCCCAGCCCGACCAAGCCCGGGGCTGGGAGCGGGCGCGCGGGGGTGTGCGCTGCGCGAAAGCGAAAGCCGTCCGCCTGAGCAACTTCGCGGCGGAAGGCGCCGAGGAGGAGCTGCGCCGTGCCGCTCCCGGGGATGGTGAGCGGGCCGCCTGGCCGGGTGGGCAGCAGCGCCCGGGCGCGGTGCTTCCCTAGCTATAAATAGCCGTTGTGCGGGGGCGGGAAGATGGTGCCAGAGCTTTGCAAGCGCTGGCCCGCTCTGAGCTCTGCGCTGGGCCAGGACCTTGCCCCACTGCAAGTGGGAGGAGGGGTGGGGTTGGGCGTTGGGGGTCTCATGGGGCGGGGGTGCGACACAAAGAGACCGGGCTAGCCGCTGCGCCGGCTCTCCCCATGCACTTGGTGGTTTGTCGTTTCTGTTTTTCCCGGGAGGGGGAGGGGAGGGACAGCCCGGCCGTTCAGGGGACCTTAGTGTGCGATATGTCTCATTTGGCAGGAGAGGCTGGAAAGGAGCGGGCGCAGCTGCAGGCAAATTGCAGGCTTTCCCAGCCCCTGCCTGCGTCAGGAACTCATTACCTGTGGATGTCGTGGGGAATCCCTTGCCCTGGGTAGCCAGCCTGAACGGCCTGGACCGCATGGGTGGGGGCAGGCGGGGAGGGCGTCCCTGGTGACCTCTGCATAACCCTGTGGCCAGAGAGGCCAGCCCAGATGGATTTGTGGTAGAAATTAAAGGAACTTCCTGCCCCCAGGGGTGTTCAACCTGGCCTGCCCTTGCGGCCCCCTTCCCCCAGCCTTAGGCCTGGAGCCGGAGTGCTGCCTGAAGGGCAGGGCTCTAAGCTCCTTAGGGCACAGGGAAGGTGGGGAGCTGCTGCCCTGGAAACTCAGTCCTGTCTCTAAATGCCTCAGGACTCCTGAGCAGGGGGCTGCAGAAGGAGCCAATCTGGGCCAGTGGTCCGAGGGGTGCTGCCCACCTGGCCCAGCTCTGTCTATGATGCTCGTCTTCCCTGCGGATAAGTGAGGTGGAATGCAAAGGACCTGGTAGGCTGAGTTCTGTAGTCTCACTTGAACAAGTCTCTCCCCTAGCGAGGTGTGAGTGAAATCCTGTGTTGGGGGAGCTGGGCAGGCACCCTGTGAGTACCGCTGGCCCCATGAAAAGACAGCCAAATACATTACCATACACCCCACTCCACCCTCCCCTCCCCTCCCCTCCCCTCCCCTCTCCTCTCCTCTCCTCTCCAAGTGGTCTTGCTGTTTGGGTGGCTTGTGTGGGTTTGTGAATGACAGGTGTCTCCCCAAGACTGGAGGATCCTGGTATTTTCTCCACAGCTGCTCCTGACTTCAGGGCCTACAGTACAGATTCCGTCCCATTCCTGGCTTAGCAGTAACACTGAGGCTGTCCTAGAACCAGGAAAAAGTTTTTGTGCTTCTCTGGGGAAAAAAAGGCCCCTAACCTCCTGCCCCAGGAGCTGTCTCTGCTGAGAGGCTCCGTTACTGTATCTAGCTGCTCCCACACCCCATGCCCACCATTCTCAGGAAGGGGATGCCAGCAGGCTCCCCGCCCTTGTCTCCCCTGAGTACTGAGTCACCGCTGTGCCCATGCCATAGGGAGTGCTAGAGGAATCCCTCTGCCAGGGGAATGGGTTCTCCCTCACGTGTTCGCAGCACCGTGTTTTCTGTGAACAAGGCTGGTGGAGCTGAACTGCTCTGGGAAGCCTAGCTCACCCATCGTACCCACTGGGTTAGCTCAGGCACCTGGTCCTACCTCCAGGAGACCAGCCTGCTGCCACCTGCCCACCTCTTGGCCCCCCTTGGGTGATCCATCCCGAGGAGAAGGAGAACAGCTTCGTGGAGGAGGATGTTCAGCCCAGCATTCCTCACAATAACCTGAACGCTCAGCCCCAGGTGCCTGCTAGTAGCTCACTTCACTGTGGGGCAGAGTGCTCTGTGGTCATTTTAAGTGATACGTTTTTGACAATGTGGGGAAATACGTGTGCTCCATTTGCTGAGTTAAAAGTCAAGATTAAAGATTACACACTCTTCTGCTCAGGACGCCCCAAGTGACTGTGTAGACTCAAAGGGAATCACTACTGCACCCAGCCTCAGCTGCCTATTTCCTCACCTGCTTGGCAGAGGCTCCTTCTCCAGTTCCTGCTCCATCCTGGATTCCCTGAACACCCCCCAAAGTCCTTGCTCTCTTACCTCATTGTTCCATGTGCCAGCCTCTCTTTTGTCCCCTCACCCTGGATCACTAGGTGTTGGGCCTCCCCAGCACCTTCGAAGGGGATTTATCTGTGGCATCATCTCCCCAGAGCCTGCCTGGGGCTAGCCCAGATGTGTGGCACTGGGAGTACACAGGGAGACAAGATGCTCTCCCTGCCCTCATGGGACTTACTCAGAGCCTCCATAAGGCTGCACTAAGATCAAAGGGGTGTGGAGGCCAGGGTTTGTTTTTGACCTGGAACACTCCTTTTCTGGGCAGTCTGCAGACAAGTCCAATGGGCCAATGTCCCTCTCTGTCTGTCCTGACTCTCTCCTGCAGGCTTCCCTTCCTCCCAGGGGCTTTAGGAGCTCCCTGAGATTTCATCTCACCTCACAGGTCATGAGCCCACCCAGGAGGCCAGGCTCTGTTCAAAGGCCTTGTAGGGGTAAGCAAGGGAGATACAGCCCTCCCACCTGACCACCCCACCCCTGGGTATGCAGGGGGCTATGGCAGGGCAGCTGTTCTATCCAAGACTCAGGGCCCTTGGGCCTGGCTGCTGATGTCAGGAGCTAGGGGCAGCTCTGTGGCAGTGCCTGACCAGGCCAGGCTGGGCCCAAGAAGGCCCCAAGCAGACTCAGGCTTGTTTGGGTTGGTCAGCCTAGGCAAGCTGGAGAGGAGAGAGTCCACTGTGTGAAGCAGACGCCACCCACCCAGTCAGGCCTAGTCAGGCCGAGTGCCCTGGGCTTCCCCCGATTACTATCTGTACCTCATTGCCTTCCCCCCTCAGTACCTGTGCACGGTGCCCAGGCAGCTCCTTCGTAGCCTTTCTGGGTGCTCCCAGGTGTGGTTACCTCCTCTTCTGCCCTCTGCTTGAGCCCCACCTGGCATCCCAGCTGGGCATGGTCCTGGGAATGACAGAGTGGGGAAGGAGTTGCATCTGAGACCTGTGCATGTGGGAGGAGGGGTCAGCTAGAGGAGGCCATTTCCCATAACAGTGGCCCAAGGGACTTAATTAGGATGCCCTGAGGCACCGGTGGTGCTAGTGGAGAACACTGGCAACCCCATCTGTGGGCAGGTGTTCCGGTCCCAGCCTGCCCCTGGGCCTTCCCAGGTGTTAAAAGGTGCCTAGTTTAAAACTGAGGTGAGCTGGCGTCACTGCATTCTCCCTGCCTCTGTTTCTATGTCTGTAAAGCAGGGATCACACTGCCAACTTCTTTTTCCTCTGTGAGTATTAAGCAAGGACATGGGGAGAGGCCCAAGGTGAGGAGTCTGCCCCCTGTGTCCTGGTTCCACTTTAGGATCACTGGGCAGCCTGGAGAAGGTGGTCTGAACTCCCATTTCCCTCTCTGGAAAATGAGGGGTGAATTGATTACACACTCACATGAATCTCTGAGTCTCTACTTAGCCCCACACCTGAGCCGTGTCCACTCTGTGACGAGCCCATGCCTCGGGTCCGAGTGCGGTTCTGACTGGGCTATACCTCTTGCCCACCCTTCTTTCCTTCCAGAGGCACTTGTTTTCCTGGGCAGCCTTTGCCTGTGCCCTCAGAGTGGAGGAAGCTCTAGAAAGAGCCGTGATTGAAAGGTGGGGTCTGCAAAGGTGACAGATGGGGCTGGGAACCCTTGGCCCAGGGAGCCACAGAACAGCCTTGGACTGTGCCCTTAAAAATGGCCTGAGTAATGGCCCAGCAGCAGGCAGTGGGTTTTACCTGAGGACCTAACCGTGTTTGAATCTGTGGCCTCAGGCTGCTAAGCTCAGGGTTGGCCCTGGGCTGAGTGAAGAAGTTGTGCTGGGGTCCAGGAGTGTGGATGAGCAGGCCCTTCCTGCCTGTGCCAAGGCAGTTAGGGAGTGTGGCCTGGCCCATGGAGTCAGGAATTTGCAAGAGGAGGAGCTCATGTCCCTCCAGGAATAAGCTCCCCCAACCACAGTGTGCTGGAGACAGCATGAGCTGTGCATGGGCATGGCCTTGGCCTGTCAGCCAGGAGCAATATTCCGTACCCTTGGGGAAACCTTCAGAGGCCTCTGCCTTCCTTCACCTCTGTGGGGTGCCACCTGCCAAGATTGCAGTGACTCACAGCCCTCCAGCCCCTGGGCCCTGGCCTCACCCTGCTTTCCAGCCCCCTTGTAAGCAGACGGTGCATTCATGGGCAAGAGCACAGGCTTGCCCGGCAGCACCCCCCACCTCCACTTACCAGCTCTTAGCTCCCCTAGGAAAGTCTCCATGGGCCCCCAAACCACAGCAGCTGTGCCCTTCCTCTGTGGACCCCCAGCCTAACCCCACTGTGAGGCTCAGTTTCTGAAGCTGTGTTTCCTCGAGCAACGGGAGCCCACCCAAGTCTTAAGGCTGTAGGCTGGGTTTTGTAACTTGTATCAAGCACTCAGCCCAGAGTCTGGGGCTCCATAAATTATTCAGATGATTATAGTCAGTCTCGGTGACCTCATTTACCAGCAAGGAACTGAGACCACTCTGAAGGTTGGGGGTTTGACTGAATGCTTGGGATAAATACGTGGCACAGAGGGGGAGCTTAAGCACAATCCCAGTGTCTTTAAGGGCTCTAAATCTGCCACTGGGCGCACCCAACTGCCCACATCTCTCCAAGCCTTATCCCAGCATCGCCGGCCACCAGGGAACCCGGCCTTGGTGACACCAGGAGCCAGGAATTGAGTGGGGCAAAGGCACAGGCAGCAGGTGTACCTGCAGATCTGGGAGGGGAGAGTGTGGGGTGGGTCCAGAGCAACAGGGCCGGGGACTAGGACAGAGCCCCGGCCAAGACCCTCCTTGTGGGGTCCCTGCTGCCCCTGGCTCCCACTCCCACCCTCAGCCCTTCGCCATCCGTGATCCTGCTTCGGCCTTTCCCTTGGATGCCGTGGGGGTGTTGGCCCCAGTGCTGGCTCCCTCAGCCTGCTCCTTCCAGGCACGGCTGCCCACACCCTTCTCATCAGGCTCAGATCTCCCGGGCATACCTCCGGAGCCTTCCCTGAGGCCTGCGCGTGTGCCCTCTGGGGTGGGTACGATCGGGCCTCTGCTGGCACAGGTGGAGCCTGGCCATGCCCCTTCCTCCTGTGCGGGGCTGGATGAGGAAGACCAGGCGAAGGAGGTGCAGTCCCTGGCCTGGTGCCTAGAGTCCCTCACCAGGCACAGAGTGGGGGGCATGGTAGAGGGAGAGGTCTGCTTCAGCTCCTCCCCTCCCCTGTGGCTCTGGCTGCAAACACAGAAGCCCTGCTCCACCTGGCCCAGGCAGAAAGCGGAGTTGTTGGCTTGCTCACCGCGCTGCTGGCTCACCACTCTGCCGGCTCACCACTCTGCCTAGTGGCTGTACTCCCTCAGGCCAGCTGTCCCTGGAGGCCAGCCTCATGGCCACAGGAACCTCCCTGGGACTTACGTCCATCTGCTCACAGCCCCATGGCACAGAGAGGAGGGGGTGTTCCCAAGTGCTCCTGTTAGGAAGGGAAGCCTGGCTGGGGTTCTGGGCCCACCTGCTGGCCAAATCGCCATGGTGGGTGGGTGTCAGACCTGGCCAGGCAGGCCAAGGCCCCAACCCTGGGGTGGGGAGGGGCAGGGGCACAGAGTGACAGAAGAAAGAGTAGGGGATGGTGTCCAGTGCCTACTAGACAAAGACAGGAGCCGCCATGCTGGGGCATATGAATGAATAAAGGGTGAAGAAATGAATGAGAGCGCGGAGCTGGCCAGACCCTGCCCGGGGGCCATGCTCTTCAGCACCACCACTGTCAGGAAAAGGCCAAGCAAAATGCCAAAATGAGCCCGGAGCACGTGCAAATGTGAAATACTGCCTTCCAAGTCTCTAAGGGCTGGATGGGGGAGTTCTGAGAGTCACGATAGCATAGAGGTGCCAAGCGGGCGGCAGCATCTGTAGTCCCCTTCTGGTTTTCCACGGACTTGCTGCCTGATTTGTTTGGTCTTCCATCCTTTCTGAAATCAGTGGTGTTATGTTACAAAAGGAAGCGGAAAGGAGATAGGGATCCAAACCGTGTGCTGGCGTGTGTGCTGCAAGCTAGACCTGTCCTCATGGGTGTGTTTGTCAGCATCCGGGTGCTCTGGGAGGCGTGAGGATGACAGGGCCTTCAGCTGGGAGTGGATGGAGACCCCAGGAGAGGGGTGCCTGCCCACACTAGCTTCTGTTGCTAACAGACTGGTCCGTTGGGAAGTGGGTGTCTTTAAGAACTTTTATCTCGTGCACTTTTCTTTTTCCCCTGCATTGAGTGTGCTGCTTTTGCTGTCACCTGCCCCACATCTCCTGTGAGGCTTCTCTGTGGCCCTCAGAGGGGTCTTCCCCACCCCTACCCTTGTCTGGGAGGAGGGGCTGAGCTGCCTTTCCTCTCCCTCCACCCCAGACCAGAGATACAGAGAGTACAGTGGCCCTGTTCATTCCCCAGGCCCTACCAAAGCAAGCACCTGGCCCAGAGGTCGGCAGGTGAGAGGGGAGCCTAGCCCTAGCTGCAGCGCACTGGCAACAGAGGGAAGGGGCAGGCAGGAGGGAGGCGCACACAGCTTGGCCAGCACAGCACAGCCCCCTCTGGAGCAGCGCACTGTGGACATTCTAGATGTTCCAGGTGGGGCTTGGGATGAACCTAGGGCTTCCTCACCACCCATCTCCTGGGGGGCATTGCCTTGCTTCAACAAGCATATGACAGCTCCTGCCCCCAAAATGGTGAGGATGGGCTAGTGCCCAGCCTCCATCCAGTTCCAAGTGGGGCTAGCAGTGCTAGGCCACCCATGCCCTCCCAGATTAGCCCACTTCAGGTGACCGTGTGGTAGGCCCTCCAAGAGGTTGTCTCCATGTGCTCATTGGCTCATTTTGGCATAGCCCTCCCACCACAACCCCCCAAAATAGGTAAATGTACTGTGTCTTCAATCCCTGAACTTAGGAGCAGGAGTTTGGAATCCCTTTCTGCATGGGCCCTGCCCATGCCCCTCACCATCTGCCAGGTCCCCTGGGCCCATCTGGCCCACCCTGCAGAGGCCAAGCATGGTGTTAACCTCTGGCAGCACCTTCTCATCCTCCTTTCCACGGGAGAGAGGGAGCCAGCTCTTGCCTGGCCCCGTGAGCCTGTGATTGGTGAGCACTGCTCGCCTCTGCATTGTTGCTGCCTTGCAGTAACTGCCTATTAGGCAAGGAGGTGCCATTCATCTCCCCTGCAGACCACCACAACCCACCAGCACGGGGCTCACATGGACACCCCGGGCTCTGAAGAGCATTCCGTTTGCTGTGAGCAAAATTGTCTCCCACCTGCCCAGTATAATTGAACACGGAATCTCCAGCGTAAGAGGCCAACAGGAAGATAGGGAACTAGGATTCCCCAGACAGAGGCTTCTGTAGAGCCTTCCAGGAGGCAGAAACCCCTTCTCAAGCTGGTCACCTCACCTGCTCTGCCACATCTGTGTAAGGTCCCTGGGCACCGTGAGCTGAAGCAGATCCACTCCCAGGCAGGACACACTGCCAGTCACAAACCCACCCCCAACCTTCTGAGGGGCTGACCTTGAGTGGTCTCAGAACAAGTCAGAGGGTAGCAGGCCAGAAGGGCTTCAGAGAGGAGGTGGGAGGGCATCGGCAAAGGCTCACAGGCATGAAATTCATGGCCTGTGTCAGGCCAAAGGGTATAAGGAGCAGTGAGTGCCTGGAGTGAGCGAGGAGGGGTGGGGGGCCAGCCAGCTCAGACTGCGGTCCTCCAGGGGGGCAGCCCTGGGGTTCCAGCATGGTCTGAAGAAGGGACCTTTTCTAATGATTAACCATAAGTGAAACAGGCCACGTCCAGAGGTGGCAAGCCCCCCAGATGTTCAGCAGAGGTGGGCATCCACCTGACGAGGTGCTGGCAGGACAGGCATGGGTCCCTGGCACCCTCAGCCTATCTGGCCCTCAGTGCCTAGGAGCTTCTCAAGGCATTGGCATGGTGCCAGGCCCCGTGACCCTGTCTCTGTCCTTCCCCTCCCCAGCCTGCCATGCTTGTGGGAGGAGCAGGGCTGCTTCCCTTGGCCTCTGGGCAAAGAGTCAGCGCCCCTCTTCTCACACACCCACCTCCCCACTGCTACTTGGAGGGGCAAATGTGGTTCTTTTATTCATCCTCCCCTGATAGAAGGACAGGAGGACTTCCTCACCCACAGCTGCTTGTAAGGGTCTGGCCCCTAGTTGGGGGTACACTGGGAAGAGTGATCTCTGACCTGGCCTTTGAGTCTTCAGAGGCTCTGCAGGGCCAATGGGGGGAATTCAGTGAAATCTGGGGTCGTTCTGGACTCTCTCAGTGGACTGTCTGAAGCAGAGTGTTCCCCTCCGTGCCCCCGCTGAGGAGTAAGATACAGTAGCAACAGGGTCACACCCAGATCCCCAGCTGGGTGTGTGGCCCTGAGTTTTCCCCTCTCCCATCCCCGTGTGGAGAGGGGCCGGTGGCAGCCAGCCGTGGAGACCTCCCTCAGTAGGCTCCCTGGGACCACCCTCCCTGTCCTTGGAGTCATGGGTTGTGGTGAGCTTCCAGCCCTGAGCTGCCCCTTGAGGCCGTATGACTCCGGGGGAATCCCTCCATGTCTCCAAGGTCCACCTCCACGGCGTAGCTTGGTGAGGACCCTGTGAGGGACACCTGTAATCCCTCTATGGGGCCTGGCCCTTCCCCAGCCCCACACTGCTGGACCTGATGAGCCATAGGGGTAGCACCTTCCTGGCCACTGCTGTCACACCTGGGCCTTACACAGCCCTGGGAGCAGAGGGCCAGGGTGCCAGGGCCTGGAGTCCTTGTCTTTTTACTGGCAGGGACACTGCTTGAGGGCATCCATCATCGAGCGACAGCTCTTCATAAGCTGCTGCAGGAGCCATGTCTGTGTGGTAGGAAGATGCAGCATTGGTGTTTGCCATCTTGGGTGTGGATGGTCTCAGCACCCTGGTTTTGTCCTTGTTGGGCATTGCCTGAGGGTGGAAGGTGGCAGCCGGCCTTAACATAGTCCCCCAGCCTGCCCGGTGGGCCTTCTTTATCACAGTGTGGGCCAGTGTGGAGGCTGCAGGGGCTCAAGGCTGAGGATTTTATGCTCCTCCCAGGCTTTCACATCTCAGGGTTGGAGGGGCCCTGGCTTCCCTACTGGGACTGCTTGAGGAGGAGAGGCCCATGGTTCTGTGCAGATACTGTGAACAGTCAGCTAGGACCCATGGGAACAAGGCCCTGGGAGGGCCACCACCTGGACATATTGCTGTGGTCCCTGTGGCTGGTGGCCCAGGTCCCCAGAACCCCATACAGCAGTGTGACTCAGGCCGGGCCCTTTGCCAAGGAGGAAGCAGTGTGGCTTTGGTCCATTCTTGGCAGGAATTTCTCCAGGGTGTTGGCCATAGGGGTCTGTCCAGAGTCTACCAACTCATTCCAGGCTCCTGAGATCCCGCCCCAGAGATAGGCCTCCTTAATGTCCATGTCACTCATTTCCTTGGTCATTCATGCCTTCCCCAGACCCTTACTGGACCCCAAGTAGGTGTCAGATGCCATGCTGGTTGCTAGGACACAGCAGGGAACCAGACCCTGAAGCTGGCAATAGGTAGGGGGTGCCCAGTGCCAGAGCAGGTTAAGCAGGGGCCAAGGGAGATGGTGGGGGCTCTCCAGAGCCAGCCCTGCCCTGGCTCAGCCTTCGCAGAGGAGTGGGGTGGGATGGCAGGGGTAGGGAGAGGGAGGGGGCCCAAGCATCCTGGGAGCTGCGATGATTCTCTGGGCACTGCTGGAGGGAGTATGCAAAGGCAGGGCCTGTGCCAGAGCTTCCCTGCAGCTCCCTTTTGACCCAGCAGTTCCATCCCTAGGAAGTGGTCCCTCGGCTGGGTCAGCACCCTCTGCAGAGAGGTGAATGCACTGGGCTCCTTAATGTCTGTCCTCATGTCTGATCGGGCTCAACCTAAGTGCCTCCCACAGGGGACAGGTCCAGTAAACATGTATGACACAGCCATACAAAGGAAGAGGCTATGGAACAGCGGGTGTGTCATTTGCTGCCATCTATGAGGAGGAAATAGATCAAGGTGGGGCTGGGGGACACCCTCCCATTCTTGGGACAGTGAGAGGAATCCAAGAAGCCCCTGGTTGGGCGGTGTCCCCTCTGGCATTTTGGCAGGTTCCAGGGAACCCCAGGCAGGGGTGTCCCTAAGGCTCTGGCTGCAGCAGCCTCCCTCACAAGCCTACCCTGTCCCTCCCACAGGGCATCTGGCGGATCCCCGTGGACGAGATCGACCGGCCGGGCAGTTTTGCCTGGCATATGAACCGCTCCATCGTGCTACTGCTCAAGGTGCTGGCCCAGCTGCGGGACCACAGCACCCTGCTGAAGGTGTCCTCCATGCTGCAGCGGACCCCAGACCAGGGCAAGTGAGTGCAGCCACCTGGGTGTACAGCCTGGCTTGCCACCTGCCCCCCACCCCTTGCAGTAATGAAAACAAAGCTGTGCTGCGTGGGCACACCAGGGCAGTCTCCACTGCATGCCAGCCAGGAGACCCACTGGCCAGGAGCCCAGACCAGCCCTTCCTTTTCCTCAGGGGCCTCTCTGTCCCAGTGTCAAGGACCTAAATGGCACCCTCTGCCTCCAAGCACCCTTGGACAGACACAGCCTCTCCCCGCTGATCCTGGTTCCCCATTGAGGCCCTGACAACCCGGCCTTTCCTTTCCTCCTGCTTCCCCCAACTTGGGGCTCTCGGAGGTGCTGCTAGGTCATAGGCAAAACAGATGCTCAAACAATAGCTATGGCATGACCAAGCAAAGGCCAGTGACAGTGGGGTGGGTGACAGGGGGTCTGGGCCTCAGATGTAAGCAGGGATCCCTCTGCCAGAAAGGATGGGACAGAACAAAGGGGCATCTGCTGCAGCTGCCATTTGCAGGGAGTGTTGGAGGGATCCCCGGAGAGACACAGCTCAGAGGGGGACGAGCCTCCCGTGCCTGCACTGCCTCACCTCTCTGTCTCACTCAGCTCAGGGCGCCTCCAGCTGGGGCCTGGGGCACACCGGAGACGGACCTGCGGGAGAGGCACTAGAGGCCCTCCCCAGCTCTCCCGGAGCCCAGGAGTCAGGGCGGGCCCACTGCAGCCAGACCCAGAGGGCCAACGGCAGCAAACCAGCGCCAGGTCAGAGGCCTGCTGGGTGTAGGGGGCCCAGAGGAGGCCTCAAGCACCCCAGCAGGTGGAATGAGGGATGAACAGACATCCTCAGGGCAGCGACGGGGCACAGGGCCACCATCCAGCAGTGCTATGTGGTGTGTGACACTCTCCTGTCCTCTCTGCCCACCCCATATGACCACAGGAAGTATCTGCGAGATGCTGACCGCCAGGTCCTGGCACAGCGGGCCTTCATCCTCACTGTGAAGGTGCTGGAGGACACACTGAGCGAGCTCGCAGAGGTACACTGCCCACCTCCCCTCTCTCCTCCACAGCCCATGAATGCGCTGCCAGGACCTTCCCAGGTGATGGGCCTGATGCCACCATTTGCACACCCTTGTCCCTGTGTCCCCATTTGTGAAGTAGCACCCATCCTTCCTCTGCCTAGGTAGGGAAGGTCAGACGTGGCACCGAACACACAAGCACATAGTGAGGCACTGATGCGCTTGGTGATTAATGAGAGCCGTAGTGACCCTCCACTGGGCTGAGCTCCCGAGCAGTATGTCCCACCCAGGGTGGGGACCCAAGCCCTCCCCCTGGCAGGCTGACCAAGGCCTGTGAGAGCACCATGTATGTGCATCTTCTCTTTTCATCCTGTGAAGCAGGTACAACAGAACCCAGTTTCACAGCAGAGCACCCAGAGGCCTAGCAGGTGGGGCAGCTGGGAGCTGAGCCAGGACCACCAACTTCAGAGCTCATGCCCAGTAGGGCTGGCTGTGGCTTGGTGCAGGGGCTCAGGACAGCACCCTGAACCTAGGGAGGGGGTGGTCCTTGCCAACCCTCACCCCAGTCCTTGTGCACTAGGGGCCAGGAAGACTTGGCTCTGCAGTAAGTGTACTTGGTGGCCCTGGACAGGTCCCCTTCTCATAAAACACCCAGAGCTGCCCCGAGGCTCACATCATAGAGTCAAACTCGAGCTGCATGGTGTCATCCCAGCTAGGGCCAGGCCTCCTACTCAGGAGTAGCACCACCTCCGGAGTCCCTTGGCCCCTGGCTACCTGGGAGTGTGGTGGGGCATCTGGAAGTGCAGAGGAGGGAAGGCCTTCCTCAGGCAGGTATCTGGGCCTAGCATCCTCCTCTCATAGCTGGGGCGCAGCCCTGGCCAGCTGGCAGATGTCCAGAGCCAGAGTGATGTTGGGTGGGAGAGGCCCAGAGTGGCACAGTTGGTGCCCAGAGGTGCTTTGTTGTAATGTAGACACCAGAGACACAGTCTTATCTTGGTTTCCTCACAGGGATCAGAACGCCCAGGGCCTAAGGCCTGTGTCCTTCCAGAAGTCAGGATGACCACCGACGTTTCACACAAGGCCAGTCCCGAGGATGGCCAGGAGGGCCTCCCCCACCCCAAGAAGCCCCCTCTGGGTGATAGCTCAGCGCCAGGGCCTGAGCCAGGGGGCAAAGTGGGTCACCGGCCTGTGGCCATGGATGCAGGAGACAGTGCAGACCAAGGCAGGGAGCAGAAAGACAAGGAGAACCCCCGGGCAGGGCCCACTGAGCCCATGGACACGGGTGAGGCTGCTGTTCGTCGCTCAGACTTGGAGCGGTCACCGCCCCTACTGCCAGGCTGCCCCGCAAGGGACCGAGGCCCTGATAGCCGGCCCACTGAGCTGTCCCTGGAGGAGCTGAGCATCAGCGCCCGGCAACAGCCCACCCCACTCACCCCAGCCCAGCCAGCCTCTGCCCCCGCTGCTGCCACCACCACAGGGGCCAGGGGGGGCGGCCACCCTGAGGAGCCGCCCCCACGGCCTAGCCGCAAGAGGAAGCTCCTGGAAGACACGGAGTCTGGCAAGACACTCCTGCTGGACGCCTACCGCGTGTGGCAGCAGGGCCAGAAGGGTGTGGCCTATGACCTGGGCCGTGTGGAGAGGATCATGTCTGAGACCTACATGCTCATCAAGCAGGTGGGCCTATCTGCTGGCTCGCCATGCCTTTGCCGTTGCCTTTCTGTTCTCAAGGAGGGTCGGTCGTCCAGGCTGTCCACGGGCCTATCCTTGGGGTGGGTTTTAGGTATTTCCACCCCGTGCTCACTGTTCCCATTCTACAATGAGCTGTAAAACGTCTATATTCGACCTGAAGAGGAAATGAGACCATATCGCAGAAACCCTATCAAATCCAGCGCAGGAAGACGGGACCCCCATCCCACTGCTGTGCTGCACCCCCAGATGCATCTTGGGGCACTTCCTTCGAGACTTCTGTGACTGTCACGTAAAGGTGGCTGCAGTGTCCTCAGTGTGACCTTGTTTTGCCTGCCTTTTTAAAAATTTTATTTTAGTGTATCAGGCACTCACCTTTTTCTCTATTTAAAATTATTCCCATAGGAGGAATCCCCAGAACTTCGGTAACTGGCTCAAATGGGGTGACCGTCCTGAAGTACCCTGTTCCCAAATAGTGTCAGTTTGCAGCGCCACTTTATTTTTATTTACTTATTTATTTTTTAAAACAACAGAGGGCCGGGCGCGGGGTCTCACGCCTGCAATCCCAGCACTCTGGGAGGCCGAGGCGGGAGGATCGCTTGAGCCCAGGAGTTCAAGACCAGCCTCAGCAAGAGCGAGACCCCGTCTCTATTTAAAAAAAAAAACAACAACAACAAAAAAAACCAGAAATTTATTCTCCCGCAGTTCTGGAGACCAAAAGTCCAAAATCAAGGTGCTAGCAGGGCCATGCTCTCTCTGAAGGTGCTGGGGGAGAACCTATCCATGCCTCTTCCTAGCTTCTGGTGGTCACCATCAATCTTGGCTGTCCCTTGCCTTGTGGCTGCATCCCCCCAATCTCCGTCTGTGTTCTCACGTGGCCTTCTCCCTGTGTGTCCTCTGCAGCACCACTTTAGAGAATGCTTATTCTATATCCACCTCACCAGCATCCAGCGTTAACTTTCATTTGTCTTTGTTGCTGATTACTTAGAAAAACTCCAAGTGCTGCTCTCCTTGCTGGTGGGGGTGGGTCCTTTCCCTGCCTTGCTCACTGCCCCGGCCTCACCCAGCAGCATGTGGCTGTTTCCCTTACCCCTGCCCACGGCTCATTGAGGGTGACCCCCACACCTCCCCAGTCTCATATCACCCTTGGGCTCTTGGGCTCCGAAACACCCTTGGCACAGCATAGATGGTCACCATTGGGCCTGGGATTCCAAAAGGCCCCTCCCACTCTGATCACAGCCCTCCACCCTGCCCACTTGAGGGGCAGGTTTTGGCTCAGAAGACTCCCCTCATCCCCTAGCAGCTGGGCCTCAGCCGAATTTGAAAGCTTGGTTGGGTCCCTGAGTCCCCCTGCCAGCCTCAACCCTTGGGGACGTAAATAACTCAGCCACAGAAATGAACTTGGTGTGGCCACATGGGCCCAGAGGGGTGGCTGGGTCCAGTCCTGTCACCACCTGGTGCTGTGAGAGCTTGGCCTGTACCTCCAACCAGGAGGCGGACAAACACCTGCAGGGCTGGGGGGTCTGGGTGCAGTCAGCAGTGGGGAGAGTGCTTCATTGGAGGCTGGGGGTGGTGGCAGGCACCTGAGCCACAAGGGTGCACTCCCACCACCTGCCAGGCTGGTCTGTGCTGCCTATACAGACAGGCCTGGGCCTCCTGACCATGGGCATCTTGTTGCTCAGGTGGACGAGGAGGCTGCGCTGGAGCAGGCCGTGAAGTTCTGTCAGGTTCACCTCGGGGCCGCTGCCCAGAGACAGGTAAGCCTGGCCCACACTGTGCCAGCCTCGTCTCATGGGGCCTGCCCTACTTGTCACCCTGGGATACAGGCTGAGCAGTAGATATGCCCCTGGGACTGTTCCTGTGGTCGGCGTGGGCCAAGGGATGATGGGTGGTAGGTGGCCAGGCACCACACCATGGCGGGCAAGGTCTTGACCCTGGCTCAGACGTGCATGTACAACCTAAGGGGTCCCCTCACCTCAGCTACCTTTTCGATAAATCGGGAAGATGGCTCCTAGCCAGCTGACCTTCCCTGGAAAGGTTGTTCCATTTGGGACAGAGGTAGAGGAAGTGATGTTAGAGCAGGGCTGATGAGGAGCAAAGTGGCTGAGGGGGTAGGGCAGAGACACAGCCTGTACAGGGGCCCACCAAGGGGAGGGCATGTTGGGGGCAGGGGGCTCATCCTGAGAAGGTGGGTGGGAGTCCTGGGTTTATCAAGCCGGGGAGGGGGCAGGGCAGCAGCGTCACCTTTGGGTGAAGAGGAGGAGCTGGTGCAGGGGCCAGGCCAGGGCAGGAGGATCCAAGAGATGGTGTGAAGTGGCGGCTGGCAGAGCAGGGGGTAGGCCCCTCCTGGGAAGTGCCTAGGTCGGGCCAAACTGGGGTTCATATTGGGTTCGTGTTGAGTCTGAGACTCTTTGAAGGGGGAGGACAGTAAGTTAGGGGACCCCCACCTGAGGGGGGACCATCCAGGCCAGAGCCCTGGTGTAGGTACCCCTGAAGCCATCAGTGCAGACCAGAGGCCAGGAGAGGGCACAGGCAGGGCCAAGCACGGGTGCGGGAGGGAGACTCGGGACAGGACGGGTGAGTGTCCAGGAAGGAGAGTGTTCCCGGGCACCAGCCGGTCAGCAGGGCTGGGACAGTGAGGGTGGGGGCCCCGGGACCAGGGCTGTTTTTGAGGAGTGATGGGGCTGGGCGGGGCTTGAGCGGGAGGGGTGTGGGGCTAGGGCTAAAGGAGAGGGGTCTCCGTGGGAGAGGCCCAGCTCGAGGGAAGGCCAGTGGGCAGGTCTGTCTATAGGGAAAGGTCCAGATGACTGAGGAGGTGGGAGGGTGTGTGGAGAGGGACGGATGTGGCGGGCAGAGAGAGCAGTGGCACCCCATCTAAAGCGACAGCCTCCAGGTCAGAGGGTGGGTGGCTTGCCATTTGAGCAGGTGCAGCCTCTTGTCCCAAGGGGTGTCCTGACCACTCCAGGTAGACTTGTCCCAGGTCCCTCAGCAGCTGGCTGGTTGCCACCCTGGGTCCAGATAAGCTTCCTCTCAGTGAAGTGGGACATCGGGCCGCCACCCCTGCCTGGGCTCTAGGTCTGAGGAAGCCCAGGGGGGTCCAACTTTGACCCAGCAGGCTGTGGGCCAGACAGGGCACACTCACGGGGGAGTAGCTGGGCCCAGTCCCCCAGCTGAGGGCCAGAATCCTTGGCAGGACATGCCCCAACCTACTCGCAGTCCCCACCACTTATTGTCCAAGTAGCTAGAGTTTACCCCACAGCCTTTGTGGCCTCTGTGGCGCTCACCACAGTCTCTCTGCTCCATGGGACAAGAGTGACTGCCAGAGCCCCAATGTAGGACGCAGGCCCATGCCCACCAGGGGACCCCCTGCCTCCTCCGCTGGCCCAAGGGAGTGGGTAGACATGTGGGTGGTGACCATGCAGGAGAGAGGAGGGCTGTTTCTGACTTTTAAGGTGCATAAAATGACAGGCCCACACAGGAAGCCCCCAAAACCTACCCCTTCCCTGGCCTGAGAAGAAACAGGTCCTGAGCTGGCAGGAGCCAAGGGCAGGAAAGGGTCCTATTTACTGAGGCCACAGAGGAGCTCAGGCGCACACGTCTTGGGGTCCCAAGGAGTGGACAGGCAGAAGTGTCTGTCAGCGATGCTCAAAAGACACTGACTGGGTCAAGGGAGTGGCCAGAGCCAAGAGACCCGGGTGCTGACCTTTAGATTGCCTGCTGCTGGGCGACTTCAGGCCGGGCCCCAGCAGTCCCCTCCTGGGGTGCAGAAGGGTGTGGTGGAGAGGCGACCCCATGGTCCTGAAGTCTTCCCTAGGCACGTTCTGACCTGCCCGCCCGCTCCCTAGACCCCGTGAGGTGGAGGTGCCTCTGGTACCTGCCCTGAGGCCCTCTCGCCACATTTCCCACCTACAGCTCCTACTCTGGGCCCGAGAAGATGCACTGTGTCCAGCTGCTCTCCTCTGGTCCTGCCTCCCTGTCCCTCCCCATGCCGGGCCCCTTGTTCCCTTCTCATATGGCCTGAAGGGCTGCTCTGTTCTCCCCACTGCCCTCTGTCCATCTCAGAGTCTCCCCCAGGTCCATCCCACCTGCACCCCCAACCCCACAGGACACTGCAGCCCCCACACCCAGCCAGAAGCCACCTCAAGGAGGCAAGTGGGACAGTCACAGACATCCTTGACCTGCACTGGGGAGGAGGAGGCTGTGGCCATCAGAGCCCACTGCTCCCACCCCGCAGGGAGTACCCATTTTGTTCGAAGCGTGCCCCAGTTGCTATGGCAGCCCAGCGCATGCCTGGAGGGTGCTCTGGACATAATTAGAGGCTCAGTGCTGTCACCCGCAGCCGAGGCCCACCCCTGAGTGAGGACAGGGACGCAGTACTCACTTTACCCTGGCATGTCTGCTTACGCTGCCACCCAGGCTGCAACAAAACCACTGGTACCACCACAGGTCCACGAGGCCCAGGGAGACAGGTCTGTCCTCCTGCCCCACCCTCCCGGTAGACATGCTGTCCACAGCAGAGGATTGGGTCCCAGAGCACCAGCATGAGCTCATCCCAGACTCCCACAGCATGGCACAGCACACAGGGGCCCATCCTGACCAAATGGAGCTAGGGACGGAGCATTTCAAGCAAAGCAAAGGTTAGAAGAGACGGGATCATTAGTGGAAGCAAACTGCCCCCCAAGCACCAAGGTGCCCACCAGCAGGTGTGTGACTCTCCGGTGGCCCTGGTGTGGGCCGGCTCAGACAGTGCAGTGGGCCTGGTGCTGGGGAGGGGCCCGTGGGCTGGGGGCTCGGCTCGCACGTTGAGGCCCAGCCCTTCAGCTCAGCTGTGAGAGGCTGCCTCGGGGTGCCCTGCCTCACCTCACCTGTAGACTGGCTGTTCGGGCGCCAAGGCCTTCACACCCATCCCAGGAGGGCTGAGCTGAGTGTGGGGAGTATGAGTGGCCACGTGAATGGAGCCCCGAAAGGGCGTTGTGGCAGAGGGAGCTATGGACAAAGGCTTGGAGGCCCATAGGGCCCGGCCCACCTGGGAACCAAAGGCCTGTGGTGGGGTTTGCTGCTGAAGTCAGACTGCAGCAGAGGCTGAGCTGGGGGTTACAGTGAGCCATGGTATCAAGCCCAGGAGCACAGGGAGCAGACTCTGGCAGTCCCTCCCTGGCTCCCCCATCTCCCTCAGGACCCCCCCCCCAGCAGCTCTTGGGAAGTTGCCCTCTGAGACTGACCAGCTGTTCCTGCTGTCCCCAGATTGGAAGCTACACCCCCATGCCTAGAGTCATGGCCAGACACACTCCTCCCGGGTGGGTGCCCTGGAGAGTGAGGGGGAGGCCCTCCGCTGAGTCCAGCACGGCCTGGACATCCTCCCAGGGAGGGGTGCTGGATCCCCAACTGTGTCCTGGTGTCCACAGTACCCTGGCAGGGTGGCTGTCTGGTGGACCTCGTTCTCAGCATTGTGGAGCCCAGGGCGTGAGGCCGTGAGGGTCGTGTTGGCAGTCCCGGGACCCCACGGAGCAGTCCCTGGGGCAGCGTGGTGGGCTGGAACAGGGCAGGGCAGCATGGGCTCAGGGCTGTCCGCTGGCCTTCCTCACCTCTCCTCTGTCCTCACAGGCCTCAGGGGACACGCCCACCACCCCAAAGCACCCCAAGGACAGCCGAGAAAACTTCTTTCCTGCAGCGGTGGCCCCCACAGCCCCTGACCCTGTGCCAGCTGACCCTCTCCAGCGGCCCAGCGATGCTCACACCAAGCCTCGCCCTGCACTGGCTGCCACCACAGCTGTCATCACCTGCCCTCCCTCAGCATCCGCCTCTACCCCAGACCCACCCAAGGACCCTGGGCCCCCCCAGCCACACAGGCCTGAGGCCACCCCCAGCATGGCCTCTCTGGGCCCAGGTGAGTCCCATCCCAGCCCACCTGGTGGCATGAGGCCCACATGCCCAGCTGTGCCAGAGCCAAGCCAGGCCCTTGCCACCAGCAAGTCTTCCCTTTATGGAGAGGGTGGCAGGGAGGGAGGCAGGGTTGTCCTCCAACCCAGGTGTTCCTCAGGGACAGGCAGCTGCTGGGCTACTCGCCAGTCACTGGCAGCATCAGTAGCCCTGGTCAGCACATCCTTCGTCTGGCAGTCTTAACCCTTGGTGCCTGAGTCTCCCCATCTGTGAAAGGGGATAGTGAGGAGGGAGAGAGCAAGCAGTGTTAGGGACTGTTGGCCACTGTCATGGTCTCCTCCCCATAAAGCCTTATGACACATAAGGGTGGCTTGGTCAGATGGGAAGAGGGGAAACTAGCCCAGACCAGGCCTCCCCAGGGGCACGTGGCCAGGTCACTGGCACCTGATCACAAATGCCTGTAAACAGTTCCTAGGCACCAGGTCCTGCTGCATGCAGGGCCAGCAGATCTGCCCGGGTCCCATCACACCCCATGGGCAAGACAGTCGAAGTCAGCTAGTATGAGGGTAGGGGCATGTGGGGGGCTTGTGAAGGAAAACAGACAGGACAAGGGTGTGGGCAGTAGAGGGCCTTGCTGGCTCTGTTGCTGGGAGCCCTTGTTCCTTCTAAAACGCAGGATCCGCTGGATTGGCAGCCTGTGCAGCAGGGAGACAGGCCGGGGCTTTCCTCAGAGGAGGGGCACCGAGGCAGCACCCCTAAGGCCAGTGAGTAAGAGGCAGTGAGCAAGGCACAGTCACCTTCTCTGGTCCTGACACACCTGCAGCTCTGGCAGCTGTGATTCTGCCAGGCTGGGCTCAGCTCAAGGCTAGGCCGGGCTCCGCTGCCACCCAGGTCATGGTGGCCAGGCTCTGAGACCCTGTGATAGAACAGGGATATTCCCTAACCAGTGCATCTCCTCAACTGGTGGGGCCCAGAGGAGAGCAGCCTGGTCAGTGGGTTCCCTGTAGCCTCCCTGACCTTCCCTTTCGGGTCCTCCCCTGCTTCTCCTGCCCTGCCTCAGGGACCCGGCTGGTGCCCTTGCCCCAGGCTCTGTGCTGCCCACAGCCGCTGTCCCTGGAAGCTCGCCTGTCCTCCCGCTCCCGGTCCCATGGTTGAGGGTCACATCTGGGGCTGCTGGGGCACCATGTAATCTCAGCTGTGTCATTTCCCAACTCGTCTGAGCAACAGGGACAGCTGCCTTGGCAGAAGTGCCTGGCAGACGGCAGACCTGAGAGCCCCGTAGGCCACACGGCCTGAACGAGGCTGAGCTGGGAGTCCTCAGCTCTTTCCCACTGTGGCTCGAGCACCAGGCACTGCTGTTTTCACCTGATGCCTCCCCCAGTTTGCTTTGAGGAGCGAGGAAGTGTAGGGACCTTCTAGCCCAGTCAGCTGCAGTTGTGCTGCCCGTGGCCCTGTGAGATGAAGAATCGCTTCCCCCTGGGGTCGCCGTCTGTGAGGCTCTAGGACAAAGAGCAGTGGAGGAACTGCGTGGTGCGTCCAGCCACCACATGACCTCAGTGGTGCCTCTTCCCCTGTCTGCCTCAGTTGCCTGCATAAAATGTATAAAATGAAGATAATAGGGCTGCAGGATTTAGGCCAGTGCTTGGCAGATGGGGAGCAGAGACTGGTGAGGGTCTGGTGCTGGTGATTTCTGAGAGCAGTGGCCATGGGAGCCCACGGCCTGAGCCAGTCAGCGTTGGTGGCTCACGCACTCCCGCCAAGACCCAGCTCCTGTCCCTCCACCTCGGGGTCTCTTGCCCTCTCGTTACCTTGTAGATTTTGAGGGTCAGGAGTTCCCAAGAGGCTTAGTGGGTGGACTGGGCTCAGGCTCTCACGCTGTTGCAGTCAAGCCGTCAGCTGGTCATCTGAGCTCTCCCGGGGGTGTTGGCAGCCTCAGGTCCTTGCTGGCTGTTGGCCAGCGGCCTCAGGTCCTCCCCCACGGGTCTCTCTGTAAACAGCTGAGTGTCTCTGTGTCGTGCTGGCTGGTTCTCCCCAGAGGCAGTGACCCCACAGAGCACAGAGGAAGCCACAGCGTTTTCTATAACCCAATCTCAGAAGCAACTGACCGGCACCGTTGGCCACACACACCATCCCTGGCACAGTGCGGGAGGGGTTGCTCGGGGGTGATGCCAGGAGGCGGGGCCAAAGGGGCCACCTGGAGGCTGGCTGCCCTCTCCACCTTGCCTGTCCCACCCCCAAGCAGGCCAGAAGCTATAGCTCACATCCTTATCTCCTCTAACCATTAGATCGAGGGAAGAGTATCTGTTTCCTAGTGTACATTCTTCAGCCTGGAGAGTGGATCCTTTTCTATTTCCTTTCCCAAAACTAACTTAAATGGTCTTTTGCCAGGATGGAACTCTTGAATGACACTGGGGGTGGGGAGCCACCCTTGGCTGAGAATGTGCCTGTGCAGGCCTGGCAGAGGCTTCTTCCTGACGGGCACAGGCATCAGCATACCCACTACCAGCCTGCCTTCCTCTTCCCCCGCTGCCCACCTCAGGGCTGCTGCAGATCCGCAAGCAGATGGTGTTTGGCCGGCCACATTGGGATGGGTGTCCCAGATGGCTCTCAGAGCTTTCTGGGGTGGTGGCAGGGCTTAGCTGGGACAGGCACCTCTATAACAGGGAACGCACCAGGAAGGAACCAGCCCCAGCAAGGTCCAGGCTCCCCCGGCATGATAGTGTGGCCACATCTGCAGCTCCTGGTGACAGCAGGGCCCACCTGCAAAGGCGCCCTGTGACTAGAAGGTGTACAGGCCTGGAACAGAAGCAGAGACTGGTTGTGAGTCTGGGAGTTGGGGCTGAGTGACAGCTGAGCCACCTGGGAGAGCAGATTGGAGGGTGAATTCTCCCAGGACACCTTCCCCGAGGTGCAGGAGAACTGGGAGGGCAGGTGTAGAGGAGACCTTGACAGGCTTCCCACCAGGGCCCCTGACAGCCCAGGTAAGCAGCGACATCAGGTGGGCGAGGTGCTCTCAAGCATCCCTGGTCCCTCGTGAGAAGTTCACCCAGCTGCCCAGGCCGTGCTGACCAGGCCATGCCCTCGTGCAGCAAACGCACTTGGGGATCTCAGGGTCAGCCAGGGCTCATGTATTTCCCTATAGGGGCCCTGGCACCACCTGTCTGGGCTTCCTTTTCCTCTGGGCATGTCTTTATCGCCATGTTTGCCAGGTGTCGTTCACCACAGGCCAGGCCCTGGTGCATAGCTGACTCCAGCTGCTAGAACAGTGCCTGGCCCCGGAGTGAGAGACTGTCCTTCTCTGAGGCAGTCAGGCCTCCTCGGATAGGAAGGGTGGGGCAGGGTGGAAGGGTGGAGAGGGTGCTCCTGCTCCCGAGTCAGGATCAAGCAGTCCTTAGAAGCCAAGCAGAGGCAGAGCCAGGCCCAGGGGCCTCCCAGGACACCCGACCTGAGGGACAACCAGCCCAGGCCTGGTGCCAGGGCCATGAGTCTGCCCTGGGGTGCAGGGAGAGTTGCCTCAATGGAACAGGATTTTGGCCTGGCCACCTGCTTTCCGCAGACAGAGAACCTGAGGCATGGGGGAGTTGGGGACGCTCCAGATGGCTCTTCTCTGCAGGCTGGACCCCCAGGTAGATCCCTTTCCCCTCAAGCCCACCCATAATCTTCCTCATAGGGCCGCCAGGGTAGCCTTGGGGAGGGGAGGGGGCCTGGCCCCACCTCATCTGCATTCTGTGCTGTAGATTGCTGTCAGCAAGAGAGCCAGGGCCTGCCCTCCCACCCCTACTCAGGGAACAGCTGCCAGAGAGGAGTATCCAGCCAGGGCAGTGCTGCCTATGGAAAGGCCTGGCCTTGGGGCCCATGAGGTCCTGCTTGGTGGGCATGTGCCCAGCCTGCCCACAGGAGGTGGAGGGGGTAGCTAGGAGGGTGGCAGGAGGAGCCTGCTGAGGAAGTTACCTTTCTGGCCATTGTGGCTGGACCTGGGAAGAAGAGGCTGTGACTATGGATTGCCAGGCAGTGACACCGAGCAAGGGAGGAAGTGGCCCACAGGGGTGGGGGCTTAAGACAAGGCCTTGGCCAGCCTGGGCAGACTATCTGGAGCTGGAAGGTAGCAGGCAGGAGCCCCGGGCAGAGCAACTGGGGGTGCCCAGGCCCCTGCCTATCCTCCTGCTGGCATTCCTGTAGGCGTCAGAGGGGAGCTGGTGCCCCCTGCTGCATGGGGCCGGGTACGTCCTGGCAGAGGAGCTGGACAGGCCAGTGGGGTGGGAAAGGCTGTGGGCAAGGGCCAGTGAGGCGGTGGGGCCAAGAGGCCAGGCAGAGTGAGGGGCTGTGTGGAGAGTGGAGGCGGAGCCCGAGGCCTGGGAAGAGGAAGGCCAATGCTGAGTAACGGCCTGGCTGGCGGCCACAGGCGCAGCCTTTACTCCAGGCCATCCAGTCCTTGGCATAATTGAGGCCAGTTCCCAGTCCCTGCCTCGTGCCAGGGAAGCCACGGTGCCACCATGCCCCTCCATCCACTCCAGTTTGAGTTGGATTGTTTGTGTTTTGGTCCTGGCCTGGTTCCTGATTGCCACTTGCTTGAGCTGGAGGGGAGAGTAGACACCACCCCCATGAGCCCACCTCTCACAGCCACCTGAGGGTGTTTTTCCAGGGGCTGGGGGCCGTGCAGTCTCGGGTGTGAGCCCGCTGTGTCAGGTGTACAGCTGTCCAGGGTGGGGAGCCAGCCCCTACCAGCATCCACTTGGCTGGTGAGCAGCTTCCTGTCAGCACCCGCCTGGCCCCAGCTACAGCTGTCAGAGGAGGCCCTGCTGGATCCCGGGCCACTCCTGTGGAGAGGGAGCCACCTCAGCCCAGGGCCCTGCATCGGCCACACTCCTCCGCCGAGTGTCTCAGGGCACAGCCTGGGCCCGCGGGGCCTGGCAGACACGTGGGAGCCTGTGGGGTGGGTGAGTGTGTAACTTCACGTCCCCACAGAGGGAGAAGAGCTGGCAGAGGGCACTGGCTTCCCGCCCCAGGAGCCACGGCACAGCCAGCAGGTGAAGACGGCCCCCACAGGTGCCCCAGCAGAGCCACACTGCTGGCCCACGGAGGCTGCCCCCCGGACAGGCCCCGAGCCCACTTGCAGCCCAGGTAAGGCGAGTCGGGAGCCCCCCAGCACCAGCCCCACAAAGCTGCCTCACGGCTGGCAGCCAGGGTGGGTTTCCCGCTGAGCGCCTGGCCTGGGAGGGGCCTGAGGCGGCCCATGGAGATGAGGTGGGGAGGACGTGGGGGCAGGGCAGTCAGGGGGGCCAAGGACAGGGTCCAGGCTGAAGAGTGTAGTGGGTGGACCGTCGTCAGGGGCTGGGAAGGAAAGGACCCCCAGAGCCTCTGACTCCATCCCTGGCTTCACAGGGGGGCACTCACGAGGGCAGGAGTCCTGCTCAGGCCACTGCAGAGCTCAGGCTGAGCTCATAGTGCAGCAGGAGAGGGACAGGCATGTATGGGGAAGAGCTTGGGCCCGGTTACAGGCATCCAAGGGACATCAGCAGCAGGCAGAGGGGTGGCCGGGCTGGGCTGGGCCGGGCCAGGCCAGGCAGGCGTCCCCATCAGCAGCTGAGTCAGATCCCAGCCCCAGCCCTGGGTCCAGCCTGTTCCCACCAGCCACCCTAACCAGCCAGGCCCCTTGGGGACTTCTCCTGGCCTGGGCCTCCTACAGACCACTCAGGATGACAGATGGCGCCAGCCACTGGGGGCCAGGCATGGGCTCTGAGTAAACCCTGCTCCTTTTAAAGCCATGGGGTGCAGAGGAATGTGGAGGCCAGCCAGGCCATCCGGGTCCTCCCAGCTCTCGCAGCTCCCTGGAGGCTGCCAGGCCCCAGGACTGCAGCCTGCAACTGCCCAGCTGCCTTCAGGCTCCAGGGAAACACAACCCCTCACTCCTCCTGGAGCATGAGGGGAAAGTGCACACCCTGGGACTGGCTCAGTGGCCAGCTCTGGGCCTCAGTGTCCTCCCTGGGATGTGGACATTAATAGGACGTGTGTCCTAGGATGGTTGCAGGGATGCAACAGTTGGTGTGAGCACAATGCCCAAGGGCCTGCAGAGCCTCTGGGAAGGCTCAGGGGGGCCCCCTGTGTCCCAGGCCCTGGGTGCCCAGAGTTCACAGTGCTCCTGGGTGGGGTCACAGTCCCAGCACCCCACAACCCAGAGCCAGAGTTGGGTCCCTGCAAGGCCTGAGCCAAGCAGTTGCCCAGGGCAGAGGCCTGGGAGCCTGTTCATCAGCACATACTAAACAGGTCCCGGAAAAGGCACCCACAGTCTGATGCAGAAGGCAGGAGGTGCTCTTGGTCCCTTTGTTTTCCAGAGGGGAAACTGAGGCCTAAGCTGGGAAGGTATGTGCAGGCTCAGGAGGCTTCAAGTGAGGCTCAGCCCCCGAGGTCTTTCCCCACAGCCACCAGCTCCAAGGTCCCCAGCAGTGGGAGTGCCCAGCCACCCGAGGCCCACTCAGGCAAGGCAGAGCCCAGCCGGGCCAAGTCGCGCCTCCTGCCCAACATGCCAAAGCTGGTCATCCCCTCAGCTGCCACCAAGTTCCCGCCTGAGATCACTGTCACGCCACCCACCCCGACCCTGCTCTCCCCCAAAGGCAGCATCTCGGAGGAGACCAAGCAGAAGCTGAAGGTGACGTCGGGTGCCGGGCAGGGGCCTGGGTGGGGGTGCAGGTTGCAGTGGGGCCTGGGCAGGGGTGCAGGGTGCGGAGGGGCCTGGGCGGGGGTGCAGGGTGCAGAGGGGCCTGGGCGGGTCCTGGCTGCCCCTGACCAGTGCCCTATCTGGCCCTGTCTGCAGTCGGCCATCCTTTCCGCCCAGTCGGCAGCCACCGTGAGGAAGGAGAGCCTGTGCCAGCCAGCCCTGGAGGTCCTGGAGACGTCCAGCCAGGAGTCCTCGCTGGAGAGCGAGACAGACGAGGACGATGACTACATGGACGTCTGAGGCGCTGGAGCCCCGTAGCTGCACCCTGGGGGCCACGCGGGACGCCAATCCCCACGCAGGCCCAGGCCCGCCCGGCCCGCCTCCCGCGGCGTCCTCCCCGCACCCGGTCGGGGCCGTGCGCACCGTGTGGGAGCCGGAGGAGGAAGGGAGGAGGCCCGTCCCAGCCACGTGAAGGTGGATGCGTCTCAGTCTGCACAGCCGGGCGGCAGCTTTTTCTAAGAAACGTTAACTTTGTAAACCTGCCCACAGCCAGCCCGGCTGGCCACACCCACACCTGATGCCGGGCTGTGCCGGGCTCTGCCCGTGTCGCAGTAAAGGGTCATTCAGGGCCGGGCTTGCCCCACACCCTTTTTTTTGGTTTCTTTTCTAATAAAGATTCAACAGTTGTTTTTGCTTCTTTGCTCACCCCTGGGGGGCGGCCAGGGCAGGGCCCAGGGTCTCCACACCTCTCCTCCCATAGGGCAGGGCCCAGCCCTCAGGCACCCCAGGGCCCAGCCAGGCCAGCAGGCTGGCGTGCTCAGTGGGGTGAGAGGGGAGTGCAGGCCGGGCGCCACGCAGGGCAGAACCCTCTGAGGAGCCTGGAGTGGGCCTGAAAGGGGTGTCAGGTGCAACTGTCTGCAAAACTCACTGGGGCTCCCGGTGGTGGGAGGCTATGGGGCCTGTGCTGAGGGGCTAGAAGAAGGCGTCAGGGAGGGGAAGGGGGAGGTGGGGCAGGCAGGGAGAGTTCTTACCTCCCGCCACACTCGCCCTGACAGGCCACACGAAACCTATGGGGTTTCAAACCAGTGCAGGATGCACAGGTGGAGCCCCTCGTTCAAAAATTATAAAGGATTTTAAGACGGTGACCACAGAACAGTAAACAAGCCAGAGGTGCTGGCCCTGCCCTCCCAGGCTCCAGGCCCATCTGTTTTGGGGATGCACAGGCTCCAGGGGCCCAAACTTGCCCTTCACAACTGTCACCCCCTCCCAGTGATCTGGGCCAGCGCCTGCCCCCTGGGGCCTCCCCTGGAACAGGCTCTGCCCAGGATGGAGATGGGGCCCTCATGGGCTGGACACAAGCCCAGGGCCCCAGCCCAGGCCGTTTGGAACCAGAGATGCAGCGGCCCTGCCTTCAGAGGGCTGAGCAGTGGCAGTTCCTCAGCTGATGCCCTCTCCCCGCAGGGCCTGGGGTGTGGAGGCCCCCAGACTGCACGTCTAGCCCCTCCTGCTCTTCTGTCCTTCTCCCCAGGCCAGAAACAGGAAGCAGCAGCCTTCCCTCCTCCAGGTGCAGGAGTTCCCTAGAGCCCAACACAGTGGGCCCTCCCCTGCCCTCCTGCCCAGCACCCTCAGCTCTGGGCCTAGGGTGAGTCCCCGCACCAGACCGGGGCCAGAGGACAGGCTCTCCCTGGCTCAAGCCTTCTGTCCACACGCAGGGCACCTACTTGCAGAGGTGCCCTGAGCACCCAGCAACCCAAAATAAGTAACTGAGGCAAAGATCTCGATTAATGGAGATTTATTAAGCCATAGTTTGAGGGAGTACCTGGGTAAACACAAACCACAGATCCATCTGGAACTTCAGTATCTTAAAGACGGCATAAAGAAAGAAAAAGAAGAGGGGTGGACAGTGAGGCAAGCGGTCACATTCTTGTGAGACTTTAGTTAATGCCCAGGACACCTGCATTGTACCTAAGATAAGGTGAATGTTTGAAGAGAAAGCAGTGGAGAGAGCATTAATTATGTGGATGTCCCTGGACAGGTCCCGGTCCTGCACCTGGGAAGATGCACCTGTAATCAACATCGTTAGTGTGGCATGGAACAGACGTCAGTGTCAGGAGCTAGGCATGGCCTGCAGACCTGAAGTTACAATTGACAGGTCCATATTTGTGGGAGGCCAGCAAAGAATTTCCTGATGAATGATCGGCAGGGGGCAGTCCTTGTAGATGCCTGAGGCGTTTCACCTTTCCATAGGGGTCTGGCTATGGCATGATGTCAGTAACAAGACTTGGAACGGGTGTTGCAGGACTCAGTCTCCAGGCTTGATCTTCCCTTTAGCATAAGGGGTTGGGAGATTGTTCTGAGATTTTTATTTTCCTTTACAGGACTTTCTCCCCTCTGGAAACCGAGTCCCTGAGAAGCTGGAGGTCTTGGGGACTTCTTACCAAATGTCTTTGGGAGTGGAGCAGCCCTCTATGAGAGTTCAGGAGCCCAAGTTTCAAGTCACGCATTTCAGGCTTGCTCTGACACCTCTGTAGGAGGCACCCCTCTGGAGCTGGACCCATTGGAGCAAGGCAGGTGGCTGCCAACACCCAACACCATGTGGTTCTCAGCAGGCACACCCACCAGGCTAGAGAGGGAACAGGGCCCAGGAACAATGGGCTGGCCCGGCCCCAGGAGCTGAGGCGGGTGACAGCCCAGATGGCCTAAATGATGAGCTCCAGCTTCAGGGCCAGCTCCGGCTCCCTAAGAGGTTGGTGACATGCCCCATTTGGATACTTTGGGAAGCTGTGGCTGGCAGAGGCCCACCCGCCTGTCTGCATATCCCGCCTGGGTGGCAGGGCCCTCACCTCCCACCCTAACTGTGCAGTGGGGGGAGGGGTCCTGGAAGCCACCAGGGCCTGACTTGGCCCGGCCACCTCTCTGGGTGACTTTGGCCCTGCCTGTCCCACGTGGGCTTCAGTTTCCTCATCTGCACAACAAGAGGGGAGGGGAACACTAAAGAGATTATGCAAACTCCATGAGTGACAGGGCAGGGTTGGGTGTGGCTGGGAGAGCTGTGCCTCTCCTAACTCCCCTGTCCTGGGCCCTATGTCCCTCCCAGGGCCCCAGCTGGTCTCGGGCACCTCCCTCCTTCTCCCCTTCCTCCTTCCTCCCTCCAGAGAGGATCCCCAGCGGAGCTGCCTCAGCCCGGGGCTCTGCCTGTGTCTGACCCGACAGATCCCGCCTCCGACAGAGGAGGGATTAGGAACACCACCTCCCTGCAAGAAGGTGAGGGCCAGAGATATGATTTCAATGCCAGGGCCAGGGGCTGGAATCCAGCCATAGCAAGGACAGCCCTGCCTTACCCACCCTGCAGCATCCCATCCCCAGCAGGAGCCCCGCCCTGAATGTAGGGCGGGGTTGGCCCCCGGGTCTGAGCTGTAGCCTCTGGACATCCGGCTCCCTCCCCCTGCCAAAGGTCCTATAGCTACAAGCTCCGCCGCCTCGCCCTCCCATAGGGTCCCAGGGCCTAGGTTCGGCCCCCTCCCCCCCGTCCCAGACCTTCGGGCCAGGAATTTGCTAACGGAGCAGGTTGGGCCCTGCTGGTCCACGCAGGCACCTGTGGACTTTGAGAGGGGACCCGCGGATGGGGCGGGGTGGGGCGGTGCTGCAGAGCCAGGGCGGGCGGGGCCTGGCCACACAGGGAGTGAGCTCGTCCCGCCGCCTCAGAGCCACTGCACTGCTGGCTGCAGACACAGGCCGCACAATGAAGCTGGCCCTCCTGCCCTGGGCTCTGCTGCTGCTGGTGACAACCCCCGGCCGGGGCCCTGGGCCCACAGCAGGTATGCCCCCACCCTGCCCTTCTGCCCCATCTGTCTGTCCATCTGCCTGCCATGGCCAGGCCGGGGCAGACGCCCCTCTGGGCGCAGCCTCTGTCCATCTGTCAGGCCATCTGTGCTGTGCTAGGCGTGGTGGGAAGACATTCTGAGGATCTGTGGTCAAGGGGCTGCTGGCAGGGATGGGAGGTCACCATGCACACCCTAAACCCTCTGGGAGCAGGGAGGAAAGCAGGACAGACCCGCAGAGCCCTCGGCCTGCACCCTGAGCCCTGATGGAGGGCGTGATTGGGACAGGAAGCCAGGATTGTGGGTGTCTAGGGGAAGCCCCTAACTCAATAGCCCCAGAGCAGGGACCCCAGTGCCGGGCTTTCTCCCACCCTCCAGCCCCAGCCCCACCCCATTCCCATCACCCTCCCGCCGCTTATCTGATGGCATCTCTCAGCCTGCTCCCCACACCCGAGAGCCAGCCACCACATCCTTGGCCAATAAATATTTATTGTCGCTCTTGAGTGCCAGGCACTGCACTCAGTGAAGTGGGGCCAGCTGGTGGCTCATGCCCAGGCCTGGCCCTTGACCAGCCTCGTTTGAGGGAGAATGGGGAAGGGCCAGGTGGGACAGGCCATCCCAGCCTGGGTGCCTGCATCCACCCTAGTCACGCCCTCCAGTCCGTCCTCCCCACCAGCTCTGGACAATGCGGCCCATGGGAGACGGATGAGGCCTGATGTCCACAGCCCCCTCTCCCTGCGGCCGGGCCCTTGCTGGAAATGTCCTTCTCCTCCCCGGAAGGAAGGGGGCACCCCTGGCCTCCTCCCCCAAGAGCGGGACTCTCAATTCTGGCCTCTGGGAAAGTGAGTCACATTCAGCCTGCTCACCATTCCCTACCCGGCCTCCAATGGGAGTCTTGCGGCCACATCCTGGGATCCCAGCCCAGGGGAGCAAGAGCCCAGACGTGCAGGTCCTCGCCTGCACATGCCCACAGACTCCTCAAGGAGTCAAGAGAGGTCCTCAAACCCAGGTCAAGGGCTCAGGCAGCTGTGGCCCTCTAAGGACCCCTATAGCCACGTGGGACATAGGACTTGGTGGCTGAGGGTCAGTCATGCCCCAGGGGTTCCTGCAAGGCTGTTTGGAGGCCTTGCTGCATTCTAGCCAGTCAGTTGGGGACACAGCCAGATCATCTGTGCTAAGATTTACCCCATCCCCACGGGCCCCGTGGTTTTCCACTGTGTCCACGTGGTGGCCAGTGCGATTCCTGGATGTGGCCAGCGTTCTGGGAACGCTGCTCTCTAATGGGCGAGGAGAAATAGAGACGGGCCCTGCACTCGGGGCAGCGCCCGCCCAGCCAGGCACTCAGAGGCCTTTTCTCCAGATGCCCAGGAGAGCTGCTCCATGCGCTGTGGGCACCTGGAAGGGCCATGTTCCTGCCACTCGACCTGCTCTGGCCTTGGCACCTGCTGCTCAGATTTCCGGGACTTCTGCTTGGAGATCTTGCCCTACTCAGGCTCCCTGATGGGAGGCAAGGACTTCGTGGTGCAGAAGCTCAAGTGGTTCAGCCCCACAGATGGCGTAATCTGCAGGTGGGAGGCCTGAGGGCCCCCACACCCCCATCCCTCTGCATGCTGCATGCTGTGGGCCCAGACCCCCTGGCTGGCTGAGCAAAGCACCTCAGAGCACAGGGACAGCTGGCTGGATGGGTTCCCCATGGATGTCGGTGGGCCCCAGCCTTGGAGGGGGTCAGCCGGCACTGGCCCAGCCCCTCCTGCCACCTCTGCCCCCATAGGTTTAAGGAGAGCATCCAGACCCTCGGCCATGTGGACTCCTCTGGGCAGGTGCATTGCGTGTCACCCCTGCTCTATGAGAGTGGCCGCATCCCCTTCACCGTCTCACTGGACAACGGCCGCTCCTTCCCTCACACAGGCACCTGGCTGGCAGGTGAGCCCTCATCCCTGGTTCCCGCCCGCAGCCTGCGTCCACGGGGAGTTTCCCCAGCACTAATCTATGCACACCAACACCTGGCCCGCCCGTACCCTGCTGCTCTGGCTGAACCAGTCCCTCGAGCAGCCTGCCCACTCGGCCACGGGGGCAGGGGTTCATACGGCACATTAGCTCACCTCCTGGCACCCAGACACAAGTCCCAGCCCAGAGTAGGTGGGAGCTGCAGGAGTCCCTTACAGGGTGCTGGTGCCTGCCCGCTCAGCTAGGCCAGGCCAGGCCAAGGGAGAAGCCAGCTGGAGGCCAGAGGCCTGGGCAATGAAGGACAGGCCACCTCTCTGGACTCAGTGTCCTTTTCTGCCACAAGCGTCTGGGGAGACCACCCAGCTGCTGTGATGCTCTGTCCTTGGGAGGCTCCCACAGCCCTCAGAGCCTTCAGGCCTCCTCCCCTGCATGCCCTGGGTCCCAGGCCTTCACTCACCTCTCACCCCCTGCCCAGTGCACCCCAACAAGGTGTCAACAACAGAGAAGAGCCACCTGGTGAACGAGACCCGCTGGCAATACTATGGCACCAAAGACACCACGGGCAACCTCAGTCTGACCTGGAACACCTCGGCACTGCCCACGCAGGCCGTCACCATCGAGCTGTGGGGCTACGAGGAGATCGGTGAGGCCAACGGAGGGCTGCGGTGGCCTCAGGAACTTTGGGCTCCCAGAGATGGGAAAAGGGAGGTCCGGGTGCATGTGGTGTGGGGTGGGGAGGTTCCAGGTGGGGATGAGGAGGGAAGGGAGCTCTGGGCAGGGATTCAGGATCAGGATTAGGAAAGTGCAGGTCAGGGGGGCAGGGGCAGTGGTTGGGGCCCGGCAGCTTGGGAGGAAGCTTGTGTTGGACACAGAAGAGGCTTGTTGCACCCTGTCCTCTCTGAGCCCCTGGGTGGTTGGCACAGCTCTGGGCCCGGCCTTGAGCAGGGGTAGGGGCCCTGGAGTGTGAGGTGAGGCAGGTGGTCACCTAAGCCAGGGTCCTCCTATGGGGACCACCTGTCTGTCCGTCCACCCATCTGAATACATCTGTCAGGCTGCTGCAGGTGCCAAAGACTGGGGCCAGGCCCCTCTCCTGCCCCAAGGATCCTGGGCAGGGCCCCAGGGCTAACGAGGCCTCCTCCCCCTCAGGGAAGCCGTACTCAGAGGAGTGGACGGCAAAGTGGTCATACCTATACCCCCTGGCCACAAACATCCCCAACTCTGGCTTCTTCACCTTCACTCCGAAACCTGCATCCCCCAACTACCAGGAATGGAAAGTGGGTGCTCTTCGGATCGTCGACAGCAAGAGCTACGCAGGGGAGAAGTAAGGTCTGGGGTGCAGAGGATGGGCCGGGGGCCTGACCACCTTCAGGTTGTCCTTGCCCAAGAAGCCGAGGTCAGGGGCGGGGACAGTGGGGTGGCCTGGCCTGGCCCCCAGGTCATGCGTGGTCGCTGCTATAGGGACGTGCAGGCGCTCTGGACCAATGATCACGCGCTGGCCTGGCACCTGGGCAATGACTTCCGGGAGGACCCCGTGGCCTGGGCCCGCGCTCAGTGTGGGGCCTGGGAGGAACTGGAGGACCAGCTGCCTGACTTCCTGGAAGAGCTGCCTGACTGCCCCTGCACCCTGGCGCAGGCCCGCGCTGACTCCGGCCGCTTCCACGTGAGCTCAGTGGGGACGGGGCAGCCTCCCCAACTGAGGCCCTGGGGTCTGAGCCCCCTTGTGGGGTTGGCTTCAGGGACGGGATGGCAGACCCTGAGGCCAGGGGGTGACAGCCACTGGCCGTTCTGCAGACAGACTATGGCTGTGACATGGAGCAGGGCAGCGTGTGCACCTACCACCCTGGGGCGGTGCACTGTGTGCGCTCTGTGCAGGCCAGGTGAGCCGTGGGCCGGGTTGGGGCTGGGGCTGGTGCTGGGGCTGGGGCCAGGCTCCTATAGGCCACCCTGACCTGCTGTCACCCCCAGCCCCCGGTACGGTGCGGGCCAGCAATGCTGCTACACAGCAGATGGCACACAGCTCCTGACGGCTGACTCAAGCAGCGGCAGCACCCCCGACCGCGGCCACGACTGGGGCGCGCCCCCATTCCGCACACCGCCCCGTGTGCCCGGCATGTCCCACTGGCTCTACGACGTCCTCAGCTTCTATTACTGCTGCCTCTGGGCGCCTGACTGCTCCCGATACATGCGGCGGCGGCCGTCCAACGACTGCCGCAGCTACCGGCCCCCGCACCTGGGTGGGTGCCAGCCTCGGGCCTAGGGAGGGTACAGCCGGCCCGGCTGAGGTGGGCACCACCTGACCCTCAGCTCTCGCCCCAGCCTCCACCTTTGGAGACCCGCACTTCGTTACCTTCGATGGCACCAGCTTCACGTTCAACGGGCGCGGCGAGTACGTGCTGCTGGAGGCAGTGCTGACCGACCTGAGGGTGCAGGCGCGGACCCAGCCTGGGGTGACATCCAACGGTGAGGCCAGGCCCAGGGATTGGGGTGGCGCTGCTCATCCAGGCAGGAGGCTGGAGCAAAGCAGGCCCTGTTCTGCGCCCACCACACAGGCACGCAGACCCACGGTACAGGGCTGACTGCGGTGGCCATCCAGGAGGGCAACTCGGACGTGGTGGAGGTCCGGCTGGCTGACGGGGCTGGGGTCCTGGAGGTGCTGCTGAATCAAGAGGTGCTTAGCTTTGCCGAGCAGAGCTGGATGGACCTGAAGGGTGAGTGGTCCAGCCGGTCAGGGCTGCAGGCTGCCTCTGCCTCCTTCCCCTCCTTCCCTCCTTCCCTCCTTCCCTGGGGGCCGAGGGGCGCCCTGGGCCTTCATGCCTCTCCTCAGCCCTGACTAGAGGCTGGGATGGTGCCCAGGGCTCAGATGCAAAGACAGAGGCCTCTGGGGGCTCAGAGAGGGGCCGGCACAGCATGGCCTGGGGGTGAATCCATGCTCCCCCCCACCCACAGCTGTCTTAGGCCAGATGTGGTCCTGGGCCAGAGGTAGCAGGGGCCCAGCCAGAGGTGTGATCTCAGGCTGTCACACCCATGGAGATGTCCACAGCATACCCACTGGTCAGAGGCCTGAGAGGCTGGGCCTGTGGGATGTGTCCTCCCTGTGGCCCAGAGGAACCCAGAGCCGTACGGAGGGGACTCACCCTGGCAGCTCTGTCTCACCACTGGGCTGCACAGCACCACTCCTGCACCCAAAAGCAACTGCAAGAACTCCATACGGTTAAGGACGCCACTCGGAAGTACAGCAGCTCCAGCATCCGACCCCCTGGCCTCAGGGAGCTGAAGGGATGAAATGGTTCCCAGTCGGGATGGGTGGGGACCTGGGCTGGGCCTGTTAGTGCTGAGGGTGCAGAGACCCTCAGGAAGGGCCACGGCAGGCGCAGCTGCTGCAACCCAGTCAGGAGTGACCCCACAAGCAGCCTCAGCACGGAGCTTCACTGCACGGACTGGGCACCTCGGCCACATCTGGGGGTTCTGGTGCTGGCATGGGCCGGGAGTGGTAGTGTCACAGTCAGCAGGGTAGGCCCTGGAGATGCCCCCCTCCCCTGCAGGTGTCCCATGGGTGCCGACCACCCTGTCCTGGGGCTGCAGGAGGGCAGGGCACAGTGCCCATGGGGGTGACCCTTACCCATCCCCACCTGTGCCCAGGCATGTTCCTGTCAGTGGCTGCCAAAGACAAGGTATCAGTCATGCTGGCTTCAGGGGCCGGCCTGGAGGTCAGCATTCAGGGCCCATTCCTGAGTGTGTCCGTCCTGCTGCCTGAGAAGTTCCTCACTCACACCCGCGGACTTCTCGGGACGCTCAATAACGACCCCACTGACGACTTCACCCTTCGCAGTGGGCAGGTCCTGCCCCCAAACTCCAGTCCCCGGGATCTGTTTCAGTATGGGGCCAACTGTAAGTGACCCCATGGAGTGTGCTGGGTGGAGAGGCCAGGGCCCAGGGAAAGCATGGCACGTGGACCCTCAGCCCCCAAGCCCAGCCAGGCCTGCCTGTCTCCCCAGGGGCCGTGCACAACACTTCCTCCCTGCTCACCTACGACTCCTGGTTCTTGAAGCACAACTTCCTCTACCAACCCAAGCACGACCCCACCTTTGAGCCCCTCTTCCCCGGTGAGGCCGCCCTCAGCCCCAGCCAGGCACACGAGGCTGCTGAACTATGTGGGGATGATCAGTTCTGCAACTTCGACGTGGCAGCCACCGGGAGCCTGAGCACAGGCAATGCCACACGTGTCGCCCACCAGCAGCACCAGCGTCGTGTGGAGAGTCTGCAGCCAGGTGAGGGCAGGCAGGGGCGTCAGGGCACGGAGGTGGGCACCTTGCCCTGGGACAGGACCCCCCAAGCCAGCTGGCTGTGGGCAGTGGCCAGTGGCTCAGGTCTGTTGTCTGCACTCTGCCCCTGCCCCAGTGGTGTCCTGTGGCTGGCTGGCACCCCCTCCCAACGGGCACAAGGATAGCATCAGGTACCTCGTGGGCTCCACCATCCGCTTCCACTGCAACAACGGCTACAGCCTGGCCGGGGCAGAGACCAGCACCTGCCAGGCTGACGGCACCTGGTCCACACCCACCCCGGAGTGCCAGCCAGGTGAGGACGTCCCGCCCACCCGCACACCTGCCTGCACCCCCCACACTGGTGGCCCCAGACCAGCCTCACCACTCTCGTCCCCTCGCCAGGACGGAGCTATGCGGTACTGTTTGGCATCATCTTCGGAGGCCTTGCGGTGGTGGCCACAGTTGCGCTCGCCTATGTGCTGCTGCGCCGCAGGAAGGGCAACATGTGAGACCCCACTCAGCCCCAGGGCGCCCCTGCCTGGTGCCCTCAGCTCTCCCAAGACCCAGGGCCCGGTGGGGCCGTGTGCCCCCTCCAAACCGCATCTCTGTTGCAGGCACATCTGGGGCTCGCAGCCGTGATGGGGACAGCTCGGCCAAGACCCCGCCTCCCAGGAGAGAGCTGCAGCCTCCGGAACATGCATCCCAGTCCTGTGGTTCCCACCTCCCCAGGGCTGCACATCTGGGACCCGAACACCTGAAACCTGGGCCTTTAATGCCCTTCTCTGTCATCTCAGACCCGAGGCCACAGGCCTGGCACTCCAACGCCCTGTGCTGTCAGCGCTTCATGCTCCGCTCAGATACTCACGGCTCTGATCCCCCAGACCTTCACACCCTGGAGTTCTGAGCCCCAGCCGTCCTGCACCTGACACCTCGTTGCCCATAGCCCGACACCTGGTCCCTGATATGCTGAGACTGCGGCCGCACTGTGGGGGCCAGAGCAGAGCTGCCTGGGCCTGGACCTCCAGGCTCTGCCTGAGACCCTAGATGGGCCCAGCCCCAGGGTGGGGAGAGGCCTCAGGACCCCAGAGCTGAAAGAGAATCCCCCCAGGGGGAGAGACCACCCTCTGTACTCCAGGTTTGTAATTCTAACTCTTCTCGAAGGTCACTCAGGAACACCCCTCCCTGCCTGTATGAGGAGAAAACAAGCCCCCTGTGTTCCTTCCTTGGTGTCCTGGTGTCTGTGCTGTGCCTTGGTTCTAGAGAGTTCCACAATCACCCCATGGGGTCACCCACCAACAGCACCCAGAGTGACCTGGGTCTGAGTCCCGCCTGTTTCATCCTCTCCCAGGTCACTGGGACATGATGCCTCTGCCAGCTTCTCTCTTTTCTTGTGTAAAGTGGATGGAGAACAGTGCCTGCCTCCTGGGATGGGGTGGGGTGCAGGGCATGTTAGCAAAGGGCTCAGCCATCTCCCAGGAGACGGGAGGGCAGCCCCAGCCTGGCCAGTCTGCCCCCCCCCCCGCCCCCTCCCCCGTGCAGGCGCCAGCTGTTTCCCCCAGCCCTGGCATTCTTTGGGAAACAATGCCTGCCCCGCAGCAAGCTGGCCTGGTCCCCCAACCCTGCCCTGGCACTGCCCTGCAAGTGGTGGTGCCTTGGCTGGGCGCAGTCACTGGTAGGGTCACATCTGAGTCCTTCTCCTTCTCCCAGGAATGTCCAGGAGCTAGGCACAGAGCCCAACCTCATGCCACCGCTGCCTGCCTGAGCACCTGCCCCTCCTGTGGCATCAGGCATGGCAGGGAGGGGATGCCACAGAGGCACAGACCAGGCCTGAAGTCCTCCTTTGTGAAGAGAGCCGTGAATAGGGGCCAGGCAGGGCAGGACTGGGTCAGATTTTCCCCTTAGATCTCAGACTGGGAAAGTGCCCGGGAGGGCAGGGCTGGAGGTTGGTGCCCAGTGCCCAGGGACGGAGAACCCTGGGTTGGGGGCGAGGAGGTGTGCGCGGCCTGCAGCGCTGGGAGTGGCCACGTGGGGGCAGCAGAGGGCAGGAGCGCAGCAGAGGTGGAGGCGGGAGGGTGCTCGGCCGCCCTGCAGCGGGGCCAGTGGCTGGGTCACACCCACTGCCCGCCCCTCTGCCTCCCCTTATCTGGGAGGGCCACCCGGTCATCCCCCAGTCCCAGGAGTGTTGGAGAGGTTGTACAGGTCGCCCCAGGTCATCCGGCTGGGGATGGAGTCCAGGCTGCTCAGCCTTGCCCTTGGTGAAGTGTCAGGGCCAGAAACGGGAGAGCCGGGTGGCAGGGGCAGGTCCCATCTGGAGGGCTTCCTGGAGGAGGTGAACATGCACAATGGGGGCAAGTGTGAGGGAACAGCTAAGAGTGAGGGTTGGGGGGCACCCAGGAGACTAGAGAGGGACGGGGTCGTTGCTTCCTGCCTGTCCAGGTTTCCCACCCCTCTGGGCTTGCAGCTGCGGGCAGGGTAGGGCTGAGGGCCTGTCCCTTGGCCACTGGGCAGGTACTTTCCTCCCTGCAGATGAGGTGAGGCAGGCTTTGCCTCCCACTGCTGAGTCCCTGGTGACTGCTCATCCCAGCCAGGCCGGGGCTCAGGTGAGAGGTGAGTTTCCCGGTCAGGGCCGGGGTGTGCGGGAGCAGGCAGAGGTTTGGGGGGGGCCCAGGAGGGCAGGGGCGGCCTCGAAGCTCAGCAGATCCATCGGAGGGTGTCCCAGACAAGGGTAGTCCTGAAACAGGTCAAAAGACAGGTTGGATTCTCAGAGCTCTGATTGGTTGGAGAGGGTCTTCCAGGCAGAGAAACAGCCTGAGCAAAGGCTCAGAGGAGAAGTGCAGGTGTGTCTTAGGAACGGCGGGGGTGGGGGCCGGGGCCAACCAAGACCTCCCCTGCCAGGCCAAGGCGCTGGGACCTCACCTTAAGAACAAAGCATGGCCTGCTTCTTCTGTGGCAAATTTGAGCTAAAATGAGAATATTAAAAAAAAAAAGTATGGGCTGCCTCAGGCTCCCCCACCCCCGCCAGTGTCCCTCCAGGATGGGCACCAGGCTGCCCCCCACACCTCTGCTCCCCCGCAGGAAAAAGAGTGCCCTGTCTGTGGCCCCGGCCCCAGACGTTCCCAGTGCCAGGGGCAGGCCAGGCCGGGAAGCCCCGCCACCTGACAGGGGCTTTTCCAGGGGCCCGAAGGAGGCAGAGTCTGGGTGTGTGCAAAGGTGGAAGGTCCAGAGCCAGTGCCATCTAGAGACAGCGAGGGTGGGGCCCTCAGCCCCCAGACAGCAGCTCCAGGGCTTGGAGGATGGGCAGCTGAGGGAGCATGTGGGCGTCCCAACGGGGGCTGGAATGACAGAAATATGGAAGTCACGGTGTCAGCATGGTGGTGCCGGTCGACATGGGGGAACCAGTAACCCAAGGACTTGAAAACGCAGTTGATGAAAGAGCTGGGGGGGGATCACATAAAAGCTGGTGAGGCACCCACAGGGTCCCAGCACCACCCCCGGGTGGAGGGACAAAGGCAGGAGAGAGCTGGGAAAGCCAGGCCCAGGTCCCCACGGAAGCGGGAACCACATGGGCCTGGGGGCTGAGCGGGGGTCACAGAAGCAACAGCCCAGCTGCGGACCCCCCACCAGCTGGAGCAGAGAAGCACCCACTTATCTCTCTCTCCTCCTGCCTCTCGCCAGGGCAGCCTGGAAGTGTGTCCCGGGCTGCTGTCCTCAGCCTTGGCCCAAATCACCCTCCATATTAATTTTGCCTCAGTTTCTTTCTTTAGGTCAACAATCCCTCTAACAATACGCCAGAGGCAGAAGTGTGAAAGGATAACCTTACGTTGTTCCTTAGCGTTGAAAATAAATTCTGTGTGTACAAGGTGAAAAAACTCTCAACGACAATTATGTATCTAGTCCCCAGCTGGTGGACACTGAAGCTGTGCTCAGTCTTTTGCTTCTTTAAACATGGCTGTACTTTGTGGATGAGTTTGGGTTTACCTGGATGAGAAATTCACACAAATAGATTGGCTGCTTGAACGGCCCATGCATTTTCCTCCTGGAGTTGTACCAGTTGATGCCACCACCCACCCACAAGAGAGCCCTGATCCCCACGCACTCACTGACATATGGAGCCTTGGCATTTTTTGCTTTTTGCCAGATAGATGGAAAATGTTGTAGGGCCTGCACCAACTTGGCCAGGCCGCCTGACATTTCCCAGAATTCCCTTCTCTGAATGTTTCTGGTTGGGATGAGCCCCGGAGAGGTTCCCATGCCAGATTTGGAGGGCGGAAGTGAAACAGCAGGAGAGACAAGCTCACTCTCCTGGTGGCCTGTCTGAGCATAGGCAGAGCCCAGGCCTGCAACTGTTCTGCCTCTCCCTAGAGCCACCTTCAGCTGTGCTGACTCCTGGGCCAGGTATCTGAGGAAGGGTCCCAGCTTCTTTTTTAAAAATTATTATTATTTATTTATTTATTTTTTTAGAGACAGGGTCTTGCTCTGTCGCCCAGGCTAGAGTGCAGTGGCACGATCATAGCTCACTGCAGCCTCGAACTCCTGGACTCAAGCGATCCTCCTGCCTCAGCCTCCCAAGTAGCTGGGACTACAGTTGCGCGCCACCACTCCCGGCTAATTTTTTAAATTTTTTGTACAGACAGGGTCAAAAAATTTTGACTTCAAAATCGTCTCAAGCAATCCTCCTGCCTCAACCCCCCCAAAATACTGAGATTACAGTTGTGAGCCACTGTGCCCAGCCTGAAGGGTCCCAACTTCTGCAGGAAACCCTTGTCACCCACGGCAACAGGAACCAAGGTTTCAGTCCAGCCTTGTGGGCTCCAGCCTGTGCCTGGGTTCCGGCCAGCTCTGGACCCTGCCCCTCTTACATCCCCCTCCCCTTTCTGACTCCTGGCCACGTGGCGCTCAAGCTCCAGCATCAGCTCAAGACCACAGACTTGCAAAGACTACCGGGCCAGCTCCCGCAGCTGCAGGTCCTGCTGCTGTGGTGGGACCCTGACTGACATAAATGTGATATCTTTAACGTTTCCTTAAAATACGAATTGTGTGCAGGAAAGTGTGCACCTGATAAGAGTGCAGTCCAATGAGTTAACCGAACAGTGGTACTGTTTGTAGCCCCACCCCACCCTCGGTGGCTTTCTGTATCAGTCACTACCCTCCCCGACCTCCCCAGGGTAAAGACGGCCTTGCTTTCCCACACGTGCGTTGGTCTGGCCTGGTTCTGCACTTTACAAAGATGGAGCCGTGGAGTAGACTCTGTGTCTAGTTCCCTGTGCTTATGGCATTCATCCCTGTCGAGGTGCGAGGCTGTAATTGCTTTTTTGCTGAGTGTGATTCCATCTAATGAATACACCACAATTTGTTTATCCATTCTCCTGTGGAAGCACATTGGGGTGGTTCCCAGTTTGGGACTATAATGGCTAGTGCTACTGTGAACATTCTCGTATGTGTCCTTTGATGCACAAACGTATGCATTGATGTTGGGTGAGTTCTAGAAGTAGCATTGCTGGGAACGCGGTACACGTATGGTAGCTTTAGTAGATAATGCCAGTTTTCCAAAGTGGCGTTACCAATTGGCATTCCCACCAGCAGTGCGTGAGAGTTCTGTTGTGCCATATCCTTGCCAATACTTGGTATTGCCAGTCTCTTTTATTTTAGCCATTCTGATGGGAGTATAGTGGTAGCATATTGTGGATTTGATTTGCATTTTTCTGACAACCAGTGAAGCTGTGCACTCTTTCATATGTTGATTGGCCATCTGGAGCTCCTCTTTTGTCAAATGTCTGTTCAAGTCTTTTTCTATTGTCTGGATTTTTCTAATTGATTTGTAGGAGTTCTTTAGGTATATTCTGGATAAGAGTTTGTTGTCAGCTCTGGCACTGCAAATATTCTCCCATACTCTGACTTGCCTTTTCACTGTTTCCATGGTGTCTTTTGTTGAACAGAAGTTCTTAATTTTAATATAATCCAATTTATCAATTTTTTTCTTTTGTACTTAGTACTTTTTGCGTCCTGTTTAAGACTCATTTGCCTACTATAAGGCTGAGGCAGGAGGACCACTTGAGCCCAGGAGTTCGAGGCTGCAGTGAGCTATGATCGAGCCACTGCACTCCAGCCTGGATGACAGAGCGAGACCCTGTCTCTTAAAAAAAATAATCATTTGTCTACTCTAAAGTCACAAAGATGTTCTCTGTTTTCCTGTAAATGCTTTATTGCTTAATATTTTATAATTAGATCTGCAAACCAAATAGAATAGATTTTGGGGCGTGGTGTGAGGTAAGGGTCAAGGTGTACTTTTTTCATGGGGATATGCAAATGACTCAGCACCGTTTATTGAAACAGCATCTCTTTCCCGCTGCAAGGCTGTGTCCCCTGTGTCAGAGGTCAGGTGACCCTCTGTCCTGTTCCACTGGCCGGTTTGTCTGTCTTTGTACTGATACCAAATCGTCTTAATTACCATAGCTTGTTCTTGATTGCTGGTAGTGTGAGTCTCCTATTACATAATTCTTCCTCAAGATTGCCTGGGCTAGTCCTGGTTCTTGATATATTCATATGAGTTTTAGAATCAGCTTGCCAATAATAATAATTTAAAAAACTGTTAGGATTTTGATTAGGATTGCATTGAATCTAGAGATAAATGAGGGGAAAATTGGCTTCTCATAATATTAAGACTTCTAGTCCATAAACACATTTATTTAGGTCTTCTTTAATCTCTCTCAATTATGTTTTCTAGTGGTCAGTGTAGGGGTCTTGCATTTCTTTATTAGTTTTTTTGTTGTTGTTTGGTTTGGGTTTTTTTTGAGACAGGGTATGCTCTGTTGCCCAGGCTAGAGTGCAGTGGTGTCATCGTAGTTCACTGCAGCCTCAAAATCCTGGGCTCAAGTGATCCTCCTGCCTCAGCCTCCCGAGTAGCTGGGAATACAGGCGCACACCACCACACTGGGCTGATTTTTCTATTTTTAGTACAGACGGGGTCTCGCTCTTGCTCAGGCTGGTCTCGAACTCCTGGCCTCCCACCTCGGCCTCCCAAAGTGCTAGGATTACAGGTGTGAGCCACTGGGCCCGGACTCTTTGTTACTTTTACTTCTAGGTATTTTTTTTAATGCTATTTTAAGTGATTTTACTTCAAACAAGTGTTTTCTATTTGTGGCTAGTATGTAGAAATATTGATTTTTGTATATTTTCCTTGATTCCAGGGACCTTGCTCAATTCACCTATTTCTAACAGTTCATCTGCGGAGTATCTACAAGTAATGACAGTTTCACGTTTCCATTGCTATCTCTATAGCTTTTACTTGCTTTCCCCCTGGTGCCGGCTGGGACTTCCTGTGACTATTCAAAGGAAGCGAGAAAGTGGTTCTTATCTTGGTCTTGCTCTCCAGAGGAAGGCTCTTTATGTTTTACCGTTAAGTATGACGTTTACCGCAAGTTTCTATAGCCACAATTTGTCAGATTAAGGAAGTTTCCTTCCATTCCTAGTTACTTAGAGTTTTTATTGTGAGTGAATGTTGGCAAATTTTATCAAACGCTTTTCTGCAGCTGTTGAGATGGTCTGTGTATCTTCTTCTTTATTCCGTTAGTGTGATGAATTGCACTACGTTATTTTCTAACATCCAACCAATCTCGCGTTCCTGGAACAAACCCAAGTTGGTGGTGACAAATTGTCTTTTTTCTTCGTCTCTGGGTTTGGTTTGCCCGTATTTTGTTTAGGAGTTTTGCATCTCTGTTCGTGGATGAAATAGCCCTGTACATTCCCTTCTTGACTTTTTTTTGTTCTCAAAGTTATACTCGCCTTGTTAAAAAGAAGTTGAGTAATGTTTCCTCTTTTCTGTTCTCTCCAAGTTTGTGTAAGACTGGTATTTTTTTCTTCTGTCAATGTTTGGGAGATTTCACTGTGGAAGCCTTCTGGGCCTGGAGTTATTTACTTTGTCCCTGTGGGATATCACTGTTGTTTTAATTGGCAATGTTTATTTATGAGTCAGGTTGAGCAACTTCTTATGTGTTGAAACAGCCATTTGTAGTTTTTTTCTGCAGACAATGAATCATATCCCTGCTCGTTTTTCTAGTAGATACTTGGTCACCGATTTTAAATATTTAAGTTTTTAAATATTAAAGAAACCAGACCCATATCATTATGTGTCAAAACTGTTTTTCCCCAAGTTTTTCATTGGTTTTTTATGATATTTTTCCACATCAAAAAATTTTTTTAATTTATTTTTAAATTTTTTTTAATTTAAACTTTTTTTTTAATTTAAAAATTTATTTTTCTTTTAAGAGATGGGGTCTTGCTCTTGCTCTGGCTGGTATCGAACTCCTGAGCTCAAACAATCCTCCTGTCTTGGCCTCCCAGGGTGCTAGGATTACAGGCGTGAGCTATCTTGCCTGGTCAAATTTTTAAATTTAAATAAAAATAAAAATAAAATTTAAATTTAAATAAAAATTTTTCATTTTTACATGTTCATATTTATGAGGGTTTTTTTTTTCATGGCTTTTGGGTTTTTTAGCTTACCTAAAATGGCCTTCCCCACTCTAAAAACATAAATATATTTTTCTCATGTTTTCTTGTGATATTTGTATGGTTTCATTGTTTAATGCTTAAATCTTTGGTCCAACTGGAATTAATTTTGGTATAAAGAGAAAGGCAGGGAATTCCAGTTTATTATTTTCCACGATGGCTACCCACTTGTTCCAACACCAATTGTTAACAAATCATCTTTTTCCTACCTTTGAAGTACTCCTTCAGTATAGACAAAATTCCTTTTTTTTTTTCTTGCATCTCTTTCTGGACTTTTTATTAGGATTGATTGATATCTTAGGTTTATTCATATGCTATTTTAACTATTATATGTTTATCACTTGTTTTACAATAGGATGGGTTGGTTTACTCGATTTTTTTTTCCTACAAAGGCAGGAAATGGTTTGAAGGTCCCCTCCAAAACTCGTGTTGAAACTTAATCCCACACTGGCAGTATGGAGAGACGGGGTCTTTAAGAGGCGATTGGGTCTACAGGGCTCTGCCCTCATGAATAGATTAACCCATTCATGAATTAATGGATTAATGGGTTCTCCTAGGAGGGGAACTGGTGGCTTTACAAGAAGAGGAAGAAAGACCTGAGCTAGCAGGTTGGCACACTCAGCCCCTCAGCATGTGATACCTTGTGCTGCCCAGGGACCCTTCAGAGAGTCCCCACCAGAAAGAAGGCTCTCACCACATGCACCCCCTCAACCTTGGATGTCCTATTCTTCAGAACTGTAAGAAATAAATTTTATTTCTTATAAATTACCCAGTTTCAAGTATTTTGTTATAAGCAACAGAAAATGGACTAAAGCACCCATGCAATGCTATGAGGAAAATGCAGGTCTTTATTGTTTTAGCTTTCCCATTCAGGTCCAACTTAAGACTCATTTCAATTTTTGTATATGGTGTGAGGTGGGGGGTCGGGATTAATTTTGTCTGTATGTCTATTCTGTTTCCACCTCTGGTACGTATTCTGGCTAACTCTTGGAGCACTTTAGTCCCCTTGCCTATCAAATTGGGATAATCAACAGCTCCCCTTCATTACAGAGAATTGTAGCGATTGAGTTCATGCATATAAAGCAATAGAATACCATCCAGTCCTGGTCAACGCCCAACAGATGTTGTTATTATTTCCTTGAAATACGCATTCACATTAAGGGCGTATCCATCCATTCCCATTTTATTATTTCTTTTGTCTGTTTGTTTTTATCAAGAGTCGGTGTTAGCCGGTCGTGATGGCTCACACCTGTGATCCCAGCGCTTTGGGAGGCTGAGGTGAAAGGATCCCTTAAGTCCAGGAGTTCGAGGCTGCAGTGAACTACGATCGCACCACTGCACTCCAGAAAGAAGGATCCCATCTCCAGAAAAAAAAAGAATGATTGTTAAATGTTGTCAAATGCCTCCTCAGTCTCTTTGGAGATGACCCTGTGATTTTTTTCTCCTCTGGTGAAAGATAAGAGATAAGAGTTGCATTTATGGACATACTAAAAGAAGACCTTCCTTGCATCACCGGTGTTGGCTCCACCAGGATAGGTAGATCCTGTAGTCCTTTTTAATGTACTCCTGGATCCTCCACGCTAATATTTTATTTAGGAGTTTGCATTGCGTCATAAACACAATTAGTCTATAGTGTTCCTTGCCAGGTTTGGGGTCAGTGCTACACTGGCCTCATACAGTGGATGTGGAAATTTTCCTCCCTGCTCTGCACTGTGAGAACAAATTGGCAGGAAATGTCTCTGATCCTAATGGCAGGACACACTTAACCTGTGGAACTTTCCAGAAGGGCGTTAGGGTAGGCTAAGTGTTCTGGCGATGTTCTCAATTTCTTTCGTGATCATTGATGTGTTTAGATCTTTGCTCCTTATTGTTGAATTCATTTGTCACTTATGTTTAAGATTGCCAGAGATAGAAAATAAAAATACAGGATGCTCAATTAAACTTGAATTTCAGATAGACAACAATGTGTTTGTAGTATAAGTCCCTATTGCAACATACTGTCCTAGGAAGTCATTTATTTCATCCACGTTTTCAAATTTATTTGAGTAAAGGTGAGTTATCTTTTTAATACTTTCAGCTTCCTCTATATATGCGATTATTTCCCCATACTCGTTTCTTATTTTGTGTATCCACACTGCCTTCAATTGTATCAATTCACTAGCTAGTAGCTTATCCATTACATTTTTTTCAAAGACCTGTTTTTCTGATTTCAGATTTATCAATGTCCACTTCAGGTGTTCCTGAGTTCTTCATCCTACTTTCCTTGTTGTTCTTCATTGCTTCTGACTGTTCCTTTACTAACGCCTTAAGTTAGATGCTTTATTTTGATTCTTACTATTGATGTAACTATTTAAAGCAATGGAGTTTCCTCTGAGCCCTGCATTAGCTGTATTCTGCAGGGGCTGGTCTGTACTGACTGCAATGGTATCAGAAGATGTTGACTTTTTGCTGTTGATTTCCTCTGTGTAACAAGAGGTTTAAGGAACCAACTGTAATAGTCTCTGGCTGGGCTAGGGGTGCACGTTGGCTGGCACGGCTGGTGATCCTAGTGGGATGTGGGCAGAGGCTGGGCAAGTCCCCCAGGGTGGGCTGAGCAGGGCGGGAGAGAAGTGGGCTTCCTCCAGGGGCTTCAGGAGCCAAGGAGGGCTCCACGCTACATGAGGGCAGAAGCAGGTGTGCATTTCCCAAGGCTTATTGCCATCATCAGTAGGGAGTGGACTGAGGTGGTACCCACAGCAAAGAGGTTGCGGAGGGATAAGGAGATGGAGTCAGGGCTGAGGGAGGGCAGGAAGGGCTCAGTGACTAACACGGGGGGAGGAGAGGGGAGCCCTGGAGAGCTTCCTGCTGCCTCGGGGCTGACTTCTGTTTGGCATGTTGAATCCAAGGTGCCTGTGGACCCCAGATGCTCCAGAGGTGGTTGGGTGGCTGGTGGGTTGTGTGGGTCTATTGCTCCAGACAGCTGAGCCAGAGCCAGGGTGGGGATCCATTGTCAGCTCACAAGTGGTGACCGAGCCTCCTGTGGGTGGGTGACAGCCCCAGGGATGGCCAAGGGCCCAGGGAGTGCACCCTCACCCCAGAGGTGAGTCAAATTGGGCACCCTGGAGCTGGGGTTGCACCTCTGATGGGACAAAAGGGGTCTCCTCGCCTCTCCCTGACATGCAGGGACAAAGTTGTCACGCTCTGTGGGTGCTGCTGGGAGGGACCAGCCAGGCCTTCCCAGGCTGGCTCCAGGCAGCTGCCCTGGACTCCAGTCCCCAGGGAGGGCGGCCCAACCCCCAGCAGCTGGCTAAGCCACTCATGGCAGTTGGGGACTCATTTTTGGCCTAGAGCAGTGGTTTCCAACCATGGGTGATGTGGCTCTGTCTCAAGACAGTTTTGGTTGTCACATCTGACTGTGTGCAGGGGGGACGCTACTGCATCAAGAGGGCAGAGGCTGGGATGCTGCTCAGTATCCTATGTGTGGAAGGATCATTTCATCCAAAGAATCATTTCATCCAAACTGTTGATAGCACCAAGGGTGAGAAACCCTGGTCTCGAGAATAGGAGGTGTTGGGGCTAGGAAAGGGTTCTTGGGTCTTGCTTTGTCCAACCTTTTCCCGGCACAGAAGACAAGGTCCAGATATGGCCCTCAGCCAAGGCCCCCAGGAGTCGGGGGCTGGTGTCCCCAGGCCACACCCCTGCCTTCCCACCAACACGAAGGACCTGGGCCGGCCACGTGGCTGAGCCTCAGCAGTGCCATGGCAGGAACAGAATGTGGGGGGTGCTTGCCTCTGTCCACAGGTGGCCGAGGTGAGGCCTGGCCCATCTTCGAGCCTCGGTTTCCCTGCCTCCATATGAGAACCATATGAGCTTGGTGCATCTGCCCCACTGAGCACTATCCGGGGATCCCCATTCCCCACTCAGAGCTGCTAAATCAGGCCATGGTCTGGCCTCCTCTTTAATCTTGGACTGGGGGATCTACACATTGGGGGGGGGTGGGTGAGTGGCCCGGCCGGAGGCATGCGAAGGGACGGGGTGGGTGGGCAGGGCAACAAGGGGCTCAGGGAGGGGTCAGGTGCAAGTCTCAGCCCCCTTGGTCGTCCGTCTGCCAGGCTGGTCCCTGCCTCTTCCAGTCCCAGGTTCACCCCCCAGCCAGGGGTCCAGATACTGCCGGAGTGTTTGGTCCCCTGGCCACACCTAGCCTGGGCACGGGACTGACTGGTGGCCAGGTCCCAGCTCTGGGCAGAGCAGTCTCTTCAGTAGCCCGCGGCCTCTCCACGCTTCCTTGCATCCGATGCGGCGTACACGCAAGCCCCCTCCTGGGACACGGCCTGTACCACGTTCAGGAAATAGAGCCTCTGGGCCTGGCTCTGGCCACGGTCTCGGAGCCCCCTCTGCACCTCCTGGAGAAGAGAGAGGCAGGTTCGTGGAGGGGAGAGGCCTGGACAGGAAACGGGAAAACCCATCAGAAGGCAGGACTGGGCGAGGGGACCAAAGGCCTTTGAGGGGAGGCCTCCGGGGAATATGCAAGGAGGACACCCCTTAGGCCAAAAGGGCTTCCAGATGCAAGTTCCTTTCGCTCCGGGATGGAGCACACCAGGTCCTCAGCATACAGACGTGAGCCAGGGGCTTCCACGGAGGAGGTGGCTCCCAGGGAATTAGACTGAGAGGCCTCCAGTTTTGAGGGCCTTGAAAGCAAAGCCTTCCAGAAGACTGACGGGGGCCTTCAGAGTCCTGAGTCATGCGTACATCAGGAGCTGCCCAACTCAAGATCTGGCTCCCTGCCTGGGGTCTCCCTGCCCAGGACCCCAGGACACTGAGGACAGAGTGCTGGGTGCCAGGTGTCCAGACCTGCTGACGGGAGCTCTGTCACGCCATAGGAGACCTACGATCTCAACACACAGATGAGAAGACTCAGGACATCAGACTCCCAGGAAAGCAGTGATAAAACCCCTCAGACCCCGATACCTCACAAGTTTAGGGCCAAATTAGTGGAGGACTCAGCTAGAGAAGGACTCGAAGCTCCAGGTTCCATCCACTCCGAATACCCACGAAGCCAGGGAAACTCAACCCCCAGCTGAAGGCACCAGTCGTCCCAGAGTGTGAGCTGCTCAGGGCATGGGGCCTACAGGCTCAGGCCCCAGGCCCCGAATCTGTACACATTGAGGAAATTAGAGACCAAGGCAGGCCCTTAGCCCTGCAGTGTTGGTGTCTAAGATGCTAAGTACCTTGCCGTGGGGTTATAGTCTCCACATTGCCACTCCACAGGGACAAAAATCCTGGCATGTAGGGACCGGTGCTGCTCGGGCCCCACGTTCTCGATACCATTTTGGATTAATGGCCCAAGAACTTTGTCCCTCAGGGCCTGAGATTCCAGAGACCTCTACTACCAAGTCCCTGGTGCTCTGCAGTCCCTGGGACCAGGACCTCTGCCCTGAGGTCATCAGGTGATGCCACATGACCTGAGCTGCTGCAGGGTGAGGTCTTTGGAGCCCTGCACTCTTGGTTATAAGTTTCTCTGTGCCTAACATACTAATTGCACAATGTCCTTAGACTTGAAGGCCAGTATCCTCACTGCTGAAGCCAAAGCTGGACTTTCGGTCCTCAGAGACTGCATTCCTTAGAGTCTAGTGGCCAAACTCCCAGACCCTGAGGATCAAAGACCCTCCCTGCCTCAGTCCTGGACCTTAGCTGCAAAGGTCCTTGGAGACTCAAGGTCCCCAACCCAGAGTTTAGGATTTTCTCCCTGGAAAGCCCTAGACCTGCATAGCTGACACTCTGACTCCCCAGGGGAGCTGGGGACCCTGGGTTCATGGGATTCCATTAATCCGGTCCCTAGACTGTCATCTTCCAAATTCTCAGAGTCTAAGTAAGGTCCTCAGAGTGCCAGGTCCTGAGAACTGATGTTCGTCCAGTAAGGACCTTCAGACAAGGGTCGGGGAGGAAGGGCTGAAGAGGATGTGCTCTGGATCCTGAGAGCCTCCAGATCTAAGATCCCTGGAACCTGAGGGCCCTGAGAGGGTCATCCTGCCACTGGGAGGACCCTAAAAAGGGAGAGAGGGCCTCATACTCCAAGAGTTTGTCTAGCAGGCTGAGGTCCTTAGTCTCAAGGTCTGAAGACTAAGGTTCTCAGGGACTCCCCCCACTTTGGACTAAAGACCCCCAGTCTATGGTCCTCAGAGTTCTAAGGGCCATGGAAGGTGGCCTCGAGACCAGGAGAGGCTCATAACAGGAAAGGCAGCTTTGAGGACCTTGAACCCCAGCTAGTTGAACTGACCTCAGGTGTAAAGTTTGGAGCCTTCAAAAGCTGTCAGTCTTTTAAACAGATCCTAACAAAGGGCATCCACCAGGCCAGAGAAGCTCTGAGGAAGCTGACCATCTGTCTGGGGAGGGAAGGGGAGCCAGCCAAGAGAATTCAGCTCCTAGACCTGCACCGTGGGCTTTTGTGGAGAAACCAAAACATGTTTGTAAGAACTAAGACCAACACATCCACCAATGCCCCAGAACAAAATCACTCTGCAGACTCCCACAGGAAAAACAACCTTTTTTATGAATAAACTCACAAATGTAAGTTGCAAAATCACACAAGGAAATAAATCACCATGAGGGAGAGCCTGAGAGGCCACAGCCAGGAAAACCAGCATCTGAACAATGGTGTGAACAGACTAGTGACCAAGGTGCTGACGTCCTCAGCACAGGAGGAGAGTAGACAACACCTTGCTCTCTGCCTTGGAGGTCACAGGACTGGCCTGGAGGCCACTGACTGCCTCCCCCATTGAGGGCTTCAACTCCTATGGCCCCCAAAGCTGAAGTGTGCCTGGCCTAAGACACTCAGTAGGTGAGTTCCTCCCAGGGGCCTTTGAGCAGTGTGGACTTGGTGGGAATCACCACCACCTAGTGACAGCTCAGACTCCAGCCTCACCTGGCTGAAGTTGGGTTCGTACAACACATGGCCCTCGCTGTTGACATGCAGGATGGGGGCTGCAATGGCCGCTTTCAGGTCAAAGCCAAACCACAGCTTGTTCATGATGGCCTGGGGGAGAGAATGGGCATTCGGGGCAGGTGGGGGCACCAACTACCCTACACCAACCCTCATACCCCACCCCAAGGAGAGTTGCCCAGGGAGGGAACACTCTAGCCAGGAACTCCCAGGCTCACCTGGGCCACAGCAGAGGTGATAAGCTCCCCGCCAGCCCCACCAATCACCAGCTTCGACCCCTGGGCTTCATTGATCAAGATGGAGGGAGCCATGGACGATGGGGGCCGCTCACCTGGAACTGGGGGCCGGACAGGCGACACCTGCAGCCTCACTTCTGGGCCAACACCCTCCAGGAGCACCACCCACCCATCTCCTTTCACCGCTGAGCAGACAGCGGCTCAGCGAGTGGGGTGACCCATCTGGGGGTTGGACACTGTGCCCGGCCCGGCCACCTTCCCTCCGCTCCCAGCAGGGCCCCTGTGGAACCAGGTGGGAGCCGCTGCTCTCACCAGGTCGGAGGGCGATGCCGGAGCCCAGGCGGCGTCTCCAGCATAAGTCCAGGAGCTCGTTGTTGAGGAGGATGCCTGTTCGTGGTGAGTACACCATCGCACCAAAGCTGCAGCCAGGGGAGGCAGAGCTGGGCTGGGGCCACACTTGCAGGACCCCGTCACCTCACATGCCGCTGTTCTCTCCCTGGCACCACCCAGGAGTTGTCCCCAAAAGTCCACCTGCACCCCCCACTAGGATGCCCTCCAGAGTCAGGCCCATGCTCGGGTAAGTCCTGGCTTGGGGCCACCCAGCAGCAGGCTTTTCAGCCAGAGATGTCAGGGGTGTAGGAGGGGGCGAGGGAGAAAGGGCAAAAGCAAGGTGCTACCCCGTGGGGTGAGCAAGGGGGCCCGGAGGTGGTCAGCCATGCTGGTGGTGCCAGGCAGGGGGTGCAGGGAGCGGAGCTGAGGGGCCTGCCTGTCTGCTCCAGGCCCCACGCACGGTGTGTTGATGGTGCTGGTGGCTGCCACGGCGCTGCCATCCTCTGCCAGCACAGACACATGGGCCGTGCCCATCCTGTGGCCCCAGGGCCCAGCCAGGTGGTAGTGGCTGAGCGGGTGGTCCCCCCGGCCATCGATCTGCTGGCGGATGTGCTGGGTGAAAGCCTCCCCCAGCAGGTCTCGGGAGGCATTCTGGGATAGATGGGAGGGGGCGGGGCAGTGAGGGGCCAGGTGGGGGCCTTGGGGGTCCCCTCCAGTCTGTCCTCTACCTAGTGGCCAAAGGGGCCTTCCTCGAGCCCAGGCTAGGTCCAGACCCTGCCCAGTCTCCAGGCCCTTTGAGATATGGTGCCACTGCTGCACCTGGCCCCATACCTGCCACCCCAGGGTCCCTTCCGGCTCTGCCTTGGGCCACCGCCTGGCTGACTTGGCCCAGAACCATGTTTGAATCTCTCCAACCTTCCCCCATCAGGCCTGACCCTCCCTTCCTGCCAATCCCTGGGGCAGGGAAGAGAGCGCCCACCAGCCCCAGGCAAACTCACCTGGACCTCCAGGTGGCTTCGAGGGTCCCACAGCCTCCACCTCTGCCCCTGGGCAAACTTGAGTGTCTCCACGAGGTGGTGGTACATGTTCACTCTCCCTTCAGGGCTGGCCACCGACTCTGCAGAGAAGTTGAACCCTGGGGAGGAGGCAGGGCGCAGATGGGGCTCACCCTGTGTGGCGGATTGAATGTTGGCCCCCCGAAAAGATTCACCCACATCCTAATGCCTAATGCCCAGAACCTAAGAATATTACTTTACACGGCACAAGAGCAAATGTTACCTTAAATGGCAAAGTATGGGAGGGATTTGAGAGGAGATTATCCGAAGGGGCCCCAAATGCTACCACATATGTCCTTATAAGACAGACACGCAGAGGAGAGGAGAAGGCAGTGTGACCACAGAGGCAGAGACGGGAGTGATGCAGCCACAAGCCAAGGAACACCAGCAGCCCCCAGAAACTGGATGAGGCTGTGAAAATGGTCAGAATCAAAATGGAGTCACTTATATTTTTAAAAACCCTGACAAATAAAGACGGGGAAGGCTCTGAAGGCAGGGTTCTCACGCTGGCATACCTGATAACAAAGCCATCACAAGAGACTACAAAAACCACAACCTGCATGAAGGCCATCACGACCTTACACAAAGCATACTTCTGCAAGGACATCTGCCCGGCCACTGCCTGTCCAAACTCGGACTGGCGCCACCCTTGTAATTGATCTTCGTAGTCAAGAATAATTATCTCAAAACAATTATGTAGTAACTCCTCACTTTTTCCTTTAAAAACCTTCATTTTCCTTTACCTCCCTGAATATATGTGCACACAGTTTACCATGGCACATATATTCCCACTGTGACACCTATTCCTGAATAAACACCATTTTCTTTTAGAGACCCTCATTTTGCTTATTATTTAGGTTGACAAGGCAAAAACTTGATTCTCCCTTAGAGCCCCTGGAGGGAATGTGACCCTGTGAACACCTTGATATTGGACTTCTGGCCTCCAGAACTGTGATAGAATAAATTTCTTTCTTTTTTTTTTTTTTTTGAGACAAGGTCTTGCTCTGTCACCCAGGCTAGAGTGCAGTGGCCTCATCATAGCTCACTGCAGCCTCCAACTCCTGGGCTCAAGCCATCCTCCTGCCTCAGCCTCCTGAGTAACTGGGACTACAGGTGCACACCACCACACCCAGCTAATTTTTCTACTTTTTTTGTAGGGGGGGGGTCTCACTCTTGCTCAGGCTGGTCTTGAACTCCTAGACTCAAATGATCCTCCCACCTTGGCCTCCCAGAATGCTAGGATTACAGGCGTGAGCCATTACGCCCGGCAAGAATAAATTTCTTTCTGTTATTTTAAGTCACCAAGTTTGTGGTCATTTGTTACAGCAGCCACACGACACTAATACTAAGCTAGCCTTGGGCAGCCCCAAGCCTGGCCACTGCCAGGACCCCCTTGCAGGCTGCCATAGGCTGGGCTGGGCCTCATCCTGGGTGCACACCCCTGACGGGAAGCTCACCCCCTGCAGAGCCCACCTGCTCCCGTGCCCTGGAACTGGGTCACCTAGTTGGGGAGGAGGACTCTAGGTAGATGGTGTCAGACCCTTCAGCAAAGCCCCAAATATGGACTGAACCAGAGGCCAGCTCTAAAACACGTCATCCTGACCCGTTTCCACCGCCCCGCCTTCAGCGTCATGCTTCTGTTAACCCGGTTCACAGAGGAGGAGGCTGGACTGGAGAAGGCAATGGCCACCCACGGCCACACCTGGGCTTGGAGTTGGGGCTCCCAGAGGGGGCAGGGTTCCGGGTGGGGGGCCTGGGGGCCTTACCTCTCAGCACATTGAGGACGAAGCCGAGAATGGCGCCCCCTGCAGGCGGCGGCGGCGAGTACAGAGTGTAGTCCCCCAGGGGCACCTCCAGTGCATCCACCACTTCAGGCTGGAATGTGGCCAGGTCATTCAGGGTCAGCTGACTCCCTGGGGTGAGACAGAGAAGGCTGCATGTACAGATTGGGAAACCGAGGCAGACAGGGTTAGCCGCTGGCCCCTGGTCACACGATGGGGTTGTCCTCATCTCCTAGCCTCATAGACCCGGAGGGTGACAGTGAGTCTGTGCACAGTGGCCTCAGGGCTGGGCCCGTGGAGCCGGGCATTGGGGGTGGCCAGAGGCCAGAGGCTGGCGGGCTGGGGGAGAGGACAGGGAGGACGGGAGCGTGAGCTGGATGCCCAGGCCTGCGTGGCTGCAGATGACAAGCTGGGGAGGGGCCTGCCTTCACCCCCCAGTGCCTAGAACTTGGCTCTTTTTCTAGCAGGGACGGGCTCACAGGACTGCAGAGAGGCTGACCTTCCCTGGCGATGTCCTCCAGCAGCATCTGGCCCAGCCTCCCTGTGTAGAAGGCCTCCGCACCCTCTGTGGCCACCGTCTCCAGGGTGGCGGCCAGCGCAGGCCATGGGAGTGGGTCCTGAGGCCTCAGGGGTTCTGTCCCGTTGAAGAAGAGCTGCCTGAGGGGGTGGGGGCAGCCTCAGGGTGGGGCCAGGTCCCAGGGGCAGCCACACTCCTGCCGGGGATCTTGTGGGGTACTCAGGACCCGATGAGGGGACAGCCCTGGCTGGGGTCCTAAGGTGCTAGGGTGAACACCAGGGGGACAGATTCTCTAGGACAGGGTGGGGCTGACACCACCCACCCCACTCACAGCCCTGGCCCAGGGAAGGCATGTTCTCCAGTGGGGCTGGCGTCCACTCAGGGCCTGTCCCCTCCACGCCCCTGGGAGAACCTGTCAGTGGGCTGGCGGGGTGGGCAAGGGGGCGGCAGAAACCCTCCTGCCATCCATAGAGGGGAGAGGGAGGCCAGGGCCCAAGTGCGGGTGGCAGACCCCAATCCACACCCTTGAAGTCCTATCACTTGGACGATAAAGTCCCCCTGGCCTAAGCCCCTCCGAGTTAGGCTCTGCCACATGGAGCCCAAAGGTCTATGAACTGAAACAGAAAAGTACTGGCCACCCTGGCCTTAGGGCCCGCAGCATGCCTGAGGGTCAATCCCCCAACGTGAGGAGAGACTGAGGCAGAGCTGGGTGCGGGCTGGGCTCAGACAGGACGTGCCCTTGAGGCCAGGAGATGAGGGGAGCCGGGGGCCACCGTGTAGGGCTCACCTCAGGCTGGATGCTTGCAAGGCAGGCCGCAGTAAGCTGTTGTTCAGGAACTGGCTGAGGACGGGGGGCACACGGTGGCCCCCTCGGAGCAGGGCGATGGTGGGCCGGAACAGCTGTGCCCAGGGCAGGCGGCCGTGGCGGCGGTGGGCCTCGGCATAGCCACGGAGCTCCCCAGGCACCCCGATCCACTTGGCCCCTGCATGGCACACATACCCCCAGCCCTGTGGCTGCCAGTCCTGCCCAGGGCTTCCCCATCACCCCCACCAGTGGCCCCCCAGCCATGGCAGCCAGAATGAACTCTCTAGAGCCGATGTTAACCCTCCCTGTTCAACCTCCCCTGGCTCCCCCACTGGTCCTAAACAAACCGGCCCGAAGACCTGCCCCACTGACCCCATGTCCAGTGAGCCCTTGGGGCATTGCCCAGCCTGGCCCCTCTCCCTGGAGGACCTTCCCAGCCCCAGTGCATGAGGACTGCCCACGGGCTCCCTGGCCCCTAGTACCAGCGTGTCCCAGTCTGTCAAGGAGGCACACTGCCCCTTCAGGGGGGTGTTCTAGTCAGCCCCAGTGGCCCAATGGGCTGAGAGCAGGATCCCTTCCTGGGCCTCACCTGTGCCCAGCGGCTGGGCCATGTCACAGTTGTCCAGCAGGCCCAGGGAGTATCTGGCCGGCACCATCTCCCGGGCATTGATGATGTCCACCTTCCCTGGGGTCAGGGCAGGGCAAGCAAGAGGTCATGGCCCTGTCAGACAGCCCCAGCCTACTCTGGGCCTCAGTTTCCCTCTCTGCATCATGAGATGGCCTCTGTGTTAACACTCGGGATAGTACCTGACACTGGGCTTTGCACAACCAAGGTGAAGGGGGCGGGGCACCCAGAGCACCAGGAAGGGGCTCGGGCATTGGTTGCCCAGTGGTATGGACAAGCTCATCATCCCCATGGGGGTCACATGGGGGCCCACCTGTTGTCGCATTGTAGATGGTGAAGATGACCCCTCCACCCAGGCCCATGCTCTGAGGGTTGACGATGCCAGTGCAGACCAGAGCCGCGATGGCGGCATCCACAGGTGAGCCCCGTTGCTGGAGGATGGCTCTAGGAGACACAGCTCAGAGTCAGCGGTGGGGCTCCCCTCCCCCATCCTCCCCACCTGGCACTCACTGGGGAAGGGTGACAGGCAGGCAGCCCATCTGCTGCCACCAAACCCCAGGTTAGAGCAGAGAACACACTGGGCTGCCCCTTCAAATCCAGCCACTCACAGGTCCACAGCACTCTACAGATTGCAAAGTGTGATGCCATTTACACTGACCTTTGCCATATTCAAGGCATTTCTCAGTTTGCAAAGTCCTTCCGCTGCCAGTATTCCCTAGGTGCTCCCAGCAGCACCAGCTCATTTGCCACAGGCAGATCCAGGCTAGGCCACCCCTCTGTCCCTCCCACTCATCCCAGCGCCCACCCTAGGACACCACTCACCATCTCACTGGAGACACAGTGGCCCCAACCCCTTTGAGGCTGGCCTTTGGGAGGCGACCCCAGGATCCTGCCCTGCCACCAGGGCACAGGGCTTGGGCTGATGGGAACGTTCTCTGGCCTCAGCCTCCCCATCTGTCCATGGGCAGCAAGGGATAGGCCCATCAGCTCTGAGGTGCTTGTGTCCTGAGGACCCCTGTCCCTGGGGCACAGCCCCGCACAGCTCACTGAGGGCTGCCTCGTCCCGCACATCCAGGAATCTTCGCCAGCACCTCAAGAAGCCGACACTTACAGAGGGGGAAACCAAGGCCCAAAGAGGGAGTGGACCTGGGTCCCCTGCTCGACCCCATGGGACCTCTGGCCCCAGTGCTGCCCTCAGCTCAGGTACCTGTGTCCTGACCCGGGCAGCCCATCCTGGACACAAGTGCTGCCCAGCCCCTGAGCCCCGTGTCCCTGCTCTGGGCTCACACACGGGCACACGGAACCTCGGAATGAGAGAGAGCACGAAGCCAGAGCATGAAAGAAACAATACTGCTCCAGTCAGGCAGAAACACTAATCTTTAATAAGATTAAGACACTATAAACAAAGCCAAATGACAAACTGGGCGGGGAGGACCCTTTCAATTCCCGCCCTAGACAGAATCCTCGTCTCCTCACTAAATGGAGCGTGCCTTCACTTGCCTAACCCCGCCGGCTTCCCGCCTGCCCGCTCAGCGGTGTCCAACCCTGCCCACCACCCCCTCCGCCTGGAAGCCCTTCCTTTCCGCAGGCGGCTGCCAGGACCCTCTGACCCCAGGCTCTGTCTTTTCTGCCATCTCCCTGGCCTCCTGCTGTCAGGGCTCAGTCCTGGGTCCTTGCGCATCTGTATCTTCCCCCTGGGTGAGCCCATCCAAGCCCATGGCATAAAATGCCACCTCTGTGCTCACGACTCCCAAATTTTATCTCCAGGCCAGTCCCCTCCCCTCCACTCCACATGCGCATACCCAGCTGTGCACAAGCTGGGTGTCTGGGTGTCTGAGAAGCATTTCAAACTTCCCATGACCTAAACTGCGATTTTGATTTTCCTCCTACCCCTGTCCCCCAAATGGCCCCTTTCCTTGCCCTCACTCTTGGAAAATGACACGCCCGTTCACACTTTCACTCAGTGCATAGACCTCGGAGTCATCCCTGGCTGGTCACGTTCCTCTCTCCCCACATCCCAACCCACCAACAAATCCGGCTGGTTATACCTCCACCACCCCACCCTGGCCCAAGCCACCAGCCTCTCCTACCTGGGCCCCTGTGGCTGCCTTTTTCTCTTACATTTTAGCAAAATAATCTGTTAAATAGAAATCAGACTTCCTGGTATTGGGACACTGTAATTCAGGCCAAACTTCCCACAGAGAACTAAAAAAGTCATGAACATAGAAAATATTTGCTTAAAGGCATCAGAGGCAGTGAATTACAGGGCTGGAGAGAGGAAAGTCTGGTATTTGCAGCAGCTTTTCCCTCAGGGTGACTGCCAATCGTGGAAGTGGGGGCTGAGAGGCAGAACAGTGCACTTTTAAAATTTGTTTTAAAGAGATAGGGTCTCACTATGTTGCCCAGGCTGGTCTCCAACTCCAGCTCAAGCAATCCTCCCTCCTCGGCCTCTTATGTAGCTGTAACTATAGGTGTGAGCCACCATGCCTAGCCTAAAGCAGTGCTTTTTCACATCCTCATGTGGCTGGGGAGGCGAATGCTGTAACACCCCACCTTGGGGGGTGGGCTCCTTGTTCCAGGAGTGACAGCCAGAAACAGAGCAGCCCTCACGAGCACTGGGACCCAGCTTCAAATCATCTCAGTCACTCACACTGGGTGAAAGAGATCCCAGAATTTCAGAATTCTAGGCCTCAAAATTATTTCTAAAAGTTATTGTACAATTTTGACACACGCCCCCCAACACTAAATTAAAAATAACCAAGCAAACGAGGAAATGAGACAGCAGAAGCAAAGCCCAAGAGAAAGCACAGACAACTTTAAGAAGAGCCATAGGATGTCCCGAGTGAGAAATTCTCAGACCAGACTTTAAAATATCTGTATTCAAGGATATAAAGATGAGATTAAGAATTCAATCAGAGAACTGGCAACTATAAAAAATGGAATTAGGGGCTCAATTCTAACAGCAGATTAACAGCAGATTTGACACAAACATGAAAAAAAAAAGATTAGTGAACTGTGAGGTAGTTTGATACAAAATATCCAAATTGCAGTACAGAGAGAAAAAAGGATAGAACATGGGGAAATAGATTAAGAGACACAGGGATACTGTTAAAAGGTATAAGTCATGTGAAATTGGAGTTCCACAAGGAAAGGAGAGAGAAGATAGGGAAGTAGCAATACTGGAAGAGAAAAAACTGAGAATTTTCTAAAGAGCCACCTAAACACATCATCGTAAAACTGCTCAAAGCCAAAGAGAAAACTTTTCAGAGCAGACAAAGGCAAAAATGCAGATTGCCTTCAAAGGAGCAAAACTAGACTGAGAGTTGGCTTCTCGATAGAAACAAGGGAAGACAGAGACAAGGGAATAATGCTTTCAAAGCGAGGAAAGAAAATATCTGCCAACCTAGAATTCTATGCCCACTAACAATATCCTTCAAAAGTGAAAGTGGAATAAAGATATTTTTATAAATAGAGAGCAACAAAGGAGGTAAATATGTGGGCAAATCTAAATGAATGTTATTGGTATAAAATTATAGTAATATAGAAAATGATCATGTCTTGAGGGGTTTAAAAGAGATAAAACATGCTGAAATATTTATGGGTAAAATTATATATCTGGGATTTACATTGAAAGAATATAGGGTAGCGGGGAGCAGAGGAGAATGTATATGAAATTAGCTTGGCATAAGATTGTTGTTGGAGTTGGATGAAGGATACATAAGGCCTCATTATACAATTCTCTTCACTTTTAGGTAGCTTTACACTATCCACATAAATAGGCCTAAAAACACTAAATAAACACAGATACACATATGCATACATACACTCACATATTTAAAATGCACAGAAATAATAGCATATAAGTCATTACAGGGTAAATTTAGTTAGTTCCAAAGTTCTTATGTAGGAAGAGGATAAAAGTACTAACTGATGTTGGACTTTGATAAACAAAGGATGCATGTTGTAATATCTAAAATAATCTATTGTAATCTTTGTTTTTGTTTTTTTTTTTGAAAGACAGGGTCTTGCTCTGTCACCCAGGCTGGAGTGCAGTGGCACAATCACAGCTCAGTGCAGCCTCCAACTCCTGGGCTCAAGCATCCTCCTGCCTCAGCCTCCCGGGTAGCTGGGACTACAGGCAGGAGCCACCACGCTTGGCTAATTTTTCTATTTTTAGTAGAGACGGGGCCTTGCTCTTGCTCAGGCTGGTCTCGAACTCCTGGCCTCCAGAAATCCTCCTGCTTTGGCCGCTCAAAGTGTTGGGATTACAGGCATGAGCCATCTTGCCTGGCCAGAAATAGAATTTTTAAAAAGAAAAAAAGAAACATAGGAAAAATAAATCAGAAACAAATGTAAATGGTTCCCTCTAAAAGAGCAAAGAGGAACAAGGGAAAGGAAATAGGAATAGGACTAAGACTTCTGAGCATACCTTTTTATATACTTTTGACTTTTTATTCAAAAATACAATTAAAACAAAAAGGATGAAAAAGAAAACCCTAAAAAATTAAGCTAATCTTATGTTGAACTGATAGCACAACCATAGAGGAAAAAGAATTTAACTAACTGTATGTCTTCTGTGGTATCAATGCTAAGAACATCAAAAAAAACCCTGTGAAGACATCTTGAATTTTACCTAGCAGATTTGTCGTTTGCCGTGGTGTTGTGGTTGAAGTAATCCTGAAATTATTTCAAGAGTATTTGGGGATAGAGCAAGAAAGTAAATGTATGAATATTCTTGGAAACTTCTTTCATCATGGCAAATGGGATGACTAAATACAGGAAGGGGAAACATGGGGAACAACCCTGTCATGATGGATTTGAACTAGAGCTATCAGTATGGACTCACGTTAGTTTCTGGTTTGGGTTTTTTTTTTTTTAGTTTTTAAACATGTTTTTTTCTGGCTCTGTGCACAGAAACAATCTGGACGCGATGGCGTCCCAGTCATAACAAGCACTGCTAGCATCCAGATCTTGGTTACTAAAATACCTTCTCTACTAATACCGATTTCAGATCGGGTTGAGCGAATATTCAAGTTGATCCTGGAACATCCCATGCTAACAGGCAAGAAAGTTCTCCAACACCAATGAAGACATGCAGAAGAACATAGTTGCTGGCTTAAAGAGGCTCCCACTGGTCACATTTGTGACAATTTGAGCATCAAAAAGAATAAGAGTGATGGATTATAACACTGAGTTAAAATAATAGGCTGGGGGCAGTGGCTTATGCCTGTAATCCTAGCACTTTGGGAGGCCAAGGCAGGAGTATCACTTGTTGGCCAGCCTGGGCAACATAGCAAGACCCCTGTCTCTACAAAAAAATTTAAAAATTAGTCAGGTGTGGTGGTGTGAGCCCATAGTCCCAGCTCCTCAGGAGGCTGAGGCGGGAGGATGGCTTGAGCCCAGGAGTTGGAGGCTGCAGTGAGCTATGATTGTGCCACTGCACTCTAGCCTGGGTAATAGAAGGAGACCCTATCCCTAAAATTAAAAAAAGTAATAATAATCCATGAGACACTATTAACACTTAGTAACACTTAAGAATGTCAGGGTTGGGGAGGGGAGATCTTTACAGAAGGACACCAGCAAATGAATGTTGAAGAAATGGGAGATTTAGAAAATCACCTTTTTTGCAAACACACATTTATGCGTTCAGACAACGGTCAAAATAGGGACGTTACACTGGGAGATGACAGACCTCACTGTCACCACACTCCTATCGTATGTTTACTAGGCACATCGCTGGGTCCTCACGCATATAAACCTCAGGAACCTGCGTGCAGGGACTGACTGTAGCAGAAGGCCCAATCCCAGGGAGAAAACCTGGTCCTCACAGAGCTGGAGGCCGGGCTCTGGGTGGGCCTGCTGGGGACAGGTGTGTTCAGTGGGGAGGGATGGGGCAGGTGGGAGGAAGGAAAGTGGGCTGCAGGGGGCCCCTGGCAGACCCCGCATCCTTGTGGCCAGGGGCCCCCAAAGGGAGGGATCTGGGCCAGGAGGACACAGCACCAGGCACCTTCCTGAGGCGCCAGCCCCACCAGGGTCCCAGGGTTGAATGATCCCTGTTCCACAGCAGCAGCCGGGTGGCCCCAGGCGCCCTCCCACTCCTGGCTTCTTAAAACAGGAAGCGGAGGGAGTTGTTTGACCAAACACTGGGGACAAACCACAACCTCTCTCTTCACCGAGGGAGGGTCGGAGGGAGTGCCTGCGAGGGAGGAGCAGCTCAGAGCACAGACCCCCAACCCCTGGCCCTCACGTACACGGGAGGGCATGCCATGGAGACCCCGCAGAGAGACTCACGGAGACACAGCAGGCTCAGAACCCGCTGGGAGATCTGTGGCAGCAGCCCCCACTCCCCGGGCCACGTGCCCACCAGGGGTCTCTGGGGCCTGAGGCCCCCCAGCCTCATTTGCATCTTTGTAACTGCAGGTTTGAGTGGGTGCTACATCTTTGCGTGTCCTCCCAGGCAGGGCAGGGCACCACCCAGGGTGGCAGGTGACCTAACTCCCTGGGAGCCCCCTGGGGAGACCAAGCAGCCGCCAGCCCCCACTTGTCCCTGAGCCGCCATTCTCAGCCCTGAGGGAGGGGACAGAAAGCCCTGCAGAGAGCCCAGGTCAGGAGGCGGAGGGGTGGCACAAGCAATTGGGGCAGGGACAGGTGCACGATGGATGGACGGAGGAAGGAATGAATACGAAGGTGAACGGGTGAACAAACAGAAAGAGAAAGCCTGTCGGAGTGGTGAGGCAGGAGGAAGGGGGCACGGAACACGCTCTGCCCAGCCGTGCCTTGGGCCGGGCCCTGCCACACCCCCTGCTTTAGGGCTGTCCCCTCACCCTCAGTTTATAAAGCACTTAGATCCTCACAACAGCCTGCAGGACAGATCTTTGGGAAGCAGACTGGTTAGCTGGTGGGGAAGGGACACTCCGCCTGGGCTTCCGCGGGCCCCGTGGGAGGCAGGGGGCTGGGAGGGGTGTCCTGGCACTGCCACGTTTCCCGCCTGCAGCAGCTGAAGCCTCCCTTGGACTGGGCTTCCTGGCTAATCAGGAAACACCAACTGTGGCCCCAGTGCACCACACCCTCACAACGGTCAGTCGCCCAGGCGCTGACACAGGGAGGGAGGATGGGAGGGAGGGCACCAGGTTTCCCATGTCTAAGAGACCTGAGATGTGGTCCCGGGCCAGTAGGGTTGCAGGGACTGGCTCTGGCAGCACTGTGTGTGCCCCAGCAGGCTGGTACCTACATAGGGAGCCCCTGAACCCCCTCCCCCACACCCCTGTGAGAAGACCCCAGCCTTGGAGAACCCACTTGGCCTCGCTGAAGGAGCCAGTGCCGGACATCAGGGCAGGCTGGGCCAGACCGACTCCCATCTGTGCGTGCAGATGGGCCTCCTGAGCCCTCGAGCCAGGAACGTACCACCTCTGCCCTCACTGCCATTGCCCCCAAGCCCCCGTCTACCCCATGGGCACACCAGCCACCTGTTCTGTGCAAGGGCCCTGGGGCTGCCTCCTTGCACCCAGGTCTGGCCAGTGCTGGAGCCCAAACTCACGTGGCCCCTGCCTCACGGGCCAGCATTCGTGCACACACACGTGCACCTTCTCCACTCCCTCACCACTGGTCACAAGGTCTCCTGGCCACCCTCCTGCCTCCAACTCACCGTCCAATGTCCGAGCAGACCTTGGAGTCAGCGGCTACGGCAGCGTGGGCAAAGGCCCGGGGGCCGCAGGGGGCCTGGCGGCGAGAGAGGAGCACAGCTGGCACGGTGACAGCCAGCGCCAGTCCCAGCCCCAGCGAGACCAGGCTGACCGTGGTCCTGCGGCCCCAGGCCATGGCTCCGCTGCCCAGAGGGAGGGAAGGCAGGTGGGCAGACGGATGGACAGACGGATGGACAAGAAGATGCACAAGTGGACTCACAGATGACTGGACAGATGACAAGTGGAGGCAGAGACAGACAAGCAGATGGATGGCCAGACGGCTGGACAGAGAGGACAGTAAGTGAAGGATGGGCCAGACAGACAACGCGACAGAGATGGGCTCGCAGATGGGTGGACAGGCAGACAGGTCTAAACAGCGGGCAGCGGATGGACAGGTGGGTGTGTGGACCGACAGCAGGCAGCTGGCGCTGCTGCGCTCCCCAAGTGTTCAGTCCGAGGCAGAGTCGCTCACGCCTCAACTTCCAGTTTCCAGCTCCTGCTTGGCCCTGGCGGAGGGCCAGGCAGCACAGCGTCCAGGGGAAGTTTTTTCTTGCCTAGAGGAGCCAGCTGCTGCAGTTAACTCCCTCGCTGCTGGTGGGTCCCACAGCCCCTCCTGCGGGCGCCCAGTGTCCCCCTGTGCCAATGTGCCTGAATACTTGGTGCCTGCTGCACCGGGAAACCAGGGTGCAGGGTTGTCAGGGACCCCCATGCCACTCATCGGTTCCCAGAAAGGCCGGGGAAGCAGAGCTGGGGTCACCGGGCTCCCTCCCCTGCGTCAGGCAAGGCTGCCCAGGCAGCAGCTCAGCCTCAGCATTGAGGTGGGGCTGAAGAGACAGAGGGAGGGGGATCCAAGGTGGTGTCACTCAGGACCCAGGTTCATGTCCCTGCTCAGATGCAGCCTGGCCTGTGCGGGGACCCTCAGGGTGACCAGGAGGGGGCCTCAGCTTCAGACAGACTCGGGAGCACCAAACACCCATGACTATAAGACACCCGTGTGGGGAGTGCAGACAGGCCGTGCGTCCAGCCCTTGGCACCCAGGGCACACTGGACAGGTTATCCCTGGGACCTGTTGTCCTGGAAATGCAGCCATGAGCCTCTGGAGCCCGGGCCCCCACCCCACCTGCAGCTCTGCCCCTCCCTGCTGTGGGGTTGCTTGCCTGTGTCCATCCCTGCTGTTCCTGGGCTGGCAGTGCCTCAGCCCCTGGGGACACCAACCTGGGCCCTGTCCCCCCCAGCCTCAGGATCGGGGGAGTAAGGACCCACTGAGGGGCTCCCCGGACCAGGCTCAGCAGGGCTGCAGGGGGCAGGGGCTGAGGGCAGGCTCCTCTAGTCCTGCATGGCCCCCACACGTCCTCCCCGCTGCCTTCCCAGCTGAGCGTTGCCCGCCCCAGGTGTCTGCCCACGGAGGAAGAGCCCACCTGCCAGTACAGCAGAGAAACTGAGCCCCAGAGAGGGACTGTGTCCTCACACTCACAGGCCACACAGCCTACCAGGCCTCCATGTCCAGCCAGAGCCCCTGGTCATCCCGGGCTGGAGCAGCCATTAGGGGCAGGCCTTCCCGTAAGCTGTTCCCACGGCTGCCTCGCAGCGGGGGACAGTGGACGCCTCCTCCTGCCCCCACCCGACCCCCATGCTGCAGTGACATTGCTCAACCAGGAACCACAGTGCATTCCTGGGCCCTGGCCAGCCCACCCACCCACTGCAGTCCTCGGAGCCCAGAGGCCAGGGCAGCAGGGGGCAGGGTTGGGGATGTCCCCCTCCTCTCCCCAGCCATCCCAGCCAGGCAGAGGTCAGGGGGCAGGGGCCGCCGGAGCAGAGGCCCAGGGAAGGGAATGGGTGTCACACTGGGCCTGGCCAGGGGCACAGCCAGGGAGGCCCAGTGGGGAAGGGCCCTGAATGTCCTTATCCAATAGGTGACAGGGGAGGAGACAATGGGAAGGAAAGAAAGAACTCAAGTGCCCCAGCGTCCCTCCGAGGTAGTCCTGGGCTGAGCCCCACGGGGCCTGGGGCCCTGCGATGTGCCCCACCCGTGTTTCAGGCCCGGGGAGCCCCACGGCCAGCTCCACTTCCCTCGCTGCTGTGCAACCCAGAGCAAGGCCTGCCCTCTGGCCTCAGTCTTCTCCCCTGCAAATGGGGCCACGGCCTTTCCTCTCAGGCCAAAATAAGGACAGAGGAGTGACTTGCACACCACGCAGCCTCCATCTCACCCCTGGGGACCCCAGAGACAGAGCCCTCCAGGGCTCAGAGTCAGACCCAGGGTGCGCTCTGCAGGCACAAGGCCCCGTTTCCTGTGGGCACTTTGGAAGCACCAGGTTTTCCAGCCTACTGAAGGACAGTCCAGACCCGACCTCACCCGGCCCCTCCCCGGCCCCAGTGCCCCTGCCCCCGGGGCCCTATGCTAGCCGGTGGGTGAGTCCCCGGCCCACCAGCCCTTACCAGCCCCTCACCCCAAGTGTTACCACCCTGTGTGGAGGACGAGGTAGCAGACCCCGAGGCAGGGCCAAGGGGCCGGCCATGGTGAAGGACGCTGTGTCCAGCCGTTCCCTTCTAGACCCGCCCCCTCCAGGCTGCACTGTTCCCGGCTGGCCCTAGCCCCGACCCCCTGGGGACCTCTTTCAGCTCACTGTTCCCTGAGAACCAGGCCTCCCCCTGGAGCTGATCCCAAGCTTGGGTTTCACTCTGGGCTGGTGCTTGGAAACCCCCTGGGGCCTGGCTCTGACCGAGACCTTCTGCTGCACCCTCCTGCCAGTCCCCAGTCCTCAGCCCTCAGCTGTGCCTCTGCTTGTCCTCGGCAGGGTGAGCTAGGACACTCAAGGGGCTGAGGAGGAGGCACCCGGTTCCCAGCGTCTGCCGCACCCCCGTCTGCCTAAGTGACCGCCAGAGCCATGGCGCCCCTACTGGCCTATATGGGGTGGCATCGCTGGGGCAGCACCTGGCAAGGGCAGACCCCAGGCCCCTGCCATCTGCCAAGCTCTCCCATCCTGACAATGCTGAGGCCAGCTCCAGCGCCCGCGGTGTGAAGACCTCCGAACCCCACCTCTCCACTCCCCCAGGCAGACGGCTCCATTTCACACACAGGACACTGAGGCCCAGAGGACGGGGAGCCCGGCCGCCAAGGCTGCCCAGAGCCTGGCACAGCGGCCCCCATTTATTGCGCTGCTCTGCCACTCACGGGGGAAGCACGTCCGGCAGAGTGGCCCCCCGGCTCTGGCGAGCATCTCATCCCTGGGTTTCTGGTCAGTCTTGTCCACCCTGAGCACTCAGTAGCCGGCAGGCTCCCCGCCTTTCCTGGAGTCCGAGGCAGCTGCCCAGCCACTGGCCGTGTGGACAATGGCCTGCACCACAGCGATGAAGGTAGAAGTGACCTGGGTTTCGTGGTGCCGGGTCTTCAGGGCCACAACCACCGCCTGGGGGTGGGAGAGGAGGGACAGGCCTCAGCAGGGCCCCAGACACCATCCGAACCACACCTGTGTGTTTGCAGGCCTCACAGCCCAGAGGGTGCCACATCTGGCCAGTGACCAGGAAGAGAAAGTTGGGGGCACCTTGGCCTGTTGGATCTTGCTGGAGTAGGTGGCTCGGCCCTCATGGCCCCGGTGGCCCAGGCGGCGGGCACAAGGATCATCCGCCCAGGCAGGACACCCACCGTTGTCCACTCTGTGATGGCTCAGGAGATGCAGGCCTCCAGCCCAGTGTGTCCTGTGGCCTCACACTGTGACGCAGCTTCCCCAACCCCCAGCCCACCTGGTCGATGTCTTTCTCCAGCATCGTGACGTTGGGCAAAAGCTGGTTGTGCAGCCGGGGCTCCTCCACGGCCCGCTTCACGTCGTAGCCGAACCACAGGTTGTGGATGATGGCCTGGTGGGGGACAGGGGTGAGGTCAGCAGGGCCCAGGGGCAGAGGCAGGGAGAGACGGGGAGGACAGGGGCTGACACCTACCAGCGCGGTGGCCGTAGTGATATGTGTGCCCCCAGAGGCTCCCACCACCATCCGGACGTGGCCATCCCGGCCCACCATGATGGTCGGACACATGGACGAAAGCGGCTGCTTTCCTATGGCCGGCAGGAGGGGACAGAGGTGCCAGTCAGCTGTCTGCCCAGGCCACCAGCCCCCTCCCCACCCAAAGCCCCTGCTCCTCAACCCCGACCCCACACCTGGCTTGATGAAATTGGCGGGTGAAGGGGGCACCCCAAACTGATTGGTGATGTTGGGAGAGCTGAAGTCGTCCATCTCGTCATTGAACAGGATCCCGCTGACTGGGGAGCGGACCTTGGAGCCAAAGCTGCAGACCAGCCAGGTCAGACTGCAGTGCCCGACCCAGCCCGGCCCAGCCCAGCCCCACCTGGGCCCTACCCATCCTCCTGAAGCTCAAACTCACTCCCTGGGAGGCCCAGGGCAAGCTACCAAGGTGGGGCCTCAGTTTCCTACCATGAAAGGAGGTGTTAGACCCCCTAACAGGAAATGCGGCAGCCCCGGCCCACCCGGCCCGGCCCTGCCCCACCCAGGCGGCTGGCGGCCCCTACTAGAGGTTGATGGTGCTGGTGGCAGACACAGCACTGCCGTCCTCCGCGACAACAGACAGGTGGGCGGTGCCCCCGTCGTTGGGTGTGTAGAACTCAGGCTCGTAGTAGGAGATCGGGTGAGTGGTGTCGTCGGAGATCCGGGCCCGGAGCTGGGCCGCAAAGAACTCAGAGGTCATGTTGAGGACCACCTGCCGAGACCCCAGAGCTGGCCTGAGGAGGTGGGAGGGAGGTGGGGAGGGGGGCACAGGGTTGTGCGAGCAGGTCTCAGAAAGCCCCCCCGACCGTGGCTCTGACCACAACCCTCCTGCACCCTAAACCTTCCATGGCTCCCCAGGGCCCGAGGTCAGGCCCAGCTCTTCACGTGTCCCGTCTGACCCCCTCTGCAGCCCCTGTCTCTGTTGCATCCTAGCACCTCTGAATGTCTGTCTGTCAGTCCCTCGAGCCCCTAGAGTCTTGGCACATTTGAGCATTCATTCATTCGTTTGTGCAAATATTTATGGAGCTTGCATTACACGTTCAGCCCTGGAAGGTGGGCAGGGACCAGGCAGGAAGGCCCCTGCCCTCATGGCAGGAAAAACAAACTCAGGCGGGGAAAGTGCTGAAACACCAAGCCAGATAAGGGGGATCGAGAAGGGTGGGGTGTGGACAGAGTGGTCACTGAGAGCTTCTCGGAGGAGGTGACAACAGAAAGGATCGATGGTCTAAATGGTCCATGCAAAGGCCTAGAGGCTGGGCCGAGGACCAGGGCGGAGGGGGGGCAGAGGGAGAGATGAGAGGGACCCAGAGGAAGGGCCCCTGGAGGCCATATATGCAGTGGCACCAGGGGTTTCAGGGTACCCCCGATTACGGAATAGGCGAGGTAACGACGTTCAGCCTGAATGCTGCCGAGGCCCCAACAGGAAAGGACAACCAGGCAGGGGACATTCCAAGGCAGCTGCCTAGGCTCTGAGCAATCAAGAACGCCGCAGGGGTTCGTCACCCAGTAACGACCGAAGGAACGCAGTCCCGCAAACGCCACGGTGACGAACGGAATCGACAACCAGGAGAGGGGCATTCCGAGGAGATTGCCCTGGCTTAAGTGTGTAAAGGTGTCGCCGATGGGGGTCTCTGGTGCTGCGGGTCGAGTCCCGCCTACGAGGGACAACCCCGGTGTCATCAGGACTACGGTCCCACTCGGGGGACAAACGGGGTGAAGAGGTGGTGCAGCGGAGGTGAAATTCGGCAGCAGTGGTCCGACTGGGGCTCCTGTAGAGAACAGGCCATTGACGTTTGGGGATTTTAAACTCTATTGGAGGCAAAAGGATCGCCGGAACGAAACTGAGGAAGGAGAAGTGGTAGGTGTCGCTGGTGCGGGACGTGGAAAGGGGGATAGACGTTGGCGGTTTTTAAAGTCTGTTGTAGGGTGAATTTGCGGAAGGGGGAACCTGAAGGAGAAGAGGGGAGCCGCATGTTGCCAAGGGAGCAGAGGGGAACGAGTTCTGGAGGACATGCTGGGTGAGAAGGGCAGGAGGACGGCCCGCCATGTGAAGTGGTAAAAGGGGAAGATTGGCAGAGCAAGAGTGCTGCGCACGGAAGTGCCTTAAGGAAAGGTCGAGGACAGAAGGGCTGGCCGAGCAGGGGTCGGGCGCCTGGGGCCGCAAGCGGGGCTCGTCCTACCAGAGAGGCAGCGCCAGGGTCACCGCTGCGGTGGCTGTCGCGGAGCAAGAATGCTCACCGGAACAGGGAGGACGTGGGGCACAGATGCCCCTAGGAAGACACCTGCTGGTGCAGCGGGCCCCAGTCACCCAGGAGTGCCAGGGTCCATCCGAGAAAGGAGGAGTCGAGGACCAGGGGAGGGGACCCGGAAGGGGACCCAGAGGGTCCCATGGCCCAGCGTGGAGCTGGGGCACCTGGTGGGTGAGTGGTCAGGCGGTGTGGGGCTGAGAGTGGGGATCTGGGAAGCGTTAGTTTCTTGGAGTGACCAGGGAGCAGGCAGCCAAGGCCTTTGCCCACCCGGTCCTCTCCCCCACCCATCCTTCTCATCATCCCTGAGGGCTGCAGTGGCCCCGTGCAGGACTGGCCACTCCAGAACCTTCCAGGCCGAGGGCACAGCATGTGCAAAGGCTCTGTGGTAGGAGTGTGACCAGAATGGGGGGCCACTAATTGCCCACTGTCAAGTCTGTCTCCCCTGTCCCTCCCCACACCGTGAGCTCTGTGGGGCAGAGACCAAGACTCAGGGTCGCCAGTCCACCCCAGCACACAAAAGGCCCGCAACCAAAGTCCGTGGCAGGAATGGATTCACAAAGCAGACACGGAGGCTGCGGTGGCCCCAGGAGCCCACCTGGTGCCTCTACAGCAGGCCCCGTGCCCATTGTGGGCTAGCCGTTCCCCTTACCTTAGTCATATCGACAAATTTGGGGTCCCCCAGCAGGGTCCTCTTGGCGTAGGCGAACCGGAAGGCCTCCACGATGCGGTGGTAGGTCAGGCCCTTCTGCTCAGCTGTCTCCACGCTTTCCCGGGAGAAGTTGTACCCTGGTGGTCAGAGCCAGGGGCACGTGGGCGGGTTCCAGGGCCTCAGCTTCAGAAGGCCATTTAAGGGTGAAATAAGGCAAGGGCTCCCCCGGCCTGGACCTCATGCCTCAGCCAGAGGGCCAGGCAGTCTCTGAAGTCACAGATGACCACTTAGGTTTAGCAGGGGCGCCCTCTGCACCGGGCCCCCGGCGGAACTCCCATAGTCTGCTCCCTCCTGACAGCTCTTCCTCCTCCTCCAGCCCCTGGGCAGAGCCCACCATGGCCCTGCTCACTCTGCACTGCCTCCTGAGGGACACAGTGAGCCGTGGGGCAGGGGCACACCTTGGGAGCTCAGTGACGGGAGGATGCAGGGTGGGGGACCCAGGCCAGCTGAGACGAACAGGGGTAGGGCATGGGGAGGGAGAAGCAGTGTCATGGCCCCTCACCTTTGAGGATGTTGAGGATGAGAGCCAGCACGGGCCCGCTGAGCGGCGCGCTGGGCACATAGAGGACTGCGTCCCCGAGGCTGATATTCAGCGGGTGCTCGATCAGCTCAGCACGGTAGCTGTTCAGGTCCTCGGCTGTCACAATGCCCCCTGCAAAGGGACAGCAGTGGGGGGGGACACAGGGATGGGGCTGCACCGTGGTGGTGGAACGTGCCTGCACCGCAGCAGGGAGGCCAGGGTGCACCTTCAGAGGGGCCATGGGGCCATCCTGCTGGGAGCCCTGCTTACCTCCCTACCGTCCCACCCTCTCCCTGGCCTCTCTGTCCTCCCCAAGGGCTCTCACCACCCCACGGCCAGGACCAGGCCAGCCACCCTCAACCTGCTCGGCCTCCTGGTGTGCCTTCTCTCCTCTGTGGCCAGAGGGTCTTTTCTAAGTGGAGAATTCCTGCTCCCATCTCCCCCCTGCCCAGCCCCTCCCCCGGAATGAATGGGTGGGTCGAGGGAGGCTCTAATCTCCAGGAAACCAGCTCCAGACTGACAGGGTATTGACAGGCTAATTTCCAGCCTCAGTAGTAAAGGTCAACATGATAATCACCCTCCTCTATGAAACAGTGACAAAAATAACATGAAGAAGGCCACAGCCAAGCTCCCAGGCCCCTGCCCCTCAAGGCCCCTCCTATGCCTCTCTTACCAAGCCGACCCTCATCCCTTGCGACCTTCCTGGTGAATCAAACCGTCCCTCCCCAGGCCTCAGCCCAAGCTATTCCTTCTGCTAGGAATCCCTTCCTCTCTCTCCCTAACAAAGTTACCAGCAGCTCAGCCACCACCTATGAAGGCTTATGCCTGCATTTAACCCATGGGGACTTTCTCTCCTGGACTGCACAGCCTCGCTTGGCCTTGACCTAGCCAGGAGCTCCCTGAGGGCCCAGGCAGGACAGGAGGGCCCCGGGGCTCTGGGCCCCAGCTTAGGGTTCCCACTGCGGGGTTCCTCACCCAGGCCCAGGGTCACGCACTCACCGGCCGCCTGGATGTCCTTCACGATCTGGGCTGTGAGACTCCCGTTGTAGAAAGCCTGGGCGCCCTCGCGGGCCAGTGTCTCATACGTGTTAGCCAGCCGCGGCAGGGTCAGCGTCTCCCCCTCCCGAAGCACCTTCCCATTCCGGCAGAACACCTCGCTGGGGCAGGGGGGCTTGTGTGAGACGCAGCCAGACTCCTCCCCCACGCCCACCCACACCAGGGGACTGAGAACAAAGCATGGTTGGGCCTGTTCACAGGTGGGTGTCCCTGTCACTTGGGGCTTGGCCTCCTGGTGCCCCTTCTGGCCAGTCCAGCCCATGCTTTCTAAGTGTCCCCTGCTACTCAGGACACATGGTGGCCACGGTGTCTACTTTGGGCCCCAAGCCCCAGGCTCAGGCTGTGTCCCCACATGCAGTGGGAAGGGTCTGCATGTCCTTGACCCCCGCGGCCCCATCAGCACGGGTTCCTGAAAGCAGGGCGAAGCTCCACCAGCGGCCCACAGCCTGCAGGGGCCCTGGGGGGCCATGGCCGCAGACGTACCACAGGACAGGCTGCCCCTCGATGACGGCTCGCTTGCTGTTCAGGGCTGCCGCCAAGGCCTTGCCCACGGGGAAGCCTTGGCGGGCCAGCTGGATGCTGGGCTGGAAGAGGCGAGCCCAGGGCAGCCGACCGTGCCGCCGGTGCGCCAGCTCGTAGCCACGGATCTCCCCAGGAACCGCCACCGATAGCCCGCCTGGGGAGAGAGAGCCACAGTTAGCGGCCCCGGGAAGGGGATGTTGGGGTCTCTCGCAGGCACATTCCCTGACCTGTTTCCCAGACAGGGTCAGAGAGGCTTAGGAGGAAAGGGATTTTTCAGGTCCTATCTGGGCTCAGCAGGCAGGAGTGTGGACGGACAGGGATGTGGGACACGTGCTGGGTTTTGCTGTCCTGGGATGAGGTGTCTGTCTCCACAGGCGCCTCCATGTCTGAAATCCTGTGCCGGCCATACAGTGAGACTCGGGGAAGCCAGACCCCTCCAGTTCTCAGTTCTAGCCATGGCCAGTCATAAGACTCACGGGCTCCACCAGAACCTGCCAAAACAAGACCAGGTCCTGCCTGGCTGCAGCTCAAGCCCAGGCTGTCCCCAAGGCCAAGCTAGCCCCAGGAAAGGGCCCCTCCTTCCTCTTTTCTACTGTCCCAGAAGCAGGACCTGAGCCTTAATCTCTGCCCTATTTCCTCTCTAGGCCTCAGTTTCCCCATCTGACCATAAGTGGCTTTGCCTTCCAGTTCTGACTTTTGAGGAGCCCCGGATTCCACTGGAAACACCCCTGGGCCTGCTTCCCCTCCGAGCCCTACTGCCCACTTGGGCATGACACCCTGAGCCGCACACTGACCCTCTGCCTAGAAAGGTACAGCCAAGGCCCCGCCCCCAGACACCCTCCTGCTGTCATTCCGAGATGACAAGTGCCACCTCGGCTACTCCCAGGCTTGGCAGCGGTAGCTCCAGAACTGTCTCTTCCACCGTGAAGACAGGTACCAGTTTCTGAGAGCCGGTTGTTATGACTCCTAGAAGCTGCACATTTCGGAAGGTGTGACACCCAGCACAAGAGTCCTCCCACCTTAAAAAAGGTCCTCTCCTGACCTGGGCCAATCAGGTCTCACACCACCTGGCTCAAACTCACCAGAGACCCCCACGCTGCCAGACCCAGGGCCCCTGTCAGCCTTGCCTCTCTCCTTCCCAGCCCCCTGCCTCACACCGCCTGGCTCCTGCCTCCTGCTCTCCTCCTCTGCCTTGCCACACTCTCGGTGATATCCTCAGATCTGGGCTTCAACCTCCATTTACGCACTGACGACTCTAATTTACCTCCTGGCCTGACTGCTCCCCTGATCACAGGAACTGGGTATCCACCTGCCCACTTGAAAAAGGCTCCTCAAACTTAACATGTCCAAAACCGAGCTCCCAAGTATCTGCTCAGACCGGCTTCCTGACAGCCCTGCCCGTCTCTGTCAGAGCCACCCTGTCCTTCCAGGTGCAGACCAAAGACCCTGGGGCCATCTGGGACTCCCCACACGAGCTACACCCGACCCGTCTGCATGTCTGCAGGTGCCACCGTCCAGGTGTGTCCAGCATCAGCCCCTTCCCACCCCCTCGTCTCCCTCTGGATTATTGCACGGACCTCTTGGCAGTTGCCCACCTGCTTCCTGCCCCTTACACAGCAGTCCAAAGGGACTATTAGCCATAGGCCAGACCTGTCCCTCTCCACTCAGACACACTGAGGGCCCCCACCTCACTCAGACAAGAGGCAGGGGCTTCCCATGACCTGTGAGGTCCACACAACGTGGGCTGTTCCCTCTGAACCCCTGTCCTCCTCCTCCTGGGTCATGTGCTGCAGCCTCCCTGCCTCCCCGAAGGGCTCTGTCCCTGCCATTCCCTCCTGGATCACTTGCTCACCCACTAGATACTTGCGCTGCCTCCCCCCACCTCACCCCTCCTCTGGGTCTTTGCTCAGATGTCCCCTTCCCTGGCCAGGTCCCCCTCTGTGGAGCCCCCACCCTTGGGCCCTCCAGCTCCACTTTCTCTACAGTGTCTGATAGTCTCTCTCTTTTCCACCTGGAATGTCACCTTGACCACACCAGACTTCACCTGCCATCTTTGTTTTATACCCCGGCTTCCAGAATAGCTCCTGGTATTTTAAGAGATGCTCAATAAGTCCCAGTTAAATAAATGAATTCCAAGCATGCACAAGATGCAAAGTGTGTAAAATTTCAGCATCTCATACTCTGAGCGATTTAATTTCTACACATTCTGAGCATCTCAATAGGTATAAAAAAATCAAAGATTGTATATGTTGGGGAGGACCCCAAAGGGCACTGCCCCAGGATGCCCACCTGGGGTGTGGGACCTGCTATGGGTGCACCCTGCCCCTCCATCCCTCCAGTCTTCGTGCTGCAGTCCATTCTGCCTCCTTTGAGTGGTGCCCCTGGGAGGACATTTGCTTCCTCTCAGCTACCTGGGGAGTTTGAGGGCCTCCTCTCCACTTAAGGCCAGGTAAGAAAAGACAGCTATCCCCACAGATGAATGAATGAATGCAATGCCTGTTGAAAATGCAGGATTTAGAAAGCCTGGATTCAATTTTAGCTTCACCACCTCCCAGCTGTGTGATATCAGCCAATTTGCATGACTTCTCTGGGCCTCAGCACCCCCACCTGTAAAATGAGAGGCAACAGAGAACCCCTCCCCACCCCCAAGGGCACAGGGAGGGTATGGGGGGCTCATTGGTGAAAAGCACCGAGCAGGGTGCCGGCCCCAAGTGAGCCCTGGTGTGTGAGAGCTGGTATCATAATAAGTGTCCTCTCCTGTGCTGCCACAGGGTGGCCCTGCAGGGCCTGAGCGGAAATAACAAGACGCTTCGATCACTTTACCCTCCAGGAATGGCCTTGACCTTACATTAGGGGAAGGTGTTAGGGGGCCAGGGAGGGATGGAAGGTGCTAGAGCTGCTCCAGGGCCCCAAGCAGGGGCACACTTGTACGGGTGAGGCCCCTTCCCAGCGGCTTGCACCGCCTCTGCTCCCACACCCCGACTTACCCTCCTGAGACTGCTCTGAGCTGTTGAACATGCTGGCAGAGGCCAGCCCAGGGGCCACCTCTCGGGCATTGATGATCTCAGCTTTTCCTAGAAGAAGCAGCAGGTAGGCAGGAGGACCCATGCCAGTCCCTCACCCCACACGACAGCCCAGGGGCCATCCTGCTGGACTGCCCCCAGCCCCTCTCCCGCACCCCTCCGCAGGCACTCACGTGTGGTGCTGTCGTAGATGGTGAGGAACAGGCCGCCCCCAATGCCCATGCTGTGGGCGTTCATGAGCCCCACGCACAGCAGGGCTGCAATGGCTGCATCCACCGCTGAGCCGCCATCCTGTAGCATGTCCCTGCATAGCACGTCTCAGGGTGAGAACCTGCAGGCCGCTGTCCCCACCCCTGCACCCTGCCACCCATGTGCCTACCTCTGCCTGGCCGCCCTACCCAAGGGAGGATGGAAGAGGAGTCCATGCAAGTTTTTTGTTTTTTGTTTATTTATTTATTTTTATTTTTTGTAGAGACGAGGTCTCTCTGTGTTGCCCAGGCTGGTCTTGAACTCCTGGCCTCAAGTGATCCTCCCACGTCCACCTCCCAAAATGCTGGGATTACAGGTGTGAGCCACCATGCCTGGTAAGTTTTTGTTTTAAATACTTACAGTTTCCTCTTTTTCAAGCAAACAAATGTACATGACTTTTGAGAAAAATGGAAAATTGCTATATTTTATTAATGACATTTTTTTTCTGTTTAAATCTTTAGGTGGGAAGTGATCTTTATACATAATGTGCAGGAGTCTACAATAGAAAAAAACAGTGGAGTTTGTCCAAAGAGACAGAGACCCTTAGAACTGAGAAAAGGGCCTCGCTAGGCTCTGGGAGACCCACACCCTGCTTTCAGGGTTACTGTCCCCTTGTCCCCTGAACAGAGGCTACAGAGAGGGTCCAGGGAAAAAATAGGCAGCTCCATGCACATCAGACACCACTTCCAGGCAGCCCATTTACAGGTGGGGAAAGTGAGTTTCAGAGGAGCAAGTGTCCTGCCCGGGTTCACTTACATGGTTGCCTTCCAGGGCCATGTCCCCACACCACCCCACGCCCTGCTGGGTTGGGCAGCCCCGCTCACCTCCCAATCTCTGAGCAGCGCTTGGCATCCGCAGCCACGGCTGCCCTGGGGTACACATGGTGGTCAGGTTTCCTGGAGGTCGAGGGCAGCCAGAGGCAGAGTCCAACGATGACCAGCACCAGGACCACAGCCAGCAGGCCCAGCACCACTAATCGCTTCTTCATGGCTCTGCCGCAGGGGGTGGGTGGGGACCAGGGTTAGGCCCCTCCCCAACAGGGCACAGTCTAAAGTCAGGCCTGGGAAACACGGGCCTGTGCCTCCTTCCAGCCTCCCAGAACACGTGCAGGCTATCCAGCCCCCAGACCTTTGCCCAGGCCAGGCCCTCTGCCGGGAGCTCCAGGCCCCATCTCTGCCCTCCCAAATCTTCCCTGCTTGTCTTCAGGGCCCATCCCGGCAAGGACCCCATCTCCGGCAGGGCCCCTCCTGAGAGCCCCCAGACTTCACAAGCCTCTCCTTGGGCCAGGCCTTGTCCACCTCCTCCTAGTGGCTAGGCCTCTACTGCTTAGGAGGGAGCTCCAGGGCCTGATTCCTCCTGTGTCCCCCACCTCAGCCCAGAGCCTGGCACCATCCAGGGGTCCCCCAAGTGGCCCCCTCAGAGCATGGGGTTCAGCTTCCATAGTGCCCTCAAAGGGAACAGCCCATGGTCCCCTCCTGAAATCAGCAGATGTGCTGGCCAGGGCTGGGACTCACCGTCTGGCAGCAGATGGGAGCCCCAAGCCTTGCCTGGGGAGGTGGCCTCGAAAGATGGGAGGGTTTGCCTGAAAGGGTAAGCGAAATGACTGGGGTCTCCCTCACACTCTGCAGGTGCTGTGGCCACGGAATCTTCTCCAGAGACTCCCCACCCGGGCAGCCTGCTCGTTCGTTCTCCTGAAAATCAAGGGGGTGTGCCTGAAGCCGCCGGCCCAGTCCTTTCCAGGCTCTGCGTGACCTCCCTCAGCTTCTGGCTGGTGTCTCTGACTCCAGTTGAACTCTGGAGCCACAGACGCTGCCAGGGGCGCACGTGTCTCCCTGAGTCTCCCAGGGCTTCTCCCAGGCGCAGCCCAGAAAGGGTTTTGCACAGAGCAGGGCAGCGGGGAACAGGGTATTCCTGCACAAGCCCAGGATTCGGGGCTGAGCGTGCCAGGTGGCAAAGAGGGCCAAGGGGATGAAGCCACCTGCTACGGTGACAGTGGCACCTCGCTTGCGGGGGCGTTGTCAATTAGGTGGAATGGACTGTGTGGAGTGCTCAGTAAGGGTTGGCTGCAATGACCGTCACAGCTGCACTGGGGAACGCCGCAGGAGGTCTGCGTGGCACAGGCCTCTTGCTCACTGTACTTCCCCTGTGGACATCTTTCCAGGCTGAGCAGGGGACAGCAGTGACTCCTGGGGTCCCTGTGGCTGTGGCAGCGAGTGATGGGTGTGAACCCAACGGGGAGAGGTATGTGGTGACAGAGGTAGGGGCTCCCCTCTCTCAGACTCAGCTCCCTCCAAAGCACAGTGTCCCCTGCAGCGAGCCTCTCCAGCGAGCCCCGGGCTGGGCGCCCTCTGGTTTGTTCACCCTGTCCCTGTTCAGAGCGTCCGAACTCAGAGGCAGACGGTGTCCCAGAGATGGTCTAGAAATGGAGTCCCCGTGCCCTTCCCACACACACGGGGGCATTCCAGACACCAGCGTGGAAGGGTTGTCCCCATCCCAGGCTTAGCGGGTCTGGGGACAATAGCATGATAGCATTTGACCCCTCATCTTGCAGGGGAAAGTACAGAGACCCCCCTCAGCCCTGGAGGCAGAGCCCCGGAGCAGAGGGCCTGGCGGGTGGTCTTGCAGGGACCACCACCCCACATCCCTGGGCATGTCCAGTGTCCACAGTGCCCCCTCTCCACCCTGACCACCACAGCCTGTTTCTGGCCTGACCTACCGCATGCCCCTCCCTGCATCCCTCCTGTCAGCACCGCCTGCCCTCCAGTCCTCTGAAAAGCAGCCCCGGGGCCCTGCCCTCCTCACTGGCCCGTGGGCCTGACAGCCCTCTGGGCGCTCTGACACCCTCGGCCCTGGAGGGGAGCCCGGGTCGCGGTTAAGGGTTCCTGATGGAGACAGCCATGCTGGGAGGGCTGAGGGACCTCAGGAGCCGGGCCATGGATGAGTGTCATCTGTCACAGACACAGAACATTCCTATCACATGTGAAGGGGTAGAAGTCCATCCCCCTCTGCCAAGGAAACCCCCCAGTCCCATCCACCGTGCTGGGCCACACTGGGCAACCTGGGGACACCGCCTCATCTCTCTCGGGCTTGGGCACGTGAGCCTTGTCTCACCTTGGGGCCTTGGGGTGAGCCAGCTGTGACCCCTGAGGTCTATGCTTCAGCCTTCCCTGTCTATCCATCTGTCTGTCCACCTGTCTACCCAAAGGCCCAAGTAGGCTCCCCAAGGGGCAGGGGCACCCAGCAAGACTAAGAGTGCCAGGGAGCGTGGGGAGGGGAGTGGGCCGCACCGCCCCGGCCCCTCCTCCCAGGGCAGCAGGAAGGGCTGGCCCAACCTCCCACAGGCAGATGTCCCCAGCCACGCGGAAGACACCCTACTGGGCGCCTGGGCTTCCATTTCCCACCCCTCCACCCCCAAGTTCTCTCAAAGACTCGCAGAAAGAATGTCCAAACCCAGAGGTCTGGCTCTCACCCAAATCGGTGTCAGGAGGGGAAACTGAGGCCAGAGAGCGGGTCAGGCGTAGCACCCAGGGGCAGCAGGGGCCCAGGAGAGCTCCTCTTCCTCAAAAGATAGCTCTGGGCTGCACCGGCCTGGGAGGAAGAGGCAGACTTGGCCTCCTGGGAAAGTCCCAACCACAGAACTGGCCGGGCCCCCCCACTCCCAGGAGCGGCGGAGCCACGCCTGCAGCCCCTGCAGAGCTCCTTAGGGGGCCTCCAAATTGGGGCTGGGATCTGGGGGTGGGCACCTCCGAGGAGGAGCAGAGGCAGGAAAGGCACAGGAGGGGCCGGAGGACCCAGGAGCTTACCTCGTCCCAGCCGGGGGGGCACCCAGCATCCCGAGGGGGCAGTTGAAGGCCTCTGCATAGGGTGTGGGACAGGCGGTCCTCTCACAGAGGTCCAGCCTGGCAGGGAGGATGGGGAGACTGATGTCACAGCAGCAAGGAGGTGCCGTGACTTGGCCTGTCACCAGGTGACTAACATTCGCGCAGCCCTGGGAGGGCCCTGGGCAGGAGGTGCTGTGAGCCTGGGACAGGGGTTCCCCCTCCCAGACTCGGTTCCCTCTGCCTGTGCACCCCTCCAGCGAGTCCCAGGCCGGGTCCCCCTCTGGCTTGCCCTGTCCCTGTTCAGAGTGTCTGAAGTCAGAGCCAGACGCAGTGTACCAGAGATGGTTCCCGAGGCAGTGGACTAGGAGTGCCCCTGACACCAGACCAGAGCCTGGGCCTGAGGGCCTCACCACATCCTGCCGCCCGTTACCAAAGGTGAGTCCCTGGAACATGGCCCGGGGCCCCCAGCATCCAGACTGGTTCCACCACCCATCCAGGAACTTCAGCACCTCAGACCCAAGGAACCACCTGAACAGCCCAGAAAGGCAGGGCCCAGAGAGGGCCAGGGCTGGCCCAAGGTCACACAGCCCAGCAGTGCAAGCTTGGCCACCTGGTTTTAGCCCCAAGTCGCTGCATGTCCCTGACAAGCCCACCAAGGCGGTCTGAGCCAGGAACAGCTGCAGGTCCGGCCCAGGGACCTTGGACATTGTTCCCCACTCCCCTATGGTCCTCATCTGCCAAAGATAAGGGTCAGAGACTTCCTGAGTCATGGCACCCTCCCCCACTCCCAGACGAGCTGTGACTAGGGCACCCAGGAGCCCCTGCAGCCTCCATCTGAGGTCTATCCCATGCCTGTAACACCTTCAAGGCTGCCCCATCTGACAGAAGGGGACATGGAGTCTGGCCAGGTTTTGCTGCCTGCCTGACTCACACAGCCAGCACAGGCCTTATTCTGTCACCCACTGTCCTTGAGTGGGCTCTGGACAGAACCCACCAAACACTCTCCCATGAAATCCTCAACGGCCATAGGGTGAAGGGGAAGATAGACAGGGCAGGAACCAGGGACCAAAGCCCCATGATCTGTCCCTGAGGGCTGGACACCAGACAGGAACATCAAGGGATTTGGCCCTGCCTGAGTGGCTGCATTCCAGGGCAGTCAGCTGGGAGGGGTCTGCAGTGGAGAGCCACAGGGCTCTGTCCCTAGCCTGCCCCACAGTTTCCCCCCTGCCTGAGGGGGTACAAGACATGGCAAGATCAGTAGCAGCAGGAGGGCAAGAAGAATGTCTGAGTGGGCAGAGGATGGCCCAGACCCCAACAGGTGACCACAACGGGAATGGGGCACAGATGAAGCCTGGCAGCAACTGCAGGGTCCAGGGAGGGGAGACAGGAGGGGAGGCACCTTATCAAAGGCCATGTCAACAGAGGTATGACCTACAGAATGAAGGAGGTGCTTCCTCACATGCCAAGTGTGTCACATTCTGTCCTGGCCAGCCCTCCACCCCCTGCATGCAGAAAGGGGACCTAGAGAAAAGTAGGAAACCATGTCACTTGAGGAAAGACTACAAGGGCTGGGTGACAGGTCTCCTCCAGACCCAACAGCTCTTGTCGTGGGCACATAAGGTGGTGAGCTCCCCATCCCCAGAAATGTGCAAGCCTCACTCACCCAGAGACGCTGACTGCTGTCAGCACCAGCCCCTACCAACACATACTCAAGTGCAAGCATGCGTGCACACACACACACACACACACTCACACAGACGCATGCAGGCGACCTGAATCTAGGCTGAGCAGGGCAGGTGCCCAGCACACAGCAGAGAGGGAAGCATGAGGAAGATGTAGACAGAGCAGGCAGCCTAGAGTTCCCCTGTTAATCCTCCAACCCAGCTTGACAGCTGTGTCACCACAACCCCAGAGCCACAAGGGTGAAACCCGGGCACAGCCCCAAACCCATTAACAGACAGGAAACCAAGGCTTAGGCAAAATTGATTTGCCCAAGGTCAGCTGGCCCCAGGAGGCATTCAGACCACTAGTGGGACCAGGACCCACCCACCCCTGGCCCGCCCCTGCCAGCCCCCAGCGCAGAGTCTCCTCCCCAGGGTGTGCGAGCACAGATCTCCGCGCCACCCCAGGCCTGCCTCCACCCCTGGACGGGACGCTTGCGGCCACCCAGTCCCGGAGTTGGAATGTGTCTCCCACACTGCCCCACCATGGCAGCACAGGGTTAAGATTTAGAGAAAAAATGCCCCTTCACTAAGACTTGATAAACTCTACCTGCCAGAAACCTGTCAAAAGAGCTATATATGATGACCACGAGGTGGCAGTCGCCCCCTGGAGTTGGGCAATGACCCCTTGCACAACCGGTCCCACCCCACCCCCATCCACTGCCACAACCAGAGCCCAGAGAGGGGCGAGCATGGCCCACGTGTCCCCCAGCCCCCATCACAGCTCTCGCTCTGACCCACCCCCACCCCCAACCGGGGCTGCCAGGTCCTCCCAGGCCTCAGTTTCCCCATGCTTCTAGTTTCCTCTCTCTTAGTTCCAAGTCCACTTCCTGGGAGCTGTGGCTTCTTCAGGGGCTTCTTCTCAGGTGGCTCCACCCCAGCGCTCCTCCACCCACCTCACCCCTGCGGCAGAGCTGGCCAGAGAGCCTGGGCAGGCAGTCTCAAGCCTACTTATCAGACAAGAAACAGAGGCCCCCAGCCCGGACCCAGCCAGACAAAGAACATGGGGCTCTGCCCACCTGTGCCATCCCTTTGCAGGACCTGTCCACACGAGCCTCACTCCCTTCACGCTGAAGTGCAGCTCACTCCCACTGCACAGGGCACGTAAACTGAGGCTCCGAGAGGAAGAGGGGCTCCTCTAGAGTACAGCCAGCATATGGCAGAGCTGAGGATGGAACCCAGGCCCTCCCAGGAGTCCCCACGCCTGAGCTCCCCGACCTACGATGTCCAGCAGCTCAGAGAGGGTGAGTGGTACTACTGGGTCACACAGCGCTGGGGAACAGCCAGATGCACCTTGGCTCACCTGACTTCCGGGCTGGTCGTCCAACTGCACACCCAAACCGGACTAAGTCTGGATCCCCTGCTGCCACCCAGCTCCTCCCTCCCTCCTCCTGTAGCCTGGGGTGGGGGGAGGCTTTAAAGGCACAGGAACTGTTCCAGGTGAGAAGAGTGCTGGCTCCTGGTCCTGTCCCTGGGGCTGTGTGACCTGGGACAACTGTGGGTCTCTCTGAGCCCAGTGAGGTCTCAAACCCTGAGTGAGAGACCTGAACTCTGAGGGCCTCGGTGGGGCTGAATGAGGCTGGGTTTCAGCCTGCTCTGGCCCATTGGATGAGATGGGGTGGGCCCCCAGTGCTGGCAGGCCCAAACCTCTCAGCCCTCAGATCTAGGTCCACACGTGGTCTGCTGCCTGCCAGAACTGCCCCCATTAGCCCGGCCCTGGCTTAAACTCATTCATTCACTTGTGCATTCACCCATCCAATCCTGGCCCCTCCAGAATCTTCTCTCAAGGAGCCCCCGGCCTGGCTGGGCATGAGACGGTGTGGTCAGCCAAGGAGGAAAGCCCTGAGGGAGGGGCTGACACCAGGATGGGGGCGTGGGGAACCCAGCCCGAGCTGAGATTGGATTGGGGAGGACCTGGCAAGCGGAAGGAACCACTTGAGCCTGAAGGCCTGGCGGCTTCTCCAGGAACAATGAGGGCTCAACGGGGACCTCTTGGCCTCCCCGGGCCCTTCCTGAGCCCTGAGGTGTCAAGGCCGGAAAGGAGGGTAGCCGAGCTTAGACCTTGAAGGCCAGGCCAGTCTGGACTTTGAGAGCCCTGGGAGGCTGGTGAATGTGTCACTGGGCTGGGTAACCCATTAACCCTGGCTCACTCATTAAGACCTTCATGGGTGCCCATTAGCTCCTTGGCCAGTTCCAGGAAGAGGGCAGAAGGCAGGGGCCGTGGGAAGAAGAGAGAGAGCTGGTGAGGGCCAGCTGAGCTGGACTCTCTGTGTCCTTGCTCCTTGAGGAGCCTTCTAGGGCCAAGCTGGCCTGCAGCCAGGGGCAGCTGCCAAGCCAGCATGGGGGTGCCAACCCCATCCGAGTGCCTTTCATCTCCTAATCGCCCCTGCTATGCTAGCACCAGCAGCCTATAGTGCCCCGGGGGCCTTGGCCAGACAGGAGGCTCAAAGGACCAGTCCCGTGGGAGGCTCAGCACCTGGCCCAGCTCTTCCTCTGAGAAATGGGCCCACAGTGGCCTCCAAAACCCTGTCTGTTCTAACAGGTTCAGGTCTACCCCACCTCTGTATCTCGGAAAGTAAGGTACTGGTAGGACAAGTAGAGAGCTCCCAGGATAGGAAACCATAGCCTGAGAGGGGAAGGGACCTGCTCAAAGCTACTGGGAAGAACAATGACCCATGACACAGCAACGGCCCTGCAAACCACTTCCTGCAACTGGCGTCTCATTGCAGCCTCCACCATGCCTCACCCCACTGTCAGGTCCAGGAAGCTGACTGCACCTGAGTGCCAGGAATCACCTGGAAAAGTCTCGTGCCCTGGGTGGCCACTGCAAGGGTCATAGCTGGCAGAGCCATGACATCCTGAACTGTGGTCATGAGCTTCACAATGATTAGGCAAGGCGAGTGGGTCCAGATGCAAGCAGGACCTGACCCATGCTCCCAGAACTGCCAGGACATCATCTCAGGGACCCCTGGGAGCAGACACCTGACGTCATCCAGGGCATTTTGTGTCCCCTGGTTTCCTACACCAAGGAGACACTTGGTAGACTAAACGAAACTGACTTCAAATCCAAGCATCATAGCAACTTTAGGATCACAGAATTTTAAGTGTTTGGTCTTTCAAATGTTTGATCTTCCAGCATCCCAGGTCGGCTTACACACCAATGTGCTCCAATGGGGAGCTCACCACCTCTAAAGCCAGTAAGACTGCAGTTGGTTGGCAAGTTCTTCCCAACATCAATCCCCAATTTGCCTCTCAGTAACACCTTCTGCAGGCTGTGAGGTCACAGAGCAGAGAAACAGGGGCCACCCCAGACCCTGTGGCTACCTGGCCATAGCCTCTCTGAGCCACGCAGAACGCGCTGAAGGGTTGGAAGGAAGACCCCAGCTCAGTGAAGGGGTTGGTGTCACCCAGTGGAGGTGGGGGGGTAAGTACAGGCCAACTGTGGGCATGGGCAGAGTTCCCATGTCCCCAGAGCCTGGCCAACACCCCTGGGTGCCATTTGCAGCACCCACCTTTGATGTGAGCTGGAGCATGGCCAAGTGTGTGGGCCTCCAGAATTGTCAGCTCGTTCACACCTAGGGGCATCCGGCAGCAGGGCTGGCCTGGCACCTGGTGGAACAAGTCCAACTCCCAAACCCAGAGGCAGGATGGCAGGGGCGCAGGCCCTAGAGTCCCCGGGTAGTTCAAATTCAACCCCAGCCACTGATGGCAGGACGATGTGGGCGGCCTTCACCTCCTGGCCTCAGTTCCCTACCTGAAGTGCAGGGATAACCAGTCGGTTGTCGGGCAGATTCGCTGAGATGGCTGCGCGCAGACTGCAGGGAGCGCCCGCTATCTCCGGAGCCTCCCAGGGTCTGGCCAGGCTCCGACACTGACACCGGGCCTCCAGCTGTCTCTGTCCCCGCCTGATGAGCAGCTCAGAGCAGAGGCCCAAAGGGCACCCTCCATCCCCCGCCCTGTCCTGGCCACCCTGTCCTCACTGCGGCACCCTCTACAGGTGGCACTTATCACATCACCTGGTAATTATCTGTGTCTGGGAGCTCCAGGAGGCGGGGGATGGGGGAGGCTGAGTCTTGTCCATGCGCCGGCCCCCACCCTGTCAGGCGGCCTGGTCTCTGGGACCGCCAACCCACTTCTGTCTCCACGCCCGTGCCCACCTGTCCACACACAACCCCTGTGACTTCACAGATGCCAAAACTGCCCAACGAGTTCCATGCATACCCTGCTCGGCCCTGATCCCCGGCTCTGAGGACCCCCAACCTCTTAGCAGCACCTCGTCACCTCCTTCTCCTCTTGGGTGCTGGGCTCAGGACTTTACTCTCTTACCCAGGAGTCTGAGTCTGAGCCCCACTGGCTGATGTCTCTGACGCACCAGGTGGACGTGCCCAAACCTGAGCCAAGCAGCTGCCCTCCCAAACTGCCAACTGCCATGGTAGCCAGAGTCTAGACCCAGGCGGCCGCCCCTGCATCCTCACTGGTCCTGTCCAGCTGTTCTTGCTCTACACCCCCTTTATGGCCACACTTGACCCCCCAGTCCCCACAGGCCACCCCCTCACCTGGGGACTCCCAGTCATACGTCCCAGCCCCTCCGCTGTTGCCCTACTGCAGCCCCAATGCTCAGCGTGCATATCAGAGCATGTTCTTCCCCCATCAAAAAGCCCCTCAAAGCCCCCTGTGCTGCCTTGCTAGCGTCTGCCCTTTCCTCTTGCTCCCTCCAGGACTCTGGGACTTTGCACAGGCTATTGCCATGGCCTGAAGCACTCTTCTTCAGACCCCAACAGCCATGCCACCTCCTCCTGAGGCCCCCCTGCACCCCATCCCACTCCGTGGGCCAGCTGCTACTGCGACCTCCTGTGCCTTAGTCTCTGCGGTATCCACAGCACCCAGTAATCATCGCTGAGTGGACGGATGTTGGCAGCCAGATGGCCTGGTAGACTCAGTGCGAAGTCATAGAAGATTCATTAGTAAAAAGGGCTCGCAACTCCTCAGTGTGCAACACTTCAGTGTGCTGGGCACTTTCCTCGTTGCATCTCTAATCCTACCTCACCTTTGCCAGATGGGCATTTTATTTTCCCCATTTTAGAGATGGGGAAATCGAGGTTTGCAGAGACTTACTATAGTGGGTTGAAGAGTGTCCTCCCAAATCGTATCCACTTGGAAGTTCAGCATGTGATCTGTGATATCATGTATAGGTTTTGGTCCACAGTTCCTGGCTCATAACTCCCAGAGCCCCTGTTACAGTCTTTTGTTATGATGTCGGTGCACTTTAGGCCTCAGAAACAGGCCTCAGGAAACAGAATTTCTCTCTTGGATCTTCTGCCCTCCTTTCACCTCCCCAGGGCAGGACTCTAATCTGATTGTGGGTCCTAAGACCCTCACTCCACAGAGGTCCTGTCCCATACCCCGGAGGAAGGAATGTTGCACAGAGAGGCCAAGAAGAATCTGGACAGGCCTTGCTGGGTTTCCCCACTCGGTCTATCAGTATTAGATCACACCCTTTATGTCCAATCACATTTCGACACAGTTGTCCATGCTTCAGTCATGCCTATCCAATGAAGTCTCCATAAAAGGCCCAAGAGGACAGGGCTTGGGGAGCTTCTGGATAGCTGGACACGTGGAGGCTGACAGGAAGGTGAACAAGAACTCATCCACCTGCCAGGAGGGTGGTACACCCTGACTCCACGGGGACATAAGCTCCTGCATTGGGACCCTTCCAGACCTCGCCCTATGTATCTCTTCATCTGGCTGTTAATTCGTATCCTTTAAAATATCTTTGAGCTATTGACTTTAAGTGATAAAGTATATTTGAGGAGAAACAAAATAAAATACGCTTTGTAACTGATAAACTGAGTTCTGTGAGCCGCTCTAGCAGGTTAACTGAATCCAAAGAGGGGTGTGTGGGAAGGCCAACTTGAAGCTGGCTATCTCCAGGTAGACAGCATCAGAATTGAATTGAATTGAATTGAATTGGAGGACACCCAACTGGCCTCCACAGCAGAACTGATTGCTTGTTTGGTGTGTGGGGAGGAACCCCCCCCCCACATTTGGTCACAGAAATCTTCTGTGTTGATTGTTGTTGTGTTGTGAAGGCAGAAGAAAAACACAGTTTGAGTTGGTTTTTCCCCACATGACCTTATTTGGAAATACAAACTTTACAGAAGTAATTAGTTAAGATAAGGTCAGCCTGGAGTCCAGTAACCAGTATCCTTACGAGAAGGCCATGTAAACAGACGCACGGACACATAGGAAAGACAGCCATGTGACAACAGAGGCAGAGATGGGAGTGATGTAGCTGCAGCCGAGGAACGCCAAGGATTGCTGGGAACCCCAGAAGCTGGGAGAGGCCAGGAAGGATCTTCCCCTGGAGCCTTCAGAGGGAATGCGGCTCTGCCTAGACCTTGATTTCAGACTCCTAGCCTCCAGAGCTGGGAGAGAATACATTTCTGTTGTTTTAAGCCACTGTGTTGGTGGTGATTTGTTATGGCAGCTCCTTACCCTGCCTGTGGTTACACACCCAACCAGTGGCAGCCCAGGGGATTTGAATCCAGGTCCTGAACCTGTGCCTTTGACAACCCCCCATGCTCTGCTGCCTCCAATAGCCCCGTGACGATTCCTGGCCCTGCAGAAGGTTGATAGCCTGCCCCTGTAGAGCAAGCTCTGGGGAAACACTGTCTCCATAGAATGTCCATCTGCTTCCTTCTTCCTGGTGAATGTTCCAAAACCATTCTGCATCCTTCTTTGCAGTGGCTACCAGGAGGCTCAGTGTCACCTGGCTATTTGCTGAAGTAACATCATCCCTGAGCTGGCCTTTCTCCTCCTGGGCTTGAACCACCCCACTGGGTGGGGACAGAAAGGGCCCAAAGGTGAAGCACATCTAGCTCCATCCCTGGCTGCAGCTCTCCAACCCCCACCCCCGTGCTGGACCACCCAGACCTTGGTTCACTGTCACTTCAACTGGGCCACCATATGAGTGGCTGAGGGCTTGGGACACCAAAGATATGGCTGTTGCCAACACCTGTCTCCTGGCAGGTCCCATCACGGCCTGAGGTTGGGCTGTGTCCTTCCTACCTGACTCTCTGGCCCCCAACCTCCCACCTCACTGGCTCCCTAGGGGTGCCAGAGCTGCCCTAAAGGACCCAGGACAAGCTCTTATATCCCCACATCAGCCCTGGGGGGCTGAGAAGGCAACAATGCAGTTCCTCTATCCCACAGGGTGTCTACGAACATAGCTCTGCTGCTCAGGGCAACTCCAGGGAGAGAAGCCAGCAGCCATTAGTTAAGTACACATGGAGGCTGGCAAGGCAGACACTGGGTGGGGGGGTGAGAGGTGAGGCTGGGGGGCAGTTCTCTTCTCTCCATAAGACTCTAAGCTCTGGGCATCCCCCCTGCCTCTGCCTAGGTTGTCCCCTTCATGACACCAGGCTCAGCCCTCCCTCCCTTCAGCCCTCACCTCCCCCACCAAGTCTTCTCACATTCGAGGGGACAATGTCCAGGCCTGGCTCAGCCTCTGGAAGGGTATGGTCAGGATCTGGGAGCCCTCCCAGCTCTGGCTCCAGCCCCGAGGATGGAGGGGAGGGAGAGGAGGGCTTACCGCACTGCCTGTCCTGGGAAGGGGGTCTGAGAGGTCCCTGGGGCACTGGGGCTGCTGCTTAAAGCTCTGGCCTGGTCACCACTTCAGCTCAGTAAAAGCGCCTTGGCCCTGGGGGAGGGCAGGCAGGGCCATCATGCAGGTTTGCCAGGGAGGAAACCTGTGGTGCCAAGGTGGCCCAGAACAATATTGGCCGCAGGGGAGGGGGAAGGGAGGCTGCTGGGTCCAGCTGGCAGGTGCCAGGGGAGAAGGCGGTCCAGGAACAACAGGGGTTGGAGGTCAGTGGGTGGTCAAGGGACCAAGACATCCTGCTGTCTCCCACCTTGTCTCAGGGGCTCAGCCCACAGGATCCATCCACATAAGCACCCTGCCCCAGTCTCTGGGCAGGCAATGCTTAACACGGAGGAAGGAGCCTGACTGTCATCCCTCACTATGCGCCCTTGACAGGTCTCCCCTCACACCCCGTACCCCTTCCTGCACACATGACCAGGCACCCTGTCCTCGAAAGCAGGACAGTGTTCTTTGCCTGTGGGAGTGGGAGCTGCAGCCTAGTGCCCCAAAAGCCCCCAACCCAGGGAACGTGAGGGGCCCAGAGGTGGGGTAGGGGCTGCAGGGGGCAGCAGGCCTCCCACAGAGACCCTAGACTCGCTGAGGGAGCCCCAGGTGGTGGGACACCCCTTGAGCTGGGGAGTCCCTAGCTCACCCTGGCGAAGCCAGGGCCCCCTCTTCACACTCACTGCCCGCCCCCCTCCCCTTGTCAGGCAGGACGACTGAGGCCAGGGGCAGATGCAGCCCGCCTGCTGCCAGCCTGCCCAGAGCTGGGCTTAACGGTTAACCTCACTCCCCATGCGGTCTATCTCCTAGGCAGGGGCCAGAGGGCCCAGCTCCACCCACCTGCCCAGGCCTGCCCCAAGCCAAGCAGGGAGTGGCAGTAAATATTTGTCAATGCAGGAGTGTCCATGCAGGGTGGACAGGTCCTATACTACAATTGTCCACTGCAGGGGAGATTCCTCAAAGCAGGTGCTGGCACCACCTAACGCTGGCAAACGCAGCACAATCCCCACCCCGCCTGGAACGCTCTTTGCACCATCAAAGCAACTTATTCCCCGGTCAGCGCTGGGGCCAGAGGGTTGACAGGTGCCAAAAGCCACCTCGTCCGAGCCAGGCTCGGCGTCTCCTCTGGCGGCTCCAGCCCTCGGAACACAGCTCCAGCGCCAGGTCCCACGCGGGCAGGGCCTCTTCCAGCGAGACCCGGACTGAACCCAGGCACCCGCAGCCCGGGGCCGGCGCTCAGCCTCGACAGGGCGGGGCGGGGCCGGGCGCAGACGGCCCCGCCTCCCGCCGCGCGGCGCCCGCCCCCGCCCCGCCTCCCTCCCGCTCCGCGCCCGCCGCGCGGCGGCCATGGGGGCGCGGCTGGGCCGGCGGGCCGGGCGCGAGGCGGGCTCGGAGGCCGGGGCGGCGGCGGGCGGCGGGCCCGCGCCCTACGAGCGCCGGGTGCGCTGGCTGCGCGAGATCCAGTCCACGCTCCGCGAGCGGCGGCCCGAGCGCGCCCGGCAGCTGCTGCGCCTCCTGCGCCAGGCGAGAGAAGGAGCGCGCCGCCCCGGGCTGGCGGCCGGGAGGGCTGGGGGCCTGGGAGGCGCCGGGGGCTGCGGGCTGCGGGCCTGGAAGCTGCCGGCAGGGGAGGCGGAGCTGGCTTCGGGCGCGGGCCGGGCGCGTTCCCAGGGCGGGACGGGCTGCAGCGGGTGGGCTCGTCTGGGCGAGAGGGCGGCGGCTGCAGTGAGGGCCGGGTGAGGACGCCCTGCGTGTGGAGGAGGGGGCCGCTGAGTGTGTCCGGGTCCCTGGGCTTTGAGGTGGGTTGTGTGTGTTGAGGGTACCCCCGGCCTGGAGCTAAGAGCCCAGATCCAGGCCTAGGCGAGAAAGGAGGGCGGCTGGGAGGAGTGGCACGTGGGGCCAGGTCATCTTGTATGGAAGGACAAAGGAAAGAGGGCAGCTGCCCCCTCCTCCAGGATGGGGGAGGCATTGGACCCTGGAGAGAGGACCCTGGGAGGTGACAGCCCAGCTGGTCTGCCAGTGCAGCCTCACCGCAAGACACCATGGCAGCCCAGACAGAGCCACAGCATGCATCACCTGTCCTCCCAACAGACAGCTCATGCGCATTGAGAACACATGCCCAGCATCTGTACAAAACGACCCATCTGGGCTGGTGGCGGCTCTGGTCCCACACTCACCAGGTACCCTAATCCCAGATCCCAAGCCCTGGGTAGCTCTAGGAGACATGGGTGCTGGTCCCAGCATCACTACAGGGCAAGCCACTTCCCTCTCTCTGTTCCCCAATCCCCTCGACCCTCCCACCTGTCCCCATCCCCTTCAGCAGCTGCCACCACCACCTGCCCCATCCTGTGAGCTGAAATCAGTCATGTAGGTTTTGGACTGCCGAAGGTGGATGACTAGAGGCATAGAGAGCAGTGGTGAGTCCAGGGCCCACAGAGAGAATTGGGGTGAGCCAGGGCCAGAGCTCAGCCTCCCAGCCCTTCTCCACCTCCTGCACCTGGTTTCCTTTCTGTGGGCTCAGCAGGCTGGAAGGGAGGAGCTGGCCCTTTAAGAGGAGCTGTCCAGACCGACTGGCAGGCTGCAGTCTGGGGCCCTGTCTGGGTCTGCCCAGGCTTACCAGTCACCTCTTCCTTCTTCTGGATCCTCCCTAGCTGGCATGTGCTGCTCAAACCATGTTGAGAATACAAACAGTAGAGCAGCACTGAATCAGCCAGACGCCCAGAGTCACAGATCTCTAGGATAGCATCCTGAGCCCAAGGCACCAGTTGGGCATTTTAGCTGGGAAATATCAGGGAGGGAAGGGCCCTCAGAGACCACCTGGGTCACCCCCTTATGTCCCGGAGGTTGGGATTTGAAGCCCAGCGAGGGGCCTGACCTGCCCCATAACCTGCAGGGACCCTGCACTGTGGTCCATGGACACTCTTGCCTGGGCCATCTTCCTGTGCCCAGAGTGTATCACTCTGTGGCTTGGGGAAGGCCCACACGGGGTCTGGAGTCCCCTCCTGGCTGTGGCTGCCCTGTCAGCTGTCAGTGTGTCCTCCAAATGGGTCCTCTAAAATGGTGTTCAGCCCTACACCAGGCCTGTGGGAGTAGACAGGAGAAGGCTGACAGGTTGGGGCAGAGGCCCGATGGCAGGTCTGTGTTAGGGGTAGGAGAGGCTGGGCAAGGGGGCTGGTGGGCCAGGGAGGGTGTGACTATCAGGCATGGGGAATTCTGAAACTCTGCAGACCGTGCATGAGTCTGATGTCACGTAACTCCTACAGCATTTGGTTTAGCTCAGGTGTGTGTTTCGTAGAGCCGGCTCTGGCAGCCCAGGGGTGGACTGGAGGGGTGTCAGGAGGCTGGGAGCCCTAGGAGGAGGCTGTTGGGGGGTGAGCCCTGAAATTTGGCAGAAGAGGTAGGGAGGGAGAAGGAGACTGGCCAGGTGAGCTGGGGGAAAGAGGGAGAGGTAAGAGTACTGGGTGATTCCTGGGCTTCTGGCCCCAGTGTCTGGGAAGATGGGCATGGGGGCACCCTGTACTAAGCTGGGGCACGGAAGGCGAGGCTGGCTTCAGGGTAGGAAATGAACACGCTGCCTTTGGGACAGCTGAGCTGGGAGAGAGGTCTAGCCCCACAGGAAGGGTTCAGACCTGTCAGCAATCAGATGGTGACTGCAGCTCAGAGAACTAAGGGATAAGTAGGAAGGCACAGGGCCTTAAGGGAACACTGGGGACAGTGGCATTTGGGGGTCATAAGGAGAGCAGGAGACCCCAAAATCTCCCTGACAAGCCCCAACCCCAGAGAAGGCAAGGTGTCATAGCACGACACTTCACCTCCAGGGAATCTGGGTTCTGGGATCTGCTTATCATCTCGCTGAGGCCCCTGAGGCACCTCCCTTCTCATCTGAGGGGTCCACCTGCTGCTGGACAGTTGGCCCATCACCGCCTGTGGAGAGATGCCAGCAAGCCTCAGGGAGGAAGACAGAGAGATGGGAACGGGTGTGAGTGGCATCTGCATGGCCGAGATGGGGCCTGGAGAAGGGACGCCCCACCTGGCTCATTCAACTCTCTACCACCTGCAGGACCTGGGCCTTGAGGGCACCCTCCTTACTGACGTCCTCTACAGGGACGTGGCCTTCCTGAACCTGGTGGACCCCATCTCCCATGACCTGCTTGTGAACCTGGCCCGGGACCTGCAGTGCCCCAAGAAGGTGAGGCCAGCAGGCTCAGGCCCCAGGCTGGGCAGTATGGTTGACAGGGGCCAGGAGAGTCCAGGACTGGGGGATGGGGGCCAGGGTCCTCCAGTGGCTTGCTATGTGGCCTTAGGCAGGTCACTGTCCCTCTCTGAGACTTGATGCCAGCTTCAGTATATTAGGCTGGCCAACAGCTAGAACACATGTGAGCTGTGCTTTGCTGGACCCTGAAAGTCATGTGCTGGGTAGATCCGTTTTCCAAGCAGCAGCACCGTGCACCAGGCCTGGGGACCATGCAGGGGAGACTCTAGCTGGGCAGAAGTCATACCGGGACCTAGTGGGACACAGACTGTTCTGACAAATCCACTAAAGGAACTTGACTCCCAGCCTCTGAGTTCCTGGGCCAGAAAAGAGCCACTCTTGGCTGGAGTTCCTGTGCACTGGTCTCTGTTCTATGTAGACACCCTTGGGGATGGGTGCTCACTGCTTCCCCTCCACAGCAGCTTGGGCCTCATGCTGAGCTGGCGTCTGCCACCTGCAGCCTCCACCCCACAGCTGCCCAGAACCCCGCTCCAATGGCACCTGCAGACATCCTGCTGTGAGCATCAACACAGCCCCAGCATGCGTGGCTGTGGCCAGCCACCAGTCCCAGACCCCTAGTCATAGTGAGTCCCCCGCATGAAACAAGGGTGTCTGCTGTGGGCTCTGCCAGCTCTGAATTCCCACGCCTGTGTGCAGTTGGCACCAAGGATTCTGAGGCTAGTCTACAGCCATCACAGTGACCACCAGGGCTTGCTGCCGCTGCGTGTGCCGCACACTCCTGGGGCTGTTCACAGAGGGACTGGATAAAAGGACGTGCTGGCCAGTGGCGCGTGCTCAGTGCCAGCTTTGTGGAATGCACACCCTGTGTTCCGCCCTGAGCTGGGCCTCTCTGAGAGCCCAGTTAGGACCAGAGAGCCAGGTGGTGGTACTGTAAAGCATTAAAACCCCCAGCCCTGTCAGCCCAGACCCAGGCCGCACAGGCACAGTCTCATGAGAGAGTGAGAGGAAGAAGAACGTCCTGACCTGGCTTGTTCCTACTCCCTGGGATTGGCGTCAGTGGAGCAGGGCTCCCTCAAGGGGCCTGGTCCGGCCTCCTCCCCCGTGGCAAGTCCCCGAGGGGTGCTGAGGGTGGGCAGGCAGCCGGCTGACAGCCCGAGACGCTGGCCCTGGGCCTGAGGACAGGGAACAAGGGCCCATTGTCTGGGCTTCCTCCCGCCGGGCACTGCGGGCCTCGGACCAGCCTGTCCAGCTCCCGGAGGGCAGCCTCCCCTGGCACTGTGCCAGGCCACAGCCGGGGTGGGGGGTGAGGGGGGAGGCCCTGGTGGGCAGCTCAGTGATCCATGATGCACAGCTGTGCACACACACGTACTTGGCTGCCCAGGCCCCTCTCCCCAAGGCCCTGAAGGGAGCAGCAGGCTCACCCTGACAACGCTGTCCCCCCACAGGACTATGAGCTCTGGAAGTCCTCGGACAAGATATGCCGGCAGCTCATCTACCACCTCACCCCTCACTCCAAGCAGCAGCGAGGGTCCAGCCTGCCCCAGAGGAGGACCCAGGGCTGGTAAGGGGAGCCCAGCCACAGTCCCTCCTCCCTGCCCTTCGGGGTCCCATCCCAGGTTGACACCTGGACTCTCCCCAAGAGGCTGGTGCCTGAAATCTCACCCTGCAAGGCCCTCAGCCTTGTCTGCATGAGGGCTCCAACCCTAGGAGCCAGTCTGGCCCATGGCAGCAAATGCTCCCCAAGCCAAGCCACACTCTCCGTGTGACCTACCTCCTGTTTCCATGGGATGGTCTTGCCTTCTGCCATTCACTGGTCCCTCAATACCTGGCCTGTCACAGGGCCTGGGTCCAGGGTGACCTCAGCAGACATCCTCAGCTGAATCTTTGCAACAGGTGGGGACGGAAGGAGATTTTGGGTCATGACTCCCTTTTCACAGGGAAGGAAACAGGCTGGGAGAAGCAAAGTGGCTTGCCCAGGGCCACACCCCACCCTGATTTTCCTGCAGCCCTTTGGGAATTCTTTGCTAATGCTAGGCTGCCTGAAGCCAAGGCCTCTGTGGCCACCTGATAGCTCACTCTGCTGTGGGCCCCTTGGTCACTCATCCTAGAGTGACTCCGTCCATGGAGCCTCATGGCACAGGCTCAGCCCAGAACTGGCCACAGGCACCTAGCTGGGAGCTGACCCAGCACAGGTCCCCTGTCTGTCCCTCTCCCCTGTCCCAGCTTGGGCCTGATGGGCCACAATCAGCCTGGAACTCACGGGTTTCTCCTTGCCATGGCAGGTGGGGGTCCTGGAGGTGTGCTCTCGGCCCCCCAAAAGGCCTACTTGCCTAGTGGGCTCTGCTCAGACAACAGGAGAGAGACCTAGAGGGGTGTGCAGAGGGAAGTGGGGGACCCTCCTCAGTCTCTAAACTTCCCTCTCAGCTGAGAACACAGGGAGCCTCCCCCAGGGCAGGCCTCACCCCACACCACATCACCTCTCACTGCTCTGAAGGCTGAGGGGACCATCCTCATACCCTGTCCCCTCATAGGAGAGTTTTTCCTTACCCTAAAGGAACTGAGCTCTGAAGGGGCACAGGAAAAAAACGTGTGGGCTCAGGAGTCAAAGCACCTCGGTTTAGGGACCTGGCTCCCCGCTTAGCAGAGTGTGGCCACGGAAGAGTTACTTCACTTCTCTGAGCATCAGTTTGCTCCTCTGTAGAATGGGATCGTCATCCCTACTCCACTGGGTTGGCATAAAAATAAGTGAGACCGCAGCTATAACAATGGCGATGCTGGGCACACACTGAGCTTTTATAATAGTAGTTCACGGAGGCTTAACGTGTGTGTATTTAATCCTCACAACAGCCACGTCCCCTTTTCATCAAAGGGGAAACAGGCTCAGAGACGTTCCAAGCATTGCCGTGGCCACCCACTCAGAGAGTGACAGTGTGAACCTGGCTTTGCCAGACTGTAGGCCTGGGCTGCCCCGACAGGTCATCGTTGTCCTTGGTCAGCGGGGCCTGCCTGGGGGCCCTTGTTCAGTCCATCCCCCCACAACCCTCCCATAGCCTCAAGAGCAGCCTCCAGAAGACTCTGCTGGCAGGAGAGACTGTGGACCTTTCGGGCATCCCGCTGTCGGCGCAAGATGTGCAGCACATATCACGCTACCTGGGCAGCCATGGCGCTGGGCTGGCGGTGCTGGACCTTAGCTTCACGGAGCTGAGTGACGAGCTGCTGCGCCTGCTGCTGCCCAGCCTGTGGGCGCTGCCCCGCCTCACCCAGCTCTTGCTCAACGGCAACCGGCTGACGCAGGCCACCACCCGTGAGCTCACCGAGGCCATCAAGGACACCACCAAGTTCCCCACGCTGGCCTGGGTGGACCTGGGCAACAACGTGGACGTGGCCTCCCTGCCCCAGCCCCTGCTGGTCGGCCTGCGCCGGCGGCTGAGCCAGCGCACCTCGCTCCCCACCATCTATGAGGGGCTGGACCTTGAGCCTGGGGGCGGCGTGGCTGAGGCTACTGCCCCTGCCTCCACCTGGGGCTCTGCAGCTGCCGGGCCGGGACCCGAGCCCCAGGCCTGCTGCACCAGGTGACCCACCACCCACCTGGCTCACCACTGCTGACATACAATGCCCTCAAGCTCATGGGACAGCAGGTGATGGAGGCCCAGGGGGTCCCACAGGCCCTCAGAGGTCCAGTATAAGTGCTTGGCCTGGGATTAAGAGGACAGAAGGAAAATGGGCCCATAGGACTGTGGATGGACAGCCTAGGTTGGAGTGTCAGCCTTCCCCCTCAGGAGGGGCTCTGGCACCCCCAGTGCGGATCTCACAATAAAGGGTAATGCCCCATCTCAGCCTTTCTGCATCACTGATCTCAGGGTTGCTGAGTAGCCAGCTCTGCTGCTGGGGTGGGGAGAAGGGGCAGGTCCCCCATGGAGACCAAGGTGGGGTCCTGGGGAGGGGTCTGGGGAGTCAGAGGAGGCCTCCAGGGACCAGGCCCTCACACCTGGGCAGGGCTTGGGCTCCTTAAGAAGGGGAGCTGAGGGTAGCCAGTTGGGAGCCCAGGGAGGGACAAAGTTCTGCACAGAGCCCCACGGTGAGCTCATGTCTGAGCCCAGGCTGCCAACTCCCCCCAGGGCCCCTTGGGCTGGGGACAGGGCTGTGTAGACTGGAGGCGAGGGCCACAGCAGACTCGAGTGGGAGGACTGGGTGCTTATCTCCCACAGGGCACAGCACTGCCTGCCACCCCCAGGCCTCCTGTACTTGGCGAGCAGACAACTCTGCAGGGTTAGGAGACGCATCAGGCCAGAGACAAAGAGCTTGTGTGTTCCCCTCAGGTCCTGGGGGTCCCCCTGTGGGAGAACATGTAGGGGGTGGAGGTGGGCACAGCCAGCAGCAGGGGCCCTTAGGGGCAGAGCAGTCCCATGGCTGTCCCGGGTAGGGGGGACTGTCTTTCTTCCTCCCCAAGCACCATGGGAGTGGGCTCCCAACCAGAAGCCCAGTGCCATGGTCACCCTCACAGCCTTGTGTGGGAAGTTGGAGTTCAGCCCAACTGGGAGACAGGCAGGGCAGGCAAGGAAGGAATAAAGACATGTCTGGGGGGAAACTGAGGCACGGAGAGAGGGCGCCCCTACCAAGCCAGTAGGTAGGGCCTGGGGGCAGTGGGACCCTGCTGGATGAGGAGAGACCTGGCAGCAGAGGGATGACCCAAGGCCAAGAAGAAGGCAGAGGGCCCCCTGGGCCCACCAGCTGTGACCTCCCCTGACAGCTTGGATCCACAGTGGACTGTGAGGGGCACATCCATCCCCCGTGGGGCACAGATTCTAGCACATTCCAGGCTGGCCAGATGACTCATAGCCTCTTGGGCCAGAAGGGAGATGGCCTAAGAAGTGTGAGGGTGGGATGGTGTCGGGTCCCAGGACTGGGAGGGAGGCGGTGAGAAGAGGATTTTCCTTAGGCCCCACTGCTTTAGGTGGACTCCCTGTCTGGAGGCTGTGGAAGGAGTGCAGAGACCCCTTCCTGTGGTTCTCAAGGAGAAAAGGAAGAGCGCTAAGAGCACAGGTTCTGCCCGGCTCTGGTCCGACTCACGGTGGGACCTGGCCAGGCCCCTCCCTTTCCTGGGTCGCTCCTTTCTCCCCTGTTAAATAGGGCTTCCAGCTCTTGATGCTCCATCCCGGAGGCCTGGCCCCCTCCCAGCCCTCCTTGTTTCAAAGACAAGGGCCTGCCCAGTGGCTCAGAAGCCATAGAAGTGTTTCCCTGTGCCCCGACCCTGGAATGGGGGTTCAGGCTCCCCAGAGCGAGACAAAGGGGGTAGAAAGGGGGAGGCACCCACGGAGAGTCAAAGGATGGGAGAGCCGGCCTTGGGCCAGGCAGGCCGATAAACCTGTCACATGCAGGCAGCTGGGCTCTCCCCTCACCTCCTGTTGGAGAAATGCCAAGCTCTCTGGTCCCTCCCACCCTCCTCTCCCCCTGCCCACCGCTGGCCCGAAGCCAGCCTGTATACCCTCAAACGTCACTGCCCAGAGATTCCTACCAGGATGGTGTGTGAGGACTCAAGCCGGTGTCCCAGGCGAGCTCTGGGAGCATCCAGGCAGCAGCAGATGGTCTCAATCTCTCCGCCTCTTGGACAGAGGCACGCAAAACAGTAGCCAAGCTGGAGCCTTAAACAGCTCAAGAGAAGTGGGGAAGGTCAGCCTCATTGCAATGCAGGTGTCCATAGCTCTTCACGGGGCCCTCAACAGCCAGGCCTCACGACCAACAGCAAGGCCATCTATGGGCAGGGACATCGAGCTCCAAGAAGTGGCGGTTTGTGCCTCACGCAGCCTAGTAGGGCAGAGAGCGCCCGCCAGGACAGCTCCGGCCTGAGCTCCAGACAGAGGAGGAAGCAGGTGGGCCGTACTCAGGCCGATCCTCACCCAGGCCCAGTCTTGGAGGCAGACAGGCCTGGCCTTTGTCCCTGCTCTGTCACTCGCTGGCAGTATGGTCCTCAGGGCCTGTTCCCTCTTCTTGGGAACTTAGGTACACCAAGCCCCCTTATCCAGCTGGAGTGATGATGTAAGTTTTGGGAAGTGCTTGCGGTGGCGGGGCGTCGGGGCAGGGTGGAAGTGCAGGCGCTCTTCAATGTCAGCGGGCTCTCCACCCAGGGCTCTCTGGGTGGCAATGGCAGGAGCCCAAACCTTTGGGACTAGGCCAGGGCTAAAGCACTTTATTTATTTAACAAGCACTTTTGTAGCCTCTCTCTGGGCCAGGTACTGTTCTTACAACCTTACCTCTATTTTCTAAGTGAGTCAACTGAGGCAGGAAGAGGCTAAGTGACTTGTCCAAGGTCAAAGAGCTAGGAACTGGAGGAGCTGGGGTGAGCCCAGGTGGCCTAGAGTCAGTCTGTGACATTAACCCCTGCATGACACTGCCTCTCCTATAGTCGTCCCAGGGGCCATCACTGGGGTTGCTCTGCCCCAGATTCACCTAAATAAGCAAGCCCCCTCCAAAGAGGCCACTGGAGGCGAGAGGACCACTGTGGTCCTGTTGTGGGGAACAGACCTCTAGCCACGCTGTTCCTGGAGCAAGACCAGTCAGGACCCCCATCCTGCCTACCCTGGGCTTCCGTTCCCTCATCTGCAGATAGGTGGGGAAGGGAGCAGTGACAATCCAGGATTGTAAGTGGGTTTGGAAGTACTTCCCAGGCTGAACAAAGCCCAGGCAGCGCCTGCCTAGAGATGCGGGACCCACGCCCACTCCTCACAGTCTGGCTGCAGCAGCTGCAAATACCTTTGGCTCCCTGGGCCTCAGCCTCCTCATGCCTAAGCCTGCCTTGCAGGGACGCTGAGAACACCGAAAGGAAACATGTAGAAGAGATACTGGGCTCCACAGGACCAATGTGACCAACACTTGAGAACTTCTGTTCTAGAAGGGAGGATGTTTGAGCCCAAATAAGGTGCTTTAGGACATGAGTCTGCAGGAAAGGTCAGCCTTTGCCTAGAGTCTTCATTTTGAGAATCCAGAATCTCGGCAACTGATCCTAGTTGCTGGTATCATCCCAGCACGGAGGTTTTCTTCTGGACCTGGAGGGAAAGGAAAACACTTCTTCCTCTTAGAGATAGTTGTCAACAATCACCAATGAAAACGAGTATCTTCTTTCCCAACTGTGCACTGTTTTTATTTTTTGAAAATATTTTTAAAATAACCTTTCATTGTAGTGTAATTGAAACACAATTAAGTAGACATAACAAGTGTCACAAGTTTAAAGTGTGCAATGATACGTTTTGCCGTATGTACACATCTACCACTACAATCAAGATAGTCAATGTATCTGTCATCCCCAGAAGATTCCTCGTTCCTCTTGGTAACCCCCCCCCATGCCTCTCCCTGACTGCCCCCACCTCCAAGCAACCATTGATCTGCTTTCTGTAGGAACAGATTAGTTTGCCTTTTCTAGATTTTTGGATATATGGAATCATACAGGATGTACTTTTTAAAATGGCTTCTTTCACTCAACATAATTAATGAGACTCATGTTGTTGCAGGTATCTGTAGTTCCTTTAGTTAAGTAGTATTCCTTTGGATGGGTGTACCACAATTTATCCATTCAACTATTGATGGGTGTTTGCATTGTTTCCAGTTTTTGGTTATTACAAATAAAGCTGCTATGAAAATTAATGTTTTTGCATGGACATTTCTCTTCTAAATACCTAGGAGTGCAATGGCTGGATCATATGGTAGGTGTATCTTTAATTTTTTTTTTTTTTTTTTTAGGGACAGGCCCATAGGACCCATTACACAGATGGGGGTCTATCTTTATTGTTTTAGGAAACTGTCAAACCAAAGTGGTCATACAACTTTACATCCCCACTAGCAGTGAATGTGAGTTATTGTTGCTTCACATCCTTGACAACATGTGGTATGGTCAGTTTTTTAAACATTACCTATTCTAATGGGTGTGTAGCAATATCTCAGTGTGGCTTTAATCTGGCTTTCCCTAATGACTAATGATGCTGAGCATCTTTTTATGTGCTTATTTGCCATCCATATATCTTCTCAAGTCTGTTCAAATTTTTTGCCCATGTTTTAAATGGGGGTTTTTCAGTTTTCTTATTGTTGAGCTTTGCAAGTTCTTTATATATTCTGGATACACATCCTTAGACTTTGCTTTGCCAAGATTTTCTCGTGGTCTGTGGTTTGTCTTTTCTTTGTCTTAATAAAGACTTTGGAAAGTAGTTTTTAATTTTGGTGAAGTCCAATATATCAATTTGGTCTTTTACGGATGGTACTTTTGGTGTTATGACTACACTTTTGCCTAACTCAAAGTCCCAAAAATTTTCTCCTGTTTCTTCTAGAAGTTTTATAGTTTTATGCTTTACATTAACGTCTATGATCCATTTTGAGTTAATTTTTTTATATAGTGTGAGGTATAGATCCATGTTTTGGAGGGTTTTTTGTTTTGTTTTGTTTTTGTTTTTCTTGCACATAGATATCTAATTGTTCCAGCACCATTTGTTGAAAGGCTATCCTTTCTCCAATGCATTGCCTTCGGGCCTTTGAAAAAAGTTAACGTGTTTGGATTTGTTTTCAGACTATTCTGTTCCTTTGATCTACGAGGTCTGTCTAGAAAGTATCCAGCCACTATTAATATAATGAGAACAGTTACATGGCTGGACACTTTCTAGACAGACCTTGTATTTATCTTGATGATAATGCCATGTAGTTTTTATTACTATAGTTTTATAATAATTCTTGAAATCAGTGTTTTAAAATCTCACCTGTTTAAATACATGGAATACAGTTATAATGACTGTATAATAACTATAATAACGTCTATATCCGTTTTGGATCTTTTTTTATTCTTCTCATTATGGATTGTGATTTCCTGCCTCTATGCATGCCTAGTAATCTTTGGATGTCAGACATTGTCAATTTTACCTTGTAGGGTGCTGGATATTTTGTTTGTTTGTTTGTTTTGTTTTGTTTTTTCATTGAGACTCAGCACACTCAAAGGTGCTGGATATTTTTATATTCCTATAAATCTTTTTGAGTCTTGTTCTGGGATACATTTCATTGGCCTGGAAAAACAGTTTAATCCTTTTGAGTCTTGTTTTTATGACTTGTTAGGTGGGTCTACAGCAGTGCTCAGTCTTGGGCTAATTATTCTTCATTTATGAGGCAAGACCTCCCTGGATACTTGTATTAATCATGCTTTTGGCTTTCTGTATTTTATGATGCTTTGGTATTTTGGAGCCTTGCTAATCCTGGAGACTGCCCCTCCCAGGGTTAGCTAATTCCTAGAGATAGCAAACAACTTGTATCATCAAACCAACCAATCCAAAGTCCATACCCCTAACTACCTCCTCCACCTAACTCTCACACATGAAGCCAGTATTTCCCCTTCCCTGAATCACCTCAGGGCCAGGGGCTTGACAACTAGAAACCACCTCTATGTCCCAGCCCACCAAAATTACTCAAACTATCGAATCCAAAACTTGCCTACCCTGCATCACTCATTCCTACCAGCGGAAACCACAATAAAGGCCCTGAGTCATGCTCCCCGCTCCCTCCTTTCGCTTCCTGAGTCACCCTGGTGTTTCCCCATATGGCCCTGCGTGGTGTTGTATGCCCTCTTCTCTTGAAAACTAATAAAATTCTTCTTCCAAGGAAGTTGTCTTTGTGTCTGTCACCTTACTGTATCTGATTAAAACAAAATCCAGGGTACATTTTAAAGTAACACTTCTACCCAATATCCTGTGAATTGAGTTTTTGTCTGGCTGGTAGGAACGGACACTATTTCCAGTTCTGTGTGACACCAAGCACTGTTCTAACCCTTTTTATGGGTCTTTCCCCAGCTTCAGTTAGTTTCCTCATGTTCATGTGCTAATCAACATTCTGCTGAATATTCAAGAGGGACCTTGTGCAATTCCCTGGGTTCTCTTGCAGCTTTCTTCTCTGGTATTGCTAACTCTAGCTGCCCTGTCTTCTCTGAACTCTTAGCTCTGATTCGTCAACGCAGGCAGGCTGGTAGGTCCCCTTCAGTCCCCTCTCCCTGTGCCACAGCCTGGAGACACTTGTAAGACAGTAAACTGGAGCAACTGTACAACTTGGCTTCATTTTCCATTTCTCAGGGATTACTCTCCTTCAATGTCTGATGTCCAGTGTTTTGAAAACCATTGTTTCATATATTTTGTTTTATTTTTCCCCAGGCAAATGGTAAATCAATTACCTCCAGCTTGGCCAGCAGCAGAAAAAATCCTGTATGATTTATGTATTTATTAATTTTTTAGACTATGGTGTGCCTGGTAAGAGCACAGAAATAGGGATAGTCATTACTAATCGAGTCTACACCCTCCTTCATATAGACACAACAAACCAGAGGCTGGGAGAGAAGTGGTAGTGGTGACAGTCAGAGCCAGAATCCATGTGAAATATTGGTCTAGTTCACTTTCTATGACATCCTTTCGTCTATGTCTTCTTTAATCTCACCAAGTTACTTTTCATTTTATTGGGTTTTTTTTGGAGACAGGGTCTCAACTCTGTTACTCAGGCTGCAGTGCAGTGGCCCAATCATACGTCACCATACCCTTGAATTCCTGGGCTCAAACAATCCTTCTGCCTCAGCCTTCTGAGTCGCTGGGACTACAGGTGCATGCCACCATATCCGGCCAATTTTTACAATTTTTTTGTAGAGATAGGGTCTCACTATGTTGCCCAGGCTGGTCTCAAACTCCTGGCCTCAAGCGATCCTCCTGCCTTGGCCTCCCAAAGTGCTGGTATTACAGGCTTGAGCCACCTTAACTGGCCTACTTTTCATTTTATAGTAATATATTTTCAAAGAAAATACATGTTTTTTAAAGAGAGAACTTGCTTAAACATTCAGGTGTTCACACGACCTGCCCTCCTCAACCTTGGCAGAAAAGCTGGAAGCTTATTCTCTAGAGGGGGTTAGGTTTCTGGACTAGGAGGCCTTCTCAGAGACCTGGAAGATGAAGTGAATGTGGGCACACTAGAATGCTAAAACTCCCTATCTATCTTCCCCCACTGAGCTCTCAAGCCAGCAGTTCAAGGTAAACCCTCCTGACAAGAGACTGGAAGTTTTCCCCAGAGAATCTGTCCAGCCCAAGAGGAATGTCTTAAAAGTAGGACATTGGGGATTTCCCCCAAAAAGTTCAATCTGATCACCTTACAAACACATATTCTTCTTAATACCCCACTCTTAAAAACATGCAGAGAAATAAAAGCTTCAACAAAGTACATTAATGTCCTCAGAGATAAGATATTGCAACTATGAAACAAAGTACTATTAAAAAAATAAAAGGAACATTCGGAGAATCAACTTGGGGTAATCTTCCATAAAGGAGATCAAAAGACAAGAAAATGGGAGGGAGGGAGCGGAACAGAGGAAAGTCCAGGTCTAACATCTGAATATCAGGACTTCCAGAAAGCAAAAAGCAGACAACCAAAGGAAGGAAATCATTAACAAATAATTCAAGAAAGTTTCCCAGAAACGAAGGATGAGAGTCCACTCTGACAGGGTTCATCAAGGATGTAGCACAATGCATGGAAACAGACCTTCCCAAAGCAAGCACATCATTGTGAAATCTCAGAACACTGGTGATAGAAGGGGAAAAAAACAGTCATGTAGAAAGGACGAGGACCCAGAATGACTTCAGACTTCTCTACATGACAAAGTAACAATGCCTTCAAAATTCTGTAGGAAAACCAATTCCAACCTAGAATTTCGCTGTCTCTCAAAAAAGAACTTCCCATGCATCCCTTCTACAGCAGGTGCTCCCCCAGAGTAAGGTGATAAGCCAAGGGGAAGAGGTTATGCAGAAAACAGGAGATTCAACAGAGGGGAGGTGTGGGGAGACCCCAGGATGGCAGCAACACATTAGGCACAGGGGGAGACTGGGCCAGACTGGGGCGGGTAAGAATTATTCTTAATAAAACAGATGAGGTGTCATGCATGGTCTTTAGATAAGATTGGGGTTGAATTAGTGACAGATAGAAAACTAAGCACATAAAAATGGAAGAGGGTTACTTCTAGGGAAAAGAAAGTTCTACAGTAATCTAGTCTACTACATGGTGTAGCTGTGATTTGAATACCGAAGTCATAATAATTTAAAACTGAATTCAATCTAACCAGTATTACCATATTAGGAGGAAGAGAGAGAATTCAAAAGATACTACCTAAAATGGAAACATCAAGGAATAGCTATGCAAACATGTCTAAATTGAGACATGGAGGTAAATACAAACAAATTAGCCAAGTTGAAAGGGACTGTCTTGAAGCAGGGAAATTGGGGGAGGACAGGCAGGAGAGGAGGGCTGCTGTTTTTCATAAGAAACCCTGCAGAACTATTTGTTTTCAATATGGGTTAACTGATTTTTCTAAAATGCAGGATATAAAACTGTTTACAAAGCTATATATTTCAGGTTTTCTTTTATTGTTTATAATAAAACTTTCAACTTGTTACTGTGAACATTTAATTAGAAACAAAACCATAAATGAGAACGCCCTTGACTTTCCAGGATCTAGGTAGGGTTACAGCTAGTTTTCACTGTGTGGAGAATCATGCAAGGCTGGTAATCCCGCATGGGTCTCAGGTGAACCACGTCAAAAGTCAGCTTTTCAGATCCAGGATGCAATTCATTACTGTTAAGGGTGTTATTATTCAAAGTATTGTTTACTGTAAAAGTATAATAAATTAAGTAGTGATTATACTAAAATAACATACTCTAGTACAGAGTCAAAATGTGGCCTCAGATCTACTACACCGAATCATTTAGCTGGGGTGCAAGGGCATTGCTAAAAATGCAGATTCCTGGGCCCTGTTCCAGGGCTGAGCCTTGGCATCTTCATTTTGAACAAGATCCCTAGCTGATGTTGAAAACCACTGCTCTCACTCACTATATTAATAATCTAGTAGGCTTCATTACTAATAAGTCAATAAATCAATGTCTGCAAATCAAGGTCACCAGCAGGAAGAGGGAAAGTAATCCATGCAGGGTACTAGTGGCTAGCACAACAGCCTTACCTGAAAGAATTCCAGTTAGAAAGATTTCAAAGAAATCCACTCAGTGTACAAGTTTCTTTTCTTACTAAAAACAATATTCACAAACTAACTCTTGGTCAAATCTAACCAAATGTGTCAAAGGGTGGATGGAGGGCACTGGAGTGGGAGACACCAGGGCTCTCTGGGGAGACAGTCTTTGAAGCCCTAAGTGCCTGTTGTATCTAACCAACTCACTGATGCTTGTTCCTTTAGAAGTTGTTTATTATTAGAATACTGTAAGTTCTGTTACCTCTTGGTAGTGTCATGATTACAAGACAAAGCTTATTAGAAAATCACTACTTGATGCCAGGTTAATTGATGTGTTGTCATCCTTCTCTTACGTTATTTGAACAATCTGTTCAGGGAGCAATGTTCTAAGGGCCAATAATTGATCGCTTTTCCTCCTGAGGGCTTGTGCTGTAGCTCACACTGTTCTGAACCCCTGGCAAGACCTCTTTTCAGCATTTAACCTTTTCAGGCTGCTTCTCCAGTTTCTGTGTTTTTGTCAAAATTATTCCTTCTGCACACCTAATTCTCTCTCATTACCGTTTCTACATTAAAAACTATGGATGTGCCAATCAATGCTGATATACTCTGATAAGCCCACAAGAATCTGTTCCCCCAAATCACCACAAAACTGCTTATGTAGCCAGTACAGAGGCCATAGAAGCTGGCCACCAGGATACTCTGAATTCCTTTTTATTATCTGATTACTTTTCCCAAATGGCCAAACCACTAGGATTTGTAGACCACAGAGGTCAGAGTACAGCCTTTTTCATGGGCGAGGATCACCTGTGTTGTTAAAGCTGAGCTGATGACATTTCCACAAAGGCTAACTGAACAAAGCACCACACTAAGTACCTGTGTCTGAAGACAAATAAGACAGTTTCTCCGAGGTGAACTTTTCTGGAGCTTAACCAGCAACTAGCCAGGAATGGCAGCTTAAACACTTATCAATAACTGTGCTATTTCAAAGTACTGGCACTCTCCCAGGATATCTTCCAGGGTGTCAAAATTTAACCTGCTGCCAAAGCAAACTACAAAACGAACACATAGTCCTTATTTTCTTTAAAAAAGAAAAAGAAAAAGAAAAAAAAAAAAAAAAAAAACCAACCAACCAACCACATTTATTTAGCTTAGTTTCACATTTCCCCTGATCTAAAGAAACATGTCAAAAGAAAACCTAGGACATACACACAAACCCAGATCACCTAAAAGAAAAAAGGGCAAAGTTCTGTTCAACAGAGAAAATTATCTTCGCTTCTGGAAGATGTTTCCACGTCCCATCCCACGTCCTCTTCCTCTCGCAGCCACTGAAAGGGAAGAAGAAAGGATGAGGCCAGGTCAGTGAATGCTCATGGCACGGTGTGGCTGGAGCCCCAGGACATCAGCTGGAAGGGCCCTGAAAGGCCACCTGGTCTACTACCACACTGGCCACCGCACTTCACGGCGGGGCGGGGGATGGAGACCGAGAGGGGCAGGGGCTGGATTCCAGTATTGCTCTCTACAGGAGGCTGGGAGGCAGGGTGCTGAAGGCAAAGGTGGTGGTCTGAGAACCACGGAAAAGATGAATTCCCAGGGCTGGCCTAAGGTGTGCTAATAAAACATTACAGATGCATTTAATTCACTTTTTAAATTCAGAAACAAATATAGTTAAGTGTTAACATGTGTTAAATCTGGGTGAGGGGGTTTTATTATTCTTTGTGCTTTTCAGAGAGAAGTAATGTTTCATAACAGCAAAAACAAAACAAAACAACACTCCCCATATAAAGGGCATGATAAAATTGGTGTTCCCTGTAACCCAAGGGTTCTGGGGGGTACCAGTGGCTTTGAAGGACAGATGAAAATATTCTGATGGCTTCTAACTGGAGCCTCGCCCCTTTCTGCTCATACAGAGCTTGGAGCTGTCCTGAAGAGGAAGGGAAGTCACATGAGAACCCACCCAGCTGCTGACAGAACCAGAGCAAAGGGTTGGGAGAGGCACAGATGGTTCAGGCAGAAGTCAGTAGGCCTGGGCAAACTCAACTGCCAAGTGCCTTCTAATGCACAGCCACAGGGCACGCCTTTTGCTAGAGAAGATGGTGCAGCTGCACAGTGACAATGAGAGCAGCCCTTCCCCAAGGCAGCAGAGAGCAACAGTTCTAGTCATAAAGCCAGAATTGCTGAAAGTCATTCCTTATAGGTCGGTTTGGAGAGCTTTTGGATAGCTGAACACATGGAGCCTGACAGGAAGGTGAACATGAACTCACCCACGACCCAGGAGGGTGGTGTACCCCAGCTCCATGGGGACATAAGCTCCTGCACTTGGGACCCTTCCAGACCTCGCCCTATGTATCTTTTCATGTGGCTGTTTATTTGTATCCTTTAAAATATCCTTTGTAATAAACTGGTAAACGTGTTTCTCTGAGTTCTGTGAGCCACTTTGGCAAATTAATCAAATCCAAAGAGGGGAATATGGGAACCCCAAACTGGTGCTGGTTGGTCAGATAGTCTGGAGGCCCAGACTTGTGACCAGTGGGAAGGACAGGGCAGTCCTATGGGACTGAGCCCTCAACCTGTGGTTTCTAAGGCTATCTCCAGGTAGATAGGGTCTGAATTGAATTACAGGACACCCAACTGGCATCCACTGCAGAGCTGATTGCTTGTTTGGTATGGGAAGAAACCTCCACACATTTGGACACAAGTCTTCTGTGTTGATTGTTGTTGAGCCCTGAGAGCAGAGGAAAAACACAGCTTGAGTTTTTTCCTCACACATATAAAATACGTATAGCAGCTAAAGATACAGATGGAGAACCCAGGGCCTTCTCTGATGCAAACCTTTTTTTTTTTTTAACCAACACTAAGACATTTTCTAACAACTATACTTGCTTTCTTATCTAGTCAACACGGCATAACTTTTTAGGGACCCAAATATAAAACCTGATGGGGCTAGCCCAGAAAAAGGCAAGACCAAATCACTGGGAAAAGGCTAGTCCCACTTTCGGAATATGCTAAAGGAAGGATTTATTTTCAAGTATAAGAATCTTTGAGAATAGAAGTCCAGCCCCTTTATAGTGGGTAAAGATGGCTCCAAACTGCTTTATTTCTTTTCTGAAAATGGACACCCACTGTCAGCATCTCCCCAAGTACCTGCCGGGTGTCCACCCACATCACCCAGTCTCTCTAGGAAATGCTGCCCAAATGCTTCAAGTGTCAGCCCACCCACACCATGGTGTGTCTGCTCAGCAACTACACAAGAGCAAGCTGCCCCCAGACCTCTTGGACAGAACTTCTGGAAAGGAAAGGCCTCCTAGAAATTAATTATAGAAGATTTACTGTCACTCAAGACAGGGATCCCACCTTTTATCCAAGGTGCCACTTTGGATTTTGTGTAAGCCCAGTGACTGGGAGGAGAAGCAGCAAGACAGGGAAGGCCAGCCAAGGCCCCCATCGCCTTACAGCATCTCCCCAGGCTGCAGGGAGAAGGGGTAGCAGTTGGTGTGGAGATTGTGGAGGTCAGGTCTACTTCATCCCCAGGCCCTTTTCTAAAAGATACAAGACAAGCTCATATTTTAAAACCATGAGCACCTACCTTGGGCCTTCAGAATAGCAGCTTTTCCCCGGCCGGCCCCTGAGCCTTGATTTTTATTTTTCATGCTCTTTAACATGGGTGCATTTTTCAGCATGTCAGGCAAAATCAGAAAGCGGATCTTGCTGCCACGGATGTACACCTGCTCCAGCTGTGCCACTCGGCCATCTCTGTACGTGACTGTGATGTTGGACATCTGGAAGGAAACCACCAGCTCATCAGTAAGCTCCAATTGCACGAGCGGAGGACAGGGCACATGAAGGAAGGGGAGCCTTGACTGGGGGGAAGGGGGAAGTCCAGAAAGGTAGAGACTGACACTGTGAAATAAAGGAGCCAGGAAAAGCTGGTGAAATACCACAGCAATGTCAGCACTCACTTTGTAGACCTGGACTGCACTGAGCACTTCACATCAACAGTCCTCACGACACCTCCAAGAAGTATGAGCTCTCCCATTCTTACAGATTAAAAAAAAGAACCAAGGCACATGTCCAGGGTCAAACACCTGGAATGTGGGGGACTCCAGGTCCGAACGAGCCAGCCTGGCTCCAGAGCCGTACTGCCTCCTGAGCAAACACGGGAAGAGCTCTCAAAGGTGACAAACCCTAACTGAAACGGCTTCAAATTGCTTGTCCAAACTGCGTCCTCTTCTGTATCTGCCTTACACCCAGACCACAAAGACACCACGAAGGTCATGCATGTGCACCAGATGCAGTGGTGAGACAGAAGCCATCTGGCTTGGGTGGCTGGGAACTGAGAAGCAGAGGTGGCACCACAGTGCCTGCATGAAGGGCCCAGAGTACTGGAGGGGTGTGAGGCAAGACCTGGCACAAGGAGAAGAGAGGGCACCAGGCAAGAACCTAGAGAATGTAAGGACTGGAGCAGTAGGATTGTGACCAAGGACAGGGTGGTCACTTCAGAGACTATGGGGGTCACTCAAGTTTGAGGACAGGAAATGTCAGCAGGGTTAAAGGCAGCACTTTGGAAAGACAATGTGCCAACACGGATACACTGCGGGATGGACGCGGAGAGCCTGGAGGTGAGACCAGCCAGGAGACCTGCTTGGCACGGGAAGGTGCACAAATCTGCCAGCAACCCCAACAAGTAGAAAAAGTAGCTTATTTTACAAGTCCTCTGGATGGAGGAGAGAGAAGTATAATCCGTCCAGAACACTGTGGGGAGCGGAGCTGACTCCCAGACTTCTGCCTGGCTCACTGCATCTCACGACCTACTCACTCTTTTCTTCCAGGGCGAACTGGTCACCGGCCTCTGCTTGAACTCCCAGAGTGAGAAAAGGCCAACTGTGCTCTGCAGCCGCCCCTGCTGTACCTGCGCAGTTGGAATGGTTTCTAGGGCTTCAACCCCGTCTCTGTTCTACCTTCAGGGGCAAGAGGGCTCCAGTTCCCCACAAACCACCTGCTCCAGGCTCCACACCCCAAGTTCCTTAACAAATTTTCACTCAGTTCCAAAGTCCTTGCCATCCTGTTCTTCCCTTGAAGGATTCTACAACCTCTGGTGCCACAAATGAACACCAGGTATGGTTAGACCATCCAAGAGAGAAATCTGGATCCAACCCAGGCTTACCAGTATGAGATACGCGGTGACTGTGTAGAGGACAGAGAACAAGCCTGAGGACCCCTATGTGAGACCCAGGTCTACCATCTGTCAGGGGTACACTCACTGACTGACCCCCATGGTCTCTGAAGTGACAACCCTGTCCTTGGTCACGATTCCACTGCTCCAGTCCTTGCATTCTCTAGGTTCTTGCCTGGTGCCCTCTCTTCTCCTTGTGCCAGGTCTTGCCTCACACCCCTCTAGCACTCCAGGCCCTTCGTGCAGGCACTGTGGTGCCACCTCCATGTCTCAGCCCCCAGCCTCCAAGCCAGAGGGCTCTGTCTCGCCTTCTGGAGTGTGCACTCTGGGAGGGGCAGAAATGCATCTGGTGCATGCTTATGACCTTCGCGGGTTCTCTGAGCCTCATTCCTTCACCTACAAAGTTGAGGAAAATAGAACAGAACAAAGCCAAGGTTTACTAGACGGCAGACACTGGCCCAGGTGCTTTCCCACAGTAATTCATGTTACACCACAAAATCCGACGAGACAGATGAGCCAGATACTATGGCACAGCCCGTCAGAGGCACACTTGTCCCCCAGCCCCATGCCTTGCCCCATTCTGCTCTCCTGCCCGAGGTCACACTGCCCCTACTTGGCCTGGCTGGGGTCTGAACCCAGGTCTATCTGACTCAAAACGCACCCAGTCTTTTAACCACCCACTGCATCAGATCACCACTTACTTCCTGGAATTGTTAAAGAGCAAAATAAACAAGACAAAATACATCTAAATGCTGTCTCAATTGCCTAACACATAACAGAGGCTCACTAAATGCTGAGTCTGATAGTTAAAATGTGTTTGGAGGGCTATGCCACCGCCAAGCCACACTTCCTCCAGCACATACTGCACACCTCACTCCTTCCCTGCCAGAATCCCCCCAACCTGCTTTGGGAATCCCTGAAAGAGGACATTACATAAGCCCAACAAGACATTTCCACAGATGGTCCATGTCCTGACCAAAGTAGGAGAGTATCATTTGACTCCTCTCAGAGTAGTGACTCTGAGAACCAGGCTCACTACTGGTCTTGCTTTCCCTGCAGAGCACAGAGAAACGGTGAACCCCACAGTCTCACGCGTGCCCACGTGCCAGCCATCCACAGCTTGCTAATAACCCTGAGCTGTGCTTGCATCGTAAGCCAAGGGCTGGAACGCTTCACTGAACTAGATTTTAATGAAAGTCTGGAGGCAGGAACACCCAGTTTAATCAGCTGTCCTAAAACAGCCACAATGAAACACAGATGGCATAAGCTAGGTACCCAACTGAAATGACATCTTAGGGGAGAGGAAGAGAATCTTTATAGTATAAAGTGGTGTGAATTTTTCACATACTTGGGGCTGAGATGAAGAAAGCTAGCTTTGGGACTGTGAAGTAATGTTGGGGTGCCTCAGAATTGTCAGCAGGCTAGAGATGTACACACTCTTCAGGACTTCACACATACACACAAAAGTATAAACACTTGGTTGCCATTGATAAAATAAACGCAAAAGTATTATGGGGTAAAGAAGCATGATGAACGCAATCCACTCGCAAATAGTTCAGGGAAAAAAGTATATAAGAGTTTAAAAATTGGTTTTCCTTTAAGCTAGAGGCCTATGTAGCTAAAGAAATTCAGACACATTGTATACTGACCCAATCATGTGACAGCGTCTTTTGGGTTATCATTTTTATAAGAAGGCAGAATACTAAATTCCATGCAGAGACCATTTTTCCAAAGATGGCTATGCCACAGCCAAGAAAAGAAAGTTCAAACAGTCCTATCAGCAATTTTTGGTCATGTCAAAGCCCAAAAAGCACCATTTCAGCTTTTGTATAACCCATTAACTCTACCACTTTCTCCCACTAAAACTTCTAAGAACTATGTCACTTTGGGTAGAGTAAAATGTGTTTGACCATGACTTTCTTCTTAAATATTTACTGTGCTTTATGATCATAAACTTAACACATGCTCACCATTTTTAAAGTGAGAAAAATATTTTGAAAAATTTTTAGGCCAGGTGCGGTGGTGCACGCCTATAATCCCAAATACTCAAGAGGCTGAGGTGGGAGGATCGCTTGAGCCCAGGAGTTTGAGACCAGCCTGGGCAACATAGCAAGACCCCATCTCAATTTTTAAAAATGTAATCACATATACAATAATTTCCACCAAAAGATAATTTCTCAAACACTTTGGTTTTCCTGAAAAACTTCTAATGCATTTGTATGTATCATTTATAATTTGGTCTTATTTTTATAAAATAGGAAACACATTTTGGAGTTTTGGATTTTTCCCCACTTCTGTCAAAAGCACTTTGACATATGTTAAATATTTGCCAGGCACTGTGGGGCGCAACCCCCAACACTGACAAAAAAAAAAAAAATCATCTATGTTACTTTATTGGACAAATAATATTCTTTGTAATGTACCCTAATTTGTTTAATTATAATTTACTTAACTCAATTCTAGATATGCTGGTTTTTAAGTTTTCATTATTAACAATAGCACTGTAATGAAGACCCTTGCACATAAACCTTTCTTTATAATTTTGAATCCATTCCTAGAAGAATTATTGCACCAAAGGGCATGAACTCTCCTACACTGACATACGTTAAATGCATTTCCAGAAAGGAAAAAACAATTTACACTTCTACTGGCAGTATAGCAAGAAACCCTTGGTAGCATTATTATTTTTATTTTGCCAATTTTCAAGTTTAGACACTCTTACTGTTTTCTAATTTGCATAACGGATTATTAATAAAGCCATTATTTTTGCATTTTATATGTCCATTTATATACAGTCATGCACCACATAACGTTTCAGTCAACAACAGATCACACATAAAATGGTGGTCCCCTAAGATAATAACACCCCATATTTTCACTGTACCTTTTCTGTTTAGATACACAAACACTTATCATTGTGTTACAATAGTCTACAGAATTCAGTACAGTAACATGCTGTACAGGTTTGTAGCCTAGGAGCAATAGGCTATACCATATAGCCTAGGTGTGTAGCAGGCTATGTCATCTAGGTTTGTGTAAGTACACTCTGTGATGTTTGCACAACGACAAAATTGCCTAATGACACATTTCCCAAAATGTATCCCCATCATTAAGAAATGCATGACTGTATTTTTCCTTCTGTGAGTTATCTATTTATGACTTATGTCTATTTTTAATTGGAATATTAACATTCTTGACTTGTAAAAACCACTTACATATTAAATACTATAACCTTCATCATAAAAAAAATTATGAGATTTCCTAAGTATTTGAATACTGATCACAGCCAGGCCAGAACACTCCTAACATTTACTAAAAATCTATGAAGAAAGCTCTGGCAACCCTTCACACTGGATTCCTAATAAAATCCACACCCATAAAAGTTTCCCCCAAAAGGCTATATAAACACAATCCAATCTATAAAATAAAAAATTATGACCTTATTCCTACTCATTATTCTTCATCTAAAGCTCCTCTTATGGTTTTTAAAAAGAAGCATTCTTAAATAATCTTTTCTGATTTTGATGAAAAAAATCCCTTAGTTCCCCCATTGACACTGAATAAAGACAGGATGCTTCAGGCTCATGGTAAAACACATAGTCAAGAACAGAAAATTCCCCATTTGAGGGCCTCTAGCCCTAAGTCATTCATCCCCAGGCTGGGCAAGAGACTGGGGATGTCCCATCTCTGCCACAAACCAAAACCAGCTAAAGAGGACCACGTGGGCTAGGTGTGGTGGTACGCATCTGTAGTCCCAGCTACTCAGCAGGCTGAAGTGGAAGGATCGCTTCAGCCCAGGGGTTCAAGGTTGCAGACAGCTATGATCACGCCACTGCACTCCAGCCTGGGCGACAGAGCAAGATCTTGTCTCTTAAAAAAAAAAAAAAAAAAAAAAAAAAAGAGGGCTCTCCATAGAGGCCCATCGGGGATGCTCATAGTGACAGTGGTAGGGCACCCTCACCCACAGGCAGTGCCACGTCCTGCAGCACTGGCTACCAGATGATGTGTGCCTCGCAGCGGGGGGATGAGGAGTGGGCAGACAAAGTTCCTGCCTTCCCAGCCTGGCCCCAGACACACGGAACTGCCTACACTCTCTGACCCAAGAAGCGCCATCTCAGGGACCTCATCCTAGGTTTCACGCATATATATTTCACATTTTCAAACATCAAAAAAAAAAAATTGCTATGACAATAGGCTACTTTAAAACTACCCAAGGGACCATAAAAGATGGTGTGTCTTGTGTGAGGATGTTGCTGAGCTTACCTACATGACCTATTTGTCTACTTTTATCCTGCCATATAATTTTTGTAAGCCATCTCTAACTCTTTTTGAAAGGGGATAGAATAAAAAGTAAATACCAAAACCCCAAAACACACGCAGGGAAAGAAGTCCACGCCAACAGTGGTCGTGGTGGAATTCTCTCAGCTGTTCTCCAAACCTCTGTGGTGTTCTACCCACCCCACTTTTATAAAAGAAAATGTTGGCCAGGCACACTGGTTCGTAACCCTAGCCCTTGGGAAGCTGAGGCTGGAGGATCATTTGCGACCAGGAGTTCAAGACCAGCTTGAACAAAATTCTCTACAAAAAATTTAAAAAATTGGCCGGGCATGGTGGTGCACACCTGTAGTCCCAGCTACTCAGGAGGCTGAGGCAGGAGGATGCTTAATCCCAGGAGTTGGAGGTTGCAGTGAGCTATGATCACATCACTGCACTCCAGCCAGGGCAACAAAGCAAGCAAGACCCTGTCTCCAAAAAAAAAAAAAAAAAAAAAATTTTTTTTAAAAACCCCACTAACAGCTGCCCTCTGGCCAAGAACAAGTAGGGAAAACACTAAGAGGATACCCCCATTCCCAAAGCTCACTGACTGAGGCCAGGAAGGAAACACAGCCCAGGGAGTACTGCCCACTGCCCCCGAGATGCCCAGGGAGTGTGAGTGAAGTGAACCGTGTTCACCCACCGCAGGGTTTAGCCCTGCCACAGCCTGCCGATTTCGTTTTTTTAAAGAGATGGGGTTTCCCTACGTTGCCCAGGCTGGGCTTGAACTCTTGGGCTCAAGAGATCCTCCCACCTCAGCCCCCTGCGTAGCTGGGACTACAGGCATGTGCCACCTTGCCCAGCCCTGCTGGGTTTTATTCAATGTGCTCAGGTTTTGGCAGATACAGTGAAGCCCCAGCATCTTGGCATGGGCAGTGTTATGGGCTGGACAGTATTCCTGCAAAAATTCAAATGTTGAGTTTCTAATCCCCAGTACCTCAGAATGTGACCGTATTTAGAGATAGAATCTTTACAGACATAATTAAATTAAAATGAGGTCATTAGTGTGGGCCCTAATCCCATATGCCTGGAATCCTTATAAGAAGATATTTGGACAGAGACCCTACAGAGGGAAGACTCTGTAAAGACAGCTATCTGCATCTATCCAGCTGAGGAGAGGCCTGGAGCAGATCCTTCCTTCATGGCCCTCAGAAGAAACGAGCCCTGTGGACACCTTGATCTCAAACTTCCAGTCTTCGGAACTGTGAGAAAGTAAATTCTGTTGTTAAGCTGCCCAGCGTGTGGAACTTGGTTACGGCAGCCCTAGCAGACTAATACAGGCCGGGAGGCAGGTGGCTGGCCCCACCATTGGTCAGGCATTTGGCACACATCTACTCATGTCCTCTGCACTATGGTTCTGAGGCCAAGGTGCTATTTTTATCCCTGATTTAGAGGAGGGACCAGAGGGTGAGGGGGGTCCAAAGCTCAACCCAAGTTACACTAGATGGCAGGCTGCAACATGATACCAGGGTCTGTGCACTTTGTATCTTGTCAGCTGCATCTCTAAGAGACCACTAAGGTCATCTGGTCAGACACCTTTACATTACAGATGGGATGTCAGAGACCCAGGAAGCTCAGCAAGTTGTCCAAATAAACATAGCTAGTGGAGTAAACACATTAAGATTTACTACCCCAATTCTTACATTCTAGTCACCAAACTAAAGTGCCTAAAAATGGATGAGGATACCTTAAGCCAGAGGACTGGATCTATGAGAGTGGCACCACACCAGGCCCTTTAAGGCAAAGCCAGCAGCACCTCCCTGGGCCCTCCTGCTGAAGGAGACCAGGTACTACAGGACCTTCAGAGAGCCTACACCATCCATCTCTATGGCACTGACAGTGAGGAGACAAACCCAAGTCACCAGTTGTCTGCCTCCTCGCATGCCAGGGAACTGCCTGAGCTGGTCAACCTGGCAGGAAGACGAGAGTCTCAAAGCTACAGAGAAAACACAAATAAATGAATGAACCCTGCAAAGCAATGGATGGTCAGGATGCCTGACCTGCAGCGTGACCTTGAGTAAGGCACTTTACCTCTCTTTCAGTTTTTTCATCTGGAAAATAGTAATAGGTACCATATGTTGAACACTTACAACGTGTGAGGCACTGAGCTAGCCACCAGCACACACATACCTCATCTGATCTTTGTAACAGCCCTGAGGTATGGGTATTACCCCTGTAACAGTCTCAGGAGCATGCTGCTCAGATCTCCCTTCAAGAGAGACCAGTCTGTGAGGAGTGCAGGGAGTTGATAGCCTCCACCTGTGGGATCCACCACATTATTCACCCTGAGGTCACTCTCTCCCCAGGGTACTAGAGCCAGGCCATTTCTGCCCCATGCTGGACTCCTCTAATGAGCAATCTCTGCCTAGCCGAAACTTCCTCAGAGCTACACCATAGTCTGAGGCTCTTCCTACTCAATCCTCCTTTCTTCCCCCTCTCCTTTCAGACCAGCATCCTAGAGTGAAAGCTCTCCTGCCTATTCCTGCTCCCTCGATCGCTTATCTTTGTCATTTCCCCTAATAAATCTCTTGCACATCTAATTCTGTCTTGGCATTTACATCGCAGCGGACCCAAAATAACACCACCCCCATTTCACAGTTTAGGAAACTGAGTGACTAACATCCCTAAGGTCATATAATTAGGATTCAAACCCACATCTCTGACTCCAAAACCGAAGCTCTTAACCAATGGCTTAAAGAACAAAGAAAGTGTGTGAATACACTTTTTAAAGTAATGCTATAAAAATCCACATGACTACGCAAAAGGCAAAGTAGTGCCATAAGAAGAGGACCACGTCAGGACTCTGCTCCATCATTTATCAGCAGAGTGATATTCAGTAGATGAGTCCTTTAATCTCATTCTCCCTATTTTATAGATGACAAGACTATCACCAAACCTGCTTACCTCACAAGGTAGTTGCAATAATCAAATGAAACTCCTCCTCCAAGAAAAAAGGCAACCAAACACAGTATGTGAGTAGAATATTCTGCTAACTGCAAAGCATGTGGGGGCATATAGAATAACGGCCCCAAACCTGAACGATTCTACCAAAGCAAGTAGCATCATTCCTCTCAAACAGGCCCCCAAAATATGGGAGAAAATGACAGTGGAATGGAAAAAACAAAGGGAAAAATTAAATATTCCAAACCTCCAAATGGCTTTCCTGCCTCAAGACTATGTATCTCTTGTTCATGCCCACATACCTAGAGCCTATAACAGTACCTACCCCGAATTAGGCACTCAAGAAATAACTGTTGAACAAGAACAACTTCCAAAAGATCTCCAATCACCATCTTTTTGTCCTCTAAGACACAGGCCCACGTTTCCCCCAAAGCCTCAAGTGCAAAGCAGGGTACCTGGCAGTTCATATTGTCCTCAGCTTCAATGAGCTTCCCCCGATACACCTCGCCGGTGTTTGTCTCACATGTTACGATGTGGCCCTCGGCCTCGTGCAGGACTTTAATCGGCACACCAATAGACATCTTGGCAGGAAGAAAGTTCTACAGCGAGAAAGACAACAGTCAGTTCCTATTTCAGAGCCTGAGAAGGCATGCAGCACACACCACGCCTCTCTCAAGGCCTGGCACTCCATAAAACTTAGCAAAGATGCAAAGCTGCAATTTCTATGGAAGAAAAACTCAGCCCCTGGCTTGGAGGACCTTACCTGGCAAATACATGCAAGATGTGGGGTGGGGAGGAACAGCAGGCTGGACAGAGGGAAAGCAAATGGGAGTGAAAGAGAGTGCCTCCCAACTTCCATTATGTCCCTTTATTGTCACCAAAACCACCATCAGCCAATACTTTGTACATGCTGGGGGAGAAGGGGCTGGAATGCATGTACATATTTGTCAAAGTATAGTTGTGGATGATTCCATTTTGAGAATCATGACACAGGCCTGAGCTGTCCAATACAGCAGCCACTGTCCACATGTAGCTATTTAAACTTATAAAAATATCAAAGTATTCACAAAGTGACAACGTGCTGTATGCTGGAAATGCTTATCTTGAAGGAAAAACAATCAGGACAAGCACTTGACTTGACCTAACTAAAACAGACAAGCAGTGGATTTTTTATTCTGAGATAAGCAATGACTCAAGATTGGAACACATCATGTGTGTTCAAGAGAGAAAAGAGAACATGCAGTTGGAATAGTCAGGCTCCCTTGGTGGAGACCCCTGGCTTTCAGCCTTAGGAGTCTGGATTTTATGCTGAAGACCGTGGGGAATTACTGCAGAATTATAGGTAAGAAATGACTCAATGAAAATGTAGTGGCAATTAAAAAATGGATTGAACATACAGTTTTGAAGCAGGGAAACTTGGTAAAACTTCTTCAACAGTGTGGAAAGCATGAAGGGACCAGGCCTGAAAGGGGGCTGGAAGCAGAGAGGCAAAGAACTTTGAAAAGGATGACTCAGATAGGATTTGGCGGAAGGAGGTAATCAACCAGAAATGATTTCAAGATTATTGCCCGGATGCCTTGAAAAACACCGACCTGGAAAGGTACAGAAGGTGAGAAGAATGTGCTTTGGGGAGAAGCTAAAGAACTCACTTCCAGGAATTAGTGGGAGACGCTGATGTTTGGGTGGCCAAGGCTTCCCGCTCTCCTCCCTCCCCGAGCCCCAGAGAGCTCCACGCAGTCCGTCCTTCTCCAGTCCCCGGCCCCCCACAGGCGCCTCGGCCTCCCCTCGCCTGTCCCCGGCCTCTCCTCACCGGTTCCGGCTTTCTTTTCTTTCTCTTCGGTGCGGCGGGGAACGGAGAGAAGGCGTGAGGCTGAGCGAATGGCGGGCTCTGAGCTCCCAGAATACCACGCGTTCCCAGAATGCCGCGCGCAGGGCCCGCCCCCTTCCTTTCCCCACTGGTGAGCGTGGTCTCTCCTCTGCTTCCTTCTCATTCAGCCGGCTGGGAAACGCGGGCTGTAGCACGATAGTTCCGGCACCGGAAGAGAAGGCTGATGACTGGGCCCGGGGGGCGCCGGAAACACCGACCCTCGGGCCAGCAGGGGGCTGGAGAGGGGACTCGCACTTCCAAGCACCCCACACCAAGGATGGTAAGGCGGGGATCTGGGGCCTGGGCCCTCGGATCGGGGATCTGGGGCCTGGGCCCTCGGATCGGGGGCGGCAGGAGGTGGGGCTGAGGGCCAGGACCTCCCTTCACAATTTAACCTTTGGATCCCGGCACCGCCAGGTAAGGGGCGCCCTGAGCGAGGCGAGGCATCTCGTACGGATACAGAAACTGAAGTAGAGAGTAGAGCGGGGGCGGGCCCAGGGTCGTCCTAAAGGGAGGCGGAGTGCGGTTGCATGGAACCTTGGCAATGCACTGGGCGGGACCAGGGCTTACACCTGCAGCGGGCAAAGGTGCGGGGCCCGGCAGAGGCGGGGCCCGCTAAGGGGAAAAGCCTCTGGGGAGCCTCGGGGCGGGGCTCAGCGCAGGGGCGGGGCTTCCAGCAAGCGGACGGGAGGGCCTGCGCGGCGGCGCCGGGATTGGGCGGGGGGCGGGGCGGGGGGCGGGGCGGGGCCCCCAGGAGCCGAGACTGCGAATGGCCAGGCGGGCTTGAATCAGGAGGCGCAGGGCCGCTAGCAATCCGAGTCTGGGCAAGGGGCGGGGCCTCTACGTCCGAGACCTGGATGGGCCGGGGCGGGGCTTGGGGCGGCCCAGCTGCCGCCTCGCGTTCTCCCGGCGGCGGCGGAACTCGACCCGCTCCGGCCGCGCTCCTGCCCCAGCCCAAGCCGAAGCTGTAGCCCGCTCCGGGCCGGGGCCATGGGCGCCCCGCGCCGCCCGGGTCATGAGGACGGAGGCGGAGGCAGCGGGCCCGCCGCTCGAGCCCGGTCAGTGCCTCTCGGAGGGCCCAAGCCTCACCCAGCGAACGAGGGGACCCCGCCCTAGCGCGGGCCAGGGTCCTGCCGCGCGACCTTGGGTGGACTCTCGCCTCGCTCCCCCACCCCGCTCCGGTCATTTGGGGTTTCCTGATACTCCAGGGCTGGGACCCCTGTCTGCATGGTGGGAGGGTCTGGGTGGCAGGGGCGCCACCTCCCCCAGAAGCGAAAAGTCCTGCTGGAGCTGCCTTGGGAGATCCGTGGCTTAGGGGACCTGGAAGGAACTGAGGCCGAGTATGGCAGGGAACTGGCCGAGAGCAGTGAGCAGTGGAAGGGCCCCTTCCCCTGGCCGCCCAGACTCTGCGCTTTGTCTTGCTCCAGTTCTTCACCCTCTGGTTCCTTCTGCCCCGCGGTAGCCTGAGCCCCTTTGGAGCGGAGACCAAGACGCATTGAGTACCTTGGGCGTTAGTTTGTTTGTCAGAGAAGTAGGGGAGGAGGAAGACGGGATTCCTGCTCTGCTTAAGGCGCGGGATTGATGAGAAAGGGAAAGCACTAGTAAACTCTAAGGTGAGGAGCCAGTTCCTGGGAGAGGTCAGGAGCATGTGGGACCTAAGGTGTCAGTGGGACCGTGGCACCACACCCGGGAGTGTTCTCTTGTGTTTGCGGCGTGGAATAGAGTCTGATGCTATACTGGGGTTTACATCCCTACTCTTTCAATGATCTAACTCTGTGATCTTAGACAAGATACTTGCCTTTCCTGATCCTCGCATTTGCAGGGAGCTTTCTGTGAGGCAGGCGCTGTGCTAAGTTGTTTACATGCAGTGCTTCAATCCTCATAAAGCCCCAGTGAAGTAGGTTACCACTGCTACTTGCACTTTTGCAGATGAGCATACTGAGGCTGAGAGGGGTTAACTATCCAAGGTCAGTGGGCAGCCTTCCTTCCCTAGAAACAGTCCCCAGTTGAAGCCAGGCCAGGGCCTTTGAAGCAGAACGTAGCTCTCAGGTGGGGCAGTCCCTTGTCTCCAGGGATCAACATCTGGCGGCACCTTTGGGCTCAGAAGCTAAAGTTGTCGGGACAAATGCCAAGGCCTCGCCTACCCTTATCACTCCCCACAGGAGCGAATCCAGATCCCACCCGCTCATGCCAAGACTGGGGATGGCCATGTGGGGATGTTGAACCCTGTGGGGCCTCAGAATCAAGGTGTTCTAGGGCACAGGGCAAGAAGAAGAGGGGCAGCTGAGTTACTGAGGGCCCTAGAGGGCAGCTGTCCTGTACCACATTTTACAGCTGGGCACAGGGGAAGGCACAGACAGGGTTATGGCCTGGCAGAAGATGGCCCAGCTAGTCGTGCCACAGCCCAAGCCACAGAGTAAGGAGGGAGCCTCAAACAGAGGGCTGTAGCCTAGGGGAACGGGGGGAGAGGGGGAGCACTGCAGTGAGAAGTAGGCTCAGGCATCTCAAAGGATAAGGTCCATTTAAAAAATGCCTTCCATTCACCAAGCATGTCTGAGTGCCCATTCTGGGTTGGGGGCCAGGAGGAGGCAAATGCAACCCTGTCTCCATCTGCCACTGAAAAATTCTCAGTCTGTCCAGTGGGGAAAGCAGACGCCACCTCAAGGACTCTCCTGAGAGGGAGACAGATCAGAGCATTGGGCATTCAGAGATGGGAGACAACATCCCAGACTAAGGGATATTTGAGAGCAAAGCCTGGGGAGTAAACAGCCTGAGTAGAGAAAAACAGAAAGGCAGCATGTGGCTGCAGTGAGGGGTTCTTGAACAGGGAGGCACTGCCATAATAGCACAACACCCTGCATAGAACTTTGCCATTGCTCAGCCGTTGCAGGCAATTATTTTAGAATATGATTCCCTTAGAACATACTGGTTTTGTAAAATGAAAAACAAAATAGAATATGAGTTCCTAGAGGTCAGGGCTTGGGTCTTTAGTCGCCTTTGTGTCCCCAGAGCCTAGCACACAGTAAGTGCTTAATAAGTTCATTTCTTCCAACAAATACTTATTGAGTTACTACTAAGCATCAGACACCAGGCACTGGGAATAACAGTGAAGGAGATTAGCAGGTTCCCTGCTGTCATAGTCCATTTGTGCTGCTGTAACAAAATACCCAGGACTGGGTAATTTATAAACAAGAGACATTTAATATTTCACAATTCTAGAGGCTAAGAAGTCCAAGATTAAGGCACTGGCAGGTTCAGTGTCTGGTAAAGGCAGATAGTGCAGTGCTGTCTTGGGGTCCTCACGTCATGGAGGGGACGGAACGGAAACAAATGCTGTATCCTCACATGGCAAAGAGAGGAAGGGTGGGAAAAAAAAAAAAGGCCTAAGCCAGTTTCCTCCAGCCCTTTTATAAGACACTAACTCATTCGTGAGGGCAGAGTCCTCATGACTTAATCACTTCCCAAAAGGCCCCACCTCTTAATGCTCTCACAATGAGGATTACGTTTCAATGTTTGGAGGGGGACACATTCAAACCGCGGTTGCTGCCCTTAGGAAGCTTACAGACTAGTGGGGAGACAGAGTGGCTTGTTGTTGTTGTTGTTGTTACTTTGCTAAACACTGTGAAGGTAGCAAACAGGATGCTGTGAAGGAGGGCCCCCTCACCCTTCTCGGTCAGGAAAAACCTCTTAGAGGAGGAGTTTTTGATCTGGGGCCCAAATGATAAGAAGGGGCAGCCTTGAGAACAGCAAGAGGGAGTTCCAGACAGAGGGAGCCACATATGCAAAGGCCCTAGGGTAGAACGAAGCCTGATGGGTTCACAGGGTAACTGCAACACAGATGAGGGCCAAGATAAGGCTGGAGGGGCCAGGGTTGGGCAGGACCCTGCAGGCCATGGTAAGGAGTGAGAACTTTATTCTAAGAGCAGTGGGAAACTGAATGAGATCCCTCCAACTGCTGTGTGCAGGGACAGGAGAGGGGCTGGGAGTGGAATTTGGGGCAGAGGACGGGCAGGAGTCTGGCAGGACTGAATCTGTGACAGTGGTAGGAGGGGAACATGTGAGGGCCTTGAATGAAGGGTCTGGGTTCCTTTTAGAGGTGCCTAGGGTAAGGGGAAGGAAGGGAATGAAGCCTTGGCCCAGCCTGGCTCAGCATACCAGGCCCCCAGCTGGGGGACAGGGTACACATCAGCACCTGCAAAGTGCTTTGTACACATTCTTGCCTTGAGTGCTCACAACACCCTGAGTGCTGGCGTCTACAGTGGTCCATTCCATAGAGAAAGAAGCAGGCAGAGAGGTCAGGTGACTGCTGCCCATGCCATCCTAGCTTCTCAGGCCCTGCTGCATGCCCTTGGAGGTGAGGAGCAGTCATAGGTCCCTGCCTCCTGTGAACATATAAGCAACCCAGCAGGACGCAGACAAGCTCTATGCCGGGGTCACATCCTGTGAGCCGAAGCATGAACTCAGGCTGGGAGGAGTGCAGATGAGGGAAAGGGCATAGCCAGCCTGGGATCAGGAAAGGCCCCAGAAGTGGTGACATCTGAGCCAGGGCTTGAAGGCTGCAGAAGGTCAGACATAGGAGGACAGGAACCTGGGACACAGACAAAGGCCAGCAGGTCAGAAAGGCCAGGAACATACTCCAGGACTAGAGAGCGGCCCTCCTGGTTGGTGCCTGCAGGGGAGTGGTGGGAGCTGGGGCTGGCGCAGCAGGTGAGCTCCTGGGGCGGCTCTGCATAGAGTGGTCATGCAGTCGAGGAGAGGCCTCAGAGACCCTCGAGATGGGGAAACAACAATGGGCTGGGTTTTCACGTGCTGAATGGTTGTCATGAGTGAGTAGTGAGTGGTGGCAGGCAGAGAAAAGTCCCTTCTGGTTCTTTAGACTCTGAACTTTGTCCAGATTCACAGGATGGCTGAGGAGGGTCCTGCATGCCACGTGCCTGCTTGCCCCCTCCTCAGGGCCTCAGCACATGCTGTTCCCCCTCTGCCACATCCTCCCTGGCTCACACCTCTCTCAGGCACAGCCCCGCCATCTTCCCTAGCCTGGGCCCCTATTTTTCTCTTATGTTTGTTTGTTTTTGCCATCCACCAGGACAGGGATTTTGTATCACTTACTGCTGTATCTCCAGTACACGTGCCAGGCACTTGCTAGGCTCTTGGGAAATATTTGTCTATTGAATGACTGAATCAGACCAAAGTCCCCCCTTTAGGGATGGCCAAACTCAGTCCAGCAAGAGGAAGCCAATTGCCCAGCCCACAGCCAGCCAGTGGCAGAATTGGGACTGGAACTCTAGGTCGGGCTCTTTCTGCTCCACCTCACAGCCTGGCAATGGCAGACTGAGAGGTCGCCCAGGGACAGTAGGGGACGGAGCTCACAGGAGCATCCCACATACTACACAGCTTATGCAACAGTCCCCTCCTCCTGGCCATGGTCTTCACACCCTGATGGTCTTTCAGTCTTTGGAGTCAGGTGAACCTCCAGGGGCCTGGTGAACTCAGAGGTGTGTATGTGCTGAGTGCTGGCCATGTGCTGGCCCTGGGATGAAAGCAGGAAGCAAAACAGCCCCTGTCCCTGCCTCCTCAGAGATCCTACCAAAAGAAGGGCTGTGAGCGGGAGGTGTGGGGGCTGTGAGCACATATAGTGGGGCACCGGGCCCGAGAGAGGTGGCACTGTGGAGAAGTAACATCCAAGGGCCGGAGTTAGCTCAGACACCTGGGAAGCCAGGAGCTTCCAGGCAGATGGACCAGGTATGCAAAAGGGATCATGACGGGTGAAGGTTCTGCTTGGAGGGTGGTCTGCTGAGGCAAGGAGTGGCGAGGAGGTGGAGAGTGCTGGTCAGCAGCCCACCACAGTGTTGTCCTAAGAGGTGTGGGATGCAGCCCACTGGAGGATTTTGAGTAGGGCTGACCTGCTGTGGCTGGTGCTTGGGGAGATCACTGCTGTTGTAAGGAGAAGGGGTTGGGGGCCGGAAGGGCTGCAGGAAGGCTCCTGAGCAGCCCTGCAGGGTCTAGGCAGGGGCTGCAATAGGAGTGGCTGTGGCAGGCTTTGTGCCAAGAGTCTGCAACCTCCCTCTGTTTCTGTGCAGGGGACTTTGTGCAGCTGCCCGTGCCCATCATCCAGCAGCTGTACCACTGGGACTGCGGCCTGGCCTGCTCCAAGATGGTGCTGCGGTGAGTGGGTGGCCCCGGGCTGGGGGCTCAGGCCCTCCCCGTCCACACCACCTGCTCCAGCTCCGGGGAAATATAGGGAGAGACCTGGTGGGATTCATTGTGCATATGGCTGGCCTTGGTGGGGCTTGAAGGAAGCCCAGCTTCCACCTGGGCCCGGTCCCATCTGCAAAAGTGAGGTATAGTGGGCTTTCTAGTTCTCCACTCTGGTAATACCTGGGAACTCTGGGGATGGCCAGGAAGTCCCAGGTGCCCAGGCCTGGACCACAGAGCAGCCCCATGACTAGGACAGGGGACCCTCCACCCTCTTGACCTCAGTCTCCCGGGAGACTGGGGTGGTCACCATTGAGCTGAGGCCACATGAATATCGCAGGGACCTTGAGAGTCAGAGCCAGGAGGGACCATAGCCATCACCTGAGTTTTGAGTTGGCTGCCCGGATCCCCAGATCAGCTGCTCCCTCATCTGTTTTACATCTTGGAATTCCCAGCAAAATGGAGTTCAGCCAAAGAGTTCTGTGCCGAAAACTTTGAAAACCACTGATGTGATCCAAGGGCCTCATCTTGGAGACAAAGCTAATGAGGCCAGAGAGGATGGTGATTTGCCCAAGGTCACACAGCCCACAAGAGATGAGCGATATGAGAAGCAGGATCCAGGCCCTTGACTCCGGGGCCAGGACAGTGCCCCAGGCAGCCCAGGCCCTGACAGTCTCAGGTTGTACCTGGGCAGATTGTGGGCAGGCCACAGGGCTTCACAATGAAGGAGGGAACTTTCTGGGTAACGGGAGTTCTGACAGTGGCTCTTGGGCCCGCAGGTGGAGGGCAGTCGGGCCAGCTTCCTCTTGAGAGCGAGCCCACCTCTGTGTCTGCCCACAGGTACCTGGGCCAGTTGGACGACAGTGAGTTCGACAGTGCCCTGCAGGAGCTGCAGCTGACCAGGAGCATCTGGACCATCGACCTGGCCTACCTGATGCGCCACTTTGGTGTGAGGCACCGCTTCTGTACCCAGACCCTGGGTGTTGACAAGGGCTACAAGAACCAGGTGTGCAGCCGGCCTCCGGGCCTTCCTACATGGGGCCACACAGAGGCATAGGCCACCCGGAGCAGCAGCTGATGGGCAATAGCTGATTTTCAAGCTAGTTAGAGCAGGTGACCTTGATGTCCCGCCTGCCCAGAGGATCTGAGCATCGAGTCCTGGCTCCTGCCTGCCCACCTTCTGCCTTCCTCAGCCCTCAGAGGATGTACAGAGGTCACCTTCCTGCGTCTTTCCCACCATCCTCAACATAGGGTAGGCCCAAGATCTCAGAGTATGTCACTCTGACCTCATTTGGCCGTCATTTGCCCATTTTCATCCTGCTCACCAGGACATATGGCTCTAAGCTGGGTAATTGGTATTCTGGAAGAAAACCCAAATATTGTTTTTTCTTTCTTTTTTTCATTTCTTTTGAAAAATAATGTCAACATAGTCAGCCATGTCAACAAAGTGTGTTGCATGGACCACGCCTGGCTAAGCTGAGCTGTGCCTCACGCCTGAGCCATCCCAGGTGGGCTCAGCCTCACCTCACTGCACTTTCTCATTCGCTACGGGCTTCTGTTCATACCCACCGGAGCATACTAGCCCAAGGGTGGCTAACCTTCCCCAGGGAGATGACCTTTGCCCAGCTGCCTACCCATCTCTTGAGCACTCCTCATGCCTCTGTGTGGTCCTGCATACCCCCGGATCGGGACAGACACAGCTCTCTGACCAGGCGTGCTGATGTGCTATCTCCTGCCACCTCCACCTCTGTAGCATGCTCTTTGCTTCATCCAAAGAGGGTGAGGGCAACCAGGGCGGCAGCTGCTCCAGCCTACCCTTCTCTCTTCAGTCCTTCTATAGGAAGCACTTTGACACAGAGGAGACCCGGGTGAACCAGCTGTTTGCACAAGCCAAGGCATGTAAGGTGCTGGTGGAGAAATGGTGAGCTCCATCCCCCTCCCTACCTGCCCTTCCTCGCCTGCCTGCTCACCTGCAGACTTTCAGTGGCGGAGGCCATGGGATGGTATCTGGGAAAGGCTAGGACTCTGAGGTCAGGCAGAACTGGGGCTTCCCACCCACGTGGCTGTAGGCACTGACTTGCCCCCCTGAGTCTTGGTTTCCCCATCCATAACATGGAGATCAGTGGGGCCACATGACCCAGGCTCCCGCCTAGGGTGGATCCTAAGCAGGTGCTGGAAGATAGGTGAGAAAGACAGACTGCGGCCAGCCTTCAGGCTGCTCACAGAAAGGTACCATGGGACAGAACGCAGGAGCCCTAATGAGGGGGTGATGGCCTGAGGAATGTGCTAGTATAGTGATTGACAGGACAGGAGCAGGAAGAGCCAGCCCGTAGGCTGCCTAGAGAAGCCTGGCTCCCAGATCTGCCCATGAGCTACTGTGACCTCACCAGGGCCTTCCCCTTCTTGTCACATGCTGGGGCTGGAATCAGGCAGACCCTGGGAACGGCTCTCCCAGGTGTGGGTGGCATTCTCCTCCAGGCTTGAGTGGAGGCCACGTTCAAGCCTGCCGCCTCTAGTCCCTGGTCAGTCTCCCCTGGACCAGTCTTAGATTTCTCCTTTCTTTACAGATTTACATTTTCATTGTTAACATAATGTAACCACACGATACGTAATTTGGAAAAATGGGGGGAAAATCTCCACTCATCCTTTGGCTGCATGAGCACATATTGGAAGGAAAGGCAGCAAATGTTTATTTAGTGACCCATGACAGGCGCCATCTCCTTGAGTGGGGAAGTGGTCGCTGTCCCCATTTCTGAGAGAAGGAAACTGAGGATGGGAGACACCCACCCACAGTCACCCCAGCATCTTGGCTGTGCCGTGATCTGAACCTAGCATTTCCACACTTACTATTCCATGAAGCCTGCAGCTTTTCCTGCCAACCCAGCCCCTTCTCTTTCCCTATAACTTGGGAGCTCAGCCAGCTATTTTGTTTCAAAGACCAAATAGAAAAATGGCATGTTTCCTTGGCCAAGGCAGCAAACCAAACTGCCACGTGACTCAGCTGTGGCCAGAGCTGGGCCAGGCCACGTGGTGCTGACGCTGCCACTCCTGGGGAGGGCCTGAATGGGTAAGCAGCCTCACCAGCAAAGATGGGGGAGCCCGTGGCTTAGGGTCCCCCTAGCCCCTTCTGCTTCTTCCGGGTTTTATTTGGATCTGCCACCTATTGGAGGGCACAGAATGAGGCAGCACCTATGAGTCTGCCTCGGAGTGGGGGTGGTGGCTCCAGGCAGCTGTTACTGCTGACCTGGGGCTTCCTCTGGAAGCACTGCTGACCAGCCCTTCCTGGGTAGCCCCTTCTGCCACAAGGAGCCTTGGAAAAAAATTAAAATAGCCCTTTCAGAGAAGCGTTTGGTTTTGAGACTGGCTAAGCCGTGCTTGGCTCAGATTTTGGGGATGAGATTGGGCCAACAGTTTTCAATGTAAACTACACATGATTTAGGGTAGAGAAGAGACAGGGCTTGGCAAAAAGAATTCACTAACCAAGCTGGGGATGGGGTTCTGTGTGCTGCTCTAGTGGCTCTCTACCGGGCCCACCTGGAGCTGACCTCCAGCTGTCCCCATAAAGGGCCTGACATGGCCAGCTTGTCCTCATGCACACACCCTCAGACACACCCCAGCAGGTCCCATGTTTGGCCCTGAGCTGAGCCTGGGCCACCGTGACAAAGCAGGGATGTTCCCACCTGCACGGAGCTCAGGTGAAGGGAAGAGGAGCTGGGTCCCTGAGCTTTGTAACACAGGGGACCAGGTGCAAGCAGGCATCCACTGACCCCCTCCTGCCCACAGCACGGTGAGCGTGCAGGACATCCAGGCGCATCTGGCACAGGGCCATGTGGCCATCGTGCTGGTGAACTCAGGGGTGCTGCACTGCGACCTGTGCTCCAGCCCTGTCAAGTACTGCTGCTTCACCCCCAGCAGCCACCGCTGCTTCTGCCGTACACCCGACTACCAGGGCCACTTCATCGTGCTGCGTGGCTACAACCGGGCCACTGGCTGCATCTTCTACAACAACCCGGCCTACGCAGACCGTGAGTGCTGGGTGGGCAGGGCAGAGTGAGGCCATCTATGTTCACTGTCCCAGATGCCTGGCCCCCATGACTCCCTCCTGTTCAACCTGGTGTGGCCAAGACCTCCCTCCCTACCTTTTCCCCAAAGCCCCTTCTCCTGGGCTCACCCCTCTGGCCATGCAGGCAAACCAGCCACAACCCTGGCCAGCCCCACCCAACTGCTCAGGTCCCCACCTCACCATCTCACACTGTACAGGCTGTAGCCCCCCTCTTCCCTGCCCCCGGTCCTCCCAAGACAGCCAGCACAGTCCTCAGAAATGAAAGTGACCAGACCCAGCCAGGCCTGCCCACCACCCTGAGGGCACGGGAAGGGCAGCCCTGACTCATACAGACTTATCTTGTCAGTGTGTGTGGCCTGGAGCATGTTTCTTCCTCTCTCTGGGCCTCACTCTCCAGCTGCTGAACTGGGGAGGGGTCAGAGAAAGCTCATGAAGGCCAGAATAGGCAAGGAGGGCTTCTGGGGTGTAGAGGACTTGAGCCAAGAGGGTGGCCGCGCAGGGGGACATAGACCTCACCCAGCTTCCCTGGGTACCAGGGGGGTGGGTGCTCGCCCCAACCCACTGACCCAGCTCTGCCCTCCCTGCGCCCAGCAGGAATGTGCAGCACCAGCATCAGTAACTTTGAGGAGGCCAGAACCAGCTATGGCACAGATGAGGACATCCTCTTTGTCTACTTGGACAGCTGACAGCTGGAGCCTGGTGTGCCCAGGCCCTCGGACCCCACCCCCACCGCATCCAGGCCGCTCAGGATGCCCTGTCCCAGACCGGGGGCTGCTAGAGCTGGGATGCGGAGCTGTAGCCTGAGCCTGTCTGGCAAAGCCCTGAGGAACTCTAGGAGATTGTAGCAAGGCTGCTCTGTCTGCCAGTGCTGTGTTTTGTCATACTCCTTACCCTGAGCGCCTGCTGGTTGCCAGAAGCATCCCCAGAGCATCAGAGAGGAGCCTTCCCCCAGGACCCCAGGCCCAACTCCAGCCGTACCCGGAGAAGTCCAGCCCCAAGGGTGCCCTTCTTGCCTTCAAACGGGACCCGAGACCAGGGAGAGGACTAAGCTGGTCTCCCCACAGACGTTAGGACCGAGCCTGGAGAGAGTAGTCACTTGATGGATACCACTTGTCAAGACAGCATCTGGGTGTTTGGAGACAGCGTAGCTGACCCCAAACCCCAGGGGTGAGGACTGTTCCAGGCCGCTCTCTCCTGGAAGTGCTGCAGACCCCCCTGTGCCCCGTGGTGGATGCCACCGCCTCCCAGTGGGCCCAAGTTTCTGTGGCTGGTTATGGGGCCTCTGGCATAGACACACCTCACAGCCATTCTGCCCTGCAGAACTCCAGCCCCTGGGGACTCTGAGGCCCCCCACAGCCCTCCATGTCCTCCAGCTCTGTAGGGTGGACGGCCCTCAGGGGTGTGGTCTGGGCCTGGGCTCTGCTGGTGGGTCTAATGGCCGGCAGCACAGAGTATGCTGTGGGAATAAACAGCTGCCTGGGCCCCAGAAAGTCCCCCGCACCCAGACAGCCTCCTGACACCAGCCTAAGTCCTGACAGCAGGGTGTGTTTTCTTAGCTGGCAGGGGTGGGGGGAGTGCAGGGAGCCCCAGGTCCCTCAGGGCTGGGTGCTAGGGCTTACCTTCCTTAAGCTACAGGCAGGGGCAGCCTGCAGCTGCGCACCCGACCTGGCCTTCACGCCAGGACCTTTGCACAGAACACTGGCTCTCCCCTGTCTTGACAGAGAAGGGGGTGCCTGCCCGGGATCACACAGCACAGCGAGTAGCATAGACGAGCTGTTTCCTTCCTCTTTTTCTTTTTTCTTTTTTTTTGGCTGGGGGGGGGTTTGTTTTTTTGAGATTTGAGTTTTCATTTTTGAGGGGTGAGGAGCACCTTCAAGTAGAACAATGATAGCAAGAGCGAAGGTGCTTTGGAGCCACGCACACTTCCTTTCGCAGGGCAGGTGAGCCAGGCCAAGTTCTTTTTCAAAGAGAAGGGGGCTCGGCTGGTGGTCTGAGTAGCAGGCCCTTCACCTCACAGATGGAGAAGGGGCCCAGTCTGGGGAGAGTCTGCCTAGCACAGCAGTGGAGCTGGGTCTTGAACCCAGGTCTGCGTCTAAAATAATAAGGGAAAGGGATCATTCCCAAAGGGGCTGGGGAAACACACCCCTTATGGCCTGCCTCTGGCAAAGGAGTGACACCGACACCATCCCTGCACTCCTGGGTCTTAGTTTTCCAGTGCCCAAGGTGTGGCTCGGTGGCTGTCCTACCACGGTGGTTCTGAGGGGCAGAGGTGGGCTCTGCTAATGAGGGCTGTCAGACCACCCACCATATTGCTTCTCAACACCAGACGCAGTCTTTGGCCAAGAGGGAGATGCTGCTGGCTGAGCAGCCATCCCGGGTTTCAGAGGCTGGTGTTGGCTTCAAACAGGTCTCGTCTCCATTGCCTTAATGCTGGGTGGCCCAGCATGCAGGGAGCTCTGGCTCCAAGCCCAGGAGTACTGCACAGAGCAGCCATGGGGCGTGGGTGTCCTCAGGACACATTTGGGTAAAATTGTGGTGAGAATAGCTGTATGAAGGGAACCAGTGGGAGGAAGTGAAGCTTTCAGGATGGCTGGATGTGAATGAGGCAGAGTGCACATGTTGGTGGGGCTGTTGTGGGGAGTGGCCTTCACGGAGAGTGGTCGTAGCACCTCAGTCCATCCAGGATGTTTAGAAACGCTCAGTCCCTGAGCCTGGAGGATGGCTTTTCAGGGCAAGACACAAGTTAGAGGTCACCTGTCTGTAAGATTAGTGAAAAGCTGCCTGTTCCCAAGACCTTTCTGCCTGGGGAGGGGCACAGAGGTAGGATGTAAGCCACGCTGTTGTGTTCTTGCACAAGTCGTGAAAATGAGACCGGCGAGAGAGATTGGACATCAGGGACCTTTGCCTACAGCACATGGCACCCACAGCTGCCCAGCCTGCCCATGCTCTGGGGTCCAGCACAGCCTCAGAAGCCATGAGGGACAGTGGGCTTTGTTCACTCTAGCCACAGGGAGACAAAATGGATCTTTTACATTGCAGAGATTTTATACATAAATATATTTTTTGTGCAATGAGCCATTCTCAATAAACATTATTCTCACTGCAAAAATGGTGGCAGCCACAGGCTGGCCTTCCCAAAGCTGCGTTAATCTGCAGAATTCCTGTTCCCTTCCTGAGTTCTCAGCACGAACACGTGGGAACCGGGTCCTTGACTTGCCATACCCAGGTTTAGCTGGGACTGGGACCCAGGTTCTGCTTTCCGGGCTCACATTCCTCCCGCTCAGGCCTCGGTGTTTGTGCAAGGCCTGGACAAGCAGTGCCGAAGGTAGAAGGACCTCAGGGCTCAGCTCCGCCAAATTGTACCAAATGCAACTATGGAAGATGGGGGGGTGCTGAAGCAGAAGGGATGAAAGAGCGTGGGGCATGGTAAGTCTGGTGGAGTTGGCTGCCCAGAGCAGGCAGGGGCAGGACGGTGGGGGACAGACCAAGGACTCCTGGTGGGGGAGCCCCCAGGAGCCAAGGGGCCGGGCCAGAGCAGAGATCTGAGTCCAGATGCTACACCAGGGCCAACTACCCAGGGGTGAGAGGGCACAAGTGCCACCCCAGCCTGCTAATCGTCCAGACTGCTTTGGGGTAGGGTGTGGCACCCCCGTGCCCAGCTGCCTTGCGAGCCCACCTGTCCACATGCCAGCTCATGAGGCCAACTCCCTCTTGAACCCCAGGACCCCAGGGGCCACCAGAGAACACTGGACACCCAGTGCCAGGCAGAGACACTGTGGCATGCCACAATTACACATATAATCAACAGCTTTACAAATAGAATCAGACATATTGGCTGTAGAAGGCATTGTGCAATTTTATGAGTTTTCTATTGTTGTATGAGAAATTACCCCAAAACTTAGAAGTTTAAAACAACAAACATTTATTATCTCACAGTGTCTGTGGGGCAGGAATCTGGGTGCAGCTGAGCTGGTGCCTCTGGCTCAGGGTTTCTCATGAGGTTTCAGTCACCTCAAGGCTAGACTGGGGCTGGAGCATCTGCCTCCAGGGCTGTTGGCCACAGGCTGCCTGAGTGTCCTCATGATATGGCAGCTGGTGACCCTAGAGAGAGCAAGAGAGCAAACACCAGAGAGTGCCCAGGATGGAAGCCACAGTCTTTCCATAACCTAATTGGAAGCGACATCCTATCACGTCTGCAGTATTCTATTTGTTAGAAGCAAGTCAGAAAGTCCACACACGCTGGGGATTTTGCAGGGCATGAACACCAGGAGGCAAACTCCCTGGAGGTCCTCCCATTGGCCGCCTACCATGGTGGCCAATGGGTGGTGGTTCCATTTATTAAATCTCAGAACAGAACTAGGAACATCCCTGCAGACCATCCTGTGTAGCACATCCTGAGGCATGCCCCTTACAGCACCAACGGCGAGAAGTTCTGTACAATGGAATGCTCTGCTCAGGCCAGCTCGGCACACCCTGCATGCTACAGTCCCCTCTAGGAGATTTAGGATGTGCAGAAAAGGCTCCGTATAATCCTGCGGCCCATCGTTACTTGGCCACAGAGTTTGCTTTTATGTAATACTGGTATTGTGTAAAATATGTTGACACTTGGTAACCACTGGTCTTGTCAAAAAGGGAGACTGGAGCCCAGAAAGGGCCAACAACTGCCCGAGGTCATCCCTCAATGCACTAAAGACAGAGTGAGACCCAAACCCATCACTGCTGTTTTCCCAACCCATGGCCCAGGCCATGGTCAGAAGCAATGCCAGTGACCCCGCAGAGGTGAGCCAATGCCAGAAGAGCCAGGAAGCAAACTCTTGAGTTCTAGAGCCAGAGACTGGGCTGCCACTGGCCTCAGGGCCTGCCTCAGGTAGAAAGGCTGGCGTGTGGCCTGGATAGCTGGGAGAGGGCAGATCCTTCTGCTTTCCTGCTGGCTGGTGCCTGTGCAGCCTGCCCCAGCCACAGCATCCAGGGACACACATCGTGGACTTGCTCCCACCCTCCAGCTTCAGAACAGAATTGAGGAAATCAGGAAAATACTGAGACATTATCCTGCTGAGTTGCTGGTCCCTAGGGGCCAAGTTATGGGATCAGCATGGACTTGAGTGTTTGGGAAAAACCTCAATGCCAGGAAACGGAGGATGAGACTCCACAGGCCCAGATTAGTGGCCCCTCCCATAGATTCTCCTCTGTCTTAGTCTGTTTTGTGTTGCTATAAAGGAATACCTGAGGCTGGGTAACTTATAAAGAAAAAAAGTTTACTTGGCTCATGATTCTGATGGCTAGAAAGTTCAAGATTGGGTAACTGCATCTGGTGAGGGCCTCACGCTGTTTCCACTCATGGCGGAAGGGGAAGGGGAGGCCATGTTTACAGAGATCACATGGTGAGAGAGGAAGCAAGGTGGGGGAAGTGCTAGGCTCTTTTTAAAGATTTTTATTTATTTACCTTTTAGAGACAGGGTCTTGCTCTGTCACCCAGGCTGGGGTGCAGTGGCATGATCATAGCTCACTGCAGCCTTGAACTCCTGGGCTCAAGTTATTCTCCCACCTCAGCTCCTGAGTAGCTGGGACTACAGGCACATGCCACCACGCCTGGCTAATTTTTCTATCTTTTATGGAGTCAGGGTCTCACTATGTTGCCCAGGCTGGTCTTGAACTCCTATCTTCAAGTGATCCTCCTACCTCCAGCTCCCAAAGCGCTGGGATTACAGGCACGAGCCACACCAGAGGTACTGACTATCTTTGTTCTGAACTATCTTTTCTAGGATGTTTGTATAGCAAATAGCCTTGGAAGACAGTGATATAGTGTCTCCCTTTGGAGCAAAAGACAGGCAGATGTACTGCCCCTTGGAAAAAGTTCAGGTTTTTTTTTTTTGGAGACAGGGTCTCACTCTGTTGCCCAGGCTAGGGAGCAATGGTGCAATCTTAGCTCACTGCAGCCTCAAACTCCTGAGCTCAAGGGATCCTCCTGCCTCAGCCTCTTGAGTAGCTGGGACTACAGATACACAGCTGTGCCCAGATAATTTTTCTATTTTTAGTAGAGACAGGGCCTCACTCTTGCTCAAGCTGGTCTCGAACCCCTGAGCTCAAGCAATCCTCCCGCCACGGCCTCCCAGAGTGCTGGGATTATAGGTGTGAGCGCCGCACCTGACCGGTAACAGCCTTTTGCAAGTACAGGTGTCCCCTGACCTCCTTTGAAATTGAGGCTTGGAGAATCAATGAAAGAAAATGCTGGTACTCTGGCTGCTGCTATTGCTGTAATAAACTGTCCTTTGTCTCTGACCTAGGAGTGTTGTGTCTTCTGTCAGCATCCATGAAACTGTGGCAGGCTAACTTGTAAGTAAGACCCTTCATCGTTCTGGATAGTTTTGGTGACAAACATGGGATGCTGACTGAGACATGGCTGTCTGGAAAAAGAACAAGAGCCTCATATGCCAATGAATAGGAAGTCCATGGAAATTGGTAACAAACTTGTTGACTGTTTGTGTGGTAATGGGGCAACGTACGGTCCTTCACCTTATTGCCTGTTAATGAAGAATTCGGGAGGAGGTTGCAGGCCAAGTCCTAGGACATAGGTTCAGAGGCAGCTGCCTGGATGGTGCCCTGGTTGTTGCTAACCCTCCTCAGGCAGGGGTGTCCTGCACTAATCTGGCGGCCAGCTTCATGTCTTCCCATTGTAACTAATAGTACTGAAATTCACCTTGGGTGGGCAGTTCTAACCCCTTTCAGACAACAGTTACTGAGATATACACCTACACTGAATGGGAAAGGTGGGAAATTCATGACCACTGTGGAAAGAAAGCAGGTGACTCGTCAGAACCTAGAGCAGGTAATGCTTGCGAAACAGCAGTAGCACAGCTGGGCGTCCTTTGGCTCAGCCTGTCCTGCAATTTCTCATGCCAGCCTTAAATCCATTAGGAGATGACTGTAAAAGTTCCCAGAGTTTTGTTTTGTTTTTCAGTGAGTCCTCCCTGCTAAAAAAGAGCTTTATTCCTCTCAGGGAGATTCCCCTGAGATAAACTCTTACAGAAGGCCATAGGTGAAGCAGTGACTAGTATATGGGCTCTCACTGCCTCAGATGGAGTTTGCAATGCTCATAAATGTGGCCCACTGGAGAACGAGAAATTGACCCAAAGAATTCTAGATAAATTCTTGCAGTCAGCTCCACCACCCAGGAAAGTTTCCTAGTCCTTATGTTTCAAATGGGCAAAAACAAGCATTATTATGACAATGGGGCAGCAAATGTCTTGGATTAAGTTGGACTCTTCAAAAAGTTACCACAGCTCACGTCCAGTCCAAGTTAGCCAAAGAACAAAATCCCCGTGGCCCCAGCCAGAAAGCAATCTGTGGAGTCAAAGGATCCTCAAAGCTAAATGGTATGGGTCTTGATGGCTGATATGGTTTGGATGTTTATCCCCTCCAAAGCTCATGTTGAAATTTGATCCCTAGTGTTGGAGGTGGGCCCTGGTGGGAGGTGTTCGGGTCATGGGGGCGGATCCCTCTTGAAGGGCTTGGTGTCCTCGCCGGGATAATGAGACAATGAGTGAGTTCTCACTTTATTAGTTCACACCAGAGCTGGTTGTTTAAAGGAGCCTGGCACCACCTCCTCCCTGTCTTGCTCCCGCTCTCGCCATGTGACACGTCTACTCCCCCTTCATCTTCCTCCTTGATTGGAGGCTCCCTGGGGCCCTCACCAGAAGCAGATGCTGGTGTGATGTTTCCTGTACAGCTTGTAAAACTGTGAGCCAAATAAACCTCTTTTCCATATAAATTATCCAGCCTCAGGTATTCCTTTATAGCAGCACAAAATGAACTAATACAATGGCCTTGCCACCTGATGTAAGGGCTGTGGGTGGGCTGAAAACATTGGATGTTCATTTGTTTCGGCCCCCGGGTCAAATCGCTGCCACACCACTGGAAGCTGGAAGTAAGTATGTCCTCATTTAAGGGCACAGGGCCAGTCTCTTCCTCCACGGTCCGATTCCTCGATTCTGCTCTACCCTGACCTCACCTGCTTTAGGGAGAAATGATTAAGGATGGGCTGAGGTCTCCCCATCTTCAAGGGGGACCAAAAGCCATGTGCACCTGTCCAAGTCATGCTGGGGAACTTTGGGGACAGGAAGGACTCAAATTGTTAAAGCTGTGTTGGATATGGGTGCCTAAGTCATCCTACCTGGTCTCATGGGGGAAGGGGAGTTTCCAAATTCAACTGATGGTTTGGGCAAGTTTCACAGTGGTGGGGCGGGGAGGAAAAACTAAGTACCTGGGGCCATTTGGTCCAATTCAATGCATTGTTTTTGTTGTGTCTATATCTGAATATACACTAGGAATTGCTACCTGTCCTTCCAGCCCTGAAGTGCCAGAGGGGATTCTCCCGGTCAGGAAGGGCTACAGGCAGAGATGTGCTAGTGGGATAAACTCTCCTGCCATCTGCCCCAGTGGGTGGGTCCCTCTACCCTCTGATGTCCAGAACTTTCACCACACATGTGATGCCCTGTGGGATGGCAAGTCAAAAGTCTCTGCCTCAGAGACCCTGACCATAGTGTTACCACACCTCTACCAGCAGGGGTGACTGAGAATCCCTGACAAAATTCAGTTTCTTGGGATTATGTGGGCAGATACACAATTCTTAATCCTTCCAGCAGTCAAGGAAAAGCTGCCCTCTCCTCTTGACCCTTCCAGCCCTCCATTACCACCAAAAGAGAAGGCCCTGAACCTTCTTGGACTCTTTGGGTGTTGGAGACAGCATATGCCTCATGTGGGCATACTACTCGGTCATTTATATTGGCTAACCTGCAAACCAGCACCCTTTGAGTGGGGCCCAGACCAACAGGCTACATTGGAAGCCATCCAGCAAGCTGTGGCCCACTCTCTACCTTTGGGGGCCTGCAACCCTCACGACCCCTTTAAACTATATAAGTCTCTGTGATTAATAATTGTGCTAATTGGAGCCTCTGGCAAAGGGAAGCAGATTGTATCCAAAGGTGGCCCTTGGGGTTTTGGATTTACTGCCTCCCTGGCAGAGGTATGCCCCTTTTGAAAAGCTTACCATCTGGGCTCTTGTTAAAGTGGAACACCTGAGGCCTAGTGCAGTGCCTTATGCCTGTAATCCCAGGACTTTGGCAGGCCAAGGCGGGAGGATCACTTGAGTCCAGGAGTTTGAGACCAGCCTGGGCAATATAGTGAGATCCCATCTCTACAAAAAATTTTAAAAGTTAGTCAGGCATGGTGGTCCCAGCTACTTGGGAGGCTAAGGCAGGAGGATCACTTGAGCCCAGGAGTTCAAGGCTTCAGTGAGCTGTGATCACACCACTGCACACCAGCCTGGGTGACAGAGTGAGACCCTGTCTCTAAAAAATAAAAATAAAACAGAACTTCTGACCCATGAAAGCCTTGCTTGTAAAATGGGAATGTTAAATTCAAGAATGCAGCTAGCCTGGCCCTGGTGACATCTGTTTTACAGATGAAAAAAGTGACAGCTAACCCTTTGGGGGAAACTTATAGTCCTCACTGTACCAGAGCAAAGCCACTGGCTCAATTCTCCTAAATGCCTGGGTGTGGTTCACTGAGGGCTTGGCTAAGCTGACAGCTGATGGTGTCCAGTGGGCTGCTGCAGCTGTTCACCCGCAGAAGCAGCTACACAGAACTGAAGATGGATGTGAGTCACTCTGTTCAGTAGGCCCTGGGCCAGTACTCTACTTGGTAAGCCTTGTTCTGTTTTTACTGACTCTTGGACTGTTGCCAATGGCCTAGTTGTTTGGTCTGCCACTCAGAAAACCTCAACTGGCAGATTAAAGACACTCCTCTTTGGGGCCATGAACTGTGGAAATAAACTATGGCTGTGATTGCCTTGCATGGGTCACACATGTAGATGCCCAATGTAGGAGGCTGTTCTCCGGTGAGACCAACAGGAGCCTACGCTACCCATATTGCTGCTGGAATCCATGGCAACACATCCACCATTGTGGACTGGGCACCAAGGAAAAGACTGTTTCTGATGCAGAGGCTACCACTGCATGCCAGGCCTGTGATTCCCACCAAAGTTTGGCCTGTGTCTCTTGCAGAGAAGGAGGTCACCTTGCACAGAGCATGGCCCCAGCCTGCTCATGGCAGATTGACTTCAGCAGACCTTTGACCTCCTCCTGGGGCTACTGGTGGTGCCTCACCATTGTTGACACTTTTTCAGGTTATTGGATTGTTCCAGTCCAATCACCCAACTCTGGGCATACCACTGTGACCCTTGAAACTAATCTGTATCATATTTTTGGCTTCCTGGATCATTTGTAGTCTGACAATGATGTGCCTTTTATCACAAAAGCCACTCGACAAGAATCAAGGTATTCAAGGCCCTGCTTGGCACACATTCTAGATGGCAGTCCCGCCTGCTATAAGGGTTCAAACCCGATTCTTGTTCAGTCACCTGGATTGTCTTGTTGGATTGACATGGTCTTAGATCATAAGAATAATGACCACTTTGGTGAGCACACTGTTCACTGAGATCCCTACAGTGGCCCACGCAGGACAAAGTGGGGAACATAATGGGTCTCTGTGCATTTTATAAAAATGCCCTTTTTCCTCTTGGACCTGACCCTTCCAAACAAAAGGTCTGGGTGCAAAAAAGGGATAATTGGAAAAAGAGGTGACATTATAGGTACTGTAATGCCACATACTGATTTTGGAGGGAAGGCAACAACTCTGGCATCTAGTAGGAAATACCTTGAATCTTAGGAGATAAGGAAGGAAGGATGTTAATGATCTTTTTCTTTCATAATTGTCCCTGAAGACTTCCTTATGAACAAGTACACCCTTGGGGCAGCTCTCTCAAACTTTTTTTTTCCCTTAGAGACAGGGGGTCTTGCTCTGTCACCCGGGCTGGAGTAAGTGGTGTGATCATAGCTCACGTAGCCACAGGCTCCTGGGCTCAAGCGATCCTCCTGCCTCAGCCTCCCGAGTAGCTGGGACTACAGGCATGTGCCACCACACCCAGCTAATTTTTCTGTTTTTTTGTAGAGACAGGGTCTCACGCTATGTTGTCCAGGCTGGTATCAAACTCCTGGCCTCAAGTGATCCTTCCTGCCTCAGCCTCCCAAAGTGTTGGGATTTCAGGTGTGAGGCACCATGCCCGGCCTCTTCCATACTTTTGCAACCACCTTAAATTTGACTGACTGCAGGTTCTGCCTTCACCCATCAGATGGCTTTGAGCATCATTCCCATTAACCGCACCAGAAGTCTACTGGGAACAGCTGGGGATATCACTGGCTCTTGTACCTCCCACGAAAAACACCTGTAATACCACCCGGTATCTTTCCTATCGCTGTTCCCATGGACTTCACTCAGCCATTCTACGGGGAAGACAAATGCCACTAGCGGTGGCATGGATGAACAGGTAGATTGGAATGACTGCCCTCACTTAGGCAGTCTTTCCAAATACAAGGATTAGACTCATTTGTTTGAAGTAAACTAGGAACCCAAAGGCCTACCAGCTGGCCAGGACCTGTGCCCCAACTGATGTAGGTCCCACTTGGGGGATCCCAACAATTGTAAGCAACACTTTTATTTTATTATTTTATTTTATTTTATTTATTATTTTTACCAGTTTCCCTAAGAGCTGAAACAATACTCCCTTTCTAGGGACACTGTGTGCGCCCACATGACTATACTTCTTTTTTTTTGTATATACCCAAAAGGAAATGAAATGACTATATTACCTGTGTGGAAGTTAGACATGAGCTTGCCAACCCCCCCAAAACAGTATTTTGTGTCTTCAGGGTGGTCATAAGAGACCTTCAAGTGTTTAAGCAAATGCCACCAGTAGATCATGCAGCCCACAGACAACTGTGGAGATCTCTCCAAAATGAGGCTGCCCTGGGCTACCCAGAGGAGCTTCCAGGACTGATAACGGACTTGTTACTTATGTGCACTATAGGGACAGTCATTCCTATGATGGAGTCATCTGATTAGAAAAGGTGATGTAACATTTGTCCCTGACTTTAGCTGAAGTGATCAATGGTTCCACCTTGGCCCTGGAAGGCACTCAGGTCAGTGTCAACTCACTGGCTAGGGTTGGTATAGATGACAAATTTGCCCTAGACTTCCTCCTTGTGGGCCACCAGTGGAGATTGTGTAATATCTATATATCCTATGTACCTGGATTAGTAACTTGAGCCAAGTGGAAAGATCAATATTTGAGGAAGCCACCTGGCTTTTTAAGGTAAACTTTGATGGTTTATGGGATTTGTTCAGCTTGTTGGGTTGAGGACTCTGGGGTCAGGACTGAGGTTAATATCCCAGGATGGGCTCATTCTACTGCTTGAAGCCCTGTTGATTAAATTAATTAAATGCTGTGAGACAAACTGAACTTACTTGATCTAGCCTCTGTTGGTCAGATTAATTGGAGTGACTGATAAAATGGTATACTCTCAGGACTTTAGTATTGACAGCCCCTCATCCTGGAAAATGGGGTGTGGCCAGAAAGGTGGCCACCTCCTTAAAAATTTTTTTTTTAAATAAAATAAAATGGCACACTCATGGGAAAATTGCCAGAAGCCAAGACTGTGTAGAAATGAGGGGTGGATATTGTTGGAAGATAATTCTCCATGGGCATCTCACATTTCTGTGTGTGTGTCTTGTGAGCTAAAACTACAAACACCTTTGGGACTATCTTTTCAAGGAAGTTGGTATAGCAAATGGCCTTGGAAAATAGAGACAGGTGCAAAGCAAAGGACAGGTGTTCTTGTGACCTTGGTAGATAAAAATAATGCCTCCCTTTAGTGCAAAGGGAAGGCTTAACCCTCCAGTATAAAAGATGTGAATTCTCTAAGCTCTCTTCCCTCTTCCTTTCCTCAGTGCAAACCACTGCAGGTTCAGGATTCACTTGGTCCTCTTTGTGTTGCCCTGTGGGAATTGGAGCTGTGAGGAAATGCTGGTGCTCTGGCTACTGCTATGGCTGTAATAAATTGTCCTTTGTCTCTCACCCAAGATTGTCATGTCTTCTGTGACTATTCATGCAACTGTAGTAGGTTAACTTGTCAGTTTGCAAATAGGACAAAATCTCCAACTCTTCCTAGTTTTAGACACAATGTTCATGCTTTTTAGTATTTCTTTATGAATTAGGCCAGGCATGGTGGCTTACACCTATAATCCCAACACTTTGGGAGGCCGAGGTGGGAGGATTTCTTGAGTCCAGGAGCTCGAGGTTGCAGTGAGGTATGATCATGCCACTGCACTCCAGTCTGGGTGACAGAGCAAGACCCTGTCTCTAAAAAAAAAAAAAAAATTCTTTATGATTCAATCTTGGTAGGTTTTGTTTCTAGGAATTTGCCCATTTCTGTCCATAGTACCCTTACAACTCTTATAATTCAGTTGTATTGTCCCCACTCTCATTTCTAATTTTAGTAATTTGAGTCTTCTTTTCTTAGTCAGTCTAGCTAAAGTTTGTCAATTTTGTTAAACTTTCTCAAGAACCAACTTTTGGTTTCGTTGATTTCCTTTATTGTTTTTCTGTATTTTATTTATCTCTGCTCTAATCGTTATGACTATTTGCTTCCTTCTGCTAGCTTTGGCCTTTGTTTGCTCTTCTTTTTTTAGTTCCTTAATGTGTAAAGTTTGGTTGTTGGTTTGAGAACTTTCTTCTTTTTTAATGTAAGCATTTACAGCTATAAATTTCTCTCCTAGCGCTGCTTTTGCTGCATCTCGTAAGTTTTGGTATGCTGTGTTATCGTTTTCATGTGTCTCAGATATTTTCTAACTTCCCTTGTGATTTCTTTTTGACCCACTGGTTGTTTAAGAATATCTTCTTTAACTTCCACATATTTTTTAATTTTCCAGTTTTCCTTTTGCTACTGATTTCTAGTTTCATTCTATTGTGATGGGAAAATATACTTTGTATGATTTCAATCTTTTTAAATTGATTGAGACTTGTTTTGTGGTCTAATATATGGTCTATCCTTGAGACTGCCTTAGCCCTTTTTTTCTTTTGGGCACACTGTAGTTTGGCCCCCCTACTCCACCCCAAATGCCAGCAATAAAGCTGTGGCCTGGCAGGAAGGTGGCCTGCTAGAACTGACCAGCCCTTGGCGAGCCTTGAGCCCAGCCACCTATCATCTTACAGGTAAGAAAACTGAGGGGTCAGAGGCTGCATCCAAGACTGCACAGGGGCCTGTGGGCCTGCAGGCCACATACACTGAACCATTGCAAGTTCTCACCTGAGAGGCTGCCCTGTGGCTTCGGCAATGGTCACATGTAAACAAAAACCTCCACCCCAGGTTGATTCAAATGTTTACTGAGGCCAGACATGGTGGCTCACGCCTGCAATTCGAGCACTCTGAGAGGCCGAGGCCAGGAGTTAGAGACAGCCTGAGCAAGAGCGAGGGGTGGGGAACCTACGGCCTCAAGGCCACATGTAGCCCTCCAGATCCCCAAGTGCGACCCCTCAACCGAATCCAAACTTCACAGAACAAATCCCTTAATTAAAAGGATTTGTTCTCTAAATCAAGGATCCAGAAGGCCACATGAGGGCCCAAGGCTGCATGTTCCCCACCCCGGCCGGGCCTGTCTCTAAAAAAATAGGGGTGTAGTGGCGTGCACCTGTAGTCCCAGCCACTCGGGAGGCTGAGGCAGGAGGACGGCTTGAGCCCAGGAGTTTGAAGTTGCAGTGAGCTATGATGACACCACTGCACTCTAGCCTGGGCGACAGAGCGAGACTCTTGTCTCCAAAAAAAAAAAAAAAGAAAGAAAGAAAACAAATGTTTACTGAGCATTTACATGTTCCAGGCATTAATTAAAGCCTGAAATGACCCTGTCTGAGCAGGGCCTGCCTACTCTAAGATTGGCCTGACCATTCTGTTTCCAGGTAATGAGAGGTATGGGTGATGAGATTTTTGGTGATTTGTACCTATTTCGTAAGTGCACCAACTTGTTATCTAAGCTGACCTCTGTATTAGGTTGACTACACCCTCTTTCTAGAAACAACAGGCACTAAAGTTTTAGATGCTGAAGGGCCAGGCAAAAAAGCTCACCATGTCTGCAGGGCTGGATTCTATGGAAAAACAAGGCACAGGAAGGGCCATGAGGTAAAGTGAAAACCTGCAGCACAGAGAGGTTAAGGGGGTTATTGCAGAGTTATGGCTGGGCAGCTGCATCGGGACTTCTCATCCCAGGTGGCTGTCTAGGAGCAGCCCAGCCCTGATATAGGGTTGTTCACGCAATTTAGCTGCTGGGCTAGTGAAGGGATGAGGCTACCTTCTCTGGCTGGTAACAGTGAGGGGGGAAGTATAGGACTTTGACCCTCCACCCCTCCCAACACTCTGGGCCACGGCTGTTTGAGATGTGACAGGTTGGACTCTTGCCATGTGGTGCAAGGGACAGAGCCCACACAGGCACTGCACCTACAACTGCCAAGGGCCTCCCTGGCCCATCTGTATTCTCTCTCACCACTGTCCTGACATAAAGCAGGACAGCAAACATGGTCCCATTTTACAGATGTAGAAACAAAGCTGCAGAGAGGCGAGTAACCTGATGTGTAAGTCAGGACTCAACTACAGAAGCAGAACCAGTTGGGGACAGATGGAGACATAGATATAAAGATATAGAGAGGTTTAGTGCAAGGATTTGCCTGATGATGCGGGCCAGTCAGGCCAGTCTGAAACCCACAGGGCAGGCATCAGGAGGCACAGGCTGATAGCCTGCCCTGAGTATAAATTCCTACTGCCACATCATGCCATGGGCCACCTCGCCCTGTCCTCTTTACCCTGACAGAGGCTGAAAATCAAGTCATTAGTGCTTTTAAGCTCAAAGTAGAGAAGACTAAAAACTCATCCTTAAGATTCTACTCCTCTAGAACCACTTCCAGCACCAAAATCTGCATCAGTCTGATCCAACCAGAGAAGCAGAACCAGTTGGGTATATATATTCAGAGATTTATTGCAAAGAGTTGACGTCAGTGATAGTGGGGGCTGGCTAGTCACATCTAAAATCTGTAGGGCAGGCTGTCAGGCTGAGCTGCTGTCCACAGGCAGAATTTCTACTTGCTCAGGGAAGCCTTCACTCTGCTTTTTAGGCCTTCTGACTGATCGGGTCAGGTCCGCCCAGATTATCTGGGATAATCTCACTTATTTAGTCAACTGGGTATGGGCTTTAGTCGTATCTACAAAATGCCTCTCCCCAACATCTAGATTAGCGTCTGACTGAATACCTGGGGACCATAGTCTATCCAGGTCGACACGTCCTAAGACTGCCCCACCTGCCACAGCCATGCCGCAGGCTCAGGGACTCGGGATCAGCCCTCACCCTCTTTCCACTGGCGCACAGACCCCATGCTCAGGACTGGGGTGTCCCCTATGTCTAACTTCAAATCCATCTACACAGGCAGTGCCTGGGCATTTTGAAAAAATTGAGGTAAAATTCACATAAAATGAAACGTTTTAAATTACACAAATCAGTGGCATTTAGTACATTCACAATGTTTATTATCATCTTTATCTAGTCCCCAAACATTTCCAACACCCTTGAAGGACACCTTGTACCCATTAAGCAGTCGCTCCCCACTCCACCCTCCCTACGACTGGGGCATTTTAAAACCAATCTGGACAACAACGTTATCAGGTACAATTTGGACATGTTAAACCTGCCGTGCTTGCTAATCTGCTGGGGGCAGAGGTGTCTGCCCACCCCAAGGCAGGCAGGGGCTGAAGCCAGCTACTCTTTCACGATGGCCGGGCTGTAGTTGGGTTTGACAACCTCAGCGAGCTCTCGTGCGTACATCTCATACCTGCCCGTCATCTGAAAGCGAAACACAGGCATACTTTAGAGGATCTCGTTTTATAAAACGTTCCGCACTTACTTGTCACCATAGCTTGCCACTGGAGGGCAGCCACGGGACAGGAATGTGTCAGGAAGGCTGGTCGACAGAATGATTTCAGACTGTAACAGAGGAACAACTCGTGTGACCTCTTAGCACTGATTCTGGTGCCGTAGCGAAGTTCACAGATGCCACGATGACTCTCACAGCCCAGCCTTGCCTGCTGTGACCTCTGTGACCCGTCTACCCAGAAGGTATGGTCTTTCCTGAGGCAGGAAGGAGGAGGAGTGTTCCTGTGGTCCTGCAGATCCCCAGAAGAGCAGCCTGGGGCCCAGAGAGGGGAGTGACCTGCTCCAGGTCACCAGCCAAGAGAGAAGGCTGAGATTTGAACCAGGGTCTCCTGACTGGGTCTGGAGATCCACTCCATGTGGCATCTCATCCTGGACACAGATGGAGGCTGGTGTGTGTGTGTGGGCCCACCCTCCTTCCTTCCAAAATCCTTGACACGAGCTCATGCCCATCACCACAGTTGCGAAGGCTATTGCTTCTAAAAAGTGTCTAATGAGAAAACTCTGTTCATTGCCCCCGGGGATACTTGTTAAAAGAGTTGGCTGGCACTTTTGGCTCTGACTGCTGATTTGGATGGAATCCTGCATTCATCTGAGCTGCCCAGGAAGAGAGACAGGTCAGGAGACTTTCTCATGGGCAACACCTCGTTTGTCTGGCGAGGATCTGATACTGTGGGACATGCCCAAGGACCCACACACTCAGGAAAACAGGACAGCAGGGCCTAGAGCCCATGTCTGGCCGTATTGGAAGCCCTGGGGTCCTCCCAGTCACAACAGGCAGTCATTCAGTTACAACAATGTGACGTTTATTTGCATGTATGATTTGCTTATAAATGGGTGCCAAGTTGGTGGAAATACTGCTGGACACTAATACAGCAAACCCGAAGCCATGAGGCCCCTTCTGGGGGTAGGGGGTCCCACGCCAAGAGAGCAGGCACCTACTCTCCTCTCAGACTCCTGCGTCACAGGGCACTAGGCCTCAAAGGCAGCATGGGCCCTTTGAGGGCAACACTAAGGCCTGGGAGCAGAAGGGGCTTGCTTAAGGTGACTGGGCAAGGCGGTGGCAGTGCCAGGCCTAGATTCCATTTCTCTGCATGACCCATTTCCCACTATTGTCAAGGCCTGGACTGTGGAGCCTGGCTGCAGGCAGAACCAGACACACACATTTATCTTGTGATAAGCGTAGATGCCTGGAAGGAAAGGAGAAAGGATTAAAGAAGCCAATCCACTCGATTCTCTGGACAAATGACATTGAGATGAATTTGTTTGAAGGTGCCCAGAAGCTAAATCTGATGAGAGGAGGATTTATTGCCGCCTGTTGCTTGGGCACCATTTGACTCAATGGGGTTTCTCCCCAGGATCCAGCAGGGAGGCAGAGACCTGTCCCCTGCTCCACACAGAGCCCTCAGGTCGGGAGCTGGCACCTCATGCTGCTAAGGCAAACCCAGCAGCAGGGGTCCCCAGCCCACAGAGCAGGGGAACAGCAGGGGACCTGGGGACCCACCTTGAAGTTCCAGACATCATTCATCTGCCGGCAGAGGTTGAGGTTGAGCTCAGCAACCAGCAGCCCGTCCCGGCTACGGGACAGCCCGGGAGTCCGGCTGCCATCAGGGGCTGACACGTAGCTTGAGCCATAAAAGTAGCCAAAGTCATGGTGAGCTTTAAAGGATCAAAGCAAAGCATTCGTAAGCTTCTTTTGTTTTTTAATTTATTTTTTTACAGACAGGGTCTTGTGTCACCCAGGCTGGGGCGTGGTGGTGCAATTATAGCTCACTGCAGCCTCGAACTCCTGGGTTCAAGCGATCCTCCCGCCTTAGCCTTCCAAGTAGCTGAACTACAGGTGCACATCACCACACCTGACTAATTTTTAAATTTTTTGTAGAGACGGGATCTCACAATGTTGCCCAGCCTGGTCACATTCGTGTGGTTGTACAGATGCACTGTGGGCTCTGCAGAGGCACAAGCACATCGAGGCACACCCAGAACAAGGTGTCCATGCCACTCTCCCCAGTGTCTGCCAAATGCCGAGGCCTAAAGGTCTGTCCCACCCCTCAGGCCTGAAGACCCAGCAAGTTGCTTCACAGGTCCTCCCCTCACCTTGCTCCCCTCTGCCCCTGGGAAAATTTCTAAATGTCACCCTTGTAGAGGTGTTGGCCCTTTGCTCCCAACAGCAGCCACCCACAGCCCCAGGGCGTCACATGACACTGGGAGGCTTCCTGTGCGGCCCCACATGGTGAGCTGGAGGCTCTGCTGTCACTTGCCTTGCCAGCCACATCACCCTCACCCTCCCTCCACACCTCAGTCCCCTCGCCAGTCAGGGAGGGCTAATAGCTGCCCCGCAGATGTGTAGGGAGCAGGTGGGGCAGGGCCTAACACAGCCCCAGACACAGCAGGTACCCAGTGGATGCTCATTTCCCTGCCTCTTCTGCACCTCTATCTGCAGGCAGCTAACTGGGATCAGAGATCCTGGAAGTCTGAGGTCTCAACTGGGGGCATCTGTGACCCTTTCAGGAAGTGTTTTCCTGGAAAGGACCCGCTCAGCCCCTTCTGGCTTCCCAGGGGACACTCCTGAGTTAGTCTAGATACCTCCTTGCTGAGGGGGACAACCCCTACTTCCCACATCTCTAGCCAGAGATGTGGGACCTGGGGGTGTAGGACTCCCATCAGAGGCGAGGTGGTATGTGCCCTCGGATCAAAACAAGCTGTGGACTCTAGAAACCCAAGGCAATCGATGCCGATGCTCTGGGGCATTTGTTTGGGGTGGGGGTGGGACAAGGACAAAGGAAAGAGGGGAGAGAGGTCTATGGGCCGGATGACAGCCCCTCCCTCTTTCAGGGAGCTCATGGAGGGCTCCCCCCCACCTTCCTGGTCTATATTCATACCAGTTCCGGGGGAGGGAGGGAGTCTGACCTGACCCCCAAGCCCAGGACTGTCTATCCACACCCTGGCCACAGTCAGACCATGCTGCAGGCAATGAAGCAGAGAGTCAGCGCCACCTCCCAGGTGCCAGGCGTGTGACATGGTCTGTGGGGTAGACCCTGTCTTGAGGAAGCAGACAGAGAGGGGAGACTGAGGCCCACTCCTCAATTGCAACCACCACGGAAATTCACGGAACGTACCTTTCTTTCTGTCTCCAGAGGTAAACTCATTCGGGAAGTGCTCCTGTGAAATAAGACCAAGGAAAGAGGAACCTATAGGTGGCACTACCACTACAGTCATTCCAGATCACTTGGCGAGACCCAGCACAGCCATCGGCTGAGGAGGAGTTAGCTAAGAGAAGGTTAAAATGAGATGGAACGGTCTGGGCAATCAACAAGTACTTATTAAATGTCCCCGCTGAGCACCCAGCACTGGGCTGCCAGTGGGGAATTTGACAAGCAAGGTAAAGACCCACACTTTGCCTTTGGGGAGTTTATAATCTGGAGAAAAGACAGACATTGGGCACAGACTGGTTCTCAGGGCTGTGGAAGGCATCTGAGGCTGGCCTGCCCGCAGTAACAAAACCTCAGCCTGGGGTCTCCGAAGGCAGTGCGTGGGGGGTGGGTCCACACACTGCTTTCAGTATCTTCCCCAAAGCCTAACGGAACCGTACTGCGACGGGGTTCCACAGACTAATTAACATACCAAGTTTCTTTATGTTGCCAGAAAATCAGATCGACTTAGCCTGGAAACCTTGGTTATCTCAGACTGACCAGATGCTCTGATTAGAGTCTGACAACTGATTAATAAGAGTGAGGAAGAGGATTATCGTGTAACAAATGCATTGTGTTTGGAAGTCAAAGTTGTTCAGTGTTTGGGGTCAAGGGGAAAAATAGGAACTGGATACTTGGAGGTGATGGGGTGAGTACCACCCCATCAAAGAGCCTTTCAAAATGGTTTCAGCTAAAAACAAACAAAGGAAAAAAAAAAAAAAGGAGTAGGACATAATGATATCTTTAAAAGTAACAGACCAAGCCAGTTTTCCCCGCTTTGGGGTCCCTAGGATTTGTGGTATGTGCCCAGGGGGAATGGGGAGAAGAGGTGTAACCTGTCCCCATGAGGGCCACCAGACCGCGGCTCTTCTCCTCAGCCAGACCTCGGGGACTTACCACGCCCACACGGTTGATGGCACAGGTGAAGCAGTGATTGGCAATGGCTGCGTTTCTGGCCTCGATAGGCCACAGGGACTCACTGTAAGAGAGGAACAAGAGCAACTAGGTTGCCGACTTCCCGGCCAGACTTGGTGGATGCTCAGTCAGCCCTGAGCTGCAGCCTGACTGGTGGCTTTCCTGGGCCTGCAGTGGGGACAGCCAGGGAGACTCATTGCACCTGTGGCTCAGCCCAAACCTGCAAGCAGGCCGGCTTGTCCTCAGCACCTTGCCTGAGCCCAAGCAGCCTTCTGGGGAGGGCCTGCGGCAGGCAGAAGCCATGTGGTTGTTTGTGGTCTGCTGGGAGAGTGGGACAGCCCTGGATCAAGTCCTTGCCCCCAGCCTCAGTTTCCTTTTCTGACACATCCACAGAGGAAGACTGTGAAAACTCAATGGCCATGCAGATGAAGCTCCACTTGGTAGAAGTTCCATAATTGCTACTTCCAAACTCCTTTCCTTCTCCTGGTAAATGTCAGAAGGGAGCTGAGGATCCAGCAAGCTTGTGCAAGGCCTGTGAGGGCTGAGCAGGGGCTCTAACTGCCCCACCCTAACTCTCCTACACTGCTGTGCTGCCTTGCAAAGCAATCTCCAAAAGGGGAGATTTCAGGCTGAGTAAACAAGGAACTTAGGTTAACGGGATGTAGGGTCAGATTCTGCAGCAGGGTCACCTCCTCTGAGCCTGTCCCCATTTCCCAGTCCCTTCCCATTTTCCTTTTCTGAATCCCTAGTCTCTAATAGGGGCTCCCTGGTTCTCTTACTGGCAAGGTGGAGGCACCCCACAGGCTCAGCTGAACTGTGGGCCCCCCCCAGTCCAGCTCCCACAAAGGGAGAGTGCGGTAGGACACCCGGCCCTTCTCCAGCCCGCCAACTAAGATGTGCCACGGAATCCATGGGCCTTGTCACTATCTCTCTCTTGTCTGAGAAACAACATTAAGACTCTAGATCGACAGGGGTAATGCCCACTTAGAAATGCTGAGTGACTGGGAGCAAAATGCCCCGGAATCTTCCTTCCTGTCAGTATGCACCTGGTTTAAACCAGGGAGTAGGTGGAGGGGGTGGGTGCTTGTCACAAGCCTAATTCTCAGAAGGATTCACGAGTCTGGGGAAAAAAAAAATCACAGGCTTGATTGAGGGGACCCATTTTGCTGCTTTTTTCCCCCAGCTGCTAAGCCAAGCTGACAAAACTTTTCAGAAAGGATTTTTACAGAAACACACCAGTAAATGACATTTTCAGGAATTAAATAGACTTAAATCGTTTTAGGGCGATTGCCATAAAACATCTTTCTTGCAATTCTCCAGGGAGGTGTTTCTGTGTAGGACTCAAACCCACAGCTGGTGATAAAATTTATGTTCTCAAAACCACCAAGGGAAAGGAAGTCGGGGTTCATGAGAGCCCAGAGTGTGCAGGAATCGTGGCGTTTGATGGAGGAACAGGGACGTATGCCATATTCCCAGTGCAGTACACAAACCCCTAAACATGATCACAGTGGGAAGGCAAAATGCAGCGAGGCAACGGGACAGCAACTTACTGATTAATGTACATACGTGGCAGAGATCTCTGGCCACTCAGGCTGCAAGGGACACATCCTGGGATTGTCAGGATGACATGATTAATCCAAAAGCACTTAAACTCTATTGTGTGCTTAGAAGTGTGGGATGTAAAAATGAACGAGGACACCCAGACCCACGGTGTGCGTGTACACGTGTGTGTCTGTCTGTCTCTGATACAGGGGGCAGAAGATGGTTCTGGAAGTTGTAATCTGATGCTTGTGTACAGCTGGTAGGGATTTGCCCAGCACTGTGCTTCAAAACACTATCAATTCCACAAATAATCATTTATCATTTTTTTTGAGATAGGGTCTTGTTCTGTCTCCCAGGCTAGAGTGTGGTGGCGTTGTCATAGCTCACTGCAGCCTCAAACTCCTGGGCTCAAATGATCCTCCTGCCTTAGCCTTCCAAGTAGCTGAGACTATAGGCACGCACTACCATGCCCGGCTAATTTTTGTATTTTTTATAGAGACAAGGTCTCGCTTCTGCTCAGGCTGGTCTTGAACTCCCGGCCTCAAGTGATTCTTCCACCTCAGCCTCCTGAAATGCTAGGATTACAGGTGTGAGCCACCGCACCCGGCCCACAATGACTTTTTTAGTGGCTGTACAATAACCCATGGAAGAGGCGGGCCACAATGTATTCAGCTGGAACACGTCCCCTGCTGCCAACTTCTCTATTATATATAACGCTGCCATGAAAACCTTTCCGTGAACATGCGTCAGCTTTCCCTCCTCTTTTCGATCTCTTCCTCAGGCTACAGTTCTAGGAGTATTATTATCTGGCCAAAGGGCATGAGCATTTTAGGAGCTCAGGAAACATACTGCTTTCCAAATGCTGTTACAGTTTTTACTGCCAGCCTCACTATGCCCCAGAAAGCCAAGGGTTGGGCAATTCTTGGCTGAAGAAGAAAAATCAATCATTTTTAATAAGCCTAATAGGCTGCAAAAGACAAAAGCAGTTATGTGCATATTACACTGGGGTGCTTCTGTTTGCCTAATTGGGGCTAATAAAAAAAAAAGCCTGAGACAGTTGAGTCAGGGAGAGCCTCTGCACACACGAGGCAGATGGCTGAGTCTGCGGTGACAGCTTTGCCTACCCTGGCCCAAAGGCCAGTTCAGGCCCAGGTGCCCAGGGGATGGACTTCAGGTTCTTCTAGGGAACCCTGCGGGGAGATGGGGCTCCCCTAATATCTTAAATATAGCTGGCAGGAGGGGGCTGCTCTAGGGGGTGGCCCTAAGGTTGTGCCCAGGCCGGTGACTGGATGATCAGTAATTATCCCACCCACAACTGTCAATGGACGATGTCACAGGTGACCAAACCACCATGAGACTCCGGTATGTTCTCTGAGGGGAGATCAAGGCCTGATTTTCCTCTTCTACCCAACAGCACCCCTCCTGATCATGGACCAGACCTCCAGGTGAACGGACAGGGCATTGGACCCGAGGTAACAGACTGGGGTTTGCGTTTTGGCTGGGTAAGGGACCTGGTTGTGCAAACTCTGAATGCAGAGGTGCTGCTCTTGAGAAGGGGGCACTGTGCTAAAAAGAAAAGGTAACGTAAACATCACATGCTGACTTTAGAAGAAATTCGACTGAAATTCAGTCGAGAGTGAGGACAAGAGGGACAGTTGCGAGCTGACAGAGCTGCCCATCGGAACTTCCCCTGCATACCCCCGCCCTGCTGGGACACTGGCAACTAAGACCACAGAGAGTGAAGGCCAGCACCTCCTGCTCCAGTAATCCCGCTTTGGAGGAAGTGAGTTGGGAGAAAAATATTTGCCCATAAATTCCTAGAGCTGTTACTTGTAATGATGCAAAACTGGAAACTACCCAAATGCTCAGCTGCTGGGGAAGAGAGAAGCAGCAGCAGCACGGTCACGCAGGCTCAGCTTAGCTCGCCTGCCGCCCTTATTAAATGAGGGGCCCTGGGGGTCCTGCCCAGGAGCTCACAGGCTGCCAGTGCACCCTCCTCCCCAGCTCTGCCTTGACCAGAGCAGTTCTATCTATTTAGGGGTGAGGCTAACACTGAAAGACTTGCTGTTGTTAGGTGTTATAAAAAGAAAACACTTTGCTGATTAAAAAGAAGTTTCCTTAACTGATATCTTAAAGGTTCCTCTTGGCACCAACTCCCTCATTTACTCCTTCTCTTGCCCAAATGTCGGCCCTCCCCATGCAGGACACTGCAGACTTAAGGACTAGGAACCCACAGTCCCCCATCCAGGAGCTAATGCTGGCCAAGCACCTAGTATGCTCCAGGCACTTAGACATGAAGTTTTCTGAATCCTACGGGGGAGGGTGGAGGCCGTTATATATTTTCATCTTGGTGTTCAGAATCATAGCTAAGGTTGGTGTTTTACAGAAGAGCAGCTCTTCTGGGGGCGGGGGTTGTTAATTGTCATCTTGAGAACTCTTTTCACTGAAAATCTGGTCAAATGTACAGCATACAACCCCAGGGCTCAGATCTGTTATATCCTGGTGGCTGTGCCTGCTGGCTGCGGTTTATCAAAACCACCTCCGAGCCCTGCAGCCTGACCTTGGGCCTGAGATGGCTAGGCCCCAGGGAGCCCCCCAGACCCTGCCCGCCAAGTGACCTGAGTGCTCCGATGGTGGCTGAGGGGTTGAAGATGATCTCGGCCCCATTGAGGCTGTACATGAGCCAGTTGAGGGGGTGGTGACGCCCGTAGCAAATGTTCACAGCGATCCTTCCGAATGGCGTCTGGAACACAGGGTGGCCCAGGTTCCCCTCCATGTAGTAAGTTGACTGAAAAATAAAGGGCCATAGAGTCATGCCTGTGACCTGTAAAACTTCCCTTTCCTTAGACTTGGCAGAAAAAACGAAATATCACCAGTAGTCCAAAACTAACACTCTTGAGTGTGACTACTTTATGTTCAAGACTTTCAATATGTTAAAAACAACAATAACAAAAAAACCCAGACACAATAGTAAGTCAACCCCAAAAGGAAATCACCGTGGCTTAAGCATTTACCCACAATCTCCTCTGTGACATGTCAAAAAATCCCCAAAGCAACCTTCCACACTATTTCAAGGATAAACTCTGGTGAGGTTTCAAGCACGGTACAACTATAAGGCTCAGGTTTGGTCGATGATCGGTCAATGTCCTCACTAAGCCCCACGCCCTTATTTAGAATGTTGGCGCTGAAGGGACCCAGAGCTCATCCAGAGCAACCCTCTTTCTGCTCAGAGGAGAAAGCTGCCTCCCAAGTGGGCATGTGACTTGCCCTGCTGATTATGGCCAAATTTGCAAGTGGAACCACACCCCGAAAGTGCTCTTTTTCCACAAAGCACCTTGGGCATCCCACCTGGGGTTAGGACATCCTTGCAGGGCAGGCAGACTGGACCCTGAATTTCCACCCCTGCTTCTCTGCCTGCCCCCTCGTGGTGGGCTGCTGGCCTTGGGACAGAACTGTGGGAGGCTAGAGGGTGAGCCAGGGTCCCAAACAGATCTGCTCTTAGAGCCTTTCACCTCCTCCCATTAATTGAAACATTGTCCAGGGTCAAGCAGTAACCAGGATGTGTGCACGTGGTGGACACTGGAGCAGATCCTGCTGCGTTGAGGCAAGCCCTGCGCTATCTGCAGGGAGCTAAAGATTAATCCCAGGGTAAACAGGTGAGGGGGTACATCTTCCTGCCCCCACCTCCAGCTGTTACTGAGAAACGCTGGGTTCTTCTTTCTCCCCGGGGAACTTCGCCTAGCCCTACAGACCGTTTCTTGTACACCTGACAAGCCTGAGAGTGGCTGGGACACCCACGCTTGAGGACAGGGGACAAAGGACTGGGGACATCACATCCTGAACAATTGTATTAACTGCAAATCAAGTTCAGATTTAATATCTTAGGCATTGGGTGGAATTCATTTCCCTCCTTCAAACATCCACTCTCCCATCTTATCCACCTGTGGATTGGCATTAACCAATCAGAACGGCCCCTCTGACTTATGCCCTGATCACAGGCACAAGAAGCCCCACGTAAATGCACTCCTACACAGACACACACATTGACCCACTGTCACCTGACACACGGACACAGGCCAACTCAGACCCCACGGAAGCCACAGACAAGGAATGCCACCCTCCCAACAAGGACTAGACTGTGGCAGCTAGGAGCTCAAACCCTGAAAGGGACCGCAGGAATCGTTTCATGCTCGTGCACTATTTATTTTGGTTTTAATTTATAGAATACTTACTTCAAAGAGATTTCAGGAAGCCAAATCAATCAGGTTATACACACACACACACACACACACACACAGCGTTAAAGGTGCTTGGGACTCACCCAAGAGTCCCACTTGAATCCCGTCCGCCCATGTGATGTAGGGCAGTGTCAGGAGACCCTCAGAGCACCGCAGCCACGCTGCACTACAGTGTGTATGTGTGACACGGAGCATGATCCCACACAGATCCTGCTTCATCCACAGAAAGGCCCACAGAGATCTATGCACAGAAGGCTGAGCCGGCTGGGCTGGCCATCTGACAGGTGGCTCACCTCGTTGAAGTCACCCACTCTGGGGATGTGGTTTTTCCTGGTCTTTCCCAGGACTGCTCCAGAATTGGAGATCACCACAGCTGTGTTCCACAAAACGTCCCCATGCTCTCCATCTCGTTCTAGGATGGGGGACACCACCACCATGTCATGCTTCTTTGCCAGCTGGAAAAATGATGAATATAGCAGAGTCTCACTTTCAACCAATTGTAGTTTTTTTCATTGGAGAAGAATTCAATGATCCTACTAAATAGTTAGGCGTCGGTCAGAGTTATCACTTGTATTTGTTGTTTGGAATATTAAATGCCAGTGTTGCCCTGATGCTCACACTTAGCTAAATAAGAATAATCATTCTCTTTGTGCAAAGTTGGTATGATTGTAAAATGGTACACCTGCTCTAGAAAACCATATAGAGGTTCCTCAAAAAATTAAACATAGAATTACTATATGATCTGGCAATCCCAATTCTGGGTATATACCCAAAAGAACTGAAAACAGAGTCTCAAAGATATTTGTACACTCGTGTTCACAGCAGCATTATTCACAATAGCCAAGAGGTGGAAGCAACCCAAATGTCCATCAACAGATGAATGGATGAACAAAATGTTGTATATACATATACTAGAATATTATTCAGCCTTAAAAAGGAAGGAAATCCTGTCACATGGTACAACATAGATGAACCTTGAGGACATCATGCCAAATGAAATAAACCAGTCACAAAAAGACAAAAACTGTATGATTCTGACTGGGTGCAGTGGCTCACGCCTGTAATCCTAGCACACTGGGAGGCTGAGGCGGGAGGATTGCGTGAGCTCAGGAGTTTGAGACCAGCCTGAGCAAGAGCGAGACCCTGTCTCTACTAAAAAAAAAATTGGGGGGGGGGGGCCAGTCCCAGCTACTCGGGAGGCTGAGGAAGGAGGATCGCTTGAGCCCAGGAGTTTGAGGTTGCAGTGAGCTACAATGATGCTACTACACTCTATCTGGGGTGACAAAGCAAGACTTTGTCTCCAGAAAAAACAAAACAAAACAAAAAAAACCTGTATGATTCCACTTGTACCTAGAGTAGTCAAGTCAAATTCACAGAAACAGAAAGCAGAATGGTGGTTGCCAGGGGCTGGGGGAATAGGAAGCTATTGTTTAATGGGTCTAGAGTCTCAGATTTGCAAGATGCGAAAGTGGAGATCTATTGCTCAACAATAATATACTTTACATTACTGAACTGTACATTTAAAAATGGTTAAGATGGTAAATTTTATATGCTTTTTGCCACAATAAAAAAAAAGAATAAAAATAATAATCGGTCAGGCATAGCGGTTCATGCCTGTAATCCCAGCACTTTGGGAGGCTGAGGCAAAAAGATCACTTGAGACCAGGAGTTTGAGCCCAGCCTGGACAACATAGCAAGGCCCCATTTCAAAAAAACAAAGACTGATCATACTTTTCATCTATACCCTCTACAAAATTCTTTGATACCAAATTCCTTTTGTCTCAAATAAGGACATCAGGACCTGGTGACCATCAGGATAAGCAGCCCCAGGTAGTCATTTGTCCTCAACTCTAATTAGTCCATCATTACCTCCAGCCTTAATGACAGGAGAGAGGGAAAGGTACACTCAGAAGGCAATGCTAGCAGCCATGCTGAGGGTGGCCTCAGGCCCCAGGTCTGTATCGGGACAGACAAGGTGTCCCCCGGCACCAGCTCCCACTCACATCCTCCCTCCAGCCCTGGTTCAGGCTTCATCTGCAGAAGCCCCCAAGCAAGTCCCCTTCCTCTTTTCCCCATAGCAAGCAATCAACAACCTGGTGAATGAGAGATGTTTTTCTCTATAGCTGAGGACGCTGATGTTTAGAATCACAGCTCAGTATTGATTAAGTCCCTGTGATTACAGCTCTGCCCAAAAAACCCCTAAGTATATGTATAAAGTCTGAAAGGGAATACAGAGAAAAGAGTCTTTTGTTAGAGGTAAGAATAAGGATAAATTACCATTTGCCACCTCTTGGAATGTTATGGGTTTTTCTGATTAACAGCTTTATTAACATATAATTCACATAGCATAAAATTCACCCTTTTTTAAAAAAAAAACTAGTCGAGTGCAGTAGTGAGAAGGGGGGAAAGAGTAGAACAAGGAGTCACTCTTTTAAAGCATGCACTTCAGTGGGTTTTAGTATATTCTCAGAGTTGTGCAACCATCACCACAATCTAATTTTAGAACATTTTCATCACCCTAAACGGAAACCTTGTACCCATTAGCAGTCACTTCCCTTCTCCCCTCACCCCCAGCCCCTGGCAACCACTAATCTGCTTTTTGTCTCTATGGATTTGCTTATTCTGGACAGTTCATATAAATGCAATCATACAACACGCATTATGAGGTTTTAATGAAAAAAATCAAAACTAATTTCTACACTGATGAGACAGGCCATGCATTGAAGCTTCTGTGAGCCAAGCAAGCTGCAACAGAGTATGCAGAGCTCTGGGCAAGGAATCCACACATGCCAGCTCTGCCACTCACTAGCTGTGGTAGAACTTACCAGGGAAGGCACCTCCAAACCACCGTCCCTAGGCTGCAGCTTCCTTGCCTGAAAAAGCCACCAAGGGCCCTTCTGGCTCTGAAGCTTTAAAATTTTAAGTGACAGTATACTTGAAAAAGGAGGCAAATACTCTTATCTAATCTTATCTGGTAAAACAAGTGCCAAATGGGTGCATTTTCCATGGTGAAGGGCCACATCTGACAGCTGTGGCTGTGCTCCATGATCTGTGCACATATTTGGCAGCTGCTGCCAGAGGAGCAGTTAATGTCCTACCTTCTGACAGAATCTGGTGGTGGGCCCGTCCTCTGCTGACTCAGCAAATTCTGTCCAAGGAAGCTTCTCTCTCGTACAGAAGGCAAAGGGCATAGCTGTATAAAGGAGAAAGGTCAGAATCACATCCAACATGCATGGCCTCTGAGAGGGGCTCCTCAACCTACAGCAGGAGTTCACTGCAAGAGAATATGGTGAGGTGGGAGGATCACTTGAGGCCAGGAGTTCGAAACCAGCCTGGGGAACATAGTGAGACTCCATCACTAAAAAAAAATGGAAAACAAAATTAGCTGGGTGTGGTGGTGTGTGCCTGTAGTCCCAGCTACTTGGGAGGCTGAGGTAGGAGGATCACTTGAGCCCAGGAGTTCCAGGCTGCAGTAAGCTATGATCGTGATACTGCATTCCAGCCGGGGTGACAGAGCAAGACCCCATCTCTAGAAAAATAAAATAAATAAATAGATAAAAAGAGAATATGGCCCCAGGAGTGCCATAGCCTGGCTTCTAAGTCTTGTCCCTGGCTGTGGGTGTTGGGCAGACTCTACCCGCTCGGCTTCATGGCAAAACAAGGGCCTGGGCCAAATGTCTTTCCTACAGTGTTAAAAACAACTGTAGCAGGGACTTGAAAAGATATTTGCATATACATGTTCATAGCAGCATTATTCACAATAGCCAAAAGGTGGAAGCAACCCAAGTGTCTCATCAACAAATGAATGGATAGACAAAATGTGGTATGTATGTGTATATTCAGCCCACTTAAAAAGGAAGGAAATTCTGACACATGCTTACAAGGATAAACCTTGAAGAACACGCCAAGTGAAAAAAGACAGACATTAAACAACAAATACTATAGGATTCCACTTATATGAGTTCCTTGAAGTAGTCAAATTCATAGAGATGGAAAGTAGAATGGTGGTTGCCAGGGGCTGGGGAGGAGAGAAAGGGAGTTACTGTTTAATGGGCAGAGAGTCCAATCTGGAATGATGAAAAAAGTTCTAAAGCTGGATCGTGGTGATGATCGTACAACAATGTGAACGTACTGGATGCCACAGACTGTACACTTAAAAATGGTGAAAATGGTAAGTTTTACGTTATGTATATTTTACCATAATAAAGTTTAAGAAGTTTCCAACCAGTAGATGTCATGCTGCTGGCCAACTGCAGGTTGGTAGGAGCTCCTGCGACTGGGGAAACTATCAGAGGGCCACTGAGGATGGTGCTGGGACCCTTATTGCGTCACCACAGGGACCCTCCTCCTCCCAGGGACAGGGAGGCTTCTTTAGAAATAAGAAAACCCCCCACTTAATGACCCCACAAGAAGTTCGGGAACTACTGGACAGGATGAACACCTTCAAGGATAAATGCCATTATTCCTGTGATCTCTGGCTAGACACCACTAGGGGGCTAATCTAGTAGGAAATTTCATTAGCCGGGCGTGGTGGTGTAAGCCTGTAATCCCAGCTACCTGGGAGGCTGAGGCAGGAGGATCGCTTAAGCCCAGGAGTTGGAGACCAGCCTGGGCAACCCGGTGAGTCCTCGCCTCCAGATGAAATAAAATTACAAAAAAATAAAATAAATTAAAATTAAAATATAAAATAAAAAATAAAATTTAAGAAAAGGTATTCTTAATTCAACCTGAGAAAGCTGATTGAAAACAAAGGAAATTTCATCAAACTCACTGGCTTTTGTTTGCTTTTTTTTCAAACAGTGGTAATAACACATGTAGTAACAGCTTAAAGATGTCTGTCATCTCCATGACAGCTTCCTGTGCTGGGGACGGAGGGGAATGCACTGGGGGTGGGCGTCAGGACCTCTGGGCTGTGTGTGTTTGGCTATGTGTGTAATGCTGCTCTACAGCTCCAGGCACACTTGGGATATCTGTACCCCATGGAGTTATTTTTAGTATCTGCCAGTCTGCTGGTGTGAACTGGTGTCTCATGTGATTAAATGTTTCCCTCTTCACCAGGGAGGTTGAGCACCTTCCTTGCCTCACACTCACTGGCCATTCTGGATTCATCCTCTACACTTTCTTGTTCATACCCTTTGCCCATTTCCTACTGGGCTGTTTTGGTTTTTCCTCTCGATTTGGAGTACTAAATTCCTTGTCTGGACCAATTCAGTATACTCTTTAGATCTCCTGCCTTACAGTAACCCAAGTCCACTTCTTTTGGAGGGATTAGCTTAATGGAAGATTCCAGATATCTACTATTGTTTTGCAGGATCTGAACTGACTTTTGAGGAGGGTTTGCAGAAAAGCTGCATGATGTGACTGGGCAGTGTTTAACTGGCCTTCGCAAGGGGTTTGTGGCCTGTTTAGGAATAACAACTGTAGCCAACATCTCCCAAATGCCACTCACATGCTGAGCTCGGTGCCAGGTATGGTAACAGGCAGCTCATCCTGACGCTCCTGTGAAGCAGGTATGACCCTCTTTATTTCATAGAAAAGAAGCCTCAGCTCTCAATTCCTTCCAGTCCCAGGAAGCTCAGTCCTAAGATTGCGCCAGAGTGAATATACCACCAATGGCACCATCACCACCTTGGCTGCCCAAGTTGGCAGCAGGCACTGCCAGCAACAGCCTCAGGGGCCTGGGTGCCAGGCTCAAGTCTCCCCAGGCTTGCCTTCCATGAAGAGAGATGAACTATTTTAAGGAAGTCAACAGAAAAGCTATTGAAAACAAAAATGTTCCTTAATGGCCATTAATTCTCAGCTTTCAGAGCATCAGGAATGAGTCAAGTGACTCCAGAGAATAAATGGCTGTTTTTCCTGTTCACACAACCACGCTCATGTAAACAAACTTTCTAAAGAAGGATGTGGAATGGAGGTGAGTGAGGCTGGCTGCAAAGTTCCAACTATAGTTCTCAAACCAGAGGGGAAGGGGTTCTGAATGCACTGACCCAACACCCCACCCTCAGGAACTGCCAGCCTAGACCAAAAGAGGTGAACTACAACCTGGTACAGCCACATAGCCGGGAAAGACAGAGGGCTCAGCTCTGCATGGTGGAGTCCCCACAGCCCCACAAAGGAGGGGGAGTCTGTGCTGGGCCTCGATGGATGAGAGATCCAACAAAGAGAAGGAGTTAGTTAAACCATCCAGTAAATACTTTTTAGTGCCTGTCAAGCACCAGGGATTGTTCTTGCCACTGAAGATAAAACAGGGGTAGGGATGGGAAAAACAAACAAATAAATATAGGCACTGGCCTCACGGAGCTTACAGTCTAATGGAGGTGGCAGACAAATTAAGAGTCACACAAACAAGAGAGAAAGTGCAAATGTAACAAAAAATAGGAAAATGACATGAACTTCTGGGTAGAGATGCAGACTGGACACAGACACGTGCTCTTTCCTGAAACCTCACCAGCATGGCAGGATAACGGATATTCATACAAAGGTATAACCCTACAAAGACAGGGCACTGAGAAAGGGGACAACAGCACCAGAACATGAGGGGCTGGAAAGCAGAGGGACGCAGATACGTATCTTAGCAGGTCGGAGAAAGGTGAGTCCCGCCAGCAATCAAGAAGGCCGGGAAGCACCCCACTCTCCATCGTGGGCCTCTCAGAAGCTCGGGAACCAGAGGCACCGGGCACCTCTGAAGCTGGGAAGTAGTGAGGAGTGATAAACAAGGATTGGATAAAAGTCTGTTGAAGAGGCAGTTAGAAGCCCAGGTCCTTCCTCCATTCCAAGAGGCTGGGACCTGCCCTTCTATCCCAGCAGGAGGCTAGAGGCTCACTCTCCAGATGTGGTTCAGCAGAAGCTCTCTGGTCTTGGGGAAGCCAAGACAGATGAAGGCAAGTGAAGTGTCAGAACAGAGGGACTGAGTAAACATCAGCATGGTGGACCTTGTCCTCCTTTTCTTCTTGGCAAGAGAGTTGAAGAATCCTCTCTGGGGAATCTGACCAGCCTGAAAAGAATGACCTGGAAATACTAACACTGGGATTACCTGGGAATTACCACTAAACCAGATCATCCTATAATGGAGCTTAGTGGGTGAGCCCCTCCCACAAACTCAGAGCTTGAAATCAGCCTCTTAATCCCCAATTCTTAAACTATAAGCAGACAATCAGAGGGGAAAAAAGGAGACCAATTTAGAGTAAGTAGGTACCATGCAGGGAGAATGAAAATTACTTAATATTAACATCCTTAGAAATAAGAGAAGATATTGCAACATGATGCAAGAACAAGACATAATAAAACAGAAACTTTCAGACCAAAAGAACCCTTATAAATTCAAAATATGACAGCAGAAATGAAAGACCAAACAGAAGGGCTGAATGACAAATTAGATCAAATCCACCAGAAAACTGAGCAAAAAGACAAAGAGATAAAAACTAAGAGGAATTACATAAGAAAATTAAGGAACTAGTCCAGGGTTCCAACATCCTAATACTAGGACTATCCGGAAGAGAAAGGAGAAAAAAGAGGAGAAAATAACTAATGAAACAATATGAGAAAAATTCCTGGATGTACAGGACCCAAGTTTTTAGACTGAAAGAACCCGCTGGGTGCCTTGAATAATGGATTAAAATAGATACACGCAATGGGACACCACTACGAAATTGCAGAGTATTAGCGAAAAAGAGAAGATCATATAATCTTCCAGAGAAAAATAAACAAGTCATAGACAAGGGGTTGGTTACATATCAAAATGGCTTTGGACTAGTCAACAACACTCAAAGCTAGAAGACAGTGGGACAACGTGTGTTCAAACTTCTGAAGGAAAATGATTTCTAACCTAAATTTGATACGCAACCAAACTATCAAGCAAATTGTAGAAGAAATATATTTCCAGATAGGCAAGGTCTCAAAAAGGTTACCTCCTATGTGGTTTTCTTTTTTTTTTGTAGACAGAGTCTTGCTCTGTCACCCCAGGTAGAGTGCAGTGGTGTCATCATAGCTCACTGCAACCTCAAACTCTTGGGCTCAAGGGATCCTCCTGCCTCAGCCTCCCAAGTAGCTGGGACTATGGGTGCAAGCCACGATGGCCTGGCTAATTTTTCTATTTTTAGTAGAGATGGGGTCTCGCTCTTGCTCAGGCTGGTCTCTAACTCTTGAGCTCAAGCGATCCTCCCACCTCGGCCTCCCAGAGTGCTAGGCTTACAGGTGTGAGCCACTGCACCCAGCCACCTATGTTTTTTCTCAGGGAACTACTTGTTCTGAAAGCCCCCAGCCAAATGAGGGCTCCAGTACCAGAGCGGCTTGCTTTCATGGGAAATGAAGGGGAGCTGGACATGGCGTTCACAGCGTGCCTCTCACAGGATATTTCCTGTACCTAGAGGATGGCCTGATGCCTAGTTGTCCGACCTGTGACCAGGGGTCCCTCACATGGGAAACTTATTTATCCTGGCAGATACCCTTTTGGCTCTTGTCTGACCTGTGTCCAGTTTACACCTGACTGACCATCACTCTGGAGCTGCAAGCCCGACCCTGTGTTCTCCCTGGTATCCTGGGGGAAACACAGCCTGGGGCAGCCCCTGGTTCTTTTGATGAAAGGCACAAATTCAATACACCACCACAATAGGAAATAAGTTCAAAGATTTTTACTTACAGATCCTGGGTAGGGAGGGCACAATGAGTTGGGAGGGAATCCTCTGTCCCTCGGTCACATGAAGCAAAAATGAAGAATTAAGCAGAGAGAGAGAGAGAATTGCATGCAACTAGCAGTAAATATAAAGGAACAGGGTGTGGTCACTTTAAGTTCACAGGCAAATGCCTGAGTTGTCCGTTTAAAGGAAGTGGCAGGAAAGCGGGGAGCCCAGTCTGCTAGATGGGAGAGATGCTTCTAAGTTCAAATCTCTGGCCACCACCTTGAGCCATTTGGTTGTGATGTTGAACTGGAAACTGTCAAGGGTGACTGAGCCCCGAGTCTGGGATGAGAAAGTTAAACTTGTATTCAACCCAGATGCCAAGGCAACATAAAATTGTAAGAATCTAGTATACTACTTTACCCGAATGAGGTGTAAACCAAGAAAGAGGAAGATGTGGGAACGGAGAAATGTAAGAGCAAGGCAAAGGGACTCCCGAGGGACTCCCCAGGATGACGGCGAGGGGAGATCCCAGATGACAACCGTGTGACCAGCAGAGGGGGCACCCAATCCAGAGCAGTCAGGAGGCTCTAGGGCAGACGCCTTCAAAGAGGTGAAACTGATAGACTGCTTGATGTGTCTAAAACACGTGAAAGGGGTTTAGGAACTGATAGAATGTCTGAGGTTGAACTTGTGGTAAGTATGTAGAAAACAAAGCAGACTCCAGGGAAAACAGAAAATTATTCAGGAAAAAAAATCAAAGTTGTCAAAATGGCTTGGCAGAGAACAGATGGGGGATGGAGCAGGAAGGGTACGTGTGTGTAGAGGGCCAGGAGGAGGGGAAGGGATAATTCTCCCATGGGGGAAGTCGACAGGTGAGGCAAACTGAAAAATTAGGAAGCAGCAACACAAACAAAGGTAAATTCCAAAGGAACCAGCTAAGTGTTGAAAGTAGCTGCCTCCGGGGAGAATAGCTTTTTTTTGGTAACAGACGTTGGAAACCCTTCTGACTCTAAACCATGAGCATGTGTAACTCTGAGAAAAATAAAAAGTAACATAGAGCAAAGGTACACAGGCTGGGCGCGGTGGCTCACGCCTGTAATCCCAGCACTTTGGGAGACTGAGGTGGGAGGATCGCTTGAAGTCAGGAGTTCGAGGCTGCAGTGAGCTACGATCGCATCATTGCACTCCAGCCTGGGTGACAGAGTGAGGCCCTATCTCCAAAAAAAAAGGTACACAGTACCAGGCATGTTTTGATAGGGAGGCGGGCTCTGGGCTGAGATCTGAAGGTGCAGAAGGGCTAAAGCTGGGAGAGAGACTGCTGCGTAGCTAGACAGAGGACAGTGCTTGCTTGCTGCCGGTGGCTGGGACCAGGGGTGGAGGAGTGAGCGGATTCGGAACAACATGGGAGGGAGAATTGACGGGACCAGACAAGAGACTGGGAGGTCGGGGGCCCTGCGCTCCTGGTGATGTTGACAGAGAACCTTTCTATGGACAAGAAAACAAAAGGAGATTTTTTAAAAATCAGACAGCAGACACTCTTGGCAACATGGAGATAACACTGTTGTATGAAAGTGGCAGAGAAAGGGCCACAAAAGAGACTTACTCCACACTTCCTGGAAACAGATGATGTTGACTCCGCACACGGCGGCCACCTCTACAACAGCCTCTATGCGTCTGTGAAGGGCAGAGACCTGACGATTTAAAAAGGATGAAATTCTGCTTAATTCAGCATGAAAAAAAAATTATAGAAATTAAAATTTTTTCTTTAAAAATTGAGGGTTAGAATTCATTTAGTTCTATTGGTAAGATAATTTTTACGATCTCATCACAATGCACATAGAACCCCCACCTGGCCAGTTGTGAGATGAGTAGGGTAGGGAGGTTCTAATATTTGGTTCTCTTGTCAGGTCCAATACCTGCAAGAGAAGGCGAAGGTGCAGAGGCTCTGGGCTCACACTCGGACACTGCCTCGGGTTCCTCACCTGGTACTGGGGAGACCACCACTTGCTTCGTGGGGTTGCTGAGAGTTGTGAATGAGGACAGTACTTGCTTACTGTAAGCAGGGCCCGCACACACAACCAACCCCTGGGTCAGATGCTCCCTCGGCCTGGGACACAGTCTACTCTTGACTGTCCTGCCATCAAGGCACTGGGCAAGCCTTGTCCTGCTACTTGTACTGTGTCCATCTTTTTTTTTTTTAAAGAGGTAGTGTCTCACTCTGTCACCCAGGTTGGCATGCAGGGGCACGATCATAGATCATTGCAGCCTCAAACTCCTAGGATCAAGCGATCTTCCTGCCTCAGCCTCCCAAGTGCCTAGGATTTACAGGTGTGAGCCACCGTGCCTGACTACTGTGTGCATCTTATCACCTCACCTTTTGCTTTGGTGTATGCTGTGCCCTCAGCCAGGAATGTGCTTCCCTCCCCCCAACCCAGTCTTCCTGGAGGTGTTATCTGTGTTCACGGGTAGCCTATAAGCCTCTGCAGACTCTCGCAGCTACCCCCGGCCTTTGCTAGCCCCTGCAGCAGGGCTGTTCCCATTGTGTGCGACTGTTCTTCCACTGTCTGTCACTCCCAGGACCCCACAGGCTCCTTGGGGGCAGGAAGAAAGCATCCTCATTGCTTCCTTGTCCTCAGCAGATGCCTGGCTCCCAGGGGACATTAAGAAGTGTTTGTTCAAAGAAAGACCAAAGGAATCAGGCTGAAAACCCAGACAACACAACTCTTTCCAATGCCCTTAGTCTCTTCCCCGGAGAGGCTGTGCACTCCAGGGCTCCACGGACATCTGAAGACGGAGTTAGCCACGTGAACACACATTTGCTCGGCATTGGCAACATGCAGGGCATACTTCTATGTGCTGTAGGGGTGAAGAAAACATCACTGGTCCTGTGACTTGACAATATGGGATGACAGAGGGGAAACCGCCAAAAACAATGAATCCAGAGGCAAAAAGTGAATTGAGAACCAGACCTCTGTTAACCCAACAAAAGCAAAGGGAGGACTAATATGAAAGATGATGCAGAATCTGACCTGGAACCCGAGTGACCTCAGGTTTCTCAAGAATCCCTAAGAATTCCCAAGCATGTCGTATCCTGAGAAAACCTCTGTAGAGAAAGCCCAGAAAGTTTGAGCAGCTGGAGGAATGCTGTGGAGAAGTATATAAAACAAATCTCCTGCGTCTGTAACAACATGTTTCTTTAGGGAAATACAAGATGCTGTCACATTTATTTACTAACTGTAAGGTCAAAAGCAAGTACCTATCTATTCCCGTAAGCCTGCAGGCACCATCAGCAGACAGACTTCTGGGTATAGAGAGTCCCGGCCCTTAGGATTAAGGCAGAGGACAGTCTTGACTGGTGTGTGCTGGCCGGCAGCCTCCTGGCAGGTGACTGAGAGGCAGTGTCCCATGGAGAGAACAGGTAAGCCAGCCAAAAGGGCACCCTCCCAGTTGACAAACGGAACTTTGGATCAATAGCTGGAGAGTAAATGGGAAGAACAGTGAGGAGGAAGGATAGAAAGGGTAAGAACCAATGGACGGGTGCAGTGGCTCAGGCCTGTAATCCTACCACTCTCGGAGGCCGAGGCTGGAGTATTGCTTGAGCTCAGTTTGAGACCAGCCTGAGCAACAGCGAGACCTTGTCTCTACTAAAAATAGAAAAATTAGCTGGGCGTCGTGTTGTGAGCCTGTAGTCCCAGCTATTCAGGAGGCTGAGGCAGGAGGATCATTTGAGCCCAGGAGTTTGAGGTTGCAGTGAGCTACAATGATGTCACTGCATTCTACCCGGGGCAGCCCTGACAGCGAGACACTGTCTCGGAAAGAAAGAAAGAGTAAGAACCAGAAGAAACAGAAAAGCCAGAGACGCAGGCTGGGGAGAAGCAGGGACGCCGGGGCAGGAACATCTCTGCTACGATTTGAGGTGTCTGAGCCTACAGGCCTGAGTAAGCGGCCAGCCAGGGACCAGGGAGTGTGCAAAACAAAGGACAGCCACAGCCCTGTTTTAGGTATTTACAGTCAAAAGTGGCTGCACCTGTTCTGCCACTGGGGCATCCGTGGGGAGGGGCGTTCTGTTCTGAACAAGCCCCACACGCACAATGTGGGGTCCTCTCAGCTGTTCCTCGGCTGCCTCAAAGGCATATCCCTGCAGTTCAAAGTCTTCCCTGGAGGCAGCTTCGAAAGCTCTGCTGGGCAGATCAAGCTTCCTAGATGGGCAAGGAAAGAAGAGGGAAGATGATTTTGATGCAGTCTGCTGCACTGAAACCCCCCTCCCACCCCAAGCAAAGAAGAGGTGAGGGTACCCTGGCTAGAGGGCACCCAGAGCCAGGGTCCAAAAGGGCTGGGGAGCAGGAGGGCCCAGCCACGACTGGACACTACACTGGGTCTGGATGTTTCCCGCATCAGCAGGGAGACCTCAGAGGGGAAGGCAGCCTGGTTAGGCCTGGCAAAGGGGTGACTGTCAAGAGGTTAGTGTTTTAGAGTTGCTGAAATCAGGGTAGGGATTAAAGTCCTGGCAGTCAGCAAAGAAAGGAGGGCGCAGATGCCCCCAAATGAACTAGAATCAGAGGGCTAAGCTGAGCCTAGGGGCTGGGGCAGGCTGTGCTAATGGAGGGGCTTGGAGAATAAGGAGACAGGCTGGATGGGGGGCCATGAGCTGAGGCCATCATGGAGGGCCCTGGACACGGAGGAGCCCCACCGCCCTGTTCTGCTGTTGCTCCCGCTGGGGGGCCAGTTCCATGCCCAGTGCTGGGTGGACCTAGTGGGGCCCGGGTGTTCAGACTGAAGGTCCAAGTGCTCATCCAGGTTTGCGGTTTGTTAACAAGGGCTAGTGGATTATGTATAAAATATCCCACTGAAGTGACCACTGGCCAAAAAGCAAATACCTCCAGATGCCTGTTGCATGCCTGGAGCTGGGGTGAAACCTGCAGAGGCAGAGGACATGGCCCCTGGCCAGGAAGGGCTTACCATCTAAGGGCGAGATGGTTATGAAATACCCAGAGAACACATCAAAAAATAACCTGACAGCCATTATCTAATAATAATATTTCTCTCCTACTTTAAATCACTTTCTTAAAGACGTTTCTTTCAAAATCACAGCCCTGTCAGCCCAAGCCCCCTGTCGCCGCCCCCTGCCAGGCACCTTCCATGTGACAGCCCTGACAGCTCTGAGCTTGGTTCCGCCCCTGACAATCAGCCTGCTTTTCAAATAGTCAAGTTTCCCTTCACTCCAGCAGGATAGAAATAGCAGCAGTGCCCACACTGCGCCTCCCCTTGCTGTGACTGCCTCAGACAGTCCCTCCACCCTCGGGCGGAAGGGCCCCTCTCACAGCCCTCAGCCCCAGGGCAAGTCAGCGGTGGTGGACACAATCACAAAACTTTCCAGCAGTTGCAATTCTAGTAGACGTCATAAGTCACAGGGAGAAAAAGGAAAAAGGCTCTGTGTGTCTGAGGCCTGTGGGCCTGGGAGCTGGACCACTCTTTGGGAGTGTCCTCCTGGACCCAGTCCTCAGCCTGTAGTCTCACACCAGGAAGACATCACGTGGAAAAGCTGTTGTCTTAGGTGTGCAAACCTGGCTGTAAGCACCGCCTCTCTATCCATGGCCACAGCTGTCCTCCCTGCCCATCTTTCCATGACGAACAACTTCCCCTTCTCCCCCTCCACCTATGCTATGCGCTGCCTCCACCCTGGCCGGCCCTGAGGCTACTCACCTCCTCATCCCCAGCTCCCTGAGGACACTCATTCTCGCAGGCCCGAGGCGATGCAGGGCAGGCTGCTCCAGGACAGCTGCCTTTGGGGCTCCACCTCTCCTCAGCACCCCTACCTACTGTCCCATCACCACCTATAAGGTCTCCCTGCCCCCCTATTATCCAAGGCAGTCTATCACCATGTCCTACCCCATTTCATCTTGAAGAACCCAACTGACCCTCAAGCCCTACCCTGTGTAGACACATTTAATAAACACGTGCTGTGCCCACCAAAGGTTTGGTGCATGGGACATGGTGGGACACTGCTGTGGACTGAATGTTTATGTCCACTCAAAGTTCACAGGTCAAAATCCTAACCCCTGATGTGATGGAGTCCTTTGGGAGGGGATTAGGTCATGAGGGTGGAGCCCTCATGAATGGGATTAGCGCCCTTGTGAAAGAGGCCTGAAGGAGCTTGCTTGCCCCTTGCACCATGTGTGGAAACAGCGAGAAGGCACCATCTATGAAAGAGGAAGTGGACTCTCACGAGACACCGAATCTGCCAGTGCCGTGATCTTGGACTTCCCAGTCTCTAGAACTTGAGGAATAAGTGTCTGTGGTTTATAAGCCTCCTGGTCTATGGTATTTTGTTACAGCAGCCTGAAAGGACTAAGACAGGCAGTAATCAGTCACAGCCCAGGAGGACAGAGACCAGCAAATGAGCCACAATCTTGCAGGGAGGCCTCATGCCCTGGGCTGTGTGCTCTTGGGCCCTGTAGTTGGCTTTCAGACCCCCCACCCCTCAGGGCCTCACCTCCAACTTTAAGGAGGAAAGCCCTTCACTTCCTGTCCTCCCCCCAACACCCCTCCCACGTGGTCAAGGCTGATCTTTCCAGAGGATGCCAGCCCCTGTCTCCTCAGCAACTTCATCTTTCCCCTCTAATGGCTCTTTACCATCAGCGTTTTAAATAATTAAACTACAGCTTTGTTATAAAAGAAACACATGCTCATGGGGGGAAAAAATCAAATAGTGGGAAAGGGTATAAAATGAAAAGTAAGTTCCCCTCTTCACTCTACCCTAAGACCCAGTCCCAAACCTCAGACACAACCCCTCTTAGCAATGTTTTACACATCTTCCTGGTACTTTCCTATGTATGTGTGTGTACTACAAATACAATGGCATCATTCTGTATTTTCTGCTTTTCAACTTGCCCTTTTCACTGAACAATATACACAGCTTGGACATTTCTCCCCTTTAGTACCTATAGAGTCACCACATCCACCATTAAAGCTGTTAGAGTCTCTCCTATTGAAAAAAGGGGGCAGAGAGAGAGCACATGCAAGCACGTGTGTGTGCTTCACACACGTCCCTCTTGTTCCTCACTTGCTCTCTCTGTTCCCCCACACAGGGAGCTTCTACACACGCTTCCCCTCAGCTCAGACCCCACCTCCAACCCCCTACCACTCGAACTGCCACCAGCCATTGCTAAAGCCAGTGGACTCCCTGCTATCCTTGCCTACTAGACATCTCTGCACCATCTGACTCTTCTTGCCCTGCCCTGCCCTAGAGTCCTCCCACCCCTGCAACCTCACCTCGAGTTTCCCACAAAGTCTCAGCTTCCTCTAACCCCTTTAATATCTGGGTTCTCCATAATCTCTGGGCCTCTCCCATTCTACACCTGCTCCTCCTCCCCCTGGAATGACCATCTCCAGGACAGCTCACAAGCCCAGCCTCTCCCCACAAGGTCTACCTCGGCACAGCAAGCCACCCCAGACATCTCCACCTGGAGACCCCAAAGATACCTGTAGTAAGTCGAATTGTGTCCCTATCCTAACACGTGGAACCTGTGAATGTGACCTTATTTGGAAAAAGGGTCTTCGCAGATACAATTAAGGTCAGGATCTTAAGGTAAGATCATCCTGGATTATCTGTGTAAGCCATAAATCCAATGACAAGTATTCTTATAAGAGACACCCAGAGGAGAGACACAGGGACAACAGGAGAAGGCCATGTGGAGACAGAGGTAGTGACTGGCTGCCACAAGCCAAGAAATGCCACCACAAGCCACCAGAGGCTAGAAAAGGCAAGAAGGGATTCTCCCCCAGAGCTTTTGGAGGGAGTGTGACCCTATTGACACCTTGGTCTTGTACGTCTGCTCTTCAGAACTGTGAGAATAAATTTCTGTTGTTTAAGCCGCCCAGTTTGTGGTAATTTGTGATGGCAGCCCTAAGAATTAAATAGCACCCCAAACTCAACTCATCCAAAGCTGAACGGATCATCCTTCTTCAAAGCGGCTCCTTATCACATGAGCCCACCAGGGCCAGAGGGTCCAAACCAGAAGCCAGCGCGACTGTCACCTCCTTTGCCATGCCTGCTATCCACTGGCCTTCCTGAGACTTCTAGGAGCCTTGGGCTTTTCCACCCCGGCACTCTGTTTGCGTTAGGCCTATGATCTTCCACCTGCTCTTTTCCAGGCCATTCTTGACACAGCCACCAGGGCAAATTCTCTGAAGGCTCTCACCTCTACCAGGACACAGTTCTGCTGCCTCACAGCCACCAGGATCCACCCTAGCTACTCCTGTCTCCTCTCCTGGGTGTTCCTCCATGACCGCCCCTCTCATATGTGCAGTCCCCAAATGGGCATGTCCCCTGGTGTCTGGGTGCCCTCCCTGTCTCCCAACAAACTCCTGTCTCTTTCAGGATGTAGCTTAAGCATGGCACCCTGGGAAGCCTTCCTTACCTCCCCCCAACCCCAAATGTGTAAACTCTCTCAAGCTCTCCCTGCAGGCTTCTCTCACAATGTAAGGCAACCATCAAAAGACGGAAAGGCCCTGAGGGCAGGAACTGTGGCTTACTCATCCTGGTATCCCTAGTGCCAGAGACAAAAATAAGTACTCAACAAATGTTTGTCAGATGAATGAATGCTTTTTGGCTCTGGCAGTCTCAAAATTGAGAGTCGGTGTTCTCTGGGGATTTCATCTGTCTGGCACAGACAAAGGCCCTTTTAGCTCATTCACTTAGCAAACATTTACTAAGTGTTGTAATTCCGAGAGAAGGTGGTCTTGTGTGGTAGTCCCGAGGAGGGGCTGAGGACAAGTGTGGGGAGGGGGCAGAGGTGGCCATGTGTCCAAGTCAGGCTTTGAGGAGTGAACAGAAATTTAAGTGGGAGAAGAGTTTTTAAATGAGTGATAATTTTCTATCTTCAGTTTGAAATCTTGTTCATAGCCAAATCCCACACAATTCCAAGGGCTGAGCAAGTATAAAGTTTTACACTTTAGGGATAAAATCTGGAAGGGCAAATGCTGAGTGGAACAGAAGAAGAGACAGTAGGAAAAAGAGAGGAAAGGGGGAGCCACTTACTCAGCTCTTGTGAGCCAAACCCCAGGATAAGGCCTGGCAGTCATTGGTCAATAAATGCTGGCTCCCATTCTACCACCCATCATCATCCCTCCCCACTCTGGAGTGATGTACGCTCAGATAAAATCCCTCTTGCATGGCAGTCTTTGGCCTGACCTCAGCCCTGCTTCAGAATGTGCCCCAACTGTCACCTATGTGGGAAACTTACTTCTCTTTTACTAAGACTCTTCTGCTTTACCTCTCCCTGACACCCACGAGCTCTCTCCATCTTTTTTCCAGGAGAACATGCCCACCTCACCCTTAAAACAAACAAATTCCCATCCCTAGAAGCCTGAGCCCTCATTTGCTTTATTTAAGATGACTTCTTTGGGAGTCCAAGTCTAAGATACTTCCAGTTACTAGTCTTTCCAGGTGCAGTGGGAAGTGGAGTACAGCATGAGAGCACTGGGAAGGGCCTTCATCCATCCAGCTCCTCTTTGGGTATGAAGAGCCCTTTCTGACAAAGTTCTGTACCACCTCACCCCAAAAGGCAGTTATGCCAACTTTACCATCCACCACCTGTGAAAAGACCCTTGGATCTGAGGTTTGGCCTCCCTGCAGTAACTCCACAGCAGCCATGGCTGGGAACCACTGATCCAGTTAACACTCTGGATCCAGTTACAGGTGAGCTGGTTCAAGTTCCTGCTGCATGGCCACTGCCACAAGGTCATGGGGCATGCAGTCTGGCTGGATTCGGGGAGGCAAGGGGCCTCCACCAAATGAGCAAGGACATGGAAGGTGATTTAGTCAGGAGCTGCATGGGGTCAGAGTTTGGATGGCATTCTAAGAGCCCCGGGAATCCCTTAAAGAGTTTTAAGCAAAGGAGCAATAGGATATGATTTACATTTTAAAGGGATCCTTCTGGTTGCCACAGAGAAGACTGGACTGAAGAGAAGTAAGAGTGGAAGGGGAAGTGTCTTCTCCAGCTTTGCTCAGCCCTCAGAAAGTCCCAGTGACGCACACAACTTGCTGGGAGTGGGAAAAAGCATTTGCACTGAGTGTGGTAACTCACTCCCATGGCTTGTTGGTGGAAAAGGTTCCCCCACCAACTAGATTCAGCCAGCCTCTACCCCCAAGAGTGGCCAGTGCAGCAAGGAGGGTCTGGGGCTGGACAACCAGCACATCTGCTGGGGGTCTCCGGCTGGAGGACAAGCCTGGCTCTGGGGAGCAAACCGGTCATGCAAAAGGGGAAGGAGTGTTGGGATGGCCGGAGAAAGCCCTGCAGAGTAAAAACCAGTCCTTTCCCTTCCGGCTCCAGGCATCCGGTTCCGGCAACGCAAGGGAGAAGTGATTTGTAAAGGTCACCCTGGAACCCTACAGCCCCCGAGGGCCCGGGGGCCGACACGTCAAAACCTACTACGGTCTCTGCCTGCCAACCCAGGGCTTCACCATCGCCGCCCAGAGCCCTTCAGACCCGGACGCCCCCCCCGCCCCGTTCCCACAGATCCGCACTCGGTGGCCCCAAGACCCCCCAACGCAGCCTCTGGGCCCCAGACCTGGTCTCCTTTCCATAGAGAATGCGCTTTACTTCTCGCAACTCTGCGGGCGGAATGTGCTTCTCCAAGCACTGCTCCAGCGACTCCCACTCCGCTCCCGCCATGGCCAGAGGCCGCGAGCGCGCCGCTGTCCCGACGCAAACCGCGCGCCCTTTGCCCCCGGCAGGAGGAGGGGAGGGCGGCCCGAGCACGCGCCCTCCCCTCCTCCCGCGCCGCCTCCGCCGGGGAGAGCTCACGTGCGGACACGCCCCCTCCTCGCGCCTCCGCCGCGCGCAGCCAATCAGCGCTCCAGGGCTTCGCGGGCGGGCCCGCCCCTGCCCCTTTGGCGCTCCTCCGGCACGCGGCGGGCCACGCCCCCTCGGCCCGCGGGGCCGCCTGGCTCCGGCCGCTGTCTGGCCTGCTCGCCGGAAGCTTCCACTCCTCACCTGCCCCGAGGTTTCCGGGCGGCGTCGTGGAGAGACAGGGAGGGAGGCTGGGCGCGGGTCTGAGGTGAATGGCGCCGCGCGCCGTGGGGCAGCGCGCCGGGCCAGCCCAGCGCACGGGACGGCCGAGGAGGGGACGGCACGGGGGGCCGCGTCCCAGGGCAGCAGGCGGCACTTCTGTCTGTCTGAGGAGTTCTGAACTCCGAGGCGCCAGGCCCGGCGTCCTGGCCGCCGCCTGGGCCACGCGACTGCGCTCGAGCCGAAGGTGAGGTGAGGAGGCGGTGGAAGCCTGCGACGCCACGCACCTGCGTGGAGGTGGCAGCCGTGGAAACGCGGGGTGCCCGGGCAGGGGCGAGCCGTCTGCACCGCGGGGCCGCCTTCCCGCCCTGCCGCCTGCGGTGGGAGTGCCCATGTGGGCATTCCTGGGGTGCGGGCGCTGTAGCCTACCCCCGGGTGGCCGCCGTGAGACCCCCGCCTGCTGTGCCCGGGCCGCGGGGTGCCGCCCCTCCGGAGTCAGGAAGGGCCCTCTTCTCGGTCCTGCCGGGCGGGCGGCGTGGTGAAGGAACCGGTCTGCCCCGATCCTGGGTTAGCGCCTTGCAGACCTTGTGACTGGCCCCAGTCAGTCACTTGGGGCTTGTGTTGCTTTATCCGTAAAACAGGGACACAGATTACCCTGTAAGAGAAGCACAAAGGGAGCTCATTTATATCCAGCATCAGCTGCAACATTAAAAGTAGGTGCTGTAGGGCCAAACGCTTCAGGTGTTTTATGTAGACCTACCAAGTCACGAGTTCTGTTCTCTGTTTTGAAAAATGTTAGCTGACAAGTTCTGGTGTCTGATGGAGCTGCCGTTTCAAGGACGCAAACTCTGAGGGCCTTCTGCGTGCGAGGCGCTGCCGTAAGAATACAGATGCGGATAAGACCTAATACTTTTTCTCCACGACTTAAAGTGGAGACAAACTCATACGTACTTGTAAATACAGCAGATTTAAATAATTTGACACAAAAAAGGTACACAATGTGCAACACAGTGCAAAGGAAAGAATGATTTCCGGCCTAGAAGTGGGAATTGTTGAAGGCCTCATGGAAGAGGTTTCAGCTCCAACTCAAAATACCTCCAACTCAACTTGAACACCCTTTCTCAGGCCCCCTCTTACCTTCTGTACTGCATTCCCTATTTCCATCATGGCCTCACCACCCACTCGTTTGCAAAGTTTTTGGGAGTCATCCACGACTCCTCCAAATTCTTTCTCTTTCCCCCGTACAATCAGGCATCAAGCTCTGCTAAATTTATCTCCTAGATTTTGTTCGAATCCTTCCCCCTCCCTCCTCACGCCTGCAGTCATGTCATCTTTTGCTTGAATTGTTGCCAGTTGTCTTTCTTGTCTCTCCACTTCCTATGTCTATCCTTAGTTGTCTTTCTAAAACTAATACCATCCTTTGTGTCCTCTCATTCAATGATTCCCTACCTGGAATCACCTTCCATCCTCCCATTTTATGACCTCCTACTCATCCTCCAAGACGTAGTTGAAACATCACCTCCTCTATAAAGTCTTCTCTAGTTACCCCAGAAAAAGTTAGGCTCCACCACTCCTTCATAGATCTCTCTCTTAGTACATTTGTCAAACACTATCGTTTAATTATTTCTGAACTCTGGGCAGGAACTGGATCTGACCTACTTTTGTATCTGTAGGGCTTTGGCACTCAATAAATGATTATTGAAGGAATTAACTCTGAGATCATGGGCAAATTCATTAAGGTGTGACATTGAGCTGGACCTTGAAGCACGAGCAGAAGCTATTTTTATTTTTTTCCTTGTTTTTGAGATAGGTTCTCACTCTTTTGCCCAGGCTAGAGTACAGTAGCACCATCATAGCTCACTGCAACCTCCCATGCCTGGGACCAAATGATCCTCCTGCCTCAGCCTCCTGAGCAGCTTGGACTACAGGCGCATGCCACTGTGCCCAGCTAATTTTTAAATTGTTTTTGGTAGAGATGGGGTTTCACTGTGTTGCTCAGGCTGGTCTTAAACTCCTGGGCTCAAGTGATCCTTCCACCTTGGCCTCCCAAAGTGTTAGGATTGCAGGTGTGAGCCTCTGTGCCCGGCCTTAGAAACTATTATTACTAGTTAAATTGCTTAATCTATCTTTCGCATTTGTTCAGTGACAGGTTGTTCCTACTAGGTCATTATAAACCAGTGTTTCACAAATATAAAACATTAACTTGAGAAGGATAAAAAAAGGTGTATTAAAATTTTTATTTTTGCCTGCTTTGTTTTTTACTCTGAATGTTACCAAAATACTTCACTAGATCCTTCTGTGGTAATCATTTAAAAGGACTTCAGACTCTGCCCTGGATTCTTTCTGAAATAACCAGCCAAACCCAAAAGGTTGTAACTGTGTGTAAGCATATTAGAGTGAGGGATATTTCCTTGTTTTGAAGAACAACTCTTTCTCTGACAACATGGTGTGGTTTATGGATATATTAAAAATAATTCATAATTTGGTAAGCATATAAAAACACGGAGAGGAATGATAGAATACATACAACCTTAGTATGGCGGTTACCTCTGGAGAGGGAGGTGGGGGAGTGGGAGAGAGGAATGGAAATTATCTGCTGATATATAATGTTTAAGTTCTTTTTTTAAAGGGATGTGAAACATACGACAGTATTAACATTTTAAAAATCTGGGTGTTATTACCTGTGCTATTTTTTTTAACCTATGCTTTTCTTTATGTTTGAAATATTTTTAAAAAATAATTTTATAGGAAAAAAGAGCCTTAGACCAGGAGTCAGGAAACCTGCAGTTTAGTAAAAAAGGCAGGAGAGGGGAGAGAATTAGGAAGACAATCTATAGAGGTGATCTAAGTCTGTTCCTAATTCTAATAATCTAGTCATATATAAATTCCTCTCTCTATATATGCTTATTTGTGACAAAAGAGTTTCATTATAGAAGCTGCTTCTATGGAATGAGTTCGTTTGTTAAAAATGTACGTCTGTTTTTAAGTATTACTTTTAAATTCACAATGTGCATTGATCTTAATCCTTAGGGAAGGTATTTGAGGTACTGTGGGTTTTGCTCGTTAACATTTGAGGACTTGAATTTCATGATGATCACTGGTGAGCAGTCCTTGCAAGGGCCATGACATGGAGATCCCACCTGTCTTCTTTTCTCCTGTGAGCCAGAGGGGCTGCTTATGCCCTCATTTAGCACTTTATAGCACAGAAAGGCTTTTGCATCTTCTTATCCCATTTGATCCTCCCAATAATACTGGAGATAAGGGGATAGCGTCCTTGGCATTTTTCAGATTTCCAAGTTAAACATGACACTTACTGGAGATGAAACTATAGGACCCAGTATTTCACTTATAGTCAAGGGAAAAAAGATCTGAGGTGATCTGATTTCTAAGCAACTTTCTCAGGTCCAATTTTTGGGTCAGTTTGTCCCCACATGGTGTTCCTTTGCTCAGAAGTCACAGTTCTTTCTTTGCTAGGGTTTATTTTATTGTTGTTATTATCCTTATGTAGACTTAAGTGTCTCACATGAAAGTTTTGGAGTAGACCACCCAGGCTTACTGAAAGTGAATTTTTTAGCAAAGCAAGGCCAGCCCAGCCAAAATTGTGACATAGAAGGTTTGTCCCTTGTTTTTGCTTTGGGTCCCTTGCTTCTCCTCTCATGACTAGCCCTGCTCATCCCTATAAGGCCTTCTTTACTCCAAGTAAACTTTTTTTAAAAAATTTTTTGAAGTTTTATTTTTAATTGAAAAATAGTAGTTGTATATATTTATGGGGTACAATGTGATGTTTCAATATATGTCTGCATTGTAGAATGATCAAATGAGAGTATTTAGCATATCTATCACCTCAAATACTTATTTCTTTGTGGTGAGAACATTTAAAATCCCCTCTTTTAGTTATTTTGAAATATAGAATGCATTATTATTAACTACATCAGTAAATTTTCATAATCCATCTTAGTGTTAGCTGATTACACTAAAATACACTGATCAACTCCATTTTAGTAGGGAACTCTTAAAGATCCTACAGGAAGAACATCTGATGGTGGAAATACCTCTGATGTGGAAATGAGAAGCCTTGAAAGAAATATTTAGGTCAGGAGACTTCACCCCTCAGATAACATTGTTCAATAGCCTAGTTTTTTATGGAATGTGGCCTATCTGATGCACCTTATACATTCCTATTGCTACTCTCCTTGTACAGGCTCTCATCATCTCCTAGATAACTTCAACCAACTCATAATCAGTCTTCCTTCTTCCCAACTTCAAATTCCCTCTGACCTTGATTTCCAGGGTGATCCATTAGTTTAGGCTGAAGTCTAAGATGCCAGGGCCCTCTGATTTGGCCTCATTTCATGCTATGCCTCTTCCCTGCCCAGCACTAGGCTCCAGCATTTTCAAACTACTTCTAGTTGCACAAACACTACACACCATTTCATGCCTCTGTCTTTGTTCAGCTCATTTTCACCTAGATAATTCCTGCTCTAACCTTAAGAGTCACTTCAAGTGTCTTCTCTTTAATAAAGCCTTCCTGGCTCCTTCAGGCTTGCTCAAGTTCTCACTTCTGTGGTGCCATGGCACTCTGTGCAGGTAATATTGAATTTGTTAAGTTTCTTGAGGATAGAGGTGTGGCATGTGTTTGAATCTACACTGCTTTGCATATAACTGGTGTTCAATAAATGATTGTTGAATCAAATTGAGCACCATATCAGTATTTATAAATGTTTACATAGTCCCCTGGTTCTTTTACATATATTAGCTGCTTATTTAGCTTGCTTTTAAAAAAGACTACCCTTGGCTGTGGCAGATTTATAATCCTTTCCTTTCAATGAGACTGCCAGCTGTCTTTGTGTCCTGGTTATCTAGGACACAAGTAGTCTAAGTCCTTGAGAGGGTCCAATAGCAGCTGATATTGGGGTGGGGGGGGTCCACCCCCTTGGACAGCTTCATATAGTACAACTCTGTTTACTGGGAAGTTGCTGGTTTAATAGCTCATGGTTTATCCCTCTCTGATGAGCTTCCTGACCCATATTCCTTTGGATTAGGAATTTGGTGGGATCCTTAACCATGACATTCTTATAGAGAATATGTATCAGATACCATTTTCAAAAATGTTCTAGCTGTAGGTAACAGACAGCTGCCTACTTATATTTTAAGAAACAGTAGTGTAAGAGAAAGAACATTGGACTGGGTATATAAATAGGTTCTAACCCTGATTTTACTATTAGGTAACTGCACCTTTAGGTAAATTATTTGATACTTCTTCCTAATCTTTAAAGTTAAAGGTGTTGGACTAATTCTCATAAATTCTATGATTTTATGATTACTGAAGTATGAAACCCTTTAGATTATCTGAATGGCAAGGGCAAGTAGAGCACATGCTGCCTAAAACCTAGAGGAGAATACCTTGGATATTAGTGCTTTAAGGCCAAGGACTAGGTCTTGCTTGTGTTGGAATGCCATGGTACAGTAAGGACTGAACTGGACTAGAAATCCAAGGACTTGGGGTTCACCCCTTGTTCTGCCTCTTTTTAGCTATGTAACGATAGACAAGTTACAACTTTTCTGGGTCTCAATTTCTTTATCTGAAAAATGTGGGTAATGATATCTTCCCTACTTTCTTTGATTTGAAAGAATCAAATAAGCTAAGTTGAAATATCTTTGAAAATCTGGCCAGGCATGGTGGCTCATGCCTGTAATCCCAGCACTTTGGGAGGCCAAGGCAGGAGGATTGCTTGAGGCCAGGAATTCAAGACCAACCTGGGCAACATAGCAAGACTCTGTCTCTACAAAAAGTTTTAAAAAATTAGTTGAGCATGGTGGCACATCCCTGTAGTCCTGGCTACTCACAAGGCTGAGGTGGGAGTATGGTTCGAACCCAGGAGTTTGAGGTTACTGTGAGCTATGATCACACCACTGCACTCCAGCCTGGGAGAAAGCAAGATGCTGTCTCAAAAAATAAAAATAAATAAGTAAATATACATATATATAAAAATCTATACAGTGTTATCCTTATATTTTTAATTGAGGAAAAGATGTTTGGATATAATTCTTCAAATTATATTTAAGAAATTATAAATATACCATCCTTAAATGTACTGGATGCTTATCTTTGAGTTATTTTTCCAGTGGTGATAATGGCTTTGCTTTGAATCATTTATAGTCTTTCTACCAGTTCTTGTGGTGATAAATAGCATACATTTGAAAGATGGGCAATTTTAAGCAAGGCTGTAGTCTGAGACCATGAAATAAAGTAAAGCTGACTAGCCTAAGCTGAACTCTAGTCCATGACTCATCACTAGTTTGTCTAATTATTTGGGATAGCAAACTAAGCATAGACTTATATATCACAAGAATGCAAAAATACCAGGTTTAATCATCGGGCCCCAAATTTCATGAACTGTCAACGTGATAAATAAACCTTTCACTCTACCTTCTTCTCCCCCTAAAACAGTTGCATAAGTATGCAATGGGGCTTAGCAGTAGTATGTGTGGCATTTAGGGGTATTGAGTTAACTATAAGCTCAATGTGAGTCAACAGTGTGTTGTAGCTGCCAAAAAAGCTGATACAGTCTTAGGTTGTGTTATGAGAAGTATAGTATCCAGAACATAAGGAAGGTGACTCTGTTCTATGCTGACCAGAGCACACCTGAAATTATTCTAGCTCTGGGCTAGATACACAGCATACAGATCATCTTGAATATGCAGAAAAGAAAGAGAGATGATGTTGGTGAGAATATTTAACAACAACAACAAAGAGTTGAAGGCACTGGGAACATTTATTAAGCAAAGCAAACAAACTCAGGAAGGATATTGTCACTTTATTCCGATTTTTGAAGAGGGCCATGTATAAGAGGTTTTTATTTATTTCACACGTCCCTACGGAGAGACGCTGGAGTCAATGGATAGAAACTAAGGGAGGCATATTTCAGCCCAATGCAGTTATTTCCGACAGGTGATGTCAAAGGATGAAATAGGCAGTCTCTGCAGACGACGAATTCTCAGTCATTCATGGTGTTTAAGTGTGGTCCAGATAACCACTTGGTGGGAGTATTGTAGAAGAAAGTTAATCATGAGATGAGTAGTTGAACTAGAGAGTCCATGATTTCTGTGTATTGCTATAACATGAACCAAATAAACCTTAGGGATATCAAATCCAAAGAACCATAAAAAGGCTGTAGAACAATACAAGACAGTTTGGTATTTGAAGAAATAAAAGTGTGGTCTTACTGAAGAACCAGGCGATGGGAAAATTTTATTATTAATTTATTTTATAGTGTGTTTGGTTTGGTTGGGTTTAAAGGAAAGGGACCACACTCTTGCTTGAATCTGGATTTTTGGGTCCTGCTGCCTCCCTTTTTTTTTTTTTTTTTTTTTTTTAAGAGATAGGCTGTCACTATGTTGCCCAGGTTGAACTTGAACTGCTGGGCTCAAGCAGTCCTCCCACCTCAGCCTCCCAAGTAGCTGAGACTATAGGAGTGCACCACTGTGCCTGGCATGTCCTGCTACCTCTTGCCACACTCTCTAGCATAGACTGCTTCCTAGATTACCATTGCTAAATCCTAGAGCCCCAGAGCCTCACCTTTGGATCTTTGTGAGTACAACAGTTATAGGCTTCAGTTCCAAGAATCAGGCATCCCTTCATCATCAGGAGCCTCTCTTATAGTCCCATGTTTCCCTCTGATCCAACAAGGGAGTTGGTCTGACCATACATTCTGCACTTAGGGAGCCAAACTGATATTGGCCTGTGTCCAGAGCAATCCCTCTCCCATACTTAGTCTCTGCAGTCACTAGCCAAAAAGAGCTTCTTACGCCTGGTTCTATGCAACTTGTTGGACTTCCAGGCCATGATTCTGGGCAACCCAACCCCATCTCTGTTAACTGTGTACTTTCCTTGTCCAGGCTCTGAAGAGTTAGTTTCAGCAGTCCATGGCAAGCTGCACAGTTTGTCTCACAGCATTTTTACAAATATTCAACATTTCTTCTCTTCATTGCTGAGTTTTATTTTTTAATTTTATGTATTTATTTATTTGAGACAGAGTCTCACTCTGTCACCGAGGCTGGAATGCAGTGGTGTCATCATAGCTCACTGCAACCTCCAACTCCTGCTCTCGAGTGATCCTCCTGCCTCAGCCTCCCGAGTACGTGGGACTACAGGTGTGTGCCATCACACCCTGTTAAATTTTCTATTTTTTGTAGAGATGGGATCTCACTCTTGCTCAGGCTAGTTTTGAACTCCTGGCCTCAAGCGCTCCTCCTGCTTTGGCCTCCCAAAGTGCTAGGATTACAGATATGAGCCACCATGCTCAGCCTATTGCTTAGTTTTATAAACATATATTGAGTGAGCCAGATGTCACGCCATTTATTGGGGTCAAACATGAATAAGTCATATGGCTTGTTCTCATAATCATAATAATAATGGCTTCTATTTTTGAGCATCTGCTATGTTCTAGGCACTGTGCCAGGCCTATAAGTGATAGACTTTATAGGGGATGAGGTGTGTTGTGAGGGGGTGGGGGAAAAGCTGGATAGTTTGTGTTATATACATAAGGCTCCAAACACAGCACATGGTTAGCGCTTAATAAACACTAGCTGTGTTTACAATGTTAGGTGATAACATTAACAAAAGTACCACTAAGGTCTAGAGGTAGGAGAACATCTGAGCCAGAAGGATGTGTAGAGGACACAGGAAGGTCAATCCAAGAAGAAGGAAAAGCAAGACTGCATGCAGAAAAAAAGACAGCCATCGCAGAGTAGCTAGTCTGTCTAGAACACAAGAGTAGATAAAGGGTTGGACTGAAACAGTTTATGGGAAGTAGCTGTAGAGAGTTCTAGAGATACGTGTGCTAAAAGACTCTAGCCACAAAACCGTTTACCATATTCACAGGAGAAAATGATTGCATGAATTTGTAAAAACCGGAAGGATAAGACACAAGCCTGAAAATTATTCAATTAAAGGAAGGAAGATTGCAGACTGCTTAGTCACCTGGAGAGAGAGAATAGAGCTTACAAAATGAGAGGAGATGATTACATCACTTAAGTGAGCATTGATCAAGTACTTGGCAGGACAAGTGGAAATGTTTTTCTTTTAAATAATTCAAGCCTGCAGGCTTCCAACCCAGTTTAAGGTAGTATAAGAGTCTGCTATATATAAATGTGGATAGTGTTCCAGTGGTGAATGAGTGGAATTCAAAGGAGGATTAATAAAACTTTCTGTGTTCAACTAAGAGTGCATGAATAAAGCCCCGATGGTAAATACACAGTAGCCTCCGTTGGAAGATATTGTATAAGGGGAAGGAAATACTATTTGCTTGTTGACCTGGATTATTACATAGTTAAACTGTGTTATAATCAGAGGGAGTCAAGCCCGATGATCCAATGACATTTCTATTTCTGATGTTCTATTTCTATAAGGTAGACTTAAATCAAAATCTATGACAAATTTTGATGGCTGGTTGCTCATATTTCTTTTGATATTTTCCTGAGTTAATACATAAAATGGTGGGGAAACAAATTAAAAGTGTATTAAAGTTATAGGCATATAATATAGGATTATATAGTAATGGTACTGTTTAATTACTTTTCCATCCATTGGAAAGTAGTGTTCTTATTTTATCAGAAGCAGCATGGTACAGTAGCAAAATCATGTTTTGAAAGTTCCAGCTCTGCTATGTATTAGTTTTATAACCCTGAGCAAGTTACTTAACTTTTTTGGACTTACTTTTATTTGTCTTTAGCATAAAATGATAGTACTTGCTTGTATGGTTCTTCAAGGATTAAATGAAAAGCAGTTCTGTGAAATAATTAACAGTGCAATGCTCAGCTCTCAGTAGGGTCTTGGACACATTAATTTTCCCTCACTTCTTCCCTACAGTGATGTTATCACACTTCAGAATATTTGGAAAGCCTCTCTTGAAGTTGCCTAAGGAGCACAACCTCTGGAATAACCTTGGTATTGGTACTCAAGAAATCTCTCTCTCTCTCTCTCTTTTTCTTGTAAGCACATTTTACTTTTGAAAAAACAAATAGAGCTAAGTTAATGGGTGATCAGGTTGGAGATATTTACAAATAAAATGTGACTATGAAATCATTGGTTTTCCTGTCGGATGGTAGATAGACTCTGAAAGGAACTCCAACAGAGAATTTTCAGAAAAGTGTTGAGCAAAAACAGTATTTTTGGAATAAGTTTTGGACAGAAAAGTTCTTGTATGTTTAAACTTCGACTTTGTTACTTTATAATCAAACCTTATTTCTATGGAAAGGATGATACAAAACAGAATTGATTATAGAGACTAGCGCCGAGTAAGGAGAAAATAAAACCGAGAAAATATGTAGAGGCCATCCTAGTGACACAGAGCCTAATTAAGCTGCGTTAAAATTCCTTCTTCATATACAACTCAAGCCTGGTTGCTAACAATTTAAAAGGTCTCATTTCTGAATCTTACTATATTAAAGCCTATTATATTTTCCCAGAGCAAAGCAGTTTGTCTTCAACTCAGTATACTGAATCTTGAAATAAATTTATCTTCCTCTTAATAATATCCTTCTTTGAGTTTCCCAGACTTAAAACCTTAAGTCTGATTCTTTATTCTTACATTAAAACTGTTACTATCATTCCTGCTTGTGAAATGTCTTGCGTTTTGGTCCTTCTTCAGTGTTACTACAGCCATGATTATCACCTTTCTAGCTGGATCTTGCCTGCATCATTGTATTAGCTAGGAGGCTGTGTTAGCCAGGAAGCCAATTTCTCCTCCTTCAGTGTGTTTGCCTTCCAGTAGAACCTTTTCAGATTAATACTTTCCTATTAGGCCAGGCTCCCTTCTGTCCTGCAAACACACTGTATTTTTTACTGTGCCATTTTCATTCTGGAGCACTTTGCCTTTTACATTCTGCTCTCACAAACTCCATCCATCCTTTCAGATCCTGGTTAAGTCTTTTTTCTCTGTGATGTCTTCATGAACAGGTCCATTTTACACCCACCTCTCTCTTTTCTGAGCTCCTCTGGCATTTAGAGTCTGCATCTCAGTTTAGGTACTTAACAGTTTCTTGTGTTTATTTTGTTGCTTCAACAAGAATGTGAGCTCCTAGAGGACAGGAACCATCCTGTGTTTCCTTCATGTTGTCTTTCATGTTGTATTTCTTTCGTATTCCCTAATGTACATGGTATAGTTCTGGGCTTTTATTCATTCATTTAATAAGCATTTCTTAATGCATATTTAATGTACAATAATAGTCCATGGAATATAATAATTAATAAGAAAAGGTCTTTAATAATCTTGAGCTACCTCAATTCTAATGAGGAGCTAGAGAGATCAATATTCAGGATTTCATTTAGTGCTATGGAAGACTACAGCAGATGATTTATACACTCATCCATTAATTAGATAAATCTCGGATCTGAGCAGAGGATGAGCAAAGTGAGTGACTGGCAGTAAGCGCCTCAGTCTGCAGCAATACCTGAGGTGAGACATGATAAAGGCCCAAACTAAAGCCCTAGAAATAAAGAGGATGGATTCATGAGCCACTGTGGAAATAAAAATGAAAGGGGCTGTGACTACTCCAATACACAATATGGTATATAGAAGACAGGGACACTCAAGATGACTCGGGGCCTGGTGCAGTGGCTCACACCTGTAATCCCAGCACTTTGAGAGTCTGAGGCAGGAGAATCACTTGAGGCCAGAAGTTCAAGACCAGCCTGGGCAACATAGCAAGACCCTGTCTCTACAAAAAATAGAAAAATTAGCTCGGTGTGGTGGCGTGCACATGTAGTCCCAGCTACTTGAGAGGTTGAGGCGGGAGGATTGCTTGAGCCCAGGAGTTTGAGGCTGCAGTGAGCTGTGATGATGCCACTACACTCCAGCCCAGGTAACAGAGTGAGACCCTGTCTCAAAAAAAAAAAAAAAAAAGATGACTTGGGCTTCTTGCTTGAGCATTGGCTTAATGATGAGGCCATTTACAAGTTTGGAGATTAAGATGCCCCTGGGACCTCCAAAGAGAGATCCCTGTGAACAGGTAGAAATCCCGTTCTGGGGCCTAAGGATTAGAATTTGCACTAGAGAGAGAGAAAGCTGGAAATTTTGGCAAATAGTAGTTTTCAAATCCATGGGAATAGAAGAGATTACCCAGAGACAGGATGTGGAAAGATGAGAGAGGTAGAAAGTGCCTGGGACAGAAATGTTTAGAGAAGTTAGAGGAGATGCAGGAATGAGCAGGCACCCAAGGTCAGAGTGCCAGGCCATAGTTAATGCTGCAGTGAGACTAATTCACAATTATGTATTGAGTTCAGTGTTTGGGAGAGTATTAAAATGGGATAAGGTGGTCCCTAGTAGGAGCTCAATAAATAGTGGTCAAAATTAATTGAATTGGGGGCACGGAAGGATCAACAGTGAGGATAAATTTTCAATAAGCTTGGAATGACAGGAAGGAGAAAGAACAGTTCATTGTTTGGAGATGAGATAGGGTTTTTTTAAAATGAAGCTCTTTTGAACATTTTTGTGAAAAGAAGAGGAAGAAAAGCCAGGTGTGGTTGCTCACACCTGTAATCCTAGGTACTTGGGAGGCTGAGGCAGGAGGACCACTTGAGCCCAGGAATTCAAGACCAGCTTGGGCAACAGAGGCTGTGTCTCAAAAAAAAAAAAAAAAGAAAGAAAAAGAAAGAAAGGGAAAAAAGGGGGAGGAATCCAGAAAGGAGAGAGAAAGCGGTGTCTGTTGTGTACTAGGATGTGGACTAACCCCTTACACATTTTGTTTAATTTTCATAATCACCTTGTGAGCAGGGGTCTGTTATCTACTTGACACGAGGCTTAGCACGGTGAGCTAACTTGCCTAGACGAGACAAGATTTGTTTGAATACAGAGATGAAACTCTTCACCACACATGGCTGTTTCCAGGCTCTTACCCATTTATAATCCGTCACAAAAGAAAGGGGATGATTTGTTGGTCCAGGTATAGAAGCGGGTGGGAAGATTAGTGGGGTCCAGGTCACTGTGGAAAGACTACCTAGGAGGAGTAGGGACACTGTCCCCATGATAGCAGGTAGGATATAAGGAAGAACCTACACAGAGTAAGGCTTGGAGATAGAAACTTGGGAGCTGAGAGGACATACTGGAACTTCAACTGGTCATCTCCTAAGGGGGCGGGGAGGAGGGTATCAGGAAGAGATCAGGAAACACTTATTTGATGACTGACAATTAGAAATCATAGCTGAATAGCAATGTTTAAAAGACTTCGGTGGCCTGGTGTGGTGGCTCATGTGTGTAAATCCCAGCACTTTGGGAGGCCGAAGTGGGAGAATTGCTTGAGGCCAGGGCAACCTAGCAAGACCCTGTCTCTACAAAAAAATCTTAATAATTAGCTGGGCGTGGTGGTGTGCACCTGTAGTCCCAGCCACTTGGGAGGCTGAGGTGGGAGGATTGCTGGAGCCCAGGAGTTCGAGGGTACAGTGAGCTATGATTGTGCCACTACACTCCAGCCTAGGTGACAGAGCGAGACCCTGTCTCTAAAAAAATAAAATAAATAAAATAAAAAGGCTTTAGTAAAAGAAGGGAAGATTGGTTAAAAGAAGTCTTTTTAATCCTACCTGAAATTACTTTAGCTTTCTTAGGATTTTAAAAAAAGGAGGCAGTGGTAAGAAGGAGCCAAGTTAAGAAAAAGAAAAAGAAGTCCCTAAAAAGGGGCAGAGAACAACCCAATTAAAAAATGGGCAAGAGATCTGAACAAAAGAAGATCTCTCACCAAAGAAGATAGCAAATAAGCATATGAAAAAACGCTCAATATCATACATCGTCAGAGAATAGCAAATTAAAACATTGCAATACCACTCCATACCTGTTAGAATGGCTAAAATCCAAAACACTGACAGTACCAAATGCTGATGAAGGTGTGGAGCAACAGGAACTCCCATTCATTGCTGGTGGGAATGCAAAACAGTACAGCTACTTTAGGAGGAAGTTTGGCATGTTTTTATAAAACTAAACCTATTCTTGTCATATGATCCAGCAATCGTGGTCCCTGGTATTTACCCAAAGAAGTTAAAAACACGACCACACAGAAACCTGCACATGGATGTTTATTGCAGCTTTATTTGTTCACAATTGCCAAAATTTGGAAGCAATCAAGATGTCCTTCATAGGTAAATGAGTAAATAAACTGTGGTACATCCATACAGTGGAGTATTATTCAGTACTAAAAAGAAGTGAACTATCAATCCATGAAAAAACATGAAAGAACCTTAAATGCATATTACTAAGTAAAAGAATCTGAAAAGGCTATGTATTGTATGATTCCAGCTAATGACATTCTGTAAAAGCCAAAACTATGGAGATAGTAAAAAGATCATCATAATGCAAAAAGGATGGTCATAACACACCTTTTGCCAGGGACTTTGTGGGAGGAAGGGATGCATAGGTGGAGTAGATGGGATTTTTAGGGCGGTGAAACTATTCCACATGATACTATAATGATGGATACATGTCATCCCTAATGTAAACTGTGGACTTTGGGTGATAATGATATGTCAACGTTGGTTCATCGATTATAAGAAATGCACCTGGTGTGGGATGTTGATAGTAGGGGAGGCTTTGTGTGTGTAGAGGCAGGGAGTATATTGGATATCTCTGTACTTTCCACTCAATATTGCTGTGAACCTAAAATGCTCTAAAAAAAAGTCTGTAAAAACAAGGGGAATTGGGAAATCATGTTGTAGAAAAACTATATGAATATTTTATGTTTATGTAAAGTTAAGTTCCATTCCCTAAAGAATAAGGGGTAGGGTATAGACAAACTCCAGATTCTCAAGATGATGCAGAGAATCTGCTTTCTGATACAGTAAAGAGAGCTTTGAACCCTGGGGTGAAGAGACCTGCCTCGAACCCTGGCTCTGTCACTAGGTAATTCCCATCATCTCACTACATCTGTTTTCTCAGCTGCAAAATCTAGGGGTTGATCTGTGATATCCGAAGTGTCTTTGAACTTAGAATATCTGTGCTGGTGTTTGGATACAGTATAACATAGTGGTTAGGGGCACAGACTCTGAAATTAGAATGTTTAGGTTAAATCTCAGCACTTTACACACCAGCTATGTGACCATGGGCCAAGTTATTAGCCTCTGTGGGCCTCAGTTTCCTCATCTGTAAACTATGGATGATAATAATAGTAAATATCTCACTGGATGGTTGTGAAGATTCCATAAAAAAAATCTATAAAAAGTGCCTGACACACAGTAGGTACTAGTAAATATAAACTATCGTAATTACAGATTGTAGATGCTATTACTTTGATACCCCTTTGCCACCACTGAGAGCACACAGCTCTACACCTACATGTAGTCGCAAGGAACAGAAGGTAAATGGAATAACCAATTGGAGTTTGCCAGGTTCCCCTTTTGGGAAAGGAATGAAAGGAATCTTCAAAGATCTGAGTGGTCAGGACCTCTGGGTTATGATTCAGCCACAGTCAACTGCCAAATTTTCCCACAGCTCAGTGGAAAGTCACTGAGGACTCTGTGAAAACAGTGCCACCTCTCCTTCAGTGCTGCTTGGCTAGGATGCACCGCTCACTCTGGAGGTCTGACCGTATTGGTGTCCTAGCAGGGAGAGGGAGTTAGGCAGGCCTGGTAGATTTTCCAACCAAAATGTCTGCAACTGCTTCTGCTGCAAGGCTCAAGCCTGTGAAAGTTTGTTGTCAACCCAACCGCAGGGCATCAAAGAAGAAAAGTTTGAGGTCTGGATTGTTTTTTCAGGCAGGAACAATGATGTAGTGATTATCACAGGTTATTTCGGAATTTGGAATCTCAAGTCTCCATCTCCCTGCTGCTCCCTACCTTTCTCTGTGGGTAAAATTAAGATTATAAATGCCACCTTGAATAATCCCAGCACTTTGGGAGGCTGAGGTGGGAGGATCGCTTGAGGCCATGAGTTTGAGACCAGCCTGAGCAACATAGCAAGACCCCCTCTCTGCAAAAAGTAGAAAACTTAGCCGGGTGTGGTGGTGCACACCTGTAGTCCCAGCTACTCAGGAGGCTGAGGCAGGAGGATTGAGACCCTGTCTCAAAAAAAAAAAGATATTAGTAATAGTCACTGAGATTTTTAAGTTTTCTCAAATTACCCCAGCAGAAGCTTCATCTGTTAATGTAACTTTCCACAGTTTAAACAGAAGTAGAAACATGCACATATTTGCTTATAGTTTTAACATCTTTTGAAATTTTCTTAGGCCACTTTCTCAAGTTCAAGTTCAAGATCCCTTTTTATCAATCTGATTTAATGTTTCTCACTCTTCTTTCTAGCCTTGCAGGGGAACCTTGCAGCTAGCTCCGCACCATGATGTTCAACTAACTGAGGTATTGGTGATCTGGGACAAAGCTCCTTTTATTTCTTATGTTTCCCTTTTCAAGAGTAGAGGTGGCATGGTCCAAAGCTGGTGTGGATTTCCCCTACATTGAGGTCTACTCAATACAGAAATAGACTTTAAAACCTAGGCCTCTCGTCCATGTGTGAGCTCCCTGCTAGCTGACCCAGGACTGGATACTGGGTGCCATTCACTAGACATTGGTCATCGTAACACACCTCTTAATAGCATTTTAGTGGTCCTGGTACCTCCACTCGGAAAATTTCTACCGTTGGCTCCACTACTTCTCTGTGTACTTTTTTTGTCTTTAGGTAGATCATTGGGGTCTGCCCTTTGCAGAAAAGTCTACTCCATGGTTCTTGAAATGCCGTATAAGATATGACGTTTTTTAGGTAAAGAAATTGAGGCCCAGGAAGGGTCATACAGGTACTCATGAACAGAGGTCAAGCCCAGAATGCTGACTTCTATGAATACTGTTCCATATTGACTCTGTTATGCCAGTGAGTATCTTTTTAAAAATATATGTTTCCAAAAGAGGAGTAGAGGGAATGAAACTCTTATTGAAGAAAGAATAGGGCTAAACGAAAGTTAAAACCCAGGCAAGGAGAGGCCTCTGGGTAGGCAGAAGGCCCAGGGAAACACTGGGTATCTGGTTGTGGACAGGGAGAGGAGTTGCTGGGGTAAGAAAAAGGCACAGAGAGTTGAGAGACCACCACCACCACATACTTGGCCTGCTTGAAAATCTCACCCAACCAAACAGATACAATTGTCCCTCCAGATCTTATTATTTCTACAGCTGTGACTTAACTGCTGCTTATCTTTCCTCCAGGAGATTCCTTGGAATGAAACCAATGGGAGTCCAGGGTTTAGGAGAGTCTCATCAGAGCAGATGGGCCTGCAGCAGCCAGAAAACTTGTTGCCTTTGGCTGAGAGCACCATCCTGGATCTGAACATCTCGTGAGTAAATCCCGGCAGGCTCAGCTTTAGGCCTGAGTGGAGCTGGCCTGCTTCTCCTTGCACAAGGACCTTGTGTACTTCCACATCTTCCCTCCCCTCTTGCGCATGTTGAAAATCACATTCTCAGAGCACTCTTCAAGCTAAAACCATGTTGCTCGTTAGCAGCCCCGGGAGGATGGCTCCTTGGTGCTTTTGGTCCCTTGCTGTATTTTGAAGTGCATTTTAAGGAGGGTCAGGAGGCCTGGGTTCAGGTTCTTACCCAACCACTAATTTTCTCTGGGACCTTAGGCAAATTGTTCCTCCTTGGGCCACAGTTTCCTTAAGTGTAAACTCATTTATAATAAGAATGGCTACCATGTATGAAATGTTCACTATATATCAGACATAATCTCGTTGAATTCTGTCAACAATTCTATGGCATAGGTACTATTACTATCCTACTTTACAGATAAAGAAACTGAGGCTTAGAATTTTCATACCCTATTCACCCTATTTAAATTGCCAGCCCCACCCTCTGGCCAACACTCCCTTCTTTTCTTTCTTTCTTTCTTTTCACTTTCCCCCACCCCTCGTCCCCAGTCTGAGGTACACACTTCTTTCTCTGCCTTATTTTAGCCATAGCATTCATTGCCGCCTAAAATGCCACATATTTTACTCTTTTGCTTGCCCTCTCCCCCTACAAGACTGTGAACTCCATTAGAGAACAGATTTTTTCTTTTGGTTATTGTTATTGTTCATTTGCCATGTCCCCAGGGCCTGAAATTGTGCCTGGCACACGGTGGGTTATCAAATATTGGTTGAATGAAAAAAATGAATGATTGAATTCTTGGTAGGAGTGTAAATTGGTATAGACTCTAAGGAAGTCAATTTGGCAACAGTAATATTTAACACGCACTAACTTTTGGACCCTGGAACACCAGAACTAGGAATTTATCCTGAAGATTATATATTCATGCATGTGCCTAAAACCATAAGTGCGTAAGTGTTTATTGCAGCACTGTTTGCTATAGAAAGAGACTAGAAATGATCAATACATTCATCAACAAGGTGACTTGTTAAATGAATTGTAATATGTCCCTACAATGGCTTCTGTGTAGAAGTGGATAAGAATGAAGTAAATACGTGTGTGCTGATATACAACAACCTAAGGAGATATATTATTAAGTAAAGTAAGCAGAGCGCAGAACAGTATATCACTTCCTTCCACTTGTATTAAGCTGTGATAGTTTTTCAGATGTACTTGTTTCAGCCTGGACTGTTTCTAGAAGGGGAGACAAGAAACAAATAGTTGCCTCTGAGGAAGGGATCAGAAGTTCTAGGTGGGGATGGAGAATATCCTCTTATTGAAATATAATTTACAAACCATACAATTCAACTATTTGAAGTGAACAATTGAGTAGTTTTTGGTATATTACATTGTTAATTTTTAAAGATTATGGTAAAACATATATAAACCTAAAATTTGCCATCTTAACCCTTTTTAAGTATACAATTCATTGGCATTAATTACATCTGTGATACTGTACAACCATTGCTGCTATCTCCCAAGTTTTTTCATCTCCTAAACAGAAACTCTGTAACTACCATAGTGTAGTCTTTTGTAGTATTTGATTTTTTAAAAATAGTGTGCATGTATTACTTTTTTATTTTAATATATATTAGGTTTAGAAAACCTACTTTTAAAATATATTGGGTTTAGAAAACTTAGTAACTTGCCTCAGATCCCACAGCTTATACTCCATAGTAACAACCACCAGTTTTATTAAAAAATAATAAAAATTCTTACAAAGAATGAAGTTTTAGCCATCTTTCTGGGTGCTCTAAGGGACTTTCGATATCATCTAACCCCTTCATTTTACAAGTGAGGTAACAGACTCATTGAGGCAAAGTGGCCGCCCCAAGTCAGAAATCTCATCAATAGCAGGCCTCCCAATCCAAGGGACAGTAGAGTAGGTCACATAAAAGGTCTTTTGTTCCCTGACAAAAAGTGGGGCTTGGATCTCTCCTGCCTCAAAAGGGGATTTAGGAGTCTCCCAATTTGGATATCACTTGTATGTCCCACATACTTGCACTGTCTAGTAGTAGGGAATGGGGCCACTGCACCCTGATATCATTGTTTCTGTTTATCTAAAACTATGTAGCAAACCTTCAGAGCCTATCTCAATTTCTACTTGCAAGAAAATTTCTCTGGTTGTCCTACCACGTCCAAATCCCCACTTAATTCTTAACTTTTATAAACATTACTATTTGAAACACTTAATTAGCAATCAGAGAATGGTATGAGACATTTTATAGCTATGTCAGTCTATGAGTCCATTCTGCCCACTAGTGTAAGCTCCAGAAGACAGGAGTTGGCTGGTTGATTCCCTGCAGTATGTCCCCAGTAGATGGTTGTTGGTTAATTAAATTAATTGAGCTGTGCCGTTCTAAAAAAAAAACAAAAACAAAAAAAACCCAATGATTTTAAATGTGTGTTCTTCTAAGAGTTTTTCTGGGCATCCCAGCAGAGCTGCCTGCTAGACCACAGAACGTTGGAATTGATGGAGATTGTGGCTGTCCCTCAGTCGATGAGAACCAAATGTGATCCTTCCCTCAGTTCTTGTCCTGGCATTAATTACACCTTCACGTATGTGATTATTTGATTACGGTTCATCTTTTCCTCCTTCCTTCCACCCCCAATAGACTAGAAATTCCATGAGAACAAAGACCATGGCTGGCTTGACTCACCATCATATCTCCAGCACAAGCCTGGCACATAGTAGATGCTCAAGAAATATATGTTGAAGGACTGGATGAATGACTATAGCACCTTGTTTCATAGATGAGGGAGCAGAAGCCCAGAGAGGTCGGGCTCCTTAGTGGCAGAGCTGGGATGAGAAGGCAGTCTCCTGGTTCCCCAGCCAGCGGCATTCTTTCTGTTTTCTCTATGTCCTCTCAGTGTTGGAGTTTGAAAATCTTGGAGTCTGGGCCAACCCTTTCATTTTACAAATGGGAAACTGAGGCCCAGAGAGGGGAAGGACCTACCCAAGGTCACAGAAAGAGGCACTGACAGAGCCAAGCCTGGCACCTAGGTCTCTTGACTCCCCAGCTAGTGCTCTTTCTTTGTGAAAGCATAGAAGAAACAAAGCTGGATTGGGCTTCTTGCCAAGCCCCTGCAGGAGGTCACATAGCCGAGCAGCTCTCAGAGTTCCTCGTCTATTCTTAGCCTGAACTTTTAGTGACTCTGGTCTTCAGCAGCCTTTTTTCCCCCTTTTTCCTTTGCATTTGGTTTGTTGTGTATATGTGGTGTGTGTTTTAAATAAATGCTGCTACGTGTAGGAAATGGGCTTCAGCACAGTCCTGCTACAGAGGCCCTGAAAAGAATAAACGTGGGAGAAGGGCTCCTGAGAAAACAATCAACTTCCCTTTCTCTGAAGTGACCCCAGTGTCCCCGAGCCACCCTCTCTGCTGCCTGTCACAACTGCCAACACAACGCTAAACCCCTCACACAGTAAGAAGGAAATCCCAGAATTTACAAGGAGAACTGGCTGATGGTATTGGCCACTGAAGCTTTTGATGAGGACCAAAAATCAGCTCTTTCCAAGGTGTGATTCCTCTTCTAACATCCACTTTAATTTCCCACCTACAAGTCATTCGTCAGTCTGTCACCAAACATGAATGAAAAGGCCCTTTCTGATACAATTCTAGCCTCTCAGAGCCTATGTCTTTCTCTGCTTGCTCCAACAGGGACACACAAACAATTTTTTTTTTTAAACAGGATCTTGCTCTGTTGCCCAGACTGGAGTGCTGTGGCACAGTCATAGCTTACTGTAACTCCTGGGCTCAAACGATCCTTCCACCTCAGCCTGCTGAGTAGCTAGGACTACAGGCACACACCACCATGCCTGACTAATTTTTAAATTTTTTGTAGAGACAGGGTCTTGTTATGTTGCCTAGGCTGGTCTTGAACTCCTGGGTTCAAGTGATCCTCCTGCCTTGGCCTCCCAGAGTGCTGGGATTACAGCCATGAGCCACCATGCCCGGCCAGTGACACACAAATTTAAGCAGCTGCTGACCTCGGGTTACTCAGAAAGGACAAGAAACGCAGAGGATAGAAAGTAACTAATGTTACCCATGTGGAAAATGACCGATGAGAAGAACAGCTCTACATCAAGTTCAAATGAGGCAATGGTTGCTCTGGGCTAGGCAAGGTCAAAGAAAATTCAGGGGAGCAATTTGAGCCAGTCTTGTGTATTAGTTATCTATTGCTGTGTAACGTATTAGCCCACTTTGTGTATTAGTTGTCTATTGCTATGTAACAAATTACCTTAAAACTCAGTGACTTAAGATAATAAACATTTATTATCCAACAGTCTCTGTGGGTCAAGAATCCAGGTGCAGCCTAGCTGGGTGCTTTCTGGCTCAAGGTCTCTCCTGAGGTTTCAGTCAAGCTCTCATCCTAAAGCCTCATCGGGGGGGAGAGGGGAATCCAGTTTCAAGCTCATTGCAGTGGTTGTTGGCAGGCCTCAGTCCCTGTTGACATAGACCTCTCCACTTGGTGCTAGCTTCCCTCAGGGTGAGAGATTTAAGAGGGAGTAAGAGTGACCAAGAAAAAAGCCACAGTCCTTTTGTAGCCTAATCTCAGAAGTGATATCCCATCACTTTTGCTGTATTCTTTTCGTCAGAAGTGAGTCACTAGGTTCAGCCCATATAGAAGGAAATGAATACCAAGAGGCAGAGATCACTGGGGGCCATCCTAGAGGCTGCCTCCCACACCCTGCTGGATGGATAGGGTTTGAATAAGGCAGAGGAAGCATTTCTGGTAGGGAACAGGAGTGAAGACACAGGTTAGAAAGGTCTGACTGGGGTTGATTTGGTTGGAGCAAGGCATCTAGTGGGAAGATAGAAGGTCACTGGAGAGGTTGAGTGGGCCCAGATGGAACTGGGTTTTCAATGCCAGGCCGGAGTTTTAGAGTCATGTGCCACATAATAATGTTTCCGCCAATGATGGACTGCATATACAACAGTGGTCCTGTAAAGGTATAATGCAGGTGGAAAATTCCTATTGCTTAGTGACGTCATAGCCATTGTACCATTGTAGCATAATGCATTACTTACATATTTATGGTAATGTTGGTGTAAACATACCTACTGCACTGCCAGTCATATAAAAGTATAGCACATGCAATTATGTACAGTACATGATACATGATAATTATAATAAACAAGTATGTTACTGGTTTATGTATTTACTATACTATACTTTTTATTGTTATTTTAGAGTGTACTCCTACTTATTTTTTAAAAAGTTAACTATCCAATAGCCTTAGACTGGTCCTTTAGGAGGTATTCCAGAAAAAGGCATTGTTATCATAGGAGATGACAGCTCCATGTGTGTTATCGCCCCTGAAGACCTTCCAGTATGACAAGATTGTGGAGGTGGAAGACAATGATATTGATGATCCTGACCCTATGTAGGCCTTGGCTAATGTGTGTGTTTGTGTCTTTGTTTTTAACAAAAGTTTTAAAAAGTAAAACAAAGATTAAAAAATTTTTAAATATAGAAAAAAGATTATAGAATAAGGATGTAAAGAAGGTAAAGAAACTATTTTTGTACAGCTGTACAATATGTTTGCGTGTGTGGGGGGTTTTTTTTTTGTAGAGATGAGGTCTTGCTATGTTGCCCAGGCTGGACTCAAGCTCTTAGGTTCAAGCGATCCTCCTGTGTCACCCTCCTGAGTAGCTGGGACTCCAGGTGGATACCACCACACCTAGCTCATGTGTTTGTGTTTTAAGCTAAGTGTTAATTATTAATAGGGTCAAAAATTAAAAAAAAATTTTTAAGTTTATAAAGTAAAAAAGTTACAGTAAGCTAAGGTTAATTTATTATTGAAGAAATAAAATTATTTTTAATAAATTTAGTATAGCCTAAGTGTACAGTCTTTATGAAATCTGCAGTAGTATACAGCAATGTCCTGGGCCTCCATATTCACTCATCACTCACTGATTCACCCAGAGCAACTTCTAGTCCCACAAGTTCCATTCGTGGTAAGTCTCCTATACACGTGTACCATTAAAATCGTTTACACCATTTTTTTACTGTAGCTTTTCTATATTTAGATACATTTAGAGACACAAATACTTACCATTGTGTTACAGTTGCCTACAGTGTTCAGTACAGTAACATGCTGTACAGGCTTATAGCCTAGGAACAAAAAGCTATGCCATATAGCTTGGGTGTGTAGTAGGCTGTACCATCTAGGTTTGTGTAAGTACATTCTATGACGTTCATACAACAGAATTGCATAACAGCACATTTCTCAGAACATATCCCTGTGATTAAGCGACTGTTTTTATCCTCAGGCTCTTGTCTCTATTCCCCCATTCAACGGGAAGCTCTGTAAGAATAGAACTATGTCTATTTTATTCTTAGTGTAGCTCTATAATTTATAATAGAGACTGGCAGGCCAGGCATAGTGGATTACACCTGTAATCCCAGCACTTTGGGAAGCTGAGGCAGGAGGGTCACTTGAGGCCAGGAGTTTGAGATCAGCTTGGGCAACATAGTGAGACCCCATCTCTACAAAAAAATTTTAAAAATTAGCTGGGCATGGTGGCCTGTAGTCCCAGCTACTTGGGAGGCTGAGGCAGGAGGATTGCTTGAGCCCGGGAGTTGGAGGTTGCAGTGAGCTATGAATGTGCCACTGCACTCCAGCCTGGGTGACAGAATGAGACCCCGTCTCTTAAAAAAAAAAAAAATTGAGATTGGCATACAATAGGTGATCAAGAAAATTTTTTGACTGAATAAACCTGTGAAGTTAATTTGTAGGGAGTAATACAGAGTTACCACATCTGTTTTTTGTTTTTTTTTTTAATTTCTGACAGAATTCAACCCCAAAGAAGCCCACATAATTACTTTTGGAGCTCCCAACCAAGATATAAATATTGTCCCCTATTTTTAAGGTATCATTATTCAAATTACCTAGCACATAACAAAGTGGGAAGTTGAGCTTTAATCATGGGCCTACATCTTTTCCTTTGACTAAAAAGCCCTTTAAACACCTTATCATTCTGTCAAGATTCGGGATCTTGGTATACCGGTAAAAGAAAACAAACTTAGCGTCTAAGAACAGACAAACTGGTTTCCACTCACCCAGCAGTTCAGGAGCATACCTTGCCACTAGACTGAGCAAAGTCCTAACACCTGGTCCTGACCATTTGTCACACCACCTCCTCCCCTGCTAGCTACCCAGGCGTTCTCCAGGAGCTATTTTTGTGCAATACCTTTCAGTATGAAGAGAGAAACCTGTTCTGGGGAAGGGAGTAAAGGAAGCAAAACTGTAAAGTGGGTGTATTAGTCTGCTAGGGTTGCCATAACAAAATACTACAGACTGGGTAGCTTAAACAGGACGTTTATTTCTCACAGTTCTTGAGACTGGAAGTCCAAGATCAAGGTGTCAGCAGGTTTAGTGTCTTCTGAGGCCCCTCTCCTTGGCTTGGCTGATGGCTGTCTTATTGCTGTGTCCTTCCTTGGCCCTTTCTCTGTGCATGTACATCCCTGGTGTCTCTTCCTCTTCTTGTAAGGACACCCATCCTATTGGATTACGGCCCCACCCTTATGGTCTCATTTAACCTTAATTACCTCTTTAAAAACCTTATCTCCAAATACAGTCACATTGGGGGTTTGGGCTTCAACATATGAATTTTGAGTGGACACAATTCAGTTGTAACAGTGGGCAAGGTTTATTATAAATGTGCCTCCTGTCCCCCATCCATACCCTTATAAAGAATGATAATCTCCTATCTGGGGAGATAGTGATTGATGATTCTTAAAATTTTTTTCACATCCACAATCTCACGTGAGATTACAACAGCCTCTAAGTTAGCAGAGGTAGTGTTGTTATCTCTCCTCTACAGATGAGGAAGCAAACCAGGCAGGTTAAGAGGGCTTCCCAGTCAGAGTCTGGAATCTGATTTCTCACTCCTGGGCTGTCCCTCTTCATGCTCTGCCCTTGGCCACTCAGGACTGGCCCCTGTAGTGCCCCCACCTAGATTCTAACTGCCCACTTCTTCTTCCTCTGCCCTACTCCATCAACACTTACCCACCCTTCAAGGTCCTTTCATTTGATTTTCAAAGTGACAACTAGCTGGCTGGACAAACTGTTGCTAATAAGCTATGTTGATTTTTTAATGAGTGAGATATCACTCAGAAGGGACCCTGGCCAAATAGGTTAACAATCTGTGATATCTTACAGCTTGAAAAATATTTTTTTCACATATCACATCTAACTTACTTTAATTCTGATAAAAATTATGTAAAGTAGATACTATTACTATCTCTGTTTTCCAGACTCAGAGATTAGGTAGCCAGCCCAGGATCACAGACGTAAGTAGCAGAGGTAGAACTTGAACCCAGATACTGTGTGTACTTTTTACTACATCTTGTCCCACATCCAAACTTTACTAATTAGCTCAGAAAACTGTTACCCTGGATTTCTGTAAGTATTCAATGATGTGGCTCTTCCCTTGCCCATCTAGTCTACTCTGACCCACCCTCCATTGCTCTCCCATCGTGCTGAGACTTGAGTCTTAGCTCCATCCTGTTTAGCTGTGGTGACCACAAACACACTTTTCCCCTCCTCCCTGGGCTTTTGTTTTTTCACCTGTGAAATTAAAGCATTGCCTTGGGTTGTTTTCCAGTTTTAAGAGACTAATAAGCTGGTTGTTTTTATCTTCTGTTTCATTCATTCAACAAACATTTATTGAGCGCCTGCTATGTGTCAGGCACTCTGCTAGGTACTAGGGACAGAGCAGTGAACAAGACAGACAAGGTCCCTGCCCTCAGGGAGTTTACTTTCTTACATGTGAGGAGACGACCCTTGAAAGCATTTAGTCAAGTCCTTTTACAGAAGAGAAAGGTGAGCCATGAGGGTGAGTGACTTACCCAGAGCCACAAAGCAAGAAGTGGCAGAGAAGGGATCGGGAAGCTGGATCTTTTCATTCCTGGTTTTGGGTGTTTTTCTCCTATACACCTTGTAATGTGAGTTCCCCTGGAGCACGCTTTGTCTCAGCTTGCTAACTAGACAGTGGCCTCTCCAGTGGGGTGTTTACCCCCCGCCCCCCGTGCTGCTGCTGCTGCTGGAGTAGCTGACAACGGAGCTCACTCTCAGAAACCACTCTGGTAGAGTTACCATCTCACCATCTTGAAGCAGAAACCCTCCAGTACACAGGAGTACACTAAAGTCGGACACGCAGGGCACAAGCCAGCCCACAGCAGCCCTGCTCTGCAGGACCTCCTTCTTTTCATGCTGCTGGGGACCAGAGTCTGTTCCCCCATCAGACTGTATGTTTTCTGTTCCACTCACTACATTTCTACCCCTTGTTCTTCTCCAAATTAAGACCTGAAGCAGCTGGCTGCCTGCCCAGGCATTCTACGGACACTTGCCCATGAAACCTTGGCCACTCCTTGAATGTGCTTTCTCAAGATGAGACAACTGAGACTTAGGCTGAGTAACTTACTGAGGCAGCAGTCAGCACACTGTGGTGTCAGGCCCATGCTGTTTCCCAAATAGAAGCACCTTTGTGCATGCCTTGCATGTGACCCGCAGCAGCTCATCAAACCTGGGCACCAGCAGGTTGGCACCTGCATATGGGGCACCTGTTTGCACTGCTGGTGTTCAATAAATGTTCATTTCACCACCCTTCATGACAGCCATGTTTTAATTTTAAATTTTATCAAAGTTATACAGGCATATAGTTTTAAAAGCAAACTAGTTCTACGAGGTTTTTTGAGACAAAGAGTAGTCCTTAGCCTCCCTCTACCCACCCCAACTCCATTTCCCTTTCCCTAGAGGGACCACTTTTAACTTGTTTAACTAATTCTTCTGGAATTTACTTATCTGTAAGTAACATGTTTATAATGCTGCTTCCTGTTTTTTCAGTTTAGGCGTTATCTCTTGACTTCCCACTATGGGAGACAAGGATTTAGCTGCTGCTTCTTCACTGACCCCTTCTACACATATGCACTCTCCCTGTTCCCCTTTGCTCCCAATATAGTTATAGCATAATTTTTGGTAGGTCAATACAGTTAGTGTGTTTGTGATTATGATAATGTAAATGCCACTCATAGCTAAGCCATATAATCAATTATGATTGCTTTGCTTTTTGAACATATATTTTTGTTTTGATTATCTTGTTTTTTCATGCACTTAGGCTTCTAAGCTCTTATTACTAATCACTATTATTTTTAAATTTTTTTTTTAAAGATGGGATCTTGCTATGTTGCCCAGGCTGGGCACGAAGCTAATCACTCTTATCACCTAAACTCTTCCAGTTACCTAGGTCTCCTTTCAGTATGTTCTTCCTGGGAAAGTCTCTTGGAGCCTTCTCTCCTGTTCTGGGGGGTCTGCTACATACTACCATCCTGGAACCTCCCTTTACCATTGTCTGGGGGATTACCTTGCCTCTTTCCTGTGTTGGATTGCCCGTTTCTTGGATCCCATGTCTTTTCATTTTGTGCTTTCTTCCTTCTTTTTGATGACATATGTTCTCCAGGAGCTTCCTGAGAGCACATGAGAGATAAATTTTTTGAAACCTTGTGTGTCCAAAAATGTTGAACACTTATGTGGAATTCTAGTTAAGTCATTTTGGGGCTGGGCATGGTGGCTCACTCCTGTTATTGCAGCACTCTGGGGAGGCCGAGGCAGGAGTATTGCTTGAGGTCAGGAGTTCAAGACCAGCCTGAGCAAGAGCAAGACCCCATCTCTACTAAAAATAGAAAAAATTAGCCGGGCGTGGTGGTGCATGCCTGTAGTCCCAGCTACTTGGGAGGCTAAGGCAGGAGGATCGCTTGAGCCCAGGAGTCTGAGGTTGCAGTGAGCTATGATGATGCCCCTGCACTCTAGCCTGGGGGACAGAGTGAGACTCTGTCTCCAAAAAAAAAAAAGTCATTTTGCCTCAGAGCTTAGATAATGCAGCCCCATTGTCTTCTAGCTTCCAGTTTTGCTGTTGAGAAGGCCAAAGTCATTCTGATTCCTAACTCTTTGTATGCGACCTTTCAGGATTTCTTTGTCCCCAGCATTAAGAAATTTCACAATGACATACGTATTGTGCTGGTCACTCAGTGGCCCTGTCAGTCTGAAAACTCATGTCCTTTGAATCTGGAGTGTTTTCTTGAGTTATTTCACTTTCTTTGTTGTGTTTCTAAAACTCTTGTTATTGAGATATTGGGATGAATTTCTCGTCTATATATCCAAGTTTCTCTCTTTTTACTCTACTTTCTGGGAAATTTTCTCAATCTGTCCTCTGATCCTTCCATTAAGTATTTCATTTCTGATGTCATATTTTTCTTTCCAATAGCTCCCATTATAGACTTTGCCCTTGAAAAAAAATTCTTCTTAGTGAAGTTTTAGATATAAAAAAATTAGATGCATGTGTTTAATCTACTATTTTTACTTGATAATTCTATATTCACTAGTTATTTAAGAATTTCTACCTTATATTTGTGCCAAACCCATTAAGCTTTCATTATAGTTTCCTAACAGTTAACATAATTGATCCTCACCACCTAGACTGTTATATCTGGATCAGACCTTGGAATCATCTAGTTCAGCTCTATCAACACACAGAGAGAAAACTCGATTCTCAGAAAGGTGAAGTGTCGTTCTGGAAAACACTTATTTCTGCCAGAACTTACCAGAGTCATGTGAGATAGATTGTTGGGCAGGCACACAGTACTATAGTTTTGTGGGGTTTTCATTCTAAAAAAGTGTTATTGCAGGAGGAGGTGGCCCAAGCCTGTGGTCCCAGCTCAGGGGTTGGGACTTTTTCATGTTGGAAGCCTGCATTACTTTAGCTGTAATCAAATAAGGCCGCATTCAAGAAACTTCAATTAGATATACTTAAAAATGTACATTATTTTATAAAAATCTAGTAACTACTATGTACTTAATAATTTCAAAAAATGAAAACTATTTGTTAATTTCAAAGTTAACTAACCTTTTAGTGACTTTGTTGTGTCTACTTTTTGTTGGAAAGCATTTGAATATTTGGTTGCAGCATGGAGGTCCGCAGTTGCAGTTGATACTCTAGATGGGTATCAGTCATTTGCAACCTTAAGGGCATTTTGATTTGAGTTAGGTAGAAGAATGTAGATTCACAGCAATAAGTGGTTGAAAAGCAAGAAAGCATTTTTCAGGCATGTTGCCGAAGGGATGGGTATTCTGCATTTTTCCATAGTTCAACTGGATCTTTCTTAGCGTCAAACAATGACTTTATAATGTCATCTACTGAGAGCTCAATCAGTTCCATCTGTAGTGCTTTAGGTGCCTTGGTGATATCAACTAGGTGAGGCTGAAATGCTAATTTGAGTGTGATGTCTTGATTCTCAAAGTCAATGAATCTTTCATTGTAATCTCCAATTGATAGGTTTGTAACAGCTGCGTATTCTTCAAATGATTTGCATGTATCATCCTGCTCAATGACCTTTGCTAACTGGGGAAAATGTTCATCCGAAATTTCCTTTTAAAGAAGAAGTATTTTGAAAAAAGATAGCTTTTTTGAAATGCTTGGATTTTTTTTTGCCACATATCATATATAGACTTAGTTTTACCTTGCAAAGAAATATTCAAGTCGTTTTGATTTGACATGATATCACACAGAAATGCTGCTTTCCTATAGAATTCTTCCTTCAATAATTCACATTGCTGATTCTGTTCTTCATAAAATTTAACTATCTGTTCTTGCAGAGATAAAATTTTGGCTAACACCTGTCCCTGTGATAGCCAGTGCACTTTAGAATGATATGGCAAATCCACACTGAATACCTCATCATTCAACTTTAGCATGTTATGAAACTGACGATGCCATGTTGCAGGAATATAGTTAACAGTACTTATAACTTGTTGCAAAGTGTCACTTAAAATAGTAGCCTTAGCACAGAGATTTTGCTGATGCAAGATACAATGTAAAGAAATGAGAGCATCTGGATCTGTTAATACTTTTTTAATCTGTACAATCAACTCGTCATGTTTTCCTGTCATGGAAGGTGCACTGTCTGTACATACACTCACTGAATTTACCAAATTCTGTCCAACTTCACGACATTCATCTTGAAAGTTGTTGAAGATATCTGTTCCCCGTGTTCTGTTCGTAAGAGCCCAAAGCAAGTGACCCTTCATAGCGAAGAAAAGCTTCTATTATGACCTGAATGAAGTATAAAACCTGCACCAAGTCAGTAGTATCATTGGATTGATCCAAAGCAACTGAATAATATATATTTTCCTTTTGGAGTATTGCATGAAGTTGTTCTGTTAAGTTGAAGGTTAATTCATGCTGCCGATCAGTTGTGGTTCTCCTTGGAAGAGGCAGTTGTTTGTACTTTGAAACGTAATTGGGGTCTAAGCATCCTACAACTTCAACAGTGCATTCTCTCACAATTACTACATCACTGAATGGCTTCCTTTTTTCCCGAGTATATGAGCTACTTTATAAGTTGCTTCAGTGGCAATATTTCCAGATCTTATTGCTGCCTAGAAGAATTGTCTTTGCTTTTGCTTTTCATGTTTGGCAATACAACCTTTTGCGCCTCTCCCTCTAATTTAAAATATTTGTGGTCCTTATGAGTGTTATAATGCTGATGAGCATTGAATTTCTTTAATGTTGATATTGCAGTATCACAAAGCAAGCAAATCATCTTATCTTTAGCAGAAACAAGATAATATTGCAATTCCCAATCCTCGTTAAAAAATCTGTTTTCTTCCTTCAGGGTTCTCTTGGTCTTCTTTGACATGATGGGCTGTTAAGCAGACAGAATAAAAAAATACTGTTGAGCTGTGCAACTATTCACAAATTCCACTTCAAACAGAAACACAGTGCACCATTGTCAAAAGCTGATAACAGACTGGCGTACTCGATTGACCCCCATAAACTGTCGCCAACCAGCCTCATGTGGTAGTGGCACCAGTCAGGCGGGGGAAGTTAGAACTAAATCATGAGTGTAGCAGCCGTCGATTTAGCCCTTATGACTTATTAATGTTCTAATTGTGCTGGTCAATCTGGGAGGATTATTTCATGGAAACTTATTTTATTCTTTGGTATTTTAAATATGTTCATTTTAAAAATAAAAATATAAAAGACAAACAAAAATGTATTAATAAAAATAAAAGGATTTGTTCTGTAAAATTTGGATTCAATCAAAAGGCTGTACTTAAGGACCTAGAAGGCCACCTGTTCCCCAGCTACTCAGGAAGCTAAGGCAGGAGGATCACTTGAGCCCATCAGTTTGTAGTGCACCATGATTGCACCTGTCAATAGCCACTGCATTCCAGCCTGGGCAACATAGCAAGACTCCATCTCTTCAAAAATGTTATTGAGGTATAACTTACATACAATAAACTACACATACTTAAAGCATACAACTTGATGAGTTTTGACACATATATACACTCCTGCAACCATTATCATAATCAAGATATTGATCACCCCCCAAAGTTCCTTCATGCCCCTTTGTAATTCCAGCCTCCTGCCCCCTCCCAACCCAGCCCAGGCAACCACTGATCTGCTTTCTGTCACTATAGATTAGTTTGCATTTGCTAGATATAAATGGAATCATGCAGAATGATCTCTTTTTCTGTCTGGCTTTTTTTTTTACATGTAGCTTTGATGGGTACCTTGGAGGCCATACCTGACTATCCAGGTAGAAATTCTTCCCCAGTTCCATTCCCTCTACATCCTTTCTCTTCTGCATGCTATCTTCCCTCTTCCAGCCTCAGGGGCTATAGTCTTCAATGTTCTAGTCTTCTCTCCATCCAGCCTGCTCTTAGGAAAGGACCAATTTATTCCATTCACACTTAGGTGACTGATAAGATTTTATGTGTGTGCTTTGTGTAATTTTTCAAAAGACGAAAACCGACATTTGGCTTGGGCCAAAGATACGAAGCTCTAATGATGGATTTTCAAGCATGAGTAGGTAAGTTTGGAAGAGACTTTTGGACAAGGACCTCCTTCAGCCTCTAGAAGTACACCCTATACAATGGAGTTCTCATGTAAGACTGACCCTGTCTGCATACAGGCAGAATGAATTGAAATCCCCTCTGGTCCCATTCAGAATTTTGGTTTCCTGAAATGTCAGCTATTTGAGAGCTAAGAAAAGAACTAATGTCTTGCTGGCCTTCCTTCCTTTTGGTCTATTTGGCAGAGAAAACAATCCTGTGTAGACAAAAGGTCACTCAGGAGGGCAGGGCCTCCCATGTTTAGTCCTTACGTCCTTGATCTGGGTGACAGGACGGCCATCAGAGGTGGCCCCAGGCAGCTGGACTGAAGTCCAAGCTGGCAGTGGCCCAAGGATTGCAGGCAGGAGAGCCCAGCAGACCAGGCTGGCTCAGGAGATGTTTTGCCTGTCCACTTCTCTTCTTACTCATTTTCACATTTAATCTTCTTAACAGCACTGTGAAGCAGAACAGGAAATATTTCTCTGTTTTAAAATCAGAAAAGAGAAGTAGCATAACCTGCTCAACTTCAAAGCCTTTCTCAGCCCTGTCCCTGTCCATGAGGACCCTAGACCAACTGCCTGCCCATGTCAGGAAGCGTGGTAGTGTCAAACCTCTGGGCTGCAGCAGAGGAGTCAGGGCAGGCCAAGTCAGGGAAGGGAACAGAGTCGCCAGGCCTGTCCACGCCCAGCCATTGTTCCTCCCTCTACTGCTTGGTGTGACCATCCCCCTGGTTTATCACTGCTCTCCAGGGGCCTGTCTGAAAACACACTGAGCCTGGAAGGGGAGGGCAAATGCAAAGGTCCCCAAAAGTCTGTGGGAAGGGACCCAGCAGATGTTTTCTTTGTGAGCAGGAGGACCTGCTCAGCACAAAGCTGCTGGTTAAGGGGGAAGACACCCAGGCAGTCCTTTTGGCTCAGCTCAGCATTTGTTGAATACTGACTCTCTGCCAGGATGGGGCCAGGCACAGTTCCCAGCCTCCCAGTGCTTGTAGGTCTTGAATAGCGGAAAACATAATAGTGGCTGGTAGAGGGGGAGGAGGTTGTATAGAACCCCTCCCTCAGTAACCCAGGAAAGATGTCATGAAGCCTAAACCAGGGAAAAGGTTTTAAAGACAAATTTGGCCAACCTCAATGTATTGTCAGGGCTGGCTGGCTGGCCCTGCCTCCAGGGACCCCAGGCTGCCTGCTGGGCTTCCTGTGCCAGAGAACTCGGTGGCACAAAATCTCTAAGCAGGAGAAGGCAGGAAAAGGGAGCAGAGCTTTCGGAGTCCTGCTTCAGGTATAAGGCCAGCATCCCCCTACACCATCATGCTTCATTATCTTCAATGGCAAAACTCTCAAAATTAAATTTATTCACAAATCGGACATCTCATGATTCTTTTAGCAAGAGGACAGGCATTTCCACATCCTGAGAATAAAAAGGTAATTTCTCATGTATTTAACACAGTTCTAATTTATTATCCTTTATTTCATTTGATTCTATTAATGAGCTTATGTAGTAGCAAGACAAGGATTATTGGCATTTAACAGATAAAGAAACTGAGGCACAAGACAGTTTGACTTAGAGTCAGAGATTTAGTGGTGAAGCTAGATCTTAACACTGCACAAGCTAGAAGGAGTTGTAGAAGCTGAGACCAGAGCTGTCTAGGGATGTTTGAGGGACAAAGTGTCCCAGGCTGGGAGGGTGGGGTCCATTCTGTATTTACCATTCTATGAGATTATCTGTGGCCTTGCATGATACAGGGGGTCAGAAGACCAGGGTTCTAGTTCCAGTTCTGGCACTCATCTGCCATATGAACTTGCATGATTCAACTTTTTTTGGTCTTGGTTTTCTCATCAGTAATGCCAGAATTAAAAGGATGAGGGATGTTTTAGGAGGAAGTGGCATTTAGATTATATCATTAAAATTAGTTGGGCTAAAAGTGAGGGGAAGGACAACAGACACGAGCACAGGAACAAAAGGTGGAAATTCAAGGCTTAGTCTGGGAATAGCTAGAGAAATTTAACCGGGAGTACAGAAGAGGTGTTAATATATTAAATTCATTTATTTTGTCTTCTGTATGATAGTTCATTGAAGGAGCAAACCACAGTTTGTATATCTATTCCACTTCTAAAAATATTAAATACCAAAAAATACTAAAAATTTTGCTTTGGCTTTTTTAGTATTACAGGAACACAGTGAACATCCATGTGCATGTTTTTTAAAAATATATGCGTTACTTGATTGAAGATTGTGGCCTAAAAATGGAAAGTGCCAGGTCATAGGATATTCGCTTTTTTAGTAGGTATTACATATTTCTGTTTCCCCACGTTCCCACTAACACTTTTAAATTGTTGCCAGTTGGCTAAATGTGAATGGCTGTGAAATATATTTTAATTTATATATCTTTAATTACTAATGAGATTCAATTTATTTTGATATGTTTATTGATAATTTAGGTTTTTCCAGTTATCTGATAGGTTGTTTGTTTTCATAGGAGTTATGTATTGTGGATACTAGTCTTTATTAATCATATGCATTACAGACACCTTCTCCTAGTCTGTGGCTTGTTTTTGCACTTTATGTTGTTTTTTGTTGAAAAAATGTTTTTAAAAATGTAAATGTCAACTTTGCAGCATTTTCTTTTATGGCTTTGCTTTTGTGTTTTAAGAAATCTGTCTTTTTCCAGAAATCATAAAGATTTTTTTTAATATTTTTAAAGTGCTAAATATCTTTGTTTCTTTCACCTTTATTTTGTTTTCAATTTTACTTTTCCATGTAGTAACCCATTGTCTCCGAACCACTTAATGACCACTCTATCCTTTGTCTGTGGTTTGTAATGTGACCTCTGTCACATATTACATTCCCACACACAGATAAGTTTTCTTCTAACCTTTGTATCCCCTTCCTTTTGTCTATTTGTCTATTCCTGTACCACAACATTGTAATGACTTTAGCTTTATACTTTATTTTTTAGAGACGGGGTCTTGCTCTGTCACCCAGGCTGTATAAGCAGTGGCATGATCATAGCTCACTGCAGCCTTGAACTCCTGGGCTCCACCTGCCTCAGCCTCTTGAGTAGCTGGGACTACTGGTCTGTACTACCATGTCTGGCTAATTTTTTTTTTTTTTCAATTTTTTTAAAAGACAGGGTCTCACTATTTTGCCCGATCTAGTCTTGAACTCCTGGCCTCAAGCGATCCTCCCAACTCAGCTTCCCAAAGTGCTGGAATTATAGGCCTAAGCCATCATGCCCGGCCAGCTTTATACTTTAGATATCTGTTAGGGCAAATGTTCTTCAAAAGAACCTTCTTCAAAAGAAAGAAAATTATTATGGCTCTTCTTGGCCCTTTTTCTTGTCAAATGATTTTTTTAGGGTCCAAAATGTCAAATTTTATGAAAAACCCTATTGGAGATTTTAAAGGAATATACTTGATTTCCAGATGGATTTGGGGATAATTGCCAGTTTTACATTATCTATTCTTGCCATCCATGAAAATGACAACGTCTCTTAATCTATTTGAGTTTTCTTTTTTGTGCGTATTTGTTAGATTTATTCCTGGGTACCTTCTAGTTTTTGTTGCTATTATAAATGACTTTTTTTTTTTTTTGAGATAGGATTTCACTCTGTCGCCCAGTCTAGAGTACAGTGGCACAATCATAACTCACTGCAACCTCAAACTCCTGGGCTCAAACAATCCTCCCAGCTCAGCCTCCCAAGTAGCTGGGACTACAGGCATGAATCACCACACCTGGCTAATTTTTTATTTTTTGTAGAGATGAAGTCTTGCTCTGTTGCCCAGGCTGGTCTCAAACTCCTGGGCTCAAGCGATCCTCCCACCTCGGCCTTCCAAAGTGCTGGGATTACAGGTGTGAGTCACCATGCCCAGCCTGAATGACATATTTTAGAATTACTTCTTATAATAGTTTTTGCTGTTATGTAGGAATGCTGTTGATTTTTTATATTGATCTTACATCCAACAGCCTTGATGAACTCTCATTAGTTCCAGTAATACTCCAAAGAAATTTTTTTGATTTTTCTACATAGTTAATTCAGCTGCAGATAATGTGACTTTTCTTTTCTCAGACTTGTATCTTTTCTTTTTCAGGTCTTATTGTGATTTCTAGGGCTTTTAGTATTATACTGTATTAAATAGAATAATGGGTTTGGTCTTGACTAGAAACAGAAGGCTTCTAATAGTTTACCATTGACTATGATGTTTGCTGTGGGATTTTGAAAAATACCCTTTATTGTGTTAAGAAAATGACTTTATATTTTTAGTTTGCTAAGAGTTTTTACTATGAATAGATGTAGAATTTTTTATCAAATGCATTTTCTGCATCTATTGAGATGCTGCTGTAGTGTTCTTTATTAATATGAATGACATTGAATGATTATCTAATGGTAAACCATCCTAGCATTTCTGGGATAAACCCTAATGGGTAATGATTTATATATATTTTTTATACATTGCTAGATATGGTTTGCTAATATTGAGTACTTTATATCTATGCTCATGAATAAAATTGTCCTCTAGTTTTCCCTTCTCATGCTTTCCTTATAATATATACAAATGTAAATACACTATTTTTATAAGAATTAGAGTCATTTGAATTAGAAGGGAATTTAAAAAGCATCTAGTCTGATCTTCTTTTATAGTCAAAGCAACTGGAAGTCAGAGAAAGGAAATAGTCTTTCTAAAATGGTACAGTTAGGGCTAGGCATGATGGCTTTAGGAGGCCAAGGCAAAAGGATCACTTGAGCCCAGGAGTTCAAGACCAGCCTGGGCAACATAGCAAGACCCCATCTCTACAAAAAATTAAAAATTAGCCAAGTGCAGTGATGCACACCTGTAGTCCCAGCTACTTGGGAGGCTGGGGCAGGAGGATTGCTTAAGCCCAGGAGTTCAAGGTTATAGTAAGCTGTGATAGAGCCACTGCACTCCAGATCAAAACCCTGTCTCAAAAATAAATACATACATATATAAAATGATACAAAGTTAGAAACAGAGTTGGGACTAAACTACTTTGCAAAGCACTTTTAAATTTCAAATTACTTTCCCATTAATGATCTCATTTTATTTCCACAATAGCCCTGCAGGGAGGGTAGGGTAATGCTTATTGCTCCATTTTATGGATGGGCTAACTGAGGTCCAGAGAAATCACATCATGAATTATATGACCTAGCAGAGCTAGGACTACAAGCCAGACTTCTGACTCCTAGGCCAGGCCCTCCTCCAAAATTCTTTTGTTCTATGCCTAAGCCCACTGACAGATCCATTTATTATTAGCCTGAAACGGAGGGACCCCTTGAGCCATGTATCCAAAATTATCATTTTACAGGAGTCCAGCACTATTTTCACAGTCATGTCAAACAGATGCCCCCTTTGCAGATAACCCTAAATGGGCAGGGATGAGGGCTTTATGGTCCCTAAAGGTCCTTGGTGGCCAGGACACCCTTGAGGCCAGGATAAGTCCTTGATCTCTAAGAATGTTCTCTGGTACAGAAATGGGTCCAGAGTCCCTAAATGTAATCTTTCTTAATAGGGTCAGAGTGTAAAGTCCCTAAGGCCCTGTCCTCAACACCCCCACAGAAGGGGGCTCCAGTTTTCCATTATCCCCCACCCCTACCCCTTTGGCCACCACCACCCCTCCCCCATATCTCTCAGCAAGCTGCTTCCTGCACCAGCACCCTTGTTTTGCTTGTGCTATTTGTGTCTGCTTCTAACAGCTGGCCCCAGCCTGGCAGCCCCTAGCTCTGAGGATTATCCAATTATCCCATTAGCCCAGCATGTCCTTCCTTCCTCCAGAGCTATTAGCTCCTCATCTCCCTCTCCCTCTCTCTCTCTCTCCCTGGGCTTGTCCATAGCCTCCCTTGCTCCTTCCCTAACCAGGCCTAGAGCTGGGTCAGTTCCCAGTCATATAGCCTCAGAGAATACCAGAGCTGGAAGTGGCATGTGTGTCCATCCAGCTGCTTCATCATTTTCAGGGAAGGAAACTTGCTGGCCATACCCAGAGTCACATGACCAGTTAATGACAGAGGAGACTAAAACTCAGGTCTCTTGACTTCATGGCCATGGTCTGTCTGATCACGTGTGCTCAGCCTGCCACACCAAGTACTCACTGTGCTCAGCCCTGGAATGGAGGAGATGCCATCCCCACCTGCTCTCTGGGACTCTGTGGTAGAGATTAGAATTCATGGTCTAGGGGGAGGGAGGTAGAACACACACTGGAGAGAACCAGCATGTTATTCAGGAGCTAAGTCATAACTTAGCAGCAGAAAAGGAAGCAGGTAACCAACTTCCAGTGCAGGGACAGGTATGAGTGCTAAAGGAGCTCAGAGGGGAAGAGAGGCTCCCAGCAGAGGGTTCCTCTGTCTTCATGGGGGAGGTGGCTCTTCAGATAGTCCCTGTAGCATGGGAAGTGCTTAAGCAGGGGAGATTCACAAGGACAGCATCCCAGGCAAAGAGGCCTGTCTGAAAGACAAAGGCAGGGAATGGGTTAAGAGGATGTTGAACATTGAGGTTTCGCACAGCCAGGGGCAGGGCAGGGGGAGAGTGGGTGGCCAGAGACAAAGCTGGAGAGCACAGCTGCAGCCTTGAATGCCCACACCAAAGAATGTGGACTTGGTCTGCCACACATTTAGGGTCCGCGAAATGTTTTAGAGCAAGGGGAGGACATGACTGAAGCTGTGCTTTAGGAAGATTAATCTAACTGCTTGGACTTAGGAGATTGTGGTACAAGAGAGAATCACAGAGAGAGGTCATGTGGGGCTTATCCAGGTGGGTAGAGATGATGAGGCCTCAGCTAAGATCATGACTTTGGGGGAGGGGAGAAGGAGGGTTACCGATGGGTAGAGCAGATGGAACAGATTCCAAAGATGTTTGGAAAGAAGAATTAGCAGGATGGGATAGATTGGATTTGGCAAGATGGAAAGGAGAAGAGTGCCCATTAACAGAATTAGGGAAGAAGGAGTGGCATTAGGAAGGATGGGGCAGGATGGAGGAGGCACTCACTGGGTGAGAGCATTTTGTAAAGGGGGCAGAATTTGCTTAACCCTGTGCTACATGAGACCTTCTCCACCCTCTGTCCCAGCCCCTCAGGCTGCTCTGCCACATACCCACACGGACCCAAGAAATTATCCTGCTACCCCCACCAGACAGCAAACATACTTCACTTGGGGTGACATTGTTGTCACCACAGGAGTAATGTCAGGCCTTGGGGTGCATTCTGTTGATACAGGGCTCTGGGCCTTTCTGATTCCTTTCAGTCCACACCAGCTAATCGCTTCCCACCTATACCCATAAACTTGTTTCAGGTAGTGACTTTTTTTTTAATACTTTGTCATTCCCTCCTCCCAGTCCTGTCTTATCCCTCATACCTGCTTTGGGCTTCCAGGAACTAAAGGCAATTCTGGCCACAAAAGTGAGTTATCCTCACTGGCCTTGTACCCTCAAGGTACAGAGGAGACTCAAGGGTTCACAAGGAGGCCCCTCCAGGCCAGAGCACACCTGAGTGTCCTTAGATTGCTAGGCTAAAGACCTAGGCATAGGTCTCAAATCATTGTACCGTAGTGGCCTCCAACATGAACTAGTGATTCTGCCAGAGCTTCTGTGAGCCTCATTGTGCCTGTTGGAACAGCACATGGCAAGCCGGTTCCCTCTTCTGGTCTGCTCACCTGCTGCCATAGCTCTCCCTGAGTCTTCTCCAGCCTTACCTCCTCTGGCCATTTTCAGTTTCTAGACCTTCCCTGTCTTGATCACTTTCCTTTGGCCACTTGTTAATTCTGTTGGGTGTAATTGAGAGATTATCATCTCGTGGCAGGCATGTTTACATACGGTATTTCAGTGTGGTGATCACGTGTGGTGTCAAGAAATGAGTAAGTTCTCAAGTCTCCTACCTTGAGTGGAGACTTGGTGAGCCCCTTCAGCCTGGGGGGAGTCCTAGTAACTGGATGTCAGTGAAGCTTGAGGCTACAGTTGCTTCTTTCCCAGGCACGTTCTACGAAGTTAGTCAATGCTGAACTTAGCATCTGAAATGTCCATGTCATTTTGACATGAACTGCTGGTAGGCCCGGTCTCTCTCCCCCCACTTCTCTTCCCAGCACATTGGTTTTTTCAAAATTGTGCAGGACTCTACACTGATCCTTACTCAGTTTTATCTGTCCAGCCCCCTGAAGTCATTTTGAATTCGGATTCTGTCAGCCCAGACATTTACTATATACCTTCTCTGTTCACCTCTTTGATAAGCCCAAACTCCCCTAATTTGTAGACTTTCATGAACAGATGGGACAGTATGCAGTTAAATACAGGAATAATCAATGCCCCTTGCCTAAGTCATCTGCCAGTTCCACACCCACCTCCCAGTCCCCAGAGACCAGAGGCTTTCAGGTACTTGGCTTAAATTCATACTGCATTTCTCCATCTGGCAGTGTTTGGGCAATGCTGGTGAGGAGCGTATAGCAACTGCTCAGCAGCCCTCTTTCCCTGCTGTCTTACTTCCCTTCCAGCCTCCTTTCCACTCAAGAGCGCTGGGCCAGGCGTGGTGGCTCACGCCTGTAATCCCAGTGCTCTGGGAGGCCAAGGCGGGAGGATGGCCTGAGGCCAGGAGTTCAAGGTTACAATGAGCTATGATGGCACCACTGCACTCCAGCCTGCGCAACAGAGCAAGACACTGGAGCTATTGATCGGTTGCCCTCTTGTGTTTTCTGAACTGAGAATGGATCTCTTATTACAATGATAATAATAATCCTGGGCATTTATGTTATATTATACTTTCCAAATCACTGTCATACTTATTACCCTGTTTTATCTAAAAGTAGGCATAGACGCTCAGACAGTGACTTGCCCAGTCAGAAGTTAACGGCAAGGCCAGGGTGGAACCTGGTGTTTTGACTCCCCATTCAAAGCTCGGTGAAGCAGGGTGGTGGTGGGATTATTTGGCCTCTCTGAACTAGGCGGAAGAGGGAATCAAGTGGAAGCCCCAAGAGACAGCCTGGGGGTAACTGCAGGATGCCTGGCCAGGTCCCTGCAGTCCTTCTAAAAGTTCTGGAACCAACAGAACAGTCATGACATTGGACCCTGGGACTAAATTTTCCTTAGAGAAAATGGGATAATTTCTAAAAGTCCCATCTATCTTTAACAATTCCAGAAATCTCTGAATATAAACCAGGCTGTATCCCCCAACACTCCCCTTTCCAACCTGACTGGAAAATGTGGGTGGGTTGAGAAAGAACAGAAAAGAAAGATCAAAACTGTGACAACCCTCTGACAACATTTTAACTTGAAAATTGCCTCCAAAGGGATGGCATAATTCTGTGTAGGCAGATGTAAGTCAGGCGCAGATTTACTCAGATCTTCTTCGTTCTTATTTCCTAGCAAACACCTGGAAGAGATGGGCCCTGAGCTGCCCGCTGGCCTTTGAGAGGCTAACTGGACTTGGTCCGCTCTGCAGAGCCCATTCCGACTCCCCAGTTGGGTGTGACTATCTCCCCCTCCAGGCCCCCAGAGTATGTGTCTTCCTCATGCCCTCCCCAGACCACTTCTGGCTCTTTCTCCTCGGTGGATTGTTGCCTCCCTGTGCACCCCGCCCCCCGCCCCCAGCTCAGAGTGCAGCAGCAGGTGCTTGCTCATGAAGTGGCTGGGAGAGGGACAGAGAGCCAGGAGAGAGGGCTCAGGTCCTAACCAGCACTATCTGAGGGCGTAGCTGGTCATTAGGTGCCAGTTCAGATGGCTGATTGTACAAAATCCCACCTCCCAAAAAGTAAAAATCCTTCCTGGACAAAGCAAAGAAGTGTGGGTGGTTCCATGCAAAGCCTTTCCCACTGGTGGGAAAAAAATCCCTCCCTCAGAGGACCCTGGGTTGGTTACACCCGTCACCTGCCTGGCCTCTTACTGACTCCCCCAGCCTAGCCTCTCCCTGGGCCCAGCCCCTGTCCAAGCCTGACTAGTGGGAGGCAGAGGAGTTTGTCAGGAGGTTCTGCCGAGCTTCTCTTTCTCCTCTGGAAAAAGAAAGGGTCTAAAAGGTGCTTCTGGCACCTGGTTTTGTGTTCTGTGTGTCTGTCCCCCTCCTTTGAGGCTGTGTGAGTCATCTGACGTTCTCCCACCCCTCCCCCGGCTCTGCAGCCTGACAGGGGCTGTCCTGACGATGACAGTGACTGCTAATGATGGGTGGCAGCTGCAGTGGGGGCACCTTGGGGCAGGGGGTGGATGTGGGAGGAGGGGAGGTGGTGATCTGACACCCTCACAGAGCAGGTACGGCCTCACAGCACACAGTAGTCTTGCCAAGTCTGTCCCCTCTACGGTCGCCTCTCCCATCAGCAGAGGGGCATTGCCTGGTGTGCTCAGGCAGCATCTGTCCAGCATAGGAGCTCAGGGAAAGGGTGTCCATCCACGTTGGTGAAAGCCTGTAGCAGTGGCCATGCCAGGGGATCGCATGGCATGGCAGGACAGGAGCAGCATGCTAGGCAAAGAGTACCATCCTGACCCACCTTCCCTGCGGCTCCAGGAGCAGGGGCAGGCTGCACAGAACCTTTCCCACTCCCTGAACAGTTGGCTTCCCCCGGGTTCCTGTTTTCCCGCCACAGCTGAAAAGAAGGCCAGCCTCCCATTTCTGGGATACTGAGTCTCAGAAGATCCAGAGGGCATTGGCAGTCATTCCCTCTTACTCCCAGGCAGCCCATCTTCCCTGTCCTGATGTGGTTTGCCACCCCCTGGTCCACACACACAACTGTGGCTCTGTCCATCTTCTGAGTTGCCCCCTGTGTGATGCCTCCCAGAGGAAAGGGCCTTAATTCAAATAAGGAGAGCTTCAAGGTAGGGATTCAGGAGGGGTGGTTAGTGGAAGAGGGGACAAGGGAGCCCTCCAGAAGGCCTTTCGTGAGGGCCAGTGATGAGCCAAGACCCAGCCTGAGCCAGGCCTCTGCTCTCCAGCTTCCCTGTGGCCCTGGCCATGCCTGCTGTAGAGAGGGGCTGGGGCCACCAAGGACATGGGTCTGTGATGGGACCCTTGTGCTTGGGACAGGCCTGAATGAAGCGTAACATCCACCCTCAGCCCTTTGGGAAGAACAGGGAGAGGGCAGAGGGGCCCTTAGAGCTGCAGAGCTTGGAGCAGACCAGGCCATGGCCCCCAGCAGCCTGGTCCAGGGCAGCATGGCCCAGGGCAAAGCCTGCAACCTGTGGGGCTGGGTGGTTTCTCATATCCTTCACCAGACTTCACATCTCCCTTGTGTTGCTGCTGTGGGCACTCTTCTTGAGGTGGGCTCTGCCCACGAGCATGTTCGTGTGTGCACGTGTGTATTCTTTTATGGTCAGAAGAATGACACATGTATGTGTTCATGTCTGTGCACGTGTGCTTATACTTAGGCCTGTTCACAGTGGGAGTCCACATGGGGTGCGTGTGGACATGGGACACCAGGCCCCTGGGGACCCAAGGAGGCCTGGGTGCCAGAGCTGGCCCTGGGAGGACTTGGGCACACTTGTACCCAGAAACCTTTCCTGAGCCCCTGGCCCTGCCCTCCCAACCCCAAATCCTATACCTAGGTAGCCCAGCACCCAAAGCCTGGTTCCCAGGAGGTCTCAGAAAGGCTGGAGAGACAAGGTTTCTTTCTTCCCTACCTTTGTAGTTTTCTTTCTGGCCTCTCTCCACCAAGTGATCATGAGGACTGATAGCATCTGTACTCGTGGCTTCCTCAGGCACAACCCAGGCTGCTGTTCCACCCTTAGCCCACAGGCAGGAGAGACGTTGGAGGGAGGAAGCTGGTGTGGACAGGGGGTGGACTCGGTGCATTTTTATCAGTGGTTCTTAACCCTGGTTGTTCATAAGAACCCCCAGGGAATTACTGCTGTTTGGGTCCACCCAGGCCAATTAATCCGGTGTCTCTGGGGCAAGGGGCTCCGGTGTCAGTACTTATCCAAGCTGCCTAAGTGTTTCTTCTGTGCACCAGTCTTGAGGACCTCTAATACAACTGTGAGATAGCTAAAGCAATTCTGTGTTGGTTTGGGGATGGTTACATGTCCATCCATGTAGTAAAAAGTTTAAAGATGTACAATGGAAAGAAATGAAATTCAGGAAAATACTTGTTTCCAGGAAGGAGGATAATGATGTGGGGAGGGGTCAGATGCATCCTCTGTAGTTGTAATGTTCCGTTTCTTAAGCAGAGTGGTGGGGACATCATATTATTTTATATTTTTTGTTTGGTTGAAATAGTTTGTCATAAGTTAATGAGGGAAAAAAGGGGGCATAGATTTTGCAGTCATACAGACCTGGGTTTTAAGTTCACTTCTGCCACTTACTAGCTGTGTGACCTGGAGCAGGGACTTAACCTGTCTGAGTTTGTCACTCACCTGTAAAACAGGACTTCCAGGGCTGTGTGGTTACCCGTGAAATTCTGACAGTCCTTCCTTTGTTCCAAGCGTGAAGGAGAACAGCTCCCTTCCAACCCCAGTCGGGAGCAGGTTGCTAATTGTCCCCAGGCCTCAAACCTCTGCAGCACAGAAGGGTGGCACCACCTCCTCAGGCAGGAGGCCCCAGAGGCAAGCGCCAGCACAAAAAAACCCATCCCTTTCTTACGGGGTTCTTTTGCTGGGAATTGGGGGAGGAAGACTCCAGGAGAAGGCAGTCTAGCCCCAGTCCAGTTCTGCTTCCAGATACCTCTGCAGCCTCTCAGCTGGAGGGTGGAGCTCTGAGAAGGTAACATACAAAGAGATCTCCCTAAGGATATTAGAAGGTAATGAGGGAGGGAGGAGCCGGTTACCACACCTTGAATGCTTGGGGCTGGAGGGCCAGCAGCTGGGGAAAGACAGCCTCCTCCCACAGCCCCTGTGGACCTCCTCATAGAAACACAGGTCTGGGGGCTGGGCATGGGCATCTGGACTCTGGTGCAACCAGACAGCCTGTCACCTCAAGAATGGGAGCCTGGGGAGGCCCCCAGGGCAGACAGGGTGTCTGTCTGTCTGCACATATGCGCACACTCACACACATACCACACACACCCATGTGTATGCGCCAGGCCTGGTAAAGGAGCAGGGAAAGGAACTCAGACACCATTCTCATTGGACAAGCTTAAAACACAATGTGGCTCATTTTTATTTTATCTCAGAAAAACACATTCCCTTTACAAGGAAAGGCAGTTAGACAGGGCCTCTAAATGGGCAGCTCTGAGCTGCTCCCGCACACACCCATCGCCTGCCAGCCCCCACCTCTCCCCTGGGGCCTGAGCCCATGCTCTGGCACTGCTCCGTTACAGCTCTGTCCTTGATCCCAGCTTTGTCACCCCAAGAGGTGGCCCTGGGACTGAGAAGTACATGGCAGCAGGAGAGGACTGCCTGGGACTCCCTGGGCAGACACTCTGGTGCCAGGTTAGCAGCAGGACTGGCAACAGACCCAGTAGCCAAGGAAGGAAAGATAATAAAATAAAAAGGATTTCCTCACGCTTACATTTTTCTCCTGGAAAAAACAGTCAAATGCCACCTCTGGGCCCAGCAGCTCCTGAACCCCAGGAGTTTAGGGAGGGTGACGTGTGTATGGCGCGGGGGGGGGGGGGGGGGGGGGGGGGGGCCTGTGGGAGCCACTCCCCAGCCTCAGGGCCAGGCCAGTCTGCTGTGCCACAGCTGCTCTGTGCAGACAAGGTGGCATTTCTAGATGCTCTGGCGTAGGGTACTGGGCCCTGCCCAGCCAAGATGATGCTGGGGCTGTGGCCCTGGCCTGGTGCAGGGGCTCACAGTATGAAGTATCTGCTTCCTCGGACCCCCAGCCCTTCTTGCTGGGCCTCATGCTGCTCCAGCCTGGGGCTCCCTCCTCCCAGTCCAAAGTGGGAACCGGCTGCCCTCAGGGTCTCCCGGCACACTCATTCTCTTCTCCCAGTGGGACTGGTCCAGCCAACCAGAAAGATAAAGATTTCCTTCACTTCAGAAGGGGAAACTCCATGGACCATCAGGACACTCCTGCTCCATCCTGGGCCAGGGGGTCCTCTAGGCCAGGGGACTCTGGGCACACGCCCTTGAGCTCATGGCCAAAGAGCTCCACGTCAGAGAGACCCATGTCCCCGTGGGACTCATGGGCACTCCCTCCACTCACCAGCCCCAGGGCGTAGCCATTGGGCCTCCGCTCAGGATGGGGAGCGCTGCCGTTGGCCCACACCCCCGGGGGGTGGCCATTGAGGCGGAGGCTGACCTGCTCTCCATCGCTGCCGTGAGCTGCCAAGGCCCGGGCACTGGTGCCAGCTGCCTTGAAGGGTTCTCGCTGCCTCAGAATGTGGCTGCGTATGATCTTGCGGAAGGTCTGGCGGAACTCACGGATGCGGTAGGCATAGATGAAGGGATTCACAACTGAATTGGTGTGGGAGAGGACGATTGCCAGGTACATGAGCCAGAGAGGGGCGTGGCTGCACTCTGGGCAGAAGAAGGTAAAGCAGTTGATGATGTGCAGGGGCAGCCAGCAGAGGGCGAAGAGCCCCACAATGATGGCCAGCGACTTGGCAGCATGGACCTCCTTCTGCAGCGTGGACCGAGCCCGCTCCCCAGGCAGAGGCTGGCTCTCCATCTGCTTCAGCTGTCGCCGGGCTGCCAGGAAGATCCGCAAGTAGACGCCCAGCATGAGCAGCAGGGGCACCAGTACACAAGCAAAGAAGTTGAAATATACCATGTAGTTCATGGGCACCACATCCTCAAAGAGACAGGCCACCTGGCCCTCCCCACAGCCCTGCGAGTGGTTTTTGCCCTCCTTCGGCTGACTGCAGTTGTTCCAGCCCAGCATGGGAGTCAGGCCGATGGCAAACGACAGCACCCAGCAGATGGCAATGATGCCCTTGGCCCTTGTGCCGGTCACCAAGCCATTGTACCTGGGGAGAAGAGACCAGCGTCAGGGATCTGAGAAACCACGGTTAGGAAGGGCCAAGAGTCGGGAGATGCAGAGTGGACACAGCTCCCCCATTTACTGGCTGTAAGGTCTTGAACCAGTCACTTCCTGCCTCCTTGCCCCTGTATCTTCTTGTGTTAAGTGGAGGTAGTAAGCCTTGCCTTTCTCACAGGCTGCTGGGAGGTAACAGGAGAGCAGGCAACCCAGAGATGGAAACCACTGTAAAAATGTCCAGATGATCATTAAATAGGTTTAGAAGTAGTCCTGGGACTTAACTAGTTTGGTTTGAGGGAATTAACACGTGATGTTTTGAGGAGGGGGAAAAAAAAGTGTCACATCCATGTTGGTTGATCTTTGTTGATGCTACAACATGTTTCCCTTTAGAGAGTGGGACGGGGCTGGGGGGAGCAGAACCAGCCAGATCAGACCTATAAGTGCATCAGGCCTCTCATACTCCATGTCCTGTTCTTCCCCATTTGACTTGGGGTCTCAGGAGAGGCAGCACAAGGGGGTCATGGAGGGGTGGAGGTCTCAAGCCAAATGAGATACCATTGCTCCCCTCCAAATCCACCCACAACCCTCTGGAGAGAAATGAGATAATTATACCTTAACATTTATATGGCGATCTTAACATTCAGGAAGAAATGCTTGGATGAGGTACTGAGGTCCAGAGAGGGACAGTAATCTGCTGCAAATCACTCAGTATTCCCGAGAACCTGCTGATTCCCAGTCCCAGCCTTGGGGAGAGGCTTGATCTGCCAGCAAGGAAGCAAACCTCAGCCCCACAGGAAAGGTGGCATAGACTTTGTAAAAGAATGGACCATCAAAAAAAAATAAAGTCTCTCTGACTTAGGAAGGTATCGTTGATGATCACTGAGGGATGACCTTCTGTTTTAACAGTTTTAATTCTGGCAAGACCAGACTACCCTCCCCTCTACCTGGTGGAAACCCTACTCATCCTTCAAAGTCAGGCTAGAGATTTTCTTGGAGAATTTTCCTACCTAAGCGCAGCAAATCTCTACCTTATCCAGGCCCCTTGAAGGCAGGACTTTCCTGCATCCATCTCTTCATTGCCAGCTCTGAAACAGGGACACAAAGTAGGTGCCAAGGAAAAATGTGCTCTATTTAATTCAGAGTTAGAAACATCCACAGGAATAATCTGGTCCATGGGTGGCAAATAAAGGTGCCTACAGGTAACACCTGCAAGAGGCAGGCTGGTGGGGCGATTACCTGGTTTGCACTGCTGTGCAAAATGCATACCCGCTGCTACCAGGTCTCAGGAAGGGCTGGAGAGCTGAATTTCTGGATAAAGTCTCCCAAGATTTAAATTTTGTCAACTAATTCAAATTAAGGAGAAAAAACCCCTGGTGGCTTCTAACCTCTTATCTAGTCTACCCCCCTCATTTTACAGGTAGGGAAGCTGAGGCCCAAGGAGAGGAATGGACTTGCCATGGACATCCCAGGAGCCCAGAGGCAACTCAGGCCAAGGTGAGTTTGTCCATTCTGAATCTCTTATGTCAATTCTGAACCCACACAGTAACCAGGCAGGCCCATTCTTAGGAGCTCCTTAGCCTTACCTAGCAGGGGCTTGGTCACCTGCAACAGGGCCTTGGCAGGAGAAGGTTACAGACTTGCCCATTTCTGCCAAGCAACAGAGAGCTGGCACTGCTTTGTCTCCTGTTCTGGAGCCACAAACATGAAGTCCCAGGCCTTTTTATTCCCCCATTAATACTTAACATAGTACTTACTCTGTGCCAGGCACCAATTTTAGTGCTCTACTAAGAGTAATTTAAATACTCCTCATTGAGCAGGAAGCTATATTGATTTTGACATCTTTCCTGAGAAAAGCATATCCCTGCCTGTGTTCTAGACCTGGTGCAAAAAGGAATCTTCTGAAACTTCGTCTCTGATCCTCAGTTTCCTCGTTTGTAAAATGGGATTGAGTCCTGGACCTGTTAGCACTGCCCCCTAAGGGCAGAATGTAGAACCAGTGGGTAGAAATTATAGGGAGGCAGATTGTGGCTCAGGGTAGGTAAGAACTTTCCAGCTGAGTTGATCACAGGAGAAATGGGCTGCCTCAAGCAGTAGTGAGCTTCCTGTTGTCTGAGGCAATCAAGCAGAAGCAAGTAGCTACAGGGAGGTACAGAGCTGCCTGGGCCTTGCTTTGCTGGGTTTCAAATTGTTCTCCAGCAGTAGACCTTCCTCTCCACATTCCCAGGCAGTCACAGAGGCGGAGCTGCTGGGGAAGAGAAGGGGCTTAATATGTATTTATTGAATCAGTGAGTTGGTGGGGACACCAGGGCCCAGCCAGGAGACATCTAGGAACACAACATGGAAATCCCCGATCTGTCCAATTGTCTACTTGTACAGACGAGGGAACCCCACGAGGAGAACTGCACTCTGCAAAGAAAGTCCAAAATATATGTTAATAGCACTTGCCTATATATGCAAAGAACATCCCTGAAAGGATTCTCACCATTGCCTTCAGGAAGGGCATCGGGGCAGGAGGTGTGGGGGACAACTTTCTACTATTCTACACTCTTTTGTTTCTTTTTAATGTTTAGCACATGCAAGTATTATTTATATTTTAAAAAGCACAAATAGATTAATTTTGTTATTCAAAAGAAAGCCACTTAGGCTGAGAGCCCTGGACCCTAGCACCCAGGGACCTGGGACAGCATCAGGGCCCAAATGGAACCATGGCTGAGCCTCAGCCAGGCCCAGCAGCATCCCCTGGGCCACATCTGTGACTAACATGGTCACATCTTGGCTTCCCAGACCCCAGACATAGACCGTCCAGCTGGAAGAGGTGCCAAGGCAATCTAGCATGACATTTTGCCATTCCAGGAAGCCCAGGGTTGTCAGAGGACACAAGTGCCAGATTTGCTGTCCACCCCATCTGGAGATGCCCTCTGCATCCCTGCATCCTCTAGCTCGTGGCTGCCCCTTCCTGGGGGATCCCCATTACCCACATTAGGGGCTCACCCTATGGCCCAGGAATATGCCCCATGATTCTAGGTGGGGTTCCATGTGCTTTTGTACCACACTGAAGAGAAGGTGGGGCTTTCCTAAGTTGTCCAAAGGAGTCAGTGATCTGAGATGTGAAGAGCCACTGACCCACAGGGGAAACCCAAACTCCTTCCCCAGGCATATGGACAGTCTTGAGTCAGCCTCCCCTTCCCTGCCCGTTCTGTTCTTCTCTTTCCATCACTCAGCAGCCAGGTCACCTCTCCCCAGCCCAGTGCCCACATTCTCCTTCCTTCCTCAGGGCCATTTCCCAGGCTTTGTCCCCTCTTGACACACCTGCCCCAATACACATGCCATCAAGACCCTGTCTGTCTTGCGAGACCCATTAGGCGTCACTTCCTCCAGGGAACCCTCTCTCCCAATCCTGCCGTCCTTAGAGGTCAGGTCGGTTCACCACGTATGACTTCAGGCCTTGACACCAACTGCCACCCTGCACCTTGGCCTATTCCTCAAGGAGTGAGAACACCCACCGGGGCTACTGCGAGTGGCAGGAGACAGTGGTGCAAAAGTCCCCTGAGATGAGAAGCCTGTATCTCTTGTTCCGAGTTTTCCATCCTCTGGGGACACAGACAGCTACATCTCCTCTGGCCCAGCTTCCTTCTCACGGAGTTACTCGACTGGGCCCTGCCCTAGCCCAACACGTTCCTGCACTTGGGAAAGAGGAGATAGATTTTTCTGAAACTGAATTCTTTAAAAAAAAAATGTAATGGTACGGGCCTCGGGTTCGGCATCCAGGGCATTGATCAGAGACTAGACCTCAGAGTAGCCAATGATCTTTCTCAGTGGAGCAGGAAATAGCACAGAGAGGAGGCTGCACTCCCAGCTGTGACAGGGACAAAGGAGGGGTGGGAGGAGAGGGCGCCCGAGCCAGGCAGCAACTCCAAGTCCCCGCTCACACCCAGCTTTCTCTCAGGAGCCCCCACATGGACACCCCCACATGCCCGGCAGCCCAGGGGCCTCAAGGAATAGGGAAGTGAAGGGATCAGAGGGCCAGGAACAGTGTGAAGGGCTCTGGAACACATCCACGTCAGAAGATGCTCATGTGTCCTTCCCTGGCTCTGGCTTCCCCATGAGTAACTGGAGGGTCATAACACCCTCCCTGGCCACAGTGCTGGGCTGGAAGATCAAAGGGAGACGCTGTGCTGACATCCTTTGCAACTGTAAAGCTCTTTGCCCGTGGGGAGGGCAAGCAACACCATCATCCTGCCCATTGGCTCCCTGTGGAAGAGACCAGCCTGAGCCTTCCAGAGCCTCACCAAGCACAGCTCAAATGGCCCAAGGTCTGGATGGAACTGAGGTCCAGCTCCCAAAGGTTGTGGAAGTCGGGATGCAGACAGGGGTGGGGGGCAGCTCCATGGCTCCAAACCTCCAGCAGCTCAAGACAGATCTGAATCCCTACCCCATCCGCCCCACCAACCTCCTCGGGGTCTTCGTCACTCCCATCCACTCACTGGACCCTCCTGATGCCTTTGTGAGCTCAGAGGGACAGAGAGACTTATCCCATTTTATAGATGAGGAAACAGGCCCAGAGAGGGGCAGCTGACTTTCCACAGCCACACAGCACATCCCATCCTCCTACATCAGGGATTCTTGACTCAGAAAACTGAGAGGGAAAGGTAAAGACAAAGAAAAAAAAGGTGAGGTCCTTTAAATTGAGAACAGCAGCCCTGATCCCTCCCTAGAATGTTGTTGCCCTTTGAATCAGAGAAGAAAGTGAAAGCCAGGACTCTGCTTCCCCATGGGGTGTTCCCACCTGCTCCCACCAGTGTCTGGGCTCCTTCTGGGGCCCTGAAGCGGACTCTGGGCCTCTGTGTTCTCAGCTGTCACTGACACCTGGACTGTGCTCTGCCCCGCTAGAGTGAGGAGGATAGAGGCTTGGGGCTATCCATATAGGCTGTCCCCACAGACTGTACCTGGAGTTAGACAACCTCTAATTCAGCCCCCTGTTAGGGCTGGCCAGGGTCCCCTTCTCCTTTCATAAGAGTTCTAGGCATTCCTCCAGTGTAGAGCATTGACAGGGCAGCATGAGGCCCCAGCTCCTCCCCTTCTTGTGAGCAGCTTAGTGTGGGTGCCTGCTTCCCCCTTAGAGCCCAGGAGATAGGAATGGCTATTTGGTACAGGTTCTGGGACTGCTCCCCAGCAACTGAAGTCACAGTGGGTGGCAGGCCACATTCCTTCCCAGGCCTACTCCCAGCTCTGCTACCAAATCATTGTGCCCTGAGACAGCTGGCTCCCTTCTCTGAGCCTCATTTTTCCATCTAGAAGATGAGAGGAAATGACCTCTGAGGGCCCCCTTGGGTTTGATGCTCTAAAGTTTCCATTTGCTCATTGAACCTGGTCCTCCTCTCTGCTGGGGCACCCTCAGCCTGGAGTGGGGCTGCTGGGGCTTCCTCCGTAGGTGGGAATGCCACCTCTTTGGGAGAGTCCACCATGGGGCTCTCCCAAGCCTACCCTGATCCTCAAGAGGTGCCACCTCGAGCCTTGTCCACAGCCTCGGGGCCCACAACCACCTGGGCCGTGGAACCTAGCTCCGTGATGGAAGGCTAGGAGGTGGGGCAGGAGGCCCCCGGGCTCCCCAAGGGAGGGATGCACTTTCTAGCCTCATCTGTGGCCTGGGTAGGTGGAGGCCACACCAAGTAAACTCAGCCTCTGGGAAAATCTTCATTTACACAATACTTGGCTGAAGTCACTTCGCAAAAGATTCACCATAAAAACCCCCTCCAACAGCCAGCCCCTGCGCGCACAGCCTGTCTCCAAGACCATGAGTCCTTGGTGACCTGAGGAGCAACAGAATTTGCATATAGGTCCAAGTGACTCACTGTGGCATTTGGCCAAGTCACTTCCCCTCTGTGGGTCATTTTCCTAATGTGCACACTGTGAGGCCCGCCCAGAGGAGCTGGGGGAAGGCAGGCGGTGGGCGGGCTCCTGCTCTGAGGTCCTGTGGTTTCTCACGGTTCCCCGCCCACCCCAGCATCATGCAGGGAGTTTTGCTCTTGTATGTGAAGAATGGCCCAGATGCACCGGCTTGCAGTGTGTGGGTCACTGGGCCCAGCACTGCCCCCTCAGCCCGATGCCAAGCTCTCCACCACACTTGTCTGTCAGCAGCTAGAGTACCGCTGACCGCGGGCAGCCGGGGGAGCCCAGGGTAGGGGCAGAGTTCTCTGCCCATGGGATCCATCAGATCAGCATGAGCGCTGGCCGCGTGCCAGCCCTGGGCAGCCCCCGCTGAGCCCCAGGGCCCTGTCCTCAGCTCGCTATGCTGACACCGCAGACCAGGCCCTGACCCTGGGCTCACCCCGGCCCCAGACACAGACCAGAGCCTGGCACAGGCAGCCTCTGCACAGACATAACCCTGGCCCCACTCACCGCAGTGGGATGCGGATGGCGATGTAGCGGTCAATGGCGATGGCTAGGAGGCTGAAGATGGAGCTCTGCGTGAGGACCAGGACAAAGCAGGCGATGAACAGGCAGCCGTGGCAGGCAGCACAGAACCCGGTGCTGATGGTGATGGCGAAGGGGATGGCGAGCACGCCCACTGCGATGTCGGCCACCGCCAGTGACACCACAAAGTAGTTGGTGACGTTCTGCAGGTTGCTGTTGAGCCACACAGCCCAGCACACCAGCACATTGCCCAGGATGGCCAGCACGGCAATGGCCAGCTCCACTGTGATGTACACCGAGGAGCCCATGGCGGGCACGGCCACACACTGGCAGGCTCAGCAAGGACGCGGGCCGGGCCAGCTCACGGTCCATAGCTGCAGCCCGGCCACTTGCCTGCCTGGCCCGAGCCCCTTCCTGCCAGGGGGCTCTCCAAAGGCTTTTTCACAGACGACTCTGAGTCTCCCAAAACCAAGCCCTTTCCAGCGGCTCTGGTGGCAGCCCCATGGCTCAGCTGGCTTCAGGGTTCCCGAGGCACCTGTAAAGGGAGAGCCTGGTGAGAAGCTGAACCCCTGCAGAGGGCAGGCCCAGCGGAAGGCTCCCTGCCCCTCACCCCCATGCCCACCCAGCCCCTTGAGGACCCTACTGCTTCAGATCCCACCCCACCTGCAGGCCAGGTGACAGCCTGAGGATGACGCCCACCCTGTTCCCTGCCTAGGCTGCTGTGGTCACTGCTAGGAGGCAGGAGGGTCAGGATTCTGACTCCCATTGCAGAGGACATGGGCCCAGAGAGGTCCCAGAGCAAAGCTGCTTCCCCTGGTTTGGTGGGATTCCTGCCAAGACCCTCATACAAACCCCTCCCAAGAAGGCAGCCCCTTCTCCCAGGCTTTGCAGAATGGGTGCAAGAGGGACTGTGGGCAGAGCATGGCCAGGCCCCTGCCAAAACTCCAGGTCACCCTCAGCACTGTCTGAGGCTCCCTGCATTCCCCCACCCTGGGTGTTGGGGTTGAAGCCCCTCCTACCCTGGACTCAGGACTAGGATCAGCCCCAGTCTCTGTTTGCTCTCTAGGGTAGCGGAGACTCTCTTGCGCACTCACTCGGCTCCGCACACTCAGCCTCTCAAGCCGCCTGTGGCAGCTTGGCCCAGTCTCCGGGGTCCTGCCCCACGACCCTCCCTCTCTCCTGGAAAGGCCCCTCACCTCTCAGGCTCTCCCAGTCCCACCCACCTTCTGTCACTGGGCCAGCTTCTTAGCCCCCCGACCTGTTCCATCCCCCACAAGCCCTCCTGGGAAATACCAGTGCCCAGCTATAGGACAGGCCAGAGACCCCTGGAGTTCAAATCTGCAAGGACCTGGGGGGCCATCTGTTCCTGTCTTCCACTGCCAGCAGAGGGTAAGTCCTCTCACGCTGCTCCCGAGCCCGCTGCCTCCAGGTGCCAGCGCCAGCCAGCTGCACGTCAGGGCGGGACTAGCACAGCAGCAGCTGCTCTGAGGGAGCCGCCCCACCCCCTGCCCTGCTCCCACCTGCTCCTCTGCCTGGCTGACACAGGAATGACTGACTCAAGTTTGGTGCCAGGCAGAAAGCAGGTGTTAAGCCAGCACTCACTGGGGGACTATGGGCAAGAATGTTTTCCCTTTCTGGGCCTCAGTTTCCTCATTGATACAGTAAGATGGTTGGACCCCAGATGACCTCTAGGGGCCACATTAGCTCTCACCCATGATTCTATGAGAAGGAAATAAACAAACATTTGAAATGGTTCCCCCAGAGTCAAAAAACATGTCGGAGAAACATAAAGAATTATTGACACCTCTCAGAAGTAGAATCAGTCTCCCAGCAGGCCTCAGCCCAAACTCTGTGTTCCCCTTTGAGCTTGTGAAATGGTCTCAGTGCAAGCGACCCTCTGCTCACCAAATTGCTTCTCTATGAGAGCTAATAGGCCCCCAAATCCACCTCCTTCCAGTCCTGAACCCTCATGGGGCCCAGGGGTACATGGGCAGCAGCCACTGCCTTCCTGGATCCAAGCGGCTGGAGGCTTCCTTTCACATGGTTTCAGCAGCCACATCTTCCTTCCTCTCCTCCAGGACATGAGAGATTGAACAGGACCAGCAAACTCAGAAGAAGGTCACTCCTGGTCCCTAGCCCTGTTCAAGGGCCAGCCCTGCCCCGAATCTACCAAGAAGTGACAGAGGGCTGAAGTAGAGGAACCCCAAGTTTCCTTTTAACTCTGATGCTAGAGCTGGGGTGGGCACGGGCTGCAGCCTACACCTTTGGGGGGGGTCTCCTGTGCCCAACATGCCCTTTTGCCCCCACTAGGAGGCGTGGAACAGAGCATCTCACACAGGCCAGGGAGCAGGAGGAGAGAGGAGAGAAGAGGAAGCCAGAGCCCCTGCGGAAACTGAAGGGTTCGAGCGGCCTGCAGTAGTTGGAGAGGGCTGAGTACCATCAGGCCCCTGCTTTGCATGGAGCACTTGCCAGCCAGCCACTCACAAAGTATGTCCCTGGCAGAGACGGGCAGACCAAGTCTGGTGCCTTTCCCAGCCACACAGAAGGCACATGGTTGTCCCTTGGTGCTCCTGGCCTGTAGCTCGGAGCAGTATTCACCAGGGGCCCGCCCGACAGGCCCCCACCTAATAGGTACTGGTGGAGCCAGCACTAGACCCAGCCTGCCTCCTACCCAGGTGCTGGCCTGTGGCCCCTGTGTGGCCTCCCAGACCAGCACCCACTGCAGCAGAAGCAGCCCACTGTCCAGTCAGGCCCAGTGAGGCCTCAAGACACCTGTACCCCAAGGATGCGGCCTCCCAACACCAGAGCCTCCATGGAGAAGACAACAACCACCTGACATCCTTTGGGCCCTCTCTAGGGGAATCTGTGTTGAAGAATGCCAAGACCTTCTGCCAGTCTGACCAGCCCAGGCTAGAAGTCTGATGCTGTCCCAGACCATCCTCCAGATTCAAGGGTCCTGCCAGGGGGCAGACAAGGCGGGACATACCACATTTCTGCCAAGGTGAGGTAGCCCTGGGGACTGGAATAACCACACCGGCCAAGATGCTTGGCTCGGAAGAAGCCTTCAAGGGGCCTGACCCAGGCCTCTGGCAAGGCTCTCCCAGCAGCCCTGGGTGCCTGCCTGTGTACCCCTAATTCTTAGGGTCTCCCTACTACCTTCTGTGCAGTGGGTCCCCATGCTGAACAGCACTGGATGCTGATACCCTTCATGCCTACACTGAAGCCACCTTCCTGCTGTCTACCTGTCTCACTAAGTACAAGAGACCCACCTGTCCAGGCCAGCCTTGTGCAGGACTAAAGACACACACAAGGCTCCCGTTGGCAGGGTCTGTACTGGCAACCTCATTGCACATCCTGCTCCCTCTCTACCCCTTCCTTTAGCATTCCTGCAGGGTCTTTCAGCTGCTCCTAGTCCCACAGGCAACCTGGGCACCTGCCAAACCAGAATCCACTCACGGCTATCCCCCACCCCCACCCCTGAGCAAAGCAGATCAGTGAAGCCAGAGTCACCCTTGGAACAGGCAGAGGAGGGAGCAGGCTGGGAGCACTTACTACTGGAGGAAATCTGTGGGGGAATGAGCTACCCACATGTGGGCTGGCAGACTGGCCTGGGGCTTGGGGCACCCTGACTTGTAGCCTTTGCTCAATTTCTATGGTGCAAATGCTCCCACTGTGGCCAATTTCAAACCACTACTGTGTCATTGACTGGAACTGGGAAGCAATACACAAAGTCAGCTGGCCACTGGGTGCCAGCTACCACTAAGCCGCCAAACCCTAGGCTCTCTGAGAGGCTACCTGCCTAGATGCTAGGACTCCACACCAGATCCTCTTAAAAGAGCTTGTGCAACCTGCTTAGGAGCTTAGGAAACGGTGGTCATCGGTGCTCTCGCTAGTCCCATGAACCCCCTTTGACAATTGAGGAAGCTAAGGCCCGATGAGGCGAAGTGACCACTCTCAGCCTCACCAAGAGCATTGAAGGGTGGCGTAGGCCTGGGGGGATGCCCACAGAAAGCACAGCAGCAGGAGGGCTTCCAGGGCCTTCTGGCCCCTCGAAGCTTCCCAATGACAGGAAGGTCAGAGGCCCTGGAGGGGGCGGGGGCAGGTCCAGGTTCTGGCAATTTCCTATCCCTTTCTGTTAGCACTGTGTATCTAATTAATCCTTGAGTCATCTGTTGCTAGCTGGGAGGGGAAATTAAGTATTAATTATGTAATATCTCCCTGTGATTGTCCCTTGTTGGGGACAGGGCAGATGCTGTCCCATATAAACTGGGGACACAGGCTATGGAACATGCACGGTAAGCCTTGAAAGAACAACTGTGTAGGATTCCTAGCAGTCAGACTCAAAACTGCCACTTCCTCCTGCCTTCCTCCTAACCCCCACCCCAACACGGCCACTTTAATTAAAACTCCATTTAATCAAAACCCACACATCTCCTGGTCCACTTCTTCTGGCTCCTTGTACGTCAGACTAGCAAGGCTCCCTGTACACATGCCCAGATGGTGGCTGAGACCCCCCAGAGCCAGGTGTCCACTGGCTTCCAGGCAGTGCCCTGCACACCTGCTCCCAGGTGCGGCCACAGGCAACACACAGGGTACAGTGCAGGGACTCAGACCTGTCACAGCCACACCAGGCCTGTTCCTGGGCTCCAGAATCCCAGCCTTAGAATCCTCCTGCTACTTTCTCTCTCTCTCTCTCCTTTTTTTTTTTAGACAGAGTCTTGCTCTGTCGCCCGGGCTAGAGTGCAGTGGCCTCATCATAGCTCACTGCAGCTTCAAACTCCTGGGCTCAAGCTACTCCTTCCAAGTAGCTGGGACTACAGGTGGGCACCACCATGCCCAGCTAATTTTTCTATTTTTTGTAGAGATGGGGTCTCACTCTTGCTCAGGCTGGTCCCCAACTCCTGGCCTTAATCGATTCTCCCACCTCATCTTCCCAGAATGCTAGGATTATAGGCATGAGCCACTGCGCCTGGCCAAAATCCTGCTACTTTCTAATAGAAAATGTTTACCCAACACCTACTCTGTGCTGGGCAGAATCTGAACTGCTGGACCATAGGGAGCTCTGTACCCCCTGCTGCTGTGCCTGACCCTATTTGGGCCCCAATCCTATGGCAGGGGGTCCTTGAAGGAGGAAAGAGCCCAGGAAACTCCTGAGCAACGGCTGCTGCCCTGGGACTCAGGTACCTACTTGTCACTCCTGTCTCTAGGACCTCAGCTCACACTTAAGATGAGCTGCAAACCACAATTTCAAAGCACGGGAAGAAATCTATGCCTAACAAAGATGAGCAACAGTATAAAAAATATAGAGATTAATTCATCCCTGAAGGAAGGAAGGCAGTAGAGCATCTAGTAATGATTTTTAAAGACATTCAGGATCTTCAAAGAGATAAAGAAAGGAATCGCATTTATAAACAAGCATGAGAACTTACGAACCAACTGACAGAAATGAAACAAGAATGGGTGGATGTGAACAAGAAATAATATAAAATCCTGGAAATGCAAAGCAGGGACTGAAGAACACAAGGGACGTATGGACTTCAGGCATGCACACAGTTGAAGAGACAGTTGGGGATTTGAAGACAGCACTGAGGAATTCTCACAAAAACCTCACAAAGAGACAGAGTGTATGCGGAAACAGTTAAGAGGCACAGAAGATCAGAAACACCAGTGTGTACCCCTTGGGAGCTCAGCAGGAGCAGGGAGCAGCAGATGGATGGCAGGCTGCTCCTGCTCCCAAACACAGGCCCTCAGCTGGCTCTGCCAGGACTGGCATTTGGGGTGGCCCAGGCAGGCCTGGGCACAGGCCTCCCAGAACATCAGGGCCCTGGGACCCACCAAGCCCCTCCCAAACTCATCAGTGGCAGGTGCCTTCGGTGCTGCCTGGAGGTGAGTGACCACCCAGTGCTGGCTCCTCTTCCCTCCCTACTCCAGGGCTGCAGAGCGGCTCCCATTTCAGGCACTGGGTGCAGGCTGGGCCCAGTATCCAGGTGCGCCCGGCGGTACCCCTGCCCCCACCACGCCTGGGGTGTGCAGCTGCCGCTTTCTGCTCCTGGGGGCAGGATGTGGGCAGGAACGGGGCAGAGAACCAGCTCCTCACAGCTGGAGGCAGAGGTACTCAACAGCCCCACAGACAGCCCCCACATCACCAGTCGTGGGGGCTGCCTGCGCCTTGCCCCAGCCCGCAGGACCTGCCTGCTCCCCGCTCCTCACCAGGGCCAGAATGGGCCCTGCCAGCCCCATGAGTCCAGGCCAGATGCCGGAGAGGCCACAGGCCCCCGGTCCTCCCCACCTGAGGCGGCTCCTCACCCCCTCACGTTCAGCTTCACCTGCAGCCCACTCCAAAGGGCCATACCTCACACAAAGGTGCTGGGGGCCGCTCCTGCTCCATCACACACTCCCTGAGAGCTGAGCGAGAGGCTTCCCCTCTGCACACGGCTCCGCACGCAGACACAGGCTGCGGTGAGACGGCATCACGTGAAAGGCTCAGAACCCATACCTCCCTCAGATGGTGGATGACGGGTTCTATGCTGCCTGAAGAGGGGACATGGGGGTGTTTTTAGATGGCCCTGAGAACAGGGCCTGGGGTGGGACCCTGGCAGGAGGCTTGCAGGGGCAGTGCTAAGTGCAGGGCCTCAGGGCTGTCCCTGAGGGAAGCTGCGCTGAGGGTAGAAGGGACCCACTACTGGGGTCCCTGGGGCATAGGTGTGACAATGCAGCCCTGGAGGCTGAAGGGAGGTGGGGATCTAGACCAGCTTAAGCACCAAGTGTACCTCCCACCCCCCAGAGGCCAGCCACTGTGCCATCCCCATTAAGCAGCTGCCTCTCCCACCCAGCTGGCTTAGGGTTTGCAGAGGCCAGAGGGGCCAGAGGTGAATGCCCTGCAAGAAATGGGCAGCCTTGGGGCCTCTGGGCAGAGCCTCCAGTCCAGAAACCACAGGAGGCACCAAAGCGGCACCACTTGCCTCTGCTCAGCCAGCTCAGGCCAGGCAGCCTCTCCTCCAGGTGACAGCAGCTGCCAAAGACCTGGGCCAGTGGAGCAGCACATCCACAGAGATAGGAGCCACAGAAGGGCAGCCCCAGCGCCTGCCCAACAACAGGCCCCAGGAGGGGGTGTGGGCCCAGAGGGAATTCCAAAGGCTTCTCATAGGAAGGACCATCTGGGCTGGACTTGGAGGACAAGGAGGTGAAGGGAAGAGGTAGGGAAAGATTCTAGCAAAGAAAACAGCCTATGGCAGCTTAGAAGCATGTCACAGAAGGCCTGAGGTCATTCTGGAAAGCAGAGTCCTGCCTTTCCTGGGCTTCCTGCCCCTTCCTGTGTGCTGGCCTGAGGGGCAGCTGCTTTTCCCCTCTGGACCCTCCTCAGTCTCTGGCAGGATCCCAGGGCATCGAGCTGCAAGGGTCAGGGGCCTTCCTCTCTGCCGCTAAACTGCTCCTTCCTACCACCCAGAGTTCCAGACCCTGCCCAGGAGGGGAGCAGTCCCGGGGGTTCCTCTGGGCATCCCAGCTCTGTTCCCTTCCCCCATCAGGGACCCACCGTAGGCCCTGCAGCCCCTCTGCTCCCTCCAGCCTCCAGACCACTCACCTCCTCTGACCAAGTCCCTTCTGCAGCTCCCAGCACTTCCCCCGGGCAGACCTCTGCCCTGGGGGCTGGGAGCCTCCCTTTCGACAACTTATCACCTGGCTGCTGCGGTGCTCTCCAATCCTCAGCATCCCTACCACACACACCAAAACCTCTTCTCAGCCCACCCTTCCCACCTTTGTGCATCTGGGCTTCCTTCCCTCTGTTCTCACGCACACACATCTCTCAGGGCCCGGTTTGAGTTGCACCAGACAAGACAGACCCCACAAAGGCAGTTGGGATGGCAATTCCAGCTCATTCTGGGCTAGGGGACTTAGGCAAGTTACAGGTAGGCAGCAAGACCTACTTTGGGATTTCAGGTCACTGCTGAGAGCTACCAGGGGCTGTGGTCCCACACAGCAGGTCCTGCCCAGGTCCCCACAGGCCCTGAACTTTGCAAGACAGGATGCCCTGAAGCCACATGCTTGCTCCCAAACCAACTCCAGTTCACATGTCCTCTGCCAACAGCAATCCCTTGTGGTGCCCCCTGACTCTGGAGGCTAACACCCTTCCTCCAGGGTTCCCCAGCTGGAGCACAGACCCCAACCTGCCCTCTGGTCTGTCCTTCGCCAGCCCCCAAACAATGCCTGTCTTTCATTCCCTCTCCACATTAGGCATCACCAGGATCATCACCCTTGTTCTACACGTGAGACAACAGATTCCTGGGAGAAGTGACTTGCCAAGCAAGTGAGTGAGGAGGCAGGACCAGAACCCAGAACCCAGGTTGGACCATTGAAATCACCCGTCTATTGGGCTTCCCTTGAGGCTGACCATTGCCTTTTTAGGGTGTGGACTCCTGGAGGGCAGGACCCAGGGTGTGTTTAGGAACCTGCACTTCACAGGCTGACACAGGGAAAAGCAACATGCAAGCCCCCAAAGACCAGCCAGTTCTAGCCTGGCCCAAATCCTGCCTCCCACCGTACATGTCTGGGCTGCCCCAGCCTCCTTGAGACTGATGACAGGGAAGCCGGCTCAGCCCAGACGTGGTCACACTGAGAGGACACAGATGGAGGGGCACTGGCTAGGATTCACCTGAGAAACACTAGGACCTGGTAGAACCCAAAAGGCAAGGGCAGAACAATGAGGTGTTGACATCATGGCCAGTGGACTAGCCTGTGAGGAGCCCCTGCCGTGGATCTGCTGGGACTCGGGATAGGGGGCTCACCACAGGGCACAGCCTTCCCAGCCCCACCCAAGGCCTCCAGAAACAGCCACAGCAAGGCCAACGAGGCAGCCCCTAACCCCACAGCATCGTCCCTGGCCTGCTGTGCTCCACGGAGCTCTCCACCATGGTCCTCAGGGCCAGGACACCCAGGGGCAGCCCTGGCTGAGCCTGGAGGTGGCATGAGGAGTCACCAGGAGGGTGCAGAGTCTGGGAGTCCAGGGGGAGCTGGACAGCAGAGGCAGGCTTGAGCTCCAGGCCCGAGGGGAGTCTGGGCCCTGTGGGTGGCAGACCCCAGGAGATGGGGTGCTGCCTCGGAATGGGGAAGGAGAGCTGGCTAGAGTGGGCAGCCCCCCGCTGCCACCCAAAGGGCCAAGAAAACACCTGCTCCTCCCCCCAGGGTCCCAGCTCCCCGGCCCCACGTGGAGCCTTCAGTCTCTCCTTCCCAGCGTATAGTCGGGGAAACTAAACTCTAAATGCACAGAACGCAGGGATCTCTGCCCCGCCGGCCGGCGGCCCCTCCTCCAGCTCTTGGGCCGTCCTGCGCCAAATCCCTCGAGAGCCGCCACCATTCCCGCCATTCCTACTTCGGCTTGGGGCAGCCAGGCAGACAGCCAGGACCAGTCCGAGATGCGCACCCACTCCCGCCTGTTCCCCCGGCCTCTCCTGGGTCCCCTAAAGCCCAGTTCCCGCCACCGCTGTCCAGAGGACGCGCCCGTGCGCTCGGCCCCTCGTTCCAGACTCTCCTTTCTCACTGCGCCCCGGACGCTCGGGGTGCGGATCCCCTGCTCCCGCCGTGCCCGCCCTGTGGCGTACCGGTCCCCGCCCCAGGGCCCCCACCTGCAGAAGTCCTCTCTCGTCCCTGGGGGTCCGATCTGACCGCCCTCGGGCCGCGCCTCCGCGTCCCCAGCCCAACCCAGGTCGGGGCGAGCCCGGAAGGTTCATCAGCGCGCTGGGGCCGGCACAAGGCGCCAGGACGGACTGACGGACGTTCCCCGCCCATTACCTGCGGTTCTAGGCGCCTGCTCCGCATCCCCCGCCGCTCCGGCCCCGCACTCGCCCTTCCCTCCCGGGCCACCCCTGCGCACCTTCCGGGCCAGTTTGGGGCGGCTCAGAGGGTCCGCACACCGCCCCCCGACAGGGCTTAGGTGTGACTGCGCCTGAGCCGCCCCTGCACAGGCCATTCCAGCGGCCGCCACGGGGCAGGGCTCGGACCCGGACGCCGGTGAACTCGCTCTCGGGGCGGCGGGAAGAGAGGGTTGCAGCGGCAGGGTACCCTGAGGAGAGGGGAACCGAACCTCCCAGCCCTCCCGGTCCGGAGCCTCATGACGGCCCCACGCCGCCCGGCCGCCCGCCCAGGACCCCCGGGACCCCGGACCCGACACCCCGGCTGACCTGCGGCTCGCGCGCCGGCTCCCGCGGTCTTGGCGTCCGCTCGGGCTCGGGCTCCGGCCGCGCCGCTCGCGGGCGCCCCCTGCAGGCGGCTTCCAGACCCGCGCTGCCCCCGCCCCGCCCCGCCGTGCGGGGAAACCGAGGCCCCCGATGCTAGCGGAGGACCAGAGGCGTCGGTCCTTGAGGCCCACCGATGTCCCTGGCAGGGCGAGGCCGTGACGGCCTGGACCGCGCCGCATCCCCCGAGCGTGGCCCCCCCGGGCTCGCATCCGTCCGGGCCGCCGCCTCCAGCGCCACACCCCCTCCTTTCCCTGAGTCTCCCTGCCCCCTGGAGCCCTGCGGGCCCCACCCCCACGCCCTCGCGTCCACGAAGTCCCCAGGGCCGGCTCTGCTGCTGCTTCTCGGAGCGGGGTTGGTTGGTTGCCCCCGTGTCACCCCTTCCCCAAAGTCCACCTGTGCCCTGGAAAGTGCCCAGTGCCTGCTCCTCCTCAAATATTTCCATGGCTCCCCAGTTTCTGAAGGATAAAGTCCAGCCCCCTTACCACAGCGTTCAAGGCCCCGCCTGGTCCTTGTTCCACCCCGCCTTCCCTCCCCCCGCTTTCCTGAGCCTTGCCAGGGGCTGCTGATGGTGGTGGCTGGTTATCTAAACTCAAGGGACACCTCCTGGAAGCCGGTCCCAATTTCCAGGGCCCCCTCTGCCTCTCCCACCTCAGACTGTGAGCCAGGGACCCTGGTGTTCTCCCAGCGCTGTGCCCTGTGTGGCCCTGGTCCTCCCTCCCCCACTTCTCTGAACAAGAAGGGGGGGAGTCATGGTGTCTGCACCGCAGACTAACTGGGATTCTCAGACTCTGGGGCCGGGACGTGCCCCATCCCCCCATCTTCTGGAGGCTTCCGATTGGGAACAACCTCACATCCAGTTGCAGCCCAGCCATGCAAAGGGACCTGCCCTAGACCCTTGCATCTGGATGGATGTGGACTAACCCCAATTTTGTTCCCAGCAGCACAAGCTGTGTCAGACGGCCAGGGCGTTGGTGGCCAAGGGCTTGCAGGAGCTCTTGCATTCTAGAACCTCCCGGGACTGGCGGGGTTGAGGCTAGAGGCCCAGGGTGGAGGGGTTTGCCCAGGGCCAGGCTGGACCCTGAGGCTGAGGCCGGAACGGGGACATGACCTCTCCCACAGCAGCCACCACCCTTCGCAGGGAGGAGAGGGTGGATGGGGGTGGTGGAGGCACAGGCGCCTGGCCAGCATGTCGGGAGGAGCCCAGGGTCTGTGACAGTGCCCATCACTTGCCTAGACCCAGCTTTGATCGTCTGGCAGCCTCCCTGGCTCATTCCTGGGCCCAAAGCCTGGGCTCCTGTTTCCATTTGGCTAATCCGGGCCCCTCGCAAGGCAGAGGAGAGTCGGGACCCAGACAACTCGAGTTGAACCCCGAGGGGTGAGGCCCACATGAGACTCTGGGGGCGCTGTCAACCCTGCCGCCCTGTCCCAGATGCCTTTGCAACCTCAGACACCCCCCAACCCCCGGCCCTGTAGTCTGCCCCTCCCTCAGACCCGGCCCCGGCTGAGCCTCTGTTCTCCCATGGCCCTTGGTGTCCTTAGTGAGGGAGCTCCTCCCACCAGGTGGGGGACACTGCCCCTGGGGCTTTCCCACTGGCCTTCAAGGGACCCATTTCCTCATCTGTAAAATGAGACTGTCCTGTGTCTGCGCTGCCACCTCCTGGAGCTAAGCTAGAGCCAGACTGTGAGGTGTGCGAGGCACAGCTGGGGAGCTGCCCCGCCAGGGAGCCTCCCCCTGCTCCTTGGGGACACCCCCCTCCTGCCCACACCTGTGGGACCCATATTCACTTGAGTCCTCACTCAACAAACATGCAAGGAGCACCCCGTCTTGAGACTTGCCCTGAAGGGGCTATGGGGACTTGTGAGGCAGAAAGCAGCATGCAGCCAATTCCGGGGTCTCTTGTCCCTTAACACCCATGACCCGATGTGTGGACCCTGTTGATTCTCTGCTGTTCTCCCCAGCGCCCTTCCCGCCCAGACCTCCCCACACACGATCTGGCCGTGTGCACGCCAGGCTCGTGCAGGGAGCGAAGGCTCGTCCCAGAGCTGGGCCTCAGGGTCTCAGCGCCAAAGCCCTCTCGGTTCACCCTGGGGGTTCATGGGGCAGTTCCCCCATCCCTCAGCATTGGTGCCCAGGGCTGGGGAGCTGTGTGCTGAGGCAGGGGTGGTCAGGCAGGGCCCCAGGGCCCCAGAACCACCCATGAGGAGCCAGCACCAAGGAGGCTGTGAGGGGCAGCCTGGGCCAGGCCGTTGTCCCTCCCCAGCCCGTCAGAGGCCGAGGGAGCGCTGCCCAGTGGTCCTGTGCCATCTGTCAGGTGCCCTGGCCCAGGTCTCCAGTGAAGCCACTGTCCAGAGACTGAGAACACGACAGGGACCTCCAGCTCAGTGACGACGGAACGGCACGAGGGATGGCTGTTCGCCAGCTGCCTGCCCTGGAGTTGCCCTGTGTCTTCTCCAGCGAGGGGCCTGTGCTCTGGGCACCATAGCTGTAAGGCCACCTCCTCAGCCTTGGTGTGGCTGCCCCCTGGCCAGCCCCGTCCCATCCCCAGCCACGACAGCCCTCCTAAGGTGCCCAGGCCTGGGGCTGGGGACAGCCCCTGTGCAGGTGCCTGGGCTGGTCCACCCTCCAAGCCTAAGGTAGCTACAGGGTGAGGGGCACAGGCCTGTTCTGAATGAGGCCACTGCCTCTCGGCAGGCACAGGCATGTCCTTGCAGGCCCAGCTTCTAGCACTGGGCCTTGGTTTCCCTGCCCAGCCCCAGCAGGCTATGGAAGGGTTTTGAGCACCCGCCCTTCCATCCAGGCCCTGACTCAGGCCAGGCCGCAGGGCCACCTGGGCCCATCCTGCTCCAGAGCTCCATTCTCAGGCTGCCCACCCCACCCCAGCCCCGCCAGCCCTTTGTTCCTGCCCAGGATGCACCTGGGTGTCCTTTGGCCCTCATTGTTTGCTTTGGGGCCAGCTGAGCCACATCAGGGAGAAAGACATGTCAGGCCCAAGCCTAAGCAGCTGTGATTGCTAGGAAGGGTCCCTGGGAACCAACCAGGCCACCCCAAGGTGCTCCCCAACTTCTCCAATGGGGGTTGGGGAGACCTCACAGGGCTCCAGTTCATCCTCAGACTAAAGGAGGCCCCGCAAGCAACCCTGTCTCAGGGCTGATCTGGGCTGTCAGCCCTTTGCAGCCCTTCCTGCCAGGATTCGTCACCTGGCACTGCCAATGCTGGCCGTAAGCCCCCTCCCCACTCTCCCTGTCCCCCCAGCCCTGTGACCCACCAGGCCTCCCTATGCCACATCAGAGAGAGCACCTGGCAGGATGGTCCAGGAGGGGCCCCCACATCAAAGAGGTGGAACAGCCCCAGCGTGTCCCAACTTCCACTTGGTGCTCATTTGGGCAGAAGCCTCAGTATGACGCCACCCTACAAAGGCCCATCGTCCCCTTCCGTGCACATGTGCTTCCAATGAGCGTCCGCCCGGCCCTTTGGGTTCCGTGTCCTCCTAGAACTTGGCTCCCAAGATTGCAGGCCCCCTGCCAGCCCCCTCCTCACATACCCGGGTAGTGGGGACAAGGACTAACCCTTCCTTCCAGCACCTGCTCTGGGGCGGTCACTCTGCACACACTCTGAACCGCCCTCACAGCCCCTCCTGCTCCCCCAGGTGCTCCCAGTCTGAGGGAGGCGACTCAGGGCCAGGGAGGTGGAGTCCGGCCTTCTGCAGATGCACCAGCTGTAGCCCAGTGAAGTTCAGACCTGTTGGGATCAGAGCTCTGGCCAGAATCCAGAGTCCTAAATCCCAGCAACCCAGGAATCCATCCCTCACCCACCTGACACAGTGGCTGCAAGTGTGTTGAGACCAGTTATGTCTGTCCCTGTTCCTCACTTAAGAGACAACCCAAAATAGAACCCAGGCCAACCCCAAGGCTTGGAGAAGTGCAGGCCCTGTGAGGATGGGCCATAGAGCTGGCCTCACGGGGTGGCTGGGGCAGGGCACAGGTGCAGATGGAGATTCCCTCCTGAAACCCCTCTCTGCCTGGAACCCCAGTTCCCTCTGCCCACCCATCAAAGCTGCCCCTCAAAGAGACTCTGGAACCTTCCCTTAGTCAAGTGGAACCGATGCCTTCGCCAGGTGCTGCCCTGGGGCAGGGAGCACCAAAGCTGAGGGAAGCAGTCTCTGAGCTGGTTGTTACGTTGGGCTACAAAAGGGCCAGGAGCCTCACGGTAGCCCAAGGCAGCTGCACAACCACCCTCCACCTGGGGATAGCAGCTAAGAAGGCCCAGCCCTGCTGGCCCTGGACAGGCCCAGATATGCCAGCGGTCAGGGTCATCCCTCCTCCTGCCCTGTGGAGGCCGCACCATCAGTGCCCACTGCACACAGGCCTGCCATACCAGCACAGACTGTCACTGCCCACCAGAGCAGGACCCCTCCACACAGCAAAGGACACAAGTTCAGTGTCAAGGAGCTGGATCCAAACCTGTTCCCAGCAAACCCGTGGCTGTGGCACTGTTGGAGGGGCTAGCACTCACGAGACACAACTCACCTCAGGCCAGGTGGGCTCTCGGCCCCTTGGGAGCAAGGCAGTGGCTGGGCCGGACCCTGGGGAGTCTCAGACCCAGTAAGGGTGCTCACCAAGTCTCCCCGTGTGCAGGGGGGCAGTCCCCATTGGTGACAAGACAGTGTTGTCCAGGCCATGCTCAGTGGATTCACAATCATTGCATACAAGATGCACAGGACAAAAAGGCTTAACTGATTGCCCCAGGTGGTATAATTATCGATTTTTTTTGCTTCTCCACAATTTTATACATCCTGAAAATTATCCCCAAGAAGAAACATTTTTAAAGACAAACCCTTCCAGACACCCCACCCCCTGGGAAGGCATGTGCCTGGGCTATGCTGGGGGCTCTCTGATGCTGTTTCTGGGGTCTTGGCACCTGTCACAGAATCTCAGCAGTCACAGGGCTCACCTGGGCCACCTCCCATGCCTCACAGGCCCAGACACCTGCCCAAGACTACCCAGTGATGTGCTGCAGCCCAGGTGTGACTGCACCTCACTCCTGGTCAGGTTCTTTCCACATAAGGATTCCTCAGCCCTCAGTGCACCATGGAGGGACCAAAGGCCGGGTTCAGAGGTGCCTCCCTCTTTGCCACAGCCAGGCTCAGGAGGTGGCGCAGGTTGTGGTTTACATGACATCAGAGGGACAGGAGGGAGTAGCAAGCTAGAAAAGCCCAAGCCTGTTGTGTTTCAGCCATTTTAATACATTCAATAATATTTACTAGAACAAAATCACAAAGTATCATCAGTCAGCAGAAGCCTGCAATTGAGAAATAGAAACGTAACTGGCCCTTTTGCAATAAAGCTTGTGCTTAAAGGGAGAAGAGGCAAAATGGCTTTCTGGAGGCTTCACTTCAGGTGCCTCTGGAATAAGAGCACCTCAAATAGCACTTTTAAACACATACAACCATCTATAATCATTCCTAAAACCGACTGTTATAAAGATCCTATTTGAAAAGACAAAAAGTAATGCTTCTGGAATCACCTGCGGATCCGAATGCAAATCTTCACGGGGGAGGGTGCCAAGGTGAGCCTCCCGAGGGGTGCAGCCAGGCCCTCCCGTGCCACTCTGTTTCCCTGTCACTGACCCCAGGGCCTGATGCTGATGCTGGACCCACAGGATTCCCAGAAAGGAAATGCCATCCACGCAGACATAGCCCATCAGCAGTGGCCACCTTCTTCGAGAAGATTCCAGCGACCCCTCACCCCACCGCATGAGCTGCCAGGGCTGGGCTCACAAAGCCAGCAAGAGACAACGTCGTGAACTACAGACCCAGGGAAGTCCTCTCGTTCATAGGTCAAAACAGCCCCCTCAAGGCATAATAAATAAACAAAAACATGACCAGACACCCCGGGTCCAGACAGGTGCACAGGCCTCCCTGAAGGCAAATGAGAGCAAAAGTGGGAACTTAGGAAACGAAAGTGGAGACATCTGAAAACGGTGACTCTCACAGTCAGGCACTCGTGGCGACAGCACAGCCACTGTCAACAGAGCAGGGAGAACAAGAACAGAACAGAGTCAGGGAGGACGGGGCCAGATGCTGTGGAACCTGGCATCTGTGGGGGTCTTCCAGGGTGCTCTGCAACATGACTTTGCTCACGTGACCTCTCCTCCGTTAGCTGAAAATGGGCATTTCACCAAAGCGCCTCTGGCCAGGGGCAGCAGCCTGAGCTGCCAGGTTAACATCAGGGCAGGGCTGGTGAGCAGCCACTGGCTACCTGGTGACGGTGTGCCCGCAGCCACACCCACCGCCCAGCCCCTTTTGTAATAACCACATTCTTTTCTAGGCTGCACAGATATGTCAAACTCCTAGTCTAGAACATCATGCTTGAACGCAGACCCCTCAGCCCACGGCGGGGCCAGGCAGGCCTCCTGGGAGCCCCTTCCTTGCATCCAGTCCATGGGGCAGTGACCCTGCTTCCACTGGTGGCCAGTCTTCCACACGGTGCTTTACAGGGGCCAAACAGCTGTATTCCAGAAATTATAGGTCTTGACAGTGTTCAAACCAATGGGTACTGTGTTAGGCACACATGAGACACAGGCTCCCTGTTCCCCAAAAGGGCTGTTAAGTCCCAGTCTGAAAGTCATCTCCATAGACCACCTTTATATAAGGCTTTGGTTCAAACAGCGTGGACCCAGAACCTGGGGAGGGCAGTGCCCCTGACGTGCCCACCCTGGCTGTGGAGGGCAGCCAGCTACCCTCACAAGGAGAGTTAAGGCACTTTCTTAAATTCTTGCCTAGGAGGATCATGTCTCAGTGACTCAGAAGTGACACCGTCTGGGCTCCCTAAAATTAATTTACATTTTTCTCCTGCTACTTCCTACTTCATTTCTTGCTCTCGCCATGCTAATGTCCAGATTTTGTATTTCTATGCTTACCAAAACAATTTAACTCTGGTACTAACACAACAGCAGCTATTTTTCCCAATATTGTCCATAAAAAAACAAAAATTTTAACTAGGATAATTCCTTACGACCAATTCTTTTGTCCAGAAACCTAAAGCTAGAGCTGGGGCTCCAAACCCTTCCAGGCTGGAGGACAGGTCGCAGAGCACCAGAGGGAACTCTGCAACCACTTCCTGCCAAAGAAACCTGGTGGCGTGAACTCAGCAGCAGTAAGCCCTGGGCACCAGGAACGCCTGCGCCATGCTGTCTTGATAGTCTCTTAGCATAAGCTGACAAGACCTCAACTGTGCTGGCCAGGACAGCCCTGTTCCATGGGAGAGGTGGCTGACCCACTTCTGTGGTGATGTGCTCCTCGAAACCAGGCCCCAGTAAAGGGCCACAAGCGCTGGGAAGCAGAAACCTCTGCTGGGCACCGACTTTCTTCCTTGGTCCTCGCCAGCAATGGAACCTACACTGGCCAGTGGTTGAGCAGTGCTGTGGCTAGAACTGTCAGCAACCCTGTGAGTTTCCCACATCATTTAATCCCCTCTTCCAAGTTCAGCTGTGCATGAGCCCTTTTTTTGCATCCCAGAGAGCTGATATAGTTCAATAATCTCTTCAGAAGGAAAACTCCAGCAGCCAACCACACAGCCTGAGTGGAGGGTCACGCGGGAGGACCCCTGGCCTGAGCCTCAGGCCACACGGCCAAGTTCTCCCGAAGTGGAGGCCCCGGGCTGGAGGCTCACGCGCTGTGGGGCAGCCCAGAGTCGCTGGAAGCTTTATGGGGGTGCGTAGCTAATGGCGTTGGTGTTGCTCAGTAACTGCGGAGGGTCCCCCCAGCGGTCGGGGCAGCTCCTCTGAGTGTGCTCAGGTTTCAAAGTACTTGTAGATTGCCGTCACGTACAGCATCACGTTTTGCCAATCTGGCCGTTCAGTCCGCACCATTTCATTAATGTCCTGACAGAGAAGGAAGAGGCTTGGTTAGAACTGCAGGTCACCTCCTGGCCAGCCTATAATAGGCTCCTCATCACAGTGACATGGGCTCTGGGTGTTGGACGGGGCCTTGAAGGATTTCTAGTCTAAGCCTGATTACACACTTCAAAGGCCTGGCCAAGAACACCTCCTCTGTCTCTACCACGTTCCCCTGGGAGGTGCTCCCTCCCTGGGCATTACCATGGTCCCTGAGCCACCTACTGCTGCCCCAGAGCCAAATGCAGGCCCAGCTCCCTGCTCCCCACACAGGGCTGGAGGGGTTTCCGCTGGTCTGGGGGGACCTCCTTCTCAGCCCCAGGGCCAGCCTGGGAGAGCTCCCCATGTCCGTGTCGTGGCTCCCAGCACCAACACTCTCATGACCTTCACCATAAGCCAGTCTGAAACCATTGAAGACATTGCTCTTCAACTGTGCATTGGTATGGTAGGAAAATGAACTTGGGAAACTGTGGGGCCCTCACCCCACCCTGGTGTCTCTGAGCCTTTAACATGTGACCAAAGGCCGCAAAAGGAGACGCACAGCTGCTGAAGAGCATTGGCAGCTTCCCGAGGGGCCCGGTCTGGGGGTCCTTCCCACAGGCGAGGAACACAGAGTGCCGCTGAGCACATGGGTGGAGAGGGCACCCTGGGGACCTAGCACAGAAAACCTGTTTGTTCAATGCAAGAATCTGGACTGTGAAAGTTTTTTAGAGTGGGAAACTGCTCACTTTTTATATAGGAGAACTTTACACATGTGATGTAAAATATCTAGTAATGGGAAAATATTTTAACTTATTTTTCCCTACACAGTTGAATAGAGGCCACCCTAAAAAAACAAATTTCTATGAATTTAGAAGATATGCTTGTGGCATGACCCATCCTGTGGTGTAAATATGAGTGTAAATACTTCTTTACAGCGTATCTGGGTGCTCTGAGTCAGGGTGGTGTGTACCTGTGAATAGGAAGGTGACTCTGGAGGGCTTCAGGGGACACTGCAGTTCTCAGCTTACTTAATAAAAGCATCTTTAAGTGTGGAAGCTTTGGCTTTGGATCTGGATGCAGTATTTTCTCCCAGAATGTCAGGCTTGGTGAAGACAGAAGCCTGTCTGTGTGAGCCTGGCAGGGGCCAGGCAGAGGCCTGAGGAAGAGCCCAGGAACTTCCCTTGTGAGCAAATGCAGGAAACTCTTGTTCAGCCTCTCAACCCGCCTTGCCCTCTCCCTCTGGACTGACAAAAGGCAGGCAGACAGACCTGCTGGAATGTGCCTGACAGCAAGGCACATAAATGTGACATTTTTCTTCTGACCTGAAGGACTCCTTTATGGAAGAGACCACTATGAGGAGCAGTCCCGTGTCAGGTCCTGTGGGGCCTGTGCTCACGAGCCACGCCACCCTGTGGGGCACTTCCTTGGGGCATAAAGTGCCAGGGCAGAGGGCGAAATCCCGTGTCTGCACCCCACCTGGATGGGACCCTCCATGGGCCCAGCCCACCCAGTAGCCTCCTATCACCAGGAGCCACGGCACCCAGCTACCATGTGGTTTCAGCTTAAAATAGACAAAGCTCTTCCTCATCAGGAGGGCCCTGCCAGTGATTCAGGGGACAGGGGCTCACCAGTGTGGATTTGATGCCAACACTTTCAGCTGCCTGGAAAGCCAGAGTGAAGTTCCTTCTCTGTAAAAGAAAGCTTGTCTGTAGCGTATGAACAACGCAAGGAGAAAGGTCACATGGCCTGCACAAGCTGCCTGGGGAAGACTCACCTGAGAACACCCACCTCCACCTGGCACCAAAACAAACCTACTTGGGGAGTCTCAAGGTGCCCCTCATAGGTCCCTGTCCACTCTCCTGTCCTAACTCTCCTGTCATTCTTCCCCCACTACAGAAAAGGCTCATTCCTGACACATCGACCCTGAGCCTCTTGGACACATGCTCCAAAGTTAGCAAATACCTAGCAAATGAGTCCCCCCAGTGGGGATCTTCAGGGTTGTCTGCAGGGCAGGGGCCCAGGTCAGGGGCTCTGGGCCTGCCTCCTGATGCCGTCCCCAAGGAGCTCTCTGGATGGGACATCTCAAACCATGGCCTGGGAGTGCATAGGAGTGTTTCTCACCAGTTCTGAGACCCACAGTGCAGAATGGGCCCTGCAGAGGCAGGAAGCTGACCTGGCCTGGCTGGCACTGCTCAACTGCTCTGGCCTGGAACAGCCCTCCTCAGCCACTTCCTGGTGAAGCCCTCAATCCTAAATGTTGTCACCCAGGAAGGACTGGCTGCTCCCACTGGGAACGACATCATGTGGGGAACTCTGCACAAACCAGATGTTCCACACAAGGCAGGTCAGGACTGGCAGGCTCAGCACCAGAGTAAGATGGAGCTGGAGTGAGGTGATCAAGAGCCAGCGCTGTGGCATGACCTGTGATGGCAGACACTGACCCTTGCTCTCACCCGCCTCTCCCTCAGCGAGGCAGACGCCAGGTGCTGGCCCTTCCAGAGCCTGCCTTACCTTATCTTGGCTGTTCAGTTCCTGATACGGAATGTGGGCTGGCAGATACGTGTGCAGGAGGGCACAGAAGGCCAGCCCGTCGTTCCAGCTGCTGCTGAAGTTTGTGATGTCAATATTCTGAAAGAAAGGAAGAAACACACGATGTGATGCCCTCAGGAGATGCCGAGGAGGATGGAGAAGGCCTCAGGTGCCCCATGGCCTCCAAAACACAAAATCAAACCCCGGGCAGGGTGGCCCTCTGGAGAAACCACAGCGTGTTGGGGGCTAATGTGGTATCTGTGGCTCCCCCACCCACCCTGCCCACCAGCTGCAGACCGATGCCCCAGCGTGGTCACACTTGGGCCTGGTATGACACATGTTGTCTGTGACATGATTTATAAACTGCTCCATACACAGAGAGGCCTCCAGGCTGCTGAGGCTGGTCTCTACCACAACCTGCTGCGGTGACATGGGTGACAACAAATGGCCTTTAAAACACCATTCATTAAAATGCCACTCATTCTCCATTGTTTGTTAAAGCACACAAAAGATCCCCTAAGTCAGTGTGGATCTCAAAGCGTGTCTGCACATGATACTGTCTGCCCTAAATGTTGTCACTGTGCTGACACTACCTGGTCTGATGGTGAAGAGCTGAGGGGAGTCACACTGCAGCCACCTGAGCCCTGGTCGAGGCCTCGGCACTACACTCACTGGATCACTGTCGTTTTCACCACCACACACTCATGGTTAAAAAACGATTTCAGTGACCAGCCTGAGCAAGAGCGAGACCCTGTCTCTGCAAAAAAATAGAAAAATTAGCCGGGTGTGGTGGTGAGTGCCTGTAATCCCAGCTACTCGGGAGGCTGAGGCAGGAGGATCACTTGAACCCAGAAGTTTGAGGTTGCAGTGAGCTACGATGACACCACTGCACTCTAGCCCAGGTAACAGAGTGAGATCTTGTCTCAAAAAAAAAAAAAAATTAAAAATACAAATTTCTCTTCAAAAAATGTCTTTGATGAGGCAGGTAGAATTTATCGATTTGATTAAATGCCTCAATGCCCCTGTGCATACATCTCATTAGTGTCCAGGATGGGGAAGTGGGAAGTGCACACAGGGTTCCTCAGCCGCGCAGGCCATGGCGTCAGCTCTGCTGGGGAGAACCGTGCAGCACTGGGGAGGAGGAAGGCTATTCTATGTTATGAACAGTCATGACTCAGCTTGACCTCCCTGATTAGGGACTCTAAGCAAAGAACCGAAATACATACAATTTGCTGCAGCTTAAGGCGGCACACACCTGTAGTCTCAGCTACTCAGGAGTCTGAGGTGGGAGGATCTCTTGAGCCCAGAGATTTGAGGTTGCAGTGAGCTCTGATGGTGCCACTGCACTCCAGCTTGGGCAACAGAGTGAGACCCCATCTCTTTTAAAAAAAAAAAAAAAAAAAAAAAAAAAAAAAAAACCCAACAAGAAAACAAAACACCTCTGCAATTTGAAGATGTCGCCATTTGACAGCTGCCATCTAGCATTAGGAGCCAATTAAGGCTGGGCTGTGTGCTCTCCACACCGCCTCTTGGGGAACTGTGACTTTTAAGGGGCAAATTACTCCATATCTAAATTAAAGGTATTTGCAGTTACAAAAGGAATATATCATTCAGAATATTTTATATGATACTGCAATTCAGCTGGTATGTAGCCTTTCCCCTTATTTGGAAGAATCCTTCTGTAAGATGAATCTACATGTTAAAATTTTGCTAATTCACACACTTTATGCAGATACCACCAACTGAAGAACAACACTTCCCCACACCTCTTGCTTCACATCTCCCTGTTTATTTCATGCCTCCTTCATCTGCATCGAGAGTAAACTTTCTAGGTGACTGAGAAAGCCCACATTATATTTTTTAAGGCAAACCGCCCAGCTCCTGGGCAGCACTTCTCACCCCTCCCAGGAATGTGATTTACAGAGCACTTTACCAAGTGGGGGGCCTGCAGCTCAGAGACAAGGGGCAGGTGGGGACAATGGGGAATGAGGCTCAGAGCTGCGAGAATGGGTCCGTGCAACCAGTGAGGGCCGGACCAGGCTGGGTGCTGCACCCTGTGTGGTCTAGCCTCACAGCTCCAGGTGGGCCTCCTGGCAGGGCAGCAGGTCACACGGAGGAGTACAAAGCTGACTTCCCATCAGCTGCATCCTTGAAACCTATCATCTGGCCCCTGACTGCACATGCCCAGTACGCTGCCCTCTGGGAGCTTCTGCTCAAAGCATGAGCCTTCTAAAGGACAGCAGCTCCTAGAGCAATTACTTCCCTAAGTCATGTCCTCTCATTAACCTGATCATCTGCTGCTTCTAGTTTCCCTGCTCTGACCCAGAGACGTTCTTATAAACTCCTGTGCAGAAAGTGACTGGACTAAGGCACAAAGAGATGAAAACCTGCCAAGAGGTACAGGGGACGGTGGCAGCAAGCCTGCAGTGGCTCATGTGCTGCCAGGCATCTGCTGGCATTGGGCCTCCCAGACACTGGGCCTGGTCAGATCCTCCCTGCCTCGGTGCTGCCATCTTCAGACTTTCCAGCCAGAAGCACAGTCCAGAGAGTAAGACCTGCTGCATTTCCAAGGGGCACGGGCAGCCCTTCCTGAGGGTCTCCGACTGGCCATGAGCTAACAGTCACCGCCCCTGAGGGGTTCTGAGGACCTTGTGAAGGTGTCTCGCAACAAACGGTGGCAGCAGCCATTGCTGACCGGGGCCATCCCCACACGCACGCACACGACATCGCGCCTTTCATCCCGTTTCCATCCAGGAAGCAGCCGGCCGGGCGGTCAGCTCCATCGGGGGATCAGGGCCAGGGAGAAGTGCCTGGCAGGTGGCAGGGAGGACAGGCACAGAAGCCCTGCCGGGCATCGTGTAAGCAGCATCAGGCTTCAATCCTCACGGTCACCTTGCAGCAGCTGGAAGGAGGCTGAGGCTCAGGGAGGCCACGACACCCGCCCAGGCCACACAGCTGGTCTGTGGGGTTGCTCAAAGTCAGATCCGACTCTCACAGAAGCATCGGCCACTCCGCCTTAGGTGTTTAGGTAAGATTTCCTAATGCTCTGTGCAAAACACCATTTCCACAGTGTGAAACGATGAGTCTAGAATTGGCGTGCAGTGGAGAGGCAGGAATGAACTATACAAAACCAATGAAGAAAGGGCCAGGCCTGATACCCTACATAATTTCCAGGGCCCAGTGCAAAATGAAAATGCAGGGCCCTTTGTTCAAAATGCAGAGGAAAAAGTCCATTAAAGGGACTTAAAAAAAAAAAGGTCAGGTCTAGGGACTAAGTGTCTGATGAAAGAGCCAAGGACATCAGGCATCCCCGCACAGAGAGCAGGGCAGGAAGCTTTTTAATAATGTGTGGAGCTCTGTGCGAAGCCAGTGGCAGCATCTTACCCCCAGAGGTCACATTCACTTCTGGAGGAAAACAAACCTCCACTTCCTGCCATGGCCGCCCCTTCTGCTCCCTGAAACGCAGGCAGCTCCAGCAGGGTCACGGACGTGCCTGGTCTCACTGCACAGCGCCCCGAGGCACAGGCTCCTGTGTCCCAGCTGCCCAGCTGTGGGGACCTTGGCTTCCTCAAGACAAACTCAACACTCCACTGGGGAGAAGCTGCTGCTCCCACCCCGCCCCCCGCCAACCTGGAACCTCCAGGAAGAGTGAGACTTAATTTACAAAACACGCTGCAGCCATGTGAACCAACAGAAAAACAATGGCTCCTCGAGGTCCAGGCTAGGGGGAGTGAACATTTGAGTACCTTACAGCCCAAATTCCAAATCAAAACAACTAAGCCCAAACCAAAGCAGGCTGGCTGGGGTCACCACCTCCCTTAATGTGAGGTGGGCTGGAGGGGAGCCAGGCCAGGCGACCCCACCCCCAGGACACCCGATGTGGTAAGTTGGGGCCCCGTAAGTAGTGAACCCAAATGAAACCTGAGCAAACACTTGCTCTTCTGCCTCCTACCCTCCATCCAAGGAGACCCTGTGGGGCAAATGAGGCAGACCTTGAAACAGGGGTGATCTCATGAAAGTGGGAGAGAAGCTTGCAGCCCCAAAGAGCAGGCCCTCTGCTCCCAATCCCACCGGCTGTTTCATTGTTTGTAACATTCCGGGTTGAAAAGTCTAACTACTGATGAAATAATGTCGACTAAAGATACAAAGGCCTATAAACAACAAAGCTGGGTTCTCCAGAAAATCTACACAGGAAGTGGGGAGAAGCACCCCTGATGTCCTCCCTGGAGCTCCTTGTTATGTGGCTATGACAGCTCATTAATATGACGACAGGATTAGGAAGTATCTTGAAGAAATACATGGGAAGGTACAAAATCATACTGAATCACCAGAGCAAAGCTTCTCCCTTCCCCACCCAGTGACGACCCCTCATTCCGCAGCCGTGACCAGCACCCGGCAAAGGGCCCTGCACACCCCCACCCACCAGGCGCCGCCACATGGGCAACCTGCCAGCCGTTCCCAAACCAAACTCAGACCACGGACCATGAGTGGGCTCCAGGCTGCCGGGAGAGAGCAGAGATGGGCGGAAGATCCTGAGGCCTTCACTGCACAGCTGCAGGTGGCCACCAGACCTGCCTCATGCCATCTGTCCCCTCACTCCTCTGCTCCCTGCCTGCACCACTGGAGCAAGCTGGTGTTCTGTCCCCACTGGCATGAGGTCTGGGGCTACACTTCCATTGCTTTCTGAGTAAGGTGGCAACAGGTACCAGGTAAGTCAATCTGCCTGTGGACTGCCAGCCCCCGCAATGTGCAATGTCTTTACCTGCCCAGCAAGGCCAGATAAAGCGCTGACCCTGGAGTTCCTTGGCAATGGAGGAAAAAGGCTGGTTTTTTAATGCCTTGGATAAAAACAATTCAACACCACCAGTATGAAGCTTGCAGGCAGGGGTTCCTGCCAGGCCTGACACTTCCTGGGCACATGACCCTGGCTCAGTCTTGGGCTTCTATAAAGTGGATGTGCAAACCTTGGCCCACACAAGATGAGTCATTAACCCTCTTTGAAACTGTGATGTGCTTTACACACCTAAAGGATTTCTAGGGTTGTGTTTACTTACTGTAGAGAAGACTGGTACCACATGGCACCAGTCCAACTCAGGACACCAGCAAGCAAAAGAATCACCAAGAAAGTGCCTAGGCTGTTCCTTCCCATACTGGAGCCCTGCTCCTGGGCACGTGGCCACAATTTCCACTGACCCTCACGGTATTTATGTGACTTATAAACCTCTACCTGCCTTCATGTAAAAATACGGAGCAACACCATGTGACTTTGGGCACATGGTGCCCTTCCTCATCTCTCTCTCTCTCCTTTCTCTGAGGTTTGGATGAGGAACTCAAATAACAAACTATCTCAAAATCCCAACTACTGAAGTGTTCACTCAAATCACACTGGTAGGAAATGTGCTCTACACGTGGTTATTTCAAAGTGGTTCACATGCCACAAGGCAGAGCTTGTGGCGTGGTGTGGCCTCCCCATCTGGAAGTGTTTTCTGCAGGCCTGCAAAGACCTTACTAGGGATCAGGATAAAAACAGAAGAGCAAAGGACCTACCTAGAGCCGTGTTCTTCCACTCACGGTGAAGGAGGCCTCCACCTTGGAGAGGAGCAGACAGAGTGACACGCTCAGGTTTGTGGCCCCAGCATGGAATCCACACGTGGACATGGCCACAGCCATGCATCTGGGGATGGCTTGGCAGAGGAGCTGGGAATGGCTTGCTCTGAGGCCTCATTTGCCCACTCAGTGAATCCTCACCTGGGCCACTCACGAGGGGCCAGGCTCCCAATCACGTCTCTCATGGGTGGGCTGACAGATGGACCTGACACAGTCCAGGGCTTGAGGAGACTTCAAAGGGAAGTGTGGAGGGGACGTCAGAGGCCGGCTGGGCAGCGGCTGAGGAGTCTGGGCGTGATGGGCTAGGGTGGTGCGTGGGAAAGGGAGGGCTGTGGAGATGCTTGGCATAAAGCAATCTGGACTTGGTGACAGACTGGATATGAGGAGGAAGTATGTGTGTGGTGCCAGGGACGGCCCTTGGCCTCTGCAAGCTGTGCCAGATGCCGGTGGTAACCTCCAGGGAGGCAGAGTTTGCTGGAGGAGGGTGGGTCCTGAGCAGAAGGGTGGGTTTTTGACAAGTTAAGTTCAAGGTACTTTGGAGACACCCAAAATACTGACGTGGTGCTCACATGTGGGTCGGGAGCTCAGGAGAGCAGTGCAGGGAGACAGAAGACATGGCGTCACCAGAGTCCCAGGTGGGATGACCTCAGGATGGCCACAGTGGGCAGTGAGGAGGAAGGAGGCCTCAAGCTGAGCCCTTCAAAACTCAAAACTCAAAACTAATGGTCACAACAAGGAGAACAGCCTTCAACAGGACACAGGGGAAGGCCAGAGAGGGAGGAGGGAAACCAGAAGGCAAAGGAAGAGTATGTTTAAAACAGAATAGAGTTGGCTGGGTGCGGTGGCTCACACCTGCAATCCCAACACTTTGGGAGGCCAAGGTGGGAGGATCGATGGAGGCCAGGAGCTTGAGGCTGCAGTGAGCTATGGTTGTGCCACTTCACTCCAGCCTGGGCAACACAGCAAGACCCCATCTCAAAAACAAACAGGAGAGAGTGGTCAACACAGTCGTGCTGCTGATAGGCCAAGAGGACTTAAAGTCTCCTGGAGTTAGTAACGTGTGGGTTGCCAATAACCACCACGAGCAATGGCAATGAAGGGAAGAGCAGTCATAAATCAGGTGTTTCTTGTTTTTAAGAGACGGAGCACCACTGTGTTGCTCAGGCTGGGCTCAAGCAATCCTCCTGCCTTGGCCTTCCAAAGTGCTGGGACTGCAGGCGTGAACCACCTCGCCTGGCTCAGAAATCAGATTTTAAGAAGCCAGCACAGCACAAGTAAAATGATCTATAATAGTGTTACAACTTTCACAGATACACTTTTCTATGACATTTTTATTTCACAAAGGTTGTCTAGAAATGGAATTTCTATTTTTTGAAAAGTTGCATTTTCATTGCTAAGGAAAGTCCTTATCATCCAGGGATTTCCCCACCCCGCAGAAGATTAATGGAGGGGCTGCAGGGCCTCCTGCCTCCTACTGCCACAGCTCCTGGAGCACACCAGCAGAGCCCTTTAAAGTAAACTGTTCTTAAAGCCAAAAACTCACCTTTTTTTAAGGGGCAATGCACACTAATGGAAGGACTTTCCATCATTCACTCTCCCCAGGCAACGGTGCCAATCTATGAGTAATTTTCTTTTTAAAATAGAGACACAGAAAACATACTACTAATTACAATGCAAATGCCTTATGAATGCATTCAGATTTTGCATTTGGTTTTCAGATCAATTTAGGGCTTTTCTACTCTACCAAATAATTCTATATTTGGATTAGGATGGACAAAACAAGAGAGATGACATGTGTCAGAACAAAAGTTCAAAACAGCCCGTGCACAGACACGACTCAAGAGCTCTGCCCCATTTTCTCCTAAAAGCACATGTCCTTCCCTCCAGGAAATGTCACTAAGCAATGTATGGGGACAGGCAGGGCCTGTGTCACAGTGCCGACTAATGTCCTCCATCCTCACAAAGACCCCGACTCAGACTTCACATCCTTGCCCCTCCGAGGAACTGGCTGAGTGGTTTCCACCCACTGCTGCTTGACCCGGCATGGAAGCCCCGGCTTTAGACGTGACAACATCTTCTGTCTGTGGCCTTCAGGTGGGCTGCTTCAGCGGGCCTTTCGTATGCACTGACAGTTGAGGAGAGGAGTATGAAAGCCAAGTACACAAGTCTCCACAAAGAAGATGAAAAATATGTCATAAACTATCTTACAATGTTTTGTTTGAAGTTTAGCTAAGGGCCATAAAATATACCCCCAAGTACTACATGCTTTTTAAATAGCTATTAAGTGCTGATCTATTTAAGGAAAAGCCACTTTTATGGGCATATGGCAAGAAGCCAAAGGCTATGATTCATTTCTGCTGACACGTGCAAGCATCCGCTTTCTATGCCCATCTGAGCTATGGAGAGCGGTGTCCCCAGGTCCACACTGGGGCAGAGGCAGTCCTCACTAGAACCAGCTCCACGAGGACACCACACTGTTTAGCCATGACCCAGTGCCCTTAGAATGAAGGTTTTATTCTGCTGGGGGTCACAGCACAGGCTTCGGAAGGCAGGATTGAATTCCTACCACCACCTGCCTCCCACCACTATGGGGTGGGGTTTGGAGGGTATAGGGGACCCGAATGAGGTGAGTGGGGGTGCCCTCTTGAGTGTGGTATGGAGGGGGAGACATAATGTCTAAAAGAGAGGAAAAAATAGTTGAGAATGTGTTCATCCCTCTGGGCAGTGGCTGTTAAACACAGCAGGCCCCGAAGGCCCTGGGAGTGACGAAAGGAGCCTGCCTGGTGCTGCCTGTGGCGTAACCCGCCAGGCCTGCTCTGGCTGCAGACCTCAGGGTGTTGCTCTGGGGCTGCAGTGCTCTGTCTCCTTGAAATCAAGCCACGCCCTGTCCCAGGTGGCAGGAGGGGAAGTGGCACGTTTTCAGGGAGCGTCTCAGGCCGGGCGCCTCACGAAGTCCAGGTGTTGGCACTTGGAAAATGGAATGGTGGAGCAACCCAAATGCCCACACCTGTGCCTGTAGCCGGGGGTATGTATGGGAGGGTGGTTTTACTCTGTATGCATATTTGTGAGAAAGAGGGAGGAGGAGGAAAGCCAGGGCAGGCAGCTGAGGGTGAGCCTGCAAGCCTCTGGGGACAGGGCCCTGCATCTTTGTCCTTGTTTGGGGAGGGGGTTGAATAAGGGCCCTCAATCTTCACTGTGCACCAGAATCCCCTGCAGTGTGTTTTCTGAGTTTTCATATGCTCGGCTCCACCCCAGTGAGGCTGATCCAACTGGTGTGGAGGGGTTCTGTGCATCGTTTTCTTTAAAGGTCCCCAGGTGACCTGAGTCTGCAGCCAAGAGGGGGCCCACCAATCTAAAACTGAAGGTGAATGCTAAGTGCCGTGGTGTGAAACATCTAAAACGTTAAGTCTACGAGTTCGCGATGATGCTTATGAAAGCACGCCCACCAGCACCCCGGCTGGGAAGCCACTCACAATGCCGAGAGCCAGGAAATCAAGAGAGGAGTAAGTAGGCAATTGAAGAGGTGACAAAGGCATTTCTCCGTAAAGAGGAATTCCAGCGAAGGAAGCAGTGACTGACAGCATCACCAAGAATGAATGATAACACTATCAGCAGCCAACGACATCACGGGAAGAGACAGCAGACACAACTCCGCAGAGCAGGTGTTTCCACCGAGCACATGTGCTGCAGCCAGACCTACCCCCAGCTCCATCTCCCAGTTACACCAGGGACAGCCCCGTGGGGCGGACTCAGCAGCACCTAAAATGTCGCACTCACAGGATGCGCAATCCCATCCCTTCAAAAACAAATGGAAGGAAAAGAGAGCAGAGAATTTTCTCTTAGGGAAAGAGACAGATCAATACTATCCAAACACAACGTGACAACCTTATTGGGATCTTGATTCAAGCAAACCAGTGGTAACTATGACACAACGGGGAAGTGTGGACTCCAAGTGTTTTTGGCACTAAATGGCTGGGGTTTGCTTCAGAATCCTCCGGCTGGGGCTGGGGAGGTGGGAGGACCCTGTGCTTACAGCCAGGGGTAGGTACAGAAGGGTCGTTTCACTACATATGCGTATTTTTAAATTTCCATCAAAAACAAACATGAACTTAACAACAGAAAGACAAACAACCCAGATGCCCAAACGTAAAAATGGGCAAAGGACTTGAATAGACATTTCCCCAAAGAAGACGTACAAATGACCAAGAAGCACATGCAAAGATGCTGAACACCATTAGTCATCAGGCACATGCAAATCAAAACCAGCATGAGACCACACCAACCCAGGAGGATGGCCATTATTTAAAAAAAAGAAAAAAGACAAATGCCAAGTGCTGGTGAGGACCTAGATGTTAGAGCCTCCTACACTGCTGGTGGGAACGTGAAACGACGCAGCTGCTGAGGAAGAGTCTGGCAGTTCCTCAGGAAGTTAAACAGAGGGCTGCCATGTGACCCGCATCCTCCTCCTGGATCTACACCTCAGAGAACTGCAAGCAGATGTTGAAACACTTGTACAGGGATGTTCACAGCAGCATTATTCACAATAGCCAGAAGGTGGAAACCACCCAGATGTCCACCAGTTGACAAATGAATCCACAACATGTGGTCTATCCATACAATGGAATATTTTCAGCCATTAATAGGAATGAAGTGCTGATACATGCTACAACATGGATAAATCTTGAAACATTATGCTAAGTGAAAGCTAGACACTAAAGGCCACATATTAGTTGTCAGGCGCTGGGGGAGAGGAAAGAGTGACTGCTTAATGGGTAAGAGGCTTCCATTTGGGGTGATGAAAGATTCTGGAACTTGGTAGTGGTAATGGATGCACAACACTATGAATACACTTAATGCCACTGAGCTGTAGATTTAAAAGTGGTTAAGTGGTAAATTTTGTAATATTTACTCTGCATACCAGTTAACTCTCATATACCCAACAACGCCATACCCCAGGTAGATGTCATAAGCAACTACATCATCCTGGAGTGTTTACTGAGAAGTTACATTGCTTAAACTCAGATGATTCATGAATGGGTTTGATGTGAATTTACTATGGCCCTGCTTTAAAAAAAAAAAAAAACTTTCTTAAAAACTAACAAACACAAGCGGAAAAATGGCGATCTGATAGCGTCCTACCACCGCACCGCTCCCAGGGAAGGAGGTGAAGAACGCCAGCGGCTGCCTGCAAGCACGGACCGCTCACTCCGAAAACAGCATTGCGAATGACAGAGAAACAACGCCGAACGCCCAGCCCAAGAAAACAGGTACAAAATTTTCACAAAGATCAGAGGGCGCACGGAGCACAATAGAGCCCAGAGCGCGGGAAGGACGCGCTCGCCAGGTCGGCGCAGCGCGACCGGCCCCCCAAGCGGTACGCGCCTCCCCATCCACTCAGTCAGGGACAATCCCAGAGTTGGGGCAGGGCGGTTGCACAAGACAACAGACGCTGTGGACTTGGAGTAATCACGAAAGCCAAACACAACCCTCAGCTGCAGAGTACAGAGACCGCGCAGGGCTGGGGATCACGCTGGGCGGAGATTCAGCTTCCCGGGACAGTGCGCGGGAACCCGCAGGCCGGCACTGCGCCACTGGAAGTCAGCGGGACTGGGCCCAGGAGTTTAACGGGGAGCGGGACACGCCCTTAGAGGCTGCTGGCAACTGCCGCTGCGGCCGGCGGAGAAAAGCTGCGCTCCTGGCGCGATCGGAGCCCGGCTGTGCGCCAGGCTGGCAGCGGCCGCCATCTTTACAGCCGCCCGCGCGGAGCCGCGTCTCTAGCTCCCCCCGCCCCGGCCCGGGGCTCTTCCGCTGGGGCAAGACAGGCTTTGCCTGTGGTGGCCAGGGACAGCTGCATCCGTGGGTTCCAGGTGGGATGAGATCCCGGAACTGTAGCAGCGGGACCTTTGGGTATTGGAAACAGTTTGCAGCTCGTTCATCTGGTTCCGCTACGTCGGCTCTGGCCTCCAAGTCCGCTCTGTGCTGGTCCTAGTGCCCGCCCTTCAGGTCCCAGCCCTCCTGTACCCCAGAGATCGCTCATTTTGAAGGTTGCTGGCTATAGTGACTGATTTGGTATAACTGCTGGTTCCCATGACAACCAAATACCTCAAGAGCCACAGGCTGAACCAGAGCAGCTCCCCATAATCCTGCCCACTTCAATAGGGAATTTCGCGCCACCCAAGAGCGCTTCCAGCGGCCACTACTCCCCCCTCCCCGTGGGAACATCCCCCCGGTGGAGACTGCTGGGGATAGAGACGGCCACCCGCCTCGCCTTGGGGTCTAGTGGTGGAAAAGGGGTGCACAATTGGAGATCCCCCTATCAACCAGTATCACGCGGAGACGCACATCAGAAGGGCAGACACACGTGGCTAGATGAGCAACCTCTGAGCTGTGTAGAATTTTCCCAACTCAGCTCTCACACTGCAGCCAAAAGAAATTGTGTTTCTACCTGCACCTCAGGAGGAGCAGGGTCAAAGTAACCCCCAGGAGCTACAAGGCCCCTCCCAAAGCACAGAGCTTTCGCATACCCCAACTGGGGAATCAGAGTCTGCCACGGACATAACAGAATACCTAGCTAATAGGGAGCGGAGGACTCATATCCTCAAGTACAATTCATTAGCTTAGAGCCCAAGCTGGGAGGTCATTCTCACCACACTCCACTGGGAAGAGGAGAAGACCACAGGTCAGAGTTAACTCAAGATCCACCAAACTTGCTAAAATACACCTAAGGCAATATAGGCCACTACTTCTCTCCCTGGCTTTGCCAAGGAACAATAATTGTGGGCCTGGTGACAGGGCCATAAACTAGCTCTAACACCCCCAGCTCTCGACCAAGAGGCCAGATGAGAAAAAACCAGCGAAAGAACTCAGGGAACATGAAAAATCAGAGTGAAAAGTCACCCCCAAAAGAAATTATCAGTTCCTCAGCAATGGATACCAACCCAAATGAAATGGGTAGAATGACAGAAGAGCAATTTCGTTTATGGATTATAAGAAAGCTCAATGAAATTCAAGAGAAAATTGAATCCCAGCACAAAGAAACCACAAGAAAAATGCAAGAAATGAATGAAAAATTCTCCAAAGAAATAGAAATATTACGGAAAAATCAAATAGAAATCCTAGAAATGAAAGAAGCATTCAAGGATCTACAAAACACAGTGGAAAGCCTTAAGAATAGGCTGGACCATGCAGAGGAAAGAATTTCAGAGCTAGAAGACAGCTCCTATGCGCTAAATAAATCAGCCGAACAGAAAGAACACAAAAACAAGAGGCAGGAAAAAAGCATACAAGAAATGTGGGATTATGTAAAGAGGCCAAACATAAGGATCATAGGTATCCCTGAGGGAGAGGAAGAAAATTTGCGTGGGCTGGAAAATCTATTTGAAGGAATAGTAGAGGAAAATTTCCATGGCTTAGCCGGAAATCTCGACATCCAAGTACAAGAAGCACACAGGACTCCTGGGAGAGTCAACGTGAAAAGGCATTCACCACGCCACATAATTATTAGACTGACCAAAGTAAACACAAAAGAGGCACTCCTCAGAGCTGTAAAACGAAAAGAACACGTAACCTACAAAGGGAAACCGATCAGATTAACTGCAGATTTCTCAGCTGAAACCTTACAAGCCAGAAGGGAATGGGGAGACATCATCAATCTCCTAAAACAAAACAAAGGTCAACCCAGAATTCTGTATCCTGCCAAACTAAGCTTCTTATATGAGGGAGAAATAAAGACGTTTCCAGATAAGCAATCACTGATAGAATTTGCGAAATCCAGACCGGCCTTGCAAGAAATGCTTAGACCTGCATTATACACTAAACAGAGCAACAGACACCCACCTATGTAAAACTACGCAAAAGCTAAAACCCCAGAAACCAGATTCCACAATGACGCAAGAGGTAAAACAAAAGATACCACCCAACAGAATAATCAGAAATTTACCCCAAATATCAATTCTCTCAATAAATGTAAATGGCTTGAACTGCCCATTGAAGAGACACAGGCTGGCTGAATGGATTAAAAAATACAAACCAAGTATCTCTTGTCTTCAGGAAACACACCTTACACACAAAGACGCATTCAGACTCAAGGTGAAAGGATGGAATACAATTTTCCAGGCTAATGGAAACCAAAAGAAATCCGGAGTAGCCATCCTCATTTCAGATGACATAAACTTTAAAGCAATAAAAGTAAAGAAGGACAAAAATGGACACTATATAGCGGTGAAGAGAAAAATCTCACAAGAGGATTTAACAATCCTAAACATTTATGCACCCAACACAGGAGCACCCAGGTACATAAAGCAAATACTGCTAGATCTAGACAACATAATAAGCAGCAACGCCATAATAGCAGGGGACTTCAACACCCCACTGACAGAACTGGACAGATCCTTCAAACAAAAAAACAAATAGAGAAATAAAAGACCTAAACAGGACTATAGAACATTTGGGCCTAACAGATATCTACAGAACACTCCACCCAAATAACACTGAATATACATTCTTCTCATCAGCTCATGGAACTTTCTCTAAAATTGACCACATCCTAGGCAACAAAACAGATCTAAACAAATTCAAAAAAATAGAAATCATACATGTATCTTTTCAGACCACAGCGGAATAAAATTAGAAATCAATTCCAACAGAAACTCACATCGTCCTCCAAAAATGTGGAAACTAAACAATCTATTGCTGAAAGATTATTGGGTCAAGGAGGAGATTCAAATTGAAATCAAAAGATTCTTTGAACTAAACGATAATGGGGACACAAGTTATCAAAATCTGTGGGATACAGCAAAAGCAGTCCTGAGAGGAAAACTTATCGCCATAAATTCCCACATCCAAAAGACAGAAAAGTCACAAATCAGTAAACTAACGAATCATCTTAAGGAAATGGAAAAGGAAGAGCAAAGCAATCCTAAAGCCAACAGAAGAAAAGAAATAACCAAAATCAGAGCAGAATTAAATGAAATCGAGAACAAAAGAACAATACAGAAGATCAATGAAACGAAAAGTTGGTTCTTTGAAAAGATAAACAAAATAGACAGGCCACTTGCCAGGCTGACCAGAAGCAGAAAGGAAAGGACTCTAATAAGCTCAATTAGAAATGAAAAAGGAGAAGTCACAACTGATACCGTGGAAATACAAAACATCATCTTTGAATACTACAAAAATCTCTATGCCCACAAACACGAAAACGTGGAGGAAATGGACAAATTCTTAGAAACACACTACCTCCCTAGGCTCAACCAGGAAGAAACAGAATTTCTAAACAGACCAATATCAAGCACCGAAATTAAAGCAGCTATTAAAAATCTACCCACAAAAAAAAGTCCCGGACCAGATGGGTCCACACCTGAATTCTACCAAGCCTACAAAGAAGAACTGGTGCCTATACTGCAGAAATTATTTGAAAATATCCAGAAGGATGGAATCCTCCCAAACTCATTCTACGAAGCCAATATCACCTTGATACCAAAGCCAGGAAAGGACACAACAAAAAAAGAAAACTACAGACCAATATCCCTTATGAATATAGATGCAAAAATTCTCAATAAAATCCTTGCAAACCGAATTCAAATGTACATCAAAAAAATAATCCATCACTATCAGGTGGGCTTTATCCCCGAGATGCAGGGATGGTTCAACATACGCAAATCTATAAATGTAATTCACCATATAAATAAAAGCAAGAACAAAGATTATATGATGCTTTCAATAGATGCAGAAAAGGCTTTTGACAAAATCCAGCACCCTTTTATGATAAGAACTCTTAACAATATAGGCATAGATGGCTCATTCCCAGAAACTATTAAAGCCATATACGATAAACCCACAGCCAATATCATACTGAATGGGGAAAAATTGAAGGCATTCCCCCTTAAAACTGGCACCAGACAAGGGTGCCCACTATCTCCACTTCTTTTCAACATAGTGCTGGAAGTCCTGGCCACAGCAATTAGACAAGACAGAGGAATCAGGGGCGTCCAGATGGGGGCAGAAGAGGTCAAACTTTCACTATTCGCAGACGATATGATATTATACATAGAAAACCCCAAAGATTCAACCAAGAGATTACTGGAATTGATAAATGAATTCAGCAAAGTCTCAGGATACAAAATTAATACACACAAATCCATAGCCTTCATATATGCTAATAACAATCAAGCCGAGAAACAAATTAAAGATGCAATACCTTTCGCAATAGCAACAAAGAAAATTAAATATTAGGAACATATCTAACTAAGGAGGTCAAAGACCTATATAGAGAGAATTATGAAACACTGAGAAAAGAAATTGCAGAGGACGTAAATAGATGGAAAGCCCTACCATGCTCTTGGATAGGCAGAGTCAACATAGTAAAAATGGCTTTGCTACCTAAATTAATTTACAGAATCAATGCAATCCCTATCAAAATACCAACATCATTTTTTGCCGATCTAGAAAAACTAATTCTGTGCTTCGTGTGGAACCAGAGAAGACCCCGTCTAGCCAAAGCAATCTTAAGCAAAAAGAACAAATTGGGAGGCATCTGTCTACCAGACTTCAAACTATACTACAAGGCTATAGTAACCAAAACTGCATGGTATTGGCACAAGAACAGACACGTAGACCAATGGAACAGGACTGAGAAGCCAAATATAAAACCAACCTCATACAGTCACCTGATCTTTGACAAATTCCAGAAAAACGTACACTGGGGAAAAGATTCCCTATTCAACAAATGGTGCTGGGAAAACTGGATGGCCATATGTAGAAGACTGAAAGTGGACCCACACCTCTCACCTCTCACAAAAATCAATTCACAATGGATAACAGATCTAAACCTAAGACATGAAACCATAAGAATTCTCGAAGAAAACGTTGGAAAAACTCTTATGGACATTGGCCTAGGCAAAGAATTTATGAAGAAGACCCCCAAAGCAATCACAGCAGCAACCAGAATAAATACATGGGACCTGATCAAATTGAAAAGCTTCTGCACAGCCAAGGAAACTATCACTAGAGTGAACAGACAACCTACAGAATGGGAGAAAATATTTGCATGCTACACCTCTGATAAAGGGCTGATAACCAGAATCTATACAGAACTTAGGAAAATCAACAAGAAAAAATCAAACAACCCTATTAAAAAATGGGCAAAGGACATGAACAGAAACTTTTCCAAAGAAGACAGAATAATGGCCAGCAAACATATAAAAAAGTGCTCAACTTCTCTAATCATCAGGGAAATGCAAATCAAAACCACAATGAGATATCACTTAACTCCAGTGAGATTGGCTCATATCAAAAAATCCCCAAACAACAAATGTTGGCGGGGATGTGGACAGATAGGAACACTCAAACACTGCTGGTGGGACTGCAAATTAGTACAACCTCTATGGAAAAGAATATGGAGATACCTCAAAGAATTAAAAGTAGAATTACCATTTGACCCAGCAATCCCACTACTGGGTATTTATCCAGAAGAAAAAAAGACATTTTATAATAAAGACATCTGCTCTCGAATGTTCATAGCAGCACAATTCACAATTGCAAAGTTGTGGAAACAACCCAGGTGCCCATCAATACACGAGTGGATCAATAAAATGTGGCATATGTATACCATGGAGTATTACTCAGCAATAAGGAACAACAGTGAATTAACACATCTGGTATTATCCTGGTTGGAGCTAGAACCCATTCTTCGAAGCGAAGTGTCACAGGATTGGAAAAACAAGCACCACTGGTACTCACCATCAAACTGGTACTAACTGATGAACACTTACATCACACAGGGCAATAACATTCATCTGAAGGGGGGCGGGCGGGAGGGGGTTGGAAGGGATGGGAAAAACTCTCACTGAATGGATGAGGGGAGCAGAGTTTGGGGGATGACCACGATTGTGGCTCTGACACGGGCAGAACAGGGGCAATGTGTATGGCCAAAGTGTTGTACCCCCATGATATTCTGAAATTAAAAAAATAAATTAAAAGAAAAAAAAAAAAAAACTAACAAACAGCTACAGGTAGGAGGTATTAATCAGCTTCCTTCACCACTAGAAAAACTGAACACCCCTAGCAACTCGAAAGGAACCTGATAAATCATCCTCTGTGAGTGGCTGTTCCAAAGCCCAAGAAAGGGGAGTTGTCCCTGATTTTGTGAGAGAAATAACCAAGTTTAACCAGAATGACGTTGCCCAATGTGCTCAAATTAACGAGCACACTTCTAGGATATAGCTTCAACTATACTGAAGCTTCACAAAAACAAAATCTAAGGCATAATAATGTTTTGGGTTTAATGTGATATAACTTTTTTTTAGTTAAATGAACCTATTTTGAGGAGATAGTTCAGAATAGGTCAGCAAATGTCACCCTGAGAGAGAGGGATTAATGTCCTCATATGTTTCCAATAGACCCCTCCAGAGGGAGACTTTTCACAGAGAAGCATGTGGGAACCACGGTGTCTGCTTTCTGAGAACACAGGAAACTGCCACCAGGCAGAGATGGGTGTCAGGTAAGAGCTGCTGGCTGGGTCACAGCTGATGAATGAACTCTGGGCCTGTTGTGAACAGTTTTATTAGCAGCTTAAGAATTAGTTCTGTCTTTTCTAGTTAACATTCCCACAGATTTAGTTTAGCTCTGACAGGGGCTATTCATCAGTGAAATCCAGTTGCAGCTAAGAGGACACTGAGAGCAATCCTCAAGCAGCAGTCACCGTGGTGCGAGCTCCGCGCAGGGCTTGGGCAAAGGAGGAGGGGGTGAGGGCGCAGGAGTCATGCCCTCGTCCTAATGCCAACAGCTCTCCTCATCTCTTTAAGAAAGAGTGCTCGAGAGGAGGAAAATGAGGCATTCCAAAACATCCTTGGAGGCCTTCTTTAGTTTATCCTCAGGACAAAGGTCACCAATTTTGTACCCAAGCTCTGAAAAGGCGACAATAGTGCAGTCTGGGCCTTGAGGGCCACGCCACATAACCAGCTGAGATGCACCCAGAAACCATGTCCAGATGCCTTCTCTGAGAAAAGGCTCTGCAGTTTATGCTAGAAGCTTCTGGCTACAGGAAGAAGCTCTTTACTTCAAGGCCGACTGCTCCTCCATTTTAAGTCTTTGGAAATATTTATACTGATTTGAAAGCCGCCTCTCTGTGTATTGTTTGAAAAGCAGAGTGGTGTGGTACAAGTGTCACAGGCTGCAGAATCCCATGGATCTGGGCTTTGAATGCTGCTGGCACTTTGTACCAGCTGTAGGACTGTGGGCATGCAGTTTTAATTTGTAGGAGTCTCTCTCTTCTCATATGCAAAATGAAAAAAATAACCAGTTATGAGGATCTAATAAGATGATATCTGTAAGGTACTCCGGCTGGAGCTGACACAGCCTGTCCTCTCCTCTTGCCCCTCCTCCCCCTGTGACAGTGTTAATTCCACCTTCTGTAACACAAAACGAGTGTGAAACTGCTCCCCCACCCCAGCAGAGGCCTCCAGGTACCAGAAGACAGCTCTGCTGGTTCCCTCCTTCTCTAGTCAATGTCCCCAAACTTCAGGAGACACTACCCTATGGCCAGAGATGAAGATTTTTTTTTTTTGTTATTTATTTTTGCTTTATTTCTCTAAGAACATACAACACGATTGAAAAATATGATTGCGTTTAATTTTCCTTATAACTTCCAAATAAAAATATATTAAAATTGATGTTCTTAATAATTAGGATGTATAAAAATTGACTTCCCTAATGAAGTTTTTTAACCCACATATATATATATATTTTTTTTTTTTTAAATTTCAGGGTATTATGGGGGTACAGACATTTAGGTTACACCTGGGGGATGGGCACGCTGACAGCTCTCACGCAGGCAGAGCAAAGGCAGAGATGAAGATCTGATGGCTCTGTGAGCAGCCACAGAAAATTCCGTCGTGGGGTCTCACAGAGCGTATTACAATTAACTGCACTTACGTGACTTTGCTTCTCTCTCTCAGTCTCCTCAAGGATGAGCCTAATCTTGACCAAGTGGTGAAGAGAAAACTCTTCAGGTACCCAGCAAAGGTTTGTTGAATGATGTGCTCATATAAGAAAACTCTGAATCCAGAAAGAGTCCAGAGAATTTGAAAGCTTCAGTATAGAGATAGGCTTTCAAAAGAAAAAAAGAAAGAAAATATGCTTCACTTTTAAAAATGAGGGCTGCTAAAAAGTATGACACTTTCTAAAGCATGAAGGATAGACATGGAGTGTATCTGGACTCGTTCAAATACCTAATATTTGAAAGACATAATTTATGCAAAAAAGGCTACACTACCACACTGAGACCACAGTATACTATTAATTCAATACAGAGCAAAAATATTTAGACCCTGCATTGATGATGAATCTCAACGCACATTTTGGATGCATCATTATTCTCTTGGTACTCACATTTCCGAGGAGGATCACCAGCCTGCCTCGCCCTGTGAACGCCTGATGCGGCCCATGGCAGAATGGGGGCCTGAAGGATGACCAGTCTTCCCTGGCATGACGCTTCCCATTTCTGAAATTGTAGGCAATGCATCTGGTGTGACCCAGCACGCCCAGGCCAGCTGAGTACAGGCAGCCTGCACATGAAATGCCCCGTGGTCTTGCAGTAGCTCAGGAAGGAAATGATACCAGGAAAGAGATGCTCAATATAGCGTGCTCACCTTACAATGAACCTGTTTTATTGCTCGCAGCAGGAATGGAAGAGTTCTATTATGTCTGTCAGTGTATTACTTTCAACACCTACGAAGTACCATTTTGGCAGAGGGAAAATGGCAAAACATCTAAGAAAGGTAACACACCTGTAGTACCACCCTCTTGTGCTTTTCTCTGGAGCCCTAAACTTAATGGTTTACCTAACTTTCCTTTAGTGCAATAAATGATTAAGGGAAACCATAAAACATTTTACTTTGAACAGAATACAACAAGAAAGTCACTGATGGAGTCAGAGCTGTCCCCAGAGCCCCAGAGGAAAGGCAGTGCTCCAGGGGGTAGCCCTGTGCGTGGCCTTTTACTCCTGGCGCCATGCTTGCTTTTTATGATATTACTTTACATATGAGTTGGTTACCAGCTTTTCTTACTGTTTTCTTGGTATAAAACACATTAGGATGAAGCAAGATAAAGAGCGCTGAGGACCGTAAGGAGGAATACAATGGCAGCAAAAGGATAAGGGCCAAACAGAATTGGATTTCTATGTAGGACAGTAAATGAATGTTTGGAATCACAAATCGGAGTCATAAAAAAGGTTAAATTATACCTGGGAAAAGGCATAATTTTAAAAGGCCTGGAAATACTATGTTTCAGAAATAATTTTGAAAGTTCCTTGAGGGCAAAGGTCATGCCCTAGACTGCATTCTCTTCCTCCCTGTATTTAATGACCTCTCCAGTTGTGCACAGTAAGTGTTAAATATATAGTTCATGACTGATTTAGAACATAAGAAGAAAATTTTTCACAAGTTTAGATACCTGAAGGAGAGAGTTAGTATGAAGATGCATCCACCAAGAGAGCCCACCCCCACCACCCCAGGAGCCACAAACCCAAGGAATCACTCTGTCCCTCGACACCAAGGCTAAGAAGGCCAAGAGCCTACTTATTCCTCGACATCAAGCCCTACTTGATGATCTGAGGTCTGCCCAACAAGAGCACAGCCTTTGTTTTCTCCACAATTAATTTTCTCTCAAGAGTACTGAGATGAAACGCATGATGAGGCTGAGCGCGGTGGCTCACACCGATAATCCTAGCACTTTGGGAGGCCGAGGCAGGAGGATGCTTGAGCCCAGGCGTGTGAGGTTGCAGTGAGCTATGATGACACCACTGCACTCTGCCCAGGCAACAGGGTGAGATCCTATCTCAAAAAAAAAAAAAAAAAAAAAAAAGTGTAACAACAGGGATCCAAAACTCCTTTCGTCTGCAATCCATGAAAGTGTCCCTTAAACAAACATGTTGCTCTCGACTCTGATGAAACTCCCCTCCCTTGGGGAAAACATGTTCTCTTCCTGGCGCTCAGTCCCTCTCTGGTATGATGGGGCATCTTGTACGCATCAGAGCGACCATGCCGTCTTCAAGCTGTTCTTAAATCCTTCCCTCCATCACATGCAATCCTCCCACCTTAAATAAATCCACAGGCCAGAAAGTTCCCCTCAATCCATACTTCACACCATATACAGAAATGAACTCAAAATGGAGCACAGACCCAAATGTATAAAGTTATAAAACTTTCAGAAGAAAATACAGGAGAAAATCTTTGTGATCTTGGGTTACTCAAACATTTCTTATATTCAACACAAAAGCATGCATGCTCCATAAAAGAAAAAATAAATTTATAAATTGGATGTTATTCAAATTAAGAATTTCTGCACTTTGAAAGATACTGTTAAGAGGGTAAAAAGACTTGTCACAGACATGCAGAAAATATTTGCAAATCATCTGTTTCCATAAAGGACTTGAATCTAGAATATTTTTTAAAATCTCAAAATTTAATAAGAAAACAAATAATAAGAAAATGGGTAAAAAAATCTGAATAGACACTTCACCAAAGAAGATATGCAATGGCAAATAAGCACATGGAAAGATGCTCAACGCCATTAGTTATTAGGCAATTGCAAAATTAAAACCACGAGATTAGTACTACACATGTTCTGAACATCTAGTGGCCGACCATACAGTCTTGGCAAGGACGTGAAGGAACTTGAACTCTCATACACTGCTGGTGGTGAAGTGACAGGGCACAGCCACTTTGGAAGACAAACAGGCAGCTTCCAAAAATGTTAAACCTGCAACTACCACATGATTCAGCTATTCCCCTTTTCAGATGTCCATATGCAATGTATGTTCCTGTTCCCCCCAAGGTCATAAGTTGAAATCCCAACCCCCAATGTGATAATACAGGAAGGTGGGGTCTTTGGGAGGTACTTAGGTTCTTAGGGTAGAATCTTCACGAGTGGGATTAGTGCTCTTATAAAGTGCCTAGTCTGTGGTGCTTTGTTACAGCAGCCCAAACTGACTAAAACACCATACAACATCTACATGCAAACGTTCACAGGAGTTTTACTTACAATAAGCAATAACTGGAAACAACACAAATGTCCACCAACAGCTGCATGGATAAACAAATTGTAGTATACCCATAAAATGGACTACTCCTCAGGGAAAAAAGAGGAAACGATCTATTGATACACACAACTTGAATGAATCTCAATTATGCTAAGTGAAAGGAGCCAGAACCCCCCCTAAAATTATACACACTATCATTCTATTTATATAAAATTATAAAAAATACAAATAATACACAGTGACAGCAGATCAGTGGTTGCCTGGGGATGAGGGGTGGGGGAGCAGGACAACGGGAGTGCAGAGGGGCACGAGGAAACGTGTGGTAATGACATGTTCATCGCATGTGGTGATGGTTTCACAGGTGTGTATACGTCAAAAGTTATCAAATTGTTTAAGTGAAACAACTCAGAAACAGTAAGTCAAATACCACATGTTCTTGCTTACAAGTGGGAGCTGCATAATGTATACACGTGGACAGAGAGTGGCACAGCAGCCACTGGAAGCCCGGAAGGGTGGGAGAAATGACAACGGATACAACGCACACTATTCGAGTAATGGTCACACTAAAAGCCAAGACTTCACCACTATGCAGTATATCCACAGAACAAAACTGCACTTGTACCCCTTGAATTTATACAAATTTTTAAAAGTTATCCAATTATAAACTTTAAATATATGCAGTTTATTATGTGTCAATTATAATTCAATACATCTATTTTTTTTTAATAGGAAGTCCAGGGCCACAAACACATTTAACTACCTCATTTTAAAGGTACTCCGTTTTCAAGCTTTTAGAATTTTGTAACTGCATGTACTATAGGTTTAAACCATGGTAGAACCAGATAACACAGTCCAAATACAGTCCAAGGGACTCTGATGAAAAGGTGATGTCTGAAGGAAGACATCCTGAGTGGGCGCTGAAAGGTACAGGGTCATCTTGTCTGTTCCAGGCCACAAGCTTAATCTCAGGTGATTCCCTACAAGGTCCTGCAGATGCAAACACACCCGGCTTACATCCCGGAGAACTCTTCACCACACTGTCGCTTACTCTCACCCTCATATTGCCTCATCTACCCAGATTCCCTCTTATTTGTGAGGCAACTTTTTTTTTTTTTAAAGCATTGCAAGGTTCTGCCAAATCAGTGTCACGTTATTAGCTTCTCTAATTACTTAAACAAAAGACAACAATCTCTGTGGCAGATTGGATTGTCCAAAAATGGCCACAGCATTATTTTCTGGCCCCACATCCTCTTCAGAACCTGCTGTGCCCTATCAAGAGGTGGCACCTATTTCCCTTCCCCTTGTGACTGCCTTGACAGAAGGTGGCAGAAGAGGTGCTATATGACTTCCAAGACTATGTCATGAAAGGTGGGGTGGCTTTTGCCTGTCTCTCTCTCAGGACACTTGCCCTTGGAGCATGGTCACCACACTGTGAGGAAGCGCAGGCCACCTGTAAGAGTGGCTACATGGAGGCATTCTGGTCGCAGCCCCAGTGAAAGGCTCCGCCCAAGGCCACCCTCACCCACCAGACACGTGCAAGGAGGAGCCATCAGATGGTTCAGTCCTCCAGGGGCACTGAGCTGCCTCAGATGAAGCCGAGTGGAGTAGGGATGAGACATCCCCACTCAGCCCCACCCAAACTGTAGATTTATGATATAAATATATGTCATTATTTTAAGCCATTACCTTTTTTTTGTTTTTTTGGTTTTTTTGAGACAGGGCCTTGCTCTGTTGCCCAGGCTGAAGTGTAGTGGCATCATCATAGTGCACTACAGCCTCAAACTCCTAAGCCCAAGTGATCCTCCTGCCTCAGCCTCCTGAGTACCTGGGACTACAGGTGTGTACCACCATGCCTGGCTAATTAAAAAAAATTTTTTTTTGCAGAGACAGGGTCTCACTATGTTGCTCAGGCTGCTCTCAAGCGATCCTCCCGCCTCAGCCTCTCAGAGTGCTAGGATTACAGGCCTGAGCCACTGAGCTCCCCAGCCTAAGCCATTAAGTTTTGGGGGGTGTTTATAGATAACCAGACCAGCCTCCTTTCTCTTGAATCTAAAAAGCCCATTCAGAAAGGAAATAGTTTCTCTTTCCTCCTTCCTATAGTGTCCAGTGGCTAATTACCCTTTCCATAATTATCTATCACGAGGCAACAATAGAGCGTCTTTACAAATAACCCACTTCCACAAATGGAGAGGTCACCATAAATGCTGGAATGACCTCATGCTAAACTCATTTGTGAAAATCCAGAGCGATCATATATATAATGAAATCAACCTGTCAAACTTCAACTCTTCCATGGAGGTCACATGGTTATGTGGGCATCTCATCCAAAGCGGATGAAGAACAAGAAAAAAATGATTTCTCATGATGTAAGGAAGTGAAGAACTATGCACGTTATTTGAGACGGTATGTAAAGACTATTTGACCCAGACAATTTAATGATTCTGCTTTTAGCAAAATAATTAAGCAGTTCTTGAAAATGTTATTTATTTGATTTGATACTTTCTCTTATATTTCTCAGTATTACTTATAATAAAAATACCTGCTTATTGGAAACTTACTGAAGAGTCCAGGACACTGCTGGGAAGGCAGATTGCTCAGTAGAAAGAGGCTGGGGCCAGGAGCTGGAGACCCAACTGTATGGCCTCAGGCAAGCGTTTGCCTCTCTGGTTTGCAGCTCCCTCGCCTGTGAAGTGAAAGCCCCTCTTTATGACTCCTAGGAGCTGTCTCAAGTCTGACTTCCTCCAACTTCTGAGAATGGAGCTTTGGGTGCTGACTCAGATGAAGTACTTTACATTTTATCCAAGAAAATGCACCCTGAGACAATCATTTTAAAGCTAATTGAGAGCACTGGTAAACCATTTTACTACATTCAGCAGGTTTTCTCTCCATCATTAGTGGGAGTTAAATGAAAGGCAAGGAAAAAGAGCAGAACCTCGAGCTGAGGGAAGACACACCCGGAGCTCCACTCCAGCTGCTCAGGCCCGCCTGCCTGCACCACTTCCAGGAGCCCAGCCTGTGGGTGAGGGAACGACAGCTGCATCCGAGCAAGTGCAGCTGCTGCACACGGACCAGCCCTGCCAGGAAGCCAGACGGCACCAGCACTGAGTGCCTTCCCCAGCGATGGGTCCTGAGTGTGTGGCCCTGGAAGACGCCCACTGCGAGAAGAGTGAAAACCAGCACTTAAGAACCGGCGCTGTACACGATTCCTCCACTCCTTCACCTGTGTAGGAAAATCTAATTTGTGTTGGGGGAAAAAAAACTTCATCTACCACACACTAAAAACACTGATCAAACTAATTTGTGGGGTAATGATACTCTGCAATTAATTTAAAAAATGACACCCTTGACATTTCTGGAACTAGATGTTAATAGTTGCTGTCAAATCATGTTTAAACAGAACGCAATGAGTACATTGTGATTCTGGGAAAACTTTGTTTCCCAGCTGCTATGTTTGGCATTAAAAGGAATCCCCTGAAAACAGGAAACAGTTCTTTCGCTCCACTGTGACCAAGAAGCCATCAGCTAACCTCTGCTGTGTGCAATGAAGAACACAGGCCCAGGAAGAGCCTGAGATGTGAGCTCTTTCTATTCCCTGGTGGCTCCTTGTAGAAACGTGAAGTCCTTGCCTGACGGTCAGGCTTTCTGGATGAAGAAGACACCTCGTCGTCAGGACAGAGAATGATTACACTCTGGAGTTTTTATCACTTCACTATGGAGAAATTATGAGTATACACAGGCCACATGGAGAATGGGTGGGACTACCAAGCTGGCCATTCTTGTTCCCCTTTGTTCAAGTATTTTTAACCCCTGGAACACAGTGGTATTTACAAACAATAAGATCTTTCTGTATACTTAGTTTCCTTGCAAAGTGACAATGTAAAATGAAAAGATTTAGACTTTCAACCTAGATTTGATTCAGATCAAAACCCTTATCTACTGCCGGCACCTTTTTTATTTTCTAACTCTGGGAAGTCAGTCCTGTGACCTAAGATTCCAGTTATAGAAGAGGAAATTAAACCAACTAAGCTTTGCTTAGACTATGAGGAATTCCGAATGCATTATTTTAACTGCATTCTAGCTCCTGGCAGAACTCCCAGCCTTCCCTCCCTAACCATTCTCATCCCACCCTCCCTACCCCAGCCCTAACTCTAATCATGAAGAGAGAATGCCTGGAGGGCAGAAAAGCAAGGAGAGAAGGACGGACCAGGGGAAGAGTGGCATTCTGTAAGGTTTTCCAGAGACGCCGAAGTCCTCTTTAAAAAGGGCGCAGGGCATCAGTCGGAGTAACACTCCCCCTTCAGTGCTGGATCCCAGAGGGGAAGAGGGATCACATGTGAAGAGGAAGCTTCTCCAGTCCCTTGTCTCTTCCAGCAGGAAGTGACCAGGAGGAAATCAGAAGAGACCTGAGCTTTTGGGGCCAATCTCTTTGGGTGAGGAAAGTCACCTTTGTACACAGAATCCACTCACCCTAAAAGCTTCCAAATGCTAGGAATGTGTAGTGGTCTAAGGGAGCATGGCTAACATCAAGTGCCAATCCCACGCTTGGGTTATGCAAGTAGCAGGTATCATGTTGAACACTTCATACATTTTTGAAGAGAACTTCCTTTCCTTGTCTCCTACTTGTTTACAGTCTGTCACTACAAAGGAAGCCGTGAGAGATGCAGCTATTTTTATCTGTCCACTAGTTCTTACTCTACTGATTCTTCAATCCATGGGGACACACAATTCTGCGAGAAAAAGGGGTAAGCGCTTCTTTGTTTTTGCTTAGTGAAAGGTAGGAAAAATTTTAAAAAGAACCCCAAAATGAAGCATGCTAGGAAACTTCTGGCTATGGTTGAACAAAGAGGTAGACAAATCATTCCCATAAACAAATGTAAAATGGACAAAATTGTCAAAAATGACTATTTTATGGCTCTGGAAATCAACCAAAGACAACAAATTAGGAAGCATTATTCAAGAAAAGGGGCTAAAACTTCAGGTAAGAATACTAGGAGTCTGTGGCCCTCTTGCCTGAAGCTGCTTTCATCTCTTGTAATTTTATTAAAAATATAACACTGTATTAAGCAATAATTATAATACCATACTCTTGGGTCTATAACACAAATAAATGTAATATATATGATGATGATAGCACAAAGGAAAAGGGAGGAAATAGAGCTATACTGGAGCAAAGTTGCTATATTTTACCAAATTAAGTCAGAAGAGCCTTAAGTGTGGTAAGACTGACATTGTAATCCTTAGAGTAATCACTGAGAAAATAACTTTAAAAAATAGTAATACTCAACTATATGCCACCTACAAGAAATGCATTGGAAATATACATACCATACTAAATGTAACCAAAAGAAAGCCAGAGTGGCTATATTATTATCAGACAAAGTAGATTTCAAAGCAAAAAATATTATCAGGGATAAAGAAGGCCATTTCATAATGACAGAGGTACACTTCTTAAGAAGACATAATCCTAAACACTTATGCACCTAATAATGGTTTCAAACTACAGAAAGCAAAAACTGTTAGAACTGCAGGAGAAATAGAGAAATCCACAATTATAGTCAAGAGATTTTAATATCCCTCTATCAACAACTGAAAGAGTAAGTGGACAAAAAATAGTTAAACATAGGAAGATGTGAATCATACTCCCAACCAATGTGATCTAATTGTGATCTAATTGACATTTATAGAACAATTCTCTGATAATTCTTTCAAACTGCACATGGAATGTTACCAAAATAGATCATATTCTGGGCCCCAAAGTGAGTCTCAACACATTTAAAAAGATTCCAGTCATAGAGAGTATGTTCTCTGAGCACAATGGGATTAAACTTGAAGTCAGTAACAGAAAAGGACCTGTTGGAGTCCCCAGGTATTTGGAAACGAGCATACTTCTGAATAGCCCATGGGTCAAAAAGAAACCAAAAGGGAAATCAGGAAGTATCCTGAATGAAAATGAAAACACAACATATCAAAATTTGTGGGATGCCAACAAAACACTACTTAGGGGAAATTCACAGCAATAAATGTCTCCAGTAGAAAAGAAGAAAAGCTTCACATCAAGACAACTTCTACCTTTAAAAACTGAACAATAGCAAATGAAACCCAAAGTAGGCAGAAGAAAGGAAACAACAAAGATCAGAGCACAGATTAATGAAATATATAATAAAATAGCAGTGAAATTAAAACCAAAAATGGGTCCTTTGAGACAATAAATATAAATTTGACCAATCTCTAGACAGATTAATCAGGAAAAAATAGAGAATGCACAAACTACAATATCAGGAATGAGAGAGGAGACAACACTACAGATTCTATAGATATTAAAAATAATATTATGAATAATTTTATGTCAATAAGTTCAACTCAGATGAAATAGACACAAAAAACCAAAGCTTGAAAGACACAAACCAATGCTCACTCAAGAAGAAATAGATAACCTGAATAGCCCTACATCAATTTTAAAAATTGGATTTATAGTTAAAAACTTTCTCACAAAGAAAACTCCAGGCCCAGATGGCTTTACTGGGGAATTCTACCAAACACTTAAGGGAGAACTGAGCTGGGCGTGGTAGTGTGTTTATACTCCCAGCTGCTCAGGAGGCTGAGGCAGGGGGATCCCTTGAGCCCAGGAGTTCAAGGCCAGCATGGTCAACATAGCAAGATCCTGTCTCTTAAAAAAATAAAATAAATTAATTTTTTAAAATAATGAAAAAAATTGTACTAATTCTATATAAACTCTTCCAGAAAACTTAAGAAGAGGAAATTCTTAACAATGCATTCTATGAGATCAACATTACTCTGACACCAAATCCTGGTGAAGATATTGTAAAGAATGAAAACTACACACCAATATTCCTTATAAATATAGATAGAAAAATTCTAAACAAAACTTTAGCAAATAGAATCCAACAATATAGAAAAAAGATAATACATCATAACCAAGTAGGGTTTGTCCTAGGAATGCAAGGTTGGTTTAGCATTCAAAAGCAAATCAATGTAATTCACTACATTAACAAACTAAAAAAGAAAAATCATGGAATCAACTCGACATTGGCAGAAAAAGCATCTGACAAAATCCAGCATCCATTCCTAAATGCTGAGATAAAAACTTTCAGCAAAGTAGGAAGAGAAAGGAACTTTCTCTATCCAATTGAGGACATGACAACAAACCTAGAGCTATCATTATGCTTAACAGTAAAAGACTGAATGTCTTTCCCGTAAGACAAGGGTCATAAAATGATAGCCCTCCTGCCTATTTTGATTGAAACACAACCATGCCTATTCATTTATGTATTATTTTTTGTTAATTTTGAGGTACAATGGCAGAGTTGAACAGGTGCAGCAGAGACCATGTGACCCACGAAGTCTAAAATATGTACTGTTTGGTCTCTTAAGAAAAAGTTTGTTGACCACTGCCCTAAGATCAAGATATAAGACAAGGATACCTGTTTCTCATTACTTCTATTCAACACTGTACTGGAGTTTCTATTCAGTACAATAAGGCATGAAAGGAATAAAAGGCATCCAAATGTAAAGGAAGAATTAAAACCATCTTTAGTCACAGATGGCATAATTGTCTATGTGGAAAAATGTAATGGAATTTACCAAGAAAAAGCTACCTATACCTACATTGAATTTTGCAAGATCACAGAATACAAAATCAATACAAAAATCAACTGTATTTCTACATACCAGCAACGGTAATTCAAGAATGAAATTAAGAAAACAATTCCATGACTAATAGCATCAAAAAGAATAAAACACTTAGGAGTAAATTTAACCAAGGAGGTGCAAGACTTGCACACTAAAACATTGCTGAAAGCAAGCTGCTTGATGACGGGAGGTTTTTTGTTTTGTTTTGTTTTGTTTTGTTTAAAGAGACAGAGTCTCTCTCTGTTGCTCAGGTTGAAGTACAGTGGTGTGATCTTAGCTCACTGTAACCTCCAACTCCTGGGCTCCAGCAATCCTCCCGCCCTGGCCTCCCAAAGTGTTGGGATTACAGACGTGAGCCACCACACCCAGCCAAGAGAGAGTTTTGACATATTTATTTTGCTATATTTCCACTGCTCTGAAAAATGCCTAACACATAGTAAGCACTCAATAAATATTTGTTGAAAGAACCACTAATACAATTTCTACTAAATCAGGAGTTCTTAGCCTGGGATCCATGAAATTATAAAAATATAGTGCTAATAAAATTCTTCCATGGGTCCACATCCAATATGAAGAAAGTGCCATTATTCTAATGAATAAAATTTTAAAGATGTATTTTATACATATAGATGAGAAATATTTATGTCTGTTCATTAATGCATTACCAAAAAAAAAAAAAAACTTTTCAGAAAATTTAAAGAAATCCTTCCCTCCCAAACAGAATATTGGCTCTTGAATACTAAAGAACCTTTATATCAATCAATCAAAACTGAACCCTAGAGAACTGAGAATCCAGAAATAAATGTTCACATTTATGGTCAGTTATTTTCCACAAAAGTGCCAAGATAATTCAAGGGGAAAGAACAATTTATTTAACAAACGGTGCTGGGACAAGTGGTTAGCCCTATGCAAAAAAACAAAGTTTGACCTTTTCCTTATACCACATACAAAAAAGAACTCAAAATAGATCCTAGATCTAAATGTTTTTTACTTTTAACACTTGTTAAAACTATAAAATGCTTAGAGAAAAACAGAGAAGTGAATCTTTGTGACCTTGGGTTAGACAAAGTCTTCTTAGATATGATACAAAAAGGAAACAAAAGATAAAATGGATAAACTGGACTTCATCAAAATTAAAAACTTTTGTACTTCAAAGGACACCATCAACAAAGTAAAAAGATCGTATGTAGAATGGGTGAAAAGATTTGCAAATCATTTATTTGACAAGGGACTGGTATATAGAATATATAAAGAACTCTTACAACTCAATAATAAAACAACACCCCATTTAAAAAATGGTCAAAAGATCTGAATGGATATTTCTCCAAAGAAGATATACACATGGTCAGTAAGCACATAAAAGATGTTCAACATCATTAGTCAGTAGGGAAATGGAAATCAAAACCAGTGAAATACCACTTCACGCCGATTAGGATGGCTAAAATCATGGATAGATAATCATTGCTGGTGAGGATAAGGAGAAACTGAACCCTTGTGTATTGCTGGTAGAAATGTAAATTGGTACAGCCGCTTTGGAAAACAGTTTATCAGTTCCCCAAAGAGCTAAATATAATAACCTTATGACCCAGCAATTCCACCTCTAGGTATATACTCAACAGAAATTAAAACATATCCACACAAAAACTTGTACACAAATGTTTACAATAGCATTATTCTTAACAGCCAAAAATGGAAACAGTCCAAATGTCTATCAACTGATGAACAAAATGCAGTATATATAATACAATGAAATATTATTCAGCCATGAAAAGGTGTGAAGCACTGACACATGTTACATGGAAGAAGACGTAACCTCAAAAATGCGGTAAGTGAAAGAAACCAGTTACAAAATACCATGAATTATTCCATTTACATGAAATGGCCAGGATAGGCAAATCTATGGCGGTTGCCTAGAGCTGGAAAGTGTTGGGGTGAAATGGGGAGTGACTGCTAATGGGTATAGGGTCTGTGAGGTGGTGAAAATATTCTCAAATTGATTGTGATAATGGTTATACAACTCTGTATGCATATACTAAAACCCACTGCACTGTCCACTTTAGCTTGGTAGATTGTATGGTATGTGAATTATATCTCAATAAAGTTGTTTTAAAAAACCCACACAACTAAATCCTAGAAACTCAACTCTCAGGAGGTAACTTTATAAAGTATCTGTGGTAGGTCCACAAAGATATCAATGTCCTAATCCCTGGAACCTATGAATATGTTTGTCTCAAGGCAAAAGAGTTTTTGCAGATGTTATTAAGTTAAGGATTTTAAGGAAAGGGAAATTATTCTGAATTGTCCAGGTGGATCCAATCTGATCACATGAGTCCTTAAAAGCAGACAACCTATGGTCAGAGCAATGCGATGTGAGAAGGACTTGACCAGTTGTTGTTGGCTTTGCAGATGGAGGAAGGAGCCATGGGACAAGGAACATGGTGCCTCTGTAAGCTGGGAACAGCAAGGAAACAGATTCTCTCTCCCCTAAAGCCTCCAGAAAGGAACATAGCTGTGCTGACACATTGATTTCAGTCCAGTAAGGCCTGTGTTAGACTTCTAACCCACAGAAATGTAAGATAATAAATTTGTGTTGTTTTGTTATCTACTAATATTCTATTTCTCCTATTTCTCCTCTTAATTTTCCATTCTTTTATTACTGCTTTAGTTGTTACCAATATGTAATTTTATATATTGTAGCAGACACATTAAAAAAGTAAACAAAAAAAGAGATAATATTAATATAATTTATTTACATTAAAAACATGATTTCAACATGTAATCAGTATTTTTTTTTTTTTTTTTTTGGAGACCAGGTCTCGCTCTGTCACCCAGGCTGGAGTGCAGTGGCGTGATCACAGCTCACTGAAGCCTCGAACTCCTGGGCTCAAGCACCCTCTTGCCTCGGTCTCCCAAAGTACTGGGACAACAGGTGTGGGCCACCACGTCCAGCCATAATGAGTTTTTTTTTTAATGAGATATTTTACCTTCTTTTTTTCCATACTAAGTCTTCAAAATCTGGTGTGTATATTACAATCACAACACATCTCAATTTGGAGTAGCCACATTTTAAGTGTTCAATAACCACACACAGCCAATGGCCACTGTATTAGACAGTGCAGTCCTAGAGATTTATAGTGTTTAACTTGGTTAAGAGTCTATGACACATTAATAATTTCATAACTTTACGGACAATGCAAGGACCCTACAACATTTTAATTACATTTACTGTTCCCTTCCCAACCTCTGGGGCCCTTTTGTCCTATATTTCCAACCTATGTATCTCTTTAAACAAAACGTTTTTATTATACTACGGTCAGTATTCATTTATATTTATTTACTCCTTCCATTGTTCTTTATTCTTTCCTAAAATTTTATTTCCCTATGGGATTATTTTCTTTCTGCTAGAAGAACCTCCTTTAATTTTTCTTTCAGAATAGGCTGCTGGTGACAAGTTGTTTTTGTTGATATATTGAGAAATCAGGTGCCAATCTTATTCTTCTGAAACTAGTATCTTTTTTTCCTCTAGCAATTTTAGGGTTTTTTCAATGTCTTTGACTTTTAGCACTTTTACTGTGACACTCCTACCCCTCCCTTCCTCTCCTTCTGTTACTCCCATCACGCGTGTCTAAGCCTTCTCCCGTGTTCCGCGTGTCTACTACTCTCTCGCATGTGTTTTCATCCTGTCCTCTCAGTGTCTCATTGTGGGTAATTTTTACTGATCGATCCTCCAATTCACAGATCTCTTCTGCGCCTACTATACTGTTAAACGCATGCACTGGAGTTCCTAGTCTGAGCTACTGTATTTTTTAGTTCTAAAATTTCCATTTAATTCTATTTTACAGATTCAATTTTGTGGTAAAATTCTCTGTCTTCATCTATTTTCTTAAACATATTAATCAGTTATTTTAAAGGCCTAAGAATTCCAATATCTGGATCACCTGAAGTTCTTTTCCTATTACTCATTATTTCCCTTATTTTCATTTATTTGATTCTGCTTATTGGCATGCCCAGTATTTCTGATGGAATGTGGGACACTATGTGTCAAAGAGTGTAAGGGTTTGGATGACGTCATCTCCCTCCAGAGAGGTTTTAAGTTTCTTCTGGCAGGCAACTAAAGGAAGGGCTGGTCACCTTGATCCAATCACTGAAAGTTTTGAAGCTCAATTTCAAGCTGATAACTTCCAGTCAACCTTTATTTGTAGGGCATAGTTCTTTTGAGGTCTCCACTGAAAACTTGGAGTGTTTCCCAGGGTTATTCCTCTTTGGCCAGCCTTGAAATCTAATTTTTATCTCCCTTGTACTATAAAAACAAAAACTGCACTTAAGTTTTTAGCCTCTTGGTAAAAGCTTTCAACTGAATTTATCTTTCTACTGAATTTCTCTTTCAGCCCTATACATCTCAGGATTTGAACGTTACCGTGACAGCAAAAGCTAAGTCAAATGCTGAGTTCACCACTTTTTTTTTTTTAAGACAGGGTCTTGCTCTGTCTCCTGGGCTGGAGTGCAGTGGTGTCAGCATAGCTCAAACTCCTGGGCTCAAGTGATCCTCCTGCCTCAGCCTCCCGAGTAGCGGGGACTACAGGCACTAACTTCTCTATGTTTTTTTTTTTGTAGCGATGGGGTCTCGCTCTTGCTCAGGCTAGTCTCAAACTCCTGGCCTCCCAGAGTGCTTGGATTATAGGCGTGAGCCACTGCGCCTGGCCAAGTTCACTACTCTTGAGGTTGTCTTTTCCCTGGGATCTTGGACCCTCAAATCTTGGCTGCCTCAGAATCCCTCAATTCAAATTCTAGTCTCCCTACTTGGTGATTCTGAAATAAGCTCTGGACCACTGCTTTCTGACTGGCCTCTACCCCATGCCAGGTGTTGGCAAATGCCCCAGAGGAAAAAAGTAAGGGTAGATATGGGGCTCCTCAATAAGTTTTTTTCTTTTTCTCTACAATTTTGGCTCTGCCAAATTTGTCCTGGCCGCCTTGGTTAGTCCCCAGTGCCTTCGAAGATATTTATTTTTTGTATTTTAAACAGCTTTTATGGTAGTCTCAGCAGAGGTTTAGTCTGACATTCTATTATAACCATAAACAGAAGTCCATATTGAGTTCTAATTACTGATGTACACTTTCCTGACTAGTCCATAAGCTTCCTGAGAATAGGAACTACTTTTATTTCCTGATCTGTTTCGACACTCAACACACTACCCAACACAGAGCTTATTATGTGTTTGATTAATTAACTTTTATATTAGGTAAAAAAGGCTACAATGCAAGTAAAGCACAGCACATAAAAACATAACTTCTAAACCATTCCAGCCCATCAATTCTCCTAATCACTAATCTTCACTAAGAAACGTCTAATCTTTTCTTCTTTGGCCTGTGCATTAATGAAGCACACCCTCAATAAAACTGTATTCTCAACGCTTGTCTGAGATTAAATTACCTCAGGCAGTACTAAAACCTTTTGTTCATTTATTAAAACTATTTTGTTCTAGATTAAGTGATTTCATTATCCTTTGGATTTAACCAATCCATTTCTATGTCTAGCATTTTATCAGAAAATAATGAGATTTTTCATCCAAAATGAAGCTCTCTCAAATTAACCTTTAGAGGCTTCCTGATTGTATTCAGTTATGTTTTTACAGAACAAGAAAATAATGATACAGCAAAAGCTCTTAAATATAAAATCTAAAACCAAAGAAAAGTTTACTGAAAGTGTATTTTCTCTATCACCTGGTAGGTTATGCTTATATTATCAATCTTGTACCATCAATCCCTAAAGAAACAGCTAAAGAATTAAAAGTAGTTGCTTCTGGAAAGCAGAAATTTCAGAGGTAAGGAAATAGGGCAGTGGATCACTGCTTCTCACTGTAAACTCTTAAGAATTATTGAGTTAATTCTGTATTTAAATTAAAAACATAACTATATACAAACTGAGGCACTGATTTAAAAAAGAAAGAAAGAAAGAAAGAAGTGGAAGATCCAACCCTTAAAGCAACAGTATGAAAGCTGTTTACGTAAAGCCGTGGACTCAGGACACAGCCTCGAGGCAGCCATGCATACTCGTGGGTGTTACAGTCCTCCATCTGCAAACCTGACAATAAACCAGACGTCAAGGCCCTTTCAACACTGATATTCCAGTATTCTAAAACTTCAGTGACTAATAAATGGCAGGGCACAATTTAAAAGAGAAAAACGTATTTGTTAGATAAAAGGTAAACTCAAGGGGCTTGTTTTGTAATGGATGGTTAATGAAATTACAGTGATCAGCACAGTAATTTTAGGATGACTCTTAAGAGAGTTAACGAAAGATGATATGGGTATTAGGGAATCTATCTCCATTGATTAGACAGCTTCTTCGATATAAAGCATGCACAGTCCAAGCATTAATGACCCATCTGGGGCCTGTGAAAGCAGTATGTGCTAAGTGTCACGTAACAGCTCCTGCTCTCCTGAGCTGGTCAAGTGGCACAACCTGCCCTTTCCTGCAGACAGTGAGTAGTCAGAGACCAAAGGACTGGACCACAACTGCTAGCTCCAAAGGATGGGTGTGCTCATCCACACTTACAGCTAGATAGGGAGAGGGCCCTGGCACTTCTTATATGGCTCTTGACAAATTAAGAGCTCCATCAGATGTATCTTTCAGTTTAAAAAGATTATGCATTTCAGACTGTCCAATTTTAACTTACAGACACTGAAACAAAAGAACCAGCCACTTTTAAAGGGCAAGAACAGATACCTGTCTCACAGGGAACAAAAGTCAACCCCCCTGCAAAGCCATACATATTTATCATTACAGGAGTGTCCACAGGACGTGAGAAAGAGGACAACTGGGTTTGTAGCAAAGACTTTCCAGTATACAAAAAAGGTTTTTCTTTATGTATGGTTAACCACCCTGCATCATGTTTCCTCCTGTATTGTATGCCTCAAGTAAATGGAAAAAACTTAAAATTATTCATTGAAGTTAAGGAACTGATTTGTGTGTATTTTTTTTAACATAACACAATGCAAATTATCTTAAGATGATAGAATCAGAGAATTTAAATTGGAAGGAACCAAGAGACATTAGTTAAATCATTGATTTAATGCTTGAATTATCTCCATTTAATCACTTGATGCAAGACAAAGTTCCATAATTAAGGGGGAGGAACTTTATAGCTGCCTGAAATTATTCAATTTCAGTAACAGTCTAGGAAAACTTAAAGCCTATGTTACAAGAAGACACCTAACAACAAGGAAGAAAATAAAGACAAAACTTATTTTATTACACCTCACAGATAACTGTGTTTTTTACACGTTGAAGATTTGTGGCAACATTGCATTGAGCAAGTCTATGGGCACCATTTTTCCAAGAGCACGTGCTCACTTTGTTAGCATTTTTTAACAATAAAATATTTTTAAATTAAGGTATACACCTTTTTTTAAGACAATGCTATTGCATATACAACAGACTACAATATAGTGTAAATATAATTTTTTATGCATTGGGAAACTAAAACATTCATGTGACTCACTTTATTGCAGTATCTATCTTCTTGCAGTGGTCTGGAACCAAACCTGCAATGTCTGAGGTTTGCCTGTAATAACTAAAAATCTATTAAGCATAGTATATGATAGGAACTGTGCCTGATTGCCTTTTTAACTGCTCCATTTTACAAAAGAGGAAAGTGAGGCTCAAATAGGCTAAGTAATTTGCCCTCAGTCATATAATAAGGAGCAGAGTTGGCATTCAAACCTTATCTGACTAAAGTCCACGGTCTTAATCACTGCTCTATGTGTGACCCTCACAGCATGGTCTATCAATCACCTGGGGCACTTGTAAAAAACGCAGATTTCAGGGTCTCACTTTATATCTCTCAAATTGCAAATTTTTAGGGGTGGTTCTTAGGAATCTGTATATACACAAGTTTGAGAACCACTTCCCTAAAAATGAATTTCCGAAGTATCCACTGCAGGCATACTTTGGTTTACTGTGCTTCACTTTATTGTGCCTCGCAGATATTTTGTTTTTTACAAATTGAAGGTTTGTGGCAACCCTGCATTAAATACATCTATTGCCACCATTTTTCCAAAAGTGTGTGCTCATTTCATGTCTCTGTGTCAAATTTTGGTAATTCCCACAATGTTTCAAACTTTGTCATTAATATTATATGTTACGGTGATGTGTTATCAGTGATCTTTGATGTTACTATTATAATCGTTTTGGGACATCATGAACTGCACCCATGTAAGAGAGTGAACTTAATCTATAAATGTGTGTATAATCTGATTGCTGGATGGATCTGCCATTCCATCTCTCTCCCTCTCCTTAGGCCTCCCTATTCCCTGAGACACAATGATACTAAAATTAGGCCAATTAATAACCCTACAATGGCCTCTAAGTGTTCAACTGAAAGGAACCATCGCATGTATCTTGCTTTAAATCAAAGATGATTAAGCTTAGTGAGAAAGGCATGTTCAAAGTTGAGATAGGCCAAATGCTAGGTGTCTTGTGCCAAACAGTCAGCCAAGTTGTGAGCGCAAAGGAAAAGTTTTTTTTTTTTTTTTTAATTTTTTGAGACAGGATCTTGCTGTGTTGCCCAAACTGGAGTGCAGTGGTATCATCATAGCCCACTGTAACTTCAGACTCCTGGGCTAAGGCGATCCTCCCGCCTTAGCCTCTCAAGTAGCTGGGATTACAAGCAGGCGCCACCATGCCTGGCTCATTTTTATTTTTATTTTTTGTAGAGATAGGGTCTCACTATGTTGCCCAGGCTGGTCTCAACTCCTGGCCTTACGCAATCCTCCTACCTCTGCCTCCCAAAGTGCTGGGACCACAGGCATGAGCCACCGTGCCTGGCCTACAAAGTTCTTTTCTTTTCTTTTTTTTTTTTAAATTAAGAGACAGAGTGTCGCTCTGTCACCCAAGCTGCAGTGCAGTGGTGCTATCATAGCTCACTGCAGCCTTGAACTCCTGGGCTCAAATGATCCTGCCTCAGCCTCTCAAGCTATGATCGCAAGTTATCCGGAAGATCTAGCTAAAATCACGATGAAAGTGCCTACACTAAATGACAGATTTTCAATGTAGACCAAACAGCCTTCTATTGGAAGATGCCATCTAGGACTTCTGTAGCTACACAGAAGTCAACACCTGGCTTCCAAGGCTGACTCTTGATAGGGGCTAATGCAGCTGTGACTTTAAGTTGAAGCTAATGCTCATTTAACGTTCTGAAAGTCCTAGGGCCCTTCAGAATAATGCTAGATCTTCTTTCCCTAGGCTCTAGAAATGGAACAAGCCTAGATGACAGCACATCTGTTTGCAGCATGGTTTACTGACTATTTTAAGCCCACTGTTGAGACCTACTGCTCAGAAGAAGATTCCTTTCAAAATATTATTGCTTCTTGTTATTATATCCTTTCAAAATATATTGCACCTGGTCACCCAAGAGCTCTGATGATGTACAAGGAGATGAATGTTGTTTTCCTGGCTGCTAATACAACATCCACTCTGCAGCTTAGGGATCAGGACTATAATTTTGACTTTTAAGTCTTATTATTTAGGAAATATATTTTGTAAGGCTATAGCTGCCACAGATAGTGATTCCTCTGATGGATGTGGCCAAAGTAAATTGAAAACCTTCTGAACAGAATTCACCATTCCAGACGCCATTAAGAACATTTGTGATTCATGGGAAAAGGTTGAAAAATCAACATTAACAGGAGTTTGGAAGAAGTTGATTCCAACACTCATGGATGACTTTGACTTCAGTAGAGGAAGTAACTGCAAATGTGGTAGAAATAACAAGAAAATGAGAATTAAAAGTGGAGCCTGAAGATGTGACTAAATTGCTGCAAGCTCATGAAAAATTTGAATGGATGAGGAGTTGCTTCTTATGGATGGGCAAAGAAAGTGGTTTCTTAAGATGGAATCTACTCCTGGTGGACATGCTGTGAATAATGTTGAAATGGCAACAAAGGACTTAGAATACTACATAAACTTAGTTGATAAAGCAGCAGCAGGGTTTGAGAGGATTAACTCTCATGCTAGATGCTGGGTAGACAAAGACAGATCCTTCTACACAGTCTGTAAACGAAGACAGACATGCAAACTGATAACTTCAATACCCTGTGACATATTCTGTGGGATTGTGTACCAAAAGGAAAGTGGATTATAGACAAAAAGACCCCCAAATATGCCTGAAATATAGAAAACACTCTATACTGGTCTGAGTTTAAGTCAAGGAAGAACCCAGCTCCACAGGCTCCATGGTGACAGAGGACAACATATGAGGGATGAAAGTTTGCAGGGCGGGGTGGGAGGCAAAGACAATTCTGCAGACACCGACTTCTAAGCTGAAGAACAGACACTCCCCAGATGGGAGATGGAAGAGGCGCAGTGACAAGACAGGGGCGCTGCATGCAGGGGTGAGACTGGGGATTTCACACGAATGAGGAGGAATCAGGGCTCTTCAAGACAAAGATCTTGGACTTTAGCCAAATGGCAAAGGGGAAACACATGAAGCAGCTTAAAGAGAAATAACAAGATCATAATTTCAAAGACAATTGGCAGCAGGCTAGAAGATGGACAAGAGGACAAGAAAATTACATATGTCCATGCAAAAACTTGTACCCAAATGTTCACAAGCTGGGCACAGTGGTGAGCACCTGTAGTCCCAGGTACTTGGGAGGCTGAGGCAGGTGGATCGCTTGAGCCCAGGAGTCCAAGGCCAGCCTGGGCAACACAGACCCCATCTCAAAAAAAAGAAAAGTTCATAACAGTAATATATATAACAGCCCAAAAAAGTGAAAACAACCCAAATGCCATTTTCAACAGAAGAACAGATAAACAAGATGTGGTACCTCCACACAATGGAATGTTATACAGCCATAAAAAGGAATGACATAGTAATACATGCTATGGCATAGACGCACCTTAAAAACATGATGCTGGGAAGAATTTCTAACTAAAATCAAATGTGAGGACACTGAGAATCTAAACTGTATCTTTGGCAGTATAATGGATACATTTTAGGAGTTTCCATTTTGTGTGGAATTACAGCCTCCTTTCCAAAGTGATATTTAACACCACTTAAAATAAAACCTGAATGAAATACTGAAAGACAGACAGACAGATACAATGGAGGAAAGGACAGAGTATTAAAACAGCTCGGATGTGACATGACGAGGGCACGAAGCACAGTGGGACAGAAAAATGCTATGAAAACTCAGCTAAAAGATATGATAAACTTAATTAAACTATTCATTTAAGTAAAATAAATATATTTCCACTCTTAGCAGGTGATATCACAACTAAAGCATTTATCTTGGACTTAAATAAGAAAGTGCTGTAATAGCTGAATAAAAGTATCAGAAAGACTGGATACTGTGGAAAGGTAGCAAACTTATTTCATCAGGTGATACTCAGTCAAGGTAAGGCTGGACTTTGAGGATGCACTCCTGAAATCTGGTATAGGACCCGTCGTTTCTGATGTGAGATGCGGAGCAAGCTATGACACTCGGCATTTGGTCTGGCAATTACTCACGTGGGGCAAAAGACCACATGATTACCTGATAGCCTTCTGTCTTCTTCTGACACCACTTCAGCAAGGCATTCCTCTTTGATCCTCCGTATTCTCTTGCCAATGCTGAGAGAGGGTCCTTCCTTTCTTCCCTGGTAAGTGAAAACACAGAACCCACAGGTGAAATATTTTTTATTTGAGCACCAGAAAAAGAGAACAATATTAGTGTGCATTGCTGAACAGGATAAATGCACATTCTAAGGCCATCCAATGGTAACACATATCTTTTTATTCATTTGATTTTCAGTTTGTGGCCCCACAGACCACTGCTGTCAGGGGTCTCTGCTGTCTGAAGGGAGGGACTCATCATCCCCATGGAAAGTGGCAAAGACTCAGTACAAACTGCATTTGTGATTACTGGAATGCATTCCAGAGTGCTCGGAAGGGGGGAAACCACCAGATACAGGCAGCAGCTGAAAGCTGCCGTGGCTGCCTTTCACTCATTACCTTAGTCTCCGTAATCTTTATGCCTCCGTTTATTTTACTCCTTTTTGTTTCCAACATTTTATGTCCTTTATCATCTCATCATTTTTTAAATCAATTCTTGTAAACACACAGGGCAAGGTTATGCAAGGGGGAGGATTCTAAGACAGTTCTTGCCTTTAAGAAGCAGCTTACAACTAGGGGAAGCAGATTAGACAGACACGAGATAGCAATAAACATTAAAAGATTTATAACTCCCATAAAATGTCTCAGGTGTGTTCAGTGCTAAATTGTACACTCTTTATTGACTGTAGGCAGTTAGAATTTTGCCTTGTACAAAAAATGGAATTTTCCCGTAAACTCACTCATTCAATGTGTCTTTACAGAGCACCACTGTGCCAGGCAATGTGCTAGTTCTAAGCAATTGATGGTAAACAACACAGGGTCCCTGCCCCTTTAAGGAATTTCAGAGTTTACTATACGATAGACACACTACAGAAGCGTGGGGGGGATCAATGGCTACACATAACATTCTATGGCACTGTCAATTGCCTTGTAGGCAGAATAAATGTCCTGCCCCAGAACAGACACTGAATCAAAAAAGGTTTTGCAATCACTGGGGCAGGGGAGGCTTACAAACCTACTCATTCTGCACCAGACTCTCCCTTTTGGTAGCTACTTTGGAAGTAGAACAGAACACTGAGGAATACTCGGAGAAAGAAAGTGTTGTGTAATATAAACTGCTGCTTGATGAGTAGCGTGTTCTTAAAAGACTGGTCTATTTTTCAGTGATTATAAGCAAAGCAGAGACCCTAGCCCCACACGCCACAAACTCAGCAGCCCAATAAATGCCCGGGGCTAGTGTGTGACAAGCAGCCCAGCATTCCTCAGCACAGTTCTCCTGTCAGTGTTCGCCCTCCAAAGTACACTACGAAGTCAAAGAGGACACATTCAGAACTGAAGCTTTTCTAACTGCGAGGTACACTGAAATAGTACCAATTTTTACTTATCGTAGAACCAAAAGCAAAATAACAGATTTTTTTCAATGTGCAGTTAGACTGCTACCTCGAAGAAATATACTTTTATTTTTGTGTGCCAGCCCACCAGATTCCTGCTTTGGTTTAAAGCTGTGGTCCCCAATCCCCGGGCCACGGCCCAGTACCGGTCCATGGCCTGTTAGGAACTGGGTGCACATCACCACCTGAGCTCCGCCTCCCCCCACCCCACCTCCTCCTGCCCATGGAAAAATTGTCTTCCATGAAACTTAGGAACCGGGCAGCACAGCAGAAGGTGAGCGGTGGGCGAGGAGCGTAGCTCCGTCTGTATTTATAGCTGCTCCCCATCACTCGCACGACCGCCTGAGCTCCGCCTCCCCCCAACCCCCCACCTCCCCCACCCCCGTCCGTGGAAAAACTGTCTTCCATGAAACCAGTCCCTGGTGCCAAAAAGGTTGGGGACCGCTGGTTTAAAGGATTCCAAAGAGTCTATTATAACATCACTGAACATAGGGAAAGAGAATGAAGATAAAGTTATGTAAGTGAATGCAAAAAGGCAAGCCAAAAACAAAAACCACAACTCTGTCACGCTCAACATAAAAATCACGATTACAGTAAATGTAAAAGGTTCACTCTGGGTCATACAGGGTCTGTTTTGTTATAGAAACAGCTTAAAAAGCACCAAAGTAGAACAAACTCTATGAACACAATGAGATGCTGCAGAAAAGAGCCCCCAGGGCTAGAAGGTCCTTTCTTGTAACTTCTTTGTGCTGAGAGGAGGAGCTGGGTTGTGGAAGAGCACAGCCCCCAGCGGGGGAGCCAGGAGGAGGGGGAGTCCTGTCTCCAAGCCAGTGCCCTCTGAACAGGCACCACGCAGGGGCCCCACCGAGGACACAAGACAAGCACTGCCAGTCCCGGCCCTGCACAGCCGGGGTGGCCCCGGCTCCCTCCTCACTGGACTCCCCACCTGCTCCCATGGTTCACGGCCACGTCACCACTCTTCTCACACGGTGGCCCCTCAGAGGTAGGGCTTTAAAAGTAAGTTCATAATTTGAGTTTGAGAGGACAAATATTCCATTTATCCTCAAACCTACAAATCAATATATGGCTCAATTTCTGCAACTCCTTCCTATTCCTCCTTCACTTCTTCTTAATACTGCCTATAATTTTTCCTCATCCCTATAAACAATGTTTGCTAAATTCCTGACATCTATTTTTTTCCTCTAAGTTCTTAATACCTCTTAGTCCAAAGTGGCTTCTGACATAAGAGAACTATGAATAAAATATAAGCTTACATTTTCATGTGCTGATTATCAATTATTAATGTAGCACCATGTTCCCAGACTCCCGGAGTAAACAATTAGAGCCGTCTTTGATACCCCCTATTCCTGCATTCCTTTTATAAAACTCTGTTGCTGAAATCATCCTTCCTTTTGACAAACCTCCTGGGTCCAACCTTCTCTTCACCTCTTTTTCCACTGTTATCACCCTGGTCTAGACTTGATGACTCTGTCCCAGAAATACCATAACATCCTCTTAGCTGGTTTCCCTGACTTTCGTCCAGAATAGAACAGTCCTTGAATCATCTTCTCACACTAATTTATTTACCCCACTTTAGGGCTTCCGCCACATCAAAGTGACTCAACTGGACTTGAAAGAGGCTCTGTCACCTAGCCACACGCTACCTGTTCAGTCTTTTCTTCTCCTACCCCCACACTGAAGGCACACCTTGCTCTGGCCTTCTGGACCCATTCTCTGGGAATCTGCAGTCCCAGCTACCTACCGCATCCCCTCCAGATGCCTCCGTATTCAGCCCTTTGTACACTCCCTCAAGCTCTTGACCCTGCCAACAACACCCCTCCCCATCCACAATCCTCAAGGCCCCACTCAAATTCCACCCTCCTAGGACGCCTTCCCTAACACTCCACTCATACCCCTGGATTCAAATTTCACAATACTTACTTTTGCACTCAACCATTCTCTAATTTAAAAAAAAAAAACAACAACACAGCTACTTCGGGAAAAGAACTATCTCTTTTATTACTTTGTCAGCATCTTCTATGCCATTTACCCAATTCTGGACATAGAAAACAAGATCAGTAATCACTTAATAACACAAAATGAAGGAAAAGTCACAGGGCTCAACTGCCATTACTTTACAACCTGATCCTTTACTCTCAAAAGACCAGGAAGGGTACATATGAAACACATCAATATTAACTGTCTCCTACCTTATCCGGCTTCGGGTGGTGGGGGTCACAGAAGCCGTGGGGGAAGAGGACAGGGAAAGCTGAGGTGATGTGGTTCCCATGGCCATGAGAGAGGCCGGAGACGCTCCCTCTGGGGCAGAGATGTCCCGTTTCATTTCTTCACTACTTCGTCGAGATACTGATTTTGAAAAACAGTCATTATGCATTTTATAGCAAAAATACTTTAGACTGAATTGAGATCTTTTCTTCTGAAGATTCCAAAAAGAACAGATATTGCCATATAGGAGGAAAGACCAATACTTTCTTTATCTTACTGACAACCAATAAAGATATCTTATTTTATTCATTTTTTAAAAATCCATAAAAAGGGACAGTAGTTGAAATGTGCACTGAAGTCCACATTCCTTGTACACAGGGAGTGTGTCTTATCCACCCTACAAGTACCTACAAGCACACAGACAGTACTATGTAAACATCTGTTTAAATACAAATACAACTAAAAACCAAGGACTAATTAAAGCAGTACCTGTAACTGCTCAGCCCTGTCCAACACCCACAATTACAATCGACACAAACCTTCTGAACTCAGCCAAAAACACTGTTAAAGGGACAGAAAGGAAAGAGATGCTTCATTACAGAGATGCACATAATTCTGGGTCAGGCCACTTTTAAAAAACAAATCGATGAGACAGAAAACCAAAAGGCATCAAGTCAACTACTGGGAAACAGCAACAATCTTTTAGAAAAGTCTTATTTTGAAAGCCTGACATAGTAAGACGTTGTACCTTGTCAGAATTACAGAAAGTTCTGAGAACTGTGAAGAGGAAGTGGTCACTTCAGCCGTTGGTAACAGAGCCACGACAAAAGGAGCTTTCCAGCAAGGCGGCCTGAGTACTGCCAGGTGCTCAGGACACTAGGCTGAGCACAGTGACAAGTGACACACCAGAGTCCCTGACCTCGGACAAATCCTCTGTCACCTCAGAAGAAGCTGGATCTGCAGGAGACATTAACTTGTCTGATTCAATGCAATCAGTGTTGTGCACCAGTAATGTTTTCCCCTGATTACTAAACACTGTCCCCCTTTTACAGGCTAAAGTCTTCTTGATGATTTTGGGATAACCACAAGCAGAATGTAACTCTGCATTAGGAAAGCGATGCCCTTAGGGATCCTGAGGAGACAGATACTTTCTCCTGTTATATGATCTTGGAGTGACACACGTCTATATTTCTGCCATAATTTTATAATTCTTCTTTTTTTTCTTACAATGTCAATTCTTTTAATGCCTGAAACCAGTAGTTTCTTTTAAGTGGTGTGCTAAGAAACTGGATGAGCAAACCTCTCAGAATTTTATACAATAGAGGAAACAGGCTGAGAAAGAATCTGAGGAACCCGTAACACAGAGGCACAGAGAGAAAGGCCCAGGGATGGCACCCGTAGCTGACCACAGGACTGCCCAGTTCGGATGCACAGAAAACCGTGGGAGCTGCGCTCCAGGCACGAGGGGACATTAACTGCACTGAGGCAGAGTTACAAGGATTTCTCCTTTCATGGTCCAATTCCCAGTTGAGCTATTAAGTGTAAGAAAAGGTCACGAAGAAAAAATAATATAAACAATTGATAAACTGAAGCGTTAGCTCCATAAGACAAAGTAAGCCCATCAAACTCATCGTTATAGGATGGCTTTATCATACTGGAAAAGTTCCAGAAAATTTTTGGTGTGTTTTGAAATAACTCGTCAAAATCAGTCATGATACGCTTTGAAATAAATAGCCTAATCTTTCACAATTGTATCAACTTTGTATGAAGCTGTATTTTCAGCACATCATCTAGCACAATGTAGGCCCTTAATAAAGTATTTGTTAAATGAATGAACTATCTAGATATGTTGTTGTTTTCAAGTCACATTTTAAAAATGTGATCTCAGTAGAATTTGGAAGGTACAATAGGGCAAATTCAGGGTATAAATAATCAACTCAAGAGCTAAGGAGGCCAGTAAAGTCAAATAAGTCTAAAGAGAAAGCATTCAGTACCATTATTAAAACTTCTGGAAGAATCTTTTAAAAAAATTTTTCAGATAAAAGTCATTACCTGAGATGGTCTTGGCACTTTCCATGGCAGGTACTCTCGGTAGAGAAGCAGGTCGGCTGGTTGAAGATGTTCTTAACAGATGCTCTGCAGGAAGCAGAAAGGACACAATAAAGAAATCTGATGCTGAACTTTAAAGTAATAAAGGTACAACAAGGTGAGTTTTACTCCTCTCAACCTTGAGGCTCACCCTTTCCAATCCAGGGCATTTCAACAATTTCCCACAGCCTGTTTGTCCAAAACAACTCTCCGAGCCAAGGAACACGTAAAACATTCCACTCAACGTTTTATTTCTAGGGGTGAGACGCTCCCCACGGACAAATGCTTCTAAACCCTGACTGCCACTTACCTCTTTGATGCAATTTGATCAAAATTCAAAGATCCACTATTGCATCTAGGTCTAAAGTACAAACTAAATAAAAGCCTTGCCTTTATGTGCCTATGGTTAGTGTGGAAGCCATATGTATACACAAACACAGACAATTCAGGATGGACAATTAGAATAACAGAATGAAAAAGTGTTATCAAACCACACAGGAGAAGCCATTTGCTTAGATTTCACACAGCAGGGAAGGCTTAAAAAGCACAATGACATTGAGCTGGGCCTTACTGTAGAGAAGAGGGTGGGGAGCTGTATTTCAGCCAGACAATAATCAGAGCAAAAGGTACAAGGATATTTAAGACAGAGAATAAAGGCCAAGCATGGCTAAAACATGGGGTATATGGAGAACAGGGAGGACAGCAGGAAAAGGGGCTATAAAGGGGAGTAGGGCTGGCTAAGGACAGCTTTTGTCACCTGGCATTGGGACTTCAGTCTGAGGGCAACAAGGGAGCACCAAACATTTCTGAGGACTCAGGGAAGGACACAATCAGACACTGCCTCAACTATCTGTGTTTGCAGCCTCACCTTGTTCTGTTCTTCCCTTGTTCTCTAAACACAAGCTGTCTTGGGAGTGTCTTTAGCTCCCTGAACACTGGCACAAGCTGTCTCCTCGAGACTCCTCCTCCGTTCTCTCCTTAGCCTGGCTAACTTTACCTTCCTTCAGGCCCCAGGTGAACATAACCTCCTCAGGGCCTGTGTCCCCCAAACACAGCCTGGGGGGCAGGGGGGTCCCCGCTGACTCCCTCTCCCTGCACACTTCTTACCCAGGGCTCCAAGCCCGACAAGTGGCCATCTTCCAGACAGGACACAGGGAGGCAGGCACGAGGACAACTAGATGCGTTCTGCCTGGTCAGGGCCTGCTGTGTTGCGGGTGTGTGACAGGCCAGGGGAGGATACCAGGCCTTGTATGTAATGAACACTCAGCCTTGCTGTCTAAGAATGTTCACCACTTCTTTTTAAGAAGTGACAATTTAAACAATACCCCCTCTCAAAATATAACGATGTCCAAAGTAACGGCATTTGACATTATCTCTTAAGGACAGCACACCTTGCACTCCAAAACATCTTTTCTAGGAGAATGAGGAGCGTCTGGTTGTAATGACTCACCACTCTGGAGGCCTAGGGAGTGGGAAGGATGAGCTAACTTTCTTAATGAAGACAGGACAGACACCGCACAGTGTCGGAAACCACCACCACCTCCGTGCAAAGACCCCACAAGCAAGCGTCAGTCAGGATTCTGAACCCTGTCAGCAGCTGGCATCTATCCTCACAGGAAGAGCATATTATGCACAAAGTTTGACAGACAAAACAAAGTTAGCAGAACACGGAAACAGTAGGAAACAGAAATCAATGTTTTAAAATTAATAAAATTTTCCATTCTACAATTATGAAACTGGTCATTTCCCTAAAAATCTTAGTTTCCTAAAGAACAATACAGCAAGCTAAGAAAGTGAAAACAAAGGTTAAAAAGAAATAAACCAAAATAGGAGATGTCAGCTATGGACAGAGGCATAAACCCTGGTCAGCCCCTACAGGGAAAGTGTTTATAAGTTGCCATATTTAACTTTTTCTCTTTTATAATGCACACTACAGGCACGCAATTGGAAAAAAGTTCATGAAATTTACTGCTGATACACGTGCCCAACACCTGGCTGAGTCGTCTTCCCATCACATATCTAAGGATCCAAATCGGCCTCAATTGGGCAGATGCTGTGCCGTAGCCCAGCACCTACTTTCTGAAAATGTACAAAAACATCATGAAAGCCCAAGTAGGTTATTCTTTTAAAAATTATTTGTAGTACTTTTCAACAGCCAAAACACGGTCTGCTGCCATTTCATGAAGTATTTTTACCGTGAGAATCAAATCTGCCCACAGGTGCTTGTCACAGTAAGAACACAGGTCCATTTACTATTGCAATAAGCAGGCTGGTTTCCATCTTCATGTCAAGCTGTCGGTTCATTCCTCTTCAGGAAATAAGATTAGTGTATTACAAGCGAGTGTAGCAGGCAGGAGGGAACATATTTTACAGTAATAGATCCCATTCTATTGCCATATGGAGCTATTGTTGTCTTAATCCCTCCTTCATTAAACAAAAATCATTTGGATGTCCACTGCTCGCCAGGCACTGGGTTTGGTGCAGAGGTCAGAGAAAGGAAGAAAGGAGAGAAGAAACTTGCCCTCATGGAAGTTGGAGTTTAGAGTGAAAGCAAGACATTTTAAAAAATCATTACAAGGGGCGGGGTGTGGTGGCTCACGCCTGTAATCCTAGCACTCCAGGAGGCCGAGGCGGGAGGATCGCTTGAGGTCAGGCGTTCGAAACCAGCCTGAGCAAGAGCGAGACCCCAGCTCTACAAAAAATAGAAAAACTAGCTGGGCATGGTGGTGTGCCCCTGTAGTCCCAGCTACTTGGGAAGCTGAGACGCCCGGGCAACAGAGTAAGACTCTGTCTCAGAAAAAAAAAAAAAAAAAAAAATCATCACGAGGGATGGTAGGAAAGAACAAGTACCAGGGGCACTCGGAACACAGCAGGTGACGTGACCTGGTCTTGAGGGGAGATCTGGAAAGGCCTCCTTTGCTGTCAGGAAATGACAGCAAAGTTGAGATTAGAAGGATAATTAATAGTTTTTATACAGCAAAGGAGAGCTTGGAAGACAAAGAGCATTCCTGGCTGAGTACAAAGCATACACCAAAAGAAATCCAGGACGGTGATGCTCAGAGGGCGAGGGGGAAGAACAGAGCGAGGTGAGGATGCAAAGACAGGCCGGAGGGCCAGATCAGGCCAGCCCAAGTCATGCTTTAGACTTGATCCTGTTGGCAATGGGGAGCGAATGAAGGTTTTATCAGGTTAGCATCGTTCTGGCTGCAGTGCATTGGAGAGGGGTAATGGTGCCCGCAGGATGCTCACTCGGACTGCACAGGTCAGAGATGGTGGTGACTTGGACACGGGAGTTGCCAGTGAGGCTGTGATGTAAACAGATTCAAGAGCTCTTTAACATGGTAGAATCAACGGACTTGCTGACTGAGTGGGTGCGGAGGTGAGAAGGAAGGAGGTACCACATACACAAAAGGTGAGGAGTACTATGGAAGGAAGAGATGGGAACACACTGAATGTGAGAACCCTTGAGGAACCCAGGGGAAGACGTGGAGCAGGCAATTGGCGGGGAGTGCACAAGGAAAGTCTGAAGTGACTATACAGTTTTGGAAATTATTAGCATATAGCTAATGGGGGTCATGTACTTGGTGACACAGAGGTTATTGGTAACCCAGGTCAGAGCAATTCAATATACTGGTGGGGACAAAAGTAAACTGAGAATGTGCTGAGGGGCGAGTGGGAGGTGGAAAGAAGTGCAGGTAGGCTGTGCAAGGGGAAGGCAGAAAGCATGGTAGCTGCTGGGCAAGAGAGAGGGATTTTCTTTTCTTAACATAGGAAAGATGGAAGGAGCCAGTAAAGAGGGTAGAGTTGATGAGGCAGGAGAAGGGGACAACGGATCAACAGCACAAGGCTAACAGCACCTGAAAAGCCCACGGGACGAGACCTAGGGCTCAGGCAAAGGGATAAACCCAAACAGAGAGAGATTCTGTTTACTTGCCACAGACAGCTGCCGATAACACAAGCATACTAGGTCTGCTACTTGATTCTCTTTAATTTTAGAAATCAGAAATAAATAGGTACCTATTATTTTGCCTATAAATTTGATTTGGGAAATGATAAAGGGACAACTAATAGGTTTAAAAACAGAAGCTTTATAATCTGTCCTCAGATTAGAGGGAAGAATTTTTTTATAAATAGGAGCTTTTGTCAATTTAAACAAACAAACCAACTTCTGTTAATAGAGGAATAGTTTCAAACGGACCAATGGTCCTACAGAAAACAACTACAAAAATCTTGAACAAATATGAAAATCAACTGCTTAAAGGCACTAAAGAGAAACTAAACACAGGTAGAAAATGAAGGGAGTCTACATTTGGAAGAAGGAAACAGGACTGGGTGAGTTTCCCAGTTTTATAGCTTTTTGCATGAGCAAGGCCCCAGCATAAGCCAAGTGGGGCAGCTCAAAGCTGATAGAAAACCCATAGTCTTACTGCCTTGAAGAACCAGAGGACATATCTTGGGATAACCATAGCTGTTGGAAAGCAAGGGGGTGGGAAAAATACCAGAATGGAAGAGCCACAAAAAAGGAGCCCAAATTTTGTATTAATATATGAACTCTGCCCAAATCTCACTGATCTCTGAAATCCACAAGCACTCACACTGCAAAGAGTTGAATTAAGGACAAAATAACTGAACACGTATTTCAATTGCAGGAGAGTTTGGAGTTTGAAGTGAGCCAAATTAATTGCTTTGATAAAACAAAAACCAATATTCTGCAGAGGAACATAATAGAATCAAGAATCTCTACAATGTGTAATCCATATTGCCCAGGATACAACCCAAAATTACTAGACATACAAAGAAAAAGGAAAAAGTGACCCATACTCAAAAGAAATGGAAACCTACCTAAAGAGGACCTATACACTGGAATTAGTAGAAAAGAACTTAAAAGCAGCTATTACAAATATGATCAATATTATAAAGGAAAATATGCTCTCAATGAATGAACAAACAGGAAACCACAGCTGAAAGCATCGTAACAGTATAAGACAGCCCCTAAAGGATAGCCTAAAGCTGAAATTGGAGCAGACACTAAGAAAAGCCCTCTGGAAAACCAGTCACCACTCTAAACACACAGTAATACTAGAGGAACTGGAAGCCTGTGCTGCACTGAGGGCAATCACAGCAACAACAAACCTCAAACCCAGCCAAGCTCCTGAGTAGGTTAACTCAAAGTCCCTCACTTATAGACCTAGGAGAAGAGAAGAGGTGCTCATTTCAAGGCATAATATCAATCTAATGTCCATATGAGATGTCTGGCTTTCAACAAAGAATTGTAAAATATGCAAAACACAAGAAAAAACCAACATACCCAGCTCACACAAAGTAATCAATTAAACCAGATTCAGATATGGCACAGATGTTGGAACAGGGCATTTAAAATAACAATGATTAATATATTAGACTCTCTAATGGAAAAGGAAGACAATATGCAAGATCAGCTAGGATTTCCTATTTGATTTTCTCTCTCAGTTTCCATCTCTCTGTTGAAATTAGACAGACAAAACTATGAAAACCATGTCTTCAGTTCTCAACTGTCCAGGGGATATATGGCAATGTCTAGAGGCATTTCTGGTTATCAAAACTTGGGTTATGGGGGTGATACTGGCATGCTAATGGGTGCTTACTCTCAAGCGGGTAGAGACCAGGGATCTGCAATGTACAGGACAGTACCCCACAACAAATTACGAAGTCCCAAAATTTCAACAAGCCCATGGCTGACAAACCTTAACTTAGTTAGCTTAGGCAACCACTAAAAAGAACTTTTTAAGGGATATAAGTAATAAGTCAATACAGGAGATAAAACAGAGTAATAAAAAATGGTCAATGGACCCCAGAGAAGGCAGAAAAAGAGGAAAAAAAGAACAGACGGGTCAAATAGAAAACATGATCAAGATGGTAGATTTTAATCCCATCATATCAACAATCACATTAAATGTGAATGATCTAAATCCACCAATTAAAAGACAGATTGTCAGAATGAATGCAAAAGGAAGACTGAACTATATACCATGCATAAGAAACCCACTTTAAGTATAAACGACAAAGATAAATTAAAAGTATGGAAAAAGATAAACCATATAAGCTCTAACCAAAAGAAGGCTGGAGTAGCTATGTTAATATCAGATAAAGAAGGGATTTGGAAGAAGGGATATTATCAGGGATTTTAAAAAATTACCTAGTAATAAAGGGGTCAATTCTCTAAGAAGACATAACATTCCTAAATGTGTATGCACCTACCTACAGAGCTTTAAGGTATAAGCGAAAAAAACTGCCAGCACTGAAAGGAGAAAGAAATAGGTCCACTAGATTTGGAGAATCCAACACTCTTCTCTTAGTAACTGACAGAACAAGTAGACTGAAAATCAATAAGAATACAGAAGACCTAGGCGGAGCGTCGTGGCTCACACCTATATTCCTAGCACTTTGGGAGGCCTAGGTGGGAGGATCACTTAAGGCCAGGAGTTCGAGACCAGCCTGAACAAGACAGCAAGACCTCATCTCTAAAAAAAAATAGAAAAATTAGCTGGGCATGGTGGCACGCACCTGTAGTCCCAGCTACTCAGGAGGCTGAGGCAGGAGGACTGCTTGAGGTCAGGAGTTTAAGGCTACAGTGAACTATGATGATGCCACCGCACTCCAGCCTGGGCAACAGAGTGAGACTCTGTCTCTAAAAAATATTTTAAAATAATAATTAAAAAAATATAGAAGACCTAGACTTGCACATACAACCAACTAGATATGACATTTATTTATAAAACACTCTACCCAATAACAGCAAAACAAATGCATACTGCTAAGTGAGAGAAGCCAGACTTAACAGGCTACATATTGTATGATTTCATTGATGTGACACTCTGGAGAAGGCACAACTATAGGGATGAAAAACATATCGATGGTTGCTAGGGAGTGGGGAATGGGGGGGTTGACTATAAAGGGGCAGCATGAGGGAATCTAGGGGTGATGGAGCTGTTGTGTACAGAACTGTGACACTGTCATGATGGATAAATGACTACATATTCGTCGAAATCCACAGAACTGTACACCAGAGAGTGAATTTTACTATATGTAAATTTTTTAAAAATCAACTGCAATAGGGTGGGGAATGAATAGAAAAATGGAATTCACACTGTGACAAACTAATCTAACCATATCACAAAAGCATGATGTAACCACACTGAAGGGAGTGGGGAAAAAGGAGCTTACTTAAGTACCTTTGGGGGAAAGAAGTGTTTTGACTGGATACTACAAGGTTAAAGATTTTAAAAACTGTATATAAACACTGTACTCTAGCTGGTAAATTTGCTCTACCAGCAAAGCAAATTGGGGTATGGTTTAGCAATTTTGAAACTACTGTATATGTTACAATAAGGTTGAACAAATAAGTAAATATATTACAGATAACAAGAACCAGGTTTCCAACCACCAAGAGAAAGAAGTTACAAATAAGGAAAGGGAAAAGGCTAGAACGAACCCTTTGGTGACGCTTGGAGTCAGAGCAGTATAAACTCATGGTTTCAGACAGACAGAGGGATGGATGAATGGATGGCTGTGTGCACACATGCACTGGGACAGAGACATACAACGTCCCTAGCTCTATCCAGAGAGGGTAAAGGTAGTGAAACCCCAGTAGCAATGAGCACATCTAGCACCCAAAGCTTGGTTTCTAAATACTATTCTCTAGTAAAAGTAAGAAATGGTTGGTTCCAGGGCTAGCGCAGGAAAAAAACCAAGATGATTGTGGAGCATCTTGTGGTGCCAGAAAAAAAGAAAGTGCTTTGGGGGGTGGAGGGAAGGTGCTTTGAAAGAGTAAGGAATCAACGTGAAAGAGCTCCCAATGGCCAATGCTGAAATAACTTGACCACAAAATAAATAAAAATAGTAGATTATAACCCAAAGAATAAAATAAATATTCCTGTGTCTACACTAATGTAAATAAATGGTATAAATATAATAATACATGTAAATAATTCCTTACTGGCAGAATGAGGAAATCACCACAGAAACATCACAGTAACAACTGCTGAGGGCAAAATGCATAAATAGATGTTAAGATTAGTGAGAGAAAGTTTAAGCAGGAACAAGATACTTACTAATCACTATCGGACAACCACCTCAACCAAGTGATCAAGGATAATTTCACACCACGTACCCCGATACGATGCCCTGAGAAGGCACATCACCTCTGCGGCATCCTTCCCACTAGCACATGACCTCACCCTAACTGGGAGACAGCATCAGACAGGCCTACCCTGAGAGGGAGAAAGAACTGAGCGGTATTCTTTGAAAGTGTCAAGGTCATCAGAGACGGGGGCGAGGGAAAAACGGCCGTGGACTGGGGACGGCAAATGAGGTGAGACAGCTACGTGGCAAGTGGGGTCTTGCACTGGATCCTGGACTAGAAGAAGCTGGTAAAATCCAAATAAATTCTGTAGGTTAGGTAATAGTATTTTACTGCTATTAATTTCTCCCTTTTGATCACTGTTCTATAGTTATGTAGGATGTTCACATAAGGGAAGCCGGGTGAAGGGTATAAGAGAACCTCAACATTTCTGTAACTCTTCTGTAAGTCTAAACTTATCTCAAAAGAGTTTAGAGAGAGAGAGAAGGAACACCTTAAACAAATATTGATATGCATGCGGAAGTGCACCGATTACAACTTGCTTTGTGAAAAGCAAACATAGCACAGTGCTGCCAAATCTAGGTGGTAAGTATATGAATATTCACTGTACAATTTTTCAACTTTTATGTATGTTTGAAATTTTTCATCATAATATGTTGGAAAAAAATAGAAGCCTAGATACACTGGTTTTTATCAAGACGAATACCAACAACCACAGGGAAGAGGAGGAAAAAGGGGGGACCCCTTAGAAGTGAAGAGATACCCATTAGACTGTAAAGCCCAGGAAGGTAGGATTTCTACCTCAGTTTATCCTGGGATTTTTGTGGATAGGGCTGGATCTAGAGCTGAGGCAGAATCGGATTAGATCTACCCTTTGAGTAAAAAGAAAATTCCTGTGAAATTTTTTAAACAGAAAGCTCTTTCTTTTCTTCTTTTAAACTTGAAAGTGAAGAGATGATAGTTTGTAACACAGACTTGATGTCCCGTAAAACCTGCTCATTTTGTATCACATTTATGGTATGTACCCTCAACATAAATTGATTTTTAAAAATACTCAAATTTTAAAAAGTAATTTAAATCTCTAGCCTCAAGTAATACAATTTAGACAGATCATAACGGTATGAATTTCCTTACAGAACATGACTACACTTGGACTAACCAAATTCCTGAGATATGGGCATGTCTGAGCTTAGAGACATGGTGACGGCGTCACGCTGACACTGGGACAATCCTAGCTCCTCACACATTCACACCAGCCAGCTGAGGTGTGTGCTTAGCATTCCGGACCTCATACGGTCACTGTGCAAGTGGTGATAGTAAAGACCTTTTCAACTACCTGTATCCACATACCTGGCAGCAGATCTATGCTTAGGCCACAAATGCTAATCCACATACTATCCACAAAGATTCACTGAGGTAGCACCAATCATGACTCTAGCCATTTAATCCAACTGCCAACAATACCGACAAGAGAACACTTGATTAGCCTATTTATAGTAAGATTTCTCTGGTCTGAAACACTTTCCTGCAACTGGCATCCAGGCATGATGCTAAAATATATTAATATTAATAGACCAAAAAACCACAACTATTATCATAAAATACTTAACTGGAAAAAAACAACAAATTCTCTTATTTAAGTGTAAGTAGAACAAGAGGCAGCATCTTTTAAAAATTTAGTAATGAAGCCACTGAAACTTTTAAAATGAAAACTATGGACTGTTTTTTGATTTATGCCAAGGTAAAAGACAATCAAGAAAGAAAAGCAACTCAAGACAGAGCTCAGAAAGCCTCCTACTCTCTTATCACAATTTGGAAAACCACAGTGGCTTTTTATGGCCACAAATCATTTGGTTGTTCTTAGTTTGGTAAGTGGTTCCTTTCTCCAATGTCTGTTTAAGATAAAAGAGCACAGTATCAACAACTTCCCAGATAAAAATTGACCTCGGTGTGTTTCCCTCTCTCCCGCGTCTGCGATGTTTCAGCCAGGCCCCACTCAGTCCTGACAGAGACCGAGGAGGAGAATGAGACCAGCACGAACGCAGCCTGGCAGCACGCCCCGCACCCTGCGCCCCTATCGTGTGGTACGGCACCAGATGAACGCGTTCAGTCTTCTACAGCCTTGGCCCACGGACCTTCCACACCCATGCCCCACTCACAAAAACCAAGGTAACAGAAATAATTAGGTGGTAATCTTTGCCCAATTTCCCAAATTTGCCCATTCCTAAGAGTCACTTGGGAAGGCTATGAAAATGGAATTTCCAAACTCCCTTTCCTAGACAGTCCGTGTCAGTACATCTGAGGGGAGGCCCAGGATTCCATATTTTAACAAGCAACTCGGGTAAGTTTGAGAAGCACTGCTGGTGCTGATTTTCCCTGGCAAACCTTGTTCTGCTCTGACTGGACCTTGAAAAGCAGGAGACTTGGGCTCTGGTGCCGGCTCTACCAAAAAGAGCTGTGTGAAAACCAGCAAGTCCCTCCCAAGGGCTCCAAGGAGTTGCTGGACCTGGTCTTCCAGACTCTCAGCTCCCTCTTATAACAACAACATACAGCACAGAGATCCAAGGAACGGGCTGTGGAGTCAGGCTGCCAGGGCTACTGTTCATTAACCACGTTAACCTGAGTTATTCAACTCCTTGAAGCCTCGTTTTTGGTATCTGTACTGACAATAATACTTACGCCAGGAGGAACTGTGAAAACAGTGCCTAGCAATGGTGTGCTATGACCTATTATAATGTCATGAGAGTCATCGTGAAAGATGCATTTGTTGATAACTAATTTCCCCACTTGCAATTCAGACATATTATTAGTAAGCTTCTGATAAAAAGGTATACCAGACTGATTGAAATAATATCAAAAGCAAAGAAAATAACAATTTAGTTTGCCAGAGAAGCCAGAACAATTCAAAAATTGACAAAAAAGGTGAAATGCTGTGACATGTTACATGTACCTTGAACAGGGATTTCCCCATAGTTTGGTCTCTTATCTGACAGGGCCGTCAGGGGTTTGGATGTTGAGATTGGTCCACTTAAGGAATGTCTCTGAAATCATAAGATAAACAGTATCCAAGTTAGGTTAAATCTAGTGCTGGGACTCACAAAGAAGGTAAATATTGCATTGAGTAAATATTTAGTTATAAATTTGCATTAATTCGATCCATGCTGCTATAGTAAGGCTATAACATACACACATGTGCACACACGCTCTCTCTCTCTGCAGGCATACAATGTGATAAATACTCTTTCTAAAAAATTAAACTTATTACCATGAGATAATTGTAGATTCACATGCAGTTGTAACAAGAAATACTGAGAGATCCTATGTACTCTTTACTCAGTTTCCCCAATGGTAAAATCTTATAAATCGATAGTAGACTATCACAACCAGGCTACTGACACTGACACAGTCAAGATAGAGAACATGTCCATCACCACGAGGATCCCTCTTGTGGCCTCTGACAGCCACACCCGCCTTCCCCTCCCTGACCCCACATCACTGACCCCTGGTAACCACTGGTATTGCAAATGTAGTTTCATTATTTTGTTTGAAGAAAATCCTTAAAATATCACACACCAATTAAGTAAATATAAAAACATGTTCCAAAATGAAATACAGATGTGCTCCTACTATAGTTTTGGCCATTCCTGCCCTGGCCCCAAACAGATCTTGATTCTGTCACCTGCCCGCTAACCATGGTGACAGCTTTGTCACTGGCTTCCTCATCTCCAGACTTCTGTACACACAAGCAGCCAGACGGATCCACTACAAATACTCAAAACCCCTCGGGTCTTGGGCTTTGTCTCCTGCCCCCTCTACATACCACTCGAATACACCAAACTCCATCCTTACTACCACACAGACTGCTGCTTGTCTGTGCTTTTTCTCACGCTTCATTCCCTTAGCCTTCCCCCAGCCCTGATTTATCTGGCTAACTTCTAACTACTCATTTCATACTCCCAGCAGAAATGTGTGAGGGGTCCAGCTTCTCCACATCCTTACCCCTTGGTATCACAAGCCTTTTAAATTTGGGCCATTCTGAAGGCTGTGGGGTGGGATCTCACTGTGGATTCAATTTCCATCTCCCTGATGACTAATGATCTTGAGCACCTTTTCATGTTCTTATTGGCCATTTGTGTGTCTTCTCTTGGGAAGGGTCTTTTCAAATCTTTTGGCCATTATTTATTGGGTTGTTTGTTGTCCTCTCATTGAGATACAACGCAAGTCTTTTGTCAGGTAAATGTATTGTGAATACATTCTCCCCAGTCTGTAGCTTGACTTTGTATTTACTTAATGTCTTTCAGAGAAGTTTTAAATTTTAATGCCAAATTTATCAATTTGCTTTTATGGTCCATGCTTTTTTACATCCTAAATAAGAAATCTTTGCATTCTCAACGGTCATAAAGATTTTCTCTCATGTTCTCATCTAAAAGTTTTATAGGCTGGGCGTGGTGGCTCACACCTGTAATCCCAATACTTTGGGAGGCTAGGTGAGATGATCGCTTGAGGTCAGGTGTTGAAGACCAGCTTAGACAATATAGCGAGATCCCGTGTCTTGGTTTTTTTTTTTTTTTTTGAGACAGAGTCTCACTCTGTCGCCAAGGCTGGAGTGCAGTGGCGTCATCATAGCTCACTGCAACCTCAGACTCCTGGGCTCAAGTGATCCTCCTGCCTCAGCCTCCAGAGTAGCTGGGACTACAGGTGTGCACCATGACACCTGGCTAATTTTTCTACTTTTAGTAGAGATGGGGTCTTGGCTCTTGCTCAGGCTGGTCTCAAACTCTTGAGCTCCAGCAATCCTCCCACCTCGGCCTCCTGGAATGCTAGGCATGAGCCACCACGCCTGGCCTACAAAAGTTTTTTTTAAGAATTAGCCAGGCATAGTGGTGCACACCTGTACTCTTAGCTACTTGCAAGGCCGAGGTAAAATAAATAAATAAATAAATGTTTTATAGTTTTGGCTTTTACATTTAGGCCTACAGTCAATTTTAATTTTTGTATGCCATGAGATAAGGGGTGAGGTTATTTTTTTTTTGCATTTGGTTATCTAGTTGTTTCAGAAACCTTTCTTGAAAATACTATCCCTTCCCCATTGAATTACCTTGGCACCTCTGTCGAAAATCAATTGACCTACTTTTCTGAACTCTCTTATCTACTCCACTGATCTAATGACTACATTGAAACATAAGTCAGCACCACACTGACTTGATCATTCTAACTTTATAGTAAGTGTTGAAATCAGGTAGCACAAGTTCTCCAAATTTGTTCTTTTTTTTCCTCCCAGATGCTTTGGATATTCAGGGCCCTTTGCATTTCCGTATAAATTTATCTTGTCAATTTCTACCTAAAGAGCACTAGGATTTTAACAGGGATTATGTTGAATCTATAGATTAATTTGAAGGAGATCTGTAAGATATCCACAATATTAAGTCTTCCACACATAAATATGACATTTCTTTCCATTTATTACTTAGTATCTCTTGGCAATATTTTTATAGCATTTGTTATACAGGTTTTGTACACATTTCATTAAATTTATTACTAAGTATTTCCATTTCCAATTGTTCATGCTAATATACTGAAAAACAAATGATTTTTGTATAGTGACCTTGGATCCTGTAACACTGCTCAACTCAAGAAGCTTTTTTTATGAATTCCTTTGGGTTTTCTAGATAAATGATCATGTCATCTGCAAATGATGACAGTTTTACTTCTCTCTTTCTGATCTGTATGCTTGCTTTCTTTTTCTTTTTTTTTTTCTTTGCCTTACTTCCCAGGGCAAGAGCTCCAGCAAATGTTGAACACAAGAAGCGGTAAGAGTGGATATCCTTGCCCCCTTGCTCCAGTCCTGGAGAGAATGCATGTGGCCTCTCCACGAAGCATGTAAGCCACAGACTTCCCATAGATCTCCTTTATCAGGTTGAGGAAATTCCTTTCTATTTCTCGTTTGCTGAAGAACTTTCACTACGAATGGGTGTGAAATTTTGTCAAATGTTTTTTCTACAGATACTGAGATTAATGTTTTTTCCTCCTTTATTCTGTTGAGGTAAATTTTAACCTTGCATCCCTGGGATACAGCATGCTTCATAACAATGGGTTATCATGTTTATATATTGCTGGATTCAATTTGCTGATACATTCTTTTAAGCTTGCATTTATCATCATAAGGAATACTGGTTAGCAGTTCTCTTTTTTTGTAATGTCTTTGTCTGGTTTTGCTATCAGGTAATGCTGGCTTCATAAAATGAACTGGAAAGTCATCTTTCTCTTCTGTTTTCTGGAAGACTTTGCACAGGATTGGAATTATTTCTTCCACAAAGGTTTGATTAAATTCACTAGTAAAACCACCTGGGCCTGGACTTTGCTTTGTGGGGATGCTTTTTATTTTGAAATAATTAGGGATTCACAGGAAGTTGCAAAGATAGTACAGAGGAGTCCTGTGTACCCTTCATGCATTTCCCCCCAGTGGTCTGCAGATGAATTCCCTCAGCTTTCATTTATCTAACAAATTTTAGTTTTACTCCTTTTTTTTGAAGATACAGAATTCTAAGTTGACGGTTGTTTTTCTTTTAGCATTAAAAACTGCATTCCGTGGCCTTCTGACTTGCACAGTCTCTAACTAGGAGTCTGTGGGCATCCTCACCCGGCTGTCCTTACGAGTCTTTTATCATCCCTGGTTTTCCAGCGGTGCCCTGCGGCGGCTGGGGGGGGAACACGTTTGCACACTTACCTCGCTTTAGGTTCCCGATTTTCTTGGATCTGTGAACGTGTCATTTCTACCAAATCTGGATAAATTTCAGCTATTATTTCTTCAAACACATCCTCCCTCACTCCCCACAACGCTGCTTTTTTCTTGGACTCAAATTTCAGGCATATGAGACCACTTGATTTCATCTCGTAAGTCAGAGGCTGAGTTCGTTTCTTCCCCGTTCTGTTTTCTCTCTCTGTGACCCATTTTGGACAGTTCCACTGCCACGTCCTCCAGTGCCCTGCTCTCTTCCTCTGCTCTTTCTCATTTCTTACACTTCTCTCCTCCCCTGTGCACGACGTTTCCCTTTACGTATGTAAGCACAAGCGTGCACCAACGTCCCTGTGTGCTAATCCCATCATTTCCATCCTTTCCAGGTCTGCATCTATTCACTGATTTTCCTCATGATTACAGGTCACATCTTCCTGCTTCTTCATTGTCTAGCAATTTTTTTGTCACATACCAGACTGTATTTTTCATTATTGAGTCTAGTGTTTTGTTGTATTCCTTTAAAAATTATTACATTGTTCTGGAGGTAAGTAAGCTACTGAGTTAGTTATCTATGCTACATGACAAATTTCCCCAAAACTTTAGTGGCACAGAACAATAAACATTTATGATCTCATAGTTTCTATGGGTCAGAAAGCTTAGCTGTGTGCCTTCGGCTCAAGATCTCTCACGAGGAGGCAGTCAAGCTGCCAGCAGGGCTGCAGTTATCTCGAGGAAAACCAGAGGAAGATCTACCATTGAGCTCCTCTACGTGCTGCTCGCAAGCCTCGGGAGATCTGCTTCCCAGCTCACTCGTGTGGGCCTCTCCACAGGGCTGGCTCACAACATGGCCACCGGGCTCCCCCAGAGTGAGTGGACCTAAGAGATAGCAAGAGGGATACTCGAGGTAGAAGCAAATCTTTTCATACCCTCACCTTGGAAGTGACAGCCTCATCCCACCATTTCTGCCATATTCTATTCACTGGAAGCAAATCATGAAGTGCAGCCAACATCAACCATGAGCAGATTACATGAGGAACAACCACCAAGAGTCAAGGACCACAGGAAAGCACTTCACAGGCTGCCTACCACTGTTACTTATGGGTCTCCTTGGTCCTTCTGAAGATTATTTTTAAGGCCTTTTAGGGCCTATCTACAATACCATTTACTCCAAGGCTATTTAGTTCCACTTTAAAGTGTGGTCCTTTAGGGGTCTCTACCGAGTGCTCCATCTATTCAAAGAGGTTTCTCCACAGTGGCTGCTGGGACTCAAATGATCTCCTGCCCTGTGTGAACTATGGGAAGTGTTTGCCTGACAGCTCCCCAGTCCTGGGAACTGTTCCTGGGAAATTATGCTTGCCTAGGCTTGTGGAGTTTCTCTCTATGCACGTACAGATTCGCATTCAAGCAAAGACTCAAAAGGATAACTATCAGATTTCTGGACCCCTTTCTCCATGTAGGTCCCACCTCCAAGTATTCTGCCCTATAAATTCTAGCAGTCTCTTTCTCCCTGAACACTGACTTGTGTCTCCTCAGATCCCACTGGTTTCCCTTCCCTGCTCCATGTGGATTCATACTCTCTGCACCACCATCTGGAAATTGCCTCCAGGAAAAGACTGTGGGACACAGCAGGACTTAACCTCATGTCTTAACTTTTGTTCAAGGATCACAGGCTTGTACTGCTTGTTTTACAATGTCTGAAAATAAATGCTGCCTTGATTTTGTCCAGTGTTCTAGTTGTTTATAATGGCAGAATAATCCAGCCCGTTACTACCTCATGGCCAGAAGAATTCCTACCCAGGGACTTCCGAAAAAGTAACAATCCCAATGTCCAGCCCCAGTCCCTAGAGAGATTATGGTTCACTAGGATGAGGCCTGGGAATTCACATGTTAAAAACTCTCCATGTGACTTTTTTTTTAAAAGAGACAGTGTTTCACTGTGTTGCCCAGGCTGGTCTCAAACTTTCGGGCTCAAGTGATCCTCCCACCTCAGCCTACCAAGTAGCTAGGATTACTGGCGCATGCTACCGCATCTGGCTTCCACATGATTTTTATATACAATTAGGTTTGAGAAGCAATGTACTAACTAATCATGTACTAAAAAACTACTGAATGTAGCCTGTAATTATTAGCTTTTTCAAGTTATAGAAATGAGATTTTTCTCACCTATTTACAAAGATTTTACAAAGTGATGCCTTGTACAATAAACTACAACTGACAACATTATTTAAACTTCACCTTATTTGAAGTTTATTATATTTGGTACTTTTATTTTGCTTTTATTTATATCTTCAGGTCTTTCAAAAAAGTCTGATTAATAGAGAGTACATAAAAAGCATTAAATCTGTAGGTGGGATATAGAATTCCCCTTCCCTTCACATTAAGACATAACTCCAGTATATACATGGAAATACAAAGCCACTAACTTGCAACATTACAAATGTAGAGGGAGCACACTCTTATCCTAAACTTTACAAAGAAAGAAGTTCACTCCTAGAACACATGGCAAATAGTTAACACAGAAGTCTCAACTCAAAAAGAAAATGTTCCCAAATCGTATTTCAGGAAAGAGGTGCAGCCAAGGCTGCCTCATATCACAGGATACTTGGGGTTTTAGGCCATTTCTCCTTTGGCTACTCACACCTATGTGGAAATACTCCACCTCGGCCACACCTACCAGAAGTGGCTGAATAAAATGCAAAGCCTCTTGAGAACTACAGAGTAACAACCATCTGCCCTGCTTCTGGTCGCATTTCCACAATGGCAAAGAAGAGCAACTTCTGAAATTTATTGATAATGGATCAGGAACGCACCCTTGTGCTAGGCTGTTAACAAAATGGCCCCCAATGAATCCCTCTTCTCTGAATTCGTGCCTTATGCGGAGTCCTCCCATTGAATCTGAGCTGGCCTTATAATTTCCTTAGACCAAAAAAGTGGGACAGAAATGTCACTGTCCAAGTTCCAAGCCTAGGTCTAACTTCCATTTGCACTCTCTTGGAGCTGGAGATATGCCGTCAAGGTGCCTGAGAAGAAAACCACATGAAGAGGGGAGCCCAGGCATCCTGCTAAGCCCAGACCCCAGCCCACTCTGTCTGACTACAGCTGCAGAAGTAAGCCCAGGCAAAGCCAACAAAGAATTGTCTAGCCAACCTAGAAAAATGTAAAAAATAATACAATTCCTATTGTAAGCCACTTAGTTTTGAAATGATTTGCTATGCAGCAAAGGCTGAGACATGCTAACTACATACCCTACTTAGAGAGGTATCTTAGTGTAGCGATTAACAGCATATTCTCTGAAGCCAGACTGCCCAGGTTTTGAATCCCAGCTCTGCTGTTTCTTAACTGCATGAACCTCAGCAAGTTACTTAAACTTTCTGGGCCACTGTTTCCACATGTGAAAAACAGGGATAAGAATAATATTTAGTTACCCTATTGGGCTGTACCCTATCAAATGAGTTAACATTATAAGCATTTGTAACAGTGTAGAGCACATTAGTTAAGTGTTCAATTGTTATTAGCTATTACTACCATTGGAGTTTTTCGGAAGAATAACACAATTTACATTTATATAATTTATCTCAATTAAGGATATTCACAGTATTTTAGGAAACAAATTCCAAATATAACCCTAATAAGGTAGTCATTTGCCTATCTGATAAACGTGTAAACGACTTTGAAGAAATATACTTAACTTTCAGATTCTTAGGCCCCCAGAACCTTCTGTGGTCCCAGGCACTTACCTGCATAGGGGACACAGCTGCTGCGGGAGGGGTTTTCATAGGACTTGGACTCAGAGGTGTTCGAGGAATTGCAGCTGCAGCAGGATTTGGTACTACAGAAACAACAAACAAGCAAGCAAATAATGAATGCATCATAGTACAGTGGAAGCTTTCTTAACTGGTCTGAACTTAAGGATTCACCAGATTAACCAATGCTCTTGAATGCTCCTAGGCACTGTCTCAGCTGATACCTAACCTATACTGAACACTCACAGCCATGCCCCAGTGTACAGGTGCTTCTCCTCCCACCAGGTAGACTGCTTGCTTCCCTAGAGGAGTCACGTTGATTTCCAACCCTAGTTCTGGTGGTCATTCCACTTCTGTTAGTCAATTACATCATGTGGTTAAAGTGCTCCGTAAACCAATGAAATTCAAGTAAAAAAAAAAACCCCAAGAGGAATATTTCTATAACTGCATCAGGTAAGAAGCCAGGCATGCAGTGGATGTTCAATAACTGTGTATCAAGCCAGGTATGGGGCACGTGCCTGAGTCCCAGCTACTCAGGAGGCTGAAGTGGGACAGTCACGTGAGCCCAGGAGTTCAAGACCAGCCTGGGCAACACAGCGAGACTTGTCTCAAAAAAACCCCTGTGTATTAAACAAAAGAATAATGAACTCCTGCTCACCTTTCTTCCTGCAGAGTTCATCACTTCATACCTCATGCATTTCCTGATTTGTATTTAACACAGGGATGTGTAATTATTTGTTTGCACACCAATCTCCCTCTCTAGACTGAATTGCTGAAGGAAAGTAGTTTATTCTTTTTCTAATTAATTTATTAATTTCTAGATACTTGGGCATAGTACAGATTCTGGTAAAGGCTACATAAAAATGGTTATTCATTTGAAGCTGAATTGAATTAAAAACGATATACACAAATGAACTCAGGAACATTACACAATGTGGCAAGAAGCAGCAGATCACTGCGGACCTTTTACGCAGCCAAGTACTTATGTTTAGAATTGATATCTTTAGATGTATTCTTCTTTACTGAGATACAATTCATACAACAAAGTTAACCATTTTAAAATATATAGTTCAGTGGCATTTAGTACATTCACAATATTGTGCAACCATCACCTCTATCGCGTTCCAAAACATTTTTATCACCCGAAAATGTAACCCAGGACCTATTAAGCAATCACTCCCCATCTACCCCTTCCCCAGCCCTTGGCAATCACCAACCTGCTTTCTATCTCTATGGCTTGACCTGATCTGCATGTTTCATATAAATGGAATCTTATAATATGTGGTCTGTTGTATCTGGCATCTTTCAATTAACATAATGTCATAAAGGTTCATCCATGTCACAGCACATATCAGTACTTCATTTCTTTCTTATGGCTAAATAATATTTCATTGTATGGATATACCACATTTTGTTGATCCATTCATCCAATGCATGGACACCTGAGTCACTTCCATCTCTTGGCTAATTGTGAATAGTGCTACTATGAACATTTATGTACAACTACAGACGCTTCTTGATTTACAATGAGGTTACCTCCCAATTAACCCATCATAATTCGATAATTTTGTAAGTCAAAAAGTATTAATACACCTAATCTACTAAATATCATGGCCTAGCCTAGCCTACCTTAAACGTGCTCAGAACACTTACATTAGCCTAGAGTTGGATAAAATTATCTAACATAAAGCCTATTTTATAATAAAGTGTTGAATATCTCATGTAATTTATTGAATACTGTACCAAATGTGTATTGCTTTTGCACCATCATAATGTCAAAAAATCCTAAGTCAAACCATTGTAAGTCAGGGACCGTCTGTATTTGTCCGAATAACTGTTTTACAATTATTTTGAGTATATAACTAGGAGTCGAATTGATGGGTCATTTAGATATATTTTATTATAAAATAACATATTTGGCTTTTTAAAAAAGATCAGTATAGAAGCAGATGTATCTTTTTTCTGCGTTACAGCCTGTTTTATTAACATTTTAAGTAGTTGCACATTTTAATTTAGTGTAGACATTCCATCATCATTTTCTTTCCAAAGCACACATATTTTATTATTTTTTTAGAGAAGGGGTCTTGCTATGTTGTCCAGGCTGGAGTACAGTGGCTATTCACAGTTGTGATCATCTCACATTACAGCATCAAACTCCTACGCTCAAGCAATCCTCCCGCCTCAGCCTCTCAAATAGCTGGAACTACAGGTGCGTGCTGGCTTGCCCGACTTGAAGCATATATATTTTAAACTCCTCCTTTCATCTTACCCCATCAAGTTACCCAGAGGTAGCCACCAAAAACAGTTCCAAGTACATCTTTTTTGCACATTAAATGTAAATACATTTAGCTATCTATGTACTTTAAAAAAACAAAGCAAGATCACACTATATATACTGGTCTGCAAATTGCTGTAAAGGACTGCAGAGCAGCTGTGCAGGGGGCACATTTGTAGAAAAGACTGCAGATATATTTTAACATTAGTACTTCAAGATCAATGTCATCCTTATTAAAAGATGCATAGTATCATTCCATCCCTGTTTCATTCCATGATAGATCTTTTCTTGTTTAAAATCCTTTAATTGCTTTATTACAGTTGGAATGAAATTCTGATTTCCAGATGCCTGCATGGTCTGGCCCCTGCCTACTCGTACCTCATTTGAACCACTCTTGCCCGCTCGCTACAGTCCTACACTGCACTTCAGGTTCTGCCAAAGTCAAAAAATTGTAAGTCAAACCATTGTAAGTCAGGGACCATCTATATTTGTCTGAATACCTATTTTTCAATTCTTTTGTGTACATAACTAGGAATGGAATTATGACTATATTAATGGGTCATAATTGTCTTAATCCTTTTAATGGGCACCTAAGCAATATCCAGGTTTTCCATTTTTTCAAACAATGCTATATTAAAAACTCTGTATGTCTATCTTTACACACTTTCACCAGTATTTGTATAAGAACTTCAGGTTCTGTGTCTATACCATTTTAAGTTGGAAGATACTGTCTAACTGACCTCTAGAATGTCTAAAGTATACATGTGACTTTTGCTCCGATTTTAAGTCAAAGAAAACTCATTTGTGTATAATCACAGGATATAGATTCCAATAGCCTGCTACAAAGTTTAAAGAATTTCTAGATAAAAATTTAAGCTTTAGAACATATTACAATTAATTGTTTTTAAAACTACATCCCTTTCCCTTTCCCAGAGCTGAAGAGGTTAGAGGCATGAAAAAGAGGCGGTCATCTGAAGGCAGGGAGGGCGTGCTTCCGGGCAGAGAAGGGCTGGTTCTGTGTGACAGAGCTTGGCTTGATTCAGAACCTGAAGTGCAGTGTAGGACTGTAGCGAGCAGGCAAGAGTGGTTCAAATGAGGTAAAGGGTAGGCAGGGGCCAGACTATGCAGGCATCTGGGAATCAGAATTTCATTCCAACTATAATAAAGTAATTAAAGGATTTTAAACAAGAAAAGATCTTTTTATCATGGAATGAAACAGGGAGACTAATTTGGAGGTTACTGAAATTAGTGGCTGATGGTGGCTTGAATTAAAGTTTGTCCCACCAGAGGTGGAGAGGAACACAGCAAAGACATCCACATTGGAGGCTGGATCGACAGGACTTGCTAATAATGGACTAGATGTAGGGGTGAGAAAGAGAAGAATTTAAGGGAGATTCCTAGATTTCTGGCTTAAGTAACCAGGTGAATGGTGCTGCCATTTACACATAAGGAAAGGCTGAATCTGGGAGACAAGGGTTTGGTTTTGGACATAAAAAGATGTCTAGGAAATACCTGAGTGTCAATGCCAAGTAGGCATGTGGATATACAGAACTGAGTTCAGAGGAAGGGAAGAGCTAAAGTTACACATCTGGAAGTTTTTAGGCATAGAGAAGATACTTACAGTCACAGGAATGTGTGTGATCTACCTAGGGAGAAAAGACATCTCTGCATGGTGCTAAGGTACCCATCTGAGACCAACACCCCTGAAGCTGAATAACTCTCAAATCTATTAAAATTCACCTTATGTTTAGCCTAACTCATCAGTATTACATGAAAGTTAATGAGATTAAGAGAATAAGATGGTAAAGAATATCAAACTAAACCCGAGAACGTATGGCAAGTGAGTACCACCACACGCCCATGGCACAACATACAAGAAATCGACTACCTTGAGATGCGCTGTCAAAGGACTTGATGAGGGTTTTTACGGTAGGAGTTGGCTCTGAGGAAGTGGAGGACCTTCTGCTCAGTCCCATTCCTTGCCTCAAGGCTGCCAAATCTCTCTCAACAGCATTCATGTAATTGTACACCCGGCCTCGCTCCTCCTCTTGCCTGAAAACAATATTGAAATCAGAGCATTTTTACCCGTGTACTAAAAAATACACATTTCCCCCTCCCAACTGAAAAGCATTAAAAAGTATCTTTGCAAAATTGTATCAGTTGAGCTTAGTAAATTACCAGGTCTAATATTCTCATTTGCTTGGTAAATACCAGGAAATGATACTGAAATTTTTATATCAGGTTATCCTAAGTAAGTTAAGTAACCATCAAATTCCATTTTCATCTGAGTAAGTGTAAGGTTAGGACATCGGTAATCAATTAGCAGTAAAATGGAAAGCAGACTGGCCAGAGATCCTGACTCAGAACTAGGAATCTCTGGATCCTGTGCTACCAAGAAGGCCCAACCCTTCTGAGGAGTCTGGGGATTCACCAGTACACACGAGTAATTAGACTGGCTCTAGCTAACATGTCATGCTTAGACACGGAAATACAAAGAAGTAAAACCAAAGTGCATACTCTCAAAAAAAAAAAAAAAAGGAAAGAAAGAAAGAAAGAAAACTGCTGTAATCTCCAAACAGAAAACAAAGCCCAGATCCACATTAGCAACATGAGTCCCCCAGCAGCTCAGTGTGACACATCCTGAGTCATCTGAAAAAGTCAATTCCATTTCAATTCTGGCCCACTCTAATTCACTGAGCTCACTAACACAAAAGTTCTCCCCTGGAGTAAGAGTATAATTGCAGAGGTTGTACATGTCCTATAACTATCAAGTACGTTTATAGATAGATAAATATTAAGCCAGTCCTTAGGAAAATTTATCTTTGGTGGACGGACATTTGGCTCTTCTGGCAGAGTCTTTTGCCTCAAGATATACCACAGGATCTCAAGTTCAGCTGGTTGTCATGATTAGAAGTTTTAATAAGGAATCTATAACAGTGATTATCAAACTTTTTGGTCTTAGATCCCTTTTCCACTCCTGAAAATGACTAAAGACCCCAAAAGCTTTTGTTTATGTGGGTTCTCTTCCACTAAATTAAATTAAAACTAAGAAATACATAACAATATTTACTTCATCTAAAAATAAAAATGAAACCAGGAGTTATTAACATGATTAACATATTTTATGAAAAATAACTATATTTTCCAAAACTAAAAAAAAATTAGTAAGAAGAATAACAGCACTTTACATTTTAAAATTATTTCTTTAATGTCTGGCTTAACAGAAGAAAGCTAGATTCTCATTTCTTCTGTATTCAATCTATTGCAATATGGAAAAAAAGCAGGTCACATATAGATACACAGATAGAAAAGGGAAGAATATTTTAACAGCCTTTGTAGATAACTGTGGCTATTCTTCTTTGATACCACACCAAAATGCAACAAGTTATAACAAGGTAGTAACTTAAAATTTGGTTTCAATGTGGAATCTGAAATTATATAAATGAACTTTTCCTATTCTGTCCATTAAAATCCACTCAGTTTTGTACTTTGAATGCATCTTTCACCCACACATGATCATTTAACATCTTTCATTGGTCAGAAGGAAAATATTGGTTCACTGAGTTACACAGATTTTGCAAATGCGTGTCATTATACAATGTATATATTCTTAAAGTCACATTTGTTAATATCGCCAATGATTTCATCAGAAAACCCTTTAAATATGAGAGGCAGCCAAGCTCACCAATGGTAAACAGACCTTTTCCAAAATCCTAACATTCACTTGAACACCCACATTTTATCACTGGCAACAAACACTGTTAGTTGTTTTCCTTGAAGTGACAGGCTCTCTGAATCATTTTCAAGAAATAGCTACCAAATACAAAAGTCTGGATATCTACAGTTTGACTGTCAGTCATTTTCAAACAAAAATGGCATTCCATGGAAAAGAAAGTAGCTCAAACTAAAACAATCACACAGTGCTTTCCTCAAGACAGCCTCACACTCCGTTATACGGCAGATCCAGTACAGCGTTCTTCTCATACTTCCCATTTTGTCACATAGAATGCTAAAGAGAGTCTACTCAAGGACTGAGACTTAGCGAAATTAATAATTTACTGCTTCACCACGGACATCTGTAAGTGAATATACTTGCGTTTGTTTTTTTTTTAATGCAGGTGTGTAGTGGTTAAGGACACAATGACTGTGAGTGCAATCTGGTGCCGAGGCCTTGATTCATCTACAGCTCATGCTTGCTTTTCACTATCAGTGCAAAAGTCTACACAGTGAAAAGGGCAAAAACATCGTGATGGTATCATTATGAACAGTTTAACTCATAGACCCCCTGAAAGAGCCTTAGCCCAGGACTCTGCAGACCTTACTTTGAGAACCATTACTCTACAAGATACTACCTCTTTCAAAAGGTACTTCTTTTAAATATGTGTCTCAAAGACTGATGAGCTTTTCAGAACCAATGGAATGATCCCTTAAAAGTAGAATTTCAAGGCCGGGCGCGGTGGCTCACGCCTGTGACCCCAGCACTCTGGGAGGCCAAGGCAGGAGGATGGCTTGAGCTCAGGAGTTTGAGACCAGCCTGAGCAAGAGCAAAATCCCGTCTCTACTAAAAATAGAAAAATTAGCCTGGCACGGTGGCACGAGCCGACAGTCCCAGCTACTCGGGAGGCTGAGGCAGGAGGATCACTTGAGCCCAGGAGTTTGAGGTTGCAGTGAGCTATGATGATGCCACTGCACTCGAGCCAGTGCCACAGAGCGAGACTCTGTCTCAAAAACAAACAAACAAACAAAAGAGTAGAATTTCATTCACTCAGGCAGGATAACTAGGGAATAAAGCATTTCTGATATGCTATTCATTTAACAGTACACAGGGAAAAAAAAATAATGTAATACAAGTTTTATACCAGTAAAGAAACAATAATCTTCTGCCTCATTCCATGTTCTGCTTAAGGAAGCCAGTGAAAAATGCTTAGCAATACTTTTCTCTGGGCCATACGCTAGAGCTAGGCAATAATAAAACAAGATAGCTTTTCAAAGTTATTCTGTTAGTTTTTGAATTTTTTTTCCTATACATACTTAAGAATTACTCAAAGTAAGGAATAATCAAATTCTTAATAATAACCTCAAACACAAAAATCCCCCACTCATAGATGGCGTTTCATTGTGGAGCTCAGAGCACATCACAAATGTCATTTCATCTAATAATTTTTTCCACTTTCCAGTGATCTCTGTTGGATGGGGTGAAAAATACTATTATGGAAATTCATAAGGTTAAACGATAAAACAAGTGAAAACTCCTCAAGTGAGCAATGAGAAAAACTCACCTGCACTCTCTACGCGGGACTCCAGAAATACCAGCTACAGTACACTGACCGCTGCCCTGAGCACTGTGCAGGTATCATCTTATTCATCCTTTCGACAACACTGTAACGCAGGTAGTGCTGTCTCCACTTTAAAGATGAGAGAACTGAAGCTCAGGGAAGTTAAGGCTCCTGACCAAGATCACACAGCTAGTCAGAGGCAGAGCTGGACAGAGGCCCAGTCTGTCTGCCTGCAGAGTCCACATCTTAATCACAAGGCCACACAGAAAAGTACCATGGCTGGATCGTGAGGACAGGGGAAAGGAAAGAATCACAATGTACCCTTAGGCCAGGAGCATTCTGGCTCCCTCCAGAGGTGTGGTGCTGACAAAAACTAAAAGATCCATACAGACTGCACTATCTTACATGTATCATAAAATGCGGCCCAGAAAAGTAGAGTAACTTACATCATATCCAAACTTACTAAGTGTCAAACTCTACACTCTTTCCATAATACCACATCACAAAATTGGGATTTAAGTGTTCTCTATTGAAAAATAAGTACACACTGGTTTCTCAGAACATACTTGCGTGACTTTATTTCCTCCAATTCTTTTGTGAGTTTCTCATTTTTTTCTTGAGCCTCATGTAACCGGCGCTTCAGATCGCCAATCTCCTCTTGGGCTTCAGATTTAATGTCATTTGCAATGACTACTGCAGTCTGGAGATCAGCTTGAAACTGCCGCCATTCCGCAGATTCTTCCTATGTTAAAAAACTAACTTTTTAATTCCAAAAGAGAGCAATGAAGATTTATTTAAAAGCATAAAATTTGTTTCTGATTAGATTGCTATAATGCACTGTACTCCCAAATGATGATTAATTTTTTTTATCCCAGAGAATTGCTATTACCTATTTCTAACAGGCAATGTAGCTATTATTAGTGAACTTGTTCTTAATGAGGAAAAGGTTTTCTAGCTGATCTGCCTACCGAGGCATCAGGCACTCAGTACTCAATAAATACTAACGATAATAGTATCAAGCCTCCCTTCCTCATGCATGTCTCAAAGTAAGTCTTATGAAAATAAACATCATCCAAAATTTACAAAGCTTTACCTCTGAAAAGCTCAAGAAGGTATATTAATGGTATGTGAACCATACAGTGAAAAACTATAAATATCCTGACATCAAAGACTAACAGGAAAAAAAAAATATCAAAGAAAAGGAAAGGGAAGAGGAAGCCAGAAGAAAAACAACAAATTCAATATAGGCAGACAAAATTATACAAAGAGGCGGTGAGGAACTGTATGGTCTGTTGCTTCCCACAGTCATGGAGGATGCGGGTGCGGCTGAGGGGGAAGTCTCCCCAGGTCTCCCCGGGGCCTCACCTCCACCAGAGCCACAGCTGGGCCATGCCTGGACCCAGTTCTCCCACACCCCCAAAGCAATTTTCTAACATCAGGAAGGCAGGCTGAGAAACTGTGGCATAACCCAAACTATGAGATTAGCTTTCTCCCCACTCTTGGCATTATGAGGCCCTGCTGTTGGCAAGCTGATCAAATCCACAGAATAAAGAAAACAAAAATCACATGAAAGCAGCTTGGTTTGGGACACTTTATAATCAAAAGCTAATAAACTTTCTTTTCAAAATATAACACTTGTTTCCTAAATCCATCTTCCTAAAATTACCACCCATAAATTACTACAGGTTGAGTATTCCTTATTTGAAACGCTTAGGACCAGAAGTGTTTTGGATTTTTGGATTTTTTCAGATTTTGGAACGTTTGGGTTATATTTACCAGTCGAGCATCCCAAATCCGAAAATCCATCAGCATTTCCTTTGAGCATCACACCAGTGCTCAAAAAGTTTCAGATTTTGGAGCATTTCAGACTTCAGATTAGGGATAGTCAACCTGTAGCACATTCTTCTACCCAAAATCTAGCACTAGTCCCAATTTGAAATGACAGTATTTCCTTTCTGCCCAAAGCCCAATGGGCCAGTATTACCATTGCATCTGCAGCTGAAGAAGAATGGTAACATGGTCAGTGACTATGCCTCAAATTTCAGAAAACTATGTTTTCTAACAAGAGAATATGTGAAGATTTATCCTACCCGAAGTCTCCTGTGGAGTGTCTTGATTTCTCTTTCCATGTCATGTTTTTGGTCCTGGAGTTTTTTAACTGTATCTGAAAAGACCACCAAAGTTTAAATATTTATTCTTATAGCTATATCCCAAAGAAATAAGATAAAGAGAATATGTACTTAAATATGAAATTCAAAAAAAACTATCCTGCCCAAAGACTTTTTAAAATTTTTTAATAGAAAACTTTAAAAGAAAAAAGGAATATTCAATCCAAGTATTAACCAATATTACATTCTAAGGAAAACATCAAGTTAAAATCACAATTTCTAGATCACTTCCTTCCTCAGTGTCTTAATTCTGAAACAAAAAGTTAAGTAAATGAGTTGTTAGAAACACACACATTGTTGGCATATAACCAATCAAAACAACATTAATTGCTATTAAAATGTGAACTTCTAATCATAAGGGTTATTAATCTAAAGCATTCATGCAAGCACGACTTCCTTTACACACTGGAATACCAGAAAAGTGGTAAATCAGTAAAATTAATTATACAAATAATTATACAACACCCAAGGGAGCTGCTATTTAAATTAATTCTATGGAAAATCTTTTTAGAAAATAAAGAATATATTTATAAAGTAAATCAAGAACTCCTCAAGTTATTTCTTACATAATATGAATTTTCTTAGAACAATTTCATTCACTCTGTAAAAATATTTAATGGAAGCACAGTACCATTCTAAGATAGACTGGGACACCAAGATGAGGCCCAGCACAGGCCAGTCCCCCAGGAACCAGAAATGCACAGGGAAGTTCACACTCTCCTTGGAGGTTCTGCTCTAAAATCCTTACATAAGGGAGAAATGCCTTAGGGAGGGTGCCATGCTGGTGGCTGCTGTTCAGTAAATCTCTCACGGCTGGTTACCTTGACAGCTCAGGAACCAGTCACGCTTTGGTTAAGGAGAGGTCCTTACCTCTGTGACAAATGCTTTACTCTGATTTTACCTATAGCCCCTGCCCCGTAGATCCCTGCCCATTCTCAGTCTTCCAGCTCTGCCTGTGCAGCCTTGTAACACGTGCTGCCGGCACCATCCCATTTTATTACACATCCATCTCCCTCACTAGATTGGCAGCACCTCAGAGGCAGAAGCCATGTGGCGATGTCACAGCCCAGTACCTGGCACGTGGTAGGCATTCAAAGTGGAATAAATGTATAAATATGCAAGCTAACGGCAGCAGTAAGAAAAAGCAATACTGAAATAATTACCTAGCGTTTTTTTTTATTAGTATTCTATTGACAAAATTTATTTATTGTCAGGGACATCATAACTATAGACACTGGTGTTTCTGAGTAAATAACATTCTTTCCCATTCCATATACTTAGGAGCAGGAACTCAGGCATAGTGAACACCTATGTGCAAGGACACAGGTAATCAAAAAAATCTTCCCCCAGATAACAAATAATTAGCTTTTAATCAAGACCCTAAAGTGGCCAAGTACAGTGGCTCATCCCTGTAATCCCAGCGCTTTGGGAGGCTGAGGCGCAAGGATCACTTGAGGCCAGGAGTTCAAGACCAGCCTAGACAACAAGCAAGACCCCATCTCTTAAAAAAAGAAAAAATTAGCCAACCGTGGTGGTGCGTGCCTGTAGCCCCACCTACTCAGGAGGCTGAGGCAGGAGAATCACTCCAACCCAGGAGTTCGAGGTTACAGTGAGCTATGATGGGGCCACTGCACTCCAGCCTGGGTCCTGTCTCTATTTAAACAAACAAACAAACAAATAAAGACCCTAAAGTACAAATATGTTGTTGTTTTAGAAGGCTTATCACCTTCCTCATCCTAGTTTCATCAGGAACCTTCTCTTCTGAAATCTTTATGCCATTATGCCTTTCACCTAATGCTGGTACACTTGTGTTCTGATATTTTTAAATGGCACGAATTCACTTCAGTAACAACATAAAGCCTAGAATATTCATAACAATTATATGTACAATAATAATTATTACAAATATACAATAATGTTACATTTTCTAAAGCTGGATAAAAAATAAATGAGATAAAATGTTGGGGGGGAGAAGAGAACAGGCCAGTTTTGGCAGTCAGTAATTAACTTCCTCACATTCATTGCTCCAAAATTGTTAAACAAAGTCAGGGACTATGAAATAAAAAGGGTTCAAACTTTACTCATTAATTCAACAAATGTCATATAAGTACCAACTTTGTACCAGGCTTTTTTCCAGGTGCTGAAAATATAAAGGAAAGGAAAAAGATGTAGTCCTCACCCTCTTAGAGACAGAAAGGCTAGCAAAGAAGGATGGCTTCACACACAAAGGATTAGCCTTTAGAAGTCTGTCTCAGGTACAAGCTACTCAGACCACATTTAACCTTGGAAACTAAGGGTCGAATGAGCCATCCAGTCTGGTGAAGGGCAAAGCAAACAGCAAGCTGAGTGGCTGAGTCCACTACCCTGATACTCATCTCTGGAGACAAGGGAGGCTCTGGAACCAGCAAGGGACACGGCTTCTCCTGACCTCACACAGGGATGGATTCAGGGTTTCAATGACATTATCAGACATAGACAAAGAGTAAGGACAGAAGCTCAAATATTTCTAGTGTTGAAAACACTAGAGGTTATGCCTTTCACTTATACTATATCCATATTTATGCAAGAAATATATTATAATTAAACCAGGCAAGCAAACAAAAAATGTTAAGAGTGTAATTTCTCTCGAAATGTTCTAAAAATTGTTCTCTTTTTTGTCTGTCACAAAGGACACATCTACTTAGCTTTAGACATAATTCACACAAGACAAATGACAACAAATCTTACTACAGCTCATATACAACATCTGGTGTCTTGACTCTCAGGTGACATTCAAGCTACATGGCCATCTTAGACCGATCGTAAAATCCCAAATTGCATTCATTTCTTTTGTTCTTACCCTTTTCTCTTCATTGACCTCTTTTTTCACAGCCATAGAATTCACATAATCACTGTTCTTTAAACAGCATTTTTCTGCCCCTGGCACCACATATTTATTATTGCCACGTCTTACCAATACTCCTTTTAAATAAAAGCGAGGCTGGCAGCCAGTGGGCATATTTAGACAGAATAAAGTGCCTAAAATTGTCTCTAGGGAATCTGATTTAAAACTTTACAATCATGCCTGTATTTTCACTCTAAAACAGAAAGTATTAAAAATGACAACAGGCTTTTCTTCCCTGGAATCAAAGGAGTTTGTCTAAGTTCTCGCTGTGAAGACTCGTTAGCAAAACTGCCATCTAGAACGATTAACGGTCTCACAAGAAGGCAGCCTTGCTCTTCAACCCTAGAACCTCTAAAAGCACTTTCCTTCCTCTTCAGTCTTCCTCATGTAGGGGACACTGCCACCTACTGTCCTCAACTCAAAAGCAACATTCAATTCTACAACAAATAGAAAGGCTACTATGATCTCCTCTTTTAAAAACTACAAATTATAACTCAATTTTTACAATGTTATTTTTATTCCAGAAATCACATAAATTGCTATTCTTAATGTTATTCGACCAACTTTGTTCTGAACAATTCTGGGCACTACCCTACTGTTTAACAATGGAGTTCATAATCTTACCACCACCAAGGACCTGCCGTCCCCGACAAATCAAGAATAATCCATTCTGGCTCTGGTTATACACCCATCAATCACGCAGATATTACCAGACAGCTACCATGGACACAGGAACAATCAACCTGTGATTCTTGAGGGTGTAAAATAATTAAAATCCATAAGCAATCTTTTCTGTCCTCTAAATCCCTAGAAAACTCTTGAGTACTGGCAACGGCCCTTAGGTAGTCTTACATCTGATCAAGTACCTCCAACTGAACTCTAGGCGCAAGTTTTAGAGAAAAGAAAAGAACAAGGGTACCCAATTTGTTGAAAACCACACCACAGGGGCAGGGCACAGGAGTGGGCAGTATGTCCAAGCACCAGGCCACAGCTTTGTCCCCAACCCAGAATTCCTGACATGGAAGAGGACACAGGTGAGTTTCAAAAGAACTGTTTACTATTTTTATTTTTTTTAATTTTTTAATTTTTATTTTACCTATTTTTATTTTCCCCAAAAAAAGTAAATATAACTTTTCCCCCTTAATTCTACAATTAATGCATGCTTACAATACGAAGTGTGGAAAACAGAGCTGGGCGTGGTGGCACATGCCGGTAACCCCAGCTACTTGGGAGCTGAAGTAGGAGGATCACTTGAGCCCAGAAGTTCAAGACCAGCCTGGGTAACACAGCAAGACCCCATCTCAAAGAAGTATGGAAAACAGAAAAAGATAATAAAAATAAGATTACCTATTATTTGCATTTGGCATATATTCTCCCAGACTTCATACATACGTGCATACAATTTTTTTAAAGAAAAAATTGGATTATACTATTTATACTGCTTCATAAACTTTTCTACTTAGCAGTGGGTAATTAACACCTTTATCAATAAATACAGATCTACAGCACCATTTTGATGGCCACTGATTGATGATAATAATCCATCAATTGGCTATATCATGATTTATTTAACAATCTCCTATTAACAGAATGGTTCCAATTTTTTTTGTTATAAACAAAATGAACATCTTTACCCAACTGTCCAGATATTACTTGAAGATGCACTTCTAGAAGTGGAAAAAGTGAAGAAGGGCCTTTTTTTTGAGAGATGGGGTCTTGCTCTGTCACCAGGCTAGAGTGCAGTGGCATGATCATAGTTCACTGCAACCTTGATCTCCCGAGCTCAAGTGATCCTCCCACCTTAGCCTCCCAAGTACCTAGGACTATAGGTGCGCACCACCTTGACCAGCTAATTTTTTTATTTTTTATAAAGACAGGGTTTCACTATGTTGCCTAGGCTGGTCTCGAACTCCTGCCCTCAAGCAATCCTCCCGCCTCGGCCTCCCAAAGTATTTTTATTACTTTTTCCTGTTTTCCGTACTTCTTTGAGACATATGGGACTACAGGCGTGAGCCACCGCACCCAGCCTGGACCATCTGAAACTATCAACAGGACCTAAATCGACCCACTGGAAGGTTCTGGCTCACGTATGTAGGATTTTCTTTTAGAAGTTACCAAGTTATTTAATTTATTATATAGAACACATTGAAATCAGTATTTTTAGGGAACACTATTATATCTAGTTACCATTTCAGTATAATATTATATTTAAAACTTTTTCTGGTTTTTAATTTTAGAAGTAACACACACAGCGCGTACTCTACAGTCCTGTGGCTTGCTTTATCTCATCTCACGGCATTTCTCTGCCAGTGCACCCAGACCTGCCTCGTTCACCCTCACTGGTGAAGCAGCAGCCAGAGTGGGGATGTACTGTGCACAACCACTGACAACACAGCTAGTTTCCAAGTTTTTGTGGTAACAAGCAATTCTGCAGCAAGCATCCATATCCACGCACACATCTGCAAACTTATAAGAATGTTTCTGAAGGGTACAGGTTTCTCGAAGTGGATTGCTATGTCAGTGTTGTACTCTTAAAATTTTGATCAATACTCTAAAAAGGCTGTAGCAATCCATACTCCTTCCAACAGTATATGAAATATCAATCTTTTTAATTTTTGTACATCTGCTAAGTAAAAACTGGCATCTTGTTTTACTTTGTATTTCTTTGCCTTTTAGTATGTCAAGCCTTCTGGGGTCTTTTCTTGACTTATCTATTCATATATTTAGCTAATGGATTGTCCCGGTCTTATTGATGTGTAGAATGTCTTGACGTATTTGTTTAAATGTTGCAAATATTTCTCTCCATGTCATTTATTTATGATACTTTGGGGGAATTTAAAATTTCAATTACACATAGTCAAATCTGAGCCTTTTTTCTATATGGCTTCTGGGTAATCTGCCTTGTTTAGAAAGGCTTTTCCCACCACAGAATTACATAAGTCCCCTCCTCTGCCTCCTGCTGCTGACTTCCCTAATCCCAAGCCAGCCCTTACTCTACTGTCACAACTGGTGCTCCAAACAAGAGACACAGCCCTGTGTTAGGGACCAGGCTCTCACCCCACCTCAGGAAAGGCACTTAAATCCAACTCCAAACACGCACAGGGCATTACTACGCAAATAGTAAGAGGCTGAGAAAGTCACTGTGACTGAGCTAGACCTAAGATTTCACTGACGCCACTACTCTTGACACTGATCAGCTTGGTTTTGCTGGATTGGTGGTGAAGCCATTTACTTTATTTCTTCGGGCTCACTTGATCTGCTTCATTCTGCTGTCTCTCTTTAAAGCTCTTTTAAGGTATTTTTAAAATGCCTAATAATTCCTGGTTGGACTTTCTTATTTATAAAGGACAAGAATAGTTAATATTAGAGACTTCTGCATGTTACTCAACAACTGTTCTCACTATTCTATCCAGGGGCCTCTCCTTTCCATGTAACGACTGGCTAAAGGCTGTGCTGATGACACATGCCTACAGGTGGCTCCCCTCTGGTTGCACAAGAGGGGAACGGGTGGCTGCGACCAAGGTGAGGGCTAGTAGATCTGTTTCACTGCTGGGCCAGACTGCCTTTCCCTTTGTGTGGTTTCCTCCTCAAGACCGGTTACTTCAGGCACAGGATTCACTTCTCTGATACCAACATCATACTAGGAGCCCCAGGCACCGTATCCTCCCACCTTATTTAGAGAAGAGTTTGAACTCAGCAACAGGCTGGGGGCAAATACCACAGCCAGCACCCTATGCAGGAGAGGAGGGGTACAGTGTCTGATAATCCTCTAGCACCACGGCCTGCTCCTGCTGCTCTTCCCAGCCCCTACAAGCCCTGAGCTGGAGGTTTTAGTCCTCCTGTCCCAGAGTTTTGCTGGGAACATCATAACTCAGAGTTTCAGTGTTCTCCTGTACTGCAGGCTTTTCTATTCTGTTTGATTTCTCCATATGCCCAATTCCAGAAATTACTCAAAATTGTTAATCTACTGATGGGACCCTTCCCTGTTTTCTATCTCAGCTTCAGGTCCACTGAAGTTTTTTATATTTCTTCTGCCACATCAACATGACTTTGGGAAGGAAGAAGCGTATGTGTGATCTCAGGCCATCACCTCAATCTGGAAGTCTTGAGTGAGTTTTTAGATCAGATCTTTCTAGCTTAGACGCTAAATCCAAGAACTATGGATAAGCACAGGGGGCCAGGTCTAAGCAGTGTAGCACTGATGTGACCTGGGAGCCTTCTGGAACTCCAAGCACATGTGTTACGCTGTTCGATACTACCCTACGGTCACTAACGCTACTGTTCATTTTTTTCTATCTTTTTTCTCCCTGTTCTCAGACTGGATAATGTCTACCAATTTATCATCAAGTTTATTGGCTCTTCTGTATCTCTAATTTGCTGCTTAAATGATTCAGTAAATTTTTTATATTAGCTGTTACAATTCCTACTTGGCTCTCTTTTATAGTTTTTCTCTGCTGAGATTTGCCATTTGTTCATTCATTAGAAGCATATTTTCCTCTACATTCTTGAGTATACTTACAATAGCTGCTTTAAAATCCAGGCCACAGATTCCCAAGTCAGGGTGGATCACCTTGGGGTGATTGCTAATGATACAGATTTCTTTCTGGGATAATGAGAAAGTTCTAAAATTGATCTGTTGTGATGGTTGTTAAAATATTCCACAGAAGAAAACCTCAATTTCTCGATTAACAATATTCCCTGTCATCAGTCCCTCATATCAAGTACTGACTTAGTAGCTATCCCAAATGCTAGAATTCTCTAGGGAAAAAAAAAACGAACTCCTATCAGACTACAGAGATGTAACTTCTAAATGTAATGTGTGAAATCTGTTTAGATGCTGGATCCTATAAAAACTGTAAAAGACACTTTGAGGACAGCTGGGAAAAATCTGAATATAGGCTATTAGATGACACTAAGGAATTACAACTAATTTTACTACGTGTAATAACAGTATTGTGGTTACGAGAAGAATTTTTTTTAGGAGCTGCATGTTGAAATATTTAGGAGTTAAATGTCGTGAGTCAACAACATACTGTCAACCAGTTCAGTTAAATACACACATACACCCCTAGAAGGCACACATTGCAAAATGTTAACAATTGTCAAATACAGGCAGTGGGTGGTAACTACACTACTCTCTTTCAATATATCTGTATATTTGAACTTTTCATTTCAAAAAACTGAGAGAAGCTACATAGCTAAAAAAATGTATTTAGGATTTTCGGCCATTTTCTAATTAAAATCCACATAATATTACTGTAACGTTTGTAAAATTTTGTCCCAATAATCCTGATCATCTAACATTTTTCTAGCTTTGGCCCCAATTACCACAAGGTGTCGCTCTTTCCATGTTCAAAACAAAGTTTCTAAGAGAAAAGGATATTATTACCTGTAATACCCGTACACGAAAAGTACACTGAATTTCCAAGTTAATCTGAAAAACTTTAGAACCTCTTACATTTAGGAAGTAGAATTCGATATACCCCCTCAAGTAAAAATATGAACTGAATACAAATGTTAAACTAAAAGATTTTCAAAACTTTATATGAGAAAATTCATCTCTAGAACAATCTATCATCTTCTCCAAAAGACACAGTCCCATAGTCTGTACACTTTAGTATACGAAGGCCTCAAAATGGTCCAAAAAACCCTGGAGTCCATCTACAGATGCTGAGTCAGCTAGCCAGAGCTCAGAAATGCCACAAGACACATTTAGGGGCTCTGGCAAATGACCCACCCTCCCCTGGCAATGGTTCAAACCTCCCTACCTACACATCCACAGGACATGGGACCTGGCTCAGTGGTGTATTTATTTGCCAATCAATACTCTGTTAATGAATAATAAACTGGTAGAGCCCAAAGGAGCAGCAGCATGAACCAAAAGTTTTAAAAGCTGTACCCAATACAGCAAAAAAAGTTTTACCCCCATTCTCCCTGTCCATCCCATCTGGACAATATAACAGTATATTACACCTTAAAATGTGTTAACATTTTAGGAATATAGATGAAGAATGTGTAAGAATTTTTTAACGTATTATTTGGAAATAATTTCAAACTTATAAAAAGTTACAAAAATAGTACAAGGAACATCCATACACCCTCTTACTTGGATCTGCCTATTGTTAACAGTGCACGCATTTGTTTTATTCATTGCTATCTCTCTACCTCTATCTCTCTCTAATTTTTTTCCAGAATCATCTGAGGATATACATCATGGCCCTTTGCCCCTAAATATTCAGTGTGTAGCTCTGAAGAACAGGGATGTCCTCTTACATAAACACAACAATCAACTTCATAAATTTATACACCGGTATGATACCTTTACCTAATCTACCAAACATATTCCAATTTTGTGATAATGTTCTTCATAGTATTTTCCCCCTGAAGTACTGGGCCTGTCCAGGCGTTAAGTACTGTATTCAATTATCATGTCTCCTTAGCCTCCTTTAATCTGCAACATTTCCACAGCCCTGGTCTTCACGACATTGGCATTTGTGAGAATGACAGCACGCCCCACACTTCTGCTTTTAGTGGGATATTCCTCACTTTTTGCCTTCTAATGCTTCTTTGTGATTAATTGAAGTTATGCCTCAGTCAGAATATGGCCAAGCTGATGCTGTGTCCAATATTCATGTGCCTCCGTCACTCACATGATCACTCGGTCAAAGTGTTGCCCAATTTGTCTACTGTATAATTATGTTTATTTTTCTTCTTCACTTGCAACTAATAAACAGCCTATGGGAAGACATTTTAAGGTCATGCAAATGTCCTATTCCTCATCACAATTTCTACACAGAAATGCTTTGTGCTATTTTTACAACTTTTTTGTAAGTCTAAAATAATCAGAAAATAAATTTTTTTTAAAAGTTGTAACATAAAAACAAAGAAACTTAAAACCTGAGTTTCAATTCCATCATATTATAAAAATCTTCATAGTAAGAAGGAAAATCAGGCAAATAAATAAAAACCTGTGGCTCAGGCTTAAGATTATTCAGGATCAATATTTTTCTGTCTCACTTGCAATCACTGGAAGTAAATAATAAATGGCTTTTATTAAGATCTAGAAAATAATAACCCCATTAGCTTTTCACTTAAATGATTTTCCTTAATTAGGCACAATTTTAAGTTATTGCTCCCACCTAACAGTTCTTCTTTAGAAACAAAACACTATCACCTAACGTGTGAATCACGCTTTTACCAAGCGAATGTTTCTGCGAGCCAGCTGCGCTACTGCCCTTGCACGACAGTGCCAACCAGCATTACTAGTTTTTATTTTATTACTAAACACAAACGATCCCCAAACAATTAGAAGAGCAGGACAAAAAGGAACAAAAAGTTCTCTCATCGCTTACTCTCTAAGTCAGAAATAATGAGGTTGTCATGAAGTTTCACGGCCCGATGTTGTTCTACTTCATCTTCAAGTTCAAAGATGGTTTCTTTCATGTCGCTCCTTTCTGTCTCTTTTTCTTCCAGCTCTGACCTCAATTTCTCTATTGTCATATTCAAATCTTCAATTTGTTTCTTAGCTTCTTCTTGGAAGGCTCGGTATTCATCTTCTACCTATATAAAATTGATGGTGCAGATTTAGAAAAGTAAGAACTGTTCTAAGGTTAGTTCTAGAACTGAGGTACACACTGTTGCAAAGGGGAGCTGTGTGTGAGATGCTATGCATGAGCTAGAACCTGGGTAATAACCGTTAGAAAGTAGAAACAAGTATTCTATAATAATATAAGACTTCATGTAATATGCTTATGCATAAACTGTTGCTCATCACTGACTAAAATTATATTGACATATTACTGAACTTAACCAGATTATTTATGAGAAAATTTTGGAAATTTTCCCTTCTCCAAAGTTTGGACTGAAAGCATGTGCATCTGATTAATGATTAACATGCTCTCCTACAAAAATGATGTCTTATTCGTGACAATTTCACCATCAAATTGAAAATGGAAACATAAGAAAATGCTCAAATAGTGTCTTTGCAGAAGTATCAGTTTATAATGTCCCCTCAACATACACGCACCAAGAAATAACACACACCTCCTAAACTCTATCTCTAAAAGTGATCACCAAAAAAAAAATTAAAGTCTAAACTATTCAAATTTTGGACAAAATATATTGATATTTCTTTCCTTAAAAATCATTGCACTAAAACAACAAAAAAATAAAATGTGAGATAGAATTAATTAGATAACTCATGGAAATAAACACTTCATCAGCAACCAAAAAGGGCACAGATCCCCAGCTAGAATGCCAGCAGCCCTGGGCAGCAGTTCCAACTGAGCCCTCACTGCTACATTGCATACATGTCAAACAAGGGGTTTGGGCTGATGATTTCTAAGGTCCCTGCCAGCAACAAATCATAGACCTCTAAGAAATAGGAGTCTCTATACTCCTAAATTACTTTTAACTCACAACAGAATTCTATTTGAAAAACTACAATGGGGCCAGGCTCAGTGGCTCATGCCTGTAATCCCAGCACTTTGGGAAGCCAAAGTGGGAGGATTGCTTGAGATCAGGAATTTGAGACCAGCCTGAGCAAGAGCAAGATCCTGCCTCTACAAAAAATAGAAAAGTTAGCTGGGTGTGGTATCGTGGGCACCTGTAGTCCCAGCTACTTGGGAGGCTGAAGCAGGAGGATCGCTTGAGCTCAGGAATTTCAGGTTGCAGCAAACTCTGATGACACTACTGCACTCTAGCTGGAGAGACAGAACAAGACTCTGTCTTAAAAAAACCCAAAAAAACAAAAAAGAAAACCTACAATGACAGCAGGATCAGAAGTGACAGGCATTGCTGATCCTACAGACGGGAATACTGGCTCTCCATCTACCCTATACCAAAATATATTAGAAATGAAGATGTAAAATTACATGACCTGCTCCATGAGCAAACCCACAACCAGGGACAGATTCTTGTGTTAGGTATAACTCAAGCCACATCCTCTCACAGGCAAGAAAACAGTAATGAGATACAATTGAATGAAAGTGACATTATCATAAGAATGCTTTTCACTCAATTCCAATAAAAGAAAACCATTCTCAAGCTTATAAAATATCAGCTTTTTGGCGGGGTGCAATGGCTCAAGCCTGCAATCCTAGCACTCTGGGAGGCCAAGACAGGAGGATTGCTTGAGCTCAGGAGTTTGAGACCAGCCTGAGCAAGAGTGAGACCCCATCTCTACCAAAAAAAGAGAAAAAATCAGCCAGGCGCCATGGTGCATATCCGTAGTCCCAGCTACTGAGGGGACTGAGGCAGGAGGATCACTTGAGCTTAGGAGTTTGAGGTTGCAGTGAGCTAAGATGCCACCACTGCACTCTACCCAAGGCAACAGAGAGAGACTCTGTCTCAAAAAAAAAAAAAAAAATCAGCTTTAAAAAAAAGCTAATAACACACCAAACAAGTGATCCTGGCTCTCAGTAAGTAGTACGTTGTGCACAACAGCTGCCAAATGCTAATCCAGAACATTTTAATCTATTTAAACGATACCTTAGCGATGGTGTCCTGCAATCGATTGGCATCATTTCTGGTGTGAGCCAGATCTTCCTGCAGGCTACTAGCCAAAGTCTCTGCTTTTTCTTTGTCCAGCCTGACACTCTCCAGGAGGTCCTGAATATCAGATTTGTCCCCAGAATTGTGAATAGAATACAACTCCGCCACTTTCTGCTTTTCATTCTCTAGCTGGGCCTTCAGGCGGTTCATCTCTATCTGGTCACTGGCCACCGTGGCTTTGTACTCCTCTAACGTGGCTGCCAGGGCTGCTTTCCCTTTCTGCTCAGACTCAATGATTCGCTCCATATGGTGACTGCGTTCTTTGAGCGCCCCTATCATTTCTTGAGCTTCCTTGTTATCTTGTTCTGCCATTTTCAAAGTATTGCTTAAATGCTGCTGGACGCCAAGAAGCTGCTCTCGTTCAAAACGGGCATTCTCAGCGAGGTCCATGTAACGCTGTTCTAATTCCATATAGCGTCCACTTTTTACATCTTCGTCTATGACGTAAGAAATGTGATGCTCGTCTAGAAGGGAGCGGAAGTACTCGATCTGTCGGCTAAAGTGTTCCAACTTATCGCTTTGCTGACATAAAGACTCCATAAGAATGACCTTCTCCTCTCCAAGCCTCTCATTCTCACTGTTCAGCTCTTGAGTAATCTGCTGTAAGTCAGCGAGCTCTTGCAGAGTTGCCTGAAGTTCCTCACTCGTGCTGTGTTGGTTCTCTTCCATCTGGTGTATCCGTTCCGTCAAGCAAGCAACGGACACTTCACTTGCGTTCCCGCTGCTCCCCTTCCGGGAGCGCTCTATGCTGGGGACGCCTTCCGACTCCGAAGATGACGGCGCATCCAGCGCGTCGTCGCTCGATGTGAGGGGCTGGTACACCTCACTGCACTCGCTGTCTAGGTTGTCCATGGAGTTACTGTGCTGATGGTCCATCAGCGTGTTTTCATCCTGACTCAAGAGATCCTCCACGGAGCCGGGGGCAGAGCCTTCCACTGAAGAGGTCAAAGTCCCTCCTCCGTCGCTCTGGTTACCAGGGGCGATTTCTGGGCTCAGGGACTGATAGCCAAACAGTTTTTCGGAATTGTCTAACCTCTGCTCGAGGGAAAAGCCCAGCGCATTCAACCTGTCCTTTAACATTCTGTTTTCATTCTTCAGCTGGTTGAGCTCTGCACGGATGGCGGTATTCTGCTCCTGCAACTGCAGTAAAGTGGACTCCACATCAGTGGGCTGGTGAGTAGTAACAGTCTCCTTCTCTGGCTTCTCATCACCCTCGCAGCGGCCCTCACTAATGCCCAGCTGCGCACGCATGTCTCGGAGTTCATTTCTCAAATGTAAAATTTCCACGTCTTTGGTTTTGGCCAGTGTGAGAAGATCCTTCACCTTGGCTTCCAAAGCAGCTTTGTCACTGATCTGATTGTCCGATTTAGACTTGCTCATCCGAACATCACACTCCGTAGCAGTGCGACTGCGGGAACGTTTGGCCAATGCCACGTCATTAGCTCCCTGACCTGCAGAAGGCAGTTTTTTGCTCTGGTTTAGTCGGGTACGTTCACGTAATCTTTCTCTAGTAGAACTGGAGTCTTTATTACCTGCAGAGGTGCTCCGCTTGGTTGAAGAACTTGTGCCTACATGTTTGAAACAAAGAATTTAAGGCAAAAATATTAGCAATAAAAAGACATATATATAATTCATGCCCCAGGTTGAATGAGATAAATCTACGATCTACACATTGATTTAGACCTACACTAATCTTGCCTTAGAGTCTGTTACTTTAAAACTCAGTTTCCTCAAAACCAGATAATTCACCTTTTAATTGTCAATGCAAAAGAAGTTATATACTTTATTGTACACTTTAAAAGGGCAAATTTTATAGAATGTGAATTATATCTCAATAAAGCTGTTATTTAAGTTACACACACATCAACTCAAATCCAAAAGTGGGGCTTTAAACAGTTGGACAGGTGCATAACATTCTAGGGCAAGATAGGTGAAGCTGACTCTAGGACTAGCCAGGCAGGGGGCAATCTAACTGTAAACAGATGGTGAAGGGAAACCACAGGTGGGCAAGAAGGGAAAGGCAGCCTCAGGACAAATCAAAAATGTAAGCTACCTCTAAGAAACAAAAAAATTATGACCGAAGTAAATTCGAAAAAGTTTCCTACCATAGAATGCCACATGAATAGTAATAATCATAGTAATAACAATAGCTAACACATATCTAGCATTTACTGCACACACACAAATTAACAGGTCACATACCTTAATTTATATAAGCCTCATTAAACGCTGAGGTAGGTGCTATTATCACCCTGTTTTACAAATGAAGAAACTCAGACACAGAGATGTTAAATAATTTGCCAACAGGTAATAAATGGATGAGCCAACATTCAAATCCAGGCAGAATGTGCAACTTAACCAGTATGCTACACTGCCTCTCTAAACATTAGAAAACAACGAGGTGTTAACGTTAAATAATGATGCATCAATCAAATGTACTGCACAGATCACATTAAAGAAATTTTTAAATCTGTGAAAACAATTGACATGACCATTTGTTTAAGACAAAAAGAACAGGAATATGTTTAAATACTCATGATACTTAAGAATTTTTTTTTTAGTTTAAAAAAATAAGATCTAGATCTAATCAATAAGGACTTTTAAAGGTTCTTTATGTAGTGGGCGGCAAGCTACAGAGGTAACAGGGAGTGAACGCTCTGCATGGTACAGGAAGAGAGCCACTGACACAGGAGGTGCGGGGAGCGGGAGGAATTCAGGCCGGCCGCCAGACAGACAGGGATGAGGAAGCTGCAGTGAGCAGGGCACACGGAAAGGAGAGTCAGGTTGCACGGTTAATGGAAGCTGCAGGGGAATGTTACACAGGGGCCTGAACATCAGGCAGAATTCAGTGAGTCACAGCAAGTCAATAAATGTTCTTAAACAGGGAAGAAAGATGAGGAAAAGAGCATTTTTATGAAAATTAAGCTAGAGGACAGTAAGTAGAACATACGAGGAAGAAAGCAGAGAAGGAGAGGGGTGTGTGGGTAGGTGGAGCAATCAAAGTAGAGGAGGCCCAGTCAGCATGGCAGTGAGAACAGAGAAGGGACAAGAGACCAGTGACAGACTGCAAAGGCACAAGTAATGGGATTAGGAGAAACAAGTGCACATGGAGGCCAAAAAAGGAAAAGGATGGCATGACATTTCCCCCAAACATTAATTCCTGTCCCCATTTCTGCAAATGGTGCCATCATCCTTCTGATCTAAACCAAAAACCTCTCCCAAACAGGAAAAATCTGTGCATGTCTGAAAGTCAAAAGGAAAAAAGCCAATAATGAGGGAAAGGATTGGAAATGCCCCAAGATGAAAGGAGAGGTAAAGAAACAAGAGGAGAGGGAGAGAGAACACAAAGAAGAAAACGCCCCTCTGGGATTATTGTGGTAAGGGAATAAACAGAATAATCTGAGGTAAAGACAAGCACATTGACACAATGGAATTAACCAGCCTTAGGAAAGTCACTGGGAGGAGCAAAGGTGGAGCAGATGATGTTGTTCCAGGCTGAACTGCATCACCCCAAAGTTCCTATGTTGAAGCCCTAACCCCCAAACCTCAAATGTCACTGCATCTGGAAATAGGTAATTAAGTTAAATAGGTAATTAAGGCAAAATGAAGTCATTAGGGTAGGCCCTAATCCAACATGACTGATGTCCTTATCAGAGATTAGGACATAGACACATACAGAGGGACGACCCTATAAAGACACAGGGAGACGATGGCCATCTGCGAGTCAAACACAGAGGCCTCAGGAGAAAGCAAACCTGCTAACACCGTGCTTAGCCTTCCAGCCTCCAGAATTGTGAGAAAATAAATTTCTGTGACTTAAGCCATGCAGTCTGTGGTCTTTGGTGATGACATTCCCAGCAAAATAACACAGATGTACAGAGCCATACTGGGACAACTGATCCAGGGAGGTGATAACTGAATGCAGAGGTCAGGTGGCACCGATTGGGAAGGAACCACTTGTGCAAACACATGGAATCTCTCCCAGTACAATTCTAAAGCCAGAAAATAGGTAGATACAAATGGCAAGAGTATTTAATTTCCTTCTTACCACACAAGCTAGAGGATTCAATGGGTGATGACAGGAGCCTTGGGAGTAAAAGAACTTGCTCTACCACCAGCCTTGTGGCCTGCTTCAAAATGAGTCCCCAATAAACATTTACGGAGCAAATGAATACAAGTTTTCTCACCTCTAAAACGAGGATACTAATAGTCTCTCCCTCTTAGGGCTACAGTGAGGATAAAAGGAAGCAACGTCTGTAAAGCTCGAGTTAAGGACTGAGATGTTCCCTCTTGTTAACCACTCTGCGCCATACTATGCTGAACAGTGGGGCCTCATGGCGGATGGAAGGAAGAACCCGCAGGAGGCCACAGCAAAGACAGGACAGTAGGTAACCCGGGCTAGGAAAGCACAAGAGGGGCTACGAGCCTGAAGGATGATGACAGAAGAGGAGATACTGTAATTTTTGCCAATTTGCTTTCATAAGCTTTATTACAAACACATGATTTTATGTTTACTGGATGTTTTAAAGTTTTTTCTATAAGTATAAGAAGTAAAATATGATAGCATTACTCCTTGGACTATAGGATCCAATTATAGGACAATTCCATCACATCTAAAATCAAACAGCTGCTACTGAATGAAGAAAAATGGGAGAATTAGAAAAAATGGATCTAGACACCGATCATAAGAGGCTGCTAATATTGTTTTTTTAATGTTTTTTTTTTCTTTTGAAACAGGATCTCACTCTGTCCCCCAGGCTAGAGTGTAGTGGTGTAATCACAGCTCACTGCAACCTCAAACTTCTGGGCCCGAGTGATCCTCCTGCCTCAGCCTCCCGAGTAGCTGGGGCTACAGGAGTGCGCCACTATGCTCAGCTGATTTTTTAATTTTTTTGTAAAGACGGGGGTCTCACTATGTTGCCCAGGCTGGTCTCAAACTCCTGCCTCAAGCGATCCTCCTGCCTCAGCCTCCCAAAGTGCTGGGATTACAGGTGTGAGCCACCACGCCCAGCCACTAATATCATTTAAAGAGAAACAACCAGAAACAATATGCCTCCTAATGGATGGACATGCCACCACCTATAAAGGAGTCTTGTTTTAAAAAAAAAAAAAAAAAAGGAACCTGAATCTGTCCCACTAGGCCTAGATCCAATGCCATTTACAGTAAACAGAGAAGGCCAGGCACAGTGGCTCACACCTGCAGTCCCAGCACTTTGGGAGGCCGAGGCAGGAGGATCACTTGAGCCCAAGAGTTCGAGGCTATGATGACGCCACTACACTCTAGCCCAGGTGACAGAGTGAGATCCTGTCTCAAAAAAGAGAAAGAAAAAAGAAAACAAAACAGAGAGGACAGAGGATAATGGTCAAGGACATCATGGGGATGTTGTGACATCAAAATCCAGATCCTCAGAAAGTCTACAGGTCAAACAACCATTTTTCTACAAAAATTGAATTGCAAGAATGGGGGATAACACATAGATTTAAAAAAAGACTTTACAGACATAACAGCCAATTATTATATATTATATACTGACCTGCATGAATCCTATTCCAAATAAAAACAGTACAAAAAAAATTTTATGAGACTATTGGAAACTTACATACTTATTGATTAATTTATGATTTAAGAAATGATTAATTATTTTAAGGAATGGTAACAGTACTGTGATAATGTTTTTAAAAGAATCCTTATCTTTCAAAGATAATGAAGTATTTATGGATGAAATGATATGATACCTGGAATTTTCTTCAAAATAGTAAGGCGGCAGCGTGGGTCAGAAGGACTTACGACTGGCTACGCATTGATAATGGTGAGAAGCACGTGGGGCTGAAATAGCAATCTGTCTACTTTTGTATATGTCTGAAATTATCTATAATTAGATGAACACCTGAAACACCAATGCACTCTGCCTATTTCAAACAAAAAAGCAGTTGAAATCTCAGACCTAACACCACACGTACCTGTGCTAATCTTGGATTTGTTCTCCACAGTGGTCATGGCAGGGGCAGATGCTGAAGGTGCTGCAGATGGGCAGGTGCTTTTCTTTCCTTTGACACCATTAGTCACTGTTACCCCTCCAGCCATTCCAGCCAAAAGGTCATCACTGCTCTTGGTCTACAAGCAACAGAAAATGAAAACATATTGACTAGATAAAGCAAGATTAGATAATATTCTGAGACTAAACAAAGCTCTTGATTTTTATACTGAGTCCTATAAAGACTTTCTGACAGTAAGCAGCACACCACACTGTGCTGCAGAAACAATCTCTTTACAGGTTTACAAACAATCACACACTTCTTTTTAAAATACTAAAATCATACACATAATCAAAGATTTTATGGAGGCCTGCCGTGTGCCCACCCAGGCCAGATTCAGTGAGGGGTGGAGAAAAGTGAAGACATCATCCTTGTTACTCTTTCAGCTAGGAGGTGACTTATGAACAAGGATCATTTGAGTGATTCTACATGGGCTATCTCAGGAAAGTTCTAAAATGCCACAAGAAGTGCCATCTTGCAATTTCCAGAGAGAAATACAATTGAGAGTCAAATAATCTTCATTGCTAAAGTGATCACTGATGGAGACAATATCTAAAAGAAATTGTTCTGAAATTTCTTACCTCATCTAATTCTCTAGTAGTCAAAATGATCATACTACTTGAGAAAAACCATTTGCAATATTTATTTATATTTTGTTAAGATTCTTTTTGGCTGGGCACAATGGCACACGCCTGTAATCCTAGCCCTTTGGGAGGCCAAGGCGGGAGGATTGCTTGAGCCCAGGAGTTCAAGATCAACCTGAGGAAAAGTGAGACCCCATCCCTACAAAACAAAAATTTTTTAATTAGCCAGGCATGGTAGCGCATGCCTGTAGTCCCAGCTACTACAGAGGCTAAGGCAGGAGGATCACTTGAGCCCAGGAGTTGGAGGCTACAGTGAGCTATGGTGACACCACTGCACTCTAGCCCAGGCAACAGAGCGAGCCTCTGTGTCCAAAAAAAAAAAAAGATTATTTTTAAAATATCATGAGTTTTTTATAAAGAAAACAAACACTATGGCTAATGGGATTGACTATAAGATTATTATTTAAGACAAACAGTGAAGAAATCTGTTTTTACTTCTCCTAGAAATGAAAGACAACAGAGAAAAGTTAAAGGTCTGTGAAAAAAAGAAAAACTACTTTTTAGTAAAAGAATCAAAAAGTTTTCTCCCTTTAAGGTGAAGGCGCAAGTTAGCCAATTGACTTACACTGTATTCTATCTGGAACCACGCTCTCTCTCAGATAATCATAATGAATTCATTTCTTTATGATTCCTAAGTAACTAATCCCTAAGTCTCTTCCAGTTGTAAAAGTCAGTGACTCCGTTGCCCGGGCTAGAGTGCAGTGGCACAATCATAGCTCACTGCAGCCTCAAACTCCTGGGCTCAAGGGACCCCCCTGCCTCAGCCTCCCAAGCAGCTGGCACTATAGGCATGCGCCACCATACCCGGTTAAGATTTCTGTTCTCATCATTCAATTAAGAAAGTTATAATATAGTACCATTAGGTAGATCAATCTATCTTATTTAAAAAGAGGCAGAAAAGGGATCATTGTTTTCAATGAATTAAATAGAATTAAACTCTGGTAATTTATGGTTATCACATTATGAGAAATCTAGAATATGTAAAGAGGAAGTAGGACATTGCATTAACCGTTAAGGACTGTTCATAATCTTTAAGACTTGTCTCTGTTAATGAAAATTGATCATTAACTACAATGCAAAAAAAACCTGCACATCAAAATCAGACCTCTCTCCTATCAATTTGTCCCTCATCTATTAGCCAATAATAAACTCAACATACTCTTAATTTTTCAAATCATCTTTTATATTCTGTTACATTTATCTTTGAACTAATTTTTCTCTTCCATAAGTTTTCTTTCCTTTCATAATAATTACATCTGAACACCACCCTACATTGTCCTATGAAAAAACACTTCTCTGGTTACAATTTGCCTTTCTTTGGGTGATGACAAAGTTAAACAGACATCAGGGCACTAAACCACAAACTCTGCACTTATCATAATAATTAAGATAGCACAGTATTGGCACAAGAATAAACCAAGAATTTTTATAGACACTTGAGTTATAAGCAAAAAAGCAGTGTAGAAGACATGGGTTTTCCAGGAAATGGTGCTAGGTCAACTGCATATTCACAAAGGGAAAAAACATGAATCTTAAAATAAAGTCCAAGGTTTTCTAACTAAGACTCAAAATCCTGAATCATAAAAGAATTGATCAATTTGACTACATAAAAACAAAAATCTTAAAAATAAAAAATTTTAATTTGAACAAGTTTTAAAAGTCTTTTGCATGGTCAAAAAAACCATCATAAGCAAAGCAAAAAAACATGAAAAACTGGGAAAGTATATTTGCAATATCTCACAGATAAAGGGCAAAGATTCCTAATACATAAAGAATTCTTAAAAATTGAGGATGGAATTCATCTCTAAAAATAATTTTAAAAATTAGCTGGGGCCAGACGCAGTGGCTCACACCTGTAATCCTAGCTCTCTGGAAGGCCGAGGCGGGTGGATTGCTTGAGCTCAGGAGTTCAAGACCAGCCTAAGCAAGAGTGAGACCCCGCCTCTACCCAAAAATAGGAACAAAACATCAGCCAGGTGTTGTGGCGCACACCTGCAGTCCCAGCCACTCAGGAGGCTTAGGAAGAGGATTGCTTGAGCCCAGGAGTTGGAGGTTGCAGTGAGCTGCAATGATGCCACTGCACCATACTCAGGGCAACAGAGCGAGGACTCTGTCTCAACAACCACCACCAAAAAAAGGCAACTGGACAACCCTCCTCACAAACACCCCCCGCCTTAATATTTAAAAAAAAAAAAAAAAATCAGCCGGGCATGGGTGGCATGCACCTCTAGTCCCAGCTACACAGGAGGCTGAGGCAGAAGTTGGAGGCGGCAGTGAGCTATGAATCCATCACTGCACTCCAGCCTGGGCAACACAGCGAGGTCCCTTCTCTAAAAAAATAATTGAGGGAAAAAAGAAAAATGAGCAAATGAATGAATAATTACACAGTAAGTTCACACACACACACACACACACACACACACACACTACAAGAAAAGATGATCAACCTAACTGACAATAAGAGAAATGCAAATTAAGCAGCACCTGTCATTGCTCAGATTGGCAGAAACGAAAAAGTATGACAACACATTCTTTGGGAAGCTTATGGAGAAACAGGCACTCTCCTACGTTTCTAGTGGAAATGCACCTTGATGTAAGCCTTATGAAACGAATCAGGAAATATCTAACAAAGGTACACACACATTTACATTTTGCCCAGCAATCGCGTTTCTAGCAATTGAACCTGAAGACACTCCTCCGATAATACAAAAATACACACACACAACGTTATTCACTGCAGCATTATTTTTCATTGTAAAATATCGGTACACCTTAAATGCCTATACACAGGCAAGTGTACGTAGTATACATTAGTGAGCACAATGAAGTATTACACCACTATAAAAAAGAATAAGACGGCTACAAATTGTTATGGAGAGATTTCCAGAACACATTAAGTGAAAATAAGCAAAGTAGAAAAGAATATATTATGCCACCTTCTATGTAAGAAAGGGGAAATATAAAAATATACACATGGATCTCATATTTATGCAAAAATAAACACATGAAGGATAAACAAAAACCAAACTGGCTGTTTACCTCCAGACATGGGTGGGAACAGAGTAAGAAAGAATGGGGAGGGGAGGGAGACTTCTCTTCCCGTGTAGTTCTGACTTGTAGAGCCACATTAGTGTTTCACGTACTCAAAATAAATAAATTAAATTAAAAAGGGTGGCGGAAGCCCGGGACAGAATATGATAGGAACAAATGGACCTAACTGCACTTCAAATGAATAACACAATTCAAGTATCTTTAGAACACAGTATTTTGACCAAAAATCCTCAAACTCTCAAGCTACAGACAAAAAAGTGTAAACAAATATTGAACTCTAGTTGGTAGATTTGCATTTCACAGTGGTTTGGGTGAATAATTCTCAAACTATTTTTCGTATATTCTAGGATTGAGAAAATAAGTAAATATATTATAGATAATAGAAAACCAACAGGTTTCTCACTGTTGGAAGAAACGGATTACAATTATGGGATGTAGAAAGGTTTTTATGAACCTTGTATATCAATGGAATTGGAAGTATCAGTGTGAACTCTTTTTTTTTTTTTTTTTTTCAAATGAGACGGAGTCTCTGTCTGTGGCCCAGGCTGGAGTGCAGTGGTGCAATCAGAGCTCACTGCAGCCTCCAACTCCTGGGCTCAAGCAATCCTCCTGCCTCAGCCTCCCGAGTAGCTGGGACTACAGGTGTGCCACCACCTCATACACTTTAATATATAAACAGATACAGAAGCTGATATAGATATGTGCATACGTGTGTATGCAAGTTTGTATGTGTTTCCCAAAAGCAACGAGCATACCTAACTTCTGGATCTCAGTTTTTAAGTACCGTCTTCTACTAAAAGGAACAAGGCCTCCTTGAAGAATGGCTGATTCTAGGGCTGGGGCTGGAAAAGAACAAAACTTATTGTGCCAGAAATTAAGGAAGTACTCAAAGAATAATAGAAATATGTCAAACAAAAAACCACAGGAGCCAGCTTGAAGGGGCTCCCATTGCCTAAATCAGGGACAATATGAGCATCAAAATAAATTATCATAGCCAGGTGCGATCACACGCCTATTGTCGCAGCTACTCAGGAGGATGGCGCAGAAGCAACACTGAGCTCAGGAGTTCAAGGCCAGCCTGGGCAACAAAGGGAGACCTTGTCTCTTAAAAAAAAAAAAAAAAGTATTCCTCTGGGAAGAAGCAATCAATCAATCAGTCAATAGATAGATAAAATGATCCTAATAATTTATAGCCCACTGAATAAGAATCCATGAATCCACAATAATATAAACGAACGAGGCCAGCCTGAGCAAGGGTAAGATCCCATCTCTACAAAAAAACAGAAAAATTAGCCGGGCATGGTGGCACACACCTGTAGTCCCAGCTACTTGGGAGGCTGAGGCAGGAGGATCCCTGGAGCCCAGGAGTTTGAGGTTGCAGTGAGCTAAGATGAGGCCACTGCACTCTAGCAGGGGTCACAGAGCAAGACCCTGTCTCAAAAAAAAAAAAAAAAAAAAAGGAACATGGTAATGTGACAGTGAAGAAACCTAGCCTACACCACCTTAACCAAAGTTAACAACCCCTGTAACAGAACAGATGGAAGCCACATGCTTCCAGAAATGCTGCACTAAGGATGCCGCTTCTGTGGAATTCCTGCCAAAAATGCTCCAGAAATGCTGCACTAAAGACACCGCTGGAATTCCTGCCAAAAATGTAAAACCCGAACCTAATCACAAGGAAACAATGACAAACCCAAATTTGGAGGGCAGGCTATCAAATAACTGCCTTGCACTCTTTAGAAATGTCAAAGTCATAAAAGAAAAAGACTGAGGAACTAATCCAAATTTAAGGAGAATGAAGAGCATTAACAACTAAATGTAATACATGACCCTGGACTGGATCCTGGACCAGAAAAAATTTTTTTCTCTCTTTTGCTATAACAGACATTAGTACAATTGGTGAAATTTAATGAAAGTTTATACATTGGACACTAGCATTATATCCATGTCAAGTTCCTGATTTTGTAATTGTACTACGGTTATACAAGAGAATGTCCTTGTTTTTCAGGAAATACATACTGAAACATTCAGCAGTAAAAGAGCATTGTCTATACTCAAACAGCTCAAGAAAAAAGTATGTGTGCATGTAAATGCATATACACGGAAATGATAAAGTAATCATGATAAGAGATTAAAATGAAGGAAATCTTGGTGAAGAGCATACTGGACAATTCTTTGTACATATCCTTCAACTTTTCTGTAAGTCTGAAATTATTTCAAACTAAAAAGCTTTTAAAAAATTAATTCCAGATAGACTGAGGCTCTAAATATGAAATGTAAAACAAAAACACTTCCAGGGAAAAATATAGAGGCCTATTTTCCTGGCCTGGGTATGGGTTAAGATTTCTTAAACAAAACACATACACACAAATAAACCCCACAAAAATTAAAAATTGGACTATTAAAATAAAGACCTTCAAAGATACCGTTAAAGGAGTAGAAAAAGAAGGCAAAGCAGCAGAATATATGTGCAGCATGTACAAATGACAAAGGGCTCACAACTAGAAGTGAAGAACTACAGACCAGTACAAAAAGACATTGCACCCCCTCATACCCACTAGGACGGCTACTATCAAAGAATAAAATAACAAGTGTTGTAGAGGAGGCAGAGAAAGCGGAACCCTTCTGTACTGTTAATGGGAATGTAAAATGGTGCAGCCGCTGTGGGAAACAGCGTGGCAGTTCCTCAAAGAATTAAAAATAGAATTACCATATGATCTAGCAATCCCACCTCTCAGTGTATACCCAAAAGAATTCAAAGCAGGGCCTTGAAGAGATATTTGTACACCCAGTTCACAGCAGCATTATTCACAGTAGCCAAAAGGTGGGAGCAACCCAAGTGTCCACTGATGGACGAATGAAACAAAGTCCATCACATACACAAAATGGACTATTACTGAACCTTAGAGAGGAAGGAAATTCTGGCAACTACTACAACATGGATGAACCTTGAGGACATGATGCTAAGTGAAATAAACCAGTCACAAAAAGACAAATACCATATGATTCCACTTACATGAGGCACCTAGAGTAGTCAAATTCACACAGACAGAAAGTAGAATGGTGGTTGCCAGGGGCTGGAGAGAGGAGGGGAATGGGAAGTTATTATGTAGTGGGTACAGAGTTTCAGTTTAGCAAGATGACAAATTCTATAGATGGATGGTGGTGATGGTTGTACAACAACGTGAATGTATTTAATAGCACTGAACTGCACACAGTTAAAAATGGTTAAGATAGGGCCGGGTGCAGTGGCTCACGCCTGTAATCCCAGCACTTTGGGAGGCCGAGGCAGGAAGATCACTTGAGGCCTGGAATTCGAGACCAGCCTGGGCAACATGAGACCGTGTCTCAACAAAATTTTTTTTTTAAATTAGCTGGATGTGGTGGTGCACGCCTATAGTACCACCTACTCAGGAGGCTGAGGCTTGAGCCCAGGAGTTCGAGGCTGCAGTGAGCTATGATCACACCACTGCACTCCAGCCTGGGTGACAGAGTGAGATCCTGTCTCAAAAAAAAAAAAAAAAGGTTAAGATGGTAACTGTTACAGGTATTTTAACAAAATTTTTAAAAGTCAGAAAAAAAAAGACACTATAGAAAAACGGGCAAGGGACATGAACAGGCACTTCACACAAGAGGACATCTAAATGTCTACTCAGCACATAAAACGAATGTATGAAAAGGCGGTCAATGTCATTGGTAACAATGCAAATGCAAATTAAAGCCACTGCACAATCCCTTTACACACCCCAGAATGGTTAAAATGAAAGGAGTAACAATATAAGTGCAAATGAGGATGCGAAGCAACAAGGATTGTAACCTGGTAACTACCCTGAGAAATGATTTGGCTCTATCTACTGAAGCTGAATATATGTATACCCCATGACCCATTAATGTCACTTATGGTTACGGAGTCAACATAAATGGGCGTACTTGTGTCCTAAAAGACATGTGTAAGAATGTTCATAACAGTATTATTCTTAATAACCACAAAGTGGAAACTCCAAATGTTTATCAACAGTAGAATGGATGAAAAAAATGTACATTCATCCCATGGATTACTAACCAGCAAAAAAAAAAAGAAGAAACTACTGCTATATGCAACACTATAGATAAGAAACCAGACACACAGGCCAGGTGTGGTGGCTCACACCTGTAATCCCAGCACTCTGGGAAGTGGAGGCAGGAGGATCACTTGGGGCCAGGAGTTTGAGACCAGCCTGGGCAATGTAGTGAGACCCTATCTCCACAAAAAACAGAACAATTAGCCGGGCGTGGTGGCCTGCACCTGTAGTCCCAGGTACTTGGGAGGCTGAGAAAGGAGGACCGCCTGAGCCTAGGAGTTTGAGGTTGCAGTGAGCTATGATGACTCCACTGCACTCTAGCACAGGCAACAGGGTGGGATCCTACCTCAAAAAAAAAAAAAAGAAAAAGAAAAAGAAAAAAGAGAAAAGGAAACGAGACACACATAAAAAGAACATGTATGATGCATGATCACTATAAAGATCAAAAACTGGCAAAATTAATCTCTGGCACTAGAAGTTGGGATGGTAGCTACTTTTGGGGAAGACAGGAAGGGCAACGACTAAGCAGGGACACGAGGGAAGCTTCTGAGGGGCAGGTATGTTCTGTTTCTTGACCTGGGTGGTAGTTGCAGAGCATGTTCACTTTGCAATGATTCACTAAGCTCAATACCTATGATTTGTGAATTTCTCTGTGTGTATGCCTCACTTCAACAAAAAAAGTAAAAACAAAGCAAAAACAACTCCACATTTTCCAACTTGCCTTTTACACTAAGCTACTTGCAGGCTCTGTGCTGTTTCCCTATTTCTTTCAACTTTTGCTACAAAATTCTGTAAATGCATGTTAGTTCCCACACATAAACATCCCCCATCAGCAAGAGTCAAAAACCAAGAAATTGATGAAGGAACAAATTTTTAGCTTACTTTTTAATAACAGATGCAAAATGCAAATCAGTTGGCAAAAACATTCCAGATACAAATAACAAAATACTACAACCAAAGTACACATGCCTTTCAAGGTCAAGTCCAATTTCATAGTCTGCATCTTTACCTCAAATTTGAATTGAATTCAAATTTTACCTTTCAAGTTTCAGAGGTAGATTGCTCATACGGTAAACTAACTTTTACACTGCAAGGGTATGATCACAAATAACCATTGAGAGTTATCAATTATTTAGATTCTAACTGAAGCTTATTAATTCCAATCTATCAATTTTTAGAAAAAAGTATTCTCAGTATAATGAAAAAATATATGACTTCTACAAGCACTAATCATGAACACCTGAAGCATATGTGAACCCTGGAAAGTGCAGGCATGTTAGAGACCACCTCTACATGGAAAATAATCCTTTCCACTGGCTGTGACAAAAGAGACTTAACCATACAAAGGCCCCAAGCCAGATGTCACAGCTCCTGACAAGAGTGGGAATAATGTCCCCAAAACTTACTGTGAACAGCAGTAGTGCTTTGGTTGATATTTACAAAAGTTCCAATCAGCACTGAAGTGCTCTGTATCCAAAGGGCCCTTCTCCCTAACCCTCAACTAGATCTAGCCTCAAACAGTATCTGAAAGGAGAGAGAGGAGAGAGGTAAAGAAATGCATGTCCCCGTGCCCTGCTGCTGTAAGAAAAATGTCATGAGAATATTGTCCAGTGACAGATACACAGGTGTGGGTGTCTACACATGAATGAGTATGTGTACCAGATGTCTAAATAATTAAGCCAAACACTTTATTCATCTGGTTAATCATCATTGCTCCACCATAGTTACAGGAATTCAAGTTGTGGGATGTATCTGTGTGCCAGAGAAGCACCATAAAATATGAAAACTTAGAAAAATAAAATATCACTTAAGTTTGTAGGGCCTCAAAACCCTTTAACGTTTTCAATTTTTCTGCACATTTTCACTACTTTCTTCTTTCCTTCTGTCTTTTCTTACTTTCATCTCTATTCAATGACTTTTTTCTTCTCTCTTAAGTGAAAGCAATTGCTCTAGTCCAGGCAAAGTGTTCCCAAATAGCTCCACCTCTTCCTCCTCACTAAACACACACACACACACACACACACACACACACAAACTGCTTAAACAAACTTGCCAACGCAGCACAGCCAAAGCTATGGACAGCTGGCATGTGCTGGCAAGAGCAGGCACACATTGCTGGAAAAGCACTCGCTGTCCAAGACCAAACCACCAGCCCCTCCAGATCCAAGCCTCAGAAGATCTGACCTGCCTGTTCAGTGCACACGCCATAGTAAAACTTCGAAGACACTGCCTGCCGCTGACAAGGAGGCAACAGAAGGCAGGCAGCAGTGCACATCCAATGCCAGTGTTTCAACCTGTTCTTCCAGTCACATAGTCACACAAATAACAGGTCACCTAGTCACACAGACATGACACCCCAAAGACAGCTCCAGCAACTGAGTAACCAGTTAGGTCAGAAAATGCCGCCTGTCTTGTAACAAAGAGCAGCAGCACTGTCACCAAGGAAGTAATTCAGCGTGTTCACTCAGACTAACAGAAGTAGGGCAAGGGTCTACTCCTGGTACCATCCTCCAGGCCACAAGATGACACCTAGCAACTCATCAGGACTGTACAAGGAGAAAATCTGGGGGCATCTCCAAGCCCACGAGCACATGGAATAAGTCTAGGTTTAGTTTCAACAACCTTGGAATAGAAAAACCAGCATTTCCTGCTAGATCTTTCAACACATATAAGGAAGTCCCTCATCAGCTGTTCCTCTGAGGTGTTTCTTAAAATAATTAAGCCATGATCTATCAAGGCCGTGCCTGGACAAAAGAATTTTGAAACAGTCACACTTGGTTTCTCCCTATCAGACTAGCTGAAAACTCCTGGTTTTCTGCATACACTCAAAATTTCTACCCAAAACACCACAACCCTAAAGCAAACAAGCAAAGTACAAACAAACAAATTCTGGCCCAAGACAGACTGGAAGAAAATGACCATGTGGATCTCTGTGCAATGACGTTTAAGACTTCACCACCCAAAAAAATGGCATGGAGTGATCTTGACCCTTGGATGGCCCAAACCAACATGGACACTGAGAATACCTCATGAGAAAACTGTTACATTCAGGAAACAATCCTGGGCCTGAGAAAGCTTCTAGAGCCAAGCAGTAAAAACGCTACTACCTGTCATTTACTAAGCACTTGCTATGGACCAGGCCCTGTGCCAACCACTTTCATATATTCCCTCATTTAATCCAGACAACAGCCCTGAGAAGTAGACCCCAGGTCTGTCTGCCCCCAAAGCCGCCCTTGGTCTAATTAACTACTGTCCTATACTAACACCAACTAAGCCGCTTCTAAAGGAGTATAAAAGAAAATTAATTATGCACTGACTAAATTAACATCACTCAATTTTAACTAGGATTAATACTGGATCAGCTGCTAGAAGGAGAACAACAATTTACAGTGCGTAAGGGTGTAGGGTGAGAATAAAAACACCTGTCTAAGGGTCACAGGAGAGCTAATGCTGGTCATCTTGCAAGACTTGGCTCACATGCTCTTTTCATAAAACCTTCCTGGCCTAGAAACAATATCTTCCTACCTAAAACTGTTCACACTGCTTTACTGATCTCCCAGGGCATCTGACATTTTCCACGTGTACTTCAGCTACTCGTGTTTATGCCTCACCTCCACCCTTTACTCCACAAGTTCCTTGAAGGCGGACTCCACCTCCAGCTTGCACAAGCACAGTGCCCTGCACAAGGCATGCGCTCAACTGTTTGTTTGATAAATAAGCCTGCTATTTGGTTCCATTCATAAAGACAGACCAAAAACACCAATTAAATCCACTCTACCGTAAGCTCTCTTCAAAGGCTATGCGTTCCCAACACCAGTAGAGGGCACACCCTGAATGATGTTCATTTAATAGATTAAACATTAAAATTCACTCCTCCCAAAATCAATTGCGTATTCAAACATCGCCACGTTAATACCTTTGACAATGATGCTGCTGTTCCAGGTTTTACAAGTTTGCCTCCTGTAGATACTGAAGAACTGTTTTCAGGTTTAGTTTTTTCTACCGTTTGCGTTTTACTTATCCCAGACACTTTAGGCACTGAGCCAGCACTCCTGCTTGCTTTCTTCATTCTGGGCTGCCTCTTCGTGATGCATTTACAAGCAAATCTGTGGAAAGAAATGGCATTAGACTGAGAACAAAACTGGAAGGAAGCTTTTTCTAGACCAGCACTATCTAGTAACATTCTGGAAGAAAGCTTTTTTCCTTAAAAAATTTAGAAATTTGTTTTAGAAGAATTTTAGCATGTGATAAAATTGTTTGAAACCTAGATGTCACTACAGAAAATAAAAGTTGAAAAATTCTTAGACTTGCTAATCAGGCCTCCTCCTTGTATATTATTACCAATGTAAGATTATTTTGTACACTCTAGTTCATTTAGTAAAAAGAATATCCTAGATCTTTAACAGAACTGACTAAACGTAACAGTGTACATTATCTTCAGCATTTAACAAAGCAATAATCATCCTGGCATTTGGGAATTAGACATTCTGCAGGTATCTGAGGGTGATCCTACTTGCCAAATTATCCAGCAAAGTCCTAATTCCAAGTATTTGCTGTGATAATCCCTGCATAAACCAGCAGAATACCCCAGAAATCCCAACATCCAGGATCTAAACCCATTTCCCAAGATACCCCTTTTATCAAGAGGCAGCATAGAAATTCTTCATCGAAACATTAGCCCCAATTTTTGGTTCAAAAAATAAAGTCATTCTATATACCTATAAGGAATATGACAACAGTTCTTCCACCTAAGTGGCACATAGTTGATTTCACAGCTAAGAGGACTTAGAAAAACACTGGCAGCACACAAAGCTGAAGCCAGAGAAGCTCTTAAATATACATTTATTAACTGAGCTAGAAAAGCACTCTTTATAATAATATCATGTTTGGAAAGACACCATGGATTATTTTGGGTAGAGTCATACAATTATCAAAAACGAAAGCCTATTTTGAATGTAAGGAGGTTTATATATGTTGACTCCATGAAACCACGCTGGGCACAAAAAGAGGTCAGTCTATTTTATGAAGATGTCTACATATAAACAAAAATAGAATAACCTTTTGGAAAAGAAAAGGCTCATTCCAGTAGCCTTACTGAATATTTTACTTAGACTGTGCTCGAACACTCCAGATTTGTCTTGCTTTGACATAATACAAACTATACCAACTGGTTTTGTGGTGGGAACAGCGAGACAGGGTGAAGAGGGCTCTGCTTCCCCCTCAACATGAAAAGGCCTTGGAGGAAAGGAACACTGTCACTGTGCTCAATCAAAACACAACGAAACCTCAGAGACTCTTTTCTAGCTTTCCCCCAACTTCCTGGTTATTCCTTACGGAAAACGCTGCGTATGATAATGATCAAATTACCTATCCACTCTTAACTCTTTTGCTTTCTACTTTCCTAATCCATTTGAGTAATCTGCCCAGAGTAAGCGTTCCCTCTAGTTCAGCTCTACCATTATCTCCTATCCCTTTCCCGAGGATACTGAAAATGACCAAGATAGAGTCTAGTGTCCCACGACAGGTATAATATAGTTATACTGATGCCTGCCACCCAGCAATGTATGCTTTTCTCACCTAAAATGAAGGAATTAGACAGACTGGACATTCACTAACTCCAGATACTACAGAAAAATCAAATCAAAGACTAAGACCCTTGTCTTCAACTTCTCACTTTTTACTTCTCTTCTCTAAGTCTTTTGTAAATGGTCCCCAAAGTTTCTTTCTTCTCATCTCCAAATTCCATGCCTATACTACTTTCTACACCAGCCCCTGTCAAATTAACATTTCCTAGACCAGCACTATCTGACAGGACTTCCTGCGACGATAAACATGTTCTATGTATCTATCTGTGCTAACACGGTAGCCACCAGCCACTTGTGGCTACTAAACATTTAAAACCTGGCTAGCGTGTCTGAACAACTAAATTCTAAATTTCATTTAATTTAAAATTGCATGTGGTTGGTGACTACCTTACTGGACGATGCAAGACTGTTCCTTTCCTGCTGTCTGTTCCAGAAATAAAACCTAATTAACTATTACTTCACACCCACCAGAATGGCTATAATCAAAAAGATAAACAGTAACAAGTGTTGGAGGATGTGGAGTAACTGGAACCCTCACATATTGCTGGAGGGAATGTGAAATGGTACCGCTGCTTTGGAAAAAAACAGTATGGCAATTCCTCAAATGGTTAAACACAGAGTTAAACATATGATCCAGCAGTTCCACTCCTGGATACATACCCAAGAGAAATGAAAGTATTTGTCCACACAAAAACTTATGCACAAATGATCATATTCATAATAGCCCCAAAATGGAAACAACCCAAACAACTCCCCCAAATTCTCCCAATTAAACTACAACACAATTCTTTGTTAGCATTTAAATTACTTTTTACTTTCTGGCATATATTTGTTATGTATAGGATACATATTATCATATAGTTCTGTTTACATTATTTCTGCATAGTAAAAATTGTTTCAATTCCAAGTGTCCATCAACTGATGGATGAATAAACAAACGTGATATATCCATCCAATGGAATATTATTTGGCCATAAAAAGGAATGAAGTATTGATACATCTTATAACATGGACAAACCTTGAAAACATTATACAGATGGCCGCCAACTTATGATTTTTCTACTTTATGATGGTGTGAAAATGATAAGCATTCAGTAGAAACCGTACTTCAAGTACCCACACAATCATTCTGTTTTTCACTGTCAGTACAGTAGTCAATAGATTACATGACATATTCAACACTTTATTATAAAATAGGGTTGGTGTTAGATGATTTTGTCCAACTACAGTCTAACATAAGTGTTTCGAGCATGTTTAAGATAGACAAAGTTGAACCATGATGTCTGGTAAGTTAGTTGTATTAAACACATTTTCATCTTATGACATTTTCAACTTATGATGGGTTTATCAAGACATAACCCCATCATAAATAATGGAGCATCTGTACTAAATAAAAGAAGCCAGACACAAAGAACCATGTATTATATGAATTATCTAGACTAGGCAAATCCATAGACAGAGAAAGGAGACTGGTGATTACCAGGGGTTAGGGGTAGGGAGGATACAGACTGACTGCTAAATGGGCACAGGGTTTCTTTTTGGGATGATGCAAAGTTCTAAAATTAAATTGTGGTGATAGTTGTACAATCTTGTGAATATACTAAAAACCACTAAGCTTTACACTTTAAATACGTGAACTATATGGCATATAAATTATGTATCAATAAAGCTGTAATTTTTTTAAAAAACAACTTAATGAATGGCATCAAACAAGGACCTCTGGAAAATAGATCCCAACAGTGTAAAATACCTGATAAGGAGAAAGACTATGGTTTTGCAGAGGTCCTAGGAGACAAGAAGCACAACCAGGCTGGGCGTGGTGGCTCACACTTGAAGTCCCAGCACTCTGGGAGGCCGAGGCAGGAGGATTGTTTGAGACCAGAAGTTCAAGACCAGCCTGAGCAAGAGCGAGACCCCGTCTCTACAAAAAACAGAAAAATTAGGTGGGCGGGGTGGTGTGTACCTGTAGTCCCAGCTACTCGGGAGGCTGAGGCAGGAGGATCGCTTGAGCCCAGGAGTTTGAGGTTGCAGTGAGCTACGATGACGCCACTGCACTCTAGCCTAGGCAACAGAGTGAGATCCTATCTTAAAAAAAAAAAAAGCACAGCCAAAGCTTTACAGATGCTGAGATGCAGCCTGGTCAAGGCACCTGGCAGCTTGAGATCTCTCAGAGCAGTGGTTCTCACCCACATCAGACCCAAAACCCCCTTTCTCGAAAAGCTATTTAAAACATACCTTACTATCCTGAATTGAAATTCCGAGATAACCTACTTATTACATATATATTTGAAAAGTATCCATATAACACGGCAACTATAATATAAAGATAAAAGTAATTTATAATAAAATAAATACAAATTTCAATATGTGAATTTTCAGATAGGACTATATAAGGTATAAAATAGTCAGAAATCCGTATCTCTAAGTTGAATCACTGTCAATCTGATAACTACAAATCGTCTTCATTTGGGCATGTGGTTTTGGCAACTCAGATACCACACTATCTATCATGAATGCTATCAATAATGTGATTCTCTAAAAAGGTGAACCACTCTTAGTGTGATGGTTAATTTTATGTGTCAACTTGACTGAGCCATGGGGTGCCCAGACATTTGGTCAAACATTATTGTGGGTGTGTCTGTGAGAGTGTTTCTAGATGAGGATAACATTTTAACGTGTGGACTGAGTAAGGCAGATTAACCTCCCTAACGTGGGTGGACCTCATTCTATCAATTGAAGACCTGAATAGAAAAGGCTAAGTAAGAAGGGACTCCTCCTGCCTGACTGCTGAGCTGGGGCATCATCTTTTCTTGCAGTCAGGCTCAAACTGAAACATTGGTTTTCCTTGGGTCTCAAGCCTGCCGGATGCTGGATTTCAGACAACTTACACCTTCAGCTCTCCTGGGTCTCAGGCCTTCAGACTCAGACTGGAACTACGTCATCAGCTCTCCTGGGACTCCAACTTGCCAACTGCAGATCTCGTGACTTCTCAGCCTCCATAATTTCATGGGCCAATTCCTTACAATAAATCTCTTTTTATATAGTAGTCCCCTCTTATCCAAGGGGAGCATTCCCCAGTGGATGCCTGAAACCACAGATAGCACCAAGCCCTATATATACTATGTTTTTTCCCATACACACAGATGCTCTTCAACTTACAATGGGGTTACATCCTGATAAACCCATCATAAATTGAAAATGAACTTAATACATCTAATCTACTGAACATCATAGCTTAGCCTACCTTAAACATGCTCAGAACACTTACATTAGCCTACAGTTGGACAAAATCATCTAACACCAAGCCTATTTTATAATAAAGTGTTGAATATCTCATGTAATTTATTGAATACTATATACTATGTCAAAATTGCAATGGTTTCATACCATCATAAAGTCAAAAAATCTTAAATCAAACCATAGTAAGTCAGGGACCATCTGTAGATACCTATGATAAAGTTAAATTTATAAATTAGGACAGTAAGAGATTAACAACAATAACTAAGAATAAAATAGAACAATTATAACAATTTTCCAGAATCACTACTCCTGCACTTTGGGGCCATTATTAAGTAAAATGAGGGTTACTTAAACACAAGCACTGTGATACCAGACAGTTGATCTGATAACCAAGACAGCTACTAAGTAACTAACAGGCAGGCAGCATATACAGCCTAGATACGCTAGACAAAGGAGTCATGTCCCAGGCAGGACAGAGCAGGACAGAGTGAGATACCACCACGATACTCAGAACAGCCCACAATTTAAAAGTTTATTTCTGGAAATTTCCATTCAATATTGTCAGACCTCGGCCGGGCGAAGTGGCTCACGCCTGTAATCCTAGCACTCTGGGAGGCCGAGGCAGGAGGATCACTTGAGCTCAGGAGTTCGAGACCAGCCTGAGCAAGTGTGAGACCCTGTCTCAAAAAAAAATATATATATATATTGTCAGACCGTGGTGGACCACAAGTAACTGAAACCACAGAAAACGAAACTGTGGATAAAGAAAGACTTCTGTATACTTATATTTTCTCCAGAGAAACACAACCAATAGGATATATAGGATATATATGATATAATCATATATATATCAGTTACATATATGATACACGTGTATACACATATATTATTGGTTCTGTGTTTTGCAAGAACCCTAATACACGCAGTAAAACTAAGAACAAAACAAAATGATTTCCCCCTCAATGTCTAAAGTAATTCCGTTCCATGAAAATTCCATTTACGCCAAAATTACATTTTGAAAAGATGCTTTGTTTATGTAAAATGCAATGAGATTCTAGGTTCAGTCTTAAACAGTTTTTTCTATACACTCAAATTATTCAGCAAGATATTCTAAAGCTGTGCAGGTCACAGGAAAAGTTCCATCTTGCAGAACTTCTACTACATTGAGTCTAGAATTCCATGGCCACTACCTATTAAATGCCAATACCATCTACCAACCATTGAGACCACCAAAAATGTTTCCATGAATTTCTACAATGACCTCTATTAAGAGCAAGGATCATAAAAAAGGGATTATAATTTATCAGTAGATCTTGGGCCCCCACTTGGCCAAGACTTCTCCCTAGAGCCCCATGGGAGCCTGAGAGATTGCAGAGTTGGGACAGGACAAACAAAACTCACAGCACTTCAAGTGTCTAAAGGATGAAAAGGAGGGTGTGGCGGAAGTTACCACCATCCTTCCCCAACCATGCTCAAGGGTGTCATGTCAGCACCCATCACTTCCTCCAGCCCAGCGAAGCCGAGGCTTGAGGGGAATAAAAAGTAGCTCTCAGGCTGGGCGTGGTGGTGCACACCTGTAATCCTAGCACTTTGGGAGGCTGAGGCGGGAGGATCACTTGAGGTCAGGACCAGCCTGAGCAACACAGCAAGACCCCATTTCTACATAAAATAGAAAACTTAGCCAGGTGTAGTGGTATGCACCTATAGCCTGAGCTACTTGGGAGGCTGAGGCTAGAGGATTGCTTGAGCCTCTAGGTGCTAAGAATAATCTCAAACTACAATAATCCATGAATTATGTCACATGTATTTGTCAAACAGCATTTCTTAAAAACATCAAAATAGATGCACTGCTCCCAAATAAGAGGGAAAGGCACTGAAGGCCCTGAGCCTCTCCCAGGCGGCAGGCATCATGCCCCACTCATGCAGTACTCGTTTACTGAATCCTCACAGGGCCCGTGTGGGCATGTATAGATGAAGGAATTGAGGATCAGAGAGTGTAAGTAACTGTCCCCAGTTCAACCATTCTTTAGGGACAACAGTCTGAATCCAAACCCCATTCCACTTCTGCCACTCCATGTGGCTTCCAATGCACCCATACACAAGAAGAACTTCCTTAGGAATGTGAGATTTTGATCTCAATGAATATCTCACAAGATATAAACAAACTGTAACAACACTAAAAAACTATAAAGCTCCTATAAAACTATACAGCTCCTTCTAGATTTATCTACTTGTCCTATGGGTCAGTGCTGGTATTCTTAATCAAAATTTTTCATTTTGAAGGTACTAAGTACCATATCATCTTGCATAAAATCTATCTTTTTAGAGCAGAAAATTTGTTGCCAGGTCTAGATCAGTATGTATTAAGTTAAAGCTGTAAAAGTAAAATTGTTAGCTATAATCATATTAATTTATAGATACCTGTTACTTTTTTATTTAAAATAATTATTTGTTAGGCATGAGTAGAGACACAAACTGTTCTCATTACAGAAATAAACCCTGCATTTTAGCAAGCTGCAGTCTGGGTGGCCAAAATACTAAGCAGGCTGTCCCAATGCTCCCTGGCTCCTAAGGACAGGATTTACAGCTCTGGGAGCTCTGCCTAAAGCTAATTACACACCCACAGCCACACAGGAAGTTCGAGAGTTTCCTTTACATCTACAAGGATATCATATAATTAAAACCTACTGAGGAAAACAAAGAAAGGTCTCTCTCTTACCTTCCATATATACTAGATAAAACGTCATTTAAAAATCAACCCACAGACTCTTCTTAGAAATGGAAAACATCTTGGAGGCCACTTATAGGAAATCCCACAGACAGCATCACTGACAAAAAAGTCTTCTTCTAGTTACAAGGGTCTACTGTTGGAGGATCTGATTACCAAAAAGTTACGAAGCTGGGTACAGTAGCTCACACCTGTAGTCCCAGCACTTTGGGAGGCCAAGGCAGGAGGATTGCTTGAGGCCAGGAGTTTGTGACCAGCCTGGGGAACACAGCGAGACCTCATCTCTACAAGAAATAGAAAAAAAAAATTAGGCGGGCATGGTGGTGCACGCCTGTCATCCTAGCTACTAGGGAGGCTGAGGTGGGGGGAATATTTGAGCCCAAGAGTTCAAGGATGCAGTGAACTATGGTTGTGCCACTGCACTCCACCCTGGGCAACAGAGCAAAACCCTGTCTCTTAAAAAAAAAAAAAAATTGGTGCTTGACTTGTCTTGAGTCACATGCCTTGAGTGAGTCAAGACAAGCCAAGCACCAATTCTCTGGGAACCTAGTCAGGAAGGGCACAGATAAATACATGGGTATGTTAAGATTACTAGGACAAAAATGCCTACTTTCAAGGAACTCACAGTCTACAGGGAGAAACAGCACATGTAAACAAATAGTGAACAGGCTCCCATCCTTTATAATTCCATTTAAAAAAACAAGGTAAGAATACGTACAGGATACAATGGAAGCAGAAAGATCTAGTCCCCAACTCTGCCTCTGGGGAACAAAGTGAGAGATGCCCCTCACAGGTGTGAGCCAGCACAGGCTCAACTGAGGAGCTCTAAGGACTTGGGTATGGCTAGAATACAGAAATGTCAAAATGAGGACCAGTGGGCAAGGGCCTAGGGCACCAGTACCAGTCAAGCCCTGGATTTCATCTGACACAGGATGGACAGTGAGTGAAGGCAGTACAGTCCTATAATCCGACCTGAATTGCTGTGGAGGACAGGTGAAGGGGCACAGCACGGGCCAGGTATGGGGAAAATAGATTGGCATCCCCGTCCCTGTAACTTCTTTGCTCTGCCTTAATCTAAGCTCTGCATTCAAAGTAAGAGTACCACTCTCAGCCCACAAGTCCCCCGGTATCCGAAGACTACCACAGCACTTCCCCAAATGGGCCCTTCCCCCAGGTCAGGACCACAGATTCCCCAGTCCCTCCTCCAGATTCCTGCACTCTGTGTCCATGGCATCACAGTGTGCAGGCACCTCGGCAACGGGCACAGACATGAGACAGATCTGGTCCAGCAAGCACAGAGTTCAGCGAGACTATTACTCCCCTCAATCGAGATGCTGAGTTGCTCTTAAATTAATCAAAGAAAAAAAATTCTGGTTTTATAGGAACTACCAGAGGCTCATAGTAGTTCATGGTTACCTAAGATGACATCAAATTTTTTTCACACAAACTGCAGCTAAGCTGCTTTTCTCTTTTTTCCCCTCCTAACATCTTATTTTGAAATTTTTCACTCAGAAATGTTGAAAAAAAATTGTACAATAAACAACATCCCACTTTTCTCCTTCTTATTTATATTCTGAAAAAAATTTATACCTGTATCTATTAAAATTTTCATTTGTAATCCCAGCACTTTGGGAGGCCAGAGAGTTCAAGACCAGTCTGGGCAACAAAGTGAGACCCCATCTCTACAAATATTCATAATAAAAAACTTAGCCAGGCATGGTGGCCTCACCACCTGTAGTCCCAGCTGCTTGGGAGGCTGAGGCAGGAGATCACTTGAGCCCAGGAGTCTGAGGTTGCAGTGAGCTATAATGGCACCACTGCACTCCAGCCTGGGCAACCGAGTGACACCCTGTCTTAAAAAAAAAAATTTTATTTTTCATTTGGTCAGATTCAGCTCAACGTTCCAGCCTTTGGGATACTTTTAAATTCTGGGTTTGACTTGAAACCCAGCAGTCTCCCTCCTATCAAGTGCCATCTTCAATCAAAGTCACTTAACCACTCAGCACCCTCATCTACAATAAAAAGGAAGCTGGATTCTAAGGAATTTCTAAGGCACTTTCTTACTTCGAAAGTCTTATAATTTAGGATAATCCACATATTGATGACGTTACACAGCGCAAAGCAATGACAAGGCTCTGTGATGTACCACAAGAACCTCCCTCCGAGTCTCAGACAGTGAATAGAGTACTGACCGGAAAGTCAGGAGGCCTGGATCCAAGCTCCAGCTTTGCCACGCAAGGTGTGATCGCAGGCAAACCACTTACTTTGTATCTTTGCAAATCTGTTTCCTCTCCTATAAAGAGGAATTGATAAATCTATCTTACAGAGTTCTTCTACAAAACAACATGTGCATACCAACAAGAACGAAAGTCCTTACATCTTAGTTCCAGAAGTCATTTCGCCAGGGCTCAAAGGTCAAAGGAAAAACAATGCAACAACCCAAGATTCAGGGATGGCAATTCACTCCAGTGATTCAGAAACCTCACCCTCTCCAACCATCCACCCATGAAAAACACACTCACCAAGTTTCAGAAATAACGCCAAAAGGATGTTAGGACTTTACCTTAATGTCGTATTGCACGCAGGGGGGTCCAGCCCGAATTTCATCTGACAAAAAAGAACACAGCTTGTCCTGGAAACCTCAAGGGAGCCCTGAGGCCGTTCCCTCACCCAGAGGCACCTTCAGCACCAGCACAGTGTGGGACAGGAACCCTTCTTGGCAGCTATAGGGATGGTCCCCAATCCCTCCCTTCTGCAGTCACAACAGGATCTTGATTGCTGTCATTATTTTTCCTTTAGACGCCTCCAATTCACCTCCATTAGCATCTTTTCCCCCACTGTTTACAAAAGGTATTGCTATTTAAAACCATTTAAATGTAATTGTTACTTGATATTTTATTTTACTTATTCATCTTTAGAGACAGGGTCACCCAGGCTGGAGTGCAGTGAGTGGTGTGGATCATCGCTCACTGTAACCTCGAACTCCTGGCCTCAAGCAATCCTCCTGCCTTGGCCTCCCAAAGTGCTGGGACTACAGGTGTGAGCCACCGAGCCCAACCTTAATTGATATTTTAAAATCCTCTGTGCTTACTTAAAAAACCTGTATCCAAGAGACTGCCCCAGCCATGTATGATCAAATCTGTATCCTTGGGCAAGTTACTTAACCTCTCTGAAATCTTAGTTTTTTCATACATAAAATGGGACTGGTAATACTACATACCTTAAAAGGAGGTTGAGAGGATTAAATGAAATAATGGACCTAAAGTTTTTAGCAGGGTGTCAACCCACAGCAAAGACCACATAAACGTGAGCTGCCATAATTCATGGCAGAACATACTGCATGCTCCGTGTATGACTAATGCCTTATTAAAATAAAAGCAGCAATTCAAAAGATATTTTCTAAGAGAAACCCTTTATAAAGAATGACTGAAGATTGTTTTTACTTACTACTAACATTAAATTATATACCATAGTGCACAGATGTCAACAAACAACACCAGCTTCTAGTCCTTTCCCACTGAAAATTATATATCAGGAAATACTGAAAATATACGCTGGGGAGTCCACTGGAATGATAATTAAGAGACCCTGACTGTGGTCCCAGGCCTGGCACCATCTGTATGGCGTTGACCAAGCCACCCAAATTCTGTGAGCCTTGTTTATAAAGCAAGCAGGGTGGGTTATAATCTTTCTTTCAGAAGCTCAAATTTTCTTTTTCACAATTTGTACTTTCAGAACCAGGAATCAAAAAATTTCTAAGAGGAATTGATATTAGGTATGATTTTTATGCCTTATCCCACTAAAAATCCAAAAAGGGTTTTAACGCAAGCAATCTAATACATTTATCTCTCTTATTTCACAAACTTCATATTCAAAATGTAGGGATCATATTAAAACTGTAAATTATGAACAGACTGAAACACACAGTCAAGGGAAAACCATAACTAAGGGAAGGAGCTACATGGGAGTCTGGCAGTCAGCAAGTAAATTTTGCCAAATGAATCAAAACCAACAATTAAAAAATAAAAAACTGTTGCCCAGCTACTCAGGCAAGATGAGGCTGAAGGATCACTTGAGCCCAAGAGTTTGGAGTTCAGCCTGGACAACAAGGCAAGACCCCATCTCTTATAAAAAGAAAAAAAACAATCTGATAAACTCCTGTGTCCTAACAAAAAACAAACGAAACTTTGAAAAGAAGCTTAGTAAGAAATGTTTTAATTAAATAAATCATAATATAACAAAACTGACCATATACTGAATTCTTAAACAGATAGATGTTTTTAAACTTTCTTATGGTGAATCATAATACACATTCAGAAAAGTGCATTTAATGTACACATTTTAAAGACTAGCTGGACGCGGTGGTGTGCGCCTGTAGTCCCAGCTACTTGGGAGGCTGAGGCAGGAGGATCGCCTGAGTCCAGGAATTCTGGGTTGTAGTGCGCTATGCCGATCGGGTGTCTGCACTAAGTTCGGCATCAATATGGTGACCTCCCAGGAGTGGGGGACCATCAGGTTGCCTAAGGAAGGGTGAACCAGCCCAGATCGGAAACAGAGGTCAAAACTCCTGTGCTGATCAGTAGCGGGATCGCGCCTGTGAATAGCCACTGCACTCCAGCCTGGGCAACATAGCGAGACTCCATCTCTACCAAAAATTTTTAAATGAGCTAGGCATGGTGGCGCACACCTGTAGTCCCAGCTACTTAGGAGGCTGAGGCAGGAGGATCGCTAGAGCCCTGGAGCTCGAGGCTGCAGTGAGCTATATGATGACTCTACTAAAATCTAGCCCAGGTAACAGAGAGAGAAAAATCCCGTCTCCAAAAAAAAAAAAAAACTAAAGACAGACTTGGAGTGGGACTCCACTAAAAACATTAAGAGCCACTCAGAGGGTAAGTCTGAGCCTTGTCATGTCAAAAGAGTGCACATGTGCAAAAGGGCATGTACTCAAGGTGCAAGAAACAGACAGAAAGCAGAGAGAGGCAGGGCTAATATGTGATTCTTTGCTCAGTCTGTATCCACAGACAAAAATCCAGTATTGCTCAAAAAACACCAATGTTTACTAAGGAGCCACAATTTTAAAATACTTGTTTTTATTATAAGACAGTATTTTCTTATTTTTTAAGGCAGATTTTATTCTATGCCTAAAATTATCAACATTTGATACATTTGGTAGGACAGTTTTCCCTGTTTCCAGGAATCAATGATACAAATCACGACAGTGAGGAAAGACGGCCTTCAGAGCCACCCCTCCTCCATTTCCACCTCCAGCCCCCACCCTCTCCCCACCCCAGCTGTGCACTCCCCATTAAACGCTCTCGAGGCCACAGAAGGAAAAAACAGCTCTTCTCTAACTTCACCCCCTTTCCCTCACAATCCTCTCCTTTCTGTGTGGCCACACAGTGAAGGGAGCCGGGAGGTGAACCCACAAGAGAAAGGCCATGCTGCTCAGCCACCTTTTAACCAGAGACAGGGAGGTGACAGTGAGCAGCCAGCCCAGCCCCAGGGGAGGGAGGGAGTCCAAGTCAGATGGCAGTAGAGCAGGAGAAAGAGCTGAGCAGGAGAGAAAGGATAAAGAATTTCTCAAAAATTTGGCTTTGTGAAGGGGAGAGAGCCAGAGAGCAATAGGGAGGCTGAGACACTTTGTGGATGTTGCTGCTGTTGTTTAAATAGAGCGTAAGCTGCAGCCAACCAGTGAGGAAGCCCATACCTCATGAATAGGAGCATAGCTGATTCTCTTAATCATCCCACATGGCTGGGAAGGAGGAAAAAGCTTTGGTTAGAGCGGGAAGCAAGCAGTTTGCCCAAAGTCTGAGCGCCTTCCACTAAACCACAACTACAAATAGGAAAGAGGAGGTAATTATCAGCAACACCAATTCAAACGGCCACGAAATAGCACAACCCTATTTCCACTTGTTTTGGCCACAGAAAAGCTCACTCATACTAATTTATGATTTCTATTACTCTTATAAGATTTAACACAAGGAAATATTTAGATACAACTGGATTTTTCAAACTTAGAACCGTATAATTCTTCTCCCTCTTACTGCTTTTCAAAGAATAACAGCATAAAAAACCTAATTTTACACCAAGATCTCTTCAGATCCATTTCTGGAGATGGTTTCTCATTTTAATGCAAGCTGCTGAAAAGTCAGTTAAACTACTGACAATACTTAACATTCCAGACAAGTGACAAGGCTGGAAAAGGACAGCATAAAAGAATTTCTGGCTACAGTACACAAATGATTTTTCCAGATTTAGTCCAAAACAAATTGGTTCCCAAAATTCAAACTGCCAGAATGCAAGAAATTTTGAGTCTCCTCTGGCCACTCCCTCCTCAGCCAAGGTTTCTGAATATTTACAAAAAGAAAATATTTATTCAGGACCCCTTCAAACCACAGCTTTATGCTCAGACTTTTGGCAGGCAGTTACAAACTTGCACAATTCTGTATTCATAAAATTAACTGTCAGCCAGTTTTAATTTAAAACATCAATTTGATATATTTGTACATTTATAACTGTGATCTAAAATGAAATTCAAAATGAAACATTTTCTTTCGTATTTCATTAATGATTCACATGTAAGAACGTAAAAATCCTTTTTAAAAAGCTTAAAATTTTAGATTTGAGAATTTATTTTGACAATGGCACAAAGGAAGTCTTTCTAAACTAAAGTTAAAATAGAACTCAAATTCAGTTTAGTAAAAAGTCTTTTTTTCAACAAGTATTTCATTGGTTAAAAAGAAAATTAATAAAAAATGTTAAGGAGTTCTTTTTCCTTTCTTCTACTGAGTATACAGTAGCGTTACGCAACGAGGAGGAGGGGGCAATTTTGCACCCTAAGGAACCTTTGGCACTGTCTGTAGACATTTCTGGTTGTCACAACGGGAGGGGGTGTGCACTGCTGACCCTGAGTGTGTAAGGGGCCAGGATACTGATAAACATCTTACAACACACAGGACAGTCGCCACAACAAAGCACTACATAGCCGAAAACATGGGCCACAGGGACTGGTTTAAACTGGGGAGGAAGGATTCGTCTTTCTGTCCCATACCATAAATAGGGTCTCATCTGCACAGTCTGTTGAGTTAAGAAAGCCACAGCTCAGCAGCTGGCAGAGCTGAAAGAGCAGGAAAAGTCCATGCACAGGGCCGTTAGGTCTCCACCCACATTTCCCAGGAAAGGATAGATACTTCAAGGAATGAAATCTGAGAAGGAACCACAGGTAACCTCACTGCTTACCTGTACCTCCTTCTGTAGTCCCCAGCTGGCCTGGCACAGACTGACAACCCCAAATGGATGGTCAAAATCTCCAGCCCCTCTGAAACCTCACTAGCAGGAGGGAACAAAAGAAACTAAACCCCAAGGGCCCACTATATGCCACCACAGTCCTGGCAATTCCACAGTCATCATCGCATCCAGTCCTCTCTCATCGCAGGAGGCGGGTATTGTCATCAGGCCCACTGTAAAAGGGTGAACCCGAAGCTTCCACAGCTGGCAAACGCTAAAGCAGGGCTCTGAACAGGGCGACCTGCAAAAGCCACATCCACCCCACCGCAGCTCCCCGGGCTTGCTTTATCTCAGGGGTGGCCTGTATTGTGAGGCCAGACAGGGTCTTATGTGCTGGATCTTGAGACATTTAAGAAATGGTGAGGATGCCTCTTTGACGACTGGAGAAAGCATCCCTCCTCCCTGTCTCCACTACCCCGCCAACCCTAGGCCAACCCTAACCGGCCTCTTTCTGTGTCAGGGAAACAGTGGGCCGAACAAGTCTGCCAGCATCCTGCTGCTCACCCTGCCTTCAGTCCTTCTGGGCCACAGCCGCTCCTAAAGCACAAATCCCCCCACACCACCCTACTGCTGCATACAGCCTCACTGTCCCAGGCCAAACACTTTCAAATCCCAGCTCCACGCGCCCCCATCTCCTGTTTTACACACACACACAGCTACTCACTTTCAAATACCCACACTTTTGCTCCTACTGTTCCACCCTACGGCCCTGACAGCCCGTTACCATCTTCCTGCCTGAGAAACAACTGTTCACACATCACTTCAGGACTCAGCTCCAGCACTACCTCCTTAGTGACACCCTCCCTGGCTCTCCAGACAGCTGCCACTCCCTCTTACCTCCCTGCACACTTCTGCATAGCACTCACCTCGCTGTATTTTATCCAGGCAATATTCAGGGTATACTCTGACCAAAAAAGTATTTGCTGTTTACCTGAAATTCAAATTTAACTGGGCATCCCGTATTTTATCTGGCAGCCCTCGGCCTGCAGACCCTCACACAGAGACAGAGGAAAGGCACTGGCAGAGAAGTGAGCAGCTAGAACACAGGGATAATAATATGCAAATGTAAATAATATGCAAAAGTAAACCAATGGCAAAAACGGTGGACAGAAGTCTTGTGCCACAAGCAGTAAGAACCTTAAGCCCAAATCCCCCGCTGGACAGCTAGTCCTCCACAACTCAGCCGGACCCACAGTTCCAAGTCACTCTCCAGACTCCCCTCCGAACACCCACCAGCTCAGGGCAGCAGGTCTGTTTCTCCTACAGTACACCAGCCACCCTGGGCTGGCACTCTGCCTCGTTTGCACAGCTCCCTCCAACTGCTGTTTTATTCCCCTAACCCAACATCCCTCATCCCACAAAGCCAACCTCAAATGACTAGCCCCCCACCTCACTGCACCTCACCCCCATGAAGTCCAGCTCAAAGGACCTATGTCTCCCAATACCCACAATCACACCTGGTCCCCCCGCTCCATGAAGCCCCCAACACTTGGATTACAGCTCTGCCAGCACATATCAACAGGCCTGCAGACAGCAATTGTCTGTAGACTTCTCCCACAGGCCTCACTTAGAACGCAAAGGCCCTATGACAAGGCAAGCCAGGGCAATGCCTTAAAGATATCATAATCCATTTTCTGTTGCTATAACTGAATACCCAAGACAGAGTAACTTATAAAGAAAGGAAATTTATTTCACAGTTCTGGAGGCTGGGAAACCCAAGGTCCAAGGGCCACATCTTGTGAAGACCTTCACGCTAGTGGGGACTCTTACAGAGTCCTGAGACGGCACAGGGCATCACATGGCAAGGGGGTTAGAGTGGCCAAACTGGCTCTTATAACAGACCCACTCTCGTGATGACCCAAATGGATTAATCCATTCATGAGTGCAGAGCCTTCACTATCCAAGCACCTCTTGAAGGCCCCACCTCTTAATACAGTCACACTGGGGATTAAGTTTCAACGTAAGTTTTAGAGGGGACAAACATTTAAGACATAGGAATATCATTTAATAACTATATGGAGAATGTAACCAAATACTTGAAAAACAGACCAAATTGAAGATATGATGTGAATAGCCTGAATCACTGCTGAAAAGTACATGCACATCAGATATAAATCCTGGCCAGCCACAGTGGCTCACGCCTATAATCCCAGCACTTTGGGAGGCTGAGGCAGGAGGATCACTTGAGCCCAGGAGTTTGAGGCTATAGTGAGCTATGACAATGCCACTGCACTCAAGCCTAGGTGACAGTGATATGCTGTCTAAAAAAGAAAAAAAAAAAAAAGAATAGACTTCCACATAAACTTCACTTCAGCTTACCCCCGCTTCATCAGACAAGAATCTTCAAAATCTAAGTCTTTAAAACTATCTTCCAGGTTCAAAACATTACCAAAAAATCACCAAAACCCTACACATACAGACATGCTTCTGACAATATTGCCTATCTGATCTGATTTACTGAATAAATGAGTAATTTGACTATTTTCGCTTAAAAAAACAGCAATCCCTTCTAAGGACTTCAAAACGCAAAATCAACTGGTTTTTTTTAAGTAGAAGAATAGCAGCATTGTTTTGGGTCATAACATTTAACATAAAGCATGTGATACAAGAAGGCAGATCTCTGAACAGCAGCAGCCTGGTACACTTGCTGGTGTACATTCATGAATTTACATACTGAGTGAAAAGAACTCAGATTACAGTCGGGTAGAATTTGGGTTCAAACGTGAACTCCAGCCGGGCACAGTGGCTTACGCATATAATCCCAACTACTCGGGAGGCTGAGAAAGGAGAATCACTTGAGGCCAGGAGTTTGAGACCACTCTGGGCAACACAGCAAGATCCCACCTCTAAAAAAAAAAACAAAACAAAACTTTTTTTAATTAGCCAGGAGTGATAGTTTGAGCCTATAATCCCAGCTACTAAGGAGGCTTTCTCTCCTGAGGCCAGGAATTCTGACAACAGCCTGGGCAATATAGTGAGACCCATCTCTTAAAAAGAAAAAGCTAGCTAACTCCACCACTTACTAGTTATGTGGCTCTGGGCATATTACTCATACCCAAACTGCAGTTTTCTCATGTGTAAGTAGAAACTAAGAACTACTACATTGGATGCTACAAGAACCACATCAAACAATGTGTGTTAACTAACAAGGAAAATGCTCGGCACATAGAAGCACAATAAGCATTAGTCTCCTTTCCTTCCCACTACAACCAGAAAGACAAATTTCCCTCTGTCCTAAACTCATTTGTTACTTCCTCTCTCTGTCTCCTCATGGTACCAGCAGAAATGCAGCTCTCCTTTTCTGTTACAATCCCCAGGGCTGCTTCTACTCCCTGATTTAGCAGAGAAGCTTCAGGGGTTCTTCCAGACAACTAAAAACTGCACTGCTCCATTCTAGGTGTGTGCCACCCTCTCCCAATCCTAACCACCACGGCTTTGATCACTGCTGAGGTCCAATCTAACAAAGCCTTCCTTTACCTTCCTCATTCGGTCAGCTACAAACCACACTTACCTTTCTTTGATTGTCCCTGGCCTCTAACTCCCCATCCCTTCCTCTTCTGGGCCACTCCCTCCACCCTGCATGAGTCACTCCACTGGCCTTGCATCAGGCTTCCCTGACTGACACCACTGTCTCTCTCTCTGACCCTTTCTGCATTCTCTCAAATTGTCCTTCTTCTTTCTAAACTGTTGGTTTTTTAAGATGGGATCATGGAATTGTGGTTGTGTTTTTTAAAAAAAGATTATTAATTAAATTATAAAATAACAGAAAGATCTCTTGCAAGTTCTGAAATACTTGGAAACTAACACACTTCTAAATAATCTATGAGTCAAAGAAGAAATCAAAAGGGAAATTAGAACGCATTTTGAACTGAATGAAAATGAAAACATGACATATCAAAATCCGTGGGATGCCCCTAAAGCAGTGCTTAAGGGGACGTTTACAACACCAAACCCCGATACTAGAAAAGGAGAAAGGTCTCAAATCAGCTTCTATTTTAAGAAACAAGAACAGGAGCAGTGAAACTCAAAGTAAGCAGAAGAAAAGAAATAAATATATGAGCGAAAGTCAACGAAACAAATAAGGATCAATGGAGTTGAAAACAAGATCTTTGAGAAGATCAACAAAGCTGATAACCGCTAACCACTCTCACCTGAGAAAGAAGCGACAGATCCCCAGATGAGGAACGGGAGGGTGACAGAGTCTACAGCTATCAAAGGATAATAAGGGACTATTATGAACAACTTTATGCCAGTAAATTCAAAATTTTAGATGAAATAAATTTTTTGAAAGAAAAACTATCACAGCTCACTCAAGAAGTAACAGATAACTTTAATAGCTCTATACTTCTTAAAGAAATTGGATTTATAGTTAAAAACTTTCTAGGCCCAGATGGATTCACCCAGGAATCCCATTAAACAATTAAAGAAGAAATAAAACAAATTATTTACAAACTCTTCCAGAAAACTGAAAAGAATATTTCCCAACTCATTTTATGAAGACAGCATTACTCTGATGCCAAAATCTGACAAAGACATTACCAAAAAAGAAAACTACAGATCTCTCTCATGAAAATAAATGTAAAAATTCTAAACAAAATTTTAGCAAACTGAGTCCAACAATCTAGAAAAGAAAGATAACACATCATGACCAAGAAGAGTTTATCCCACAAATGCAAGGTTGGTTTAACACTGAAAAGTTAACACTGAAAAACCAGTGCAATTCACCAAACTGTAAACCAAAAAAGCCATATGATCATCTCAACAGACACAAAAAAGGGACTAAACAAAACTTAACATTCAGTCCTGATTTAAAAAAAAAAAAACTCTAAGTAATAGAAATGGAAAACCTCTGCAACGTGATAAATGCACCTATGAAATGTCCATAGCTAACAGCATACTTAATGGCATACGATGCAATGTTGTCCCTGTAGGACCAAGAATAAGACAAGAAAATCCACTCTCACCATCTCTACTCTTTATGTACTGTAAGTATGAGCCAGTGCAATAAGGCAAGCAAAAACAAACAAATAAATCAAAGGCATTCAGATTGGGAAGGAAAAAATAAAACTGTCTTTATTCACAGACAACATGGATGGACTATCCAATGGGATCTACAAAAAAAAGCTACTAGAACTAGTAAGTCAGTACAGTAAGACTTCAGAATACAAGATCACTATACAGAAATCAACTGTATCTTTATATGTTAGCAATAAATGATTAGAAATTGCAATCTTTATCCCTAAGTATGAAAGTGAAAGATCTATACACTGAAAACTACAAAATACTGCTGAGAAAAATTAAAGACCACCTAAATAAAATGACAAATGTACCATGTTCAGGGGTCAGAAGATGAAATACTGTTAATACGTTAATTCTCCCCCAAAATTATCTACAGATTCAACACAATCACAATCAAAATTCCAGCAGGCTTCTTGGTAGAATGTGACAACCTAATTATAAAATTCATACAGAAACACAAAGGGCCTAGAATTGATAATTGCTGAAGGCAGATAATAACTACATCACCACTAATGTATACATTCATTGTATTATTCTCTCTACTTTGACTATGTTTGAAATTTTCCAGAGTGAAATGTGTCGTGTTTTGTTTTTAACAAAGACTGAGATGCTTCCAGGAACACACATAAATACAAAATATCCTTCCTTTGAAATTTTCATTACATGACAAAAATGGTTTCCTTTTTCACACCCTGGCTTGGTTTCCCAGGCCCTATAACCAGTCCTCTCTGCTTCCTGTTCCTCTGTGACAACAACAAATCAGAGTCTGCAGGCCAAATCTGGCCCATCACTTGTCTTATACAATCCACAAACTAAGAAGGTTTTGTTTGTGACATGAAAAACTATATAAAATAAGAAAATTTTATTGAAACATAGTCATACTTGTTCATTTACATACTATCAGTAGTTACTTTTGTGCTACAATGACAGAGTTGAGTAGCTACAACAGAGACCAGAAGGCCGGCAATGACTGAAATATTTACTATACATCTGGCTGCTCTCAGACAAAATCCATCAATCCCCACTCTATTATACGCCTTTCCCTCCCACGGCTGACGAATTCCCTCCCACAGGAATGCTTGTTACTACCTCTCCTTTGTTCAAGCCGCAGTTCTACTGCTACAAACCCAAAGTTCCCTTCCTCCCCTTTTCCAGCCCTAACCACGGCAGCAGCTCACGTGGAAGCAGGTAAGCAAAGCCCAATTCGTCACTACGCAGCTCCAGGCCCGGGAGAGGCCGTCCTTCTGTGTGCAGCGGGTGCTGATGACCCCTCTATTCATTTCCAATTTCCAGAGCAGGCTGGCAGGCTAGCAGCTGGGAAGGAGGGAGCACACGATGGAGGCAGAGCAGAGAAAATTCCTCAGTAACCCATCAGAGGAATGTCAGTCCCCTGCCTGCAATGTCACCATTTAGAGATCAATTCCGGACACTACTTCAGAAAAGAAATGAGGAAGGAAAAGGCAATGAGGAGCAGAAGGAAAAGAGGAGAAGACACCAGCAACGCAGAGACCCTCACACACGGCGGCTACCGGAAGCTGCAGAGACACCAGCGAGTAAAAGGGCAGACCCCGTCACTGGCAGGCACAAGCAGAACAGCCTAGAAAGGAGGGGAGCAGCAGAGCTTCAGCTTCAACACTCAGCTCATCAGGTGTCCCGACTTCCGTTAGCTGGCACACAAAACAAGGTGGCAAATCTGTTGGGCTTAAAACCCAAGGATCGCCACCATCCTTGCATGCCACTTGGAAACAAATGATAAAGTAACAAGAAACCTGGAATGAATCTCTGTAACTGAAATCCCGGATAGGAAACCCTGAGATTTGGGGACACATGATTTTTTTCATCTCCTCCAATTTAAAGTGGCAATTGAGAGAGGAAGCAGATTTTGGAAATGTGCAGATGCCTCAAAGGTCAGGATGTGATCTACTCTCAATGAGTTCCCAGTGAGAAGCAGAATACGTGAAAGGACTTGGGGGCACAAAAATAGTTACGCAGAAGGAATACATTCTAGTATTCAGTAGCACAGTAGGGAAATTATAGTTATCAATAATTTATCGTACATTCCAAAATAGCTAGAAGAGAGAATTGTAGTGCTCCCAACACAAAGAAAAGATAAACGTTTGAGGGGATGGGATGGATGTCCCCATCACCCTGATTTCATCATTACACACGGTGTACATGTACCAAAATATCACATGCACCCCAAAAATATGCAGTTATGATATATCAATTAAAAAATACAGCTGGGAGTGGCGGCTCACACCTACAGTCCCAGCTACTTGGGAGGCTAAGGTGGGAGGATCTCTTGAGCACAGGAGTTTGAGACAGCCTGGGCAACAAAGAGAGACCCCATCTCAAAAAATACCAAAACAAACAACAAACAAACAAACAAAAAGAGAATCTGACAGACCTGGTTCTGTGAGGCAATGTGGGAGTTTGGTTAACCGTAAGTTTAATGTGTCACTACGGCAGGGCTGCTCTAAGAGTATTAATATAGTCTTGAGTTGAAATAAATCGCTTGAATTACGCTGTCTGGATCCAGGAACACAGTCAGACTCTGCTCCTCAGAGGCCCTGAGGGTACAGTGTGCTGTTCTAGAACAAGATTGTAAGGACAGAGTCTAATAAACTGCCTGCCTCCAGGCCAGAGGGCTCTGGAAACAATGTGAAGAGGAGAGACTTTCAACTCAATAAGTGAAAATCACTCTTTTCAATTTTGAAAAGATCCAGAATATGACTAATGAGTGAAAATTATCAAGAGGTAGGTTCAAGAGCTGCTAATCATCAGAGATGTCCCTACATTAAATGAGCTGCCTTAAAAGTAGCTGAATCCTCATCACCCACCAAAAGCATCCTAGTGGCGCTGGGAGGACTATGCATCACCAGGCATCAGCTGAAACGTAACGTTCTTGCGCTAAGCTTAGTTAGCTGGAATACTCAGACATTCACAAGGATTCAACTCAAAACGTTCCAGACGCAAGTGGTACAAGTTCATTTATTTTAAAAAGCATCATACTGTACAGAGAATCATACTGCACAGAATTCCCCTGGCTCACTTTCTCACTTGCCTGTTTCCCCTCAGCTAGAGGCAACCTCTTTTCCAACTCAGTTGCCCCATCATCTCAAATCTCCCAACCTCACTTTTGACACAGCCTGGCACAGAGACTTGATCACTCAACAAATATCTAAACTCCAGGCTTCTGGCAATTCATCCAAAAAAAAAAAAAATGGACAAAAAACAAAGAAACCAGTCACTGCTAGCAAAATTGATCAGCTGTTTGAGAGAAAACAGGCATTTTCCTTCTTGACCTCACTACTCTCTGAAACTTAACCTTCAAAGGTGTTTGGTGACAAGGAATTCTAATGATCCTTTCTCAGAACTCATCCTCTGATGTCAATGCACAACTTGTCACCACAGATCATGCTCTCTCCCCTTTTGCAGTATTACAGCTCCTTTGGCCAGGCGCATGCAGTACCTATGCAGCTTTCTCTATATAATATTTTGCATGATCACATGCAACTAGGAATAAAAAGGCTCTGAGGATAATAAACTTTGGGCGAGAAAGTAAATACTGCATTAGCCTTTCAGCAAAGAATCTCATACTTATTCAATAAATCCTCTCCTTAGCCTACCATCACAATATGCACTCAGTTTTTATTTCTAGTTTTAAAAAAATCCCTACAGGAATAGTGTTGGAAAAAATTATAAATTCCAAATTCATACTTTACTACCACTTTATTTAAAATAATATGGAAGATCACTCGAGCCCAGGAGTTCAAGGTTGCAATGAGCTACGACTGCACCACTCACTGCATTCTAGCATGGGTGACAGAATGAGACCCTGTCTCTAAAAAATAAAAAATAAAACAAAACGGAAGGAATGAGGATATTCCCAATGTGAGAAAAAATTAACCAATCAAACAAATTTATTAAATATTATCAAGAGGCCATGCCATATTAAAAACATGCTTCTGAATGGCTTACGGGAGAGGAGGCATGAAATTAGGCAAGAGAAGAGAGGAGGCCCAGGCCAGAAAGGACTACAGGGAGGAGACAAAGGAAGAGCTGAAGAGGTGAGGGACTTTGGTAAGACAGGGCAGGATCAAGTTTAATCTGCCATCCACCCTCCTATGGCACCCCACAGCTCTGTCACTAGGTGGTAACTCAGAAGCACAGCCCCTCAATTCTTGGACAGTTTTTCAACATAGAGCCAAATGTCAGTGCAACTATACCATTTACCACAGTGCTTTCCAAAGCAACAGAAAATAAATCCACTCCTCTTTCCATGTGAAACCTCTTCAAATATTTCAATTAACAAGAGAAGCACATGATACCTCAGTCTTCTATCTCCAAGCTAAATAGCTCTGTAGTTCCTTCAATCAGATGACGAACACATTCTAGCCTGAAACGCACATATCAGAGTGAAAAGAACACAGGATTTTTAGTCACAAACCGGGGCTCAAATCCAAGCTCAGCCACTGGTTACCTCTGTATTCTGAACCTTGCTTCCTCATTTATAAAATAAGGAAAGCAACAGTTGCGGTAACCACCTCAAGATTTGTTGTGACAGGACCACATTTAACGAAAGGTACACATGAAATGTATGCTTTTCCAACTGTGCTGCTACAGATGCTCATTAGATTTCGTAGTATTATTAACATCAACTTCATAAACCTTATGAATTAAATTAGTTTTATAAATAAAGTTTTGGAACCCAACCCACCTAAGCACATACGTGGAGGAGGGAAGAAAGTCAGAAGCAAAGGCAAAAGAAACGACGACTAAGAATCGCGGCGTAGCTAGACAATATCCTAGCTGACATCTATATTCTACACTAGTCCTTCAGAAATACTGCACTACTGTAACATAGACTTGCAGGTTATATTTTTTATTTTATTTTTAATTTAAAAACAAGGAAAGTTAGTAACTGAAATGCCAAAAATTTGTTTTGCAAAATATTTTACTCATTACAGTGAAATCCTTATTATGAATAAATGATTTGCTTTCCATCACAATCCAGATGGGCCCAGCTAGGTCGAGGCTGGAGCGGCTAGCTAAGCAAGACTCTGACCCGGGAGGCAAAAGTAAGGTTGAGTAAATGTGTACCTAAAATGTGCATTTCTGGCCAGGAACAGTGGCTCACACCTGTAATCCCAGCACTTTGGGAGGCCGAGGCAGGAGGGTCACTTGAGGCCAGTTCGAGACCAGCCTGGGCAACATGGCGAGATCCTGTCTCTACAAAAATTAAAAAATTAAAATTAAATCAGCTGGGCACAGTGGCAGGCACCTGTAGTCCCAGCTACTCCGGAGACTGAGGTTGGAGATCACTTGAGTTTAGGAGTTCAAGGCTACAGCGGGCTAGGACTGTGCCACTGCACTCCAGCCTGGGCAACAGAATGGGACCACACCTCTAACAAAAATATGTATGATCCCATACATTGGTGAGGAAGTAGAGAACTTGGAATCCTCATACACTGCTGGTGGGAGTGTAAAATGGTGCAGCTTTGGAAAACAGTTTGGCAGTTTCTCAGAAAGTTTAGCATAGCTACCATATGACCAAGCAATCCAACTCCTAGGTATATACCTAAGAGAACTGAGAGCATATGTCCACACAAAAACTTGTATGTGAACTTGTACACTTATTCATAATAGCCAAAGTGGAAAAAACCCAGATGTCCATCAACTGATGAATAAGCAAAGTGAAGACAATCATTTAGCCGTAAAATGAAGTACTAATACATCCTACAACAGGGATAAACCTTGATAACGTTATGCTGAATGAAAGAAGCCAGACAAAAGGTCACATATTGGATGATTCCATTTATATGACATATCCAGAATAGCAAATCCATAGAGTCAAAAAGATTAGTGATTGCCAGGGGCTGGCAAGAGTGGGGAATGGGGAGTGACTATTAATGAGTACATGATTTCTTTCTGAGGTGATGAAAATATTCTGCAAGTACACAATGGTGATCAAATGCATAGCTTTGCGAATATACTAAAAACCACTGAAATGTACACTTTATAAGCCTGAACTTTATGCTACGTGAATTACACCTCCATAAAGCTGTTTTTTTAATGCATGTTTAATTGCAAATGAATACATGAATGATGCAGAACGGTATGAAGGTTAGTGTTCACAACCTCGGTGGTAGGGTGTGGAGGGGGTGGGAGAGGAAGACAAGTATTGAGGCAGAAGGAGATAAGAAAAAAAAAAGTTAAAAAAAACATCTAAGGCTGGAGGCCTTGAGTGGAAGGACTGGACAAGACTGAGAGTGTAAGAATAAAAACGAGGGCACAAGGGTAGAAAAATCCAGCAGGTAACTCAATGGGGGAGAGGAAGCAAACCCACGTGACTGCAGCAATTCAATGGAGTTTGCAGAAAATGCTGAAATTGGAGAACAACAACAAGAAAATGGGACAGAAGATTTAAGATTGGCACTAATCCACCAAAGTTTACCAAAAAAAAAAAGCATGCAAAAAGAAAATTCAACAGCTCTGCTCAAGAATTCTTGGGCCCAGTGGGGTAGAACAAAATCATGATAAGGAGACATTAGTGTCTCCTATAGCGTCTCCTAAGTGGGAGAATATATTAATATTAAGGAGAGAAAAGGGGCATTTGTTGGGAGAAAAGGTCCTACTGTGATTGCTCTGGAATAAAGCAGCCCCAACTGCCTGCCTCAGGATTCAAGGTGAAGAGGTGCCACTAGAAAACAGCTTAGTTGGGATTTCCCCAAGAACACAAGAAGGGAGAGAGGAAGAATGGGACAGTTTTAACTTTTAACAGGTATTTCTTTTTCTTTTTTAATTTTTAAAAAATTTTTATTTATTCATTTTTTTAGAGATGGGGGTCTTGCCATGTTGCCCAAGCTAGACTTGAACTCCTGGACTTAAGCGATCCTCCCATCTCAGCCTCCCAAGTAGCTGGGACTACAGGCTGGCACCACTGCGCCCAGCTAAAATAGGTGTTCCTGGACAAATCTTAACAATGCTGTCGGTTTCTCTGCATGCCTCTTTCCTAAGCCTGACCAGGGCCTTTATTTTCTTTTGCGCATGCTCAGTTCTTTAAAAAAGAAGTTTAATAATGAGTTTTCTTTTTAGAAGCAAAGTATTTTTCTCTTTAACTTTTGTTTTCCCTTGGCTATATGCACAATGGATCAAGTTGAAATTTAATATCTTAATCTCTTAAACCCTTCCTGTCCAAACATATCAAACTTTTCTAAAAAAAATGGTGAAAGGTGTACAAGAGAAAAAAGAGAAGCAATCTGCATCAAATGCACACTCCTTCCAGAATTTGGAACAAAGATGTCCACTTCTGGATGATAAAATGGACATTAGAGACACAGTCCCCTCCTTCAGGAAGTAAGATTTGAATTAGACGCTAAGATACAATTAAATGGACTTTGAAAGTTGACGTGTACTACTGGGAGGTGTCTCACGGCTGGTGGGGTCAAGAGAAACTAGAGTGAAAGCTCCGTAAGGGCAGGGACTAAGTGGTCCGTCCACTTCCTCTGTAACACTGAAACGCCTAGCACTGTACCAGCACCCAGCAGATCCAACAACTTTCCGTGAAGCCACACACTCTGCTACGCACTTGTGGTGTCACTGTCTAGTGGAGGTAGCAGAAAAGACGCAGTGTGCCAAATCCTACGTGTACAGAGTGCTGGACAAGACTACAGGAGACTGGAGGACCAGGGAAGCCTTCTAGGCAAGGTAATGTCTGAGGTGAGTTTTGAAGGTGATGACCCAATGCAATGAGAGAAGAATATCCCAGCGGAGGGAGACAGGGAGCCTAAGAGATTTCAAGGGACCAAGTGCGCTGTTCAGCACAGCTCAGTGAAGCACCTACAGAGGTGGGGGAAGGATGAGAGCCGAGGCCAGAGCTGAGTGATGAAGTGTCCTGGATACCAAGCTAAGGAGACCTTATTACCAAGGCAGTGGGAGCCACCGAAGGGTTTTAAATGGAAGGATGACTGTGAACAGATTAATAGTTTGAAAAGACAGAGGCGGGAGTAAACCTCTAGATTTAAACAAAAAAATAAAGAAAAGAACTACAATGAAGATGTGGGAAAAGATCAGGAAAAACACAAAAGATCTTCACTCTCTTCTCTCATGGACGAATTTCCTTTATGGGGTTACCTACTCATCCTTTGAAAATGCAGAACCCAGAGGTAGCTGACAGCAGTCAATCAGTCCTCAGAGTTAGTATTATGAAGAATCAGAGGTCATATTTTAATTTCAATTCACCCCTTTATACATTTTGATACACTGCAGTTTTTAAAGAGTATATTACCGTCACTCCAAATCTTATTTGGCATGAACAGCAGACCACCGTAAAGTTTAAAGTCTTCACAGTCACAGAGATCATCTGTTACAATCACTTTGGAACAGAGCATAGCCACTCCTCCCCCTCAGCATACCCAAAATACATTCTTTCAGCCCAATTTCTTGATGGTCATGTTGTCTCATAGCAAAAGGCTGAGGCCACAATGTTAAAAGCTTTCTGAGCTAAGCGATCCAACCCCATGGGGGTACTTTACCTTGCAGCTAGTCTATTCAGTACTAACAATTCCAACCACCAGGAGGAATTTCCCCGCCTAGGCTTATTTTGTTGAACACCACACACAACAAAAATCTCCTGACATTTTATATCCAGTGCGAAAGGACCTATTTATAGGACGATCAGAATAAGAACATCTTTAATGCCAGGCAAATTTAACAGCTTTCTCAGTGGACTTCTCAGCAGATTGTGATAAATGACCTCAAAGTAAACTCATATTTACTCTTAAAAAATAATTTATAAATAATGCTAGTAATCCCAGCTACTCAGGAGGCTGAGGTGGGAGGACTGCTTGAGCCCAGGAGTCAGAGGTTGCAGTGAGCTATGATAGCGCCACTGCACTCCAGCCTGGGCAACAGAGGGAGACCGTGTCTCAAAAAAAAAAAAAAAAAAATTGTGACACCAAGAAAATACACATTTTTAAAGAAAGGACAGTCCTTTAATTGGAACAAATTTAGCTTTAAGAAAACCCCCAATATTATCCTTGTTTTTCTCATTACGCTAAGGCCCACTCGACACTCCATTTCAGGGGCCTGACCACAGAATCTCCAAGATTCATTCTCACCAACTTTATGTGGACACCCACCCCTCCCGTCTTTGAGGAGGGACCACAAACAATGTCATGGAACTGATGGGAAGACCAAGTTCTACCCCTGGCCGAAGATGATTGTGCAGGCGAGGACTTGTTAAATGTTAAAATAGGCACCTCAAGCTTTTTTCCATCCCCCTGAACTTTAGAGATGGGAAAATGAAGATCCAGAAAGGAAAGGTGACTTGCCCAAAGCCATAAAGCAATGAAGAGCATTTCTCCAGACTCCTGACATCCTGCTCCTTTACTGAGCTGGGCAGTTTGCATAATATTATGTACAAGTCAGTCATGTGATTTACCTATGTATATGGTTACATGGCAAGTCTTACGTATTTTTTTAATTTTTTTTTTTTTTTTTTAGACACAAGGTCTCCCTCTGTCACCCAGGCTGGAATGCAGTAGCATGATCATAGCTCACCGCAGCCTCAGACTCTTGGGCTCAAGCAAAGCAACCCTCCTGCCTCAGCCTCCAGAGTAGCTAGGACTACAGGCACACACCACCACACGCGGCTATGAGTCTAATTCATCATGAAAACCCAAACCTGATAGTAATTTTGATATTACTATCACCTGACTCATCTGAAATATAAGATGTACTGAGTCAAATCAGTTATAAAGAAAACTAGTGCTTCAGAGAAATCACATCTCAAGGCAACACACCACAGACACACACCCTAAAAGTTCATGTTTGAAAGAGAAATTTTAATACAAACTTCACTTTAACCACAACTACTGTAATTATTCTCCACTCACTAGATACTGTATTCGACACTCACATATTTGGACTGTTGCCAAGGTGCGCAGTGATAAAGGTTTCCACTTTCCTACTGAAAATGAATGTCAAGAATATCCCTCCATACCGGGAGTATCCACAGGCAAGCATTACAAAGCATTTTCTAGCTATCTAAAGTTGCTGAGTCTTAAAAGCCTCTGCTTTGTGTAACTAAATCAGAAGGGAAAAGGAGACATTTTTATGGAGAAAAAAATTATAGGATCAGCCATTTCTTTATAGAAAAAATTGTATCCAGATTAACATTCTACTTCTCCTTTCACCATATACCCTACTGTGTTGGTGTTATCTTTATACCTTGTTTTTAATTACTAAGAAAAAATTATTATAGGCCTTTTGGTATCACCTACATTGGCAAAACTGCCCACAAACCACCAGAAATGACTGCTGTTGTCTAGGAAGCCCACAGCTGTGATTTCTTCTCAAGATGCATCCTCCTGCGTGACAGCAAATGTTGCTGGGCTCTGCAACATTTTTTAAAGGTTCTTGTATCTGTCCCTAACTTGGGAAACATAATCAATGGCTTGAGATGCTCTTTTTACAACAAAAACATTTTTCTCTGTAATCAATTAGGCAGCAAATTTATGGGAATTTTCCCTGGCCTTTCCTGCTACTTTCGGACAAATCATCAAGAGCATCAACAAATCAAGGTTCCCTGCATTTGAACGATCACAGGAATTCTCGCTTGGTCTGTAAATAGGCTAGAATCTCCTGGAAACTGATTTCTTTTCCAGTCACCTCCAGGGCAGTTTGCCAGAAACTGAACGTCGATGTCTTAAATTAATCACTTAAGCTAATACAATTACCAAACTGCTGGAAATGCAAAATTTCCTCAGCAAAGCACCGGATTATCCACATCCAACCTGATGCAATTAAGCAAGTCTCAAGAAGAAAGGACAGTCCGCCTGCCTAGAGCTGAGCTCCCGGCGGGGCGGCGCGCGGGCCCCGGCAGCAGCAGCGCCGCCCAGGCCCGGGGCACCCCGCCCGCGGCCCCTGCTGCCCGCGCCGCGTCCTCCGGACCGGGGAGCAACGCCGTCCCGGCCCGAGGGAGGGGACCTGGGCGATGGGGCGGCGGCGCCGGCCTCTCCCGGGGCGCCAGGAAAGCAAAGCGCGAGGGTCGGACCCCGCCTCTCGACACGGAGGCGGCCCGCAGGCTGGGGGCCCACAACCAGCCGGGCCCCAACCCCAGCGGACGGCGGCGCGAGCCCCGGGGGTCGCGGGAGCAGGGAACCGGCGAGGGAAGGAGGCGGCGCAGGCGCGGGACGTGCGGGGGTGGGGGGAGGGGGGGGGGTGGTCCAGGAGGGGGACGGCGCAGGCGCGGGGTCTGCGGGGCCGCCCGGGCCCGGCCGCGCGGGCGGCGCTGAGATGAACTGAGCCCCCGGCGCACTCTGAGGGGACCCGGCCCTGGCTCTTACCGCGGGGCGCCGCATCGCTCGCTCGCTGGCTCCGGGCTGGGGCCGGGCGGCGAGCTCGCCCGGTGGCGCGGCCGGGATCCGTTGAGTCCGGCCTCAGGGCAGCAGCCAACCCCGCGGCGCCGCTCGCCCGGCCCGCCCGGCCTCCCTCGCGGCGCCCGCCCCCGGCCCGCCCCTTCACCGCCCTGCACCGCCCTGCACCGCCCTGCACCGCCCTGCACGGCTGCGGCCGTCTGCGCAGGCGCAGCGCCGTCCCCGCCCACACCCCGCTACCGCGCAGGCGCCCACCGTCCCGCCCGCCCGGCTCGCGTCCCTTCGGGCGCTGGCTTGCGCAGGCGCCCTGCCACTCGGCCGTTCGCGAGCGCTGCCCGGAGCCTGGCGAGGCGGGTGCTCCTGGAGGCCCCGCGGGTCGTGCGGGGTGATACCTGGAGCCCTCTGGTCCCACAGGCTCTGCTCAGCTCATAGGTCCGTCATTGTATTTACAGTGTGCCAAGCGCGGTGCTAGGCGGGCGCCAGACAATGGGGCAAAAAACGCACATCTCTGCCCTCCTGGCGCTCCCAGTGCATCACGCAACGCAGACAAAACACGAGTGAGCAACCACGCGCGCACACATGCACATGTATTAGGCTAAATATCCTGTGTCAAGTTAAAGTAGTTCTATCATGTCGCAAATGAACGCATTGCAATTACCCTACGGGGTTTTTTCCTTTGGTAATTTGAACTACTTTAATAGGTTTTTCTTTTATTACGTCATTTTAGGTTCCTAGGAAAAACACAACTTGGTCTTGATATATTTTAATACATGGCTGGACTGTTTGCTAGTATTTCATTTGGTGTTTCTGCATCTATGTTCATAAGAGAAGTTGGCCTACACTTTTGCCTTTTTGCACTGTCCATGTCTGGTTTGGTAATAAGCTTATGCTAAATTGACAATGAGTTGTGGAGAATTCCATTTTCTTCTTTTTCTGGAAGATTATAAGAGTAGGACTTTCTGTTTTTCTAATGTTTGCTGACCTTGCCTATAAAACCATCCAGGCCAGGTGTTTTCTTTGGTTTTGTTTTTTGTGAGATTTTTGAGGAGGTAGGGTACAGATTTTAAACTAAGTATTCAATTTCTTTAATGGTTCTAGATCTAGACAGACTTTTCTGCTTCTTCTTGCTTAATTTGTCTAAGTTATATTTTTCTATAAAACTGTCTTTTTTGTCATTGTTTTCAAAATCATTGGCATAAAGTTGTTCATGTTAATTCCCTATGGTTTTTGTTTTAATATTATTCATTTATTTCTGAATGGGTAATACATTTGCATATTTCAAAATTCAGAAGGCACCTTCTCAACTCCATCCCCATTCCTGTAGTTCTCCAGATGAAACCAGATATGTTCAGTTTCTTGATACCCTTCTAGAGATACTTTATGAATATAAACAGATGTCCAATATGTTCTTTTGCATCTTGTTTTGACATAAATGGTACTATATATACTGATCTGTGCTTTTCTTTTCTTTTTATTCTTATTTTTAGAGTCTTGCTCTGTCACCCAGACTGGAGTACAGTATCATGATCATAGCTCTCTACAGCCTGATCTCCTGGGCTCAAGTGGTCCTCTCAACCCAGCCTCCTGAGTAGCTAGGATAACAGGCCCGCACCACTGTACCCAGCTAATTTTAAAAATTTTTTTAGAGATGGGGTCTCGCTATGTTGCCCAGGCTGATATTGAACTCCTGGCCTCAAGCAATCCTCCATCCTCCTGCTTCAGCCTCCCAAAAATGCTGGGATTACAGGCATAATTGCCTGGCCAAAAGAGACTTTTCATATTAAAGTGCACAAAATAAATGTACAGCTCAATAAGTATTAAAAAGTGAAGGTCGCCTGTAGTGTCATCAACGCTAAATAAAAAGAAAAGAACTTCAGTAGTTCCCCCAGTATCCCTGCCCCCTGTTCCATACCCTCACTCCCACCCCTGTCAAATTTTCCCCAAAGGGAACTGCCATTCTAACATCTAACCCAAGATTAATATTGACTGATTCTGAACGTTATTTTCTTTCTTTTTTTTTTTTTTGGAGACAGGGTCTCGCTATGTTGCTCAGGCTGCATTCAAACTCCTAGGCTCAAGGGATGCTCCGGCTTCAGCCTCTTGAGTAGCTGGGACTACAGGCTCACACTGATTTTGAATTTTAAATAAATGGAATGATAATATATTGTATTCATTTCCTAGGGCTGCTGTAACAAATTAGCACAACCTTGATGGTTTAAAACAACAGAAATGAGTTATCTCACAGTTCTAGAGGCTAGAAGTTTAACATCAAGGGATCAGTAGCTCTGAGCTCCCTCTGAAGGCTCTGGGCAAGAATCCATTCCTTGTTTCATCTAACTTCTGAAGACTGCCTGCATTCCTTCACTTGCAGCTGCATCACTCCACTTTCTGCCTCCATATTCACATCGTCTTCTCTGTGTGTGTGTGTGTGTGTGTGTGTGTGTGTGTGTGTGAGATTTCTCTCCCTCTGATTCATTCTCTCTCTCTTTCTCTCTCTCTCTCTCTCTTTTTTTAAGAGATGAGGTCTCAGCTGGGCGCAGTGCCTCATGCCTATAATCCTAGCACTCTGAGTGGCCGGCGCAGGAGGATTGCTTGAGCTCAGGAGTTTGAGACCAGCCTGAGCAAGAGCGAGACCCCCGTCTCTACTAAAAATAGAAAACTTAGCCGGGCATGGTGGTGCACACCTGTAGTCCCAGCTACTCGGGAGGCTGAGGCAGAAGGATCACTTGAGCCCAGAAGTTTGAGGCTGTGGTGAACTACAGTGACACCACTGCACTCTGCCTGGGGCAACAGAGTAAGACTCTTGTCTCAAAAAAAAAAAAAAATAGATGACATCTCGCTCTGTCACCAGACTGGAGTACAGTGGTGCGATCATAGAGCACTGCAGTCTCGGACTCCTGGACTCAAAGCAATCCTCCCCGCTCAACCTCCCAAGTAGCTCAGATCACAGGCTCCCAGCACCATGCCCTGCTTGATTCTCTGTTATAAGGATATTCTGATGGCATTTAGGGCCCACCTGGATAACCCAGGATAATCTCCTATCAAGAGATCCTTAATTTACCAAATCTGCAAAGACCTTTTTCCAAATAAGATAACGTTTACAGATTTCAGGGATTAGGACCCGATATCTTTGGGGGCCATTATTCAGCCTTCTACAAGTATGTATTCTTTTGTGTCTGCCTTCTTTCGCTCAACATTAGGTCTGTGAGATTCATCTGTCTTGTTGCATGTATCTGTGGCACACAACATGAATGTTATTTTGGTTGCTGTGCAGCATTCCATTGTATAAATTTACCATACCGTGGTTTATCCATTCTATTGATAGACATCTGGGTTGTCTCCACTTGTGAGCTATTAGTGTAAGGAAAACTAGAATAAGCATAAAAGATCCCTCGTGTCTCCAATGGAAAGCTATGCATAGTTAGCACACACCCTTCCAGGTTATCTGACTGATTCTGTGGAGTCTCTGGGCCTTTTATTGCTTTGAGCTCTTCTGCAACTCTGTAAATGGTAGAGAACTGATAGCAATGCAAATGATTCTTACCTAGGGACAACCCTCCCCAACAGTGCAAAAGGCAGTTTTGCCTCCATTTGCAAGTTTATTTCAATATTCCTGGTCTGTAAGTGTGTCTGATCTTTGAATTTTCCTTTTAACTAATAGTAACATCTTACCAATTCCCTCATTGATGAGTTAAACTCTTTGACACGTTTATTTTATATTTGTATGAGAGTCGTGATTTTACTTTTTTAAAATTACCCTTTAACGTTAGGAACAAAATTCCTATGAACATTCTTGAACATAGCAGAAATGCTCTTAATGAGCAAAAGCCACAAAAGTAGATTTTCTACCATTGACATTCCAAAGCCAAAGAGCCATTTTCCGCCGAGCAGACATTTCCTGAACAGCAACCAGGCATCGGACCTGGGGGGCCGCTGGACACTGCACCTAAGGCTGGAAGGGCAGAGGTGGGTTCAACAAGGTCCTGAGCCTCTAAGAACCTTTTCTGGCTGGGGCAGCAGCATGACCTTGTCTTACATCAGGTGAGATTGCTGCTGAGGTTTCCTGGCAGAATCAGTGGGATTCTTGGAGGAGGTAGCATTTGAGGAGGGTTTCCCTAAGGAGAGGGTGCAGTGGACAGCAGGAGAAAGAAGAAGGGAAGGCAAACAGAGCATCCTCACGGACCAAAGACAAGGCTAGGCACGTAGAGGTACAGACTATAGTGTGGATAGGGTCAGTCACTGCAGCTTTGGGACAGGGGAGAGACATGCTGCGAGATCTTTAAGAAAACTGGCCTAGTGGCACGCATGGGACGGAGAGGGTGACCCTAGCAGTCAGGGGACCTGGGATGGCAACGGGGTCAGAGCGGAGGTGAGTGATCTGAGGGTGGGATGCAGAACCATGCAGACTCCATGCCAGGTACCACACTGGACCTCAGTGTGGCATCTGGGTGGTCCCTCAGTCTCAGCCACCCCTCATTCTCCTGTTCTTGCCCATCCTCCTCAGCTCCCCGGGACTGGAGGGGCAGGAAGAACAACCAATTGGGGCAGCTGCTACCCATGAGCCAAGAGGGGACCTGATGAAGTGCCCAGCCCTGGGGAGGCAGGTGGCCCGCCGCCTGGGCAGGAGGTCATTTACGGGCACAGGAGCCCCTCACAGGGCCTGGCTCCAGGTAGCATGGTTCAGGATGCTGCCACGGCCTCTGTTAAACAAATTTATAGGAGGCCATCGTTTCGGACTGAGCTGCTGCACTAGGCCCCAGCAGATCAACCAGAATGGAGGTACTCATGCTAAAGTTCCAGGTCCCTGAACTGAAACTAAGGTGTTTATCTGACCTTCCTAGAAATCAGGAGAGCGAGAGAGATAATAGCCAAACCTCCAAATAGGCCAGTTTTAGCCGGCATGATAAGGAAGTCTCCTCTGCTCTAACCTTTGCAAAGAAATTAAGTTTGAAACGACCAATCCTCTTTGTGTTCTGTTTCTGCTTTCCTCAGTGCTTTTCTATTAAATTAATAAAACCAGCCTCCTCTGCTCATCAGAACATTTGTTCTATTTTACGGATTGAAGTGTTGCCCGACCTTAGAATTGCAAATAAAGCCAATTAAGATCTTTAGGCTAAATTTGTTGTAATTTTGTCTTTTGACACCTCCATTTGTGGGCTAAAAGTGCTCCAGCCTCAGGGGCTGACATTCCCCTCCCGTCAGGTCCTGCTGGCCCTATAGTGCCAGGGCCTTGTCACCACTGAGATGGGCCAAGCTCCGCCCCCGGGACCTTCTTGAGCCCAGCACCTCTGGCTTTCCTATGACCTGCTCAGCTCATTCTGAGCACCACACCCCAAGGCCCACTCCACCACTGACCACCCCACTCGGGCCCAGCTGCCTCAGTCTGCACAACAGCTGGAAGAGCTAGAACCAGTGGGGGCCGCAGGCCAAGTTTTAGTCAGAAAACAACTGTTCCCAATGGTTAGCAAGCGATCAGCTCCGAGTGCCAGGACATTGGGCTTGGGATTCTTCACATGCCTCCCTTGGAGCCAGTCGAGCTCTGGGTCCGGGAAATGTGCGACTGTCAGCCAAGCAGGGAAGTATCTGCAAACAGAAATGAGCTGTTTGCCTTCCCAGCCACGCCCACTCACCCCACATACCCAGCTACCAGGGCCTGAAAGCCGGGAGGCTCCCTGGGATGCCCAGCCGGCCTGCAGGCTGCCCAGAGGAAACACAGGAAGGACAATGACTCGGGACAGGGTGTCCACCCTTCTTCATGGCCTGCAGAGATCAGAAATGGTCTGACCCTCCCATTGCGCAGTCATGGAAACTGAGGCCAGCAAGAGGAAGGGAATGGGGAGCTGGTGCTTGCCTTGTGCCACCTTGAGCTGGTGCTTCCCTTGTGTTTTTCTCAGACTTGAGTTCAAACCCTGGCTCAGACAGCTACTAGCTGTGTGACCTTGAGTATGTTCCTTAATCCCTCTGTGTGTCCATTTCTCCTGTGAACAATGGCAATACTCCCACACCTGTCAGGGGTGTTGGGGGACTAAGTAACAGGTCTCCACCCTATTAAACGCCCCCTGCACACCATGCTTCTCTTCAAAGCACTTTGCACAGAGCAAATACACAGCTAATGCAAGGGCTGTCCAGAAAGGATCCAGCCATGTAATATGTTCTTGTTACATTAACAATGGCTGGATACTTTCCGGACAGCCCTCATGTACTGTAATGATGCATTCAGGTCTGTCTATCTGGAGACTAAGCATCCCAAGGGCAGGGCCTGGCATTCGGTAGGGGGTGAGGAAACAATTCCTCTTATCATTTCTTGGCATCCGGGCTCCCCTCTATAGAAAGCAATAACCCTTTTCTGGCCTCCTGATCTGACTCCACCCAGCACTGGTGTGGTATTGTGATATATGATTTAGGGAAGAAAAAATATGTAATTGATTTTCCCAGCAGTCATAAATTCTTAGCTGGGACACCTCTGTAATAAAAGACAGACTAACAGGAAAAAAAAAAGAAGGCACACACAGTTATTAATGTGCATATAGACACGGAAGCCATACACAAATATGACAGTCAAAGGAGGGGCCGGATGACCGAAGTTTTTTATCATACTGAGGTTACAGAAAGAGGACCTGGCTGGGTGTGGTTGTTCATGCCTGTAATCCCAGCACTTCGGGAGGCTGAGGCAGGAGGATCACTTTAGGCCAGGAGTTTGCGACCAGCCTGGACAACATACCGAGACTCCATCTCTATAAAAAATTTAAAAATTAGCCGGGCGTTGTGGTGCGCACCTGTAGTCCTAGCTACCTGGGAGGTCGAGGCGAGGGGATGGCTCAAGCCCAGGAGTTCAAGGCTGCAGCGAGCTGTGATTGCACCACTGCACTCCAGCCTGGTCGACAGGGAGAGAACTCCCTCTCGAAAAAGAAGGAAAGAGTACCCTGTCCCCCAATGCCTCTGACAGTGTGGGAGTATTGCCATTGTTCATGGGAAGAAGCGTAGGCACGGAAAGGTCAATGAGTATGCTCAAGGTCACATAGCTCGTGGCTGTCAGGGCCAGGGTTTGAACTCACATCTGGGGAACCACAGAGCTGGTACGTGGGAACCAGGGGGTTACAGAAAATAGGGGTTGGGAGATCTTAGGGGAAGTGGGAGGTACATTCACAGGTTATGGGAGAGTGGAGGGAGGGAACAAAGTCAGGCAAAAGCTGTCTTGTTACACAGATGAAAATCTCTCAGGGAATCTCAGAGTTGCCCTCAGAAAGAACAGATGGGGGCCTGTGGTAGAAGTTTCTCTGTTAGACCTTTAAAAGGATCAGACTTTAAGCCGGGTGCGGTGGCCCACACCTGGAGTCCCAGCTACATGGGAGGATCGCTTGCGGCCAGGAATTAAGTGGTCACACCTGTGAATAGCCGCTTCACTCCAGCCTGAGCAACATAGTGAGACCCCGTCTCTAAAAACATTTAAAAAAAAATGCCAGATTTTAGTTTCTTTTAGTCTCCCTTTCCTGTTCATCTGTCCTAGGTCTGGGTGTGGGGACCTCAGAGAAAGCCTGTTTGCATCTACTGTTTGCTTCTCTTCACTAATGCAGGTTTCCTCTACAGGTGCAAATCTCCTCCAAAAAGAGCTTTTCAGAGCTGTATTCTCATGTTTGCAGCCTTTCTGAATAGCCATCTCAAAATATGCCAAAGAATATATATTTTGGGGTGAACTATTCTGCTTTCCTTCAATAATAAGAAATATATATTTTGGTCTTCATCCCAATTCCTGGCACACAGCTCCTAAGGGTATGCTAATGAATGACAGGTGGCTGGGGACAGCCTCAGGATGGGGCTGGTTGCCAGGGGAACCAACCACATGATTAGAGGGTTAGAACTTTCAGCCAAATCCCCCAGTCTCCAGGGAGGGGAGAGGGGCTGAAGATTGAGTTGACCATCAGTGGCCAGTAATTTAATCAGTCCTGCCTATGAAATGAAGCCTCTGTAAAAACTCAAAAAGGATGGGTTGGGAGGGCTTCTGGGTTGCTGAACACCTGGAGGTGGTGTGCCCGAGAGAGCGTGGAAGCTCCATGCCACCCCCAATACATAGGACCCCTGTGCTTCTCTTCCACCTAGCTGTTCTTGAGTTGTATCCTTTTATGCTAATCAGGTAAATGTAACGAAGTGTTTCCCTGAGTTCTGTGAGTGGCTCTAGCAAATTATCAAACCTAAGAAGGGGGTGATGGGAACCTCCAATTTGTAGCCAAGTCAGACAGAAGCCGGGCACAGCTGGGCACCCACTACCTGCGATTGGCGTCTGAAGTGGGGACAGTCTTGTGGGACTAAGCCCTTAACTTGTGGGGTCCGTGCTAACTCTAGTTAGTGTTAGAATTGAATTGAACTTTAGGACACCCAGCTGGTGCTGGAGGATCGGGTCAGTGGAAGAAAATATCCACACATTTGATCACAGAAGTGTTCTGTGTTGAGTTTGAGTACAGCAAGGAAAAACAGTTTATTTTCCCATTCAACTGGGGAACACAGGAAACCATTGTCGACCTAAATAACAGAGAGGGAGGCTCTTTAAAAGAAAATGATGTTTATTTGGGAATAGGCAGTGAACTGTGTGCATATCCAGGAGGTAAAGGAAGACAAAAGGTTTTTAGAGGAAAATGAGGAGTATTACGTAATTGTTTTGAGATAACAATCCTTGGCTACAAGGATCAATAACAAGGGTGGCGCCAGTCCCAGGTTGCAGAGGCATTTGCTGAGCAGATGTCCTTGCAAAAGTACTTGGTGTGTGTGTGTATGTGTGTGTCTGAGATTTCAATGACCTTCCAGCACGGTAGTGGTTTTTGTGGTCTTTTGCGATACTTCTTGTTATGCGGCACTTGTGCGTGAGAACCTCCCTCGTGGCCTTCCAGGCTCTATTTGTCAGGGTTTTTAACTCAAGGGATTCCACTTTGATTCTGACAACTTTCCCACCAACTACACATCATAGTGGAGGCCCAGGAAGAGCTGGGTTGACCCAGATGAAGGGATTTCCAAAGCAGCTTCCCTGAAGGCTTCGGTAATATTTACTGGCATGTGTCTGATTCTTCCGGACGTCAAAGTGTCTACTTTCATCCTTATTTAACACATAAGGCTCAGAGAGCTATTAGTGGTCCAAAAGGTAGAACCAAGTCTTGGTCTCTAAATTCTGTGGAGGAGATTCCAAGCTGGGGATGTCATCTTGCACGGGAGCCTCCTGGGAATCCCGCACGCATCACAAAGCTCCCAACACACCTGCATCTCCTTTTTGAGAATCATCTTCGGGACATGGCAGTTCTCTTTTAAAAATTCTCTCTTTAGGGGTGGATTTAGTTGAGGGCAAATTTTGAGCAAATGGATAAAAAATAGGGATGATTTTTAATTTTTGGAGACAGGGTCTGGCTCTGTTGCCCAGGCAGGAGTACAATGGTGCAATCATAGCTCACTGCAGCCTCGAGCTCCTGGCCTCAAGTGATCCTCCTGCCTCAGATCCCAAAATGCTGGGATGACAGGTGTGAGCCACTGCAACAGCCAGGGTAATTTTTGAACCCAAACTGAGGCTATAAATAAATGATGCTGTGTTTATAGGAAAACCTGGAGGCAGTTCAGAGTTTTAGAAAGATCTGGAGGAAAGAAAGACAAGCCTGTTGAGACAGCATAAAACTGCCCTGGGGAGGAACTAATCTTAAATTGTCACCAGGCCTCACCTGTCACAGCAGCCAGGGCAAGAGAGGGGACAAGGTTGAGGGAGAGGTACCCGCATCAGAGGTGTCAGGGCTGGATCTGCTGTTGGCCAGGCCATTCGGGGCCTTGGGCTACTGGACGGAGCCAGGCTGACCTGGGCACGGAGGGAATAGGCAGCGAGAGGCGAGACCACCAGGGCAGGCAGGGGCCCTCCACGGAGCTTGGTGGAGAAGGAGGAGACCCAAGGGCCGTAGCTGGGGGGCCTGGAGGAGTCAGCAAGGGGTGTTCCTGCCTCTTTTCCTGCCTTCTGAAAGCTACAAGTGAGAGAGTGTGCAGATGGGCAGAGGTGGAGGGTTTGAAGAAGGGGAGGGACCCCCCTTGCAGTGTCCTCGCCTGGCTAGTGGCTGGAGTTAGGAGCCTCAGGGTGACTGAATTGGAAGAGATTGGCATGGACCATAGGAAGACAAGGCCACATGGGATACGTCTGTCCCAGGGGCTCGCTGATGTAGCCCTGGCTGAGGGAGGTGACAGCCTCCTGCCCTCTGTGTGGTCAGTGGACACCCTGGGCCCCCTCTAAGAGGGTCATGAACATGGAAAGGCAGGGGCAGGTTCCCTGTTGAGGGGTTAGAACAATGGCCAGAAGCCATTGCATAAGTCAGCTCGGGCTGCCGAGACACAATACCACAGCTGGCTTGGACAACAGACACATTCTCTCATAGTTGCAGAGGCCAGAAGGTGCCGTCAGTGTTGGTTTCTACTGAGGGGCCTCTTCCTGGCTGGTAGATGCCTCCTTCTTGCTGTGTCCTTACGTGGCCTTTTTTCTGTGCACACACAGAGAGTGAGCCCTCTGGTGTCTCTTCTCATAAGGACACCAGTCCTATTGGATTACGGCCCTACCCTTATGACCTCAACCTGAATTACCTCCTTAAAGACCCTATGTCCAACTACATTCACCTGGGGGGTCAGGGCTTCAACACAGGAATTTGGGGGGGACACAATTCAGTCATAATAGTCATGGAGTTGTTTCCAGTTAGAGCCTGGAAAACGCCAAGGCGGCCAGGAAGGAGCGTGGACAGAGTGTGGGCAATGCCAGCCCGGCAGCAGAGGGACTGGCCGCAACCCCATGGCCCCAGCGTGGCTTGGCCAGGAGGTGGCCTGGCTGGGTGGGGGCCAGGGGCCAGCCTGCTGCGGTGGACAGGGCTCCTGTGGCCTGCACCCCTCGACCAACCGGGAGCCCAGGAGTCTTTTCCTGGTCCTCACCAGATGAAAGAGGCCTGCCTGGGAAATGTGGCTCAGAGCATCTGTCTAATGGAGAACACGCACGAAGATCACAGATGCCTTGGCTTGTTCCAAATAACTTTTTTTTTTTTTTGAGACAGGGTCTTGCTCTGTTGCCCAGGCTAGAGCACCATGGCACAAGCATAGCTTACTGCAGCCTCGAACTCCTGGGCTTAAGCAATCCTCCTGCCTCAGCCACCCACATAGCTGGGACTACAGGCACATGCCACCACGCCTGGCTAATTTTTCTTATTTTTTGCACAGATGGGTTCTCACTAAATTGCCCAGGCTGGTCTTGAACTCCTTGTCTCAAGCAATCCTCCCGCCTTGGTCTCCCAAAGTGCTGGGATTACAAGTGTGAGCCACCGCACACAGCCCCAAATAACTTCTGATTACCCCCTCCCCTCTGAGATTTTAAATATTGTTTTCAGAAAATAGAAGAAACAGCATCGATTCCCCTTTCTCCATTGTCTCTCCCTCTGTCTGGCCCCATTTTGTCCCAGAGCCCAGTGGCAGGGGTGGGAGGTTGGGCTGGTCGGGGCGCTGGGCAGCCACACATGGGAGCCGGGACAGCAACCCTGGTGTAGAGGGACAGCAGCACCCAGCAAGGCAGCACTCTGCACCTAATTTAAATTGCAGCTACAAGTAAATGAGCAGTAGTAGCATCTGCTTCCCTCTGGGTGGGTCTGGATTCCCGTGCTGGCCCCGGGAGATTGAGCCAGGGGGTCTGAAGGCCACCTGTCCAAGGTCACTTAAGCCCCTAAGGGAGTCCCTAGGGCTGAGGTGGCTTTTCCCGAGCCTCGGGCCATCCTGGTGTCTTCTCTTCCGGTGGCTGCTCAACCAGCAGCTACTCGGGAACCTGAACTTGTTTTGGCTCCACTCCTCAGGCCCCCCCTTTGACACTTGAATGTCACATCCTCACTGCCTGGCTCTAATTTTGACAGTGATTGGAAACTCTAAAGGGAGAGTTTCTGGGAGGCCCTGCCCAGTCTGCCCACGGGGGGGTGGATGGCCTTCCCTGGAACACGTGGCCATGTGACATCCAGCTGGGCTGCCCAGTCTGGGACATTCCACACCACCTTGTTTGGGAACCACAGAACAGGCTTGGTTGCCCACAGCAGTTGGTCTTTCCAACCTGGCCACAGTTGAGAGATGCAATGGGGCCCCGTGTTCCAGGAAACCATTTACGTGTGTGCCTGTCTAGTCATGGCCCCAGCTGGCCTTTCCATACTGTGAGAACTGGGGTGACGCACGGCTGTGCCGGGCAGCCCTGTCCTGCTCCGGTTAGGCCAACTAGGCTCCAACACCCGCCCTAGCCCCGGGTCTGGCAGTTCTCCCCCACCCAGGAGTGACTTGTGATCCTGTTTGCTGACCTGTGGCAGCTGTTCCATTTGGGTCTCAAAACTGAGCGTCTGTCACCCCTCACTTTTTCTGTTTATCTTTCCAGAATTACTTGTGACAGCCCGTCATGATCAGTCACGCAAATGCTTCCTTTTAAGGCAATGAGGGCATTCTTTTGGGGGTGGGTATAAAAGTCCTTCTGAAATTTCTATATGAAATCCTGCCTTCCCTCTATTCAAATAGGGCACAATGCCAGGAGGTCCTGGCCCATGTGCCCGCACGAGCACAGTCATGTCCAGGTTGGGGCTGGTGGGCAAGGTCTGGCCCCATCTCATCCAGCATAAACGGAACGAGCTTGGGGTGGGAGAGTGTCAAGACACTTGGATCTCAGCCTCTGCTCACTGATCAGCTCTGGGACGCCTAGTGCCATGGGGGTGCTTTGTGTGCCTTGGTTTCCCCATTTACCAAGTAAAGGGGTTGGACTAGGAGGCCTCTTCGAGGTGTCATGATCTCAGATTTGGGTGGCAGTGAATGTTCCTGCTCCCTGGGCCATGCCAGGGGCCTGGGATGCCCACTCACAGTCAGTGTTTGCCCGAAAAATTGGCTCCTGGTGAGAGAGCTGCAGCAGGGCTCTGTGCCCAGGAACGTAGGGGGGGAGAGTTCTGTCCCGTCACCTTTTAGGGGCTGGACACTGAGAGTGGGGCCAGTGGCAGCCCTTTCCTCATTGGCAGACATCTGACTGGGCAGAACAGTGTGTTGCCCATGCAGCTTCTCCAGTGAGGGCAGGACCCACTGCCAACCCTGAGGGGGGCTGCAAGGCCTTTGGAGAACCCAAGGGTGGAGGCACGTCCCCTTGCCAAGCCCTAGGTCACCTGAGCTCAGGGCTCCTGTTATCGGCCCTGTCTCTCCCCAGGATGGCACAACCTCCCACTGTCAGTGAACTGGCCTTGGCTACAGTGATATTTCACAGGCAGCAGTGTTGGGAGACAAACTGAGACGGATCACACTGCAAGTAGGAGACCATGTGACAAGCCCCTCTCACCCCCGAGAGCTGACCAGGCGCCTGATAAGAACCACCTCCTGGGAGTTCAAGGAAGACTTTGGGCTCACCCACCCTTCGGCCACCTCGCTGGCCACTTGCGGTCTTTGTTAGGTGAGTCTTGCTCCCCTGTGGGGCCTCAGGGTGACAGGTGATGCAGGCACTGCTGAAGGTTGAATGGATGTGGCCTGGCTGTCCCCAAGCTATACTCATCAAGGTAGGACTCACGTTGCACGCCCATCCCCACCCCAGATGCAGCTCCCATGTAAGCTGGGCGGGCTTCTGAGGGCAAGGCCAGAGGTAGCGCAGAATGCCACATCCCAGCCACAGGCAGTAGAAAGGCCAGACCTGGCGGCAGCACCAAACCCCGGTCTGAGCTGAAACCACCCAAGACCAAGGAGGTTGTGCCAGGGTGGCAGCTGTAGGTAAGAGCCACAGCCCAGGCTGTGTGTGGCTGGAGCTCCCCCTGCCCCTGGGCCCAGCATGGCAAAGGAGCACTGGCTGGCCTGCCCCGTCTGCTGTCTGTCCCCCCTCTCAGCCAAGGCTGTGGTCCCTGCCCAAACCAGACTGCCCCATGCTTGGTGGAGTTGCTGCTGCTGCTGCTGCTTCATGTCCTAACGCTGCTCGGCTCATGTCTGTGGACACCTAGACCCCACCAGGGCTGGCTCCTCGGCAGCGAGGCCTCCTGGACTCCCAGTCCTGTCACTGTACAGCCCAACCCCACCCCACCAGCTCTGGGCTTCTTCCCTGTGGCGCCCATCCTGGTTTTTCTTTTTAATCCAGAAATCACCACCAATGCAAGTAGTCTCAGGTAACTTTAATGAAATTGTCAGCAGTCCTTTCCCCGTGGCAGTATGTAGACAGCTGAGCTCAAAAGCAGGATGGCAGCTGCTAAGAGACCAGCCACCCACAGCGGGAAGGCTGGGCTGCCTCGAGGGAGGGAGCCCAGCTCGCTGCTCCCGAACCAGGGCCCCCCGGCAAGAAAGCGTCACTTCTAGTTGCGGAGTCCAGCAGCCACGCCTCGTGGGAGCTCACACCGGGCTCTAGGCCTTTGCCTGCTTTGCAGGAGGACAGCTGAGTCCCCCTCCTAGAGGACACTGTGTTCTCCAGCGCTGAGCTGGCTTTGCCAACTCACAGGCCTGTGAGGTGAGAGACGGGATGACAGGCAGCCCTAGACCCAAGGCGACCATCGCTCCGTGGCCCAGTGACAGAGGGGCACTTTTACTACTACACAGAAAAGAGTGGTCATTCCATCATTGAACAGCACACATCCTACATAAATAAAAAGTAAAAATAGGGGAAGGAAGTTGGGGAGGGAAGGAAAATTGGCACAGACATTGATATATTGCTTTCCGGTTTCAAGGCGACAGACGCAAATCATAAGACACCGGAAGAGACAGAAACAAGGGCAGGATTTGGGTTTTCTAAGCAAAATGTGTGCCCCTTGCAGGGCTGGAGGGTTGCCGAGATGGACAGAGAAGGGAAGCCAGGCCAGAGGAGCCCACTGGGCCCGGACATGTGCAGAGGGCGGAGGCTCCCATTGTCCTGTCCTTGCCACCCGGGGGGCAGCACAGCTTTAAAACAGTGGCTCTGCTCTCCTTGTGAGAAAAAAGCACAACTAAATCAATACACACACAGACATAAAACCTTCAAGCGGCTTTGTTTTCTGTTCCCTGCCTCAGCAGGTGCACGAGCAGAGGGGAGAGTGGGGGGCGCACGGCCCCCAGCTGTCACGCTCCCCCATGTGCCGCAGGCTCGCTGGAGCTGCCCATCGACGTGTGCATGAGCCCCCGACACCCGCGCCTCGGGTAGGATCGAGGGACACTGGGGACTGGCGCTGTCCACCAGACAACCCACACATGCTTTCCTGAGTCCAGCCACGCTTCCTTCTCTGGTCAGCTGCACCCTCTCCTCCTGCAAGACCAGCATGGAAACTCTGCCTCTCTATTTCCTTTCTTCTTTCTCCCTGCCCCTCTCTCTCTTTCTTTTTAAAAAAGTGATGCCAATGTTCACTGGTTTGTTTCTTCAAAATATTTGGCGGCCTCCCTGGGTCCCTAAGCTGGGCAGTCAGGAGGGATTCCAGAGAGAGCCCCGGCTCCCGCACAGGTGCAGAGGGGAGGGAGGGTGGCAGTGGGCCTGTTCCTCCACCCGCCCTGGGGTGGGAGCCCCCCCACCCCCTATGCCTGGCGTGTTCCTAACCCCTCATGTTCCCGATGCTCCAGAGACTTCAGAAATGACTCCTGGCGAAAACAGAGCTGGCGCGTAGAGGAAGACATAATGCTGCCGGGACACGGACTGTCCACGGACTACATTCTAATATCTTATTAGGTATCTGAATCTGTTAGGAAAAAAATTAGAAACTATGTATATAAAACTTAAAAATATTCAAGTATCAAAAGGCTATCTTGGATCAAAGTTTTTAAAACAAGCCGTCAGTGAGCTGCTGCCGCCAAGAGAAAACTTTCACAAAAGCAAAGTGAGTCTGTTCGGCTGAGAGCGAGCACATGAAGCGATCTGTGAGGGGCTCGCCTAGGGCAGGGACAGCGTGGGACAGAGAGACGCCAGAGAAGTCGAGGCCCTTTGAAGCCACAAAGGAGAGCAGGGGCCGCGCAGGCAGTCAGGATCGGTGGATGCGGTCACCCTCCCCGGAGAACAGACCATAAAGTGTGCAGCCCAGGCCTCCCTCCCGCCCCAGACATTTCGCAGCTCCGAGGAGCAAAAACAGCAAAAACAAAGCAACAGGAAAGAGCCAGAAGCAGACCCATTTCTGCACAGAAATCCTTCTAGAAAGAAAAAGAAGAAAGCAGTGAATTAAGTCAAAACGCTATACGGTGTCCACTTAGCTTCTCAAACCCTGTCATAAACGGAGCCGGATTTCTAAGTCGGGGGTGTGGAAAAGCCCCCACCCACACAGGGACAGGGCTGTGGCCCCCACGGTGTGAAGCAGCAGCAGCGTTTATTCAAGACACAACAGTGAGGGAATCTGGTCGTGTTCCCTTCTCCCCGGAAAGGGTGCATCTTGACAAGTGATCCAGTAGAAATCTTTTAAACTCTGATAAGTTCATAAAAATCAGTCTTCACCCCGTCCGTGCCCAGGGGCCAGGCCTGCACACGGAGACGTGCGGGCTTGGCACGCCCTCTGGTGGCAGCGTGGAAAACCACAGTCTGAGGCCGGCCCCGGGATCTGCCCAGGCCACCGGCCTTCTGCTTTGGGTAGCTGTCTCTTGGCAGATGGCCCGCCTCTTGGGGGTGGTCCAATTACGGTTCCCGTTCAGATGGCCTGTTTAGCCAGAGGTTTCCAGGCTGTTCTGCCAGCCTCTTGGAGATGGAGTTGGGACTTTAGACTTCGGTGGAGAACAAGATGCTCTGTCTCTTGCTGTCTGGGGCAGGGATGGCATCTAGTTGCAGGAAGTACAGCAGCACCTGGACCTGCCCGGGAAGAGGAAAGCGGCTCAGAGGGGTACTCACAGCTGCAGGTGGGGAGGTCTTCCTGGACCCAAGTGCCCAAGTCCAGCTTAGGGTGCTGAGGGCTCCTGCTGGTGTCATAAGCCCCTACAAGAAATCCTTGAGCAGGGTGGGGTGCCAATGAGGCATGACTTGGGGCTGTTTTAAGCCCCAGGCCAATTGTTCCAGCAGGACCACCAGGTGGCCTGGGCCCTCCCTGCCCCTCCTAGGCAAGTCTCTCTCTCGGAACCTTGGCTACCGCCCTGCACGATGCAGATGGGAAGACTGGCAGGCCTCAGGGTGTGGCAGGCAGAGGCCACCTCTGTCAGGCCAGCCTGTCTCCCCATACCTGGGACATGACCTCCAGGGACCAGCTGTCGGTCATGGTGATAGGCTGGCTGGGGTTGGCAGGGAGCTTGCTCTCCTTCTCTGAGGGCCGCAGCAACGTGGGGCCGAAGACCGTGGCCAGGTTGTGCAGGGACATCTTGTTCACTGCCTCCTTTTCTGCCACCCTGCAGAGGATGAAGCAGAGGGTGCGGTTTCGACACCACCTTCGGGACAGAGGCAGAGGGGCCGGGCTGCCCTGGAGTCCTGAGGGAACATGGTGGCAGGCTCCACAGCACAGCCACCTGGGGAGGGAGGGACCTCACCCCTGGCTGTGCTGAAGGCAGACTCCACCCCAGGTTCTTCTGGGTCCTAGGGGGATAAGGAGCACTCAAGGCCAGCAGGCAGGTGGGTCAGCTCTGAGCCATGAGCTGGGGTGCCGGGCAGAGGGGAGTCCAAGTGCACTCCTGGCTGTGGTAAAACACCCTGCTCTTTGCTTAAGGCCATGGTGCAGGGGGAGGGTGGCAGACAGGGGAGGGACAGGGGTGGCAGTGGCACTGGTCCCCGGAGGCGGTAACTTTAGACAGAGGTGGGGAGAAAAGACCCTGGGTGCTGGGGAGTCTGGCTGGGGCCAGCAGGACACCCTGCTGCCTGGGGTCCTGGAGCGCCAGGTCCCTGTGGAAGAGCCAGGACTACCTTTTCAGATGGTCCAGAAGGAAGAGGAAGGTGAGCAGGTTGGCCTCTGGCAGGGACAGCAGCAGGTTGAGCATGCAGCTCTCCTTTGCAACGGGGTCTGAAAGAGCTGCAGAAAGTGGCGGGGTTACTTCTCAGAGTCACAAGAATGGGCTGAAGACCACCTGAGGGCAGCCAGACAGAGCGTCTGGCACCATGTCACAGGTGCTGGCCAGTCCAAGCCTGTCATCGTCCTTGCTCACACAGCAGTGCTGTCCCCCAGTGGGGGTCCTGTGATGGGTGCCCGTGTGGGGTGTGAGCCACCTGAACGCCTTGGCTCTCACTCAACGGGGTCAACGGCACTCGGGGACCAGCAGGAGGTGCCATGAGAGTGGCCGCTTGCGGGCAGAACTTCCCTCGTGGCTGATTCAGCCAGTTCCCACCACCACCACCTCCTCGGAAGAGCCCAAAGCAGAGAAGCCCCGCATGGAACGAAGCAGGTGGAGTGAGGGACGAGGAGGGAGGGCACTTCCAGGCTGGGGAGACCAGGGCTGCTGCTGCAGGAGCCCCAAAAGGCAGACTCACCCTGAGGGGGATGCAGAGGCTGCAGCTGCCTCCTACGCCAGGGCCCCCCTTTGGACATCACCCTCCAGGCTGACTTAGGGTCGGGCTGGGTTTGATCCTGTACTTGACAGGGGCAGGACCTGGGATTAGAGCTGCAGGCTTCACCCTTGCAGTCTACTTGTGGGACGGGGACAGTGGGCAGCCCCTGAGGACGGGCAAGGCCTTGCCGATGAGCTCAGTTCTCATCCCCGTGTCCCTCACAGCCAGCTTTCTGCAGCTGGGCTGAAACGTGGACCACGGCAGAGGAGCGTGGCTCGGGTTCCCGTGCCCCGCCTTCGACAACAGCAACCAAAGGCAGCAGCGGACAGGAGGGGACGGGGGAGACGCTCACCGATGCCCTCGGCGAAGTTGGGGTAGAACTCGTCAGTGAAGAGGGGCTCGGGCAGCTCGCGGAAGTAGAGCTTCAGCGTGCCGGCGATGGCGTTCACGTCCATTTCGCTCATCATCACTGACACATCCTTGTTATCTGGCAAGAGCACGGAAACGGATCCTGAGCCGGGGCTTCTGCAGTCCCTGCCTTGGCTAAAGCACTGTCCTTGCCACGCTGACGGCTCTGTGGGTCCCTCCCCTTTGAGTGGCTCATCTTACTCCTCCCAAACATCCACGTGCAGTTCTGCACCCATGCAGGGCTGACGGGGAGGTGTGTGCACCCCCACACCTCTCCCCTGTTTGGCCAGGAGCAGCCTGGCGGCACAGCCAGATGCGATGGCCAAGGGGCGGCCATGGTGCCAGGCTGGGAATCAGGTGGCTCTGCCCCATATACAGCAACTGCCCCAGTGCCAGTGTCTTTGGATAGCAGGAAGGCACTGGAATTAGCCAATCTTTTTTAGTGTTTAAACTGGTACCTTACTTTGGGCTCAGGTGGCCACTGGTCGGCGGTCCTCTGTGCCACAGGCCAGGTCCACTCCCAGAGGGAGCTACAAACTACAGCAGGGCCTACCCAGGCGCACTGGTCAGGGCGGGTGGTGTGTGCCCTGTGGAAAGGTCTGTAGGCACAAAGTCCTGGTTCTGCCCCCTGTCACTTTGAGGATGCTGGGCAAGGACCCTCTGGTGTCTTGGAGCCCTCCCCTGGCATTTGGGGCAGTTCTACCTCCTTCATAGCGTGTGAGGGTTAGTGAGACAGAGGTGGAGATGCTGTAGCCCTGGTAGGAGCTGGGTCATGTCAGTGCCCTTTGCCCTTTGCCCCTCTGCATTCTCAAGCTGACCAGTGGTCTAACGGCACTGACCCCTGAGCTTCAGCACTTCTTGTTTGCCCCCAAGACAGGCAGGCCAAGACCCCATGGAAGTCCCTGGTCCTACCTAGCAGGCGGTACTTGTGGCTAGGACGGTCTAAGGGCTGGCTTCTGCAGAAGCTCCTCCCATGACTCGTCTTCTCATTTTTTCAAATAATAAAACAGTAAGTGTGGAAAAGGTACAGGAACAATATGACAGGCCCAGGCCACGGACAGCGCTCTGAGAGTCCCAGCATGGACACCGCTGCCCACACCTCCAGCCCACACTGCCCAGGCTGACACTCACTGACGTCAAAGGCCGCCTTCAGCGCCTGGATGTCCGTGGCCACGCCGGACACGCGGTAGATGCCCACCTCCTCCATGCCCCGGCGCTCAATCTCCTCCACGCACTGGCGCACAATGTAGGGCACTTTGGACCTCTCTCTCCTGTGGGAGGGCGGGAGTGTTCTCAGTGCCTGGGCAGCCCTGCTCAGGCTGCAGCACGGCAGATCTGCCACCTATCTGCACACCTGGAGGCAGGATGACGACGGTGCCCAGGTTTGGGGCTGCACACAGAGCCTTGTACATGTGTCCCCCCTTCTTTGAGCTCATAGTTACCACTGCACGGATCTTGTCAGGGCCCATCTAAGAGGCCGAGGTGGCCAGACACCCTGCAAGTCACACTTGATCTTCGGGGGAAGGTCTGGAGGCTTCTCTAAGGGAAGTTGGCCACAGGAAGGGCATTTAAAAGATCCCAGGCCTTGGGTTGACAGGCACCACACGGCATCCTAGATGGCAGCCTGGTCTGAGTCAGGAGATCGGACCCAGTCCTGGCCCTGCGCCCACTTGCTGTGCGAGAGGCAAATCCCCTGACTGCCCCCACCCCCAGGCCCTCCATGCACATCTGCTGAGTGCACGAATCCGCAGGGTTGCCTGAGATTCTAAATGCTTTCCCTCTGAGTCTTGGCAATGAACAATTCCAATACCTCCGTGTAGGACTCTGGACTAAGAATACCTCAAAGACAGAAGACAGTGCCGCTTAAGGCCCTAACTTTGGTTTTGTTTTGCAACTGGATTTAAGAGCACATCAAAGCTCTTTTCCAAACCACCCTCATCGGCATGTGCTCATGTAGGGTAGCTGCTGACGGAGTCCTCTCTGCTCATGCCTGGAGCCTTCCTGGAGTGTGTGGAGGGGTCTGGGGTTCAGCTGGGGCAGGGAGTGGTGTTTAGACACAAGCAGGTGTCCAGGGAACAACTGATGTAGTCCCCACTGGCCCAGATAACCAGCAAGGTGAGGGGCTTGGCCGAATTCTATCCTGGGGAAGTGAAGGAATTCTGGGAGGAAGTGGCCTGTGTCCAAGAGAACTGCCCTCAAACCAACACACAGGCTTCTCCTGGTAACCGACTTGTGACAAACGGGCAGGGGTTACAATTCTTCAACAGGAACCAGGGACCATGACAAGTTCCGAGCAAGGGAGGAAAACTGCACTCGGGCAGTTCCTGGAGTCATGCAGTAGCTGGCCCGCTGCGCCCGAGGAAGGAGGCAAGGACTTTCCTGAGCTTGTTTTGCAGTAAACACAGGAGGTAACCAGGCACACCAAGTGTCCCCCAGGCCTGGCCTCCCCATGCAGCAATCTTGCAAAGAGAGGAGAGAACCACGCCTGCTCTTTCCTGCAGAAACACCAGGAGGGACAGGTGCCCTCAGTGCATGCACCCAAGCCCCTCACCACTCACTTGGTGACCACAGCAATCTTGACCCCGAAGACCCCCGTCTGTTTTCGGGAAGGCATTCTCTTCAAGCTGAACTCCCTGCTGGTGAACTTGACAGAGAGTTTCACCTCTATCTGCAGTGGGAAGAAGGGGCACAGCTCTCTCACCATCCTGGTTCTCATGGCCAAGGTCCCAGGGGCTCCCAGGGGGTATCAGCAACTCTGGCCACCTCCAGGGCAAGCGGGTCTCGGTCCCAGCGTGAGGAGGGGTTGCCCCTGGGCAAGAGCCAGGAAAGATCAGGATGGTTTAAGGACCAGCTTCTGCAGAACATCCTCCTACAATCCCTGTTGCTTCTCCTTTCTTAATAGCAATTGAAAAATTAAGTAGAGAAAAAGTACATAAAATAATATAACAAAAAGCCAAGAACTATCAAATGTTAACATTTTATCATATCTGCCCAGGCCTTTTTTGGTGTGTGGTTATGCTTTTTTTTTAAAGGTCTAAACCTTTCTTGGATAGCTGAAGATGAATCAGGGGTCTCTGCCTCTACAGGCAGCCCCCAGGGCCCAACCTGTCCTGGTGGTGCCATGAGATCTCTGTTCAAGGAGGGATTCTCAGGGCCTGGCCGGGGCCTGCACTCCAGCCACCAAATGGAAGACTCCTGCCCGTGCACAGCGATTTTGCTGTGCAGGGATCCCTCCCTCCTCTAGCCAGACTCCCTCTCAGAAACTAGCTCAGGCTTAGCCACCTTCTGACTGTTTCAGAAGGAACAAGGGATGCCCTAACCTTCTGGGGGAAGCAGGCGCCAAGAGAGCCCCATGGGCACATACCCCGTTCATGGCGATGACAGTGCGTTGCCAGTCTCTGTCCTGCAGGGCCTGGGGGTCCAGCTGTAAGTAGAGTCATGATTAGCAGAGGCCCTCGGTCTGTGCACAGGCCCTGCTGGGCAGGAGCCAACACCTGCTACTTCTCCACGTGTACGTTGGAAGCAGAACCTGACTGTGGCCAGCACCTCCATCCAAAGGCCAAGAGAGGTCCAGAGTCAGGAGAGGACCTGCTAGAAACCCCTGGAATCTCAGGGCCCCCCTGCTCCCTCTGTCTCTTTCAGACGGGAGCTCAAGTCCAGCTGGCAGCCACTCCCTGTCCTGCTCCCTATCGCCACAGGTGCTACACACAACTCAGTGGAGGGTGAGCAGTAGGTCTAGGACCTAAGTTCAGCAGCAACTTCTCAGGGGCATGGCATCAGAGCTGCTGCCTGGGACATCATGGACACTGTTTTCTCTCCGTGCGCCATGGACTGACCAGCTTGTGGCAGGAGAAGCCTTCAGGCCAGGCCAGTACCATGGCTTCAAGTCAGGCCCAGAAGGACCCAGAGCCAAGCCCCTCTGACTCTCTAATATCCACCCCACAGAGCATTGTCCCAGCAGATGGTCTGCAGGAACTTGCTGTTTAGTGTCACCTAAACACAGTCTGGGCTGCTATAAAACACCCCTACCTTCACAGCCAAGACGCATGCCCCCTAACTGTGGAGGCTCTGTCTCCTCCTTTTTGGTGGGTACATGCTCTACATCAGCGGTTCCAGCATTTGGCCGAGACCATTGGCTGGGCTGGCTGAATAAGCAGCGCCTTGGGGGATGTTGTTAAAAATACACCTCCCTGGCCCTGGGCTCCACCTGCAGAAAACTAGACTTGCAGTTCTGGGTGGGTCCTGAGATCTGCACAACGAGAAGCTTCCCCAGGCGATTCTGGCATGAAGCCAGGCCAGGGAGCCACACCATACAATGTGGCACATGTCACACATGGCCTTGTGTTTCCTTCCCTTGCTTCAGATGATCATTCATTTCTGCTACTAGGCAAGGTACTTGAGAACAGGGACCACACTTCATGATTTCTGCACGCATGTGCGTACACACACACACACACACACAATGGTGCTGAGAATCCTGCCATGTCTACAGAGGAGCTTAGGACAGACATCATACACTTATCCATTGCAAGGGACCCAAGAGGCCACAGCCACCTGAATCTTCTGTAGGCAAAGCGGCTGGAAAACAAGGAGCCCTGGTGCAGGCCAAGGAGCTTGGCTGCTGCTACCGCACAGGTGTGTGCACCTGGGCCCCTCTCCCTGCTCTTGCTTGGGGCAGAGGCTCACCACAGGCACTCCCAGGGGACAGCCCTCCTCACCTCCCTTTCTAGGTCCTCCTATAACGTTTTCCAAGGATCTAAATGTATGGCCAGAATGACACAGAAAAGCAAAGGGTGGGAGGATGTCTCCCTCCAGGGCCTGTGTGGTCACAAGTCCTCATTCTGTGTCTGGCCCAGGAGGTTTTTAGAGGTCATACTCTGGGATGCAGGGACCCCCACCCTGAGGAGGAGGGTCTGTGAGTAGGCACCAGTCAGGCACAAACCACTCAAAAAAAAGAATCTCCCAAGCGGCCCTTCTCCCCAAGAGTGAGCTCCCGGCAGAGGCAGGATGGGATGACACAAAGGCTCTTCCCGGCTCTGGGGCCAGCAGAGCTCTTGGCTCTGACCAGACCAGGCATGGGTGGAGGAGATGAGGGGTGCGCACCTCCTGCCCATCACCCCCAACTCCCATGTCCCAGCCCCCCAAGGAAGGGGACAGAATGTGCTTCCTCCTCCTCCCAAGGAAAGGGAGAGTTTAACACCACCTCTGCAAACTTTAAAAAGTGGAAAGCCAGAAGCAGGTTAAGCAGGAGACATCCTTTCCTTTCCCTCCCAAGAATGGCAACCACTGGGCGCCTCTCCCCTTGAAAACCCAGAACTGGCAAAAGCAGCCGACAAGCAGCTCAGAGTCCGGGTAGGCAGAGGAACAGAAAGAAGAGCAGCCCGAGATATCTGGGTGGCAGAGACCTCCTCCCAGCCCTGCCCCACCAGCCCACCTGGGAACCATGGCCAACATGCCAGCCCACCTTGCCCTTGCACATCAGGTTTCGGATGTGAGTCCACAGGGTGGTACCACAAGCACACAGGTGCTTATCAGCAGAGGCCACCCGGCTCCGGCATGCCTGGCTGGGGTGGAAGTACCGAAGGAGGCCCTGCATGGCAGCAGGCTGACTCTTGCGTGCTCAGCAGAGAGAGCAGAGGGGCCGGTGGAGGCTGAACAGGAGCATGGTGGGGAGTGCACAGCCTTTTGACCAGGCTTCAAGGGAAGCCCCGCCCTGCAGTCTGGCTGGCCAAGGTCAAAGTTTCCCATCACCCCTGGGTTCCACTTTTTTGTCTGTGCATGGGAACCCCCCCGTCCCACCCCCGTGCCTATTGGTTACGGGAATTCCAACGTGCCTCTGTCTCCTCTAAAGCCCAGAAAAGCTGAGCTTCCTTCTTGAGTGGGTGGTTTCCTGTGGCCCGTGTTTGGACATGCTGAGTAAGGCATGTGACCAGTCAGTCTGCCTTGTGCTGGAAGTGCTCTGGAGACTGTCCCAGGGCCTGCACCACGCCCCAGCAGGTAACCCCCAAAATTGTACACACTGCCTCTGATGGACCCAGGGCAGAGAACTCCCCACATGGCCCCTGCTCTCCAAGAGCAAGCCAGCCAAGTGATGAGCAGCCCTACTTGGGGCTCCAGCCCTCGTCCACTCCCGGGCACTGGCGTCCAGTGCCCAATCCCACTTGGCCCTGACGTGCCCAGGCTGGCTCTTCACCGGGCCCCTCTGTAGCTCCCAGTGACTGGAAATGACTGGGGTGTCAGCCACCAGACACCTAGCCCTGTGGTGGTCCCTGTTGGTGGCTCCAGTGGGAAAGGCTGTCCCGAGTCTGGCACCACCCCAAAGAACAGAGTGTGCTCAGCAGAGCGGGAGCAGCACAAAGAATAGCACAATGATGAAGCCTGTGCCTCGGCCCAGGCCGACCCCAAACATCGTTCAAGGCTGGCTGCTGTCTTGTGCAGTTATTTAAAGCACCAGAGAAGTAAACAACAAGAGACTGGGGGGTTGGAAAAACAGATGACTGAGGGGGAAATGGCAGTCAAGGGAAAAACGGAAGCACTCCGGATGCCGTCCCAGGTCGCCAGGGCTTGGTGAAGAATGTGCCTGCTGCTCCGACCGGGGCCTGTCTGCTCACACCCAGTGGCCTCAGTGGGGTGGCTGGGGTCTCTGCTTGTCTCCCTGGGTGGTGGGGCAGGGTGGGGGCCTGGAGGTCCACCTAGAAAACTGCCCTGTACGTCCATCCCAGGGAAGGCCCAAGCCCAACTGGGACAGGCGTTGAGCACTGCCCTGAAGTGGCAGTGGCCTCCTTGCATGGTGGTTTGCTGAGGACCAAGCGCTGCCTTGCTCGTGTTGTAGTTGGCACGGCCAGGTGAGTCACCGATGGACGGCCACAGGGCATCCTCTTGCCCAACCTTGGCTGGCGTGGAGGGGGTACGACTAAACTGCCCCAAGGAGGAAATGCTCGTTCCCTCCTCACTTGCCTCCTCGTAGATAACAGCTTCCTCCATGTCTGTCACCACCCTGGATGGTGCAGCAGGGTGTCCCCAGCTACTCCTGTCTGGAGCCCCGTGCTTCTGTACTGCAACCTACTCCTGGTGGTGGCTTCCCAGATGCTGCCAGAGAACCCCTGTGCCTCTCACTGTGCTCTTTGACCATGGTCTGGTCTCTTGAGCTCTTTTTTTTTTTTTTAAAAAGAAAAAGACAGGGTCTAGCTATGTTGCCCAGGCTGGAGTGCAGTGGCGCAATCACAGCTCATTGCAAACTTGAACTCCCGGCCCCAAGCCATCCTCCTGCCTCAACCTCCCGAGTAGCTGGGACTACAGGCGCTTGCCAGGCTTATCCCATCTTTAACTCTTTGATGCTCTTCTCTGATCCCAATCAGTCTTGAGCACCACTTAAAAAGATCGAGGAACATGCCCTCTTAGGACAGACTGTGACCAGTGTTGGCGAGGATGTGGAGAAACAGGAGCTCTCATACACAGCCACTGGGGATGTAAAATGGGGCAGCCACTCTGGAAGAACAGCAGTTCCCCAAAATGTCAACTTGCTGCACAACCCAGCAATCCCACTAGATATCTCCCCAAGCAACGAAAACATACGTCCACACAAAGACTTGTGCCAAGCGCATGTTCACAGCTGCATCAACCATAACAGCCTCAACTGGCAACAACCCAAGTGCCTGTCAGAATATTATACAGCCATAAAAAGGAATGTAGTACTGATAATGCTACAATGTGGATGACCCTCAAAAATACTGTGCTAAGTGGAAGAAACTAGTCAAAAGACTACTCTGGTATGATTCTATTTTTATGAAATGTGAAGAATGGGCAACTCTCTAGGACAAAAAACAGATCAGCCTGGGTCTGGGAGCAGGGACAGGGAATGGCTGTAAATGGGGACAAGGAAATTGTTTTGGGGTGACGGAAATATTCTAAAACTGGATTGCTGGTAATAGTTGTACAACTCTGTGAATTTACTAAAAAAAAAAAAAAATTCAATTTTACACTTAAAACAGATGCATTTTATGACATGGAAGTTTAAAGCAGAAGAGATACAGGGTCTGAAACATGCCCACAATAGAGCGAGGAGGGCTTGGCGTCACCATCCCTATGCTGTCCATGGTGGCAGTGGCATGCTTCCTCAGGACACATCCCGTGGAATCTGTACAAGAAGGATTTGCTCACGTGTTTTTACATTTTCGTGGCGTTTACAGCTTAAAATCTTTCCCAAATGTTGGCTAAAAATAAACATCACTCATTTTATGTTCCTGGTACAAGAGACCCCCCTGGGGCCTGCCCCTCTGTGTTTGGGAGGCTACGTAAGTTTCGTTTCCACTTGTGTCTCTGCAACTTGAGCCAGGTCTCATTCATCTCGGAATCTCGCCCCCTGCCCCAGGCACACCTGAGACTCCAGGCATGGTGAATGGCTGTATGGACAGAACACACATGGCCCTGAGATAATACTCACAATATAAGCAGGGACTCTCCGTGCCTTTATATTGATAGCAGCATCCGCCTTGCCTGACCACAGACTGAAAACCATACCTCCCCTACTTCCCACCTGACGGGAGCTTTATTTCGGTTGATGTCTGCCTTCCCTGCTAGAACATAAGCTTCGTCCATTTCATTCTCTGCAGTACCTCCCGTATCCAGACATATATAAGACATATTATCAGGCTCGGTGCTGTGGCTCATGCCTATAATCCTAGCACTTTGGGAAGCCGAGGTGGGAGGATCGCTTGAGGCCAGGAGTTCTAGATCAGTCTAGGCAACATAGCGAGACCCAGTCTCTACAAAAATTTTTAAAAATTAACCAGGCATGGTGGTGCACACCTGTAGTCCCAGCTACTTGGGAGGCTAAGGCGGGGGGATCACTTGAGCCCAGGAGTTCGAGGCTGCTGTAAACTATGACTGCATCACTGCACTCTAGCCTGGGCGACAGAGTGAGACCCTGTCTATTAAAAAAAAAAAAAAGACATCTATAAGTTATTTAATACACATAGTAAAATGTATATTGGCACAAAGCGAGCATTAGTCACATGCACTGGGAACTGCTTTGAGCCAGGCACCTGTCCTCTTAACAGGCGAAGGTGCTGACACTCTGAGTGGCTGGAGAGGGGGGAGCCCAAGCACGGGGCAGAGTGCACCCTCTGGTGGTTGGGGCTTTCATGGGGGGGGTGATTTTGCTGAGTTAGGACTCCCACGTTCATCCCTGCACTGAATGGGCAGTTTTGTTTTCTTTAATGTTTTAAAGAGTTGTGGTAAAATACACATAAAAAATTTACCACTTTAACCATTTTTAAGCGTACATTTCAGTGGCAATTAGCACATTCACACTGCCATGCAACCATCACCACCATCCACCTTCAGAACGTTTTCATCACTCCAAACTGAAATTCTAGACCCATTAAACAATTACCCCTGCCCCTTCCCCCCTACCCCCAGGCCCTGGCAACCACTAATCTACTTTCTGTCTCTATGAATTTGACTACTTTAAATCTCATAGACGTGAACTCATATACTATTTGTCTTTTGTGACTGGCTTATTTCACAGAGCAGAATGTCCTCGAGGTTCATCCATGTTGAAACGTGTGTTACCAATGCCTTCCTTTTTAAGGCTGAGTAATATTCATCTGCATGGATCTACCACCTTTTGTTCGTCCATTCACCAGCTGGTGGGCGTCTGGGTTCCTTCCAGTTTGGGGCTGGCATGGTCAGTGCTGCTGTGCACATGGGCGTACCCACCCATCTTGGTGTCACCTCCGTGCTCACGCGGCTTGTTGCCAGCACTTCTGTGAGCTCTTGGACCGTAACTGCCACAGAGCAGGAGGTCCAACAGGGAGACTGCCACGGTGGGTGGGGGGTGGGAGTGGCTGCAGGGCTCCCCCAGGAGGGGCCCGGTCGGACCCATTGGCTTGTATCTGGTCAGGTTCCCACGGAACTCGAGCTGGCAGAGAAGCCTGGGAAAACTGGCACTGCTAGCCGGAGTGCGAGCTTCAAATAAAGCCAAGACCATGCTGGAGGCCCATGGCCCAAATCTCACCCCCAAGGCTCACGTAAAACGTTAAAGACAATGACAAAAATCAACTCTGATGCCCGTGTTGGAACTCAGTCGTGAGCCCAGTGAGACACACGACAGGTCAGGAGAAACAGTGCACACAGCAGAAACAGGAGAGGACAAGGCTCGACGGTGTGATGTCAAGTTACCCCCAAGAAGAAACAGGGCTAAGGACACTTAGCAACCTAGAAAATTCGCAAATGGAGACAAGAGAAGGAAATGGCTGGAGGAAACGACATCCGGCCCAGGATGTGCTGGGGTACTTGGACGGTGCCTTCAGGCCCCTGTCCCTGTCCCAGCCATACCAGGCCCGGCTGCAGATGGAACTGCTCTTGCCAGCCCCCCAGCTACGCTGCGCCCTGTGCGTTCCCAGGACTCCTGTGCTCCTGCTGGTCTTGAAGCGTAGGATGTTAACGCCTTCAGCTCAAAAAATCCCTCCCTGAAGACACAGACTCAGTGTTCCCTCCTCTGTGAAGGCTTCTCTGCCCCCTGACCTCGCCCTCCAAATAACCGTGCCATCCAAGCCACCGGTTGCTCCTGGGACAGGGCCGGCTCCGCTCTCAGCACATCTGCAGTATCCTTCCTTTTGAGTCTCCCTGCTCTGGGTCACGAAGCCCGGAGACAGAGGTCTTTCTTTTTCTTGGGATCCCCGGGGCGTGGCACATAGGAGGCCCTCCATCACTGGGGTGGCCCAGCTGGATCTTGATGTCTGACGATGGACTGGGATGGCCTCGCTTGCTCAGACGGCTCACTGAGGCTCAGGGGTGGCTCGGAAAGGACCCTCACCTGATGTCCTTTCAGCAGGATGCAGAGAGCTGGGCACCCCTTTCCCATATGGCATAGCATGGAAAGTGCTTGATGTTACTCAGAAAAGTTTAGGCTCAAAAAGGCTGGGCCCTGGCGAGTCATGCACACCCTCTCCCAGGTGTACCCCAGGCAGAAAACAGTGGCCGTAGGGGAGACAGAGGCCAGGCTGGGGTTGCAGGGTGTCACTGGCATCACCGCCCCTCCTCCCACTTCCTTCCTCCTGGGATCTCACAAACAAGCCCCCCTGCCAGGAGCCTGGAGCTCCAGGGGCCAGGCCAGCTGCCGCCTACTTGGCACTTGGTGTGAGTCACGAACGCCCTCCACCCGGCACACAGATTCCTTCCCGTTTAGTGAAAACCAGGGGCCACGTTTCCCACTCACCTTTCCCACCGGCTCAGTGACCAGGGCGGAGCAGGATCGCACCTCCTCTACCGCCTTCTCACTAACAGCCATGACAAATAACAACAGTAACAGCAGTGAACACTGACCAGGTCCCTGAGAGCAGCAGGTCACTGAACCCTCACGGTTCTGTGGCCTCATTGCGACTTACAGGTGAGGGAACAAGTGTAGACAGTGGGGGCAATGACTCGCCCAGGTCACACGGAGCATGGTGGGGCTGGAGGGGCTGATAAAGACTCTCTCCCGGACCCAACTCTAGTGAGGATCCTCTGGCTCTTCCTTTCAACTAGGCCCCATCCTTGGGCACGTCCTTCAGAGCACAATTTTAGCAAGAACACTGAGGCAGGTTAGCCAGAACCCCCGACCCTTGACATCTGATTGAATTCCTTATCCCCCGGGCGATGTCTGATCACCCCAGCCCCCTTCAGAATCCATTAGTTCAGCTGAGCCAGAATTCCTCTCACCCCATCATTTTCTACCCCACCAACCCCCAGCCTGCTCCTTGGCTATAAATCCCCACTTGTCCACGTGGTACTTAGAATGGAGCCCGGTTCTACACTGAGGCCTCTTTTCCTCTATTGCCAACAGTCTTGAATAAAATCTGGTTTTACCCTCTCACTACTGTCCCGCTCTGGTTTTTCTCTGATACTTGCTGCCCTCCTCTTCCCCAGGGTAAGGCAGGGCACTCAGCTGGCCCCCCCGACTGTCCGAGAGTAAAGCACAAGCACAAGTTGTGTGCATAAAAAAAAACTGTCTATATCCAGCGGCACCATGGCAAGGGACTTCAAAAGAGGGCTTGATGTGATTAAAAAGGGAAGAGGAGAACCATTTCTTTTTTCTTTTCGACTGAGACCCCCCCAGTCACCCGGAGCTAGGACTCAGAGGCCAGCCACTCCTAAGACTCCAGGGGTTGAAGATTCGGATGATTTGGGTCAAAGGCTGGTGGAGTATGAACCTCCCTTTACCTGGTCTGATGAGCTGAGAAAAGGAGCTGGGCACCCAGCCTGGTCGGGAGTGAGGCTGTGCAGGACGCAGGCGCGAGTGGGCCCAGGGCTCGGAGGGGTGAGGAAGGCCCTGTGCTGGGGGCAGATGCAGAACACGGAGAGGGAGACAGGAAGGGGGAGCACAGGGAGCATGGCCGGCTCTGCACTCTGCTCCCTCCACCTCCCTGGGTACACGGGAACCTTGAGCAGGTTAGGGAAGGTGTCCTCGATGTCAAACGAGCTCTCTCAAAGATGTGCGGGGAAGACCCAATGAGAATGCACGTGCACAGAAGAGCCTGAGCCATGACCATCACCCAGACTTCGGTTGTGACTCGACAGATGCTAAAGTACTTCGGTTCTCAAAGGAGACCAGCACCAGGATGCTCGATCGAGAGCGGAGCAGCCCACCTGCGGGGAAGACGCTCACGCCGTGAGATTCTATATGGAGGCTGACAGGGTGGGTGAGATCCATGTTGTGGGGCAAGGATAGGACAGCCTAGAGCACTAAAAAAAAATTTTTTTTTTGAGAGATGGGATTTTGCTATGTTGCCCAGGCTGGTCTCAAACTCCTGGGTTTAAGCGATCCTCCTGTCTCAGCCTCCGGAGCAGCTGGGACTGCAGGCATGCGCCAGAGGAGCATTTTTGCTTTTAGACTTGGTCTCAAGGGTATAGGGAGGGGGAATCCCAGGCAGCCCCGAGCCACTGGGTTCCCTCATGTGCTCCCAATGTGGAGAGCCAGGCAGCAGCGCACCACCCGAGAACCTGGCCAGCCAGGGCCAAAGTAGGGGGTAGACACGTGTTCAGTAAAGGACTTGTTGATCTGAATGAGGAGAATGTGGGCCAAGATGTCATCACGGCAAAGATGACAAATTACTCAAAGAAATCACGCTCTTCCTTCCTTCCTCAGTATTTCACTGAGAGAGGATTTTTACTTCCTGCCCTTAGGGAATGGGGCGGGGCTTCTTGGTAAGCCCTGTGCGCCTAGGGGCACCTGGAATATCAAAACCTAGTCCTTCTAGAGGCCTCACATGAAGAGAGAAGAGAGGGGGGAAGCTTAGCTGTGTCTAATGAGATGCTCTGTAAGGAAGGTGGTACCAGGGCCTTCTCCCAGCCCAACGGTGTAGCTGGGACCATAAGAAACACAGGCAGGGGCACCAGTTCCTGTCTGACAACCGGTGCTGAGACCCCAGGGGCTGGATAGCCTTACCAAGGACCGAGGGCCCTGGCAGTTCTCCTTGAGCACCAAGGGACCAACTGCTGGTCCTGTATGGATACATTCTGCCCACCTGGGAGGGGAACGCATCCTGTCCAGAGATACGGCTGTACACCCTACAAACTGGGGCTAGACCCCAGAAAGGGGACGTCAAGTGGGCAGACACTGGACCCTTACGCTTTTCCAAGAAGAGGTGGCCCAGGAACTGCCCATTTCAGCCCACGGCACCACCTAGCTGTTCTGCCCTTGGGTTCTCCTGAGGCCATGAAGGAACCAAGTCCCCAGCTGGAAAAACAAGCTGGGGATAGGACATAACAGACAAACAGAGAGACAGAGCGGCAGTCTGTCTGGACCCGTGAAGTCACCAGCCCAGGTCTCCCACGGTGGATGCTTCAGCACTGAGGCTGCCCACCCACCCCGGGCGCCAGGACATCTCGGCGTCCCCAAGTGTCAGATGGGAGAGGGCGGGAGGGGAGGGCGGCCTCACCTGGACCTGGCCCTTGCCCATGAGCCTGTCTGTGCTCTCGCCATCCTCCTTGCTGATCTTCGTTTTGTTGTAGCACTTTTCGTAGCACAGGATCCTCAGAGTCTGCGAGCCTTCCAGTTCTATCTCAAACTCCTGTGGCCCCGAGAAAGAAGGAAAGTCACGTGTGAACAAACAGGTCTGAGCGCGTGGTGGACAGCACTACAGCCAGAGGGGCCTCAGAACTGTGGCTCCCCCACAAACATGGCTCTTGCAGCCCCAGAAGGTCCCTCACCTCAAGACCCTCCTCACTTAGCTGGGACCCTCAGGAGCATCCTGTAGGCACCACTGTCACCACCCAGCCTGGATGCTTCTGGAAGCTCTGAATGCCTCTCAAACCTACCCCAGCACCTCAAAGTGTGGTCCCTACACCACCTGCATTATCAGGGGTAGTGTTAAAAATGCAGATATTTGGCTGGGTGCCGTGGCTCATGCCTGTAATCCCAGCACTTTAGGAGGCCAAGGTGGGAGGATCGCTTGAGCCCAAGAGTTCGTGACCACCCTGGGCAACATAGTGAGACTCCATCTCTACAAAAAAATTAAAAAATTAGTCAAGTGTGGTGGTGTGTGCCTGTAGTCCCAGCTACTTGGGAGGCTGAGGCAGGAGGATTGCTTGAGCCCAGGAGTTCAAGGATGCAGCGATGTATGATGACGCTGCTATACTCTAGTCTGGGTGACAGAGCAAGACCCTGTCTCTAAGAAAAAAAAATTTTTTTTAAATGCAAATATTCTAATGGAATCTGGGTGATAATGATGTGTCAACGTGGACTCATTTTTATGGCAGTGAAACTATCCTGTAAGATACCACAATGGTGGATACCCCCCTTACACCTTCATCAAAACCCATAAGATGTCTAACACCAAGAATGAACCCCAGTGTCAACTATGGGCTCTGGGTGACAATGATGTGTCAACTGTAACAAAGGTCAGAGTATCCATTGGAGTATCAACACTGGGGGTGAGGGACGGAGAGTGTAAATAGGAATTCTCTGTCCTTTCTGCTCAATTGTGCTGTAAACTCTAAACTGCTCTAAAAATAAATTCTGTTTAAAAGGAAAAAACAAGTGATCCCTGGGGTTGATATAGGAGGGAGAGGGACTTGGAGGGAAGAACGCTCCCCTAGGCTTTGAGTTGTCTGCTGTGGGCATGTGGTGTTAACTTTCTGCTCCATCCCTCAGATACCTTCTACCTTCACGCATGAGTTCTTGGTGGGGAGAGGGAGGAGGGTGGGGGGGGAAGCAGCAGCTATTTCTGAACCTGATGGGGTGGGCTGTGGGCCTGCCAGGAACATGCAAGTCCCCCACCCTACGATCTGCAGGCCCAGCAAGGGTGGTGCCAGGTGACCTGCTGCTATCAAACCCCTCCCACCTTCACGCCTCCCTGCAGCTTCCCGGCTGACATCTGAACCGTTTGCAAACTGCCTAGAACCCCTCCATCAACGCCTCTGCTGGGTCACGGCCCCCTTGCTCTCTGTAAAGCCTTCTTCAACAGATCCCAAGTGGCTCTGATCCCCCTGAATCACAGCTGTCACTTGGCCCTTTCTGCAGGGATGTCAGAGCTACACCGACCAGGTCATTCTATCAACCAGCAAGTCTAATGATTAAAGAGCAGTGGATGCTGAGAAAGGCAACCTGAGTTCCAGCCCCACCGCTGGCTCCACTGGCCTCATGACTTGGTTTCTTCCTCTGCAGTAGAGGCAGTGGTGGTTGGGGAGAGGCAGCTCCACAGCAGAAGCTGGAAAATGGCATCTCTCACGGATCTGGGGACTTAATCAATACCAGCCTCTCTCTAATAATCCCCCACTCCTGAAGGCTCAGTGCCAAATGGGTAAGTGACCTACACGACAGCTCTCTAAGGTGGGGGAACGCAGAGGGACAAACTCTATAAATCTGGCAGCCCAAGACAAGCAGACAGGCCCCTTCAGACCAGCGAGGCCCAGGGAGCCTGGCCTGCATTCCCCACCCAGCCCCCACAGGCAGAGCCCTAGGCTTCCGGAAACGGAAAGGGTCACAGCCAGTTTATTTCAACCTCATTGGAAAAACACTATGGAAACCTACCAAGTAAACACAAAGTGCTAACAAAGGCAGAACAAAAAGGCCTTTTAAGTCTCTTTCCAAACACTTCTCCAGTAATAGGCTGCTTCTTTGTGATGGGGACTGGGTGGGTGGGTGAGATTCTCAGGAACACCTGAGATTTCCGAGACAAAATCACTTGGCTGAGTCACCCCCATCCCCCAGGAGATTCCTGGAATGTTGGCAGCATGGCCTTGGGGGAGCCCTTAGGGAGGCCCTGGAGGTGTGGACTCTCTGCGTGGAAACATCCTAGGCTGGCCCTCCTGGAAGCAGACTCCTCACCTCGTTCCAGTTTGGCTCCGCCGTGTCCCTGTAGACTCTCGTCTTTGCTTTATTCACAAAATACCCAAAGGAGTCCACCTCCAGGGTGCAGTACAGATCTGTGCAAAGGGGACACAGGGAAGGTGACTATACTTTCCCACATCACCCACATGGTCTAAGAGCACGTGTTATTTTCAAAATCAGAAAAAAAAAGATCTTAACTTTCTTTTAAAAAATAAAACACCAAACCAGCAGCTGGCACGAATACCAGCACCTCATGCAATGCCCCCGCCATGTCCCACGGAGTTTCTGTGGGTGCAGCTGGGAAACCAGACCTCTTAGAACATTCGCTCACTTGGTCACTCAGCAAACCCCGGCTCAAGCCCCTACAGCGAGAGGGGCCCTGCGCTGGGTGGGATGGACGGAGAGGTGAATGTGCCATCATCACTACATGGTGGGATGAGCACCACACAGTGAGGCCACAGCAGAGGCCAGTCGTCCCGGGGGACGTGGGCTAGGGGAAGCCCCTACGACCTGGGCAGATGCCACTATGAGTATGATCAGGCAAAGGGTTTGGGCAAAGGGGGCCCAGGCCAGGGTGGGGCATAGGAAACACCTCAGTGCTGGGAAGGCGTGGTTTGGAGGGGGAGAGTGAGGGTGGGAGAGCATGGGCTTTGCATTTTAGAAAAATAACCTGGGGCTGGGGAGGGGGAGGAGGGCCACCACCCAGGGCCCGGAGGAAGGTGGCCAGAGATGGTCTAGGAGCTCCCCTGACTGGCAGATGAACCAGTGGTAATTTCTGGCTTGGCCTGGGGGTGTATGGTGGTGCCCCTCACAGAGGCAGGATGTAAGATAAGAAGGACAAGTTTGGGGCCATAAATGATAGATCTGTTTTGGGGATGCAAAGCTGACAGTGTGGGACACTGAGGGGACAGGTGGAGGGTAACAGGAGGCCAGGAGAGAAAAGCCAGGGACTGAGAGGCAGTCCCGGGTGTCATCTGCGCTGCAGCACGGGGACAAGGTGCAGCGGGGCAGAAAGGCCTGGGTGGAACCTGGGAAACACCAACGACATTTATGGGGCAGCCAGAGAGGGGGCCCAGAGGCACAATGACACATGTTACAGCTTTACGGAGGCACAAGCTGCATGCCACACAACTCATCTATTGCAAGTGTACAGTCTGGGGATTTTTAGCAAATTTAAACACTAGTGCAAACAGCACCACAATCATTTTGGGACACTGCCCTCACACAAAAGGTCCCTTTGGGTTCAGGTGCAGGCAGTCCTCCCTCCCACCCCCACCCCCCAACAATCACCAATCAGCTTTCTGTCTCTTTTCTAGAAATGTCATCTACGGTACAACTGAAGTGTAACCAGCCTTCACTGTTCTGACAGCTTGAGCAGCGAGGAGAGACCCCCTACTTCCCTCGGAGGGGAAGGAGGAAAAGGGTATTATCCACCCAGCTCGACAGAGCAGCCAAATCTGCTCTGCTGAAGGGGTGCCTGGAACCCAGGCTCCGGGGAACCCCCACAGCTACCTGGGCTGAGTTTTCTAGCAAACTCTGACCCTTGCAATGACATGACCTGTCTGCAGGGGGCAGCCCACCAGCTGGCAGGATCTGAGACAGGCACGGGGAAAAGGCAGAGTCCACTCCTGGGAAAACAACTCCACACCCGGAGGGCATCAGCCAGCGCCAGCAGCCCACAGCCCTCAGGGGTCAAAGGCAGCTGCTGCCAGGCAGTAGTCATTTGAACAACTTCCCTGGTAACCCACACCCTGCCTATCAGTCCTTCTGAGGTGGAGACTCCGGCTCAGCCCCCACCACCTTCCTTCCCCAACCAGCCACTTACTTGAACTCTGCTTAAATCCAGTGGCTGAGTGGACGATGACATTCAGGAACCCGTAGAGCCCAGGAGATTCATCATCTGTACAAGAGACCAAAGAGGTGAGCTTCTGACCCCTGGAAGAGGGAAGCAGGTGACGGGCAGGCTCTGCTTCAAAATCAACCATCACGTGGACACCACGTGGCTGCCAACTGCCCAGTACGGGCAAAGCAATGTCTCGGACCAAAAATGTACCCATTCTGGTTTCTGTCTCAAGGATCTTAGGATCTAGTAGGGTTCACAACACAGGCAAACCAGTGACCACGACAAAGTGTATTAAGGTTCCAAGAGCAAGAGAGGGGGTCGGGGTGACGTGGGACGTGCACGGGGGTGTGTGTGTGCATGAGCATGTACCCATGTGTGTGACAAGCATATGTGCATGTGTGCAACAGTGAATGCAAAACTCAGCTTGATCAAACGCGTGGCCAGCAAGTAGCAAGATGGGAGCAGGGCCGGGAGGACAGGAGCGGGGCCAGATCGACAGCACAGAGGGTCTGAGAAGCATCTATCACAAGCCTTGTGACTAGAGACAGAAGCCGTGTGTCTCCTCAACCATCTAGCAGCAGCTGCCTGGGGGCAGACTGCTCCTAACCCGCTCCGTCCACTCCTGGGACAGAGTTTAGTTCCTCCTTCTGAACTAAAGCCTGCCAGTCCAAGGGCAGCACTAATGGGAAGACGGAAGGTGGCCCTCAGGCCAGTGGGCTGCCCTCCCTCCCAGCAGTGCTGCGTGCAGAGGGAGGCCCCACCTTCTTTGTTGATGGTTAGTGGAATGTTGTGAACGGTCTGAAGCTTGACGCACGAGTTGGTCAGCATCTGCAGCTCCACAGACGTCAGGGAGAAGCTTTTGAAACCTGCGACAGTGGAAGAGGGTTGCCCTGACTGGCCAGTCTCTACTGCTGTCGGTGAACCCCAACCACGCCCTGGGGAGGGGGCAGAGCAGAGCCTGGCGCTTGGTGGCTCAGGAGGGGTGACAGGCCCCCAGGTGCAGTGCTGGTCTAGCAGCAGGATGAGGCATGGCCCCAAGAGCCCAGGCCTGGAGAAATCTTAGCCTGATGCTTACACACATCACATGCCACCTAAGCACAAGCACGATGCAGGTCTGTGAATGACAGGTTGGCCCGGGTGCACCTCCCCGTGGGGTCTCCCCAGACGGACACCAGCATGGTTCTGCCCCCACTCTGCTAACTCGGGCCCTGTTTCTCCACTAGGTAAAAAAAAAAAAAAGGGTTTCTTCCTTTCTTTTTTTTTTTTTTTTTTTGAGACAGCGTCTTGCTCTGTCGCCCTGGCTAGAGTGAAGTGGCATCATCATAGCTCACTGCAACCTCCAACTCCTGGGCTCAAGCAATCCTCCTGCCTCAGCCTCCTGAGTAGCTGGGACCACAGGTATGCGCCACCACGCCTGGCTGAGAAAAGGGGTTTATTCCAGGGCAGGACACTTCGCTGAGCAGGGAACAGAGGCTGCCACCCTGGATACAGTTTGGGTCCCCTGTTATGACAGAAAACTCTGGGACATGAGCGCTGGCAGGGCTTCTGGAGCCCGTTGTCCCTGCAGGCCATGGTGGCATTGGGAGCCAAGATTGTGGCTCCACACAGGTGCGAACGATGAGACCGGCGCTCAGGCTGGGTCAGAGGCAAGTAGAGCCCCCAGCCCAGCGTCCGTGTGCAACAGGTGAGCCAGACATGGTGCTTCAGTGCAGACGGCCCATGGCTGTGGGAGGCCCAGGCCACCCGGGACACAGTGTTTGGCCAGGCTCCCGCACAAGAGGGACAGTGGCACACAGAGGTCAGTGGGAACCAGTGCCAGCAAGGATGGCTCATGAATCCCAACCCATACTGCTGGGGTGCTGAGGAGGGAACGGGGTCTGCCTGCCCACCCGTGAACCTGCCAGGGGGGCCAGAGGGGGAAGGAGAGCACAGAGGAGGAGGGGCTGTCTGAGAGTGGAGTGGGCATCCTGTTCTGAGAGCAGGCAGTGCCCACCATGGGGGTAAGTGGGGGGGGGGGGGTCAAAGGGATGGGGCAGTGGTAGGTGCCAGAAAGGCCTGGGGGGCTTCCCAGGGGAGATCAGAGGGCAGAGGGGGAATGAATGCACAGGGGATGGGCGTGGACAGGTGGGGGAATAGAGGGCTGGGGGCCTATTGGGACAGCTCCAACCTGTTTTCCAAATTAGGGCTCATGTAACATGCCACTCGGATAAAACCCCTCAAAGAAAAAAAAGGTTTAAAACCACAGGAGATGCCCGCCTGGCCCTGATGTTCCAAAGCCCAGGTCCTCTGGGGCAGAGCCCACTCACACTTCTTCTGCTGCTCCCGGATGTTCTCCCTCCACTCGGCACGCTCATAGTCAGAGGAGATCAGGAACGTGTAGCTCTAGTATGGGCAAGAAGAAGAGTACAACCCAGTTACCTCCGCTCGGCCAGGCGAGTGCCTGGCAGTCTCAGGGCATGGTGGCGCACCCCACTGCTGCCAGCTGGCTGGAGCCCAGTGGCTAGGTATGCTCACAGCCTGGCGAGTTGTTTCCAGCGCTCTCTGCCCTTCTTGCCAGCTGGGTGTTGGGCCACAGCACCTGTGCACACCTACCTCTGGCATAAGCCCCCATCTGAGCTGCCTGGGTCAGGGTGTGACGCAGGTAGAGGGGGCATAGAACTTAGGGACATGGAGGAGGTTACCAGGTGAAATCTGCAATGGTGACCTGATGTTGATCTGACCCATTGCATCCAACCCACAAGCCTCGTGCTGACCCAGAGACGAGGCTGCTGCAGAGCCCACCGGCTGCCTCTCCCGGCCAGGTGCCAAGAACAAACCATTCTGCACAGTGACAGGTGTGTCTCATGCCCGTGCAGGGGGAGGCCCAGGCTAGAGACAGCACCAGGAGCCAGATTTAGGAGAGAAGGTGCGTCTCTGGCCCTTGAGGCCCCAAGACAGCATCCCTGTACCAAGGGCTGGGTCTGCACAAACCTCTGAGGCTACCCTCCCTAGAGACCCTGCCCCTTCCCAGCTGTGGGAGCTGAGTCAGCTGCCACTCAACCTGGAGGCTATGGCCCAAAGCACCAGGGGGCATGTGCGCCTGCCTGTGCCGTGCTGGACACGGACGGTCTCAAAAGAAAAAGGGCTGTGGTTGGTTGGTCAGGAGCATCCGCCTGGGAGAGCAGGGGGGGTGGCGTGGTGGGTGCTCACCTTGCCATTGCGGCTGTGCACCCTGAAGGCCATGCTGGGCGACATGAGCAGCAGCAGTGACTCCTGCTCGGACAGCTTCTTCTTCAGCCTCTCTGTGGTCTTGCTGCCCTTGTTCGCTCTCTGCAGGAAAAGGCCACAGCCTCATCTTTCCATTCCGGGGCCTGACACAACCTGCTCCCACTCAGGCGGTCCCCACTGCCCCCATGCCCGGCCCGCGGAGGGTAGGAATCCCATCCGTCCACTCAGCACGGCCCAGGGCCTCGGGCAGCTGCTGCTGGTGGCCTTTTCAGGACAGTAACAGCCTTTCCACAGGGTCCAAGCCTGGCACAAGCTGCGGGACACGCTTAGTAAACCTTTCTTGAAGGAATGAAGTCATTCCTCTCATAAAGACAGAGAGAAGGAACCTTTGACATATGTCCTTGCCTTCAATTTTTATAAACTCGGACCACGTCCAGGGGGCTACTGTGACCTAAAGGGCCCTGCACCTCGCCCCCTGTTCCAATGGTCAGGCCCCCTGGGAGTGTTTGTGGGGGTCCCAATAGAAGCCAGACAAACATCACCAGGACCTGGATGGGAGAGCCCTCCCTGCCCCAAGCTGTGTGGATCCCTCCTGAAGCCACTATCCCTGGGGAGAAGAAAACTGAGCTAACTGTAGTCACCAAGCAGGGCCCTGCCCCCAACCCCAGACAAAGGGCACCACGTGCAGAATGCAGTGGTGGCAGTCAACAGGCCTCGCCTGCCCTGGAGGATGCAGCTTTCACTTCTCTGCTTGGGGACACCCTGCCACAGTGGCCACAGTCCCACCTGGATGAACAATTAACTGGACATTCACCCCAGCCTTGGGGGTCCCTGTGTGCTCCTAAATGTGCTGGGTTTGGGTGCAGCAGGCTGGGCAGGTGGGTGAGGGCTGAGGCAGACACCCTGTCCTGCTGTACCCACCCCAGCCAGGCATCCCTGGACTGAAGCCCAACCTTCTAGGGACCCACATCATCTGTGGCCACACCATGGCCACCTCCCCCGGGCCAGGTAACCCTGGACATGACAGACTCATCCTGGCTATTTTCATAGTCTTCTAAGCCTTTCTGGAAAGAACCAAGGGTCTAAAATCCAGAACACTTGGAGGGGTGGCACCCCCACCTGGGACTGACCCCCATCGGGACAGTTGCAAGGGGACAACCGGGCACCTCCCCCAGCCCCACATCCTGGGCTGCTCCAAGCCCTCCCTGGTCTGACTGTGAGTTTCCTTCCAGTGACTGGGTATTTCACCTGTGTAACGGAAGGACATAGCAAAGGTTGCTGCCTGGGCATAAACCACTCAAACTGGTGGCCAGAGACAAGAACTCAGAGGTGTCCCAATTTCCGGCTGTTTCTTTTAAAAGGACCATTCAGGCATTTTCCCAAGAACTTAAAATGACCCACACTATTCCCTCACATACACTGCTAGCTGCTATGCGCTTCTCTCTCTCTGCCTGATTCTTTGTTCCTGCCTCACGTGACCCGGGGACAGAGGACTGCCCTCCCAAACATGGCACCCTCTCAGCCCAGGATCTGTAAGTAAAAATCTTTGAACTTGTTTCCTATTGTGCACCTTCTGCCAAACCAGGGGCTGCCCCATGTCAGGTTTTCCCCAGGACGCCAGGGAGGACACAAGGCTGGGCTGGTGGCACCAGAGCGACGGTCAGACAAGAGCCACAGGGCATCTGCCAGTATGAACAATTGTCCCATGTGAGGGACCCCTGGTCACGGGTTAGACAACTAGGCATCAGGCTTTCTGCCAGGTATGAGAAGTATCCCGTGACAGGTGGTGCATTGTGAACACCATGTCCAGCTCCCTTCATTTCCTGTGAGGGCGGGGTTGCCAAGCGCTCTGCTACTGGAGCCCCCACTGAGCTGGGGGCTCTCAGAACAACTGGGCACCCAGCTGTGACCAGATGCCTAGCCCTCCAAGAGCTGAGAGCCCACAGGGGTCCCAGAGACCAGGCGTGGGGTCAAGATGTGTGACAAAGAGAGTACCCGCTGGCCCGTGCATGGGACTGCTGCCCACTCAGTCCGCACAGAGCCCGGTCCCCGCTGCCCCCAGGCCTGCACCTTCTCTCTTTGGATGTCACTCTTGATCTGGGAGATCTTGATCTTCAAGGCATCCAGCTCCTCGTCTGGCACCAGGGGGATGTTGGGTGCCGCCTCTGACTCGTCCACCATCTGGAAGCTGAGATCCGTGAGCGGAATGTACCATTTGCAGTCGTACTGCTGGGTTTTGCTGCAGGGGGAGGTGGGGGGGAAGAACGTTGACCCACGCTGACCACCTTCCTTGGCTAATGTTGCTGCTTTCGAAACCAGAAAGCCCAAGTCCGTGGCCACGCACGGTTCACCTGACCTAAAACCCAGTGTGAGTTCCATGTAGACTGAGGCCATTGGCAGACACTGGTGGCCCCCAGTCTCGGTGACTCTGGGGAAGATACTCCAAACAGTGACCCCAGGCCCCAAGGTGTCTGAGGAGCCTAGATCCACCTTATCCTGCGCTGACCCTAAAGTCAGCAGCTCCTGTGGGAGCACACTGAGGCTGCCCAACGAAAGGATGTGACTGAAGTCTAGCCCTGGAGCTGCAGAGTTGGAGGGGCTGCAGATCTACCTGGTATAATCTCCTTGCTTGACAGATGGGGAAACTGAGGCTCTCTTCTGAGCTGACTGATTAAACCCACCCAGCAGGGCCATGGCAGCGTATGGGGAAGAGCCCAGTTCTGGTCCTTCCCAATGTGACCCTCTTTGTTCCAATCTAAGCTGGTACAACCTTGGTGACTTGGATCCTTGGGCAGTGGGGGTGCCTGCAGCCCTATGCTGAGACCAGCTCAGAAGCCACCACCAGGCTCGGGGAGACAAAGAGCAATGACCACCTAGCAATGCCTGCCAAGGGCAAGGGAGGGCTGTCCTGCACGAGTCCCTGCAGCCCCCCATCTGCCACCCACTCTTCCCAGATAGGTCCCAACGTGACCTTCCTGCAATGCTGTGTGATATCACAGTCAGGTTTACCCTTCACTAATAAGACTCCATGCCACATCACCACGATACCCCACATCATCTGCAGATTGTTAGTGACAACTTTTGACCTTGAACCTGGCATTGTGTCCAGGAGGTAGAAACAGAATGTAAACACGGGGGCCAGCCACATCATTACTGACCTCTCTCAGGCGACCCCATGACCTCCAGAAAGGCCCGCCTGTCCTGGAGTGTCAGGTCAGGGCGGGGGCTGCGGTGTCAACTCACCCTCCGCTCTGCTTCTTGAGCTTGGTGCAGAGGAGCAGGTCGGTGAAGAGGAAGACGTGGCGCAGCTTGCGGGCGCCCTCCACCAGCTCCACCATGAAGCTGTCCTTCAGCAGCTGCCGGTGCTGCGGGCACGGGGGAGGCGAAGGTCAGCGCCAGCCTGGGCAGGGTGTGCGGGGCCCTCCTGGCCCAGCAGTAGGCTGCCCTGGAGACGTTCTCCCTGCCAGGGGAGACTTCACTCCCACCACCTCCGACCCTTTTTCCAGAACGTTCTGTCCGTTTCACTGGGGCTTATGTGAACCCTTTTTTTTTTTTTTTATTCTTTTTTTTTCTTTTTTTTGTAGCAATAATCGCGCCTCGGATAAACCTCATTGGCTACGATACTGCCACTGTGCAAAGCTTATGTGAACCCTTTTGTTCAACAAACATTCCTGAGTCCCTCTTGGGTGCTCAGCCTGGGAACAGGGTGGGTGGGTTGGGGGCAGGTAAGGGCCATGGACCTGGAGGCCATGGGCAGGGCGGGGGGAGACACAGCCAAGCAAATAGGCTGCAGGGAAGATGAGTGACAGGAGAATCCCCTTCTGACAGGTGGCCAGTGCCTCTCTGGGGTGGCAACTTGAAACAAGAAGCCAGCCGTGCCAAGGAGGGGTATCCCCACAGAGCGATAGGGACAGGCACAGGCCCTGTGGTGGGAAGAGCTTCATGTCCCGGGTACAGACGGGGCAGTGTGGTCTGTGGGGAGAAGATGGGCCCAGGGGAGCTCTGAGAAGGGGGTGCCCTCAGCATTGTGACAAAGGCCGGGCCTGGTTCTGAGGACAGCAGGGAGCTGGGGGCTCCATGTCTGGAATCCCTCGTCCTCCTGACTAGACGGGACAGGACAGGCAGAGTCCTGAGTAAGGGTCACAACTCTGATACCTGCCTAGACACCTGTGGCCTGAAAGCAGAGGCAAAGCGGAGCACAGGCGGGAGGCACGCAGTGGGCGGCATGAGCTCCCAGTGAGTTGTGTGCCTTTCTGCATCTCAGTGCTTCATCTGCAAGTCAAGGAACAGCCCTTCTTGCTCACACAGCTCGAGGGGTTGCTGAATGGGCATGTCAAGGTAAATCACTAATTCACCCAACAAACAGTGCTCAGTGCCTCATACAGGTTGAGCTTGATGCCAGGGACATGGGGCCAGGACAAGAGTTTGTCGTGGTGAATCCTCCCCACGCCCAGACCAGGGTACTGTGTGAGCACATCCCCTCAATTATCTGGTAAGAATTCCCACAACACGTTATAGGCAGGTCCTCATGCCCATTTCACAGATGAGAGAACTGAGGCTTGGGGAGGTCCACCATCCACCCAGGCAGCAGAGAGCAAGGGGCAACACACGCTGGTCTCTGCCCTCGGGAGCCCACTCCCGGGGGAGAGACCAGGTGCTCAGTGGGCACCGGCCCCCCGGCCTCAGAAAAGGCTTCCCAGGGAGGGTGCCCACGCCCTGAGCTATAATGGCTGGAAGGGTCTGCGGGTTGGGCACATACAACAGAGCGCAAGAAGACCCAGCGTCTCCCCAGCAGGAGGCGCACCTGTGCCCATCTCAAGACATACAGCCCGTGCTCTGCAGGAGCCAGGCGGGGCCCAGGGGCCACAGCAGGTGCCTGGCTCTGCTGCCGCCCACAGCCTGAGGTTCTTCCTGGGGAGCCCCTGCCTCCCGGAGCTCTCCCCACACTGCAGAAGCCAGAGGTGGCAGAGCCCCCCCGAGGCAAGTACAGCCTGGGCCAGGCCCCTGACACTCCCTGGGTGGAGGCTGCACGTCGCCATTGTAAGTAGCTTGGCTCATGACAGCCCTGGTGGGGGAACCGATGACTTATGTGGGGGCCACCGGCGCCCATGAGTGGAAGGGCAAGAAGGCTGCCGGCGTGCCAAGGCCCTGACTCATCGGCACTCGCCCACACCCTGCCTGCACAGGGCAGACGGCTGCCTGGCGACGGCACCCCGGGAAGCAAGCAACAGTGCATGTGCCTGGAGAAACATCTGTCCGCACGGTGCTGCAGGGCAGCCCCGGAGACCCCGGCACGTCCATCTGCGGGGTCTGCAGTGGCGACCAGGTCCGGGGAGGGTCCTGGGACACCGCGGTCCTCAGGGAATGACCACAGGCTGCCCCCTTGCCAGGGACACGGCAGAGGGTCTCCTGGCCCAGGAGGAAAGGTTCAAGGGACCTTCCGAGAGGGGCGGCGGAACGGGGCGGGCAGCCCTCTCTCCATACACAGGGGCGGAGCTTCTTGCCACCACCAGCAGAGGGCACCCTACGCTCAGCTCGGAAGCAGCACACGCGGCCTGCTGGGCAGAAATGCCCAGATCCCCGTCTGCCCGTGCAGGGGCTTCAGAACCAGCCTGACCCACCCCAGCCAGGTCCTCCAGGGGACACGGCAAGAGCGGGGCTGGGTTCCCACAGCGTCCTAAAACCACGTGGTTGGGAGGACTGTCCCTGCAACGGTGTCGCAAGAGGGGCAAATACCCCCAGGTGGAGCTGCAGGACAGAGAGGCCTGGGGACTCGCTGGACCCCAGCACAGGGGCAGCACCATGCTTCAGAGGTGCTGAGGGGCAGAGACTCAGATAGCCGGCTCCCTGGACATCCCAGTGCTTCCGCTGTGTCTGTCCCTGTGTGCGTCCCGTGTTCCCATGTGTCCCTCTGTGCGTCTCGTGTCTCTGTGTGGGTGTCCACTCCAGTGTGCGTGTATGCCCCGTGTGTGTCTGTGCCCATGTGTGTGTCCTCACGTAGGTAACCCCACGTGGGCACGTGCCCCTGTGTAGGTGTGTGTGTCCCCGTGTGTGCTGTGGGGCAGGGCGTGGGAGGGAGGCGCAGATGGCGGGGCAACACTCCCTTTGGGGAGCACCCCCACATCCCAGGTGGGAAACACCAGCTGGAAGGGACACCATCTGCCTTCTCGAATAACTGATACCACCACCCCGATGGCAGTGAAGGCAGCCAGGGCCCTCCCGCAGCTTCACTGCCCACAGCCGCCCTTCTCTTCCTCCATGACGACACTGCCCGCGCGGCTGCTCCGTTTCTCTGAGCCTCAGTTCCCTTAAAACTGATGCCAATGAAAAAGACAATTTGGTGGCATTTTTTAGAGCATAAAATGAAACAGTGTACCTAAAGGCCCTCATACAGGGCTACCGGTTACTGTTCGCTGAGTCCTCGAGGGTGGGGGTGCCACCTTCAGAGCCTCCCACGCATCACACCAACCGCTCCGCACGAGGACTCGACGAGGGAGGCACTGTCACCCCCATTTCTACAGATAGGAAGCCGAGGCCCTGGGAGGTTGCAATCCATGTCCATGGTCTTCCAAGGAGGGGAAGGCCTAGGCTGCATGGGACGTGAGGAGGGGGCCTCCTTCCTAAGGGTTCTTCCCCCGGGCTGGCACCTCCTTCAGCTCTTCAGCTGTCACAGTGGCAACCCCACCCCCCACCCCCAGGCACAGTGTTCCCAGGAAGACCAAGCTGGACGAAGGGTACTGCTATGGGTGAATGTCTGTGTCCCCCCCAAATTCATGAAGCCCTAACACCCAATGGGATCGTATTCGGAGGTGGGGCCTTTGGGAGATAATTAGGTTTAGATGAGGTCACCAGAGTGGGGCCCTCATGATGGGTTCAGTGTCCCTATAAGAGGGAGAGAGAGAGAGATCTTATTCTCTCTCCAAGTGCACACACGGAGGAAAGGCTGTGTGAGGACACGGTGACAGGGTGGCCGTCTGTATACCAGGAAGAGGGCTCTCACCAGGACCTGACCGCTGGCGCCCTGACCTCAGACTTCCAGCCTCCAGAACTGTGGGGGAGAAATATCTGTCGTTCAAGCTCCCAGCAGGTGGTACTTCACTGCAGCAGCCCAAGCTGAGACACGCTCTGGGAAGCCCGAGACCACGGGTCCATGGGGACGCTGGGCAATTTCGTCAGGTACTGCAGTTTGATCATGAACAAATCAGCAGGGCCTCGACAGGTGGGACGAGGAAAAGTCACTGAGGAGGCCCAGGTGGGGGCCGAGAAGGAAGGGGATGAGGCAAGACCAAGGTGGCGGCATCAGCTGCTGGCTGAGGGCCCCTGAGGAGGCCAGCAGCCCCAGCTGTGTTACCGTGCTTCTGGAGAAAAACCTGCACTCCCAGAGAGCTGAGTGCCGGTGACCTGGCTGACACTGCCCGTCAGTGGGGCTGGCTGTGCAGGGATCTGGTGGGCTCCAGAGGTTCAGCAGGTGGGCCGGGAGCAACAAGGGTCCCCAGCCAGGCTGACGGACACCTGCAGCTGAGCATGAGGCCCATGGTCCTGCTCACCCTACCTCCTGTCCCTGCCTCCCTCTCGTCTGTCCTCTGGCTCTTGGCACTTGGCTAACTGGCCCCTTTGCAGAGCAAACCTCTACTACCTGGTCCCCAGGAAAGCCTCTCGTGGCCAATTCTGGCCCGAAAGGTTTCCTACACCCTGGAGAGACACATTACAAGATGATCCCTCACTGGGGAAAGCCCAGAAGGGACGGGAACCTGCTGGAGGGTGGGACAGAGCCCAGGAAGCACGTTGCCAGTTTATAGCAATAGTAAGCGTGGTGGCAACTAGTATTTGCCGAGCACCTAGAGCGTCACCCCGACACAGCTCATCTCACGCCGCAGAACAGTCCTGTGTAGCCAACAGCTCCGCCACTTCACGGAGAAGGAACCGCTGAGGGCGGTGAGCGATGTGCCCACGCTCCCGGAAAGAATTAGAACCTGGCCCAGACAAGCTGAGAACCCAACCATTCGCAGATATTTATGAATGGCCAAAAAAGGCTCGGCCCTCGACACGGGGCATGCTTTGCCCTGGGAGTTTCCTGTTCTTTTTGCCTTCTGGCAAGCAGTGCCTGCTGAGGCTTCTTTCGCCTTCCTCCCAAGGACTTGGAGAGGTCCAGGGCCACCCCTGTCCCACAGGCGAGCAAGCTGGTGCTCATAGATGAGCAGTGGCTGCCACTCTGTGCCTGGGGAGCTCAGCACCCTACCCTCCCACCTTCACCCCCGGGCTGGGCACCTGCCTTTCACAGCACTCCTTGCAAACTTTGCCAACAGTTTCTGGCCCCTCCAGCTGTTCTCCAACCCTTTCACCATCAGCCGAAATGCCTCAGCTCTCCTGTGCCCAAGCCCCACCGCTTCTCAGCCTCGGCCTACCCCACTCACGCTCCCCGCAGGCCTCCCTGCAGCTCCCTATCAGACCACTCCCTGAGCTCTTCCTCCACGAGGGGCCGCTGGGATCCCAGGCAGAGAACGGGTGTTGGAGGCCAATGCCTGGCTAGTTCTTGGGAAACAAAACATCCAAACCAGATCATCCTATGTGCTTCCATGGCTGAGCTGCACATGGTGCAGGGCTCAGAGTAGACAGACAGGCAACCACAGGGGGAAAATTACCCAGCAATGGGGATCCAGTTATCTAACTGTGACGTTAATTCAGCCAAACAAATGAGCACCCACCCACCAGCCCACAGGACTTGGGCCTGGAAGGAAACTGTGCCTGTAGGATACTTCGATCCCGACGTCTCTGGGGAGGCTGAAGGGACATCCTCCTGGGCGACACTTGTGGTTCACAGCGTGTGCTGGGGCCAGGACGCTGGGAAGCCCAAGCACCCACCGGCCACCATTCAGTGTCAGGGAACCACCTGTGAAGCTGCCCAAAGTCGCTCTTCCTCGAAGAACACAGCCCTGAAGCCGCAGGACTTGGCTGAAAAGGATGAGGAGATTACAGGAGACGCCGCAGGGCTCACACCTAGGCCTCTCCACGATGCGCTGACTCACCCAGGCAGAGCATGTGGCCCAGCAGTGACTGCAGGAACACCTGCCAGCGCCCGGGCCAACGGAGGCCCCACTCCTCTCACTACCAAACTGCCAGGGAAGCTAGAAACAGAGCCCACCCCCCTCGACAGCTCCCAGCAGGAGCAGGGGATCAGGCACCACCCTGTGCCTAAGACTCGGGTAGCGTGCTGAACTGACAGGGACGCATCCTCTTCCTCGAGACTCCACCTACCTCCAGGTAGTGCAGGGACAAGACGAGGGGTAGACAAGTCCTGTCAGTTCACGAGGGGGAAGGGAACCAAAGTATAACACACCTGGGGTGCACACGGGTGGCCAGGGGACACCTGGCCTTACATCCTGGCTTAGCTACTTAGCGGCTGTGTGACTGTGGGCAAGCCACTCAACCTCTCTGTGCTGCAGTTTCCTCACCTGTGGAAGGGAGAACAGCTCTGACCCCCCAGGGTCCACATAAGAACTCAGAAGCAAGTTCCTCTCCTTGTGGGAACTTGATGCTCAATGGCGTATACCAAACTGAGAGACAGGCACGAGGGCAAAGCTCTGGCCCTCCCAGCTGCAAATTCTGTTTGCAGCCTGCAACACCCCTCTGCCCCCCAGGGGGGCCTCTGGATTCTTTCCTTGCTGGTGATGTGGAGGGGGCTCTCCCACCACCTCTAACACAGATGACGCCAGGTGGGGAGGGCATAACCCCTTGCTTCCATACAGTCCCTCGAAGGCTGTGAAGCCCTTTCAGCCTCACACCTGGTGGAGGGGCCGTGGGCCCCAAGTTACTGACCGCAGAGAGCACAGATACTCAGGGAAGAAAATGGGTGTCCCCAAATCAGTAACACCAGTTAGTGGTGGGGGATGGCCCACCTGGTATCTTTCCTACTGCCCCGGGGTCTGCAGATTGGCCAGGCAGCCCGAAGGAACACTAAAGAGGATGCCCAGGCTTGGAGGGCCTGACTGATTATCAACGTCTGCCCCAGGAATGGCCAGGGGTGGGGGCACAGTGCAGGCAGCTGTCTGCCATCCTGGCTTAGCCACCGTCGAGCCACCTCCCTTAACGTGCCCTGGATGGAGAGCTCTGAATGATGATGGGGTGCAGGTCAGGCTCACGGTGACTTTTCAGAGGTCGTAAGTCCTCCCCCCCTTTTGCAGCTGAGGTACCTCAGTTTCCCCTCCTCAATGAGCAACGCCCCTCGTCCAAGGCCAGATACTGGCAAGGGCGCAGATAAAGGCCCCTGCCCCTGTGAGACACCCGGCCCTTAAACACTTCTTGCTGGGTCACCCTGAGACTCCGGCTGTGGCTCAGCACGGAGGGAGGCCCGTGGGGACAGGTGGAGGAACAAGGGCCTAGTTCCCAACTTCAACGCAACGTCTCATTTTCCTCGATTCCCTAAGGCAGCGGACGCTGATGATCTGAGCGGCAAGAAGGCGTTTCTCTCCAGGCTCCTAAATGGCAGCCGGAGATAAGGGGAGCAGACTCTGCACCACATGAAAGGCCACGGGAAAAGGACGCCTACGTTTGTTTCCCAGGAGGTCAGAGCGCTCATAAAAGAACAGTCGGCAGAAGGGAAGGAGCAGGTGTCCCAGGAGAGAGGGTGAGCCCAGCAGGAACCCGGCTGGTGCATGGAGGCTCGGCAAAAGGAACCCAACACCCACGTGGACCCATGTGGGCTGCCCACGGGGAGGCCGTAGGTTTGCTCTCCCTTGGTGGCCCTGATCTGGGGAGAGAACGAGAGGCAGGGCCCAGCTGTTGCTCCAAAAAACAAGCCCCAATCCCCACCTCCCCCAGGCCCCGCCCTGCCCGAGGCCTCCCCTGGGAGGTGCTGGGGGAGCCCCTTCTGCCTCCAGTGAGCTCAGAGCCTGCGAACTGCCACCGTGGGGGGCCCTTTCGAGTGCCCAGGCAGCCAGTGAGGTGGGGCTGTGTTCCCACCCTGCTCCAAAGACAAGGACTGGGCCCAGGCTGCCGTGGGTCCCTCTTCCTCCACCCCACTCCTGGGCCAGGCCCACCAGGAGGACCCTGACCAAGCCCCTCCCTCATAGTCAAGTCCGATTAGACTCTGGGCACTCAGAGCACCGTTCCCCAAGAGGTATGCAGAGGACAGGGCCGAGCGTGGCCTGCCTGACAGCCCAGGACAGCAGGCGGCTTTGAAACCCTGGGTGCTGGGCACCTGGCGGTGCCCTGAGGACAGGGCCTGTGACCTTGGCATAGCGTCCTCCACACAGCACCGACCACCTGGCACATGAACCAGAAGAAAGAGGAAGAGGAGGAAGAGGTTTTCGGAGATAACTACAGTCTGGTTCACGCCCTGCCCATGTCTTCCCTGGGCCAGACAGCTCCTGTCCCTGCATGAGATCAAGGAGGCTTTTTTTTTTTTTTTGAGACAGGGTCTTGCTCTGTGGCCCAAGCTGGAGTACAGTGGCATCATCACAGCTCACTGCAGCCTCCAACTCCTGGGCTCAAGTGATCCTCCTGCCTCAGCCTCCGGAGTAGCTCCAACTACAGGCACGCGCCACCACGCCTGGCAAATTTTTTCTATTTTTTGTAGAGACGGGGTCTTGCTCTTGCTCAGGCTGGTCTCGAACTCCTGAGCTCAAGTGATCCTGCACCTTGGCCTCCCAGAGTGCTGGGATTACAGGTGCGAGCAGTGCGCCCAGCCCAGGGTTAAGTTTTTTAACGAAAGGGCGCTCGGGAGGAGGAGGAGGGTTCCGGGCAGATAAAGGCCGTCCTCCTTTTCACCAGCCTCCTCGGCTGCACACACCCGCCAAGCTGGCCAGAGTGTGGGGGAACAAAGGGGTGCCCTGGACATAACCCGCCAAGACAGAAAAGCAAAGAGGCACTGAGTGAGGCGCTGCCTGGAGGGCGTGGGGCGTGCAGGGGTCACCCCTGCAGCTTCACCCCAGAGCCTCACACACGGGACTAGGTGTACCCTGCCAGGGCGGCCAATTCCAAAAGGAAATGTATTTCCCGTGTTAGGCTGAGCCGTGCAGGGACGGTCTGCTGAGGATCAGGAGGGGTTCCGGGTCTCAGACCGAGGGTGCCCTCGTGCCCCCGGCCATGCTCACCTCTCCCTTCTTCACTGTCATGGATTGCCGGCGAGGCGTGATCTCCTCATTGATGCTGGACAGGAAGTTCTGCGAGATGCGGAGGGCATCCTGCAGCAGGGAGTGGTCGGGGTGGCTGGAGGGAGTGTGCTTCAGCAAGTCCTGCCCCGGGGGAAGACTCCAGTTAGACGGAGTGCAGCACTGTCACGCACTGGCCACGGCGTGCCAAGTGCAGACACTCAGGGGCGAAACCCAGAGATCCCTAAGCGCCACCCCGCCTCTCTCACTTGGGCCTGGGCTTTGCAGACAGTGCTCACATGAGCATCACCCTGGAAGCAGGCTCCAAATGGCGCTCAACAAACCCACGCTGTATGCGCTCTGCCAAGAGGAGCTCCTGCTGTAAGGGCCTAGGGCAGGGTTTCTTGACCTCAGCACTGTTGGTATTTCAGGCCAGATAATTCTTTGTTGGGGACGGGGGAAGCCATCCTGTGCACCATAGGGTATTCTGCATCGTGCCTGGCCTCTACATCAGATGCCAGAAGCACCCTCGGGCTGCCGTTATGACGGCCAAAAATGTCTGTGGGTATTGCCTTGGTTCCCCAGGGGACAGAATTGGTCCTGGTTTAGAACCATCGGTCTGTACAAGGAAAGGAGAAAGCCCTGGGTCTCCCGGGCTCTTCCTCCTTTACGTAAGTGCCTAAGGCTCTTCTGAATCCACAGGGGAACATGGACTCCTTCTCCACTAGGAATGAAAGTGAGTTGGTGCTCAACGTCAACACTTCCCTGGTTCAGAGAAACAAAAGCCCCTGAGATCCCAAATCCTATCTGCAAAAAGAACCTGGAGAGGTGACATAAGCTTGGAAGAAGGCACCTGGGCTGGCGGTGACAGGCCAGCCCCCACCCCCACCGCCTGGGGCAGCCCCGTCGAGATACTCAGCTGTGCACACCCGACAGCTGGACTAGTCACAGTGGGTGGTGGCCTGCAGTGTCTCCCAGAGTCTGCCGGGCCATCGAACCAGAGCCTTTGACACTGCAAATCTCATTTCCCACTGTCCACAAACTCTTCATCGGAGCCTGGCAAGAACCTACGAATCGTCCACTCAGTGGAACAATCTCCCCAGCACGCTATCGAGTGGGGGGGGGGAAGCCAAGCGTGGAACGATATGTACAGTGTGACACCTTCTGCGTAATTAAAAAAGAGGCCCATGTACGTTGGCGTGATCACAAGGAATCCTGGCGGTGGGCTCCTTTCTGGAGAGGGAGCCGGAAAGGAAACAGAAACTTCACCCACTTGAGTGAGTTGGTCTTAAATTAAAAAAAAAAAAAAAAAAAAAAAAAATTCATGATTGTAACATCCTAAGACAAAAGAAGAAAAAAAAAGAAAAGAAAAAAACTTCACCTACAATTTGCAAATATATATGAATAGTGTCTCCCAGGCAGTAGGACCAGGGGCTATTTTGTCTGCTGGTTCTGTTTCGCAGTATTAGGGACCCCTTCGGTGCCTCCCCACTGAGGCAGGGTCTCCCTGCTACATCCTCTCCCAGGCTGGGAGGCGGTGGTCTGACCTGCAGCCCCTGGAATGCACCCCTGACCCCACTCTGTCCACCCTGGGGCCTCAGGATTGCAACTGGCCTGAAGCTTCCCCCTCTGCAAGCCCCTGCTCTTGTGGGACAGAAGGCTGCCTCCCTGGTGTCCTACCGTGTCTGCACCTGTCCTGACAGGAACATCCAGGACACGTGGAGAGCCTGCTAAATCCCCCTGCACCACAACCTGTGAGGCCCTGCATGGTGGCAGTGCCTCATTTCTGCATCCTCAATAAAGGTGTGTGGCAGAGAAAAGGGGAAGGTGGGAGGTGATAGGTGGGCAAAGCAACAGTGTCAACCCCAGGACAGGAGAAGCCAAGGACCCCAGGTGATAAGGGCCCGCCTGGGCCCGAGGGCAGGGAGAGTGCACAAACCACCCGGGGAGGCTGCTGCCATGCCCTGGTATGCCACAGGGCACTGTGACTCACGTGAAGGACAAGCGTGCTCCTTGTCACCCGGTCCACAGGCTTGTAGAGCAGAGCTGTGGAAAGACAGGCCAGGTGGGAGATGGCCACATGCAGAGAAAGCAGACTACCCACCTGCCTGCCCTTGGTCCAAGGGTGAGGGGAGGTGGGGCTACCCCAACTACCACAGGCCCCACCTCCCCTCTGCGCAGTGACAGGGCAAACCCAGAGCACCTGCCCAGAAAGCTTTGAGCATTAAGTCTAGGACATCACACGCAGCACCTAGAGCTGCTGGTCAGAACTGCGCCTGCAGGGCTGACCTGCTCTGTAGCCCAGAGGGCACACTGGGAGCAGAGGACCACACTACTCTGTGTCCATCTTGGGACATTCTGGAGGCCTGATTCTGAGAAGGGTGGGAACTGACTCAGATGCTGACACAGCTCTTGGTTTGCCAGGTGCTCTGGGAACCTACTCGAGGACACCCAGGCTCCAGCAGCAGAGGGGTCCTGCTACAGCGGGAGCAGCCCCCCAACGTGGTGGCATCCCTAGCCAGCATTGGTGACCTGTGCTTCTCTGTGAGGACAGTGAGCATGGCCCATCACCGGCACAGATGCTCAGGTGTGTTCTGACACTGCCAGGTACATTTCTTCATGAGACTCCCACAACCAGTGTAGGCACATACTGCCATCCTCATTTTGCAAACAGGAAACTGAGGTTCAGAGCATGGTGATGTTCTCAGGACTGGAGCCACGTCCGCTGGTTTTTTTTTCTTTCTTGCTCTGTTACCCAGGCTGGAGTGCAGTGGCGCGATCATAGCTCACTGCAGCCTCTAACTCCTGGGCTCAAGTGGTCCTGCTGCCTCAGCCTCCCAAGTAGCTGGGATCGTAGGCACAAGCCACCGTGCCCAGCCTACCGTTCTCTCTGAGCGTAACTACTCACCCCATCCTGACAACTGAGAGAAGAAGTGACTTTTAATTCCTGATACGACTTTACCAACAACTCTGGATTCACTACCTGTCCAGCCACTGAGAACCTGTGTTCTACATGGGTTACTTTGTGTTCTATACTTGTTGTCATCTGCAGAAAAGGAAAAGAAAATCATCCTGATAGGCCATGCCTGGCAGCACCTGGTTGCTACTGTTGGTGGTCCTGACTGTGTCCTTCTCTGCCCTGTGCTGCTCTTTCCTCGTCCCCATTCTTGACATTTGAAATCTGGAACAAGGACGGCGCCAGGGCTGACCCAGCTGGGCACTGTCTCTGCTTTTCTAGCAACGCCCCCTCTGCTGGCAGCGGTCACCCCCATGAGGGTACAAAGAAACCTGGGCATGGAGAACTCACTTTCCAAAGAGTTCTTGGTCGTCTGATCCTTGGCATCCTTGTTGCTTCTGGCTCTCAGGTTCTGCAGAGAGAAAAGCACGTGTTTGCATGGATGACTGAAGCAGCTTTGATGTGGCAGAAAGTCCCATGGTCAGGAACTTTTAGCAGAAATCTCAGCCTTCTCTCACTGCAAAGAACCCCAGATACATTTTGAGCTGGTGAATGAAATCCCAGGGTAAGCAGGGACCCATGGGCAAACTAGGCACACCGGATGCCCTAGATGCTGTGGTCCACTTAGGACAGGGTTTCTCACCCATAGCACTGCTGACATTTCGAGCTGGAAAGTCTCTGTTCAGAGCAGCTGTCCTGGTGCACTGTAGAACTCAGCACCCTGGCCTCTACCTACAGGTGCAGTAACACCCCTACCTTCCTGCTGTTGTGACAACCGAAAATGTCTCCAGGCAATAGCAAATGTTCCCTGGGGACAAAATAGCCCCTGGCTGAGGACCTCTGACATAGAGAATCCTGCAAACAGAAGTAAACAGTAGTGTACTTCCTAAATGCACAGCACTATGTTCTTGGAGTGATGAGACAATGTGCTGGGGACTGGTGGTTCAGAAGAGCGTTCACCTTTGGAGATTCCACCCCACCCACCCTCTCCCCACTTGCAAACGCACACGCTAAGAAAACGAGGCGCTAAGATCCCCAGGGTGGTAGCACGGGTTTTAGTGGACAGGCCATGTTTTGACACAGCTGTGTTGAAGGCATCACTGATTTGGCCCAAAGCGCACAAGGAAACGAGCATAAAATATGCCTGATGTGTGTACCTGAAATCCTCCCTGGGAATGGGCTGCAATTAACCTCTGTACTAGGCTTCTGAACAACAGCATAAACAGGGCCGGGCTTGAGCTCAGGAGTTCGAGACCAGCCTGAGCAAAAGTGAGACCCCGTCTCTACTAAAAATAGAAAAATTAGCCGGGCGCAGTGGCATGCACCTATCGTCCCAGCTACTCGGGAGGCTGAGGCAGGAGGATGGCTTGAGCCCAGGAGTCGGAGGCTGCAGTGAGCTATGATGACGCCACTGCACTCTCACCGGGGGGATAGAGTGAGACTCTCTCTCAAAGAAAAAAGCATAAACAGCACTGAGACGGAAGGGGAGGGGGCTCCGAGATCGCTCTGCCAACCTCTTGTGCTGTGGGAAAACTCTCAAGACCAAAAGACGGTGCTTTCCAGCTCCCTGGGGCCAAACTCTGCCACGCACTTTGGTACCTTTCCCGGAAACATCCCTCACAGTGATTGTTCCTCCATACATCTGACTCAGCAGTTCCCAAAGGGTGGAAGCGGGTGGGAGAGCCAAACAAAAGACTGCCAAACCAGGTGCTGCGCTCGCGTGAGCCTGGGAGGCGCCCACATGCCACGTGACCCTGGACAGGCAACGCAGAGCAGTGCAATGCATGCAGGTTATCTGGGAGCTCCAGGAGGTCCTGCCTCTAAGAAACTTGTGCGTTTGGTTGAGCCCCACATTTCCCAAACCAGCTTGACTCCGGAAGCCCTTTTCACCTAACTCCTATTATCTACTGTCTGGGGAGCTGGTGTTCCATGGAACCCCACTTGGACAACTCCCACCTAACTGGACGCTGCCTCGCACCTACCTCTCAGGACTGTCCTAGAAGAAGATGAGGGTCACTTCTCCACCCTCCCTGTACTTGAGGGAGATCCTCAAGCCCCCTTGCCTGAGCAGTGACCCTCCACAACGCAGCCCCCACACCTCCACGCAGCCTGCTGCTTCCTCTCCCCAAAGCCTTGATTTTGCTCTCCTTAGGCAGCTCCAATTTCCCCAGGTCTTTTTTGAAACACGGATGAAGAACCAAAGTGGATGCTGCCCTAACAGTATGAGCGCCACACAGCTTCATAGACCGCCAACTTCCAGCTGAGCTGCCATCCCACATCCTGGCATGGGCTCAGCTTCCCACCTGTGCGTGGCTGGATGGACCACGTGACCCTTGGGTGGCACCTACCACTGTTTCCCTCCTCCTCTGCAGAAACCTGTCCGGGTGGACTTGAACTTGGCCAGTTAATTGTAACCTACTCTGAATGGATTAGGTCACTAATTTGTCAAGATCACTTGGAATTCTGTGCCACCATTCCAGCTGTTTTTGGGGGGGGGGGTTGCTAATTTGACAAAAAAGGAAAAGAGAAAGGAGCAAGTGTTCCGGGGGAGGATGGCAGGTGGGCAGAAAGCCTGGTGCCCCAGGCACCTGCAGATCCTGGTACCAGCAGCACCTGGTGCAGAGTGGGGCGCCCCACAGGCTCTGGAGGAACAGAGCGACATCACTACGGCACCCTGCCCGCTCCCCTGTGGTAAGTGATAAAATGACACCAAGCCTCAGGAACAAAGCCAGGTGTGACAGCCAAGGGTTGTGTCCTAGAAGGGGAGATGAGACTCACTCCGTATTTCCAGTTCCTGTTTCTCTTTTTTTTTTTTTTTTGAGACAGGGTCTCGTTCTATCGCCAGGCTGCAGTGCAGTGGTGTCATCATAGCTCACTGCAGCCTCCAACTCCTGGGCTCAAGAGATCCTCCCGCCTCAGCCTCCCAAGTAGCTGGGACTACAGGAGCACACCGCCATACCTGGCTAATTTTTTTATTTTTTGCAGAGACAGGGTCTTGCTATTTCCTGGGCTGGTCTCAAACTCCTGCCCTCAAGTGATCCTCCTGCCTCGGCCTCCCAAAGTGCTGGGATTACAGCACCAGCCACCGTGCCTGGCCCCTGTTTCTCTTTATAACACTGTGTTTCTCACACAGAGGGCTGTCTACCCGGAGTCTTGCTGGCTGGGGGAAAGGCAAGTTAGAAGGCAGAGCTGCAGCCAGCGGAGTCATCAGAGGCAAGAGCCTCCATGCCTGAAGAGGAAAATGCCACGTGACTGCCATCAGCAGACACAGGATGGGGAAGGGTAAGGAAGAACTGCGGTCTGGAGAAACACAGACCCAGGGTTGCTGTGGGGCTCTGGTCCTGGCTTGGCCATCACCCCCTGGATGGCCCACTCATCCTCTCTGTATCTGAGGGGCTCTTTTGAGGCCCTGGGGCTGACACGCCACGGTTTGAGGTTTTGGCCTCCTAGGGCTGAACAGTAGGCAGGGAGACAGCAGCCCCTCAGACCCCCGCCTGGGTAGTGCAGCTCTGACCTGGGGCTCTGCTCCCCATGGGGGCCTACCAGAGCACAGGCCCACCAGCCCTTGCTCCCTGGTGCTAGTTCCTCCTGCTCCCAATTCTCAAGGTCACTGGCAGGCTAGAAAAGGAGAGAGGCAGGACACCTTTCGCCCAGTTTCCAGTGACAGGTACAAAGTCAGCCTCAGGACTCCCGTGGTGAGACCTGCTATGGCAGAACTATGGACACTCTTCCCTGCAGACAGACAGTGCAAGAGAGCATCTAAGGAATGCAGCCAACCCCTAGGATGGGGCCCTGGCCCTCAGGGAGGCAGGATGCTTTGTGCTTGCCCCTTCTGTCTGGGTACAACAGTGTCCCTGGCATAGGGCTGACTGGAGCAAACCCAGTGGAATCTGGAAACAGAGCCCGGATCACAAGCAGACCTGGATTTGTTGCACTTTGTTCTCCCAGGTCAGGCTCTACCAATCACCAGCCAGCGGCCCATCCTGGAGGTGGAGGGGTTCGGGTGAGAGTTAGCTGTGCACCTGTCCAAACAGCCTCATGGCATTACCTCAGAGATTTCTGCAAACTGAGCGTTGGCCTGACAGCACTTCTCGGCTGTTTCCATGGCAACTCCGTAGTTGTCCACAAAGGCCCGGTACACACCCAGCTGGCTGGCCTGCAGGGAGAAAGGAAGAGAGTGTGGGACAGGTGTGGGACAGGTGCTACTCCCTGTCTTTCTGAGAAACAGGCTCCCAGGCACAGCAGACAGTGCACAGGCTGCAGAGACCTCAGCTCTTCCACATCTGCTCCTCCCCCCCTGCTCTCCCGCCCCACGCAGTGAGCACCCTTCCCTCTCCCAAAATGACACCCTGAGCTGTGACTCACACCCTGGGCAGGTAACAGCTCCCTGTGAGAGCTGCTTATTCCTCCCACCCCACCCACTTAAATGGTGCCACGAGTGGCAGGAAAAGTTCGAGGTTGTCAGTGAATCTGGACAAGGGTCTCTATGCAGGTGGGACTGAGCGACACCTTCTTGTTCTGGCTGCAGGAGACCACCCTGAACTTGGAGGTCAGCACCCCTAGCCTATGGTAGCTACAGTGCTCTCTGCTTGTGTCCAATCCCTTCAGACACATAAGGAACACAGTCTGGCTGCCCTTCCAGAGGAGGGCCTCCTACTGCCCAGGCAGAAGCCCATCCTAGACCGGTGGGGATGCCCAGGTGTCATGCTACACACCTGGCAGGTGGAAGACCTGCTGCTGTAAGGTGAGAGGCATTCTGTTCGTCCTTTATTAAACCAAAGGCATTAACACAGGGTCTCTTCACTTAGCCTCCTGATCAGACATGCACTCAGCTGAGCGACAGCTTCTGTGTGTGTGTGACTCTGGCCCCCACATCACCTTTAGAGGCAGTGAGGAGGGAACCAGTCCTCACCTGGGACCAGCAAACCCAGCCCTGGGGAGGGTACAGCAGACCCAGGAGACCCACTGGCTGGGGCAGGAGACTCCTACCGCAGCCCACTGGGAGTTGGAAGCCTAAGGCAGCCGCTGCTCCTGGCGTTTGTTCTGTGTCAAACCTAAATTTTATTTCCACACACATTTGCATTTATATTGAATTTTATGTTTTCACAGATGCTGGGTAAACCAGGCACACTTGGCACTGTCTGGTCTTCTGGTCCCCTCCCTATAGGGGCTGCACAAAGGGTCTTGGGGCATACGAGGAAAGAGCCCTGCCTCTCGGACCACGCTGGGTGAGTCCCTGCATTCTTGAGTTCTAGGCTTTTCCTCTTCAATGCACTGGCAAGACCCAGAGCTCTTCCTGTTTTCCCTCCTCCCTCCTTTGCCGGTCACTGAGTGCCTCCCTGCAAAACTAAGGCCCTGCTTTAGGCCTTGTCACCACAGCCGTGAATAATTCAGATGCCGCGCTGCTCTGTGTAGCCGCTGTTCTAACAGGAGAGAACCTGATAAATAAATAAGTGAACACACACACGGAATGCAACGGCAGATGGTTACAAGCAGGGCGGGGTCAGAGGGTGACGGGCGACGGGGCTGCCTTAGAGGTCACAGTCAGGATGGAAGAGGTGCCAGCTGAGTAGTGTCCAAGGGTCTTGGGAGGAGGACCCCTCTTCATGACTCCTCCTCCTCCGTCCTGCCCCAGGAGCGCACATCTTCCAGGTGCCCGTGCGAAGTTCCGCACAATTCACTTCCACATTTCTAGCTAATCAAAAACCCAGCTGCATTGATTATGGCACAAATGGAGACCACGTGTCCCCTGATGTGCTGCACGGAGGGGACAGGGCCTCACTGCTGCGGCATTGTTTTTCACCAGAAATGCAGACCCCGAGAAAACAACTCCTGAGAAACAAACCCTAACTGGCCTGTGCCCCTCAAAACATGTCCAGGTCATGGAAGACAAGCAAAGTCCAAGCAACTGTTATAGATCGAAGGAGACTAAGGAGATGTGACAAGTATATAACATGATCCTGGATTGGATCCTGAATCAGAGAATGAAACCAGCTATAAAGAACCCATCCTTAATTTGGGGGAAATGTATACGGACTGCGTATGACACAGTAGTATCCCATCAATGTGAAATCTTCTGAATTTGACAAATTTACTGTGGCTTACAGAGAATGCCCTGTTCTTACCAAATACACAACGAAGTATTCGGGGGCGGGGGGAGTGTGTGTTTATATAAAGAGATAAAGCAAATGTGGCAAAATGTTATAATCAGTGTATCTGAGTTCTCTGTGCTATTCCTGTAACTCTGCTGCAAGTTTGAAATGACTAGGGGAAAAAAAAAGATCTGAGTCGATAAAATTTCAGCCAGAAACAAAATCCTGAGCAGTGGGAGTTAGCCCCTGCAGCCCTACAGGAAAGGGTGGTAAAAGCTGAATTTAGGTCAGGCTTTCTGCGCCATTGGACACAGCTCATGAGTTGCCTGGCTTGGGAAGAGGCATGGAAGCCAGGCAGGGCACCGGGAGCCCCTTTGGTCCTACGGCTCTCCCAGCTGGGGAGCCTGTAGGAGCCATGTGGGGCAGACACTGAGCCTATCTGCCCTTGGGGAGTCCTCGGCACTCAGCCCAGGTGCACACATGTGAGCGCTTGGCACGCAGTTACCGGGAACAATTTCCCAGCACAACCCCAGCCTCTCTCCTCAAGCTTCCTGCTGCAGCATCTGACACAAGAAGGTAGCTCAAGGACACCAGAGAAACCAGAGGAAACTTTCCAAACTTAAATTCCAGTGTTCATCAGACTATTAAAATTTTAAAAAATGTTTCCAAGAGATTTCAGAATGTTATTTGGGGAAGAGCTCTGGATGTGGGTTTTTTTCTAACAACAAGCTTCTCTGCTTCTCGGGAGGGCTGCAGGCTGAGTCAAGTCCACTAGGTTTAAAACTGCTGACTTGCACAGGGAAAAATGGGTGGGGGCTTCAAAGATGGGTAGGGAGATACCTATATCAAGACACAGCCTCCTGCTCTCTGGCCACGGGGAAAGGAACTCCATGGGGCAAGAATCTGAACAAAACAAGGGCTCACTGCATTCCTCTGGCCTCAACCCTACCTGGAGTCTGGTGGGTCTGCAGCCCAGGGCAGAGGAGGGAGGGGCCGCCTATGGGAAAGCCAAGCCTCCAGCGGAACACTCAGGCCCAAGCCAAGCCAGAGTCAGCACAGCTGGGTGTCACCGTGAACATCCCCAGCATTAAATGTGCAGGAGCCACAGCCACGTGGATGTCCTGTTTTTACCATTTCTCTCTGCCAGGGCCCTCTTGGTACCTGCGGGCAATTTTCCCACCACTTTGACTTTTATTGCCCAAGTCTCCTCCTCATGCCATCTTTTAAAAAAACTCTCCCAAGGCAGGAGGATCGTTTGAGGTCAGGAGTTCGAGACCAGCCTGAGCAGGGGTGAGACCCTGTGTCTACAAAAAAGAGAAAAATTAGCCAGGCATGGTGGTGTGTGCCTGTAGTCCCAGCTACTTGGGAGGCTGAGGCAGGAGGACTGCTTGAGCCCAGGAGTTTGAGGTTGCAGTGAGCTACAATGACTCCACTGCACTCTAGCCTGAGTGTCAGAGTAAGACTCTGCCTCAAAAAAAAAAAAAAAAAAAAAAATCAAATCTCCAAGTGACAGGGCGTTTAGTTCAAGTAACTGCAAAAATGAAATAAAGCAAAACCAACCCCAGCTCTATTCCCACTTGTGCTTGCGTGTCGAGGCAATGCTTGCCCCCCAGTCTCCTCTGCCCCGTGTCCAAGTCCTGGGCCACAGCAGCATTTTTATCCCCAGGGTCCCTTAAGGGGGAGGCAGCTGCACCAGCCTGGAGCCTGGAATCTTGAGTAAAACTGAGCGGAGCCAGAAGGACTGAGTGACATGACCAGTGTCAGGGGAGGGAGGGAAGCCCCACTTGCTGGTCTTGAGCTGGGTGGGCATGCTCCCCATGGCCTCTCCCTTCTCGCAACCTGCCCTTTGGTATCTCAGGCACCAAGACACGCCGGACTGTGACTCGTGGCTATCACCTTGGCGTCTCCTCAGCAGCACATGCCTGCAGGTCACGTGACAGGCCTGGTCCCTGCCCTGCCACCAGCTCCCAGCACGTTCCGGTCCCAGGAGGCTGCCACGCACCTGCTCCCAGCCACTCACCAGCTTCTGGAAGAGGTCGCCCACCCGCTGCTGGTGGCTCCACTGCTGCACTCGGGGGAAGAGCCCGTCGTAGAACTCCTTGTGGATCTCGTAGAGCTCAGGCACTTTGAAGAAGATGGTCTCGATCTGCTGACTTGTCAGCACCGGCTGAGAGGTGGTGGCAGCGGCTTTCAAAGGCTTCATGGGCTGGAAGAAGGTGCAGGAGAGAGGGCCTGCCATTTGTCAGGTGGGTGGTACGACCACAGAAAATGGTGGTTATATGACACATAGGCTTTTATTTTTAAATCCCATAAAAAATAAAATTTTAAAGCCAGCTTGGTTTGGCAACTGAGTTTTCCATTGGTATCCACTCCAGGGAGGGTGAGCTGACCCTAGGCTCTGACAGCTGACCTGGGATTTTTGAGTGAGGTCCCCCCACGCCCCGCTCAGCCCACCACACCCTCCTCACCAACAGCAGTGCCTCCAGGTGGCTCAGGTAGGTCTCCTCACTAGCCAGGATTCCAGACAGGACCCATTTTCTCATCTCCAAGCCCTTTTCCAAGTCCAGTTCACTCTGCAGGAGACACAGACAGAAGTCAGACCTGGGGGAGGGGGGCGGGGTGGAGAGGGAAGCTCATGCGGGCCCCTTTTGGAGAGGAAGGCCAGCCTGTCCACCTCTGCACAAGCCCCCCCAGAAGGCTCCAAGTGGCATTAAAAGGGAGGCACAGGGAGGGTGGGTCTTGGCACGCACTCAGCTGCTCGCTCATGGTCCCTGGAAATTCTCGGGTGGGGGGTCTTCCACCAAAGCCGAGGGCCACCCCTGGTCTCGGCACACTGGGAGACTGGAAGTCTGGTGCCGAGCAGGCTGGATGAGCCTCTCCCCACGCCTTCTGCCGGCGACCAAGGAGCGGCTGCCCCGGCCCAGTCAGGGAAGGAAAATGAGACCCTGACTTGCAGGGGCATCGGAGCCCAGCACATGGACACCCTGACTCCTGCTGCCACCCAGGCCCCCCTCCCCATTGCTCACCTGGTGCCCTCCTCACCTGCAGTCTTTGTTGCTGTTCCCACCTGACCCTTGGACTGCCAGGTCTGGGCCAGGCAGCTCCGCCCCCATCCGCACCCTCTCTCCAAGACACAGGGGCTGCCACCTGCCCAAGGGCAACCCCATGCCTGGGGCTTACGGCCTTTGTCCCCCAATCCTGCTTTCTAGACCCCAACTTTGCTGGCAGGCACCCTCTTACGGGTGGGCTATGACCAAGTACCCCCTTTCCATCAACGTCCTGGCTAAATGTCTGGTGAAGCTCTGCTGCCTCTCCCTCAAAAAGAGCTGACACATTGCTGGATGTCCATGAGGGGACAGAGCCCACACTCCTGGGAGACCTCACTCTAATCCTACTTACAACGATGTTGCGGGTGGAGTTGTGCCCCCCCAAATTCATAGGGTGAAGCCCTAACCCCCAGTACCTCAGAATGTTGCTATATTTGGAGACCTGGGCTTTAAAGAGGTGACTAAGTTAAAATGAAGCCACTAGGGTAGGCCCCAATCCACTATGCTTAGTGTTCTTATAAAAGAAGAACTCAGGACATAGGCTCACAGGAAAAGACAAACCCAGGAGACAACCCTGCTGACACCTTGATCTCGGACTTCTGGCCTCCAGGACCGTGAGAAAATAGATCTTTGTTGTTTAAGCCCCCCAGTTTGTGGTGCTTTGTCACAGCAGCCCCAGCAAACCAATACAGATGGTGACGCCAAAGACAATAAAAACTGCCCTTAACTCCGTGGCCACTCCCCTCTTCGATCCCTGGCCACCATCAGCGTCAGAGGTTGGCCCTGTTCTTGGCACCACCTCTATGCCTGCCCTGTGCCAACAGGCCCCACCTGTGGTCAGAGGGCGGTGCCAGCATGGGGAGGGGCTCTGCATCCACCAAAGGTGACATAACAGCCCTGCGCATTCCCTGCTGGCTGCCCAGCCCTGGGCATGGAACTGGAGCTGTGGCCCCTGCCATCACTTACTTTTCCAAACCACTTGGGGAAAGTCACTGACTTGGGGCAGGCTCCTTGTCCTGGCCCTGCTGACATGCGGGCCTGGAGCACTCTCTGTTGGGGCTTGGGGGGTGGTCCTGTGTCTTGTAGGATGCTGGCCTCTACCAACCATATGTCAGTAATGCTCTCTTCCCCCCGGGTGTGACCACACATCCCCTAGGGGCCAAATCACCCTAAGTGAAAACTGCTGGGTGGGAGGAAGGATCTGACGCAGGCCAGGCCTCATGGTGTCTCTGTAGAGTTTGGAATCAGGACCCCAGCACGGCCCCTCTGTGCCCCCAACCCTGCCGCCCCTCTACTTCCCAGGCCCATTTCATGGTACAGACAGCAGGTCCAACAAAGGACCCAGGGCCCGGGCTGCCCTTGGTATCTGGCAAATGCCCTCCAGCTTTGCACCTCAGCTGCCTGCGTATAAACTGGGGGAGCCCAATCTCTCTGCCCCTCCTCCCCCCCAAAATCCCCAAAAGGTGTGGCTCGTACCACACCTTTGCTTGCCCACTGGGACCATCTAAAAAGCCTTCCCACACCACCATTTTGCACTGGGAATCCTCTAAGTGTGTGTGCACCTGTGTGAGCATGTGCATGAGCTCTGAGCATGCACATGTATGTGTGTGCTTGTACAAGTATGTGTGTAGGGACAGCCGTCAAGACCTGGGCTGAGAGCTTCAGGGAAAGGACACCCAGGTCCCACACATACTCTTCCCCTCAGGGCAGGCTGGGCAGTGGCTCCACAGGTGGGAGCCTTCAGGTCACGGCTGTGCCTGAACTTGAAACTTCCTGTGCCCAGCACAGTGCCTGAAACACCCAAGTACTCAACAAGATTCACTGAATAAACAAATCATTGAGTGGATCTCAAAGACCTGGGTTGGTGCTAGATTTGGCCAAATCTTTATGAAGCTCTGAGGGCTCCTTCGGAGTCTCTGTACCCTCGTCTGGAGACAAGTGGGTCCCGGGAACCCACAAGTGTCAGCTGAGCCTGCCGCAGGGCCCTGAAGTGCTACCGAAGTTCAGCAAGTCCTCTGCCCATGGTGCACAGACACACAGGGTGGGGGCCCATGACGCCCCCTCTCTGCCAGCGTAGATGGCGGTATCTTGGGGAAGTAGCCCTCAGCTGCTCCTGCAGGTGTCCAAACACCGCTCCCCATTCCACGCAAGGGGGGAGGGGAAGGGAACGGCAGACCTCTCTGGCAGCGGCAGCCACCCACGCAGCCACCCACCCAGCCCTACCCGTGTTCTGGGAACAATCTTGCCACTGTGAGCGCCAGGGGGCTGGCGGGGTGGCAGGGCCCGTGACGGCCCCGCCCGGCACGAGAGGCCGGTGCCTGCAGGTGGGAGCGCTGTGTCTCGTTCCGCCCACATGGTTTGGACAGCTGGGAGGAAAAACAGCGCAGGCAGGATGGCGCCGTGTCCAGCTCTCCCTGTCCTGAAGGGTGGGGCTGCCCAGCGGAACTTCTGGCCCACGGAATGGGCTGGGGTGGAGAGAAAACAGGACGAAGGCATTTCTCTTCTCCTTAGACGAAGAACCTTCTAGAGTCCTGAATGGCGCTGGTGGCATCAGACAGGGACGACCTGGAAACCAGCCAACCCCATCTCGTAAAAAAGAGGGTGGTGAGGGAAAGGGCAGGGAGGGAAAGGGCAGAAAACAAGACAGAGCAAAGGCCTGGTGGAGGCATTTATACCGCCCCCCCCGCCCCCACGGAGCCGCATGTGCGGATGCTGTGACAGGGCGGTGGACGTGGTCAGGGCCCCGCAGGCAGAGGGAAGCTGGGGGTAAAGGGCAAGTGGAAAAGAAGCACTCCTGCTGCTACCTGGGAGGGGCAAACACCACAAAACCTGAGCCCAGAAAAATGCCAGCAAAGACCCCATAGAACAACCTGGCTCCTGACAAACAGGCAGGAAAAGCTGCCGGAGGGACCCAGGTGAACAAAACTCATGCCGGCCACCTGCCAGGCCCGCAGGTGGGGCTGGAGCTGAGCTGCAGGACAGGGCGGAGCTTGAGGAGCCCCTTTTAGTCCCTCCTCCCGAGCCCCCTATCTGGGGGAGCCCACTGACAATCAGGGCAAAGTACCCTGGGCTGCAAGGGGCTGCAAGGCTGCTCCCGGCTGGGAGTGCATGGCCAGCGCGGCTGCTGGAGAGAAGACCCTTTTCAGCTCCGGGCAAGGGCAGTGTTTTCATCAGCAACAGGGCTGATACTGCCCTGGAGCCCAGATGGCAGGTGCTCCAAGGGCCTGGCCCCTCGTGGCATGCAGAGGGCAAGGGGCTGGCCTCTGTGCAGGGTCATTCGCTGTGGGGGCCTGCTGCAGCAAAACCTTGGTGGACCAGTTCTCCAGATGGGAAGACCCTTGCATGCAGGGCAGGCAGCGTAAGTCCTGTGCCTGCTCTCTGTTACCATATGTTGCCCCAATAAGCCAACCTGTGTGAATCCTTCCCACAGCACCCCAGGCGAGGGGTTCCTGGCCTCTGTCCAAACCCTACCTACCCTGGGGGTGGGTGTTCACAGAGAAGTCCCATAACCCAGGAGTCCACCGAGCCCCTGAGTTGCCACAGAGTTCTCATGAAGGTTCTCCCAATGGCCCCATGGCCCAAAAGACTCAAGCTTGCTGGCAAGGACCAAATAAGGGGTTGAAGGCGAGGGTGTCGAGCCTAGCCAGGAGGGTAGGAGGACAGGGACAAGCAGGTTAATACCCCATTCCTGCCGGCTGGTCAGGATCAGGATGACTCTGGCCGCAAGACCACCACGTTCCCTGGGTGTCCTAGAAAGCAATAGCCGTGTCTTCTTCAAACCAGAGATCAAAAATGAAAGAAGACATTTGCACGGCTTATTGCACGGCTGGCAGGGAAATCAGAAAGTCAAGGCTCCAGGGCAGTGAAGGGCACCTACCCCCATGCTCCAAACACTGGTAGGAGAGCCTAACCAGAGGGCTTCTGGAATGGAACCACACAACCCTCCTCCAATCAAACTCCCTCCTCTTTCGACCCTGCTCGGGGCCAGGTGGCGTGCTTGGGATTAGAGACTCCAGATCTAGCAAGCACGGATGTGCAACCTCCTGCTGGGCGTGTCACGTGAGAAACGTCTACAGGCTCCGGTGGTGGCTGAAGGAGGGACCAGGGGTCGGGGAACCAGGATGTGGACGGCTCTGCAGGAGAGGAGCCTCTGAACCAGGTCCTGAGAGGTGCAGGCCGTACTCCAAGTCAGAGCCCGGCGGGGGTGGGAGACTTCCACCCCAGGACAGGGGCCTGGGACACAGAGTGGGCAGATCCACTTCCTCTCAGGGGCATCAAGGACTGGCCAGGGACGACCCATCCCAAGTTCAGGGCTCAGCCCACTTGTTCAGGACAGTGAGGATCCTGCTCTGCACCATACCACACTCACAAAGCAGCAAGAGAAGGGATGTGCCAAGAAAGGCGAGGCAGTTGAGGGGAAGCCTGTCAACCAAGGAATCAGGAAGGCTTCAAACCTCGTGGCTGTGTGGCCCCGAGCAAGTTACTTCATCTTTCCGAACCTCAGTTTCCTAATCTGTAAGGTGGTGACACAGCACGCGTGTGCCACACGGGGCAGGTTCCCCACCCATCCTCATGTTTCAGAACGAGACGCCTGCCCACCACCTAGGCCTTTAGAAGTCACAAAAGCATAGATGAACAGCAGAGAAATAAGCCCAGAAAAAAGCAACTGGGTGAAGAGACACTCTCAGCGCCTCGGGGAAAGCACACGCCTCTCACGCTCTTGTTTTTAAACCTAGGGAATAAGCCTCGCAGAAGGGGGAAGGTATCTGTCATCAAGGACCAAAAAAGGGCCAAAAAGAAAGGAGCAACCACCCCCTGGGACAGTGAACTTCTCAGCCCAGGAGACCAAAGGGGGGGGCCCTTGCCCCAACAGCAGGGGTGCATGTCTGAGCCCCAAAGCACCGCTGAGAGGAGTCAGGACTCTACCAGGCTCGGCCACCTCCACGGGGACAGCACGTCCAGCCTGCAGCCACTGCAGGGCTATGTTCCCATGTGAGGTGGGGGGCCGGTCCATGGGCCTTGGAGTGCAGGGCACAGCACCTACTGAATGTGCCACTACTGCCAGCCACGCAACCTCAGGAAGCCAGCTCTGGACCTCACTCCCACATTGGTAAAGTGGAGGTGTCAGCATCGCCAATCCCACTGGATTGCTAATGAGGATCAAGTGAGAACTTCCGGGAATGGCCCTGCTCACACAGATGGAGCCATCATCAGTACCCCCTTTGGTAAAAGGGAGCAAGTGTACGTCACAGAGCACAGGGACACTATCCCAGCTCAGCACCCCTGCTGGGGCCACCGTGCCTCTGGCATCAATATTCTCAGTCTCAAGACTATATTCTGCCTGCCTCCTCCATGCTCAGCTTACAAAGCATTGGACAATCTCCCTGCCCAATGCATCCAGCAGGCTGTCTCCATGTGCCAGATGCAGGCATGAGGAAGGAGTCTTCAGTGGCCCGCCCGACTTGCAAATCATTGGCTGCTCTACCACGTACCTGCTACGTGCTCCTGAGCAAGTGGCCGGGCTTAGGGAGCCTCACCTGGCCCACCTGCCTCGGGAGGTGGGGGGTACCACCGGGGACTCACCACTTTGGTGGACTCCGGGGCTCCCGAGGCCAACGCGTCCCGGCTGCCCCTGCCCTTGCTGCCGAGGTGGGGCGAGGAGGAGGGCGAGTCGTCGATGTAGGGCAGGCCGTCCTGGTGCCGGCGCTGCTCCTCAGCCCGATCTGCGGCGCAGCTGTACCCAGGTGGTGTGCCGAATGAGGCATCTGCGCGTGCGAAGAAGCAGCCAGTGTTAGAGACAGAGAAGGGGGCCGGAGGGTTGTCTGGAAGTGTCCACGCCCCATGTGCCCCAGCAAGCACCCAGGCTGACGCCGTCTCTGTCACCCACAGGCATCTCCAGGGACCTTGGGTATGATGATATCACCTTCACAACCGACTGGCCAAAGACCACAAGAGTGAGGGGGTATGAACATCAGCTCACCCTCCAGACAATATAATACTAAGCTTTGAAATGCTATCTGGGGCATGTCTGCCTCTAGTGGGGGCGGTGACATATATTTGAAATACATATTTGGTCTCTGCACCCCTCCCCCCCCCCACTTTCCTGCCACAAGGTTCCTAAAACCCTTAGAACGTCCAAAGTAATGAAGTGTTTCTGTATGCTTAACGAGACGACAGGTGGCTGGGGGCTCCTGAGCAGCCTCAGGATGGGGCTGGTTGCCAGGGGGACCAACCATGTCATTAGAGGGTTGGGACTTTCAGCCTTACGCCCAACCTCAACCTCTGAAGGTTGAGCCGATCACCAATGGCCAATGATATAATCAATCATGCCTACATCATGAAGCCTCTGTAAAACCTCCAAAGGAGAGGGTTGGACAGGGTTCACTGGAGGGTGGCCAGTCCAGGGAGGGCATGGAAACTCTGTGCCTCTTCCCACATTCCTTGCCCTAGACATCTGTTCTAATGGCTCCTGAGTTGTATCCTTTTATAAAAAGATCTAGATTTTATAAAAATCTAGTAAGTAAGCTGTTTTCCCAAGTTCTTTGAGCTGTTCCAGCAAATGACGCAACTCAAGGAGGGGCTCATGGGAATGCCCAGTTCACAGCTGGTAAATACCTGGACCTGTGATCGGCATCTCAAGTCAGGAGCAGTCTTGTGGGACGGAGCCCTTAACTTACGGGATCTGATGCTAATTCCAGGTACATAGTGTCAGAACTGAGTTGAAATTGTAGGACACCCAGCTGGTGTCTGCAAAAAATTGGGGAATTGCTTGGTGTGGAAAAAAAACCTCCACATTGGGTCACGTAAGTGTTGAGCGTGAGTACAGAGAAAACAGTTGGTTTTTTTCCCCATACAGGCAGTCTGGGCCATTACAGAAAGGTGGACCCCAAATGCTAGTGTCTTGCTGTCAGTGACGGTCCTTGTACACCTGCCTGTGGGGATATGACAGGGTGAGGAGCACAGGCCAGCTGGGGTGCAAGTCCTGGCCACCACGAGCTGAAAGTCCCCCACGGTCTGCCAGTCCCAGCCCAAGGAACTGGGGCTACAGCCCTCCCCACACCCAGCCCACTCTCTGGCTAACTCATAGCCCACCTCCCAGCTGGTCTGCCCAAATCCCAAACCACCTTCACCCCAATCTGAGTAACCCCACAAGGACAGACTGGCTTATCCTACAAGAGACCTTTGGGACTGTCTAGTTACAGAGAATAACATATTCCTCCAAAAGGCACCTAAAGACAGTCACTCCCTTCCTCCCAGGCTGAATGACGAAGCCCAGGTGTTTCCAAGGCCTTAGCCATCTGCAGCCCCTCCACGGCCCGTGCCCAGTCTGAGTTTTCTAATCAAGTGGACCCCTCGCTGCAGACATCAACCCACGAGGACCCAGCCCACTCCAACTCTCACGTGAGGATGCCTCTCCTCCCTTCCCAAAGGGTGCCGTCGTGGCCCACGGGATTTCCAAGAGGTCACCCTGATTGGGCCACGTCCCTTTCACTGTGACTCACCTGTAGGCAGCCCTGCCTAAAGGTTACCACCAGAGGTTCATGAGTTTACAACTGCCACCAAACACACCTAGGCCAGGTGGGCACAGGGCCGCCCTCGGGCCTCCAGAGCAATCCCAGAGGGACACTGTTTTCAGTTCTTTCCACATGGGCAGCCAGGAGGAGGAGCCTCGTAGCTAGAGTGACCTGCCACCAGCTGCGGGTGCCCACGGATGGCCGAAGTCCCAGCTTCCTCGCATGCCTCTGCCCTGCCTCTCCCAGGTTCTCCACTTCTGTGTCCAGTGGGACCTGGAGCCCTCTAACAGGTGTTCCCAGCCCTCACGGCTTGTCAGCATTACCTGGCGAGCTCTGAAAACATAATGTAGCCAGGCCTAACACAGACCAAACGAATCTGAAGCTCCGGGGGCAGCTTGGGCTACAGAGGCTTCCCGGGGGACTCTAGCAGGTAGGCAGGGCCGAGACCCTCTGAGCTACCCCACCCTGGTGTCCAGCACCGTGCCTGTTGCTGCACTCACCCACAGTCCGTCCCAGGTGTCTGCATACGACCGTTGACCACAAGGGCCAGGCCGGATTCTGCCTGTGTGTGTGTGCACAGGAGGGTCCCAGCAAGGGGCTGGTTCTGGGTTGAGAGCAGCAGCTGAGGTGGGGGCACCCCAAGAGCTGGGGGCTCCTCCTGAGACCCCAATAAGCTATACAGCAGACCTCGGTCTCCCTAATCCACAGGACATTCAGGGGGCTCCAGGTACCAAGGTCACTATGTTGGTTTTCAATGCTCAGCCCAGCCCAGCCAGCCTTTGGGTGGGGGAAGTGGGCCGGCTTCCAGAAGAGCTGTGGTGTAATTTCTCAGAAGGGAGGCCCTGGTCCTCCCCTGTTGCCACCTGTCTATGTGAGTCAGCATAGGTCACTGAAGCCATCTATGCCACGGCCTTCTTGACTTTAAAATCAGGTGTGTGGACTAGATGATGAATAAAGACCCCCCAGCTCTGAAATATCACTGTTACTACTCAAGGAAGGCCCCACCATCCCTCCTCTACGTCCCGACCCCACCTCCAACAACTTCCTCAACCTGGGTTCCCACCCCACGGCCCCTCTGGACCTGGCTTTAACATTAGCTCAGAACCCTCAGCATGCACTAAAGGCTCTAAGAACCTTTCAGTGGCCTTGCTTTTTTCCTAATGACAATCTTTTAAGCAACCTTCATCAAAGGGGAGGGCCTTTTATCCAAGTGCTGCCACCTGATCTCCATGCCGAGACTACACTGATTCACATCCAAGGTCAAATCCACACTGAGTAGTTCAATAAGCCCAGCAAGAACTTCAGGCTCAGAATCGGGGTCCCTGGGCTCACTCTAGAGGAACCACAAGATTCCATGTTTGAGAAACGACGCACTGGCTTAGCAATGTCTGGGCTAATACCCGCTACGAGAATCAAGTGCCTGGTGACTGTTTCTCTGCCAGTGTTGAGTGGGACCACCTACTTTATGTGGACACTCAGACTCCTGGACGACTAAAACCCCAGCTGTTTCCCTACTCTGAACAGAACTCAAACTGATGTCTGTGTGGCTGATGCTTTTAAGCCTGGACTCCAGATGGCCTGTCTACCCCTGCTGCATTCCATCTGCAGGCTTCTGCCACTGTCCCAGCCACCCAGGCCCCTCTAATACAGACTTGCTACCCCCCATTCTGCTGACTCCTCCAGCCTGCTCCAAGACAGGGAGGAAAGCCCCTTGATTTCCTCATCCCCTGTCCTAACCAGCACCCAGGAACCTGGCTTCTCACAAAGCAATTTTTCACACCTGAGGTCCCCAAACCACAAAAGGAAGGCCCCCTCCTCTTAAGCATAAAGAGCATTATTTGAGGATTAAAAAATTTTAGTATTTTACTTAACTTAATCCATTCAAAATATTATAATTTCAGCATGAGACCAATAAAAAGATTATTGATAAGGTATTTTACATTAAAAAATTTATTTGTATATATTCACGGGGTACAAGTACAATTTTGCTACACTGATAACATTGCACTGTGGTGAAGTCAGGACCTTCCATGCATCCTTCACTGGAGCAACTGCACACTGTACCCACCAAGCACCCTACCATCACAGCCCCACCCCTCCGAGTCTCCACTGGCCACCACTCCACACTCTACTTCCACGTGTACATGTTATTTACTCCCACTATGAGAACATGTGGTATTTTATTTGGGGATTTTGAAAGCAAGAACCAGTGCCAACTGGGAGGCCTCTGTCTCTGCCCCCTCCACCAGGAACACCCAGTGGAAAACCTTTGGCAGGACTGAGGAACTGGTGGTCACATTAGCCCCGTCCTTCCTGCAAAGCTCTGCCCAAAGCAGAAACCGAACACTAAAAAGTAGAAGGCGGGGGCTTGGGATCCCGGGCGGGGAGGCAAGGCCAATTCCGGCCCAGAGCGCTGCAGACAGCTACCGGCTTAGTGAGGAGAAGGGATGCGCACAGTGAAGTTGGAAACCCTCTCCTCTCCTGGCAGTTTGCTTAGCAGCCCAACCCCAGAGTTCTGCAAATTGACTCCTTGATCAAAGAATAAAAGCACAGCCAAAAAAAAATAAAAAGAAAAAAAGCAAAAAGAATAAAACTCCTGGGTGGGTCCCAGTTAGCCCCCAGGCCCAGGCAGGTGCCAGGTCACATCCCCTTCCTGAGCCTCAAGGATCACACTGGTTTAAAAAAATCTTTCAAAAAATTAAACATAGAATTACCACATGACCCCGCAATTCCACGCCTACATAGATAGGCAGAAGAACTGAAAGCAGGCCCTGGAAGAGGTATTTGCACATCCGTGTTCATAACAGCATAACTCACAATAACCAAGGGGTGGACACAACCTGCCCACTGGCGGACGAACGGACAAGCAGAATGTGGCACATCTGTATAACAGAAGATCCTCAGCCTTAAACAGGAAGGAAACTCTGACACAAGCTACAACATGGGTGAACCCTGAGGACACTGTGCTAAGGGAAATAAGCCAAGTCACACAAAAAGTACAAATACTGTTATGATTAGACTCACATGAGGTACCCAGAATAGTCGAATTCATGGAGACAGAAAGCAGAACAGTTGGCCCCCAGTAGGCTCTCCCAGACCAGGTGTGCTTGGAGGGGCCTGGATCCTCCTTCTGTGGCCTCAGGGCTCCAGGAACCAGCTTCTGTCCCCCCTGTGGCCAACGCGCCCCAGGGCGGGAAGGGAGCAAGCCCTCAGGAGGAACAAAGGTCCTGCCTGCGGGAACAGCTGAACAGAACAGAAGGGGCCAGGGGAGAGTCTGATCAACACAACTGGGGTCAAAAAGGACCAGGGAGAAGGAGCACCTGGAGGAACGCAGGTGGGGGAGGCAGGAGCTTGATGGTGCAGGGAGACCATCGCAGGGTGGTCCCCACCATGTTTACGCTGGCAGCCAAAGACTGGGGCGTATTTACATACAAAGGTAAATGCAGATCAAACATCTGGTGGCTCAGCCAGCTGTGGCGGAGGGTCTTGGAGGGTTCCAGGGAGACCGACATCAAGCCCCCGCCCCCCCCGCCCCCCCCCCTTGGATCTGCACCCTCTCCTGGGTCCCAGGCGAGCCACAGCAGCATGGCGCTGGTTACTGCTATAGACAGCAGCTCATGCCCTTTGGAGGGTCCTGCCAGGCAGGCATCATCCTCTGGGAGAAGCTCAGGAAACTGGGACAGAGAAGTCCGGGTCTCACCGAAAGGCCCATGGAATTCACGGTCAGAGCCGGCTCTGCACCCTGTGCTCACCCACAGCCTGGAGCCTCCTTCCCAGAGCAGTGTGTGCCCAGAGCAGTCTCCTCTCTCGGGACGGGCCACAGATTTGGGAGGGAGGGATCAGCATCTGAGGCTGGCTCCTGTATTACATAGCACAACCTCCTGTACAGTCAGGGAATACACGCGGTGCTTCTTCAGGGAGGTAAGTTCCTCAAACAGCATTAAAGACTCAAATCTTCGAAGGAGCATGGCGAAAACACAACCCGCTACCCTTTACCAGGCACTTCCTCTGGGCCACACATGGTACTGAAAACACACACATCTTCTTGAATAGACACCTTAGTGGTCATGAACTTTTTTTCAGCCAGAGCACTATTTTTCAGTCAGGGAAACCTGTCAGAGCAAGAACCAGGTACAGCTTGACTGCGCCCAGATCCACCTGTGTGACCTGCCTACTGGGTTGCTTTCCAAATATATTCCCAAGAGAAGACATTTCTAAAAGGTGGCTCTGACAGCCACCTGACCTAGCAATTCCTCTCCTAGGTACATGATCAGAAGAACTGAAAAGTGGTGTTCAAACAAAAACTTACACCAGAATGTTCACAGAAGCATTATTCTCAATAGCCAACAGGTAAAAACAACCCAAGTGTCACCAATGGATGCATGGACAAACAAAACATGGTATATCCGTGCAATGGAGTATTATTCAACCATAAGGAGTGATGTTCTCACACGTGTCACAACGTGGATGAACCTTGAAAACATTATGCTTAGTGAAATAAGCCAGTGAAAGGGCCACATATTGTATGATTCCAACTGATATGAAATGTCCAGAATTGGTCAATCCATAAAGACAGAAAGTAAACTGGTAACTGCTTAATGGATCCGGGTTTCCTTTTGGGGTGATGAAACTAAATAGAGGAACTAAATAGAGGGAATGGTTGCACAACACTGTGAATGTATTAAAAGGCACTTTAAAATGGTTAATTTTAATGTTAGGTGAATTTTACCTCAATTAAAAAAAAAAGCTGACCTGTTTTCCTCTCTTGAATGGGGAACCTGGTATATAATCCAACTGTTTCCGTAGGGCCAAGGGCATCCGGGATGGACACAATACACCCTGGCACCATAACCCCAGGCCACCCATGGGTAGTGAGCAGCTGCTGCACTTTCTGAGATATGTGGTTGGCTCTGGTCATTTTTCTACTTTCTCCTCCTCTGCCAGGCTAGCAGCTGGCTCTTCTTGCATCTACACCAAGTGGGTCAAAATTCTTTATAAACAAGAAGCTCCCCATCCAGTTAGCCACTGCACCCTGGTGAGACACCCACCACCAGAGCCCTCGGTGCTGCAGTACAAGGACAGGCAGAGAGAGCACCCCAGGGTCCCGGGGCCTCCCAGCCCTCAAGCTGCAACCCCAACAGTGACATCACCAGGCCAGCACCCGAGAATGGAAAGCCCCAGCTGCCCAGGCAGGGAGAGGCCATGGTCATGAATCAGCATGTGCCACACAGAAAGCCGAAAGGACAATGCCCGTCAGAAGGGCCTGAGCCTGCCCCACTCCTAGCCTGACGCCTGGGCTCTCCGCGTAGCCCTGGACACCCTGAATGCGCTTTCTTGGAGGAAGAGATAGGCCAACCCATACAATCAGCCCTCCTGGCTCTCCCAACTCGGGTCTGGGCTCCAGCCATTTGGAGACTCTGAATCACCAGGCCAATTTTGCTGGTGATTTTTGGGGCAGTAAAGACAGACCTGTCTTCTTCCACGAACTGAGTGTAGCCCAGTGTGGGCAGACGAGCCCCTCCCCCACCAAATCAGCATCCAGAGTTTTGTTAAAGGATCTTCAGTCTCCAAGGATCTACCTATGACTACAACTCCCAGACATTCCAGGATGGAAAGATAATTTGATGCTCGGGGCCTCAGACTGGGAGGGGGTAGGGGCGGGGCAGACAGAGGCTGGAATCCCAGCTGGGAAGAGGCAGCAGCCCTCAGCCATGGGATGATATAATTATTATTCCTCAGAACCACCTGGACTTTTTACAACAGGGTTCAGAAAGATTTCCTGGAGAGGCCCTGCCGGTTTAGCCCCAGATGTAGGTACCGACTGAGCACCTAATATTCAGCCGGGCACCCCGCCGGGGATGTGATGGTAAGCACCACACACCCAGCCCTGCCCTCTGGGGCTGGTAGAATCCCAGGAGTCACGTGACGTGTGCATCACAGCAACTGTGACAAGGCCATGGGAACACGAGGCAGCCGGTACCAGGACACACGTACGAGAGGGGAGGACAGACCCAGGCAGGGCAGCAGGGACTGTCTCCACGACAGAGGCAGACACTGGCTCCCCCACCCAGAACACGAGGGTGAGGAGTCCACTATAGGGGGTTGAACAGTGGTCCCCAAAACCGTATGTCTACGTCCTAACCCTGGAACCTGTGACTGGGACCTTATTTGGAAAAAGGGTCTTTACAGATGTCATGAAATTCAAGACCTTGAGATGAAATCACCCTGGACTGTCTGATTCCGACTATCATGATGTGTCTTTATCGCCACAGAACACTCCTGATGCCAATGTGTGGGTTTTTTCCTTACACCAGGCAATTCTCCTACTCTCTGGACACCAACTGGGTGTCCTACAATTTAATTCCATTCTGACACTAATTACCCCACAGGTGAAGGGCTCAGTCCCCCAAGACTGCCCCCACTTCAGACGCCAATCGAAAATGTGAGCCGCCTGCACTTCTGACCGACTGGCAGATAAAACCAGGAGGTTCCCACAACCTCCTCCTCGGGTTCAATAATTTGCTAGAATGGCTCACAGAACTCAGGAAAGCCCTTTACTTACATTTACCAGCCCAGTTTATTACAAAGGAAACAACTCAGGAACAGCCAACTGGAAGAGATGCACACAGGGCAAGGTACTGGGTGTGTCTGGTGGGAGAGGGAGCTTCCATGCCCTCTCCAGGCGCCACCCTCCCACCACCTCCATGTGTTCACCAACATGGGAGCTCTCTGAACCCAGTTGTTTAGGATTTTTACAGCGGTTCCATTAGGTAGGCACAATTGATTGAATCATTGGCCATTGGTGATCGATACAATCTCCCTCCAGCCCATCTCTCCTCCCTAGAGGTCGCGGGTGGAGCTGAAAGTCGTAACCCTCTAATTACATGGCTGGTTTCTCTGGCAACTAGCTCCATCCTGAGGCTACCTCTGGGCCCATCAAGAACCACCTCATTAGCATCAACTCAGGTCTAGCAGAAAGGGGCTTGTTATGAATAAGAAAAGATACTCCTATCACTCAGGAAATTGCCAGGATTTTAGGAATTCTGTGCCAGAAACCTGGAGGAAGACCAAATATATATTTCTTCTCATGTCAGGATATCCCACCGATGGACCCTAAATCCAATGACAAGTGTCTGTAAAGAGACAGAAGACACAGAGACAGAGGAGAAGCCACGTGAAGGTAGAGATCAGAGTGATGCAGCCACAAAGCCAGGGAGGCCAACAGAAGCTGGGAGAGGCATGGAAAGATCCCTCCCAACCTCCAGATCCTCCAGAGATAGCATGGCTCTGCTGACACCTTGATTTTGTTTGGACTTCCATTTCCAGAAATGTGGCAGAATAAATTTCTGTTTCTGTAAGCCACTGAGTTCGTGGTAATTTGTTACGGCAGCCACAGGACACTAAGACAGATGTGGCTATGGCCTGGATGTGGGTGCCACAGAGTCGGAAGGCAGAGATGGCCGGCTCCTGGGAGGGTCCAGAAGGGCTTTGTAGGTGCTAGGTCTGCGAGAGTTAGAAGAACAAGCTCAGCCCAGCCTTCAACCAGCAGAGGGGCAGCAAAGACGCCCACGGAGGGAGTCAGGTCAACTCAGCTGCAGAAAGGCTGGGAAGGAGGGCAGGGCGTGTCATCCCCAAATATGCCAGTTTGGTGTATTGATTCTTTCAAGTTGACACCATTGGAGAAATTGTACTTTCAGAAAGGGCTAGCTGACCTGTTTCTTCCAGTACTCGACAAACCACAGAGATTCCTCTGGGAGGGGCACCCTCCCCATACCAGAGCAAGAAAATAGCCCTTGTCACCAGAGACTGGGCACTGGGGGCTGCAATGAACCTAATTAAATACACTTACCGAAGCAACCCTTACCTTCCACCAGTTTTACACCCCCCCCATATACCTCCTAGTGACTCCTCTAGAATTACTGCCCCTAGCCAGATGTCCTTTGTCCTGTCATTTCTTCTCAAATTTATTGTTCTTTGTCTAAAAAAGTATAAAGCCTTCTTGCTTTGGCCACTTCTTCCGACTTTATTCTCTTTTGAAGATCCCCATGTCCATGTAAAACTAATAAAATGTGTATGCTTTTCTCTTGTTCATCTGCCTGGTGTCATCTTGGTTTCTATATCTGGCGTGGGTCAGGACACATGCACAGCACCGTTCGCAATGGCCAAGAGCTGGCAGCAACCCTGGTGTTTGTTGACGGGTGAATGGATAACCAGGATGTGCTACATACATGCAATGGAGTATTATTCAGCCTTAAAAAGGAAGGAAATTCTGACACATGTGACAACCTGGATGAACCTTGAGGACATGATGCAAAGGAAAATAAGCCAGTCAAAAAAAGACAAATACTGTTTGATTTCACTTACATGAGGTTCCCAGAGTAGTCAAATTCATAGAGACAGGAAGTAGAATGCTGGTGGCCCAGGGCTGTTACAGGGTGAAATGGGGAGCTAGTACTCAATGGGTACAGAGTTTTAGTTTGGGGAAGATGAAGAAGTTCTGGAGATGGATGGTGGTGATAGTTGTATGATAATGTGAATGTACGTAATGCCACTGAACTGTACACTTAAAAATGGTTAAAACAGAAAATTTTGTAACACATATTTTACCACACACACGCACAAACTAATGATCAGCCAGGTTTTGAAATTAAAAACAAAAGACAAAAAGAAAAGGAATTCAGTGTTACGGGTTGAACCGTGTTCCCTCCCAAATTCATGTGCTGAAGTCCTAACCCCCAATACTTATTTGAAAATGGTGTCTTTATCAAGATAAAATGAGGTCATTAGATTGGGCCCTAATCCATAACGACTGTGTCCTTTAAAAAGGGGTGAAATTCGGAGACTGGCATACAGGGAGAACACCACGCGAACATGAATACAGCCATCTACAAGCCAAAGAACAGATTCTCCCTCCAACTCTACCAACACCTCCATCTCATAATTCTAGCCTCCAGAAAGGGTAACTCCCTATGATTTGAGCCACGCAGTTTGCGGTTCTCCGTTACACAGCCCTAGCAGACTAATACATGTAGTCATCGTTGTGCTCAGACATAATTATTCACCTGCTCATGGGGCCAGCTAGACGCGGCTGCCAGCAGCTGCCCCTGCTCGGTAGCACCCACGTCACTGCCACATCCCAGACTCAGAGTGGTGGAGAGAGGAGAAGAGCAGACACTTGGGCCCCACGAGGTCTGAGCAGCAGGCCAGCCCAGGGCCTCCCACCCTGCAGCCATTCACCATATTCGTGCCCTCTTGGACTCTTTTTAATCAGTGTTGCACTCACTCAGAAGCTAAATTATTGCAGATTTACCCAAGGCTCTCCTACTAGAGAATAGATCAGAGCCACCTGGGTGTCTTTTGATTGTACATATCAGAAATTATAGAAACCCAGCTGTAGTCTCAGCTACTCAGGAGGCTGACGCAGGAGGATCGCTTGAGCCCGGGAGTTCGAGACCAGCCTGGACAACATAGCAAGACCCTGTCTCAATTAAAAAAAGAGAAAGATTTGTAGATATCAGCCTAGGCAAAGAATTTATGAAGAAAACCCCAATGGCAATCACAGCAACAACAAAAATAAACAAATGGGACTTGATTAAATTTAAAAGCTTCTGCACAGCCAAGGAAATAATCAATATAGCAAATAGACAACCTACAGAATGGGAGAAAATATTCGCAAGCTATACATCCAATAAAGGCCTAATAACCAGAATCTACAAAGAACTCAAGCAAATCAGAAAGAAAAAAATCAAACAACCCCATTAAAAAGTGGCCAAAAGATACGAAGAGAAGCTTTTCAAAAGAAGATAGACTAATGGCCAACAAACATATGAAAAAATGCTCAGCGTCACTAATTATCAGGGAAATGCAAATTAAATCCACAATGAGGTATCGCTTTACCCAAGTTAGAATGGCTTTTATTAAAAAGTCCAAAAACAATACATGCTGGTGTAGATGCAGAGAGAAAGGAACACTGTTGGTGGGACTGCAGATTAGTACAACCTCTGTGGAAAACAGTATGGAGATTCCTCAAAGAACTAAAAATCGACCTACCACTTGATCTAGCAATCCCACCACTGGGTATTTATCCAAAGGAAAAGAAAAGAAGTCATTTTATCAAAAAGACACCTGAACTCGAATGTTTACTGCAGCACAACCCATAATGACAAAGATGTGGAATCAACCCAGATGCCCATCAATTCATGAGTGGATTAACGAAATGTGGCATATGTACACCATGGAATACTACTCAGCAACAAAGAAGGATGACTTAATGCCTTTTGCAACAATATGGATGGAACTGGAGATTATCCTAAGTGAAGTATCTAAAGAATGGAAAAACAAACACCACATGTACTCACTATTAAATTGGAACTAACCGATGAGCATACATGTGCATAGAGGGAAGTATAACTCAATGGAAATCATTCAGGGGGGAGGGGCAAAATCCTACCTAATGGGTACAACGTGCACTATCTGGGTGACGGGCACACTTATAACCCTGACTCAAACATTACAAAAGCGATCCTTGTAACCAGAAACATTTCTATCTCCATAATACTTTGAAATTGAAAAAAAGAGAAAGCAAGCAAGCAAGCCAGCCAGGCACAGTGGCTCACGCCTGTAATCCCAGCACTCTGGGAGGCTGAGATGGGAGGATCACTTGAGGCCAGGAGTTCAAGACCAGCCTGGGCAAGAGTGAGACCCCATCTCTACAAAACCAGAAAAATTAGCCGGGTGTGGTGGCGCAAGCCTGTAGTCCCAGCTGCTTGGGAGCCAGGAGTTGGAGGCTGCAGTGAGCTATGATGATGCTACTGCACTCCAACCTGGGCAACAGAGCAAGCGTCTCAAAAAACACAAAAAGAAAAGGGAAGGAAGGAAAGATAGAAAAGAAAGGAAAGAGAGAGAAAGAAAAATAAATTATAGAAACCAAGTTACATTCTGAACGCCCCGCACGGTACAGCCAGCCAACCACCCAACCCCTAGTCCCCGCCAAGGGCAGAGCAGGAAGGGTGGGAGGGCTCCTCCCTGAATGAAGGCCCTGCACTTCCAGACTCTTCTTCCCTGACCACAGGGCCTGAGAAGGGGCCACCCTTTACTCCCTTCATCCAATCTCTGAAAGGTGAGTTTACATGCAGATAAGGAAACTGAGGCACTAAAGTAACAAGCCAGGCAGGACCAGAAGCCAGAGCCCAATGCTGGGCCCTCAACTGACTCCAGGGTCCAGGAGATGGGTCAGTGGATAGTCAGAGACCCGCCCCCCCACCAACAGAAGGCCCTGATTTCCACCTGCCCTGGATGGGTGTAGGTCTGGGTCAGTCCCGGGGGCTAGCCTGCAATTCTCACGCCCAGATTCATCCTGGGTCGCCCAACCTACAGAGCTCCTGGGAGGTTCCCGGGATTGTAGATGCACAGAGGGGAAGGCACCCGGGACACCAGTGTGAGTTGGGGCCCTGAGACCACCAGAGGAACATTGCCCAGCAGTAACGGCAGGCACAGGCCAGGGGCACTGCCTCAAATCCTCACGCCTCTGCAGGAGGCCGCTAGTAGCTCCTTTTACAGACGAAGGTTGAAGGTTTGGAAGTGTAAGCAACATGCCCAGGGCCCCATAGCTCAGAAGGTGCAAAGCAGGATCTCCAACTTCAGGAATTCTGGGGCTGAACTAGGGGTGCGCTGGGGTGGCGGGGTGTGTGTGTGATATTTTCTATTCTGCACCAGAATTTAAGATGTAACAAATGTGGACAGATGTGAAAAAGCTGAGGAACCAGACTGGGAGGTGGCAGGGTCTCCAAGTCCAGGCCCAAATGGATTTTCCTCTGGAAAATCTGTGCACATGGATTACATAGCCAGGAACTCTCCCATTCTTAACTTAAACAAGTATTTGGAAAAAGAATTATAATGCCCCCTGTTCCCAGGTTCCCCCACCCAACCTCCAGGGCCTTCTTCAATCATCCCCCTAAAAAAGAAAGACAACAAACAAACTGGGATGAGCAGGATGAGCAGGATGACCAGAGGGCCTAGGGGCCCCGCAGAGGCTTGTTTCATCTCTCGATGTTCCCACCAATGAAATGGGGATAATGACACTGTCCACCCCATGTGGCGACGAGCTGGCCACGGCTCCCCTGCCAGAGGCAGGAAGCACAGAGTCTAGGAACACAAGCATTGCTTATCATAATTACCAGAAGCCTTGGCGATCCACATGCTTCAACCTGCGACATTTATTGGCACACTCTTGCTCCTTTCCAGAAAACCGCATGACCTCCTCTTGCCTGACTTTTGGAGCCAGTGGCATGAGGCTGAGGGCTCCGCTTCAGGACACGTGGCAGGGCCCATGGCCCCTGTTGGGTCTTAGGCCACCATGGGTCAGAGGGTGACCCTGGCATGGCGATCAGTCCATCCGGCCCACCTGGGGGGCCGCTGCCCTCTGTTTCACCAGAGGGGAGGTGTTTCCACATTTCTCTTCTGCTGGAGCAGAGCTTTCCTTACTCCCCTGGGGCCCCAGACAACAGCTGAGGAATGAGTCACAAAACCAGCCAGCGGGGATCTCTCCGTCCAGATGCAAGAGGAGACAGAGGAGCGGGCTCTTGACCTGAAACCCGAAACTGTCATGTGGGAATTACCACCCACGGCGATAATCCCAGTTGTCAATGTGGGTGTGTCAACCTGCTCTGGGCCCCACCTGTCACTCCCAGGGCAGCCAGGCTCGGGAACCAGGCCCAGCTCCTATCCTCCTTCCCCAGGGGGTGGGGCCCTGCTGCAGGAGGTAGGATTTGCATGCCTGGGCTGCCCCGATGGGCACAACTGCCAGATGCCCACTCAGGGATCCAACTCAGCCACCAGCTGGCCCAGCTGAGGGAGCAGGTCCTGCTGAGGGTCACACTCCATTCGGAAAGCCCTTTCTGGGAAAAGTGAGCCCTCTAGAGATGCAACTCACAGATAGGGGCAGTTTGGACCGCTGCACACCACTGGAGGCCCTGGCCTGCCGGATGGAGACACACCAGGAAGAGGCCTTCCTGCAAGAACCCACGAGGCATCCGGAAAGGCTCTGAGCCTGGCACGTCTCCCAGAAAATCCTCAGGTGGTAGAGTAACAGCCTGCCTCAACCGGGTCACCCCGCCCAACACTCCTGCTTCCATGCCACCCCCTGCCAGGGCCAGCGTAGAGCTGGCGCCTCACTCAGGTACCACTGATGGCAAAGGATTTGAGCTCAGGCTTCCTGGACAGGCCCAGAGAGAACAAGGCTGATTCCTGCTCCTCGATTACGAGCTGGACCGCAGCCCACTGTCTAAGGTTGCTATGCAGAGTGTGTATCGACAGCCCCCTGCAAAGGAGAGATCCCACAGGCAGGCCAGCGTCCGGCACACAGCAGGCATCTAACAGGTGTGGGCTCCTGTTGGTCCTCGAGAAGGGAACCCAGACCCGCTTTTATGCCCAGGGCTCTTGGGCTATGCCCACACAGCACCTCCCAATATTAAGTGCCATGTGTCTTGGCTGTGCAGGTGTGTGTTGCTCTGTTCTGGCCTGAATCCCACGTCAGGTGTGCTCTGCTCTTGGCTGGAGGGTGAGGACCATCACCGGGAAAGCCCGAGACATTCAGAAGGTTGGGTTGGTCGATTTGGATGGCTGGACCCAGACCACAACAGACCACCAGCTTTCTCCCACCCAACAAGCCCCTTCTAAAGAGGCCACGAGCATCAGCAACGTGTCAGCAGTGTAGACAAATATCCCTGGGCACCTACACTGCACAGCCACGGTGTGTCCCGTGTGGCGGGGGGGAGAGGAGGGTGCAGAGCAGACAGCCACTAGTAGCTCAGAGTCACATGGGACCAGACGCTAGGGGCTTCAGGAACCTTTCTTAAGAAACCAGCTCTTCTCCAAGGGACAGAAAGTAGCTTGCTGGCTGGCTGGTATGCAGGAAGGTGGCATCCAGAGGGCCTCAGAGCTGGGGTGACGAGCCAGGGCTCTAGCCACCAGCCCCACCAGCCTCAGGAGAGCCAGCCCCCACCTGCACAGCCCCGCAGCCTTGGGGCTGGGGGAGGGCACTCTGAGATGCCCCTTGCTGTTCCAGACCGAATGTCTGTGTCTCCCTCTAATTCACAGGTTGAACTCTAACCCCCAGGGTGATAGTACTTGGAGGTGGGGCCTTTGGGAGGTGACTAGGTTGTGAGGAAGGAACCTTCAGGAACGGGATCACTGCCCTCTGGAGACCCCAGAGAGGCCCTCATCCTTTCCACAACGTGAGGACACAGTGAGAAGACGGCCATCTACCAGCCAAAAAGGGAGCCCTCAGCAGACACCGAATCTGCCAGCACCTTGATCTTGGACTGCTTGCCTCCAGCACTGTGAGGCATAAATGTTTGTTGTTTAAGCACCCAGTTCATGGTATTTTTGTTATAGCAGCCCGAACAGACCAACACACTCATCTCTGAAAAATCTGACATGCACACAACCATATTCCAAGTTTCCAGAGTTTCCGTGACTCACCCGTGACATAAACACGTCCCCCACCTCTCTGTGGCCCCACCTCATGCCTTGGAAGATATGTGCCTGGACGTTCACATCCTTGCTACCTGGTGGGGAAGTTCCCTTAATCAGGGAGGCACTTACATGCTGTTTATACCCAGGACTCTGCCCCAGAGGGCAGGGCAGAGGCACAGCTGCTTCCAAGGGAATTCAAAGTTTAAAGAGGCAAAATAAGAACTGGGTCCTGGTCTTAAGCCCACCCTGGTTGTCACGCTCGCTGTGGCTGAGAAATCAACCACAGTGTGAGAGGCAACGTGCTTCACAGAGCCGGGGGATGAGCTGCTGAACTCGGCCGAGTGGCTCCTCCGAGCATGGCCGGGCTGTGTCCATACAAGCTGCCTCCCTCCGCTCCCCCATCCTCCAGGATTCAAGCAGCCCCGCGTGCCTGGGCCCTGAAACCCACCTGGCACTGGGGCTGGGCCCTGGTCCCACCGGGGCCCACCTACTGGGGCCTGGGGCTCACGCTCGCCATGGTGGGCCTTCTCCTTTCTCCCCTTGCAACTGTAGCCCCCACAGTCCCCCCTGTGCACTCTGTGGCTTGATGCCCACTCTGGGCCTGGGCTCACACTCCCCACGCGGACAGCCTCCCTGGGGCTCTGGGTCGTACCAGTTCTTCACAGGCCACCACTCTGGCGGGCCCAGCCCTGCTGTGACTTAGCCAGACCGTGCCTCCCCCAACCAGGTGGACGTTCCCCCAGGTTCTTTCTCCCACTCACCAGTGCAAGATCCTTGGTGACGTTCCACCTACGGCACAGCCTGCGCCCAGGCACCAACACCCTGGCAACGTCTCATAAACTCCACAGGACGAACCTGAGTCTGCTCCCTCCTCAGGCCACTGACCACCCAAAACCCAGGGACCATTTGTAGAACACACAATTCAATGCACAGGCCACCCAAGGGTGCAGATCTAAATAAATAAATAAATAGGCCAGGCGCAGTGGCTAACGCCTATAGTCTCTCAGCACTTTGGGAGGCTGAGGCTGGAGGATCGCTTGGGGCCAGGAGTTCGAGACCAGCCTGTGCAACACAGTGAGACCCCATCTCTACAAAAAACAAAAACATAGCCAGCAACCCCTCAGACTCAGCCCTGAAAGAGCTCAGGGCTGACATGGACCAAACACATGGGAATGCTGAAAAATGGGAGGCTTGAAGCAATTTCCTCTCCCTTATTAGCTGATGGGACACACAGTAAAATTTCCATCTGCAGTCTTTGGAGAGTCCAGCTGCACATGACTGTCTGTAAGAGAACCTACAGAAAGAAAACGCTTGCCCCACCCCCAGCTCACACCCCTGGAGGACTCGGCCCCGGGCTCAACACACCTGTGGGGCGTCCAGGTTGGGGGCATTTCTGAGTCACACAAACCAAACTTGATGCTTTTGGTCAGTGACCACTGGGCCAGCCTCCCACGCCCCTGCATCCCTGGCTGCACAGCTGCTTCCCTGCGGGCGTGGGCTGGCATGCTTCCCAAGGCAGCTGAAGTCACCTCCTTATTGAAGACCAGGAGGACCTGAGGGCCAGGAGTGTACCAGGTACACACATGGAGCTGGGCACTTTAGACACACGCCACTGAACACGGGCCTCATGTTTTGGCAAAGAGAGGGAATGGCGGAGCACAAAAGCAGTTATGGTGTCTTTTCTGTTTCCAAACAAGAGCAGCCTGTCACCACTGGGCAGAAAAGCAATGCAGGCTGCTTCCGCCAGAATAAGGGCCAGCGGGAAAGGCGTGAGATGCTGCCAGAGCCCGGAGCCTGCACAGGCTGCTCAGGAAGCTTGTTCCAAGAACTGAGCATCCAAGTAGGAGACAGAGCCACAGGTACCCAGGCCACGGGAGGCTCCGAGGCAGATGCTCTGATCTGCTTGGGGCTCTGCTTAGAGATGTCAAAGGGTCCCAGGAAACAGCAGGAGCAGAGAGGTCTCCCACAGGATCCCAACTGTCCAGAAAGACACTTGCATCCTAGTTGAAACCATCTAAGCAGCTTTTCTTCCCTCAACATGATCCCCCACCTTGTGGAAAAGTGTCTCTGCATGTGTGTGTGCATATGCACGTGTTGTATTCTGTCGAATGTGAGTACACATGTCGCATGTGTGTGCACACGGGTATGGCATGTGTTTCCACCCAGGGGAGCCTAACCCAGCTCCTCAGACACATCTTCGCCAAACTGACACAGAACACAGGCTCCGAAGCCTGGCCCCACCATGTCAGGCCTTCTGACCTACGCTGCAGATGGTTAGTTAATAAGGCCTCCCTACCGCTGTGCAACACAGCAGTGCTTGGTCTCTGGTCCTGCCCTCGCACCTCAAGGATGAGGCAGGATGGGACCACCCATGCTCATGGGTGCAGCAGGTGGGCTCGCTGACCTGCCACAGAGATGGACACAGAGCTAGTGAGTGGCTGAGCTGGGCTAGAACGTGGATAGGCCCTGCCTGCCCCAGGCTTCCATCTTTCCAGACAGGGAACCCCACAAAGGTGCTGGGCAGGTAAAGGGTGGCGCTTTGGGTCCTGTCTCCAACCCACCCAGGTGCACAAACACTCTACCTGGGCCAGGAGCTTTAAACCCAGCAGGCCTTGTCCTTGGCCAAGCGCTGGGTCTCCAGGTTTCCAACCGTAGTGGAGGTGAGAAAGCAATATAAAATTAGGAAATAATGGTAAGGTGTGAGTTACTGTGAGAACAAGCCCCTGGGCCAGGAAGCTGAAGAGGACAGATAGGGCAGAGCCGAAAGGATGTGCTGCTTTTGCCCAAGGGACTCCCCTCTATCCACCACAACCTGTAGCTCCAAACAGGAGCCAGATTCTCCCTCTGAAAATGGGGTGTAAGGGTGGGAGGGGGCTTGGGTGGGGACATAACTCCCAGGCCTATTTGCTCCATGAGCCCAGCCAGATGGTGCCCAAGTATCCAGGGAAGGATGAACCACACATTCCTGCTGGATTCCATGTCTGCTCTGCACAGGCAGAGGGGAGGGGGCGGGCGGCCTAGGTGGTAGACAGAGCACAGCCCAGCCCCGGCGCAAGGCAGCCAGAGTCCACGGGCTCCACCCAGCACATGCTGCTAGTCCACTTTTATTTTTTTATTATTAAAAAAATTTTTTTTCTTTTTTTCTTTTTTTTTTTTTTTCCACTGCAACCCCTTCCCAATTTTTTTCTTTTTTTAAAGACAAGTCTTGCTCTGTCGCCCAGGCTGGAGGGCAGTGGTGGGATCATACCTCACTGCAGCCTCAAACTCAAGCGATCCTCCTGCCTCAGCCTCCCCAGAGGCACACACCCCCGCCTGGCTAATAGTCTACTTTTGGAAGGGCACCACAGTGTGTCCCTATGCAGCAGCAGAGCAGGGAACTGTCTCAATAACAAAAGCCCTCCTTTCCCATTAGAAAATAAGGGCAGCTTCCATTTCCCAAGCACCTACCACATGCCAGGCTGTTACTACTTATCAGAACACAGTCCTATGAGGTTTCTACAATTACTTCCATTTGGCAAAGGGAGAAAAAAGCCCCAGAGGGGAACCATAACTCACTGACGCATGGTGAGGGTGAGACCCACCCCACAGACTGTTTTGGGTGCTGTGCTCTCCACTCCACCTGTGGCCCCCAGGGCACATTCCCTGATGGAGCACTATGTGTCCAAAACAACTGCACAGGATGGGTGCTCTAGGAAGTGACAGCTGGAGGTGGGGCTGGGGAGTGGGTGGGTGGGAAGGCAGGCCTGGCATGTAGGACGGGCAGGAGGGGAGGCAATTTCTGGGATCCTCTGGATGTTTCCAAAGGTCTTCATGCACCTGTGGCCTGAAGCCTTTCTCCCCCTGGAAATGCAGGCGGGATCTTCAGTGAACGTGCAGACAACAGTGGCTACCCCACAAAGACCATTAAGTCAGGTAATGGAAGTCAACAGAAGGGCCGGGAACACAGCAGGAAAGTGAGCAAACCACTGGATGCCGCTGAATAAACCAGCGGAAGGCAAAGAGAGAGGTGCTTTGTCTGGGAAAAAACACCAGCAAGGCCTAGTAGATAGGCCTGAGTCCACAAGGCAAGTGTCAGCTTGGCCCAGCCTCAGGGGTCTCAGGAGGGGCCTCAGGAAAGTTACTGCATAAGGCTGAGGTGTCTAGCATGGGCCACCACCCTCAGAATGCTATCTGAGGGCAGTGGTCCACCCCAGGGAGCACCACAATACACAGACAGGAGGACATTTAAAGGTAAAAGCTTGGGGGAAGGGGAATAGATGCCTCATTTTTGAGGTGTTCAGCTGGATCAAGGTGGGTAAAGCCAAAAAAGAGTTCAGTCTACAGGATCCCCTTTCCTGGTCCTTTGGCTAGAGAGAGCAAGCTTTTCTGTTGGTTTGGGGTTTTCCCCTCTATCTAGTGCCAGGCGCAGTGGCTCACACCTATAATCCCAAAACTTTGGGAGGCTGAGGCAGGAGGATCACTTGAGGCTAGGAGTTGGAGACCAGCCTGGGCAACATAGCAAGACCCCATCTCTACAAAAAAATTAAAAAAATAAACCAGGTGTAGTGGCATGTGTCTATAATCCCAGCTACTCAGGACACTGAGGTAGGAGCATCACTTGAGCCCAGGAGTTTGAGGATGCAGTGAGCTATGATCACACCACTTCACTCCAGCCAGTGCAAAGTGAGATCCTGCCTCTAGAGGGGAATTTTTTTTTTTTAATTTAAAAAACAAAGGTAGAAGCTCAAACTTCCAATCCTAGGCAAGATGGAGAAAGCATATTCTACCCTTTCCCATTAACCACAACTAAAAATTCTAGATAAAATACGTGAAACAGCTACTATGGGGCCTGAAAAAGCAGAAAAGAGCAGGACTGAGCAGGGATCTCAAAACTTGAGAGATACCCAGATACCCTGGCAGTGACTTCTCTGGTTTTTCATTTTTTGGGTTTTTAAGTCCCAGAATGGGCAATAGAGCAGCCTGAAACCACTAATAGGTACAGATCGGGGGCAGGGGAACTGAGTGTGAGGAAGACCAAGGAGAGGAGGGCACTGGAGAAAGGATTCTTCCAATCTGTGTATGAAACGCTGGGCTCACCCCTAAGCTGCATGTGTGTCAGATCACTTAGAATCAGCAAAGCACACATTATGGGATCTGAATTACAGCACTGACCACTGCCCAGGTTTCAAACTGACCCCTGGGTGGTGCACATCAGGGTGGATGTTGGAACCGCAGAGCATAGAAAATGAACCAGGATGTGCCATCTGAATCTCACTGGGTTGACTGCCTGTATAAACAAATCAATCAGTATCTCCAGAACATTTAAATAGGATCCAGAGCCTCATAATATTCAAAATGTTCAGTACACAACCCAAAATTACTTGACAAAGAATCAGGCAACCTAAACAACTGTTAAGGGAAAAGGCAATCAACCAACATCAACCCCAAGATGACCCAGATGTTTGAATTATCAGAATAAAACTTTAAAGGAGCTATTATAACCGTGCTCCAAGAAGTAAGAGCAAAGACTCTTGAAACAAATGGAAAGACAGGAGTTCTTAGCCAAAAAATAGAAGCTATAAAAAAAGAACCAATGAGAAATTTCAGAACCAAAAAATAAAAAAAATCCCTGGAGGGGTTTAATAATAGAATGGAGACGACAATAAAGTCAGTGAACTTAAAGATAGATCAATAGAAACTCTCCAATCTAAACAGAGAGAAAAAAGAGTAGAGAAAAATGGAATACAAGGATCTCCAGGACCTGTGGAACCACATCAAAAAGTCTAACTTCATGTCACAGGAGTCCCAGGAAGAGAAGAGAGAGACGCTGAAGCAGAAAAAGTATCTAAAGATATAATAGCTGAATACTCCCCAAATTAAAAGGAAAATATACATTTATAGATCCAAAAAACGCAGTGAACCCCAAACAGGATAAACAAAACCAAAGACAGAAATATCATAATCAAAGTGCTGAAAACCAAAGGTAAAGAAAGAAGTCTTGAAAGCAGTCAGAGAAAAATGTTATTGTTTGTTGTCTTTTCATACAGGGGAATAAGGATTCAAATGACTGTAGATTTCCCATCAGAAACTACGGTGGCCAGAAGAGGATGAAATATTTCAAAGTGCTAAAAGAAAAGATCTGTCAACCCAGAATGTTACATCCAGTGAAAATACCCTTCAGGAATGAAGGAAAATAAAGACCATCTGAGATAAAGGAAAACGAAGACTTAGCCCTGCAAGACCCATTTTGAACTTCTGACCTTCAGAACTGTGAGGTAGTTAGTTTTGTTGTTTTAAGCCACTAAGTTTGTGGTAATTTATTACAGCTGCAGTAGGATACTAATACATGTATCTTTGACTAAAAATCATTAACAGAATGACACCTGGAAAAAAAAATCTCCAAATATTTAGAAATTAAACAACTAAATACTACTATTAAACATTATTAAATGATCCATACATCAAACAGGAAGTCTCAAGGGAAATTAGAAAATGGTTTGCAATGACTGAAATAAAAATGCAATGTATCAAAATTTGTAGGATGCAGCTAAAGCAGTGCTTGGAGGTAAATGTATAGTATCAAATGCTTATACTAGAAAAAAAGAAAGGTCTCAAGTCAATAATTTAAGATCCCACCTTAAATATTTTTAAAAAGAGCAAAATAAACCTGACAAAAGGAAATAATAAAGATAAGGGCAGAAAACAATAAAAATCGAAAACATAAAAATAGAGAAAAATAATTGAAAACAAAAGCTGATTCTTTGGGGAAAAATAAAATCAGTAAAATTGATACTTCTAGCCAGACTAAGAAACAAACAAAAACAGACACAAATCATCATCAGGTATGAAAGAGGGGATATGACAAGTGACCCCACAGACGTTAAAAGGCTACTAGGGAAATATCGCAAACTCTGTGAACATAAATTCAGCAACTTAGATGATATGCGCTAACCCCTTGAAACCTGCTGATGACCACCTACGCTGACCCACATACCCCTAAACATTCATGGTATGGACCAAGGCCTGCAGGAAAAGGAGCCCTGGGGCTGACAGTAACCTGAGGCAGACAGAGCTAGGGTACAATAGGTACAAGGAACTCATAAGATGGCCCAGTCTTCTATAAGATTTCTTAGGTGTAAGAATCACCCTGGAAACCAAATCCCCAATAACTCAGGGCCTTAGAAGTTCTAAAAGGGCTCAGCACTACTGCGATCTGAACCAGCAACGGGTTTGCTGTTGATAGAGGACAGAACTGCTGAATCAGAAAGGCAGCAAGGTTGTCTTCCAGAGGCCACTGCCCTGTAACCACGCCGCTGAAAACAGACTTGAAAACAGTTTCTCATTTCCAAAGCTCTCCCCAGATGGGAATTTCTCACACTACCCTGACAGCTAATCCCAGTGTTTAACCATGATTACAGTCAAGATGTTCTTCCTTATGTCCCGCAGGATGGCTGCGATTCTGGCTAATGTCCCCACTCTCTGTGCAGAGGGCTGGACCATGGGGCAGTATGCTCCCAACGAATGGCTCCCTCCCCAATTCTGGGCTGAGCCATTCATGCAAGAGCCTTCCTGGGAACCGGGGATACTGGGAGCTACTTGGCAGGGCTGTTCTGAGATTGAACACAATACCAAAGTGCCTAGTGGTAACCATCAGCAACTGGCACTTGTCAGCTTGCTTCTCCAGGCTATAAAAATCCACCTCCTCAAATACTTTCTGAGAGGCCCTATTTTCTAACCTTTCAATCATTCAAGCTTGCTCATAGTATTTAGATGGTTTTTGGCTTTGAAGGAATTATTTAAAAAGCTCAAGGTGAGCTATGCTCACGGCAGGCAGCGTGCCTGTTTCCAGATCATGATGGCAAATGCTCAGTCCTGGGCCTGGTCTCTGAACCCAGTCTGACTTCAGTCTCCCCCCAGATCCAAAGCACAGGACTTCTGGCCCCTTCCACGTGCAACTGAGGGGACCTGTGTCATCCACAATTAACCTAGTTGCACAGATAAAACAGCTGGAGGAGAAGAGGCTCTCTCTACAAATGACTGCCATTCTAGGGTCTCTCCACTTCTGTGTTTTATCCTAAATCAGGGATCAGCAAACTTTTCCTGCAAAGAGCCAGATGGTAAATATCTCCAGCTTTGCAAGCCACGTGGTGTCTGTCACAACAACTCAACCTTGCCATTATGGCATGAAAGCAGCCATAGGTTATACGTAAGCCAACGAGAAGGCTGTGTTTCCAATAAAATTTTACTTATGAAACAGGCAGTGGGCAGGACTGAGCTGTAGTTTGCCAACCCCTGGCCTGAATGACAGGGAGAGGCCTCAACCACCACTCTCTCCTCATTTTCTGAACTTGGCTGTTTCTTGCAGTCACCATAGACCTAGAAATTCATCACGCAGCTTAGGAAGCTCTCTCTTCCTCTCTGCCCAGGCATTGAAATGTTGCCAAGAAACCATCAGCACAGGTAACACGCCATAAGATGAAAGAATATCCTTAGCTTCCTCAGCGTGTGGCAGCTGATAACCACACACACGCACACTTAGTGTCAGTAAGCATAGAAGAATTACTTCGGGCCCTGTGGGAAGGATGTTTCAGAAGGGAAAGCTCACATCAGCCGTGACAGAAAATGTTAGCCCTGCAGGATCTTGATTCATACATAACAGAGATTCTGCTGGAAAACAGCACAGGACACTTGCAGGAAATGAATCATTTACGGAGGCCAAGGAGAAGGTTTGCATCCTTTCTCAGGCAACGACCCACCCCACCATGCCCCGCCCCAGGGGCGACCCACTCCGCAGGTCCCAGGAAGGAGAGCAGGATGCGGCACGGGAGGGCGCCAGGCCCAGCAGAGTTTGTGTGGGTTTTTACCCACTGTTTCCAAAAGGATCTCAGGAAGCCTTAAGAAATCAAACAGGGTAAAAATAAGACTATTGGGCAGAAAACAAAAATGAAGGCCCAGAGCTTGTTTCTGGCCCCTGGGATGCACGGACCAGGCCAAATGAACACTGAGTTTGGCCCCCAGGCTTCCCAGCCTGATAGCAAAGGTCAGAAAAGGCAGGAGCCTTGAGTGACTGCCTTCCGTTGACGGAAGCACCAGACGCAGGATGAGCACAGGGACCTGGAATTCCCTACCGTGGACCCCCTAGCTCTGTGATTCTACCCTGTCACCCTATCTACTGAGGCACACTACAAATAATCCATGGTGTTGGTGGGATACCAACTAGACGTAAAGGGTGGAAAACAAACCCTGGGTCATCCCAGCCGCCTCTGGACCCACAAGGACTTCCCCCGAACCAAAGTCCTGAGCAGCTGCCAGTGCCGACTGGGGAGGAGGGAGCTCAGGCCACATCCTCTGTGTCCCCGGGCAAGAGGCTGGAGGATGGGCCCCACAGTCCGGTCTCCAGCCAGAGGTCTTGGCTTTGGCAAAGCCCATGTCCTCCACCTAGCCTGGTCAGCCTGCCTCGGGAGGGGTCTGGCAAACAGGGTGGGGTCCCCGGTGAGTGAGCCCAGGTGGACAGAGAGGAAGTCCCAAAATAATCATAACACATGCTGGTCTGGGCTGGGATGATGTCTTTGGTCCAGGCTCGTTAGGCCCAGGTGTTCTCCTCTGTGTTTAAATGCAAGAGGGGACCCAAGGCACTGAGAAAGAGCACAACAGACCAGTCAAGTGAATTCGGGTCTTCCTGCCTCAAACACTAGACTGTCTCTTCCACAAAATGGAATGCATGAGCCTCAGAGGGGAACTCACCTCAGTCCTGCCGCAGGCAGGCTCAGCCACCTCCTGCCTGGGCACACCCTCCCTGAAGCAGCCTGGCCAACTGCCCCCAATGCAGGGTCTCTGTGGCTGCCCTCAAGCCTGTGTCTGAGAGGACCAGAGACACCTATGAGAATACTCAGCTCCTGCCCCACTGAGGGCCACTCTGTCCAGATTTTAGAGGGGGTTCTTCCTCCTTCAAGGAAGCCAGGGTTGCCGGGCACACTGGCAACGTCATGGTGAGTGGCAAGTGGGGAGTAGGCTCCCCTTCAAGCCATGTGCCCCTCCTGGGAGAACACGGCTCACCTCACTCACAAGGTGGCTCGGAGCAAGGGGGTGGTCTGACCCTCCTGGAGGCCCAAGTGAGAGCTGAACTTAAGAAGAACCACCAGCAGGGCCAGTTAGAGAGAAACACCCACTCCCACTGGGACCTCGGGCCGTGGGCCGGTCCTGCCCTTACCCCCAATGGCACAGTCTACAAAGAGCTCTAAGAATAGTTAACTGAGTCAAAAGTATAAATGCCAGTCCAAAAAACTAACTTGGGCAGCCACCCAGGACAGGAAAGCCCTGGGGAGCAGAGAGGTAGCCCAAGACAGCAGGAGTGACTTCTCCCTGGCAGCCACAGGCCATGCCAAGGGACCTGTGCCCAAGCCTGTCTTCCTGTCATGGAGTCAGTCCTTGCATCTGCTGTTTCAGCACCAGCTTCCTTTAGACCATGTGGAAAGGAGAGATAAATTGGCCCTCCAGGCCGGGGGCTGAGATAAGGGCTCTCCTGTCCGTGTCTGTGTGTGACACACGGGGTCCCAGGCACCGGGGCCTGCGCCCGTGGGAAAGGCAGGAAGAGGCGACTCCATGGGGGAAGGCAGGGCCTGGGTCAGGGCTCACTAGGCAGAGAGATGGAGGAAAAGGTCAGCAAAATGCTCCTGCCACGGGGAAGAAGGTGAGCAGAGCCCCTGGCCATCTATGTCAGGAGGGTGGGTGAAAACCACATGGCAGTCGGGGCCTAGAAACAAAACCTGAAATCTCACTGTGCACTGGGAGGGTGGGAGACTTGCCTGGCCCCTCACCAGCTGGAATTGAGGGTGTCACAAGCCCCACAGAGCCAGGCCTTCCCGGCCTCAGCTGCCTTCCCCGAGCCCTCCTCCTGGCAGCCTAGGGCCCAGCCAGTCAGGGTTGGGGTGTGTGTGGCTAACACTAGCAGGGAGGGGAGGGAGCGACTGCACACAGAGGGCCTTGCACGTGCTGTCACCTCATCTTCTGAGAGGCAACCGAGGAGGGAGTTGGCACTCCCATCTAAGAGATGCTAAAAAAAGTGCAGACAGCCCAAAGCCCAGCCTCGGAGTACAGGCCACACACGTAGCCACAAGCACTCACACACACACACACACACACACACAAAGACATGCATGCACACACACATCTGTGCACACACAAATGCTCTCACATGCACACACCCACACCCCAACTCCCTTGGTCAAGCCCTTGTCACACTGCTAGGTGGTCACCCTTCACCCACTCCACGGTGTCACCTCTTATGCTATAGAATGAATGTTGTGTTCCCCCCCAAAACTCCTATGTTAAAACTCAATCCCCAATGCAACAGTACTAAGAGGTGGGAGCTATTGGAAGGTGATGAGGTCGTGAGGGCTGAGCCCCCATCAGTGGGATTAGTGCCCATATAAGAGGCCCAAGAGAGCGCTTTTGTCCCTCCTACCATGTGAAGAAACGGCAAGAAGCTGCCGTCTATGAAGGAGAGAGTCCTCACCGGACACCGAATCTGCCAGCACCTTGATTTTAGACTTTCCAGACTCCATAACTGTGAGCAATAAATCTGTGTTGTTTATAAGCCACCCAGTCTACAGTGTGTTGTTATAGCAGCCCAAACGGACTAAGACAGCTTGTTACTCCCTATCAGAAGCAGAAGAGATGCCGCCCAGGGACTCAGACCAGAACCAGAGGAAGAAACAGGAATTCTATCCAGGCAACCACTTGAAGGATCCAAAGGCACGAGGGAAACACTCAGGCTCTTGAACCTAGTCACAGGCCCAGAAAACCTGGCTTTGGCCTTTCTGGACACACTGCTGGTCACGGCTCCCAAACCCTCCTGCCATCTTCCCCCCACCCCCCAGGCCATGTCTCCTTAGGCCTTTTGCCCTTCACCAAATCCCACCCTCCCTTACCCTTCTCCACAAAACCTACACTCCTCTGCCTTCACCCTGGAACAATGTCCCCACTCTGAACTTTCACAGCACTTAGCATTTGTGCAATTTATTTGACAATTGATTGTATCAAACATTTCTACCAAGATATTGTGAACTATCACTTTTCATTTTAATTTTCACATGCTGTGTCCCACCTTCCCACTTAAACTGGAAACTTAGGCCACATCAGACCTATTTCCATGCCTTACTGTGCCTAGCAGGGAGCCCAAGATACGACAGGCAGATCTATCATCTGTTCACTTTGCAAACATTAACGGAGCACCTACTACTACATGCCCAGCATTGTTCTAGGTGCTGGGGCTGTAGAAGCGAGCAAAGCACACAGTAGCCATGGGCCTCGGGGAGCTTGCTCTAGTGGGAGACCAAGAGGTAGTGATAGGTAACAGGTGGAGGACCGTCACTTTTTATAACAAGGACAACCCTACCCCTTTGCCCCCTAAAAGCTGCCCCATGAAGAAAAGAGGGGACACACAGAAACTCCTGTGACCCCAACCGGGAAAACAAAAATTGCTTTTGCCACTGATTGAGGATCTGGCCTGAGTCCTGAGAAACAAGGACCCTGGAAATCAGACACCCCTACCTGCTTCCCTTCCCCTGAGACCCTACGGAATCCCCCAGCCCCTTGTTCCAAATTCATCATCTAGGACCCCTCCTGTGAAGACAGCTCCCCCCCATCCTGGACCTGTGGAGGCAGGTGGGGGCAGAGAACCCTTGGGGTGCTGGGACATGGTCTCCTATGGCCCCCCCATGAAGCAAAGGTGTCTCCACTCTCCCTGGGGAAGCTTGACATTGACCGTGAGCCTCAGAAGCCTGAAGCCTCAATCTGGGGCGTGAGCAGCTAATTTTCCATCTGCATCACCGTCCTCCAATTTGTAAAAGAGGGAACAAATCACAGATATGAATTACTTGTGCCCTGGGTAGAACGAAGTGTTAACACCCAAAGCAATTCTAGTGCACCATCAGGGAGGCTGGAACCAGGAGATAATTATAAGGTACTGTGAGCCCATTAGAGTGAGAGACTCCACCCAAGGAAGCCAATGCCTCTGCAGACTCTGCCCCACCACCAATGGGGCAGGTTCTAACAGACAGGCTTCCAAGACACCAAGAGGCTACCGCAGCAGAAAGACTCCTCTACAGGTCCCCGGGGACAGCTTGATAAAGAGAAAACAAATTTAAGCCCTTATCCAAAAGATGCAAAACCACAGAATGAAATAAATCTCTCTGGAAGCCTGCTGTGCAAGCTGGCTACCCTCTCTGGCACTCCAACAATTCCAGGAAGCAGTGAGGGTAGAGGTTACTGACCCATCTCACAGATGGGAACACCAAAGTCCAGAGAGGATCCTCACCTAGCCGGGGGTCTTAGACCCAACATCAACATCCACAGCTGGTTTTCATTATATCCGGGAAGCTTGTTGCAAAGAGTGTGAACAAAACACGAAGTATGCAGTGAGAAGCGAGCAGAGCTTCCAAGTGGGTGGAGAGGGAGTGGCACACTCCCCAGGCAGCCTCAGGGCCTCGGAAGCCGGGTTCTGGCTTCCCCAGCAGATCAAGCTGTTCTCAGCACTTCACGCCTGAACTTGGCTTAGAAGCAAATGCTGTCTCCAAGACAGTCAGAGCCACTAAGCCAAATGACCCAGGTAGAGTGGCAGCCAGAGCCAGCAGACACGGAGGCCATTCCCTGCCACCTGGACCTGGCTACTCCAAGGGAGGTCATTTTCCCCACATGCTCCACCCAGAACCCAACACACGGCTGTCGCTACAGCAGAGACTCAATCCCGTGGACTGTAGGTATTAATAAAACCTCACATTACCCTCCTCCTTTCAGAAGCACATTCAACAGAAGGAGGCGGGTCCCTTTGGTCCCCATGTAAGGGGTGAAGTGGTTCAAGTACCTATGAGAGCTGGGGGCACAGCCAGACCCCTGCATGCTCTGCTGGACCTGGAACTCTCGAGGGGGCTGTGTGCCCAGGCAGCCTCCAAGAGCAGGTGTCAGACGTGCGGCCACAGGGGACTGTGTCCTCTGAGTGAGAAGCAGAGATAACAGGATGGCTCATTCTCCAGGAGCTACGGTCTGGGAGGAGGTGCACAAATGTACCAAAGGGAGCCTGGCCAGTGCAGGAAGGAGGCATAAATGAGGGGCCGAGAGAGGTCAGGGGAAAGGGAGAACAGGTTACACACAGGTCGGGGGGAGAGAACGACATGGGGTGGGTCAATGGTGGGAAATGAAGACAGTGGCCTCAGAGCTGGGCAGGTAGAGACACGTGGGGTCAGGGGGACATTCTAGGCAAAGAGGGTGCAGGAAGCATCAGTCTCAGAACTGGCAGCGAGGAAGGAGCTGTTCTGCTGCACAGCCCTACACACCTGCCTGCCTGAGATTTGGGGCCTTGCACCCCAGTCCAAAGTCAGCGGGGGGTGTCTTGGAAGACAGCTGACATCAGGACCCTGAGGACGAACGTGGCACATGCAATGGCTGACCTGGGCAGGGGCCAGGGGCAGAAGCCAAGGGCAGGACAGGGTCACAGTCACAGCCAGACAGGCTCCACATGGAGATGGTTTTAGAGGCACGGTAGGAGAGGCTGGGGTGGGAGTGGGCTTTGGCTGAAACATCATCATCTAACACTAGGGACAGACCCTGAAGGTGCCCACTGCCTCCTCCGGCATCTTTGGTGGGTGCCTTCAGCCGTTCGCGGACTCACTGGAATTTTCAGCTTTGGGAAGCACAGGCCGGGCTGGAAGACACGCCCCACGGGAGCCATCTGTTGGCTTACGGGCCAGGCTTTGTTGCTTCACTTTCTCCCCTCCCCGCCCCCCCACCCCGATTATTTTTAAAGGATTAGGTTTCCTGTTTTCACTGCCTGGCCGCCAGGCCCTGGGTCTATCCATCCATCGTCACGGCCATTAGGGCAATGGCATGGCAGGAACGGGCTGGCACGCAGCAGGCCCTCCCAGCTCCCTAACGAGGGATCAGCTCCTCACCCCGCACCAGCTGGCTGATCCGTAAACACTTCCTCCCTGCGCAGGGCCAGGCTGCGACCTCTCCCACGGCAAGGGGCCTCTTAATGAAACAAGTCAGCAAGCGATTCATCCTAGCTGCTGACAGCCACTCACCCTCGGAACTGGCTCATTCCAGGACAAAAAACCAGCCCTTTATGGGGCCCCTCCACTGCCCCTCCCCCAGCAGCGGGTGCAGGTAGGCTAGGCTGACCTGGACGAGGTGGGGAGGGGTCCTCACCACGAGGACCGAGGTGCACCATGCCTGTCCAGTCACTTTCGGCTTGAGTGATTGGAGACCAGCAGGCTGTTCTAAGCCACCACTGACCAGGCTGAGGCCAGTCCCCACATGCATCCCGGAACCAACGCACAGTCAGCCACCAGCCCCACCTGCGCACCACACTGTCAAGCAGACCCGACCCCTCCTCACTGTCATCCTGGAGGCCAGCAGGAGCTGAGGTGGTGGCTTCCCATTTCTCCAACCCTCCAGCAGCCCCCATGCCGAGGCTGACCCGGGACGACGCAGTGGGGAGGCGGGGAGGCTCCACCAGTTTAGCCTGCCTTATGTGGCAGGGGTCCCCACGAACGCCGTCTAATTAACAGCTCTGCAGCTATCAAGGAGGAAGCTGAAACCCAGTGGGCCAGGGAAGGGAACTCAGCTGCTGGGCCCAGGACACTGTCTTGGGTCACCTCCCACAATCCTCACCCTAGGAGGTGGGCTGGGACAGACAGAGACGCCGGCCAGCGGCAGGAGCTAGGCCTGGACCCTTCACCCAGCTCAGAGGCATTCTATTGCCCAGACCTGCCTGGGGAGCCAGGGCACTGGCAGAGCCCAAGGGCCAGGTCAGAGCACAAATCCCACACTGAGGGGACAGCCACCAGGGGCCTGGAGGTGTGGAAGCCCAGGATGAAGAGAACAGGGAAGGCAGGGGTGGGGAGGATCGCTCTGACCAGAGGAGGGCTGCTTGCTGCATGGCGGAGGTTTCCCTGGAGCCAGGCCCATTTGCTTAGGACAGGGTCATACCTTCCCTGCAGAAACCAACCTTTCTGCCCGAGGCGATTCAGGAGTCTGGGCCCTGGCTCTCCTGAAGGATGTGTGTGTCAAGGCCTCTCCTGTCCAAGCAGGCGGCCGTAGCTCGAGCCCACCACCCATCTGCCAGGCACACCTGAGTTCACACGATGCCCGCTCATCCTACGTAAGGACGGTCAGCTCTTGCTGGCTGGGCCCCATGTCTGCCTTACAGAGGTGGATGACCAACACCCACATGGCCTGGGTCCATTCATGTTGTGCCCAAAACCCACCCACCCTCTGTCGAGGGCGGCAAGGTGAGAGAGCACCAGAGCTTGAAGGTGCCCCACGGTGATGGTCACTATCTTCAGATGGCCTCTTCCTGAAGCCCAGGCTGCAGAGGTCCTGTGCCAGCTGAGCCTGCAAGTTTATGGGACCCCCTGCACCCCAACATTCTTGAACTAGGAGCCCAATGGACAGCATGCTGAGAATTTTTATTTTGAACCCACTACATAACATAGTAATAGCAAAAGCCTAAAGAAATCATCCACAACCTCACCTCCTTGACCAGTGGTCTGGGTTCGTTTTCCCATGATCACTTCTGGTCCTTGTCCTGTGACTGTGTGACTAAAACCCCATGGTGGGGGCATCACCAGAGCCCCCACCTGGGGTCCATGTGACACTGCTGCCCCCCCCAAGAGGGGAGTCCAGCTCTCCACTCCTTGGATCTGGGCTGGACTTGGGACCCGCTGTGACCAACAGAGTATGGCAGAAGTGACAGTTTACAAGGTCCACAGCCCCAGACCTCAAGAGGCCTTGCAGCATCTGCCTTTGCTCTTGGAACCCAGCTTCCAAGTGAAGCAGCAGCTCAGGCTAGACTACGGAACGATGCAGGCTCACAAGGAGAAAGAGATCCCAGCCTTCTGGCATCCCCACCACATCTGCAGCCACGCGGGTTAGGCCACCTCAGGTGCCAGCTTTAGCCGACCCACAAGATGAATGCAGTCACGCCAGCAAGCCCACGTGACAGCATAAGAGAAACCACCCACCAACCCACAGAGTCATAAAAGATTAAACTGTGTTGTTTTAAGCCACTAAGTTTTGGGTTGGTTTGTTACACAGCAAGAGACTGATACAAATCGTAACACATCCAGCTTTGGGTACCTCACTTCCACTTACGGTTCCACTGAGGACAATGTTCCACGTGGCTACTTCATTTTCCTCCTTACCTTCCAATGATGACAGAACAGTCTACCAAGCTAATGGAAGCCCTTTTGTATTGCATGACATTCAGTTGTTTCCAGTTTTCCACTGTTATGAATACAATGAATAGCTTCATATAATAGTATCAAAAAGGAAGGGGGGGGAGTCAGATTTCCTTAGGAAAATACCCTCGGGTGGGATTATTGGGTCTGAGGTTATAAACATGGTAATGACTCTTGAACAATGTAGGCACAGAATTCAAAAAGAAAGACACCCTTGTAGCATGATTTAAAAGGGGAGGGGGTGCTATGAGTAAACTCCGTCTTGCAGAAACACAGGCATCTGCGTCTGAAGCCAGGCCCCACACAGATCCACACTGCTGTTGTCCACGCTTATCAGGGCCACTCAGGCCCGACCAAAGAGGAAAGGACTTGTAGCACCTATCCATAAAATGCGCCCACAGCTTCCTCCCAAACACTCGGGGGAAACAGAAGGTTACATATAAGACACTTCTCAGTTAGACTTCATCATTACCAGCTCAGCCAGATTTCCTAAACATGGCAAAATTAAATGGATGTTGTAATTCTAGAAAATGAGCCAGCTCTACGGGAAGGGTGAAATTCCTGGAGTCTCAGTCACTGGCTAACTCCTTGACTAACTGGTCCCATATCCCTCCTCCATGGGCCCATGCCCTTAAGGCACACTAACGGCTGAGGGGGGTATAGAACCAAAGTCCCACCCCAAGGCTGGGGCTCAACACCATATGGTGGAGGAAGACCACAGACCCGCCCAGCTTGTTCCACTTGGGAGGTAAAGTGTCATAACCAAGCAGGGTCCCCGTCCTATATCCACTCTGGTTTCATCGCTGACTTGCCCAAGGACAGCCAGCCCCCAGGTCTGTATCTGCCACGAGCAGATGGAATCACACAGAAACATCTCCCCTGTCTCCCCTGCACCACATCTGAGGCTCACCACTTCCTGGGAATGGCTGGCTCAAGCTCCCCTGGCAGAGAAGGTGGTAGAAAACAGGGATGGGGCGTGCAGCCAGAAACCCTCCTTTCCAAGAACTCCTGCCCCCTTTATCAGTGACCTGCCACATTCCAGAAAGCTGTGCTCACGTCAGTTACTGCAAGAGAACAGCTCCCCTCTCCCATCAACAGGCCCAGGGCTGGATGGTGCCCGGGGCACTCGTGCAGGAGGGACCTGTGCAAGAGGTCAAGAGTGAAAGCATGCAGACCCACGCTCACATCAGCATTCTTTACAACAGCCAAAAGGTAGAAGCCAAGTGCCCATCAACTGATGGATGGATTAAAAAAAAAAATGTGCTGCACACATACACTAGAATTTTATTCAGCCTTAAAATGGGAAGAAATTCTAACACATGGTACAATGTGGATGAACCCTGAAGACATTACGCCCAGTGAAATAAGCCAGGCACAAAAGGACAAATACTCACGTGAGGTTCCCAGACTAGTCAAATTCATGGAGGCAGAAAGTAGGATGGTGGTTGCCAGGGGCTGGGGCAGGGGCGTGGGGAGCTACTGTTTACTGGCTATAAATGGGTATCGAGTTTCAGTATGGGGAAGATGAAAAAGTTCTGGAGATGGGTAGTGGTGATGGTTGCACAACACTGGCAATGTACTTAATGCCACTGATTGTACTCTTAGAAATGGTTAAAGTGGTAAATTTTACATCATGTATAGTTTTTTTAAAAAGAGTAAAACCAGAGCCTTGACTAATTTAACCCCTTCCAAATGCAAGTTTGGACAACACACACTCACAGACACAGGCTCTAAGTCCCCTCATGTCACCCCACGCCTACTGCCAGAAACAACTGGTTGTTCCCAGGCCCGACTCTGTCTCTCTGTTCAGAGAATTCAGAAGTTGTGACAGGTTCCCTGCCCAGCCCGCTCCACCTAAGACAAAGGGTGGCATAGGGTGCCAGTCCCTGGGAGGAGCATCCTCACAGCTGCCCTGTCCCTGCCCTGGGAGGGCACACGGAGCGTGAGGGACTTGGCTTGAGCAGAGAGAGACACCTGGAAGGAAATGTGGGTCCTCTGGGACACAGGACAGGCCACCGGGGCTGAAGGAGGATCCTGTGCTGGCACCCCAAGAGCAGCAGCAGCTCCCACACCCGGGGGCCTGAGAGCCCAGGTTGGGGTGGGGGACTGAGCTGGGCCTGGCTTTGTCACCCGTGACCCCCTTTTCATCTTTTTAGATGCTAGGGTGTCATCTAAAATATCATTTGAAAAGAAGGGTTCTATCTCTAAAAGTAAACAAAACCCTATGAAAAAATCACTGCTTGGAAATGGACACGCTGGACTTTTCCAACTCAGATGGAAAAAAGCAGCTTTTCATCTTCCACTTTGGCCCCTTAAAAAACAAAACCAAACAAACATCCAGCCAGCTGATGAAGCAGCCAACATCCTCTCCCGCTATCTGTCATAACAGCAACTATGACAACAACAATAAAATGAGAACAAAAAGTGTTATGAAGCACTCAGGGCGTGCCAGCGGCCGTGCCAAGAGCTTTCTCTGCACGCATGGTCTCATTTAATCTTCGTGGCAAGGCCCTGAGTCGATGACTACTCAGATTTCTATTTTACAGATGAGGAAACTTACTGTATCTCATCCATTCTCAGGCATGCGTTTCCCCCAAATTTCAACATAATTCAAAGTGGGATCTCACATCTCTGCCTCGTACAAGGGTACCTGGGAGCGTAAGTGTACCTCACCCCCGAGGGAGTCTTGCAGCGAGAGACACGCACGGTGCACAGGCTGGGACCCGGCTCTGAGTCCCCAGGGAGTTGGAGCCCTTAGCCCCTGTACCGGACCATCCCTCAAGGGAAGAGCTCTCCACACCTCTCGGCCCAGCCCCTGCCTCCTGCACGGAGCCTCACTTGGAACCCCCAGGCAGGAGTGCAGGTCAGCAGTGCTGCCACCCGCTGTCTGGCCAGCCCCCACCCCGGCAGGCTGAGCCCTGGACGCACCTGCCGAGGACAGCCATGCCCAGAGCTGAGTGTCCGCAGAGGGACGCAGGACACTCGGCAGGCTGTGAGGGTCGGCTGAATCCTCTCCGGGAGGGCTGCCCCAAGACCTGCGGGTGAGCCCAAGGGTCAGAACAAAACCCGACAAAGGAAGTTTCCTTTGGAAGTAGCCTTCCACGGGGAAGCCCGAAAGCCTCCCAAACTAGAGAGAACGCTCATCGGACTGCTGGTCCTTGTCCCTCTTGCGGTCGGCACCATCCTAGCATCGAGATAAAGCTGGCCGTTCCTCACATGTCCAAGCCCTCTGCAGACAAGACACTGATTTATGACCACATAATTCACACTCTGGCCCGGGTAACATTCAGAACAGGGTGTGCAGCTTGCAGCTGCCACATCTCTTGGCCAAAGAGCAGGTGCATGTATTTTCCTCTTCAATGAGGAAACAGACCAAAGGACAGAGTCATAAACACCCTCTCCATCAGAATTAGAGCAGGCAGCCATGGAGGTAGATGTGTGTTAGGACACACAGAGCAATGCTCACGGGTGGGCATGATCCACGGAGGCAAGTCTACAATGCTCATTCCAGAAGTCCCTGCGCTTCCAGGACGAGAACTGTGCTTCCACTGGAGCGGGTGGCAGCACTGCAACAGAGGAGGCTGGCCCGGGGGCCACAAAGCCCAACAGGGGCTTATTCCAGGCCCTAGCAGGCCTGTGGGTTTTCTGCATCTACGTAGCAACAACTGCATCAAGATTCCCCGAAGCCAGTGTACTCCCTGCTAAGGCCTGGAGTCTGGAGCAACGAGTGTCCCTACAGACTCCAAATACCGTAACGATTCCCAGGGATACCTCCCAGCAGTTTCCAGTCCAAGGACTAGGGACAGTGAAGGGATCCACCTTTGACCAGAGCCCACCCTTTGAGGCCCTCCCCTGCACAAGCCAGTGCAGGGTCTGCCAACCCTACCACAGCCCGGATTCTAGGCTGTAGGTGACCTTGCCCATGTGCCGTGAAGGCTTCTCTCCTCCCTCCAGCCCCCTTCCCGGGCCTGGTCACTCCAGCAGCAGAGATGACAAAGGAGGACCCACAGTGGGAAGAGAAGCGCATGGGAAAGTGGAAGGCCCCTTTCGGTGGTCGGAGGGTCCAGCCTCCTGTCCACACTTCACTTCCAGGCTCGAACGCCCTGGGGGAGGCTGAGTACAGGACCAGTAGGAACCCTGGGTACGGGGCAGGGGAGCCGGAAGAGAGAGGGGTTTTGTTCCCTGGTACCCTGAGGGGAGGAGCCCCAAACCCGGAGGTAAGGGCCCGAGCTGCTCCACGACCCCCACCCGAGGACACAGTGTGGTGGAAGACGGGACTTCTGTAAGAAACCCTAAGAGGACACGGTCCACCAAAACCCACATACTATGTGATCCCATTTGTAGGAAACATCCAGAAAAGTCCAATCCAGAGACAGAAAGCAGCTTAGTGGGTGCCAAGACTAGGAGAAGGGAATGGGGAGAGACTGCTGCAGGGCACGGGGTTTCTTTGGGGGGTGATGAAAATGTTCTGGAATCAGACAGTGGTGATGGCTGCACAACTCGGTGGCTACACTAATAACCACAGAATGGCACACTTTAAATGGGTGAAGTTTATGGTAAGTTGTATCTCAATAAAGCTGCTAAAACAGGACAGAAAGGGAAAGGACAGTACTGACCCATTGTGGGATGAAATACTCCTCAGTAATAAAAAGGAAGGTGCGATCGGTACACACAACTCGGATGAGTGCCACTGACATTATCTAAGTCAGAGAAGCCACAACACTACACACTGCACGATTCCACTCACACAACATCCGGGAAAAGGCAAAAGCGGAAGGAGAGAAAGCACGTCTGTGGCTGCCACGGGCTGCGGGTGGGGGAAGGTTTGGGGCGATGGGCCCGCTGTCTGTCTTGACCATGGTTGCACAACTCCGTCGTAACTCACTGAACGGTGTGCCGAAAGGAGCGACTTTCCCTGTCTGTAAATGACACCTTCACGCACACACACAACCTCAGGTGACATCATAACGTCTCTCAAGTCTTTAATATTTTTCAAAAAGAACAGGTAATTTACAAGATACGTATATGCATTTTTTACCCTCAGCCCTAAACTTTCCTAACATGGACAGAAATTTCTACACTTGGAAATCCGTTAGAAAGAGGAGAGGGAGTTGATTGGAAAACAAATAGCTGAAGGCGCAGGAGGGGAAAATAAATGTAAAAATCTGATGTTAAAAAAAATCATTGGATTTGTAGACCCATGTTCCTAATATTCACAATAGCCAAAGGGGGAGGCAATCCCTACGTGGTGTTTATATGTACAGTGGAATGTTACTCCGTCTAAAAAGAAAGGAAATTCTGACACACGCTACAACACGGCTCAACCTTGAGGACATTTTGCTATATAAAATAAGCCAGTTGCAAAAAAGACAAATGCTGTGTGGTTCCACTCATATGAGGTCCTGAGAGTGGTCAAATCCACAAAGACAGAGAGTAGAAGAGAGGTTTTCAGGGGCTGGGGAAGGAGAAATGGGGAGTTGGTAGTTAACAGACCCAGAGTGTTAGCTGCGCAAGATGAAAAGTTCCGGAGATGGGTGGTTGTGATGGTTGCGCAGCAATGTGAAGGTATTTAGCGCCACTAAACTATATATCTAAAATGGTTAAGAGAGCAAATTTTATGGTATGTGATTTCACCACACACACAAAAACCCCAATGACTCTTTCCCACAGTCCACCGTGCACACCCTGGGCCTGGTAAGCCTTCAACCTGGGGCAGACGGTGCCTTGAGGTTACCAGACACAGCCGGGGTGCGGGAGGACAAGGCCCAAGGGCTGCTCCTCTTTGCACTGCTGGCCGGCAGGTTCCGGACCCAGGTTCTCACGAACACCAGAAGGCCCGACAGAGGTTTCTGGACAGCGCCCCACACATGCCTCGAGAGGTGCCAACTGAAGCGTGAAGCTCCACGAACACTGATGCTCCAGCGTGTCTGCTTTGCACGCAGACACAAAATACCACGCTGTCTGGACAGGTGCTTGCCAACAGGAGACTGGGAGCCAGGAAGCCCAAGCAAAGGTGAGCACAGGTAGGCCGTCTGCTGCCCTGCTGGGGAAGGAGATGTCCAGAAAGCACCCATGAGCCAAGAGGTGTCACGGGCACATGGTGAGGGAGGCACTGAGCAGGGCTTATAGCAGCTACACACCCCACACTCACCCCATCCTCCACATGGGAGCCCTCTCTGGCCCACACGGGGCACACCGGACCACCCCACCTCACCACCAGCCAGTCTCTCACCCCATCACCATGTACCAACTGTTCCAAACCTATAGAACCCCGTGGCAGGCCAGGCCATTATACTCCTCCGTTCCCATGTGCTGCCTCTGCTTGGAAGGCCTCTCCCCCGCACCCCACAATGGCCTAACACACTCCTTTTCATTTGAGTCCATTCAAGACCCAACTAATGGGCCACCTCCACCAAGATGCCCTCCTCGCACTAACCCAGCAGAGTCAGTCCCTTCTCAGGGTCTGCTTGGTACTGACCTTCGTTCCCAGCACCCACTTATCAGCTGTTACATGTCTATGGGTTCCTTGGGGTCAAAGATGAAGTCAAGGCCTCAGCATCATGCTCAGACCCCAGTGGGTGCTACATAAACTTCAAATGAACAGATGGATGGTTGGAGGACGGATGGATGGTTGACTGGATGTTACATGGATGGATAGGTGGATGGATAGATGGATGAATGATGGACAGATGGTTGGATGGACGGATGGATGGATCATGGAAAGGCTCAGGCATGGCTACTGCTTTCTCAGGGACATTTGCTGCTAGGAAACAGAGGAGTGAGTTTACTCATCTTGGGGCTTGTGAAAGATTCAGGTTTCCAACACCCTGTCTCCCAATGTGGAGAGGTTTTTTTTACTCCTTTGACCAATAAATGACTATTTTCTTAACTTTCCATCCTGGAAAACTTCAAACAAATACAGAAGTAGAGAACAGTATCATGAATGCCCATGAACCCCACCATTCAGCTTCAAGGATCATTAAGCTCGTGGCCAGCCTTGTTTCAGGGAATGAATGTTCAGCCCTGGGAGGCAGCAGGAAACAGGGCAGAGAAGAGGGAGGTGGATACCAGGCAACCATCTCCCATCTCTGTCTTCCCACCTCCAGCAACTTCACTGAGGAAAGAGTCCTTGTGGGGACCAGGAAGAACAACCCCACCTGCCTCCCAGGTTCCAGGAGAGCAGCTCGTCCAAGGTCCTGAACACAGACGTGAGATGCCCACATGAGGCTTTGTCATCAATTTCATAATCCCCAGGCACTAGGAGGCACCCACCGTAGAACACAGGTTGCCCAGCTGCAGCCCACAGGCTAAATCCAGCCCACTGCTACCTGTTTTCACGGACCCAGGATCTAAGTACGGTTTTTTACAGGTTTAAATGATTACATTCTAAATGGTTACGTAAGTACCTACAATATAGCCTCAATTTTGCCTCCCAAAGACAAAATTAGTTACTCTCTGGCCCTTTAAGAAAAGGTCAGCCAATCCCAATATTATAGAGCAAAGAGCAGAGGTTCAAACAACCGTCCCTGGTTCAAATCTAGGCTCTGCTGTGGTATCTTCTCATCCTTCCTAAGCTCCGGCTCACCTCAGCAAGCAGCAACCACCAGCTCTCTGCAGCAGCGGAGCAGGGCCTGGGGACTGGAAGGTGAACGGGATCCCCCGACAAAGAATGAAACCAGACTCAAGTGCTAAGTTCCAGTCAAGGGAGGATCTCTCTCTGCTGCAAGACCACCAGAGGAGAACACTGGCAAACCTGGGGGGGGGGGCACTTCGAGCCAAGCCTGCCAAATGGAACATTCTGCAGGAAAGCAGTGACTTCCACTGCGGCATCCACACCCCACGGGAGTGCAGGCATTCAGCACTGGACTCCTTCCCGCCCTTACCCCCCTCCGGACCGAGGGCTCACCCCCAGGGCTGGCCGACTCAGGCCCGGGGCAGCCCCCACTCCAGCAGGCACTGAGAATGCTCACAAAAGTCTAACAGGGAACGGACAGACAGCTTCCCCTGCAGGAAGGGAGCCTCAGATTCCGATCCCAGGTGGGGTCCACACAAGGCAAGCAGGCTGCAGGGGGGCCGGTCATCTGTGATGAAAGTAAACGATAGCCCCAAAGTACCTAAAGTGCCCCCCCACACGTACACCTACCCATCTCAGCTCTGGCCTCCGCACAGGCATCCCTGACCACGTGGGGCCATGCTCCAGCTGGCAAGACACCAGCTGGCACTACCAGGCCTCCCACTGCCAACCACCTGCCCAGACACCAACGCCTCTGCCCTGGCAGATGCCCCCACAGTGCCCTCTCCCCCTCCCACACTGATGGCGGGGCCTCCCTGCTGCACACACTCTGCATTTCACCACACTGCTCCAGGTGACACCTGCACAGCCTCAGAACATCTGTTCCAGTCCTGGCAGCTGACCCGTGGACTGGCCAGTGGGCAGTGAGTGAAGACAATGCATCGGCCAGCAAAGTGTCCTGGTTCCCATTAAACCTGAATGCAGAGCCAAATCCACCCCCTATCGACTGTCACTCTCCAGACCCAAGCCACTGCAGGAAGCCAGACACAACCACAGTCTTACAGAGAGGCTGCTTCGGGACAACAGGGATTTCCAAATAATCTGCTGGGAACCCTGAGCGACGTGACTTAATTTTATTTGCAATCACAAAACTAAAGGGATCTTAAAGATGCTACTGTTTGGCTTCCTCATTTACAGTCGGGAATTCAGAGGCCTGAGGAGTTTAAGTGATTTATCAGAATCAGAACGGCAGCCAATGACACACCTAAGATAGGTAACTCAGAACAGGAGAAAAAGCAAGTGTGAGAACCAGCTCTATAAACCACAAGCCAGGACAGCTAAAACTCCTGAACTACTACCTCTCAGCTGCAGCAAGAACTGAAACAAGACGGCACCCCCTCCACAGTGCGGACGACTAGTCAGTATTGACAAGTGGCCATTCCTTTCCTTTCCTTCCCAAGCCCATGTCACCATGCTGCCCTCCCTCCAAATACAGCCTTGCTGTATCTGCCCATCCCCAGGCCGAGTTCTGGCCAGGACCGTCTGAATCCACTGCAAGTCCTCACACGCAGGGAGGTGTTTGTTCTGACAAACCCAACAGTGTCCTGCTGCCCCAGCCCATGTGCTGCCATGCAAGTTTCTCTCCCTCTGTAAAATCCCTTTTCTACCACAGTGTTCTGTTTCCTTGGAGCTTCAATTCAAACCAAGCAGGAACTCCATGAGCAAGAATTAACTGGACAATGCTATCTGGCAGGCCTAACCCACTGCCAGGATTCACAGAAGAGAAGCCAAATTGCTTTTCAGATTCAGTTACACGCAGTCCAGAACAGCAATAAACTAGCAAGTTTCACAACAGACAAGGGGACAGTGAGTTCTTTCCCTACCAAGGACCATGGAGCTGACAAAGAACTAAGTGCCAGTGGCCTCAGTGTGGCCCCCGCTCAGGGCCCCTCCCTTTCCAGGCCTGGCTGTTTCCAAGGGTCATCAAGGAATCAGGAGTTACTGTGTGGCCCAGCCTAGGACAGACCCCCTGACCTAAAACAAACCCTAATCTCAGATTCTGCTTCTGCGGACGAAAACCCATCACAATTTTGCATTGCTGGAGAATAAGGACCCACCCAGCTCAGCCTCGTACCACCTGATGGAACTGCTTCAGTAAAATCCTGCAAAAAGAACACGGGCAAGAAAGAAGCCAAAGGAGAGTAGACCATTAACCTCAAAGCCAAGGGCAAACTGGAACACCATTTCTGGAAGGTAATTTGGTGGCAGATATCAAGAGTCTTGAAACCATCCACACCTCTGATCTGTCAAATCCAGTGACAGACCTACCCTGTCATGGGTGCAATCCCATATAAAAAAAAATTCACTGAATGTAAGAAATGCCACGGAATTGTACACTTAAAAATGGTTAAAATGGCTGGGCGCAATGGCTCACGCCTGTAACCCTAGCACTTTGGGAGGCCGAGGCGTGAGGATCACTTGAGGCCAGGAGTTCAAAACCAGCCTGGGCAACATAGCAAGACTCTGTCTCTACAAAATATAAAAAATTACCTGGGTGTGGTTGTGTGCCTGTAGTCCCAGCTACCTGCAAGGCTGAGACAGGAGGATCGCTTGAGCCCGGGAGTTTGAAGTTGCAGTGAGCTATGTTAACGCTACTGCACTCTAGCCCAGGTAACAGAGTAAGACCCTGTCTCCAAAAAAAAAAACCCCCCAAAAAAACCCCACAAAGAGCCCATCAACACATGGATGGATAAAAAGAATGTGGTATATACAAACAATGGAATATTATTCAGCCTCAAAAAGGAAATTCTGACACATGCTACAACATAGATGAACCATTTCATTATGTGAAATAAGCCAGTCACTAAAAGACAAATACTGTATGATTCCATTTATATGAGGTACCCAGTGTAGTTAAATTCATAAAGACACAAAGTAGAACGGCGGTTGCCAGGGGCTGGAGGGAGAGGAGGGAATGGAGAATTATTGTTTAATATGTATAAATGGGTACAGAATTTCAGTTTTGCAAGATGAAAACAGTTTTGGAAATGGATGGTGGTGACAGGTGTCCAATAATGTGAATGGACTTAATACTACCATGCAACTGTACACTAAAAAAAAGGCTTAAAATGGTAAATTTTATGTTATGTGTGTTTTACCACAATTTTTCAAAAAATGTTTTTTAATGGTTAATATGGCAAATTTGTATATATATTTTACCACAATTTTTAAAACTAATGCAATATACCAAAATATATATTAATATATTAATAATATATAGATAATATACCAAATTAATAATGTAACATACCAGAAATTAATAATGTAATTATATGCTTTAAATGGGTGAATTGTATGGTATGGGAATTATATCTCAATGAAGCTGTTAAAAAAGAAAAGATGTTCACTGAAACATTCTAACCACCAGCTACACACAGTAACCACCCTAAATGTCCAAAATTCATTAAAATTTTATAAATTAAATCATAACTCTCTTACAGAGTAATGTGGCCCTTAAAAATAATGGTTATGAAATATTTAGTAATACAAGAAAATACATTAACTGACAAAGGTAGGACACCCAACCATGCAGCAAAATCTCAGCTATATAAAAAAATTTTAGATACGATTATATATAAAGTCAGGAAGAAAAAATTAAATTTTTCTTAACACTGAGCAGAAACCTATCTCCCTGGACCCTCCAGTCATTAATCTAGCCTTCTAGCCATGGCCCTGAAGAAATCTACCATCTCTTGACATGCCAGCCTTTCAAATCTTGCAGCCTGTGTCTGTGGATTCCCAGAGGTCGAAGGGTCTGAACCCTGACTACAGAGTCAAATCACCCACGGAGCTTTTCAAAAACTCAGACCCACTGGGAGCAGAAAAGCAAACAGCCATGTGTGAACTGCCTCTGAACAGGGGTGGGCTCTAGGAGCTACCTCCAGCTGACACCGGCAAAGAAACAGGAACCTCGGACCTATTAACTGCCAGGAATGACGACTTCTGCCAACAACGTGAGTGAGCTTGGAAGAGGACCCGAATCCCAGATGGGAATGCAGCCCCGCCCAGCACCTTGATTTCAGCCTTAGGAGACCATGAGTAAAGGAGCCAATTACACCTTGCCCAGAAACCGTGACATGAAAAAACAAAACAAATTCATGAATCAGACTCTGGGGGTGACAAGCTGTGTGTGTGTGTGTGTGTGTGAGAGAGAGAGAGAGAGAGAGAGATGCCCCCATTTCCTATAACCACTCTGGGTTTGGTGGCACCAAGCACCGGGTACAGCCTCCCAGGGCCTGGACGCTTCCACCAGCACCGGGCAAGACTTGGGCTCCTAAATGCCACGTGCTGTCCTGCTGACTTGTAGGAGGTCCTGGCCAAATGAACCACAACCCAGCCTTGAAAAAGCCCCCTTGGAGCTTCAAACCAAAACGGCTCTGGAAAGGGAACAGCCAAGAAGGACAGGACACCAGTCCTAAGCCACCTGCTCTGGGCCACCGTGGGTGTCTGAGCACACACCGTGATGCCTGCAGATGGCAGGACATTCCCCACGGGGAAGTCTGTTCCAGCCTTTGATGTCCAAGGTCCTGTTCACAGTCATGCCCTGTCATGCCTTGTCTTAAAATTCAATATGCATAAAGTGACCCTCCTCCCTAGGAACGACTCTGATTAATGCCCATACTTGAGGGAGTTCAGTGCTTCAGGGACAGAGAGAAGGGAAAGAAACGTCCATTTTCCATTGTCCTCTCGGATCTATGACCCAGACGGTTTCCACCCGTGGAATCGGGGAACAGGCCCCTGGCTGGCTTTCTGGGGGCACCGCCGCCCAGCCCAAAGCAGCAGACACTTCCCCGACAGCCGCGTGCTTCCTGAGTAGTCGGGACAGACCGCCTCTCCCAGACAGCCTGCGGCCAAGTCCCAGCCCATGAACTTCCTTGCCAGAGTTTCTGGAACCCGAGACTGCAGACTTAGCGGGATAAATAAGCAACCACGGGGCTGCCGAGGGCCAGGGAGGCCGGGAGACGACACAGGTGTGCCGGGACCAGGACCAGGACCGAGTCTCCGATGCTTCCTCAGACACCCCTTTCTAGAACCTCACTGGCTCTTCCCCAGAGCAGCGTCTGCCTCTACGACTCACACCACCTGGCCCCTGAAGAAATGCCACAGGGAGGAAACCAGACATATGCTAATAATCACAACCTGTATTTCTCAGAGCCACATCCTAACAGCGCCTGACCAGCTGTTCCCGGGTACGAGGGTGGGCCCGTCCAACTGCTCCGCGACAAGACGCCACTCAACACGAGCCTGCCCAGGGCACGGCAGTCCCGGACCCAGACCCAGACCCTGCCTCCACGGCACCCCGAGGCCAGACTCTGCACCCTCAGCGCCGGGCACGGCATTCCTCCCCACACACCCTTGGCCACCAGCCACGGGGATCGGCTGCCACGGCCACCCTTGTGCTCCCCTCCCGCCAGGTCAACGCCTTCAAAGCTCGACCACGTGTGCACCAGGCCCCCAGACCGGACCCCTGCAAAGCCACGCCACCCCGGCCACTGCTCAGTAGTAACTTGGCTACTTTTCTGCCGGAGCCACTGACCTCCCCACACGCACCTCACTCACCTCCCCAGAGCGCCCGCTCGGACCACCCTCCCCCTGGGGCTCCAGCCCGTCAGTCTCCACCTCAGCAGTGGCCCTGCATCTGGAACAGAGCAGGCCCGTGGTGGACATTCAGGGAGCACTCAGACCCCGATCCTAAACTCCTGACAACACAAACACCCCTCTCTCCTCCCCGCCGTCAGAAGTCTGGACACAACAGTCCACACGTGTGCCCTGGCTTCCTCCTCACCCACTCGCAGCCCGGCCTCCGCCCTTACCACCACGACCTCCTGGCGGTCACTTCCTCTTAGCCTTTCTGCAACATAAAGTCCCCCACTTCTCTCTTGTGTGATCCCCAAATACACCAAGCCTCCAGGCCTGCTCCGGCCCTCCTGTCTCCACCCCCACCATGTTTCTGTCCCTCCTCCTCAGTCCTGGCCTGGGCCTCTCCCCCCAAGACCCAGCACAGCACCACCCCCAGGCTCAAACAGCCTCACCCGCTTCTGTCACCCCCTTCCCACAGTCGGCCCACACTGCTTGTCATCGCCAACCCTCCCCCACCACCTCCCTTCAAGACGGCGACTCCAGGCTCCTGACTCCCACTGGACCATCACACACACAACCACCAAATTCACCTTCCCGGGACAAAGCTCCAGAGGTATCCCCTCCCTTGCTCAATAACCTTCGGTGACTCCCTATCGTCCTCAGAGAAAGCACAGTGCCCTCAGCCTGGCTTCTGAGCCCTACACAGGATGACCCCAACCCTCCTACCCACCCTTATCTCCCCTGCTGCCCACATTTTACCCCAATTCTCCAACCAGAGTCTGCTATTTTCTGAGCATACAGTCGTATCCCAGGGTTCTACACCCGTGGATTCAACCAACCTTGAATGGAAAGTATTTGAAAAAAATAACAATCAATAATAAAAAATAATACAAATGAAATAATACAGTATAACAACTATTTACATAGCATTTACATTGTATTAGGTACAGACATGTGTCACTTAACAACAGGGGTACGTTCTGAGAAATGCATCATTAGGCAATTTCGTCATGTGAACATCATAGAGTGCTCTTACACAAACCTAGGTGGTACAGCCTACTACACACCTAGGCTATATGGTATGGCCTATTGCTCCTAAGCTATAACATCATGTTACTGTACTGAATACTGTAGGCAACTGTAACACAATGCTTAAGTATTTGTATATCTAAACATAGAAACATATAGTAAGAATATGGTATTATAATCTTATGGGACCACCTTTATATATGTGGTCTGTCATTGACAGAAACATTGTTACGTGACTCGTGACTATATATAAGTAATCTAGAGATTATTTAAAGTATAGCACAGTGGCTCATGCCTGTAATCTCAGTGACTTGGGAGGCTGAGACACAGCAATACCTCATCTCTAAAAAAAATTTAAAAATTAGCCAGGTGTGATGGTGCACACCTGTAGTCTCAGCTACTCGGGAGACGGAGGCAGGAGGATCACTTGAGCCCAGGAGTTCGAGGCTGCAGTGAGCTGTGACTGTGCCACTGCATACCAGCCTAGGTAACAGAGCAAGACCCTGCCTTTAAAATAAATATATAGGAGGATGTGCATAGATAATGTAAATACTATACCATTTGATATAAGGGACTGGAATATCCAAGGATTTTGGTATCCATGGGGGTGGGGGGCAGGGGGTGGGTCCTGGAACCAATCCCCCATGGATACAGAGGAATGACTGTATCAGAGGACTGACCCTCCACCCTCTTCCCCTAAGAAACAGGATAGACGGGAGGTTTCCCTTCCCCCATATTCCACAGCACTGACCCCATCGCAGAGCCTCGAAATCTGCCCTGTTAAGATTATTTTAGGTACCTGCTTGTCCCTGCTCCCACACTGGCCCGCAGGCCCCTTGCACCCTAGTTAAGGGCTGAGTCTGAACCGTCCTCCTACCGCCCTGGCCATCTGGAGGGACATCAGCACTGAACAAACTCCTAAAGAACGAATCAGTGCTTTCCTGTCAATTCTGCCTTTTAAAAAACACTGGATGCTGAACACTACTGAACTGTACACTTCAAAGTGCTTAAGAGGGTAAATTTTATGTCGTGTATTTCAGCACAATTTTTTTAGAAAACAGTGAAAATGAGGGAGAGAGAAGGGACCCTGACGAGTGCAGGGTGCGGCTGAGGAGCAGGTGGCCTCTCCGGCTGCACCTGAACCAAGCGCACCTGCAAGGTAAGTTTCAGGTAAGAAGCCCACGCCTCCAAAAACAAATGTGGACAATTTTTATCCATGTTCCTAAGGGAGAATGAGGGTAGATTTTGGAAGCTGAAATGCACAAATGAGTTACATTTTTTGCTCTAAGGTTTGGGCATAAACAAACAGTGCTTTTTGCACACACCCACTGAGGGAACATGCTACACTGAGCATCCACGTATGGATATGCTGAGAATTGCTAGCGCGATTCACAAAATCAGAGCAGAAGGACTTCCGACTGGTCAGATGACGGCTCTGAGCCCAGCACGGCCACCTCCGCACCTCAGAGCAGACAGGGAGGCAGACACGGGCACCGCCAGCCCAGCCTGCACCTCCCCCAGGCCCACGCCGATGCCTCGTGTGGCACCACCATGCTACCGAGGAGGACCGTGGGACAGGGATGATCCTATCAATCCAACTACGGAGGAGTCAAACGAGCCCTCAGGGGTGGTCCTGAGTCCTTCACCTAAAGCCTCGAACACCCGGCTACGGGAGCTCCTGCTGCTACTGCACGGGGACCCCTGTGAGGGAAGACAGGGGTCACCTCCCTGGAGCAGAGGCCTTGGTCAGCTCAGCCTCAGGGCTGGCTGCCCACCCAGGCAAGGCAAGAAAAGGCTAGAGGGAAAAATGAAGGTGTCAGCAGATTCGGTGTCTGCGGAGGGCCCATCTGCTGGCCCACAGAAGGCATTTTCTCACTGTGTCCTCCCTCGAGTGGCAGAAAGCACAAGGGTCTCTCTGGGGTCTCTTTTATAAGGGCATTAACCCCATTCATGGGGCTCCACCATCACCACCTAATCATCTTCCAAAGACCCCACCTCCAGACAGCATCACCTTGGGGGTTAGGGTTTCAACACAGGAATTTGGTGGTGGGGGGACACAAACATTCAGTTCTCTGCATACCTTTAAAATGTCAGAACTCCACTGCGCCCAGGAGGAATACGAGAGGCAGGAGAGAATGGAGGTGGATGGGGGCCATGGCAGACCCCTGGGTCCCCCCTGGAGCTCGTGCTGGGCTTGCACTTGCTGAGCCAAGCAGGGGAAATGTCCACACCAAGTTAGGCCCTTCTTAAAATTTCTTGCTAGGCGGCATTTCATCAAATGACATTAGATGTGTGAGCAGGAGACTCCATGAGACCTGGCAAGAGGCCATATGGCCTGATGCTCACTGCTCCCATGGAGCCCCCGAAGGAGGGGGCCATCCTCTCCAGCTGACAGAGGCCAAAGGAGAGTCAAGTCCCGTTGCAAGCCCACACAGTGGCTAGTGCCAGGGCTCCCGGGCAAGTCCAGATCGTCTACCTTCAAAGTCTACGTTCTTTCCCCAGACTAGGTCAACGTATGCTGCCTCTACACTGATTCAAGAATGTTCACCCATGCCTTGTTACGTACAGAAAGTCTCTCCCTACTCTACGGGCATACCGACTGACCCCAGCAGCGCCTGATCCCAGCAGTGCTTTCAAAGTGGAGTGTGTCAGGCCTTCAAAGTGGAGAGAATCTTCAAAAGCTCTTCTCCAGCCAACAGCACTTGAGATGAGACTGCCCTTGGGCTGCTCTCTTCCTGGCTCTGCCTGGCTGCCCCCCCCACCCCATGCAGCTGCTGCATGGGTCTCCCTCTCTCCTTCCAGGGTCCCCTCAGCTGTCTCCTGGTCTGCCTGGAGATGGCTCCTTCCTGGTACTCCCTGGTCACTCACCTGGCTCCCTGGGCACACGGCTGACCATGTCTGTGCATCCCCACCACATCTTCCCAGCCAGACCTCGAGCCGGGGCACCTCCCAGAACCTGCTCACACCAGAACACGGTCAGCAACGGGTCAGTGTTCACAGCCCTTGACTATCAGATAGGAAAGGTGCATGGATGGGCAGTCCCCTTCCAATGGGTCTGTCTTCTTGGGTCCCTAGCCACACAGCCTGCTGGAGGAGTCTTAGAAAGCGCCCCGGAAAGAGCTATCAAGACTCAGGAAATCTCCATCTTGGAAATTAGCAAAACAGGACAGAGGAGTCGTGTCCCTAGACAACTGACGCCTTCAAGGACCTGCCTGATGGCTGGGACCAGATGATTTCTACTGTGGCACTTAGGTTTATGTGGCTGTCTTCCCATCAGACCGAGGATGACCTGCTGGAAGGCCTGTGTCATGGCACCCAGCACCACCTGTGCCTGACACAGCAGGTGCCTAAAACGTGTTCGCTGAGCAACTGATCGAGGTCCTCTCCACCTGTGGGGAGTCAGTCTGTGTCTGCTCTCACATGATTAATAATCACTGCTCAGTCTGAGGAGCAAGGCCAGTGCTGGCCCCTCTGCCATCCGCTTGCCCTTGGGCGGGTTATCCTAGGCCTGTGTGTTTGTCTCACACCCCCTCAGACCCAATCAGTGGAGGGCATATAATCATGATAATAATTCTGCCCCAGCCACTTCATAAGAATGGTTCCAGGGCCCATGAAGCAGCCTCCACGGAAGTCCTATTTACCACACAAATGAGGTGTCCCAGGCTCCCCACCCCAGGCCCAGGCAGGCATATTGATGAACTTGCCAGCCGCTCTTCCCTTGGGCACCAACCACCGACTGCGTCCACAGTCATCCTGCAAGGCCGCAGCAGCGAGAGCTAGAATCCAAGACAGCTAATTAGCAGGCCCCAGTCTGAGGACTGGGCAAGCTCCCTAAGGCTGAGTTAGGGAAGACCAACCCTTAGCAAAGAAGGAAATATAACCAACCAGACCACCTCCAAAGCCAGCAAGTTTCATGGCTGGGGCGCCTGTATCACTCGGCCCCAAAACCCACTGCCATTTAGCAGGTGGGACTAAGCAGGATTGGGCCAGAACAGGGAAGGGTCTAAGCAAGTAAAAACCTCGGAGATGGTTTATCTTTCCATCTTCAACCCACAAACACCCATGGCGCCCGAGACACAGACAGACCGCCATGGGCTCAGATGTATCATCATCACATCAAACGCTATTAAAGGGCCCAGAGTGTGGCACGTCCCACAGGACGCTGCAGCAGGACACACTGTGCTTGTTTTAAGGATCTCATCACCCTACAGAAGGAAGCCAGACAGACACAGGATCAACAGGAAATAGCTGCAAACATACCGCTAAAGAAAGATACACAGTTAGGAAAAGATGCTTTGACGTTACAAAGGCTTTGGTTTTGTTTGTTGTTTTTTTTTTCAAAGACAAGGCCCTTGGAGATAAGCCTTTCCACAAATCATGAATAAAGGCAAGAAAGAAATTTCCACGGAGCCAGGCCCCTGCACACAGGAGATGCTCAACAAATATCCCTGAATGACTGAACAAGGAGAGGTGGTGGTGTTGGTAAAAAGAAAGGTAGGTATAAACCGAGATGGGAAAAGTTGTGTTAATAATTTTTAAGTGTAAATAAAAAAGTTAAATAATCAAAGGAAAAAACCTCAGCAGTGACCCAGTCCAACCCCTAACTTTTTGGATGAGGACAGTGATGTGTCAGCATACGAAGCGTTTGACGCCTGGCTCCGCAACAGTGTCAGCAAACGAATGCACTGGGACACTTCAAAAGTGTGGGCATGAAAGCCAAGGAAATACTGCCATCACTAACAGGTGTTTTCCTAAAGAGAAGACACCTGTTAAGGATCAGAGATGGGGAGTTAACAGTGAGACTGCTACTCTAGGGAACTTCAAAACCCTACTTGAGGCTGGGTGCAGAGGCTCATGCCTATAATCTCAGCACTTTGGGAGGCTCAGGAGGGAGGACTGCTTGAGGCCAGGAGTTGAGCAAGAGCAAGACCGAGGCAGGAAGATCACTTGAGCCCAGAACTTTGAAGTTGCAGTGAGCTATGATGATGCCACTGCACTCTAGCCCAGGCAACAGAGCAAGATCCTGTCTCAAACAAAAACAAAAAACCCTACTTGAGTGAAATAAGCCAGACAAAGAAATACAAATACTTTATGATTCCACCTATATGAAATCCTACAATAGGCAAATTCATGGAGACAAAAAGTTAGAACAGTGGCAGCTGCCTGGGGGTGAGGGGGCATGGGGAGTTAGTGGTTGATGGGTACAGAGTTTTGGTCTGGCAAGATGAAAAAGCTGTAGAAACTGACAGTGGTGATGGCTGCACAACAACGTGATATAATTAATGCCACTGAACTGCACATTTAAAAATGGCTAAAACGGTACATTTTCTGTTATATATATTTTACTACAATAAAATAACCTACAACATGTTATGTAAATAATGTATTTTAATTAAAATAACTACATTTTTCAAAGGGGAAAAAACCCTACTTGAGCCACAATAGTTGCATTCCAGCCAAGGTCAAGAACTCCCATGGGGTTCAGTTAATTTAATCCACCACCACCCCCCTGAGCCTTGATCCAAAAAGCAGCAGCCTCAGCCAAAACTCAGACCTATTGTTTGGCAACCTGAGAAGGCTTTCAAGATGCCCATCCACTCACTCTGGACGTAGAACCCTCTCAACCACAGGGGCGAGCTGCAGCCCGGGGCCTCTCGCACTGCTGTGTCCTCTCCCAAGAGGGCGAGCGTTCATGATTCACCTGGACTCTTTGTCCCGGTGAGAACAGCAGTCACATACACAGGCCCTCCTGGCCACAGGACTCCCAACCAAGGAAGGGAGGTGGCTACTAAAGCCAAAAGTAACAAATTAGGCAAAAGGGAGTCATGGGGAAGGCACGTTCCCCTGGACCCACTCAAATCACCGGCACTCCCAGCTCCTTCTTTAGTGAAATGTTCCAGGATGCCTCATTCTGTTCCCCAAATAAGACAACCTTCCTGAACTAGAGAACCCTTGTAAAATGTGATGTAGACTCTGTTTCCATCCCGTTGATGACTTCAGTGGTCTCAGGCTCCACCCAGATCTGCCCACTCTGCCTCTGTTTCCTGAGAGGCGTCTGTGCTCATTCTAGAGGCGGCCACAGGGCTCTGGTCTAAAGAGATGATGACGGAGCCAGCATGGGGCCTTGGTGACCTTTCACTGCCCAGTTACTCACTCAAACTGGCTGCCAGTCCAGTCAGTCACCCAAGGGGAAAACAAAGCAGTGGTCATTCTGGCACCAACACATCGCCAGACTCCAAAGGGCAAATTAAGCTCCTTAATATTAATAAAAATGTGAAAACACAGGGCAGCCACTCACATGAGAGTTCACGAAGAAACACAAGATCTGAGGGTCACATCTCACCACTGACACCTGGAGAAGGGTTGAGGGGCACACAGGGCTACATGTCTGGATCAAGAATTTCTCAGACCCCAAACATAAAGAAATGATAAATGCTCAAGGTGACAGATATGCTAAAATACCCTGCTTTGATCATTGCACATTGTATGTATGTATCTAAGTATCACACTGTATCCCCATAAATATGTACAATTATTATGTATTGATTAAAAATAATTTTTAAAAAAAGAAGGAAAAATGTCTGATGCATTGACTGACCCTCAAGCCAAGTGCAAGACATACAGGACAGGTGGTCCCCCCACCCCCTGCCACGACCCGTCAGCCTGCAATCACAGGACGTGTGAGGCTATCCCACACCACCCAGTTTCAGTCAAGCCAGCCCAGATCAGAACTGCCTAGCCAACCAGAGAACCATGAGAAATAGTAAATAGCTACTGTCTTAAGCCACTTTAAAAGAAAAAGAGGAAACGGACCTTGGGTTATCTGGCCTTCTCTCTCCTGAAAGGGCTCACCAGAGTCCTCTGAAAGGAAAGTTAATGTACAGGGATAAAATTAGGAAGAGTCGGTAAGTCACTTCCCAATGACCAGCACAATTTTCCAATCCCGACCCCACGAGCTGTGAAAAGGAAAAGGGAGAAGAGTTCTTCCTGCGTGTGCTGTATGGAAGCCTCAGAGCCAGGCTCTGCGTGGAAATGAACCAGCGATTCCTGCCTTCGAAAAGCACGCAGCAGTCCACGCTACGACGTGCAGGAAGCTTGAGGACATGACACTCAGCAAACTAAGCCAATTGCAAAAAGACAAACGCTGTAGGATTCCACTTATGTGAGGTACCTAGAACAGTCAAATTCAGAGACAGAAAGTAGAACGGTGGCTGCCAGGGGCTGGGGGTAGGGGATTGGGGAGTTACTGTTTAATGGGGACAGAGTTTCAGTTTGGGAAGATGAAAAAGTTCTAGCGATGGATGATGATGGTGGTTGCACGACTCTGTGAATGTACTCAATGCCACAGACCTGTATGCTTTAAGATGGTTAAAATGGGAACTGTGATGTGTATTTTACCATTTACAAAAAAAAGCATACAGTCCAGAGTCACAGGGCAGATGGGGGTGCCCCCCAGCCTTGGCTGACATTGCTCCTCAGGGCAGACGGCTCCCCCCACCCTCTGCCCTTGGACTTCTGCTGATCAGTCAAGGGCCTTCTCCAGTCCTGCCAATTCCAGAAGCTTCCCTGATCTCACTCCCCCCTGAACACATACATGTGTGTCCCTCCCTCCCATTAACCTGTAAGCTCCCGGATGGCAAGGACCACACTCTCCTTCTGAGGGGCCCGCAGGGTACAAAGGGAAGGGCTTGCATACAGCAGGGCTCACAGCCATCTGTCGTTACCCCACAGGTGAGCCCTGGGTGCAAGGAGCCCTAGACCAACGCAGAAATGTGGGGCAGTGGGAAGAACGCTGCAGGGCCACCACATTCCAGAAGGAACATCTTTGCATTCACACAGGGACCCAGAATCCCAGCTCCGCCACTTCCTGGTTCTGTCTTTACCTGTAATTGGGCAGCCCGTGAGGGGCCCTGCACGAAGCACCCTGTTACCACGCCTGGCACAGAGTGGCGTGTGATGGTTTCAGCTCCCTCCCTTAAATACCAGGGACCCTCAACTCAGCAACAGGACAGCCCACTCATCCAAACGGATTGATTCTGAAGTTATTAGATCCAGGCCACTGGGTCTGCCGCTGCAGAGCATGAGGGTGACATCCACCCCCTCACCCCGTGACTGTCCTCATTGATCCTTTTCAGGCCAGCGGGCTCCACAGCCATCTAAAGAACATCAGTAAACAGTCCGACAGAGACAGATGGCTGAGCCAGCTCGGGATCCCTCTTTTCCCGCCACACATGGTCAAACGTCAGAGGAGATTGTCAGGCACAGAGTGTAAAGGCTCCCAGGGCTAAAACAATCAGGAGTTTAAAAACCTAACAGAATCCAAACCCCTGGATTGTACAATACCAAGAATGAACCTGAAGGTAAACTATGGACTTTGGGTGATAAAGATGTGTCAATGCAGGTTCATCAGCTGTAACAAACATGCCCCTCTGGTGGTTGTGCGGGTGTGGGATGTATGAGAAATCTCTGTATTTCCCACTCAATTTTGCTGTGAACTTAAAAGTGCTCTAAAAAAATCACGTCTTAAAAAAGAACTGTCTGAGGGAAAAAAATGTAATCTCTTTTAAAGGATGTTTAAATAACCTTAATCATCAAAAATGTCTTAGGGAAAAAAACAAAATCTAATAGGAAAGAGAACATGGGACCTTCAGCTCACTCAGAGAAAGTCTTGCGAGTGGGTCCAAGGGGTAAAATTAACTCCTCAGCCATTTCCTGAGAACCTGCTGTGTGTGACTCCAGGCTCTGGGCCTCACTTCCTTCTAACTCCTATTTGTACCTGCTCTGACTTGCGTTCGGCATCTCATGACGTGGTGTGCAGCACGGCCACGTCTGTAGGAGCCATAGGAAAGGCTGGGCCCAACTTTCTGGAAACCCAGAATTCCCCATCTGCAGAACATCATTTCAGATTGCAGGTCTCCATGAAACCCTTTCATTTTATTCTTTATTAATAACATTCTCCCACACCACGGCGCTGAGGGCCAGTTCAAGCTGGCTCGTCTGGCTGACAGCTGGCTGGACAAGGCTGGTGCCCAGTAACCGCAAGGCAATCCTCCAGGCCCCAAAGGAGCTGATGCGCCTGCAAAGCAGACTTCTGAATACTACAGCCTTCCGCCCCCCACTAGGGACTCAGGGAACACAGCTGGGCCAGGCCGCTGGGCTGAGCCCTGCCAACCCCAGCTGCAAATGGAAGCTCAGCAACTGTAAGTACCTAACACAAACAGGACAGAGTGCCAATCACTAAAAGGCAGCTCAACAGAGCCAAAAATAGCCTCGCTTATTTCAAGAGGATTCTGACAAACCAAGCACATACAACTTCATCAGCAGAAAAAGAAAAATCAATGGAGCAGAAAACCGGATCAGCCCAACAGGGGCCAGGACTCCAAGAGATTCCCAACAGCTTCACACACCCCAGCCCACCCGAACCCCACACCCACCACCCACCCTTTCCTAACCCCAATCACAAACTGCCTGGATCGCAAAACCTAGTCCCGTCACCCCAAACGCCTAATGCTATTTGTATACAGCACAGAAGTTACGTGTATAATCCCACAGGTTTAATCCCAGGGCTGGGGCCTGATCACAGATTGGGAGCCCCAAATAAGCATCTTTGGGTGCTCATCCTTGGGAAGATGAGGAGGGAGGAGCACGCTGGAGGCTCAGCACGTGGGGTTGGGTTAATATGCACGGAGGAGCCTATGGGTGAGTAATGAGGGTGAAGTCTCCCATCAAAGCCACGCAAATCAGAACGGGTGTGGCTCTGCTTCAGCTCTGGATAAAATCTTCACCCAGTTGATTCTCCACAGCCCACTGAGTCAGAACGGCCTGTCACCTCACTTCCTTCTAATTCCTATATTCACCTGCTGTGACTTGCATTCTGGGCAGCTAGCTAGCAAGGGAACCTGACACTTCTATGGCCTGGGAGCAGCTAGCACACCTTGAGTTCCCCCAGGTCAGGAATGGTGGGGTGGCGGGGAATGCCCAAAACACGGATCAGTCTCTCCTAAAAGCAACCGATCTAGGTGGCAGACATGACTTTGACTTCATACCATCCTCACTGCTTATCGTGATGAGATCACAGGGCAAGGAGATTACTGCCCAGGGCATCTTCCTCCTAACTCACAGCCTGTACTTTCACAAGAACCACAGCACTCTAGGACCCAAGGAACAAGCCACCTCCCGTCCCCCACACACCCCCCCCAACCCAATCCCATTTCAAGTACTGAGAATCTGCATTCAGGAGGGAAGAAGGGATGGCGTTTGTTCAGGCACAGGATCAGCGTGAACCACAACAGCACTTGAAAAATCACTCCAGGAAGGACCCATTTCTCCCTCCGCAACTTCCCCTTTCATATCACCACCCCTTTATGGGTTCCTGCCCTGGTGCAGGTGTGCCCACGGTACCCACCTGCGTCTCCATGGAAGGTGCCCTCGCCATCGCTGGGCCAGATCTGCCCGGTCTTGCGGACGCCCACGATGGTGGCCTCCGACACGACAACCTGGCAGTGCCGGTGGCGCTTATGGCACTGCGGCGTGGGGGGGCTGCTGCTGTCGAAGGACTGCTGCGAGTTCTGCGAGGGTGAGCGGCTCTTGTCCCGGTACGTGCGGTAGGTAGTGGGGCTTGGGGACACGCGGCTGGACTGGCCGGAGGAGAAGTCCTCCTCGCTGGAGGTGAGGTTCTCATTGGAGCTGCAGTCTGGGGTGTATCCGCCTCCGCAGTCCTCAAAGCTCCGCGGGGAGTAGGACCTGCGGGGCCAGGTGAGGCGCTTCTCCTGCTCCGAGGTGCTCTGGCTGCGCAGGAGGGGGCCCTTGCCCTCCCCTTCCCCCATCAGGCCCCCGACGTAGATGCTCTGGTAGGGCTGGTACTCCAGGGGCGGCCAAGGGGGCCTGCTGCCGCCATCGGCGTTGATCAGGTTGTCCTTCAGGAAGCGGGGGTTCAACTCGGCGTCCTCGTAGTCGCCGTCGAGGCCGCAGCTGCTCTCCGAGGCGCGCCCCCGGTAAGCGGGCCTAGGCGTGTCCCCCAGGCCCGGCCCGGCGCCCTGCTGGCACTTCTTGCGCTCCATCTGCATAGCCTGCGTGCCCAGGGAGCTGATCCGGTCCGACACCTCTTTGTCGTTGACCTTCACCAGGCCGCGCTCGTGGTGAAACTCGACGTTCACGTAGAAGGGCTTCTCGGCGTCCGCCGCCGCGGGCGGGCCATGGCCCTTGCGTATCCTCTCGAAGTTGGACCTGAGCGCCGCCACGCTGGTGGGGGGCCCCCGGTCGTCGCGGTCCGCCGGCGCGGCGGCCCCGGGCCTGCGGGCGGCCGCGGGCCTGGCCTTGCCCGGAGAGCCCTCTCCGTCGGGCCGGGCCTCCGGCTCTCCGGCGGGCGGCGGGTCGGCCCCGTCGGCAGGCAGGCGGGCGCGCGGGGCTCGGCGGCGCCGTCGGGGGCTGCGCGGCGCGCCGGAAGCCCCAGCGCTGCCGGTCGTAGCTCTTCTTCTCCTTGGCCAGCAGCGTCTGCAGGTAGATCATGCGGAAGCGCTCCTGGTTCACCTCCTGCTCCAGGCGCCGGATGGAGGCCTTGCAGCGCTCCAGCTCCTGCTCGATGTCGCCCACCGAGCGCAGCTCCATGCGCGGCGGCTCCGAGTCCGGGAACTGCGCCTTCCACGCCTCCGCGAAGCCCACCGGGTCCACCATGGCGCGGCCGGCCTCACCTGCGCCGCCGGCTGCGCGCGGGGCCCGCCTCAGCGGCGGCGCGGCGGCCTCGCCAGGCCCGGCCCGGGGCGCCCGGCGGCCCCCATGGCCCCGCGCGGCGGCCGCGGCGAACAATGCCCGCCCCCCTCCCGGGTGGCAGGTGAGGCGGCGCGGGGCGCGGGGCGCGGGGCGCGGGCGGGGCGGGGCGCGCAGGGGGCGGGGCGCGCAGGGGGGAGGGCGCGGGGCTGCGCGCGCCGCTATTGTGTGCGGGCTCCGCGGCGCGGGGCGGGCGCTGCCTGCGCCGGGCTCCGCCGCTGCTGGCCCGTGGCCGCGGCCCCGCGCGCCTCTCCTCTCGCTGCCGCGCCGCCCCGCAGCCCCGCGGCCGCCGCCTCCCCCGGCGCTGCGCTCGGCCGGCCCGCTCCCGCCGCGCTCCCGCCCGGCCCGCACTCCGCGCCGCAGGAAGGGGAGGGCCGGGGGGCGGTGGCCGCGGCGCGACTGCCGGAGCCGGGCCGGCCTCTTAAAGGGGCCGCGGCGCTCTCCCACCGAGCCGCTGCCCACGGTTCTTCTCTGTGCTCTTGGGGAAACTGAGGCCCCGACGGCGGCGAACCCGCCTGTCCAACTCGCAGCCCAAGGGTCCACCATAAAAAGGACCCCGGACCCTCGGGTTCAGAGAGACCTTCTCAATGCAGAGGTCCTGGCCCGTTGTGCACTCCTGCAACAAGGACACCTGGCTTCTCATTTCCCCACGGCCCAGCCACTCGCCAGCGTCAGAGCTGGACGCGCTAGGGGCCAGGACCCGGCAGAGAGGGCCAGGCTGGGTGGCCGACGCTAGCAGCCCCTGTGTGCCAACGGACCTCGAGCGCTGTGGTTTCCTGGTGGGTGATGAAGCAATAACTGCCACACGGGATTGTCACAGACACACATGCTGGATGACAGATAGGAATTTCTCCCCAGGTCACTCAACACCCACACCTGCCTTCCTGCATCCTGAGCCATATGTTTATCCCCTGGCCTCTCCTGGGCTCCAAAACCAGTATAGCTTTTCCAGGGACTACCTGACTCGGAACTTACCTGATTAGTCTCCCTCTAAGGGGGTGGCCGGCCTTCACCGTGACCCACAGGACTGGGTGGAAGACCGGACAGCCCACAGCAGGTAGTGAAACAAAATCTTTGATCATTCCCTACGGAAGCCCATAGGTCTGAAACACACAGCAGAGAGCACTGTGTAGGGAGTCTGATGGGCAGAAAATGAAAATACCCAAGCCAGTCTGCTGCTGGATGAGGGGAAGAGGAAACAGGATTTGGCAATGGAAGAACTGGGCTTGAGTCCTGACTGCCTCTCCCTCTCTGCCTCAGTTTCCTGGGCATTGAAATGAGAACAAGAACATTCACCTCCCAGGGCTGTTGTCCCTGTGTGGATGTAAGGGGTTATCATTCCCTACCCCCAATTCCAGTGCCACTCGGAGCAGATGCCCTGATGTCCAGTGTAAAGGAACAGATCCCAGGGCTAGTGGCCAGACCAGCCTGTCTTGGATCCAGGTCTTCCCCATGCTCAGCTGTGTGACCTGTGACGGGGGTCTCACTATGTTGCCCAGGCTGGTCTTGAACCCCTGGCCTCAATTAAGCCTCCCGCCTCAACAGCCTACAGTGCTGGGATTACAGGTGTGAGCCACCACACCTGGCATGTTTTTATTTTGTAATATAACAGCTTTATTGAGATATAATTCAAATATCATACAATTCACCAATTTCGAATTTGTGAGCTTCAGTTTTGTCCTCATCTGTAAAATGTTGTTAGTACCATGTGTAAAACGCCCAGATAAATGGCATGTGGGGTTCACTTCATGATTGCCTGTTAATGTTGGTGCCCTGGGGGGAACGTTGGTGCTGCTGAAAACCCCTGAGGCCCGGCTTCTAGACAAGGTGGGCTCTGTGCAGCTCACTGCTGCCCTCTGCAGGCCCCCCCCCAACCTCCTGCCGTCTTGTCTCTGCCCAGCAAACCTTCTCTTCCCTGCCAGGCAGGCTGTTAATAGCCCATTTTGCAGTTGAGGAAACTGAGATGCAGTTGAGGAACCCTGACTTTGGGGCGGTGGGGCAGAAAGGGGCTGGAATCCCAGCAGTGTGATTCTGAGAAGAGCTCTCATCTTCAGTGGTCTCTTCTTTAAAATGGGTATAATAGGCCACGCATGGTGGCTCATGCCTCTAATCCCAGCACTTTGGAAGGCTGAGGTGGGAGGATCACTTGAGGCCAGTAGTTTGAGGTTGCAGTGAGCTATGATCACACCACTGCGCTCTAGCCTAGAGGACAGAGCAAGACCCTGTCTCAAAAAAATAAACAAATACAAATAAAATGGGTATAATAAATCCTGACCTCACAGGGTCATGGTCAATATTAGCTGCATTCTCCTGATGACCTGCCCAGACCTCCAGAACCCGGTTCCCTGGCCATCAGCAGGAAGAATCCTAAAAGCACAAACTGCTTTTTTCCTTTGCTGACCGGGCCCCTTGGTTTGCAGGGGGAACTGGGGGCTCATCAGGGCCCATAGTACCATCAAATGCCTGGGAAAGAAAGGAGGTGCTTTGGAGGGGGTGCTGCATCTGTCAGTGAGATGTCCCTTTCTCTGGTTCACAGGCTCCAACTCAGCCCTGCCTTAAATATTTTGTACATAAGCAAACTCACGTCAGAAACTCTGGAGCTGTTTAGTTTGGGTTTACAGGCTCTGTTCTCTTGGCATAACAAACGGTTTGTTGTTGGGCACAAGGACACGTCCAGATAGTGGCTTTTTCCCTCATGGGACAGCCTCTTCTGGCCCCAAGGACACTCCTCCATCCTTGAGACTCCCCTGAAAGTGCTCCCACCCTGAGCCTCTGGTCCATTCCTGCAGAGCTGTCTTATCATCCAACTGAAGAGTGAGGAGGGACACAGGGTCCAGGCACACATCACGCTCTGTAATCCCCCATTTGGTGTCTGTCCCAGCAAGATCTAACCTATGCAAGGACACAGACCCTTTGTCTAGTTCCCTCATGTCCCCCAAGTGCTGCAAGGTGCAAGTGGAAGGTGCTCAGCCAGCACTGGTGGAATGAGGAACCAGACGCACGTGCAGCCCAAGGAAAGAGACACGTGCGTGGGGGAGGAAATGATAAGGCAGTCAGAGACGGGCTGTGGCAGAGGTGTGTGTGCCATGTGGCAGGTGGGGGGCTAGAGTGACACCTGAGCTGGTCCTGAGGACAAGGAACAGGTAGACAGAGGACAAGGAGACTTCAAAATTGTAGGTGTGTTTGAGGAACAGTGTGGGTGGTACGACGTGAGATCAGAGGTGAGGCAGGGCCCTGTAGGCCTGTAAGAAGCTTGGGTTTTATTCTAAATGCATGGAAAAGCCTACACTGTCAGATAGAACTTTCCAGCATCATGGCCATGTCCTATACTCTGCACTGACTGATACAGCAGCCGCTAGCTGACCCATGGGATTACCAAGAACCTAAAATGTGGCTGGGGCAACTGAAGAAAGGAATTTTTAGTTTAATTTAATTTTAATGAATTTAAATTCAAATAGCCATGGTGGCTGCTGTATTGGGCAGCGCAGGAGGCAGTGCATGCCTCACTGGGGGGTGAGAGGAGGAGCAGGGGAGCAGTCGGGGGCTGTGGCAGCTGTCCAGGCAGCAGGTGTTGGTGACCCAGAGTAGGGTAGAAACAAGGTGGCCAAGAGAAGGGGTTGGATTCCAGGACCATTCTGGAAGTAGAGCTCGTGGGGCTTGCAGATGGAGAGAGGGTAGGGAATGAGGGAGGACCAGCTACGGGGCTGACCATGGGTTGCTGACTGCCATGGACAAGCAGGAGTGCCCACATGAGGCTTTAGGTGCCCATGGCTCATCCACAGGAGGGGTCAGGTGGACCGGGTGAGTCTGCTGCACTGAGGAGCAATCAAGACCACAGAGAGAAACTGGAGTGTTGCCAGTGAATAGCTGGTGTTTATATCCACAGGGCTGGAGGCTCTCCCCCTGCCTGCAGGAGGCTGGTGGGGAAAGGGCAGAGATTGGACTAGGAGGGAGGTAGAGGCAGAGAGACTGAGAAGGGACTGGTCAGGGAGGTAACAGGGGCCTAGGAGTCTGAGGGGACTTAGTGAGGAGGGCAGAGCCCTGAGCTGACACTGCTGTGCCCTCAGGTGGAAGGACACTGAACTAGCTGGATCTGGCATCAGATGGGCCCCAGAGTTTGGCCGCAGAAGCCGGAGGCTGGATGGCCCCGAGGCTGCCCCAGGTGCAGCAGGTGGAGGGGGCTTCACCAAGGGTTCCATAGCTGTTTCCGAGCAGCAGGTGACATTTATTTTCTTCATCATTATGCTTTTCTTAATTCTCCATAACAAAAATGTGTTTTATAATTTTAAAAAACCCAAATAGCTGTTATTTTTAAAATTTTTTACAACTTTATTGAGGTATAATTGAAGTGCAATAGACTGCGCATATTTAAAGGGTGCAGTTTGATGAGTCTTGACATCTGCGTACGGTTTGAAACCATCACCATGATTAGATAACAAACATTTCCATCTCCCCCAATAGACATTATGTTTTTAAATCTCAAAACTAGAATAAGACAGGGAAGTGGGATTTTTTTGGTGATGTTCCCCCTCAATTTTCCTCATTTTTGGAGTATGATCATAAGGCTCTGTAAATTTATTGAAACACTGAAACAACACATACACACACCTTCAACAGCAGCCGGGGTGGTATCTAGAGTCCCGGCCAGGGTTCCTGCAAACCCTGCTCAAGGCTGCCCTTGTCCTGTACTGGAGGGAGAGCTGGGACCCAACAGTCCCCTCTGCTGGAGAGAACCAGAACTTCCGATGCCTCAAAACCCTGGAGATGGAAACCACCCCAACGTCCATCAACAGATGAAAGGATAAATAAAACATGGTGTATCCATATAATGGAATATTAGTCTGTCATATAAAGGAATGAAGAAATAAACTTTGGTACATCCAGACAATGGAATATTAATCAGTGCTAAAAAAAATGAGCTATCAAGCCATGAAAAGACATGGAAGAACCTTAAATTCGTATTACTGAGAGAAGCCAGTCTGAAAAGGCTTCATACTGGGTGATTCCAACTATATGACACTTTAGAAAAGGTTGCCAGGGATAAGGGGGGAAGGAGGGATGAATAGGCAGAGCACAGAGGATTTGGGGGGACAGTGAAACCATTCCATATGATACTGCAGTGGTGGATACATGTCATCATACGTTTGTCCAAACCCATAGAATGTGCAACGCCAAGAGTGAACCCTAATGTAATGGGTGGTGATGATGAGTCAATGTAGGTTCATCCACTATAACAAATGCACCCCTCTAGTGTGGGAAGTTGGTAGTGGGGGAGGCTGTGCATGTGTTGGGGAAGGGGGATACGGGAACTTCTGTACTTTCCATTCAATTTTGCTATGAAAGTAAAAGTGTTCTAAAAAAATAAAGTCTATTTAAAAATTTTTCCAAATAGAAATTAAGTATTGTACTGATAGATGCTACAACATGGATGAACCTTGAAAACATTATGTTAAGTGAAAGAAACAGTCACAAACAGGCGAATATTGTATGATTCCATTTATATGAAATGTCCAGAATAGGCAAATCCATAGAGACAGAAAGGAGATGGTGGTTGCCTGGGTCAGGGGGAAGGGGAGATTGAGGAGCTACTGCTAATGAGATTGGATTTTCTTTCGGGGGTTATGAAATGTTCTAGAACTGGATAGTGGGGATGGTTGTACAACCTTGTGTATATACTAAAATCCATTGAGTTGTACATTTGAAAATGTATTGGAATTATATCTCAATAAAGCTGTTATATTAAAAAACAAAAGCAGTGGCTCACGCCTATAATCTCAGCACTTTGAGAGGCTGAGACAGGAGGACTGCTTGAGGCCAGAAGTTCAAGACCAGCCTGGGCAACATAGTGAGACCCCGTCTCTACAAAAAATTTAAAAATTAGCTGGACGTGGTGGCGCATGCCTGGGGTCTCAGCTGCTCGGGAGGTTGAGGTGGGAGGGTGACTTGAGCCCAGGGCTTCTCAAGGTTACAGTGAGCAATGATTGTACCACTACACTCCAGCCTGGGTGACAGAACAAGACCCTGTCTCAAAACACACACATACACACACATACACACACACACACACATACACACACACAAACCCCACCTAGACTATGGTACTTTGTTATAGCAGCCAAAACTAACTAAAACAATGTACTTGTTGAGTCCCTGTTTTCAATTCTTTTGGAACTAGACCTCGGAATGGAATTAATGGAATTTCTGGGTCACATGGCAATTCTATGTTCCACTTTTTGAAGAACTGCATGGGTTCCTTTTTCTAATTCACTCAAAGGCACTATCCGGGTGGGCAGAGCGGCCCCGCCATGAGGGTCCCACAGTCTTAAGAGCTCCTACCCACCCAGCCCTCACCAGGTGCCCGGCTGGGGGCCAGGGTCCTTGGGTGTGTCTTCTTCCCACTCTCACAGCCATCACCCCAGCAAGAGGCAGGGAGAGGGGCGCACAGAGGGGCAGTGGCCTGCCCAGTCACACAGCGGTAAGTGGGGGCCAGCCTAGAGCCCAGCCTGCCCGGTTCTCAGATCAGTGCTCTTGAACGTTGTGCCATCAGGCAGGACTGTGAGTTGTGGCACTGTGGCAGGGCTTCCTGCCTTGGACCTACTGGAGCCCGGCTCTCGCTCCTTCTTTGCCCTGTCTGCACCCCCATCCCCACCTGCTCGGGAGGCTGGAGGCTGGATGAGGGCTCCCTTCAAGCAGGATGTGGCCATGTGACCCCCATCCATCATCTGTCATCTGTCACCCGTCATCTCTCAGCCACAGGGAGCTGGGGGCAAGATCAGAAAACTGGGCCATCAGTACAGTTGTCCTTTAGCCCTGCCCCCAGCCCAGAGCAGGTCACGGGGGTCTCTGTGGGGCAGCTCTGCTGAGTGAGAAACCTGCCCTCGCTGGAAGCACTGGCCATGGGTTCCGAGTGAGTTGGGGGTGTGGGCCTTTCCTCCCAGGCCTGGGCCCTCGGCGGCAGTAACTCCACCCGCCTTCTGCGCAATCAATTATTAACGTAGCCCCTGCAGCCAGGGGAATCCTAGTGGAGACTCCTGGCTGCTGTTTTCAGCCTTCCCAAAGAGCAAAGGGGCTGGGACAAGATGACCTGTTCCCCAGGGGTGGCCAGTGAGATGGTCCAGGCTGCGGCTTCTAGTGCTCAGAGGTCCAGAGTACCCTCAGGCCAGGGATGCCACCCAGCTGCAGGGAAAGAGGGAGCCCCGGGCCTGCTTTGCCTCCGATCACCCTCTGTGTGTCCTAGAAAACTGGGGTGAGCCTGCTGACAGCAGCCCAGGGTCAGGAGCCCAGCACCTGCTCCCCCTCCCGCTCACGCCTGGGGCGCAGGCTCAGAAAGGTGGCTGGTGGCCAGGAATGCCGGGGAGGTGCTGGACGAGGGGGAGGAGGCCAGGAAGGATCTACACTGCCTTGAAGGAGGTGTGTGACAGCCACACATCCCAGCTGCCTATCAGCCTCCCTTAGGGGAAGGTCTGACATATGGGAGGTGACATTGGGAGGCCACAGCAGATGGCAGAGGAGCCTGGGAGCTGCTGGGAGGGTGTCTCATGTCACGCAGTGCCTGAAGCCACAGGCTTCTGGGACGGGGGGTGTGCCCAGGGCCCACCCAAGTTCCAGGAGAAGCTTCTCCCTCAGGAGAGGAGGGGCCCCTCTCTGAGCTGAGTGTTTCAAAGCCCCTCCCCCCACACCTTCTCTCATCCCTGCCCTGGGCCCCCTCGAGTGTCAGGTCCCCTCTGAAGTCCCCTACAGGCCCCGAATTCCTTGTCTACCTGCCATCGTCTCCAGGGGCCCGGGGCTGCCGGAGTTGGAGGGAACTGCCTGCCAGTCCACCCCCGCCTGCGTGGCCCCAAGGCTTACGTCCCTTGCCCAGACACGCTGGCACCTGCCGCGTGGCCTGTGGAAGGAATAAACGGGAGAATGCAGAGGGCCAGGCTGGAGAGGGGGCTCTGGGGAAGCTCAACGTGTGAAGAAGTAAGAATTAGTGAATGAGTGAACATGGGAATTTTCACCCAGGCTGGAATGCGGTGGCATCATCATAGCTCACTGCAACCTCAAACTCTGGGCTCACACAGTCCTGCCTCAGCCTCCCGAGTAGCCGGGACTGCAGGTGTGCACCACCACGCCTGGCAAATTTTTTCTATTTTTGGTAGAGACGGGATCTCACTCTTGCTCAGGCTGGTCTTGAACTCCTGACCTCAAGCCATCCTCTCACCTCGGCCTCCAGAGCGCTGGGATTACAGGCGAGAGCCACCGTGCCCGGCCTAAACACGTGAATTGAACTGATCTTCTGTCCACTGCCATGTTCAGTTACCTACATTGTAGGTGACCTTAGATTCTCCTGGCTTAAGATGCCCCGCATCCCTCCAGAGAGTGCTGTTCATCTGGGAGGGGTCCCCATCCCACCCCCCAGGTTGAAATGGATCCTGGGGGCCTCCCCTTCACTGCAGAGGCCAGCAGCAGGGCTGAGAGGAGAGCCAGGCAGGGCCCCAGGGCACAAGGTTGCAGAAGGCTGAGTGGTGTGCCCTGCTCCAGTCTCTGTGGAGCCTGCAGCAGTGGGACTAGGGAGGACTCACACCATGGGGGGCGGGGAGCAGGCCGTGACAAGGAGGGCTCAGCAGGGGGATGCTGAGGAGGGCTGGGTGTGGTTGGGGCCATGCAAATAAACTCCTTTTCAGGGTTACAACCCTAGGTGGCAGGGGACTGGAACCACGTGACTGAGTGACACAGAACCGCAGGGGTGAGGCCACCTGGAGCAGGGTTCCCACTGGGTCAGACTCCAAGCTGGGGCGGCGGCAGAGGAGAAGGTGCTTACATGTGTCCTGTCTTTTCAGCTCTCTGCACCTGGGTCTCTTTACCTGGCAGGCAGGGACAGAGCAGTCATGATGCCCAGCCCACAGCACTGCGGTGATTAAATGAGCTTCCCCTCCAGCACTTTGCTGAACACAGGCCTGGCACAGAGTGAGTGACCCATAAGTGGGGGTTCTTGCTGTTCCCCCAAGAGGCAACCCACTCCTGGATGACCTTTACTCTTGGGGATGCTGGGCCAGAATTTCCACCAAAAGTGGGTTTGAGCTGATGGTGGTGCTCACTGGGGCCAGGGGTGGGCCTAGCTCTGGTCTCTTCCCTTGGGGAACCAAAGTGTAAGGTACCGGCTGTTAGCAAAGTCATGTGAAGCTGCACCATGTGACTAGTCGCTCATTCATTTGGATGCTTACTTGGTGGGCCGGTGCTGGGGACACAGTGGTGAAACAGGCTACCACGGCCACCAGGACGGTAAAGGGAGAATTGTAACTTCAGAGATGCCTCAAGGGAGACCAGGATCAGGAGAAAGGGTGACCTGACCCAGCTGGAGAGGCCAAAGCAGGCTTCCCTGAGGGAGCACCTCCATGTTGGGTGCACAGGCAAAGCTCGGAGCAAGGAGCTGTTCCATGGCAAGAAAGCCCTCCCCTTGCTTCAGGACAAAGGGAAGCAGTAGTTCCCTATATTGGCCCCCAAAGCATCAGGCCTCCAGTTATTCACCCTCTTATGAAGTCCCCTCCCACACTGACTCTGAGCTTTGGCCAGTGGGACATTTGGCCAAAATGTCCCATTGCAGCAAATATGATGCAAATGGAGGCTTGATAAGCACTCAGGTATTGGGGCTTATCTTTTGGAACACCCCTTCTTGGAAACTAGCCACCACGCTGTGAGGAAGCCCAAGCTGCCATGTGGCAAGGCCCTGTCAAGCGTCCAGGCTGAGGCCTGCACCAACTGCCAGTCACATGAGTGAGACCATTTTGGACCCTGGGACAATCATCCCAGTGCCCCAGCCACTAACCATGGAGCATAACAGTCAAATCATAGACTCATGAGAAATGGTAGATAGTTGTTAAGAAATGAAGTTTTGGGGTGATTTGTTATGCAGCAGTAAGTAACTGCTCCCAAACACCCACCCCTGCCCTCTACATCCCAAGTCTAATTCTTTCCTGTGCCCAGATCTTCTCCACCTGGCATGAAGCTCCTTCTGCAGACCTGCCCAGCTTTGCCCTGGAATTTTCTGTTGCTGGCTCTCTCCAAGCTCCTCCCAAGACCAGAACATACCCTTGGACCCCAAACAGCTTTCACTGGCTGACGCCCTGTGAGGGTCTTGGGGTCAGACAGGACTTCTGGAGTCTGTGAGTGAGTGATGAGGCACAACTGCCTCTGGCCACCAAGGAGAGTGAAGCACAGGATTGTTCCCCAGGCAGGTCTATGGTTCGAGTGGTGGGCATCTTGGGTGAGAGCGCTACATGTCCGCTGGGAGCACGTCTTACTCGAGCAACCTTCCTGCCTCCCTGCCTTCCTCAGACATCTACTGAGCCCCTACTGTGGGCCCTTCCTCTTGGAGGTGCTGGGGAGATAGCAGAGGTGATGAGGTCACCACCCTGGTCTTTGGGGTCCCACAGACGGGTGGGGCACAAAGCCCACACATGGTCAATCACACCCAGGGCGACAAGTGCTGCGAGAGTCATGGGGGTGCCCACAAAGGCCTCCTGGAGTAGGGGTGTCCCAGCTGTTGGGCTCAGAAGAGAAGCAGGCCACCCCAGGCAGAGGGCCTGGCACCTGCAGAGACCCCACCGTGACCAGGGATGGAGGCCGGGGCACAGGAGCCTGCGGGGTAGAGGCGGGCGCTGGGCCGGGCCAGGAATTGGTGGGAACGGCCCTGCAGAAGAGAAAGACAAATGAAGTATAAACCGACAGACGGACAGAGAGCAGGGAAAGGGAAGGGGGAAAAGATGTTTTTGAAGCACTTGGACACGGTCACTGTGGTCACTTGCCATGCTCTGGCTGCAGGGGTCTGCTTGCCTGGGCTCACAGGACCAGACCAATCTGCCCAACTTTCTGCCCAAATTTCTCTGCCCCAGAAGCTTCCTGCCAAATGTTGGGGCTGGAGGGAATGTCTCTGTTGACTACTCGTATCAAAGTGAGGGTGCGTGAACCACACTGAAGCAATTCCGACAGAAAAGATGCTACATCAACTCAGGGCAGGGGGACAATGCAGCCTTTGCATCTCCCTGGAGAGCTTAGTCTCCTGTTCTCCCAGGCCAAAGATCAAAATCAGAGAGGCCATGACTGCGCCAGTCAGGGCCTGGAGGAACCAGCTGGTGCACCTCCGTGCGTAGCACAGGGAGGGTTCCATAAAGGACCACGCACAGAGGTGTGGGTGTACATGAGACAGCGTGGCTCTAGCTCAGGGCTGGTCACAGCAGGACCACATACCCCCCCCACCGTCCTGGGGCCTGAGGGGCTGTGGAGAGCGACAGCCCACCGTGCCCCAGCTCTCTCGCCCTGTGAAGCTTTCTGTTATGTCCTGCGTGCCAGGTCCTCCCTAATGCACCCCCATGCCACCTGCACCCCCACAGGCTGCATCTAGTGGACCAGGCTGGGGGCCACAGTCCAGAGAGGGGCCCAGCAAGGCCTCTTTTGGAAATCCTGAATGTGCAAAGCTCTAAGTACCAGGATGGCCACTGCAGCACCAACAGTAAAAGCTACAAGCTGGACACAAACCGGATGACCCACACACAGGGCAGGTCAAATGAGGGTGGCCTTCCATCCACATGAAGGAAAACTGGACGCTGCTAAAGGAACGCATAGGCTCTGCATGCGCCCACAGCAAGAGGGTCGGTGGCAGCTCTCCAGGAAGGCAGGCTGCCGGGCAGTGTGCACTGCATGACGTCACTCTGGTGAAACAACAAACAGGCCGACAACATTGGCGGGGGGGTTCCACTCTGTATTTTATATGCTTTGTACTGTCTTGTTTTGTTTCACTGTAAGCATGCGACACCTTTAAAAGTGATTTGCGTAAAGAAGTGTTTTATATATGTAAAAAAAGAGAGCTAAAAATATAATGAAGGAATGAACAGGAAAAGATGCCAGTGTTTTTTCCTAAGTGATATTTGGCAATCGCTGTGAGTCGATGAACATTCACGGGGCACCTGCAGCGTGCCAGGCACTGGGAGGACGGCGCTGAACCGCACGCTGCCTGCAAAGCGCTTACCATCTACAGGAAGCAGGTGGGGATGCCAGACGTACCCACCTGCCTATGGCACAAGGTGGGTGGGGAGGAGTGGGCATAGCCAGGGTGAACAGGACCATGGGGCTGGTTCACAGTGGTGAGAGGACCCGGTGGACAAGCACTCTGGGCAGAGGGCTGGGGGGAGGCGTGGGGTGCTCCTGCCTGCTGTGTGTGTGCAAGAGGAAGCAGTGGAGACAGGAACATGCTAGACCCTGGAGGGCCTTGGAAGCCCTCCAAAGATGTGTGGAAGCCATTACACAGGGCCTAAGAGACATGCAGGCCAGCAGGAGAGAGGGATGGGGAGGCGGCAGTGGGCATGGGCCTGGCACGAGTGCCAGAGCAGGGCAATGTCACGCTCAAGGGCTGCAGAGTGAGTTACCCCAGGGCGGCTGTGCAGCCCTCCTCCTGCTGCAAGCCCAGGTAAATTCATCGTCCAGATGGGCCAGAGAGGCATGAGTGGCTTGTTCTTCTATCCTGCCTGGTGACACCTAGAGCCTGTGGCAGAGTGACAGTGGACAGCAAGGCTTAGAGCTCAGAGGCCCAGAACTACAAGCTTCCTGAAGACAACAGAAAACTCCCAGGGGGATGGCAGGTGGGTTCTCCCTTAGGTGCTGACTTCGACAAATCCAGGATGCCTGGAACGTGGTGATCAGAAGGGCTGCGAAGCCACACCCAGGATCGCTGGGAAAGAGTGCCAGGGTCGACTGCTGATGCGGGCCACAAGTAAGGAGTGTGGGCAGGGGCAGGAGAGTCCCCAGTTTGCAGTCCTGAGGCCCCTCAAGGCCAAGGGAGACTGTTTGACGACCCTGCAGGTGGGACCAGCCTTTCAGGGGATCACTGCAGTGCCCTCACCAGCCAGGCATTGTGGGGCCCCCAGGCAGCCAGTGGGGGCCTTTCCTGGCTCCCGACCTGCCAAAGAGAAGTGGGTGAAGGGCCTAGAACACAGGCCCTCCACACGTCGAGGGCAGACATGCTGCAGAGCTCGGGCTCCACGTCACCCCTCCACAGGTGCGGAAGTTGCTATCCATGAGTGTGCAGGGTGTGGAGGCCTCTGGCACAGGCCCCAGCTAACAGCAACCCAGGCTGGAGGACCTCTTGCTCTCCTGGCTCCCAGGTGGACTTCCCTCCATTCCTGTAAGGAAGGGAAAAGTAATTGGCATCAACTAAGCATCAGGGGCCACCCCGACCCCGACAGCCAGAGCTGTGAACTTGGACTCCTAGGCCTCTTGGTCAAGGCCTAGATGACTTGGCACAGGCCAAGAGGCCCAGGGGGCATTCCAGGTGGTGGAACAGAGGCGGCAAATGCACGGACTGGAAGAGCCGGAGCCAGGCCACGTCTGCAGACCCTAGGATGCTCAGCCCAGCCCACAAGGAGGCTGTCAGGAGGACAGGGAGGGCCAGGGAAGGTGTCTGAGCTTGCAAGTGGGGTCAGGGAGGCTGTAGGCCAGAGGCCAGGGTGACACTCAGAGAGGAGCATCAAAGGACAACAGAGGGCCACAAGTTGAGGAAATGGCAGGGTCTCAGGTGACAGGAGAATGGGGGAGAATGGGGGACGTGGATTTTAGGCCACGAGCCTGCTCCCCAACCCGACCCGGCCATGCCTATACGCACGGATGAGGTCTCCATCGCCGACCTGGGGCTGGATGCTGCTGTGCATGTCCATGTCCTGCAGCACTGACTGCTCGAACGCCAGGGCAGCTACGCGGCTGAAGAACGCCTTCACGTTTTCCCCTGTGGGCCCATGAGGTAGGTGTGACTCCATCCGCCTCTGCCCTCGCCCCTGGTTGCATTTGGTGTAGGAGCCAGGGCGGCCCACCCTGAGGCTGGCTCATGGCCCCTCCTAGAGCACCCCTGACAGTGACAGTAACCACAGGAGGGTGCAGCCCCACCCACCCATGTTAGGCAGGGCCCACCAGCCTGACCTCCCACCTGGCTCCGTCCCCCTCCCACCCCACCCCCATCCCCGGCTGCCTGCCCAGGCCGCTCCCTCAAACCTCCGAGCCTTCATTTCCCAGCATCTACTCTTTCAATCAGCTGCTACTGAGCACCTGCTATGGGCCAGGTGCTGGGATGTGTGGAGCTCAGGACAGACGTGTGCCTCTGCTCTCTTGTCACTTTTGATAGCTGTCCAATGGGGCTATGAGGATTAATGTGCTCCCACATGGAGCCTTTGTGCCTCCCCCTCCAGGTGAAAGTGGCTGCCTATTAGGCAGCAGGCTGGGTTCCAGCCCCCAACATGCACATTGCATACTGCCCTTGTGCAGCTAGCAACCTGAACAACTGCACAGGGCAGTCCTGCTTGGCCCATAGCAAGCTCTCTGTTGCTCTCTGCAAACTAACTGACTGTTACTGTGACAAAGGGGAGCAGGTTCTCACAGAGCAGAACGGACACTGTCAAGAAGCGCAACAGAGGGCACCAGGCACGGCACTGCCAGATGTTTGCATTGGGCTGGAGGTGGCACCAACCCTCAGTGCTCACCCAATCCCTGGCCGGATGTTTACTGTCCCCCCTTGCCCAGGGCAAGGAGTACTGGGCCTGATTCCTGGGTCCCCAGAGCCCTGGGGTCCTACTATGTGCTGGGCACTGCATGTTAGTTCATTTCATCCCCCAACAACCTGTGTTTTCACTCTGCTCTCTGTGTCTCTGCATTTTCTAATTTTTCCTCAGTAAGTACATGTGGATTTTTGTGATTTAGAACATGCTTTTTCATTAACAAAACGAGAGGGACAGCATCAGCCCACTCGCCAGATGAGACTGAGGCTTGGAGATGCTGGGCATCTTGCCAGGGGCTGGGGCCCGGTGTTGCGGGGGCAGAGCGGGGGGGAGTGGGATGGGTGGGAGCTGGGGCCACAAGCCACGCTGACACCCCCCTCACTGGGCCCTCTACGTGCCGGGCGGTGTCACACACCTGGCATCCGAGGGGCAGGGGCAGGACGGTGCCGTGATTATAGGTGTTTGGATCCCGGCCCTGTCACCTCCTCTCTTGTGGCCCTGGAAGTGACTTCACAGGGATAAAAGGGACCTGCCTCACAGGGGGTCTTGCAGGTTGCCTCCCGGCCTCCTGGAGATACGGAGCCTCCTCTAAGGCGACAGAAGGCACTGCCAGTCGCCGGCATGGCTGGGCTGTGATGCCAGCACGCGCAGGGCCACAGAAGGAAAAGCCTGACGCAGAGGGACTGGCCCAAGAGCAGCGCTCTGCCCTCACCACGGCGACAGCCCGGGCCCCACTCACCGGTCTTGGCGGACACCGACCAGTACTCCGCCTGCATCTCCTTGGCCAGGTGCACAGCCTCCGCTTCCGCCTGCTCACACGCCGCCCCTGACTGGGAGAAGCGGCCCTCCTGCAGGGAGGCCCGGGCAGGCGACCGCCCACTGCCCACTGTGCTGCCTCCCTTCCTCCCCACCCCTCCATGCAGTCTGAAGGGGGAGGCGTTTTCCCTCGAACCATCCAGGCCTCCGGCCCGCTTTGCTCACCAGAAGGTCCTTCTTGGTCCCCACGAGGAAGATGAAGCAGGAGCCTGCCTTGTTCTCCCGCAGTGCCTCCTCCAGCCACTGCCTGGAGTGCAGAGGGGAGACAGGCTGAGAGACACCACTCATCCACCCTCTCAGAGCAGGGCACAGGGTCACACACCTCCCCAGGGCTGGGAGCATTGGGCCGGAGGTGCAGGGAGGGTGCCTTGGCCCACACTGGCTGAGCAGGACGCTGGTCCTGCAGCCAGAAGGGCCCTGGCTGGACAGGAGGGGGTAGGAATACAAGAGCACCCCACCCCGGCCCTGGCTCTGTCCTCACCCCATGGGACCTTGGGTGAGTCCTGCACTTTTATCAACTGGAACAATCACCCCTGCCTCCCTCATAGGGTTTGGAAGATGCTGCGTGTGAATGCCCCAGACAAAGGTAAGGTGAGAGAGCTTTGGTCCATTAGCTGGACTCCCAGCAGACGCAGGATGGCCTCCCAGAATTGGTCATGTTGCCAGTTCTCTCTGCCCAAGACAGCTAGTGCCAAATTCACGTCCCTTCAGACTAGACTGGCTATAAAATTTTCAGGGCCCAGAGCAAGGTGAACACGTGGGGCCCCTTATTCAAAAATTATTAGGACTTTTGAGATGGTGACAGAGTATTAAAGCAAGTGCAGGCTCTTTGGAGCGTGTACCCCAGTGTGACCGTGCCGGCCCTGCACTCGTGCTGGGGTCAGGGCTCAGCCCACTGACCTTGGTTTGGGGAGCCCTTTCAGGTAGCTTCCTGAACCCAGGGGAAGCACAGGAGCCACAGAACCCGGACTTGCCTGGTGTGCTCCAGAGTCTGCACGTCAGTGAGGTCAAAGGCTGTGACGATCACTGGACACCCGGAAAAAGCCAACAGCCAATCAGCCACAGGTGAGGCAAACACAGTGTGACAAATGGGGACTCTTTGTCAAAGGAGCGGCCCCGGAGGAGCCCAGCCCCTGAGGAACTGCTAGGGCAGCCCCCCAGACACTCAGCACCAGACCCCACCATAGAGGCTGGGGAGGAGACACCCCATGGCTACCCCCCAGCAGCCACCTCCCCACCGCCCTCCCTGGCCTGTGCGCAGTGGCCCAGCCTTCGGGTAGAACCCAGAGAGGGCAGATGAGGTGGGTGTAGAGCACATGGGCTGTGGCATCAGAGACCCTCTGCCACTTATGGCTAAGGGAGCTCGGGTGAGGGCCTTAACAGCTGAGAGCCTCAGTTTCCCCATCTTTAAAATGGTGAGAATGATACCTCTAGCTCTCAGGGCTGCTGTGAGGATGAAACAAGAGCAGCTGTTTTAAAAAGCTATTAGTCCAGGGCCTGACAGTGGGGCGGCGGGGGCTGGTCAGACTTTCAACACGTGGCGGCTATGGCCGTGATGATGATTTGCAACCACCAGCTTTAGGGAAACAACTTCCGTGGAGTTGCGTGGGCAGAAAATGATGCAGCCCCCACCCTGTCCTGGGGTGTTGGGAGGCAGGGGGTGCCAGGGCCCTGCTGGGGTCCTGAGGGGAGCCCCATGTGGAGGACATCCCAGGAAAATGGCTGCTCTCTGCTTCCCCCCAGGGGTGTGAGCTTCCTCTGCACTTGGCTGAAGGCTGCAGGAGAACCCGGTCCCCTCCCAAGGCAGAGGCAGAGGGGAAAGGAGAGGAAGGAGGAAACTGAAGACAGGGACGAAGCAGCCAGCAGCCAGGCTGCCGTTAGCAGAGGGCGCCAGGTGCCTCACACCCCCTCCCCAGGAGAGAAGCGTCCCTCCCCCAGAGGAGAGAGGCCGGAGAGGCGGAGGGTGCAGGAGGCCATGCAACCACGGCAGAGCTCAGCTCCAACCCACGGCTGAGGTGCTCGTGGTTTGTTTCCTGATTTTGCTTCTTTCAAATCTTAATGAAGGTGTTGTGATTTTTTTTACCACTACTGAGTAGATATAATAGCACCCTATAATTTGAGTCTGGTTTTGGATGCTTCTGACAGTTCTATCACATCTCCCACTGAACTCCATCTCTGCCTTCCCCCAGGAAGGTGGAGCCAGCACAGGGAGCTTGCGCTGCTGCCTCCCACCGACCGTCAGCCCTGCCCAGTGCCTGGGCTGCCCTCACCCCTGGAGGTGGTGGGTGCCAAGCTCCACTGGCCCCCACCAGGGACCCGGCAGTCCTGCCTGCTGAGATAGGACAAGCCTCTCCCCACCCCCTGGAGTCCAATGCTGCTCTTCCTTCCTGGAGCCTCTGGACAAGTACTTTCCTCTCTCAGGAGCTTTCTGAGCTAAAAACTGGGGCTGAGACTTAAAGCCAGCACCCACCACCACAGGGTCCCTAAAGGGTGTGAATGCCAAAGCCAGCCAGGGCCCCAGCGTGAAGGCAGCTTCCCTGTCCCCAAGGAGCAGCCCAGGTATTTTCTCATCAGTTCTCAGAGGCCAGAAAACTGGTGCCTGCACAGAGCACCTGGGCTTCCTGCTGTGCAGCTGAGCAGGGAGCCCCTGCTGCACATCGCTGAGGGTCCCGACATCACATGCTGCTCACCCTGGGCACCCCGGTAGTAGGCAGATGCGATGCACTTGAACTTCTCCTGCCCGGCTGTGTCCCAGCTGTGCAGTGGGAGAGAGAAAGGGAAAGCAGTGGCAAGTTAAGCAATCGCAGTGTTCTGAGCCAACAGGCTAGTGGGATTGTGGGTGGGAGACCCGAGGGCCCGTGCCAGTGTGTGGGCTTCAGGAAGTGCCTGTTGTGATCCTCTAACCCTGCCTCCAGGTCCTCATGATCTCTTCCTGGGTACCTGGGGTGTGGGGGGGACTTCTCTCTCTGCAGTCACAGTGCCTGGGGGAGAGGGGTATGGCATTGGTAGTTCCACTGCCCGGATGAATGCAGTTGCAGCTCAGTCTCTTCTGGCTGGGACATTAAAAAGGAGCATATGGGCCGGGCATGGTGGCTCACACCTGTAGTCCCAGAGCTTTGGGAGGCCAAAGCTAGAGGATCACTTGAGCCCAGGAGCTCGAGAACAGTCTGGGCAATGCAGTGAGACCCTGTCTCTACAAAAACAAAAAAATTAAAATAAAATTAGCTGGGTGTGGTGGTGTGTGCCTGTAGTCCTAGCTACTTGGGAGGCTGAGGCTGGAGGATGGCTTGAGCCCAGGAGGCTCAAGGTCACAATGAGCTATGATTGCACCACTGTACTCCAGCCTGGGTGACAGGGAGAGACCCTGTCTCGTAAAAAAAAAACAAAACAAGGAGCATATGGCCATGACATGGCTTGCTCTAAAGATGTGGACATCTGCCTGCACAGGAGCCTCTGAGAATGGTGCTGGGGCACCAGGCCGGGCCTCCAGCTGTGGCTCTGCCACTTGCTTATGTGTGACTGGGGCATTGCTTCACCTTCTGCACTGCAGGTCCCAGGTCCCTAACAGGGGCACCAACAGGTGACTCTGAGCAATTGGCTCCAGCTCTCTGGAGCACCATGTGAGAAGGGCTTAGGAGCCCTGGGTCCATGGAAAAAGAATGCAACAATAGATTAATGATGTCTGCCACGGGTATAGTCTAGCAGAGGGAAAGGCCCACATGCTGAGATCTACTTGCCCTGGTTTAGAACGAGGCAGGTGGTCAAATATGCAGGGAAGAGTCTGAAAATCCACCCCATTTTAAAGTAAACAGATCAAAATTTAACTTTTCTCAATAAACTGAAAAGGAGACAAACCACAAACAAGACATCAATGGTCTGAACTTTTTTTCAAGGGATCCAGCATGATGCAGAACTTTCTGGCTTCATTTTTTCATTAATTCATTCATATTTTCTTTCATTTCTGAAGAAGACTCTAGGGGGAGGAGGTGGGGGTGGAGGCCTGGAGACAGGGTCCGTGGGGAGGCTGGCAATGGCCTCAATGTAAGACAAGAGGCTGAGCCGGGATGGTGTCCCTGTTTTGTCCTGGGCCCTCTGACGGGATACAGCCTGTGGTCACAACGGTGAGCCCAGCCACCAGCCACTCTCTCACGCTCCACCCAGACTGCCCCCGTGGGCGCTTTGCTTTCCCCAGCTCCGCAGCTCCTGCCGTCCCGCAGCCCCGTGTTCTCACAGCCTCTTTTGCTCTGGACTGACCCTGTACTCTCCCTCAGGCAAGATTTGGTATCCTGACTGCAGGACTGCACAGGGGCTGTGGAGGTCCTGAGAGAGGGGGGCACTGTCCCGACAGAGTCAGGAGCTCACATCCGCAGGATCTGCAGGCTCGGCCCAAGCAGGGCCAGAAGACTGAGGAAGGAACCTGGGAGAGAGAAAGGGGAAGGGGACCAGGACAGCGGCCTGGTGATTACCAGCAGGCAAGTGGGGGCACAGGGGCAGCCATGTAGGGGAGCACGGAGAGGCCCCTAGGGAGAGAGAGGGTCTGGAGCCTGTGCCTCCTCCGGGTGCTGGGGGAGGGGGCAGGCCAGGTCCAGAGCAAGGCACCAGCTGGGGTGGGACAGGGTGAGCCCTGGAGAGAGCCCTGGGCCCTTCTGAGGGAAAGCAGAGGGAGAGGGGACAGCCAGTGGGCCACTGAGAGGCAGGTGCCGGGGGCTGGGAGGGAAGAAGACAGACAGACGGGGGCAGAAGGAAAGCGAGGCTGGGGAACAGGAGCCAGGGCAGGGGTGTGAGGAGGAAGATGAGCACGTCATGCCTGAGGAAGGGTGTGGATGGCACTGCCTCCATCTGGGCCCTCCCTGCCTGAGCCTGGCACGCAGGGACTAAATTTGACCCTGTTTCACAGGTGGGGACAGAGGCTCAGAACTCAGGAGGGACTTGCCAGAGATCACCCTGCTGGCCTGCAGAGTGGGATCACAGGAAGTCTGGTGGGGAGGGGCCCAAGCCTGGGCAGGAAGGGGACCCGGGGGGTCAGAGGAGGGTGGGCAGGTCAGGCTGTGAGGACCTTCCCCAGCTGTGCTGACAATTGTGTCCAGGGACTCGGGGAGCCGGGAAGTCTGTTTTGTCCAGATGGGTCCTCACTGAGCACCACGGGGTGCAGTGGAGAAGGAGCTCCCCAAGGCCTTTCCCGGGCGTCTCCAGGAAGCCCACCCACAAGCCACAGGGGAGCCAGCGACTTACATCTGGAGGCTGTAGGGAACCCCTGCGATCTCAAACCGCTCGATTTCAAAGTCCACCCCAATGGTGGCCTTATAGTCTCGGTCAAAAACGTTCTTGCAAAACCTGTGGGAGGCGGGGAAGTCATCAGAGCAGTGTCCTCACACAAATGTGCATGGAAGCTTTGCTCGTGACAGCGTGAGTCTGGGGGCAAATGCAGCCCACCAATAGAGGGTTGACAAGAAGTGATGGCCCAAGGAGGCCACGGATGGACAGAGCAGCCACCAAGAACGGCACATGGGAAGGGAGGCTGCAGGAGCCCCCAAAACACTGCAAGTCAGAAACTGGGAGAAACTGAGCGTCCGTTCATAGGGAGGACAGTGGAGGGTTGAGCCCATGGCCCCAGGGGGACAGTGTGACGAATGCCAGCCTCCTGGGATGCCCCACTGTCTGCCTAACCCTACCATATCCCCAACTTCTTGCACCCCTCCCATCTGGCTCCCACCAGGCTGAGGCACAGTGGTCCTGGCAGCCACACGGTTCCCACTATGACAATGTCATCTGGGCTGCCTGGGCAGAGGTGTGACAACCTGGTGCTGGGCGGTATGGCCGACGGGGCCTGGGAAGCTGCGTACCTGTGGATGAGGCTGGTCTTCCCCACGTAGAGATCACCAACGACAACCACCTTGGAGAGTCTGAGCCTGTGGGAGGTACATCTGTGTTGCTCTCAGGCATGGTCTTTGGACACTCACAGGCCCGTCCCTCCCTGAGCTCCTGCTAGTGAGCCACCCTTCACTCCCGGATGCAGGACAGGCCACTGTGCTGAGACACTCTGTCCCCCTTCCCCAGCCCTCAGAGGGCAGGGTGGGAGAGGCTGCGTTTTGTTCTGGGGACTCTGATGTCTCTGGAGCTACACCCCAGACCCCATTTGGCCGAAGTCCCTGTCCTGAGGTGGATATGACAAGAGGCTGAGTCACGGGCTGAGGGGGCAGAGGCAAAAGCCCAAGGTGGGGCTGTGGTAATCAAGAGCCGTGGCATGTGCAAGCTGTGGGGAGCTACGCTGAGGGTGCAGATGTGCAGCCTGTGTGCAGGGAGGCACCAGCACAAGGGGCAGGTGGGCAGCCCCTGCACCCTCCTATGTGCCCCCTGGGGTTGTATGCCTGCCTAGGCTCTGGCTCCTTGCAAGCAGGCACTCCCTGACCAGGACACCACTGTCACCTGCTCACTTGGAGGTGTCTGAAGGCTCAGAAAGGCCAAATGGCCTGGTATGGACAGGACTCAGGGTCGACACATCTGGGCTGTGGCTTGAGGCAAGTTGGCTCTGAGGTTCTTGGGCTCTCTGGAGACACTGCTCACTGACAGCAGCCACCAGCCTCACTGTGTGTGTGTCCTGCACTCTGTGCAGCAGCATTTCTGGGACTGGTTTGTTTGGAGACAGGGTCTTGCTATGTTGCCCAGGCTGGTCTCAAACTCCTGGGCTCAAGTGACCCTTCTGCCTCAGCCTCCTGAGTAGCTGGGACTACGGGTGCCCACCACCACACCCAGCTTCCTGGGACTTATACTTGAAGAGTTTCTGCAGCTCATCCCAAAGGAGCTCGACAGTTGTAGCAACCAACCTGGGTAAACACCTTACAGGTACTTCCTCTGCCTGCAGACAGCAAGAGGGCACCTCTGTGTCACCTGGTGACCTGGCCTGCAGTTTACCTTGCCATGTCCGCGAGCGCAAGGGCTGTGTCTACCTGGCTCCCAGGCAGCTCTCTCATTCTGGAACAGGCTGGCTCTGACACCATCTCTCAGATGAAGGTACCGGCAAAGGTCTTGAGGCAGGAACCCTCTGTGCCTCAGTTTCCCCACCTCCAGTGCTGTTGTGCGGGTCAGGGAGATAATCTGCATGCAGCACCGGATAGGGCACCAGCACTCCCCAACTGATGCCACTGCTCTCATCCCACGACCATGGCTCCTTCGGCCATTCCGACCTGAGCTCTGCCTCACTCTGTGCAGCCTTGGGGACCTCAGAGCTGGGCTCTCTTCCAGCCTCACCACACTGTGTGACACCTGTGAGCTCAGCCAACTCCTCGAGCAGACTGTGAGCTCCTCAGGATGAGGGCAAAGGCAGGCCCTTGTAGCTGTTTGTTAAAAGAAGGAACGAGTGTTGCAAACCCCTGTGCTGGTGGTGGCAGGAACCCTCCCTGGCTAGGCCTAGTGAGGAATCCAGACAAGTAAACCTGAAATTCCGTGAGGCAAGTTCTCGGGGGCACAAGAGCACATGGGGGGGTCCCCTGTCCAGCCCAGGCTGGGGGCAGCAGTCGTGGGGGGTCAGAGAAGGCTCCCAGAGGACCTGACACTTACACTGAGACCTGAAGGGGAAAGGGACAGAGGAAACGAACCTGTGCTGAGACCCCGGGCTGAAAAGTCACCTGCATGACTTGCTGGAAAAAGGGAAAGTTGTTTCATGCGGCAGAGGTGAATCAAGCGAAGCCAGACAAAGAGTCCAGCCGTCCTCAGGCCTACGCTGGGTTGCACCGGCCTGGTCTAAGTGTGTCCTCTGCTCATTCTTCCATTCACACATCCATTCATGCGCGCTCCTTCCTGCCCGCTTGCCCCCATCCCACGCCCCGCAGGCTCACCCGACAGTCCCCGTGTTCCTGCGCTGGCAGGCCGCGCTGACCTGCCCATGGAAGTGCTCCTTGAGCTGCAGGCAGGCTTCAGGAGTGTACCACTGCAAAGAGACAGACAGACAGACCGGAACATCATCCTGCAAAGCTGCGGCTCCATCCCCGGAGCCGGGCAGCGAGGGGTGACTTGCTTCCCAGCCTTCCCTCCCGGGCCTTGTGGCCGGCAGCCTCGTTCCCTTTCCCCGACCCTCTGTCATGTCTGTCCTCGATCTTGTCAGCCCCGAGGCTCCGGGGTCTTGTGAGTCCAGAGGAACCAGGCCAGCTCAAAGTGCCTAGGTAGGGACTCGGAGATCTGGGTCTCACCTGGGGGGCTGTCTCCTTGCTGCATGCATGTGACAGGCCTCTGCCTTGTCTGGGCCTCAGCCCTCTTGGGGTGAAGCGAGACGTGGACAGTGAGGGCCCTTGTGGCTCCAAGATCCTCCCGTACCATCTACAGATCTCTGATGCCATTTTTGTTTAAAAGATATGCGTACAGGTGCCTGGAAAATGTCCTAGAAGACACTTTCTGCCTTCCACATTTCTTCAAAGTTAGAACTGAGCAGTGGTTTAAGAACATGGGCCTCAGGGCCAGGAAGAACTGCACACACCCCACCCACCCTTACCTGCTTTGCCCGATTTCTCTGAACTTTAACTTCCCCATCAGAAACTTGAGGGCATAAAACGAGGTGATGTTGGTAAAGCCATCAGCACAGAGCCAGCCTGTCATATACTAAGTGCTCAATAAATGTCCATGGCTATTAAGATGTAATGATACATGTTGAATGCATGTTTTTTGTTTTTATTTTTTTTGAGACAGGGTCTCGCCCTGTCACATAGGCTGGAGTGCAGTGGCATGATCACAGCTCACTGCAGCCTTAAACTCCTGGGCTCAAGCGATCCTCCCACCTAAGCCTCCCGAGTAGCTGGGACTACAGGTGGCACCCTCACGCCTGGCTAATTTTTAAATTTTTTGTAGAGATGAGGTCTCACTATGTTGCCCAGGCTGGTCTTGAACTCCTGGCTTCAAGTGATCCTCCATCCTCCTGCCTTGGCCTCCCAAAGTGCTAGGATTACAGGCGTCAGCCACCATGCCCAGCCCACATTTGTTTATAATTAGAAAAAAATGATATTAAACAAACTAAAGGTGACCATTATTTTTTGCCATCAGATTGGCGAAGGCTAAGTATGGAACGTGGCAAGGATGTGGGGAGAAGGGCACTGTTGAGGCTGCTGGTTTGATCTGTATATGGCAATGGTCCCCCACCCCCCACCACCTGCTCTGTCCCTCTGGGCACTGCTTGCATCCACAGCTCCCCTACCCAGCCCTAGTGTCTCTTCCAGGTTTTGGGGCATCAGCTGGGCTCTGCCATGGCCCAGCTGCCCTCTCAGCTCCAGCTGTGATAGAAGCAGCAGGGACGGTGGAAGGAGCTTTGCAAAGGGCAAGTTACAAAACCTTACTGGGCCTTGATTTCCTCATCCGTAAAATGAGATGCTGTAAGAGGTGCTCATACAGCACCTTTTCACATGGTCTTTGGAGGAGTAACTGAACAATGCAGGTGAACAGCTTAGCCCAACAGTCTCCTCTTGCGCAGGAGTGTCAGCTACCTCAAGAAAAAGTTGGCTGCTTTTCCCTGTCAACTTCTATGACAGCTTTGAGCTGGGGGCAGGCCCAGACACAGTGGCCATTAGAGGAATCCCACTGTTTTGGACTGACTAGAGAGGCGTGGTAAGGAGGGCTGCAGGATAGGAAGTGTGAGCCAATTTTGGAGACAGGGAAACTGAGGCACATGGAGTAAAGGGAAGGACTTTCCCAGGCAGCACTCTATAGACCCAGCCCAACCTGACCTCAAATTTCTCAGGTCTGAAGTGGTGTGGCCCTGGGATGCAGGATGAATGTGGCCAGCAGTGGCCTGTGACCCAGGAGGGGGAGAATCTCACCTTCTGTGAAAACAGGACAGATGCCCTAGGCTGCCTCCCTGGGGCAGGGAGCTCTGGAGGCAGACACAGCCACGTCAAGTCCCAGCGGCACCATGCCCAGCTGTGTGATGTCAGGCACCCCTCCCTACCTCTCTGATCCTCGCTGTCCCACTCTGTCAATGGGGTCCTTTGTCCCATGAGACCTGGGTTGTTTTGTGCCAATCATGCTTCCCTTCCTTTTGGTTCATGAAACGCCAGTCTCCATCATCCCTGGTTACCATTGTCACTTGCCTGAGCCTCTGCTGAGATGGAAAGTCTAGAGGGAACGTTCACGGATATGAGACACAAAGGCTTTCTCTGTGGGTGTGTGAAGGAACTTAGGGAGGAAGGCAAAGAAGGGGGAAGGAGGGATGGCTGCAGAGCCCAAATACCCAGGGTCTATGGCCACCTCCTTCTTACCAGCCTGGGCACAGAATCTAAAAGATACGAAAGACCATTCACTCCACAGAGAGGATCTCTCTCTGTATGCCTGGCCCAAGCCATATGGAGGCAACCACTGATATCAGGGGCTTATGTATCCTTCCAGAAATATCGTCTGCATGTATAAACAAACACAGACATTTCCTTTCCCCCCCTCCTTGTTTCTACACACGCTCTATGGCACACTGCTCCACTCTTTGCATTTCTGCTTAACAATTTACTTTGGCTGTCATTGCATGGCAGCCCCTGAGGAGATGCCTCCTTCTTCCTCACATTTGTACCAAGAAATAGCGTTACTTGTTTAACCAGCCTCCTTTCAGAGGACATTTACGTCGTGTCTGACCTTCTGCTGTTACAAACTGCTGTAATACCTGTCCTTGTGTACGTTGTACACCCGTGCCAGGGTATCCACAGAGTAAATTCTTAGAAATGGAACGGCTGGATCAGAGGGCAGGGGCATCTGCAATGTTGGTGAATATTGTCCCACTGCCCCCCATAGAGGTTGTACTGATTTGCATCCTCTGCTGCCATTAATATTGGATTTTAATAAAGACAGAAGAGAGCTGTGAGTTTTCAGCAGAAATTGAAGGCAGCATGGCAAAGGGAGAGAGCCCTGGATTTGGGGTCAGGAAACTGGAATGCTGTCTTGGTAACAGTAGTAATGAGAGCAGCAGCAGCCATGACTGCAAGGGAGCTTCCGTTCACCATGGAATTACTCTCACGTAGCAGGTCTGAGAGGCTGAGTAGCTTGCCTGTGGACACACAGCTCAATGACGGAATCAGCATCCACGCCCAGGACTGTCTGACTGCTAAGTCCACGCCCTTATAACCTCCACGCCACACCGGCACCCGGTGTCGCCATCAACTTGCTGGCCTGCCTTGGGCAAGTCAACGCCCAGTGTCCCAGCTTCTCATGGAGAAGCCTGCTAAATCACATGTGGTAAGGGACAGACCTCCCTCAGTCACCTGCTTTATTTCTGGGGGTGAGTGCAGACTGGGGAGAGCTGGTGTGGCCGCAGTGGCAGGACGGCAGTGCAGACACAATGACTGTCTACCTTAGGGAAGCTGGCGATGACGCGGTCCCGGCTCACAGGGGGCCCCAAAGGTGTCAGGGAGGACCTCATCCTTCCAGAATCCTAGGGACACAAGCAGGGGAAAGAGAGTTAGGGAGCCACGCAAGCCCTCGGAGACTCGCCCACGAGTTGCTGCCTAATTCTCACCAGCTGTAAAACCAGATCCAAGCCTCCCTCCCCCGTCTCTAAAGGACGAAGGCTCTGGGTGAACCCGCGGGCCCTCAAGCGTCAGCCTTTTCCCTGGAAGCCCTCGGCCACCCAGCGTCCGACCCCGCGAGCCTATGCGGCAGCTCCCTTTCCTGTGCGGCCCTTCTCCCCACCAGGTGGCCGCCAAGGCCTGCCGCCCTCCGGGAGCAGCGCGGCCTGGCCCAGCGCGTGAGCTCAGCAGAAGAGGCGGCCCCGGCCGCAGGCCGCGTCCCGGTCGTGCGGGTGGGCGGCGGGCGGGGGACGCGGCGCCCCGGGCCTCCGGGGCGCGCCCGCGCGGGGGGCGGGGGCCGAGGGTCCGAGCGAGCGGGCGGCGCACTCACCCGCTGCAGCTGCCGAGGCGGGGCGTTCGGCGCGGCCTGGTCTGCCCGGGGCCGGCGCCGGCGATCACCATGGCAACGAGGGCCACGCGGGACCGGCGGGCGTCTGACGAATCGCGGACGCCGGGGGCGGGGCCCGGGCGGGACTACAGCGGGAAGGGTCCCGCGCGCCTCCTGCACCGGCGGTCGCCGTAGCAACGGGAACCTCCCTGGGGTCCGAGCGGGGCGGCCGGGACGCGGGGATCACCATGACAACGAGGGCGGGGCTGGAGAGGAGGGCGGTGGAGCGGGGGCCGGTGCGGGGCTGCGGGTGCAGAGGTTCGCGGTTCTGGCGCCGCTAGGCTGGGAGGGGAGGGGTGCTGGCGGTCCCGGTGTGCGAGCTCTTGCCGCAGTGTCGGCGGTGACTGGAGTCAGGCAGCCTGCAGCGGCAAGGGATGGACACGTCCGCCACCTACTGACCTTAATCTGCATAACCTCAAGCGATCCTCCGGCCTCGGCCTCCCAAGGTGCTGGGATTACAGGCGGGAGCCACCGCGCTCGGCCCTAATCCGCATAGTTCCGAATCTGATGTTGCCTGAGTGTCATAGGCCTGGCTTCTACAGCTCATGCTTCAAAACTGATTTCCTTAATTAACGGCTATTGAAAAGCTGACCCGAGTCACTGAGCTCTCCCGAGCTAATTTCTGTTTGGACAGTGAGGTATGTGAGGCTAGATGGCCTCCAGAGACGTTTATAACACAGTGGAACCAGATTCAGAGAGGTCCACCGGGGTTCCCAGCTTTGAGAACCTACTTGCTTCAGCTCCCTTATTTCTCTGTATCATAATATGGGGTCCTTGGTACACAGATCTCAGGCAGTCATCTTCAGTTCAAAGCTAAATGAGCTGGAGGCTGATGTTTGATGCCTTTTGATGAGTTTCACTCCAAAGGTCGCAGACTTAGGGGGTGAACTTAGGTGAGCTGTTCTACCTCCGGTAACTCAGTCTACTCAGCTACAATATGGACCTGATTATCTACATCAAAGGTTTGTTGTGAGATTCACAAGAGATGGTGAAAGTGCTTTTAGACTGTAAAGCTTGATTCAAGTCTATAAACCATACATTTGTTCTACATTTACTGAAAGCCTCCTGTTATGTGCCTGGCACTGGGAAGGCAAGGAAACAGAACTGACCTGGTGTCCACCCTCGAGGAAGTTGGAGTCTGCTGGGGGAAACAGAGAAATAAATAGAGAATTAGGAGAAGGGGGTGTGCTAATGGGATTTAGGAAAAGGGAGGATTAAGCTAAGGGATCGCTTACTAATTTGGATCTGGGGATGCAGGGAGCCAGAGATCACTTCCAACCCTCCTGTAGCTCTTTGTGGGCTCTCCGGCTGGATCTAGAAGCCAAATTGACATCAGACAGATTAACAAGAGAAAAGCATACAAATTTTATTAGTTTTACATATGCATGGGGATCTTCACAAGACAGTGAAGTCTGAAGAAGAGGCCAAAGCAAGAAGCTTTTATACGTTTTAGAGAAAGAATGATAAATTTGAGAAGAGAAGACAGGACAAAGAAAATCTGGCTAGGGACAGTAAATCGCTAGGGGAGTCAACTAGGAGATATATGGGGGGATGTAAAACTAGTGGAAGATAAGGATTACTTTGGTAAGTAATTTATTCAGGTCCATTGCAGCCCCCAGTTCCCAGTCTCTGGTGATGAGGGCTGTTTTCTTGCCCTGGTGCAGGGAGGGCACCCCTCCCAAAGGAATCTTTATGGCTTGCTACATGCAGGAAGACACAGGTCAGCTAGCCCTTTCTGAAACTACAGTTTCTCCAGTGTTGTCAACTCAACATAATGAATACACCAGTCCAGCATATTTTGGGATGGCACATCCTTCCCTCCTTCAGGGAGAAGGAAGGCTTCATGGAGGGAGTGTTCACCCAGTTGCATCCTGAAGCACAAAGAGGTAGTGTTACAGGCAGCTCAGGCCGTGGGAGAGAGCTGGCCATTTGGGGGATTAAGAGAGCCCAGCATGGCTGCAGGAGGCCACCACCTAGGACCTTGAGCAGTAGGCTAGGACTTGGACCCAGGTCTGAGATCAGTGGGGAACCACAGGAGGGTCTGACGCAGGTGGTGGCTGGGTCTGGCTTGCTTTTGAGGACAACCACTCTGGCCAGCTGTGTGTTGGGTCCACTGTAGGGGCCGACCTTTGTCATTACCAGGCATTCAGCCTGCAGAGCAAGGAGCGTGGGCCAGGGCTAGACAGTCCTGGGATCAGGCCTGTGTGATTTGGGGGAAGCTACTGAACCTCTCTGCGGTTCTTGTCCCTAAAGTGGATAATGTTACCACCTTATGGGTTTACTCTGAGGGTCAGAGGCATGCGCAAAGTATCTAGTACAGAAAAAGGCATAAATAAGTCACTTCCCTTCCCTTTTGTACCTTGAACAAAGCCGAGGCGTCTTTGTTCCCCACAGTAACGGGGTAAAGTATTACTGACCCCACTTTGCAGCCGGCCGCAGCCTGGGGCTGTTCGCGCCTGCGCTGTGGGCGCCGAGTGCGCAAAGCGCAGCACGGGGTACGCTGCCGCGGTCGCCTGGCAACAAGGTCCCCGGCAACGGGCGCGCCACTCGAGCGTGGCGCTGAGGCAGGTGAGGCGGCGGCGGGGGGACAGGGGGACCCCATGACCCACCCAGTCCCGCTCAGACGGGGCCGTGTCCCCACGCCCCAAGTCACTCCCTTCATCCCCGGCGGGACTCCCGCAGTCCGCGCCTCTTAGAGGCGGGAGGCCGGGTCCCCAGCGCCCACCCGTCCCTGCGAAGGGAGCTCAGATCACATACGGCCGCGTCCCTCCCAGCCCGGCTCCCTGCTCCCCTTGTCATCTGGTGCCCGGTGTCAGAGTGCTGCTCGCCTTTTACTGGAGTAAGATTCCTGCAGGACTGTACATAGGGCTACACGAGATAACAACCATAGTAATAACCACAGCCAACGTATCTGGAGCCCTGGCAGGCCAGGCTCGTGGGTTTCATTAATATGACAACGCGGGGAGGGAGGGAGGGGGTACTGTCATCACCTCCCCTTTGCAGAGGAAGTAACTTGTCAAGGGCCACCTGTGGCCTGAGTCTGGAGTCGGTTGTTTTAACTACTAACCCACACTGCCTATAGTTGCTCAAAGTGTGTGTAATAAAAATCACCCTTTAACCTTAATTCCTTTTCGTGGATGTATTGGAAGCATCTGAATATAGGTCCCTGTTGGCGAATGAGCTAAACCCAGATTTGAACGCTGGCCCCTTGCCTTACCAGTTCTGTGATCGCCAGCAAGCTCCTTGGCCAAACCTCAGATTCCTCATTTGTAAAATATGGATAATACAAGTCCCCTCCTTATGGGATAGTTGAGTTGGTGACTAGTTATTGTTGGCACAAGATAAGCACTAAATGGAGTGATCATCTTGGGATTTATCCTTTGAATCCCTTTGACTGAAGACCCAGCCTGAAAAGTATCAGTGGTTTCTTAAACACTATTGCATGGGAGAACTCTAGAGTTTGCAGTTTGGGCTGCTACTTACCTTCACTGTGATCAATGAAGAGCAAGTCTCTTCATTGCTCTCAGCCTCAGTGTGCTCATCTGTGAAGTGGAAGTAAAAATACCCACCCACCTGCCCTCACAGTTTTGAAGATCAGATGAGAAGTAGCTTCTAAATTACAGTAGTAATTACAACAATTTTTTTGGTTCTTTTAATCAGTGATTTCTGCAGAGCTTCATTTTGAAAGCCTTTTGCAGGTGTGGAAAGATGGCCCATGCCCGGATCTCCATGTACCTGCCCCCCGATATCAACCCCACCAAGGCTGCCATTGCCTATGGCTGTCGGGCCTTGCCAAAGCTGAATGAGGAGCTGCAGTCAGAGGACCTGCTGACGAGGCAGAAAGCCCTCATGGCCCTGTGTGACCTCATGCATGACCCCGAGTATGTCTACCAGGCCATCGGCATAGGTGAGAGTGTCACAGCGTGAGTAACCATGACTGGGGTCCTCACATGGCCTCAGACACTGGGTGGAACTTCAGTTATAATATAAGGGTTGATATTGGTTGAGCCTGACCTGCGCCAGCTCTACCCCAAGTGTAGTGCCCGGGTTATCTTAGTCCTCATCATGGCCACCTGCAAGGGAGGGAGCATCCCTCAACCAACACATAAGTAAACCGAGGTTCAGGGAAGGAGTGTGAGTCTAGGGTTTCCTGATAAATGAATAAAGCAGGATTTTTACTTGCTAATCCTGGCCTCCATAGGTTGTAACCCACTCAAGTTCATGTGACTAGTTTGGGACAGGGTTATAAATTGACCCCATGTTTCTCCCGGGGCCAGAGAAATGGCAAAGGCCATTTTCTTAACCCCATGACAGCCTTTGACAGAAGGCACAGATAGGAAGTGTGCAGGGAGAATCACGCCAGGAGGGTTAGATGAGATGGTCCCTGGGTGTGAGCCCCTTCAGTGACTCTGAGATGCTGTGTAACCAACATGATTCCATAATGCCCCACAGCAGCATAACCTCTGGTACCTTCTTGTTGCCCAACATTGGCTCACCTGTTGACTTCTGGGTTCATTGGTTTCTGAGATTGGCAAACGGTCTAAGTTGTTTTTTTTTGTTTGTTTGTCTGTTTGTTTTTGCCTTGTAGGCTGCCTGGTGAGCCTGAAAGCTTTGCTGAAGGACATCAATGACTTAGTGCGGATAAAGGCCACAGAGGTGCTCTACATCATGGCGACCCATAACGTGGGCAGGTAGGCAGCTGTTCTGCAAACCAATGTCATGCTTTGGAGCTACACTTCTCCCCCTGGGTGGATACCCTCAAAGGACCTTGAATGCTCTGAATTTTTGTCTGTAGCATGGTCTTTGGCAGGACTTCTATTTGGCCAGAGCAGGCCTCTTTGTGAGGTGGTTTTGGTTGCCTCTGTGGGTGCCTTAATGGGGCTTTCTGTTCCAGATTAATTTTTTTTTGAGACAGGGTCTTGCTGTGTTGTCCAGGCCGGAGTGCAGTGGTGCAATCATAGCTCCCTGCAGCCTCAAACTACTGGCCTCAAGTGATCCTCCCACCTCAGCCCCCCAAAGTACTGGGATTATAGGCATGAACCACCACGCCTGGTGCAGACTAATTTTTATGTTAGTTCCTAACTCTGAGCTTCTCAGTTTGAAGGTGGAAAGAAAGTTCAGATCTCACATCTGCAACAATTTTGCTTTTTCTTAGCTTTTTATGGGGCGCCCAGTTTCCTGTCCCAGACCTCCACAGGGCCTGTGGCTTTGGCTCCTGTCCCCATGCCTGTGTTAAAACACCAGCCTCAAAGTGCACATCTGGTCTGGGCAGGTGGCCTCACCTTCTGCTCATGATGCTGAAGTTCTTCTTGGTTTCTGGCACCTGGAAATGTCCCTTTGCATTTTATACTTAAAACGTATTTCATCTAGCGTTTTGGGTAGGAGTTGGGGTGGTAGAGGGAGGAGGGGGGTTGGAGGTACTTTGCCACATCAGCTCGGCTCACCTGCTTGACCAGGGATCACTAGTTTTACTTTGTGTCAAAAACAGAACCCCACATCACTAACGCCCCTAAGCCCTGCCCTAGGTCTCCTGCCACTGTGCACAGGCCCAGAGAGGAGGAAGGACGACAGGAAGGACAAGATGCTGACCACCTTCAGGCTTGTTTGGTGTAAACAACTGACACCCATTCAGGGAGGCTTCAAACCATGTCAAGAGTACCAGGGTGTCTCTCAAGACCCAAAGTTGCCCAGCCTTGCCAGTCCCCAAGCTCTCGGTGCCTTGGCACCTGACACTGTGTGCAGCCTCGGCCCAGTTGGGCATGGTGAACGGGGTATGTGTGGGGAGGTGGTGCCACGGTTGGTGCCCTAATTCACACACTTTGCACCAAAGGGCAGGCCGGTGCTGTGGACAGACCAGTGGAGTGGAAGCACAAGCCCTGGCCTCTTGGGGGCTCACCCTTTCCTCCTCTGTGCGCGGGGCGAGGCTCCTGATCCCAGCTCCCTTTGCTTATCTGAGATGACCCAGAGAAGGTGTTTTGAAACCTGTGGGCGCACAGGAGTCAAGCATCTCTCATCCTTCCTGTTGTTTTTCCCCTTCTTTTCTGGACCCGATATGGACATTAGGTTGTAACCCCCAGTGAAGGGGGGACAGGTGCTGAGAGGGGCGGTCCTTGAAGCCTGAGCACTTATAACAAAACAAAATGCCTAGGGAGGGCATCAGAGATTGTTTAGCAGCACCAGGAGAGGCAGGAGGATGTGGTGGGGAGAGGCTGTCCCTGACCAAGGACCTGATACGGCCTGGCCTGTACACTCCTTCAGTGTTCTCAGAGGCGCGGCCAACTTTTAAATTTCCACAGAGTTCAGTGGTGATCTTATAACTAAAGCCGACAGCTTTTGGAGCCCATCAAGCTCTGAGTAACTGCCCGGAACTGCCCAGGTTGAAACCCTTCTGCCATCTTCTACCCATACAAGTCGTGACGGGAAAGGGGGTTGAGGATGGCAGCCCTGGGCTTGCCGTCTTGTCACCTTGAAGAGTGAGTTCACAGGACATCGTACAAACAGGAGAGCTTCCCGGGCAGCCTGGCCCCTGCCCTTTTGCTTGCCTGTGGTGAGGGGCACATGCTCTGTGGGCGAGCACGACTGGCTTTCAAAGCATGAGTTACATGGAGTGGGTGACCAGGCACTGACCGAGGAGGACCCCGAAGTCAGGGAGGGCCCCTGTAACTCATGTGTCCCACTGTGATGTTCTTCTTCCAGAATGATTCAAAACACGCCGTAAGGTGAGGCCGTGACCAAGGCTGCAGGAGCACAATTGGCCAGGCATTTCCTGTGCTGCCACTCGGCGGAGGGCTTCACACAGTCTTCTCATTATTTCCAAACCCCGCCCCGAGAGATGTGGCCTCAGAAGCCCTCTTTCCAGATGCATTTGGGCCCAGCAGTCAGTTGACTAATCAAAAGAAATCAGAGAAATGGCATATTTCCTTTAAACAGTTCATTTTAACCCAAAACACAAATGACAAGGCATTCACACAATCCCTGTGTGGGGCCCAGGCCTTTTCTTGGATATGGGTCTGCTGCTTGGCATTTCCCGTCACTGTTTTTGCTTAAACCACACTCACAACATCATCTGATTTGCGGCTTTGGTTTCTTTCGAGTAGATCAAGAACTCAAAGGCATTGATGACATCATCTGTGTGCAAAACCATCTAGAATCCTTTACAATCATCTCACTTTTTTTTTTAGAGACTCGCTTTTGAGTCTTTGCAAAGCATTCGACCTTTTCTCATAAGAAAATAAAAAAAAACCAAACCTCTTCTCATCTAATTGGCACCTAACCCTGAATTACCACGGGAGGAGCAACAAGTGCAACAGGCGTCGGTAGGGGCGGAGGCAGGGCTGAGGGGCTGAGAGGCGCCAGGCCTGCTGAGCTCACTCCTCTGCCCCTGGAGGTTCAGGCGAGGTGGGTTCTGGGTCCCTGCTTATTATTCCAGGTTCACAGACAGTAGGACTGAGGCTCAGAAGAGTGAAAATAAGGACCCAAGGGCACAAAGGGCCTAGTCTGAGTCCCAGCGGGGAGGGGGCAGAGCTGTATGATTCTTGCCACCACACAAGCCACACTGTTCTGGCCTCTCAGGATCCGTAAGGCGTTGTCCACCTCTGGCCTTTGTCTGCTCCCACAAAGCCAGGGGAGTGTGGTCCGCCCCGGCTAGCACGGATCAGACTCCAGCAGGGGCACTGACTGTTCTCATTTCCACTTTCCCTTCCCTAGAGACGGCTTTTTAGAGCACGACATCATCCTTGCCCTGTCCTTCCTGCTGAACGACGCAAACCCAATCTGCCGGGAGAACCTGCACAAGGCGTACAAGCACCTGGCCCAGCTGCCTTCAGGTAGGCTTGCGCCCCATGCACGGATCTGCTGGACGTGCGGGTTGCCTGGCTGTCTCCTTTCCAGGTCACATATGTGCCAGTCTGCAGATCATGGCCAGAGCACCGTTTTTTAAAAGTTTACTTTTTATGAAAGTACAAAATATATTTAAAAAGAACAAATCACAAACGAGCATTTGATTAAATTGTACTAAGTGACCATGCCATGTAACCACCGCCCAGGTCAAGAAATGTAGAGTATTACCAGCCCTCCAGAAACTTCCCACATGCCCCATACCGGTACTACCCCTCACCCAACAGTAAACAGTATCTTCAAATTATAAAACCATAGATTATGCCTCTTTTAAAACTTTACATAAAGGGAAACATACAGCCAGTAATATTTTGCTTCTAGCTACTTTGGCTTAACATTTTGTTTCTGAGATTCACGTGTGTTATTTATTACTGATTTCTGTTGATTTGTGCTGGAGTATGGTATTCACATTATGTGAGTATATTACAATTTATTAATCCATTCTGTTGTTGATGAATGTTTGAATAGTTTCTAGCTTATGGCTACCAAGAATAGAATGCTATAAACACTCTTATAAATGTCTTTTTATGGATACACATGTGTGTTATTTTGAGATATACCTAGGAGTAGAATGGCTGGCATAGGGTAAGCCCATGTTCAGCCTTGGGAAGGTGCTACCAAATGGTTTTCTAAAATAGTTGTGCCAATTTAACTCCCACTAGCAGTGTATGAGAGTTCCAGGTGCTTTACATCCTTACCAGCAGTTGACCCTTTCTGTCTTTTTATTTTAGCTATATTGGTGGCGTGTAGTAGTGTCTTACTTTGGTTTTATTTTGTATTTCCCTGATGATTAAAAGGAGAGGCTCTTTAAATGTCCTCTTTTATGAAGTGCCATAGCACATTTTTGAGGAATAAAGAAGGCCGTCCCCAAAGGCAATGTTGCATACAGTCACTGAGGGTCACTCCACCCCTAGCCTGAGGTCCCCCTCAGCTGACTGCTCGCGCTAATTAGATGGGGAGTCCAGGATAGCAGCCATCCACCAAGCACAGCTAGAGGGTTGAGATTTGTGTGTCACATTGACATCTGCCAGGTTTCATGATGCAGTGAGCATTTTCAAATAAGGGATTCATTCCAAGAGGCATGATAGGAGGCCTGAAGTAAGGATGAAGCGAGCAAACATTCGGCAAGTGTATAGCACAGCACCCTGCACAAAGGACGTGGCATAAACATTCAAGGCCACATGTGACCACTGGTGAAGCTTAAGGCCCAGACAGAAATGGCCACGGGATCAGGCACGGAGCAGAGCCCCTGAAGGCATACAGTTGTGGCCTGGCCTCCAAGGCATGTCTTCCTCCAGCTGGGCCGGGCTGGGTATTGAGATCACACTAGGCCTGTGGTCTTTTAAAAAGACTGCTGTGTCCCTAGTCCTGTCCCAGGCCAGGAGGATCAGTCTCTGGGGTTGGGGCCCTCCACACATGCTTCTGAGATGTACCTTGGATTATTCTCACGTGTGCCTGGAGTTGAGAGCCCCTGGGGTATTGGGGTGACCTGTGGGGGACCAGTGCCAGGGCTGAGCTAAACAAATGCCCTGTGCTCAGCACGCAGGAACCTGGGCAGTGAGCAAGGGTCTTGTCCCCTCATTTTTGGGGTGTGAAGAGAGAAGGGACCCACTGCTCTCACCCAGGGCTTTTCAATTATTGTGACCTATTTAAAGCATTCAGAGAAGTACAGAGACCGTGAATGAACATTGGGTACGGTCACCCACCTTTGCCAAATCTTAACATTCTACGTCCATATTTTATGTTTACTTGAGATTTTTACAGATACGGTCCAAGCCACCCTGTGAACCTCCCCCACCCAGCACCCTTCTGCCTGCCTTCCCTTGAACCACCAATAATTTGGTGACTATATCCCCAAAATGCATGTTTTTATATTTTACCATAGATGTAATTATATATAGACTATAAATATAAAAATCTTGCTTTGCATGTTTTAAAACTATATAAAGGGATCTTGCTGTGTGTATCCCTCTGCTACTTAAAAAACCTTAAGAAGGGTAATGGTATCGAGGCCTATCCATGTTGCATCATGAGCTCTATTTAATTTCTCTCCATTGCTGCATGCTGTTCCGGTGTTTGAGTGTATCACGAGATACTCGCCCATCTCTGGCTGCCAGGCATATTGGTTGTTTCTGCTCCTGTGCTGTGGGAGGAACGCACAGCAATCATTCCTGCTCAAGGCTTCCTGGGACATGCCAGCGGGAGTCCCCCTAGGGCCCCTGTCGGGGAGGGTATCACTGGGCCTCGAGAATGCACCCTCACCTTCGGTGTTGCCGGATTTTGCAATTGCTTCCCAGCCCAGCCGCCCCCAACCGGCCACATCCTTGCCAGCAACCTGGTGCTGTGGCATTTCACAGTTGTGTGGCTTTGCTGTCCCCTGTGACTGGTGAGAAGGAGCGACTTCCATCTGCCTGGCGCCTCCTCGGGCTCTTCTCCCGCCCGGCGCCTCTGGGGAGCCTGGGCCCGTTCTGCCAAGAGCCGTTCTTCCAATTCTCACTGATTTCAGGGGTGCGCCATTTATCCTGGATTCCAGCCGCTCGTTGCTTACCTACATTGCAAATATCATTTCCCGGGCTGTGTGCTTGGCTTTGCTCTGCATATTTGTTGATTCATTGGTCCAGCAGTTTTTCATTTGAATAATGTAGTCAGTTCACTAGTCTTTTCCTTTGTGCTTTTTTGGGGGATGCTGTGTAAGAGAATCCTTCTTTACCCTGAGCTCACGGAGATATTCTGCTGTATTTTCCTCTAAAATGTAAGAGTTTTGTTTTTCACATTTAGCTCATGACGTACCTGAAAGGGATTTTTGTTTGTTTGTTTCTATCCCTTGCCGATCAAACGGTGCCTCAATTCTGGAAGCTGTGTGGTCGTCTGGGTTCTGGTGGACACCCCCATTTCCTCCTGTGGACTTTTCTGTAATCCACAAGCACCGGGTGGGTAGGGGCTGTGGTGCTGACAAGCCCCTGGAGCAGAAGCTTCACGGGGGTCCGGGCGGTGAGCCTCAGCCATTTATCACAGGATTTGCCAGGCGCTGCTCATTGACTGTGAAGTGCCACAAGGGAGGCCTGGGACACCCATGAGGCTATAAGGGGATGGCTGGACGACAGACACAGGGAGGGGGGCCGTGTGCTGGGCACCCCAGGGGGTCCATCCTGGGCCACTCTGAGTGCCGTGGCGTCTGGGTTGGCCAGTGTGGCTGTGCCCCAGGTGGTGTCCCTCCTGGGTGTCTGGGTGTGGTGAGGACATCTATTTCAGTCGTCCTATTCTTACCAGAGTGTGGGCCTGGGCAGCAGTGTTGCCCGCGGGAGCCCGTGTTTCATCACCTGGGTGGCTTGGCTGGGACAGTCTGCACGCAGGGCTCAGCCGGCTCTCAGCCTGTGCTGGTGGTCATTAGCAGGATTTCCTACCCATGGCCACACCTGAAGGGCATTTTCACCATGGCACCCTCTGTGCCTGGCGTAGCACCTGGCACGGGCCTGGCACTCAGCAAATATCGGTTGTTTAGCAGGTTTTATGTCATATTTTAAAGAATCATTTGTTGTTTTCTTGCTACGATTCACTCACCTGCTTGTTCATTCATTCATTTGACAAATACGTGTTGGGCCCTTGCTCTGTTCCAGCCACTGTGCCTCAGTTTCTTCCCCTGTAACATGGGGTATCTGCGGGTGAGTGTTTCGAACCTCTTCCTCTGAATCCCGGCTCCTGGCAGGGTCTGACTTGCTGCATGATGTCCCAGAGTGACCAGCAGGGGGCGCTCCACGACCGAGGGGCGCTCCAAGAGGGCCGCTGCCTGGCAGGAGATGGGCACTGGGCTGGCTTCTCTGGCCCCGCCACGGTGCCATACAGGGGAGGAGAAGCCAGGATTGTGCAGGCAGAGGCCATGGAGGCTGCCAGCCCTGGCTCTCCATCAGCTGGGCCCGACTGACCCCGTAGGATTCTAACCCCGTGGGAAAACAAGTCTCATTTTGTGTCCAGGCGTTCTAGGGGAGAGAGTGCTGATGCTGTAATTGAGGGTTCTTCTCTAACCAGGTTGTAGGGTGCAGCAGACAGCCCCAGGACCCCTGGAAGTGTCCCTCTGGCAGCCCCATGGGCCCTGACTGGGCACACCTGTGTGTGGACCAGGCCCTTCCTCCTGTACCCCCGCCTCATACCAGCCCCTGATGGGCTAGCCCAGCTTTGGCGGCAGCATGGTGGGACCTGCTCTGTCCCTGAACCTGCACGCGTCAGCCTGGGGGTGGAGGACAGTGCCAGCTGGGGGGGGGGGCAGTGGCCTCGCCTGTGGAAACTGCCTCCTCGGCTTCAGAAAGGCGCAGGGCTGGGCTGGGAGGGGCAGGGCACCACGGGGATTGGGGGGATGTCTGGGTGCAGTTTTGATCCCAGTCATTTTGAGGTGCAGGGGACATCCCAGGAGTCATAGTGTCTGGGCTAGAGAGAAATCTGGGGCATCTATGGCCATACCAGCCTGAACGCCCCTGGTCTTGTTTGATTCCCAGGCAGAGGGGTGCTGGAGAAGCAAAGCAGGGGCTCTCCCCTGCAGCGAGCGGTGCACCTCAGTCCCAAGCGGGCGGCCTCAGCCAGGCCCTCTATTGCACCCTGTCCCTTCTCAGCAGCCGCCTTCGAGGTGGCCCAGAGCAGCCCCCTGCTCTTCCTGGCCCTGACACTACAGGGCAGAGGGAGGAGGGCTGCTGCAGAGGGCAGGCCTTTTCCTTTCCTGCCTGCCCTCAGGGTGGGGTGCACTAGGACCCCAGGCACATCTTCGGCCTGACTGTTGCCCTCCTCCCTGGCCTTAGCAGGAATGATGCCCATCAATGGGGACGCTGCCCACTTGGTTCCCAGCCTGTCGCACCTCCTGGATGCCTCCTCTCCTCTCCCCTGCTCATCCACCTCCCCCTGCAGTGGGAGGGAGCCTCTCCCTGTCTGGCCCAGTCAAGCTTGGCCACAGGCCCAGCAGCTCTCCTCGGGCTCCCTGTCTGGGAAGGCAGCCTTTCTCAGCTTTCCCCACAAGGTTTTCATAATATTCCCAAGCAGTTTGGGACAGCTTATTACAAAGGGAATTACCAAAGGGGTCACGTCTTCCCAGGGGCATGCTTTGGGCTGAACCAGCTGGCACTTGGCCTACGACCTACCTTAGCATCGAAGCCCCTTGTCAGGGTTGTCTGGATGAGGCAAGTCCCCCAGGGTGTCATCCAGCCCTTGTCCACATGGGGCAGTGCAGCCCTTCCTGGCACTTGTCCCATTTGTCCTGTATGGCCAGCATTGGAAGCAGGGTGCCAGGGCCTGGCATGTCTGCTGCGGGAGTCTGGGGAGTGTGGATAGAGGAGCAAAGCCCCTCGGGTCCTAGCCTGGTTGGGTCACTTGTTACACATTGTGTGATACTGGAAAATCATCCCCTCTCCAGAGCTCTGCTTCCTCTTCTGTAAAACAGATCACTAATTTTGGCTTCCCAGCAGTGTGACTGGCAGTAAGCAGCCACTGAAGGCAACCAGGATTGTGGTGAACACTGTCATGGCCCCGTTGCACCACTTCAGAGGCCACATGGGGAGCCGCATGGCGGTGTGTCCTGGGAGCGGAGCCTGGGGCTGCACAAATGGGACCAGGCTGGGGTTAGTCACCTGCAGAGGGCGGGGCCCAGCCCAGCCACCCCCAGCTCCTCCCTGCCTGCTCCAGCCTCCTCTCACCAGTTCCCTCTTTGAGTCCTGTCACTCATCTCTCTCTGGCCAGGCTGTCTGTGGACGTCTGTACTGAGTAGGCCTGTGCTGGAACCCCCAGCTCAGCATGTGCCTTCCCCGCCAGGTGCCGAGCCTTTGGAGGTGGGGCAGAGGTGCCGGCCCTTGAGCTGTTCAGCTGAGTTTGCCAACACCTCTTCCTACCCCAGCCTGGAGTGGGTGTCCAGCAGGCGGGGTGTGGGGAAGGCGGTGGCTTCCAATGAGGCTGCCCAGGTGGCTCTGGGCTGAGGCTGGAAAAGGGCACATCAGGCGGAGGGATCGGCGGGAGTGAGGGGGACCCGTGCAGACTCGTGTGCTGACTGGGCTCTGGGCACTGGGAGGAAGCCTTTTCCCGGGGAAGGCCTTCTCTGATCCTTGCACACATTAGGAAGGGAGGCAGCATCCTTCTGCTAATATTTTCCCTTTAGCTGTGTATTTTAGGGTTAAAGATGCTCACAGTGAAATTACTGTTCTTTTCACAGTTAGCATTAAAAGCACAAAATTAAGTCTCAATGATTTTAAGTCACGTTATTTCTTCTGAAACAAAAGCTCCTGTAGGTTCTTGCTGTTTGATGACGTGGGAACGTGTGAAGGGTATCCCAGAAGTGGGTGGGAACGACAGAGCCAGGTCCGTGTGTGTGTGTGCATCTGTGCATGTGTGCACGTGTGCATCTGCTGCCTGCCCCCCACTCAGAGCTTTGCTTGAGGCCCTACTTTGAGGGGGAGGCTGCGGGATGGCTTGGTGCTCCCAGTGGGCTCCTGCCCCGCCCAGGTGCAGAGTGACCTAGGGGCAAAGCCAGGCGAGGATCAGTCCTCAGGAAGGCACTGGGCCCATGCCTCTCTCCTTCCACGAGCAGGACAGCTCCTCGGCCTGGCAAATCCTGGCTCACCTGCTCCCTGACCTTGACCTTGGGCACCTTCCTCATCTGTAAAATGGCGTGGGTCACCACTGGTAACCTGCAGAGGTGGAGTGTTAAATAAAATGACTTGTAAGCAGCCTGGCTTGGTGTCTCACTCAAGGCAGGCACTTGAAGGGCACCTCCTTGTTCTAATCAGCGCTTCCGCCCTACGTCAAGATGCCTCTGACCACACGCGCCAGGTGGAGAGCAGTGGGCCCTCCTCCCCAGAACCCTGAAGGGTTTGCTCTACGCTAATGGACACAGGCACCCTTCAGGCTCTTGGGGCACCCCTTCCACTCTGTAGAACAACCCTGACCTTGGCAGAGGTGTCTATGGGGTGTGCGGGGAGGGGTCCAGGTGATGGTACAGCCTGGGCCAGTGCTGGGCAGGACCTTGGGGACAGCGGGATGGGGAGGGACCATTATCTGCCCCAAACATCTGCCCCTTGGCCACATGGGCCTGGCAGGTCTCCCTTCTTTTGCAGTTTCTTTCCTCTCTTGAGGTGGTTATTCTTGATGTTCCTTTCAGAATGATTTTACCTGAATGTGTAGAGGTGCAGGGATCGGGGGGAGAAAAGGAACCTCAGCGCAAAAGGTCCCTGGCTGCCCTCCCAGATGGCACCAAGTCAGCCACACGTTGGCCACGCACACAGCACACTGGACGAGGCTCGGCTCCATTCAGGGTATTTTATTTTCTTAAAGTAGACAATCTTTGACTTTCACATGATCACCAGCTCCTCTCTTTCTCTCTGTACATCTCTTAAAGTCCGTGGCTGTGATTCTGCACACTGGCCTTGGACACACAGGTACTGCACAAAGGGTGAGAGAGAAGATTTGGCAAGGGCTCTGGCGGTGCCTCCCCTCACGGGGCTTCCTATTTATTTACATGCAGCTCTCAGCAAAGGTCCCACGGGCCCTGGGGCAGGAAGGCCCAAGTGCGGTCCCAGCAGGGCCTCCCTCCGGCCACAACGCTGGCTGTGCCTTCACAGGAGCTGGAGCCGCTCCCAGCCCGTCTCAGGTGCGGGGCACGTGGGGACCAGGGGGCGCCATCTTTCGCTCCCCTTCCTTCACTCGGCAAAGCCACAGATAATTTACTCTTTAAATACCAAGACATTTAGCTATTGTTCATTCGCTCTTAGGTGAAGGGCCTTCTTTAAATACATCACATTTATTTTCTTAAATAAAAACAAAGCAGAAAACTGCACCAATAACAAGAGGACGCTGCAGAGGCTTATGTACAACATGTGTCCCGCAAGGCTGGCGCAGGACTGCCACCTACCCCAGAATTTCTTTGGAGCAGAGGAACGGAATCGTCCAGATAACAACTTTTACACTCAGCAAGCCAGACACAAAAAGGACCACCTAAAAAAAAATATGTTTTGAAAATCTGCATTTAAAAAAGAATACTCAACTGCATTTGAAATTTTCTGTATTTTTTGTTTTTCTGCGAAACACCACAAGATTTGGCCAAAAAAAAAAGGATGTCAGAGAAGAAAAACCAGGTTTTGATTTATAAAACATCAGACTAGTAGAAGAAAAGCTGGAATCCCTGCTGGCCTAGTTTGAAATAAATTGTGCCACTCATTTTATTGTGTTGATTTTTGCTGCATATTTTGAAGCTGTTTAAAAAGAGCTGTGAGTGGCTGGAGGTCGGGTTAGTGCTGCCACCTGGCTCCCAAGGTCCCAGGTTGGGAACAAATGTGGTGCAGAGCAGCCATGTGTAGGCCAGCAGTGGGTGCAGCCAGCAGGGACGTGCACAGACCCTGCACTGGTCCTCCTTCCTGTTCAGCAGCAACGTCCCCAGGCTGGGGCCCGGGCCGCGAGCTGGCCTGACCCAGCCCCAGCCCCACTGCCTCTCCCTGACAGTCCGATGCAGACCACCATGCAGAGTAGGGCCACCTCAGGAAGGCAAAGTGAAGGGGCAGGATGGGCTTGTAGTGACCTTGTGACAGCTTCTCATGTCTCCAAGAGACCTTGGCGCTTCGGAGGACTTTGCCCTCGCCAGACATGTGCGTGTGTGCGTGTGTGTCTACCTATCTAGCAATCTATCCATATATATTAATGTTTGCAGAAACATGGGGCCAAGGAGGTGGAGGCCGAGGGGCGGGGGACATTCCTTAGGCCTCCCGTTTTCTGCCCCTGGGTCAGGCCTCTCTAGCACGAGTTGGGGCATGACACCCCGTGGGTTTCACCACAGGCAAGCGGGCTGGGCCCAGCTCTTCAGCAAAGGCCAATGTACTTGAGATTGTTCTGTATGATGACGTCTGTCACCGCATCAAAGACAAACTGGATGTTACTGGTGTCGGTGGCACAGGTGAAGTGAGAGTAGATCTCCTTGGTCTCCTTGTTGCGGTTCAGGTCCTCGAACTGCCGCTGGATGTAGACGGCGGCCTCCTCGTATGTGTTCTGGCCCTTGTACTCGGGGAAGCAGATGGTGAGCGGGATGCGCCGGATCTTCTCCGCCAGCAGGTCCTTCTTGTTCAGGAAGAGGATGAGCGAGGTGTTGATGAACCAGTTGTTGTTGCAGATGGAGTCAAAAAGCCGCAGGCTCTCTGCCATTCGACTCTGGGGGAAGGAAAGTGGTGGCGTCAGGCAGTCAGTGGCCAGAGACCCCAGACCCACGACCCTGCCGGGAGGAAGTCCTCCTGCCAGGGTCTCCAGCCCAAGGCCGGTCCCCGCAACAGCACCCCCTTCTGTCGGGGAGGCCTTCCTCGGTCCTGTCCAGTCTGTCTTCACCCGCCTCCCATGGTATAGCCGACACCACCCTCCTTGCGTGTGGCACGTGTTTGGAAGAGGCTCTCTGGCCCTTCCAGGTCCCTCTGGGCACTGTGGTCAGTGACCTCAACGTGTGGTCTTGGGGCTGCAGCTGTGCTGAGCACAGCCTCCTCTACCCCATGGGCCTGGGCACCTCCAACCTCACCCTGAGGACGCTATAGTCTTCCCAGAGCCCACCCCCAGCCTGCCCCACACCCGCACACGAGAGCTTGTCTTCCACGTCTCCCTCAACGTGTGTGGACAGCCTTCTGCTGTCTGGGTTTTGGCCCAGTCCTTGGGAACGTCGATCCAGAGCCCGTGACGGGGTAGCCTTCCCTTCTGTAACCAAAGCTTCCAGTGGTGGGGAGAGCTGGAAAGGAAATGCCAGCCTGGGGCCAGGCTCCTCCCCCACCCTCCCTGGCTGCAGTGTCCCTGCCAGCTGCTGTGGGGCTCTGGCTCCCCCCATCTGCCGAGGGCAGGATCCTGGCTCTGCTGCCTGGTGGCCTGGGCTGAGTATGTGCTTGGGCCGTGAGGAGGACAGGAGGGCGGCAGCAACCATAATTGAGCATGGCACCAGGCCATTCTTTAATTCTCCTCTTCTGAGGATCTTAAATGTGTTACAGTAACTCTCGGTTTTTAAGAAGCATGATACTTTTGTCTGACTCTCCAATCCATTTCCCCACAAAACTGACAATTCTAACTTCTAAAAGAAGTAACTACCTGGAACTACCACTTGAAAGCTCCCCTTCCTTTTAAGATAAACTGACTGATCCAAATGTCCGGTCAAAGTCTGGAACCAGTTTAATTTAGATCTGAGGTTTCAGATTTGAGGACTTTTCTGAACAGATTACATCACCAATGACCATGGAAATGACAGCGATAACTCAGTTGGTGTCGATTACTTGGGCATGAGGCAGCGTCACCGGCAACTGTAGTGCCAATGATGATGGTAACCGCAGCTGGACATGTGGTGGCAGCCTGTTCCATCCCCGCATCTTCCTATTCCTATTTTATAGATGAAGAAACTGAGGCTTGGAGAGGCAGGAATGTGCTCCAAGTCCCACGGCCAGGAGCCCCAGGGTAGGGTGGGGGTGCCCAGGAGGATGCCACAGAAACCCTGCTCTCCAGAGCCCCTGGGCTCTCCGAGGCAAATGGCTCTAGCAGCATGTGTGCCAAGAAGGAGCCAGGTGTGGGGCAGGGAAGGATGCCCAGAGGGACCTGTCATTACCCTGGGACACTGTGCTCCACCTGGGAGACCATGTGTTTCAAAACCAATCTTGTTCCTTCTTTAGAATGAGCTTAGGAATAATGGAAACTCTCAAAAGTGGGTAGTCTCAGGTCTGGGGGGTGTTGACCTTTCTGCAGAGACAAACAAGGTGCATGACCCCACCCCAGCAGTGCCTGGAGGGCCAGCGCCTCCACAGCAGAACCTACCAGGGACTAATTAGCTCTAATGGATTCCCAGAAGCCACCTCGTAAAGACCGTGGTAATGAAGCTGTCATTTCTTGTAGAAATGATGTCACAATTGGGGGCTGTGCTTCTGACCCCAAATTTTGTATCAGATAAATAATAGATATGGCCATTAGCACATATTCATTAATTCATTGAGCAAACACTTGCTGAGCACACCCCGAGTTCACAGGTCACCGAGAGGTTGCCAGCTTGCTTGCCAGGTGATGGAGCTTCAGGGACAGGAGCTCTGGGGCTATGGGGACAGAGACCAGGCAGGTATGGCAGGATTCTTCTGGGGGTGGGGCAGGAAGCTTCCCCCAAGGCCAGGAAGGAGATGGACTGGGGTTCAAGGGTGAGTGAGCAAGCAGAGTGGGAGCCTGGGCCCGCCTCCCTGACCCCTGCTGGGTCACTTGGTGGTGACAGCCAGGGGGTCCCTGCACCCAGCTCAGCCTAGCAGCTCTTGGGCAGGCAGTGGAGTCTGGGGAAGAGGAGAGGCAGGAGGGCCACCTCAGAAACGCTGAAAGAGTGCAGCTGTACTGGCCATCGGCCACAGGGTTAGGGTTAGGGTTAGCTCCGTGTGCTGGTGTTCTGCAGGGCACGTGTGCGGGAAAGCACAGCTGCTGAGTCCTGAGGAGCAAGCTCTGCATGGCAGTGAGAGGGCCAACAGACCACGTGGACCGCCCCCACGTCCAAGGCCATCTCAGCCACTTGTCTTGTTCACCACCTCCCAGGACTCCTGACTCCAGCACCCATGAGTCCTGGCTTTCACCAAGCTGTCCCAACGTACCAGGAGTCCTCCCCCACGTCTGAACCACTTCCCTGCTGACGCCTTTGGACTTTGGGGACCCTGGACAACTCTCTGAGCCTCAGGCTCCTGACTTAGAGACCATGAAAGTCAGGCATTTATCTCACAAGGCAACCGGAGGGCAGAGGAAATGGGGCATGTCTCTTGATGGCATGGTGCCTTGCATGTACTCTCACCAGGACCCTGACTGCTGTGGCAGCCTCGACAGGACAGGCATCTCCTGAGCTCTGGACCTCCCTCATCTCAGGCTCATGCTCACGCCCGGGGCTCCTCTTGCTTTGCTGGCGTTTTGGGGCTCGGGCTGCTGGTTTCCTCTCTATTCCTTGGGACAAACCATGGGAAACAACCTTGGCCATGATTTAGTGGGCACCTGGGAGATGACGGGCCTCGAAGAAAACAACAAAACCTCTACTTGTGTAGATTCCCAGCTCCCCAGTCCCACCTCTTGGCTGGGCCCAGCCTTGCAGGAGTCAGAAGAGCCTGAGGGAGGCACCGAGCAGGCCTGGCTTATGGGCTTAGAGACACACGGCTCTTCAGAGCATGGGAAGCACTTGAGCTGGGTGGGTGCCCACTCTGTCTGTCCTGGCATGAGCCCTCGCTGCGTATGGGCTCTGCACCACAGGAGGGGAAGTGGGAGATGGACATGGCACTCACCCTGGGCTGGGATCTTTACAGATTGGGAGGGCTGGTCAGAAGGCCCGGCCTCCAAAACCTGTCCACGTTCTGCTCACTCTGCAGGGCCTGGTTCAAGGGCCCTTCTTCCCAGAAGCCCTGCCCACCCTCCTGCAGCACACATCTGGTTGTGCCCCCTGCACCAGTCTGGCCTTGGGGGGCTCCATGGCACCACCAGCAAGGGAGGGTGTGCATAGCCTGTGGCACATGCCAGCTGCGGCTCCATCCTCCTTCCCTCCCGGCCACCCCCTGGGTGAGGTTTTACCCTCCTACTCAAAGGTGGTGTGACAGGGCTGGGCACCATCCTCCCACTGCTCAACTGGGGCCCTGGGCCTCTAGGACAAAGCTGGAGGCAGCTCTGGTGTCATCTGGCCCTGCCCTCTGCTAGTGCATCACCCCCTTGTCCTGTAGTGACTTCCCCCACCAGCCTGACATGAACACACTCTCCTCAGGCCCTGGAACCAGAGGAGCTGCCTCTGCAAACCATGACCCCACCACAAGGGGGAGGCTTCCCACTCCACACACGGGGACCAAGGCCTTGAGAGGGGCTGACTCGCCAGGATGCAGCTGAGAACCAACTACGACATCCTAGCAAGAAACCCTCCTCGCCCCCTCCAGCTGCCAGTTGCAGCAGCAGTCGTGGTGGAAACGCATCTGCCATTAGTTGCCTGTGGTGCCTGCTCAGGGCTGTGATGCCCACCTAGCTCTCTCCAGGGCCGGCTCACCAGCAAGTCAGGACCTTCTAGGGGGCTGGGGTTTGTCTGCACATTCATTTATATGAACAACACAGAGCAGACACCTCCCATCAGAAGCATCTGCAACTGGTGGGAGTCTCGCTGCTTGGCGGTGGGGAACCAGTGATTTGTAACAAGGAGCATCAGCTGTCGGGCAGCTGGATGCAGTCTCCAGGGTGGAAGTCATTTCTTGGCCATTTGCAAAAAGAAAACTCCTGCTCAAACAGGTCCAAATACACTCAACGCCACGGAACAGACTTTATTCCAGGTCTTGGCTTCCTCACCACAGGAGGGGACCTGGTGGCCCAACCCTAAGGGGCTTCCTGCTTGCTGGCCTGCAAGTCTGGGATCAAACATGGCTGCACCAGCACCTATGGTGACCAGACCAGGATCGGCTCCTGGAACAACATTCTGAGGCCACTAGCTAGGGTGAGCTGAGTACAGAGGAGCCTGCCCCTGGTCAGTCAGGGGCCGCGGCCCCTCACTCCCAATGCTTCACTGAGGCTGACCTGGTGACATAAAGGGGGAGGTAGCCCTGGTTACACACCCAGGGTCTTGGGTTCCATGCTTGCCACGCCCTGGACAAGCTATTTCTCCTCTCTGGGCCTCAGTTTCCTCATCTGTAAACGCCGGGACTGTTGGGAGGAGGTACGAAGGTGCTGACGTGAGAACCTGGAGCTGCTGGGCCTCACCCCATGGCTGCTGCTGCCGCCCCGGTGGATGCTCTCCCATGCTCCTGTCCCTCACCTTGGCACTGGGATGTCCTCTCGCCAGCAAGGGCTCATCAGAAGACCTGCTTCCCACTACCCCAGCACAGAGGTGGCTGCGGGAAGGCTGCCTGAACATGGGGAAGGACTTGACTCTGCAGCCTGGGGTCCAGCCAGCCACAGGGCCCAGTCTGCCCAGCTCCTTGGGAACCCCTCAGGCTAGAGATTCGATGGCTGCCCGAGGGCTGCCCCACTCAGCACCTGGACCTTATAACACACTGCGTGTGCACCTTCTGGCTCGGTCCCTCCTTCGCTCCCCATGAGGCCATGCTCTTTGCAGGAGGCTCCCTGAGCTGTCTGTGGGGCACAGAGCAGCCCCAAGTCCTGGCCGCTCTCCTCCGGTTACCGCTACTCCTGATGAATGGGTCAGGCCCTTGTGCTGGGTCTAGGAGGGCTGGGCGAGACTTGATGTGCATACCTGGGTCTGGCCCCCAAACTTCTGAGATGGGGTGTCCAGGCCCCCTAGCAGGCGCATATTCCAGCAGCACCCTCCTGCTGGTCTGACAGCTTGCTGACCTGCCTGTGACACTCCAGGCCGCTTGTCCACGCCAGGGTCCAGTCCCCTCTCCCAGGTGCAGCATATTTGCATTTTAACAGGCCTCTGGGCAGATTGGGGGTAGGGCCTGTTTTGGGGGGCTGGGGACTTCACTGACCCTTCATCACAGCCTAATCCCCCCGCTGGCGGACATACGTGGCTTTTCCGTGTGGGGCAGGTGGCTGGGTGGGGAGCAGAGGCCCAGGGAGGCAAGAGCCTCATCCAGGGCCTTGCAGAGCCCCAGGTCCTGACCCCCAGCCCAGTGCACCCCTCGACAGACACCCATAGCGCTGAGTACCAAAGCCAGCTCTCTGTGGAGGAGCCCAGAGAGTGGTATCCTCCCTCTTCCCTCCTCACAGGCCACTACAGGTGTCCTACTAAGACCCAGGCCCTGTATGTGGTGACTCACTGGCCACCTTGGGTCCAGGGATCAGGCCAGGTGGGAGGGGCACTGGCCCTCTCTAAAACCCTCTCCCTCCCCCATTCCTAATGTCCTCAGGTGTGCCCTGCCCTGTCCCCCTGAGGTCACCCTGTCTCTTGACTGAGCCTCCAGACCCCTCGGCAGGGCCCGCCAGCCCTTCATGACCCCCCTGCACTTCCAGGCCCTACCTCCAAGTTACTCCCTGTTCCCGCAACTCACCTGTCCCTAGCACCTCATGTAGGCCAGCCCTGCCCCTAGGAAGCCCCTCACCTGTCACTGTGGGCAAGACACTTGCTTCTTGGTGCCTGGTGCCCCTCATCTGTGAGAAGGGGGTGACGCAGCCTCCCAAAGGGGCATGGCTCCTAACCCAGCAAACGTGCATATAGCACCAGGTGCATGGCCAACACGTGACAGAGGCTGGCACCTGGTTTACCGTCTCCATCATTTGCTGTAGGACCCTGGAAGCCCTGTCTCCATCTGGTACAGGTGTGGCACTTGTCCAGGTGTGCCTGGCCTGACCCAGGCCCTCAGCCAACCACACTGCCTGCCATCACAGGGCCCGGCACTGGGAAGGAGATAACCTCCACCTTCCCTCTACTGCAGGGATGGAGGAATGGATACTCTGCCATAAAGACCATAACAATTTTATGGAAGGAGCAATCATGTTTTATGCTTCAAATAAACTGGTGTTTAGAAAATGAACTGCAAAAGACCCAAGTTAAAATGGCCAAAACATGAGTTCAGTGGGTCCAGCAGAGCAATGGATGGGTGGCCGGTGTTGCTCAGGGCTGTTCCTGTGGTCAGCTCCTCCAGGGCCCCACACCTACTTCATGCACCTCCTGCCTTGCAGGTCACCAACCAGGTGTCACTGAGGTACTGGAGGCCGCCCTGAGGGTACCACCCACCCTCTTGTTCTGGGAAGGGGTAGTGTGTGTCAATCTCCTCCTTGCTCCCTCTGGGTCCCCCAATAGCCCCTCCTGGGGGCCAAGCACACTCCAGGCTCCCTCAATTTCCACTTCAGAGCATGTAGGTCCTCTGGGACACTGGTCCAATCCAACACCTTCCCAACCCCCTGTCTCCTGTGTGATGCTCTCCAGAGGTGGTGAGAGCATCCCCTCCCTACCCTGGGTTCATGCAGCCCAAGGTCACACTGGTTCTGGGCAAATACCTACTCATGCGGAACAGGTATCCTCAGCTAAGAGCCTTACCACATGCTGCAGCCAGGTGAGGGCCCCATCCTGTGCTGTGCTGGGAAATTGGCAGGTGGTGGCCATGTAACATGGCCATGTGGCTAGGGAAGGCTCCACACTGACCCATCCTGTCTCCCTGTCCACTCACACTCCACAGTGCCCAGGGCAGGGCTTGCTGTGGCCACAGCACAGGGCAAGGCCAGCTGGCCCAACCAGGGTCTCAAGCGCAAGATCTCACATAAAATGCAGGTGGCATCAGGTTTCAGCTCTTTCTGGAACCAGCATGAACCCTGGAGCAAGGCCCTCCAGGTACCCGCTGCCTGAAGAGCAGAGATGAGAAGATAGCCCTGCTCTCAACAAGGTGGCCGGCACACGCGGGACCCGATGTTCCAGAGCCAGTGGTTGTGCAGTGGCCAATGAGGGCCCAAACCCCTGCTCTGTCAGCCGCCAGCTCCTGACTGTTCTGAGCCTTAGTTTCCCCACCTGTAAAACAGATATGTAAGAGTACCTCCCTCATGAGGTGGCTGAGGGCTGCAGTGGGACACACATGGACAGCTCAGTCCCCACATCCAGGCACAGGTGACTGTGAGCAGCTGGCACTGGTGCAGACAGCACCAAGCGGCTGCCTCTGATTAGCAAGGCACTGCAGGAACGCAGAAGGGCAAGGGCTGACGTCTGCACAGGGGCAGGGCGCTCGAGCTGGGCCTTCGGGGGCAGAGAGGAAGGGAAAGGTGTCGGGGTGAAGGGCCAGCAAAGGCTCAGAGGTGTGGAGATGCAGCCTGGTGCTGGGAGTGGGTGGGGCCGGGGCAGTTCCGTCCCTCCCTGGGCCTCAGTTTTCTCGGCATAGGACGAGTTCTCGGTTCTGTTACAGTCTAGAAAGCTCAAATCTGCCTGTTGTAGAAAAGCCTGGAGTGTTTGTTCACAGTAACTGTGAATTAGCTCTTCACACTGCAAGCGGAGCTGTGGGGCAGGGCTGTGGACATGAATGAGCTCCATTCACCATGGACGAGCCACCCCGCGGCTGCCCGGACCACAGCTGGGCCACCAGGCCTGGCCTGGGCAACAGCGTGCCAGGCTCTGAGGGCGCCGAGGGCAGCGCCCTGACTGAAGGGCCAAGGCAGAGGTTTCATACGGGGATGGGCTTCACATTGACAAGCTTCCCGAAGTGACCCAAGCCCCTGACCAGGAATTCCTGAGTTTATTTCTCTTTTGGGCTCCAGGCTCATCCCAGGGGAGCTTGGATGTGCAAGATCCTGCCTGTGCATACCCTCAGGCCAAAGGGGTGCGGGGGCAGGAGTGCTTGGGAGGCAGCTTGAGGTGGTGGTAGCAGCTGGGAGCCTGGCTGTGTGGGGCGGGCAGGACTGGGACACAGGGAGGCAGTGCTCACCAGAGTTGGGCGTGCTGCAGGTAAGACTAAGGCTGCAAGGCACAGGGAACTGGCTAGCCTGAGGATGGGAACCTAGGCCTTGGACTTTGGGCTGAGTCCTGGGCTTCCCAGGACACACTCCCAGCTCCCAGTGCTGTGCTCTGTGACTGGAGGCTTCTGGTTTGGAAACCAAGAGCATGTGGATTTCAGGACAGCCCAAGGCCACTGGGGTCTGGAGGCTGTTAGGGACCAGCGCTGTCACAAATGGGGTTAAGTCTGAAGAGGCTTCTGTCGGGCCGTCTGCCCTGAGGGGCCGGCTGCTCTCTCACGACCCTACCGGCTCCCTGAGGAAGGGGCCTGCGAGGCACCGGCTGACCTGGGCTTTGGGCCTCATCCCACCATCAAAATGCAGGGGACCCTGGGCATGTCACTTCCTCCTGAGGCCACAGCTCCTGCCTCGGAAAAATAAGCTGCTCATGCACGATGGTTACTTTGTTCTACCACAGTGACCCAGGGGATCCTAGAGTGGCCTGGTATCTTGTGCCGCTGGCACTGGCTGGAGTCTCGCCACACTGGCATCCCTCGCTCGCCCTTCACCTCCTGGAGAGGCCTCTCCCAATGCTTCCCGCCTCAGGCCCTACCACACCCCACGTGGATGGGGCCCTACCCCAAACACTCAGGACTTTTCTAGGCCTCCCTTTGCTGCCAGACGGGGCTGAGTCTAGTGCACTTGCCTCCCTTGCCTGGCCGGGGCCTAAGATTTGTAGCCACAAGCCCTGCCCAGTGGACAGCTGGCCGAATCACAGGGCAGCCTCTCTGGCTCTGCCACTGCCCACCCTTCTGTCCTCAAGGAGCTTACGACACGGGGGGGCAATGGAGAGGGGAGGCAGATGGGCAGGACAAGAACCAGCAGACAGCGAGACCACTCTGTCCCAGCAGAGGCCTGGCATGGGAGCAGGTGGGGAACACCCCTGCTCAAACTCATGGATGGCGCTCAGACCTCCCCAGGCGGCTCCAGCTGCTGACGACCTGGAATCCTAACATTATCCTGTCCCCTCACTGCAAGTGGCTTCCTCAGGGCAGAGCCCTGTGCTCGGCTCACCCGGTGCCTGGATGGAATCACAGCTGAGCCCATGTGGACAGGAGGACAGACATGGTCATGGTCCAGCTGCCCACAGGAAGATGGTGGGCGAGGAGGCCTCTGAGCTGCCTACTGTGTGCTTGCCTTCCCTCTGGTCCTTCCCAACACTGAGCTGCCAGGAGTCAGTGACAGCAGCTGCCACCAGGGCCAGCTGTTCCCTCCCTCTGCTGAGCTTAGCACCCAGACTCTCTGCAGACTCACTGCCATTTCCACAACAACCAGGGAGGACACCTCCACCCTCAGACCCTCACATAGCCACACAGACAAATGGTGGTAGGAAGCCACTGATCCTCACGCTGGGGCAGGGACCTTCCACAGGGGCACGCAGGCCCGGCTGGCCAGACAAATGCTATCCACCACCCATCTACTTGGGGTGGCAGGAGGCGGCTTCTGGGAGGTGGGGTACCCCGCTCTCCCTCAGTCCCTTTAAGGCCCTGCTTGCTCTGCCCTGAAGGATGGGGCAGTGGGCAGGGAAGAGGGGAGGGAGGCCCGTCTGGTGGCCTGCTCCTGCCTGGAGCACCACAGGCCTCTCAGGGAGGGGAGGCGTCCTTGTTACTGAAAGAGCATTGAACAGAGAGCCCCAGGACATGTCTCGCCCTTGTCACCCATGGTTGTGTTAACCTCCAGAGGAGCCCTGATGGCTCTGGGCCTCCGCTTCCTCTTGTGTGTGGGGGCTGCCATGGCACCCTCCAGCTCTGCTCATTTCAGAGAAGTGGCTCCGAGCGGCTCCTGGACTCTCCAGGGAGAGGAAGCCACGGTGGGCTTCTTGCAGCCTTCTGATTTTACAGATGTGCAAAGTGGGGCTCAGAGGGGTTGCCTGGTGCACTGCCCGTGCCCAAGGAAAGCCCCAGACAGCCTGAGCCACCCCCCAGGAAATGAGGAGGTATCTGGGGACACAGCTGGATGCCTGGGTCACTTCCAGTCCAATCTAGTTAGCGCTCCCCCATTCTTCCTCCTGCAAACCTAAACGCTGCCATCATGGACAGCAGGATTGGATTAATGAGGCTAATGACTCAGTGAGCCCAGACTGCCCCTGGAGCTGGTCTGCAGGGACAGCAGGGAGGGGCAATGCTGGCAGCAGGAGCAACAGGGGTACCCAGGAGGTGGGGGCTGCTGCCTGTCCATGCTGCGGTCACCCCCTTCAGGGCAACTGCCACTCCCACAGCTGCTGCCCAGGGGCAGTGGCACCCGCTCCCCAAACCTAGCCCCGAGCCCACCAACCCCTGCTGCCCCGTGGTTCTGCAAGCGGTTGGGATGCCAAGGCCGATGGCTCAGGCCAGCCTGCATGGAGGGCTCTGTTCTGGCTTGAACCACCTCAGCTTGTGGCTCCTATTCCCCTCCCCATCCTGATCCCAGCCACTCAGTGTTCACAGCTCACATCCTGCCTCATCCTGTGTTTCTGGGCCCAGCTGCAGGCTCCCCACATGCAGGCCCTGGGCACCCCTGCTCTCAGGTCCTCTTGGTCCTGAGGCCCCCACTCAGCTTGGCGCCCACCCCTCTTCCACCTGACCCCCTTTCTCCCAGGCTCACTTCAGTTTCATGACTCCTAAAAGCCCGGGAAGGAGCAGCAGCTGATCCCTTAGGAAGGCAGGATGCAGCCCTAAAGGGGGGGGGGCAGAGCAAGGGCCCCTGGGAGAGTAGGCCCAGCCCAGCCTCTGTCCCCTGCTCCTGGGGCTCTGCTGCCAGGCCCACCACAGGCTACCTTGCTTCTCCCTGACCTCTCCCCTGCCCTAGAGACTTGGGCCCTGGTAGCCATGAGACAGCAGTTATTTCGGGTGACTGTGAAATGAGTCGCAACAGAAATGTGGTCAACAGGCAGTAATGAGGCTGGGGCCCAGTGCCGCTCCCCACCAGGCACTGGCCAGGCCTCGTGAAGACACTGCTCTTCCTAAGAGGACACACTGGACTTGTGCTGAGATGCAGCCCCACCCTCCCTGGATGCCTTGGGTGCCTCCTGGCACCTTTCCTCTGGACCCCGGGTGGTCACTCAGAGACACCTCCTAAGCTCCTGCTGCATGCAGAGGACTCTCCTGCCAAAAGGGACAGACAGGAGAGAGGTGCAGTCCTGACTTCAGAGTACTGAGACCCCAGTGGGGGGACACACATGCCACCACCCATCCAGCAGGCACAGGACACAAACACTGGGGGGTGGCCAGCACCATGCCGTGCCACCAGGGGTAGGTGGAGCCAACTTCTGCCAAGGCCGAAGGCACCCAGACCACGAGCACAGCCCATCAGGCGGGAAGCCGGGGACAGCATGCTTGGTGTGCTGGTCCCAGGACACAGCGTGTGCAGGGGCCCAGTGTCAGGCTGGGGACTGTGCCTGGGTTCTGTCCCGTGACGGCACCTCTGGAACACTCTCCTTCCTGCTGCCACCACAGTCATGTCCCATCGGGACCCATCTCCCTGCTTCTGCTCTGTGACTGCTCCCCTCTGCGAGCCCTGCAGTGGCTTCCGTGGCAGGATCCCCACTTGCTCCTGCCTCCTCTTCTGCCCCTCCCCACCCCACGCGGCCCTTGCCGCGCTGTCCTTCTGTGTGGACTGCCCTTCCCCTGGTTCAGGGGGCTGCCAGCTTGCAGACTCCGTCTGAAGTACGCCAGCGCCAGTCTCAACCCTGCCTTTTAGTTTGCCGCACAGCTTTCAGCACCGTCGGATGCAGCGTGTCTGCCTGGGGACCACTCTCCCTAGCTCTGCCCAGCGTGGGGCAGACAGCGTGCGCTGCAGGGCATTCGGCGGGGCAGCCGTGAGCGGGGGCTGGGGTTTCCTGGCTGCCCCCTTCTTCCCCTGTGTGTCCGCCTGCACAGGTGCATCCACCCCTGGGTCTGGCCCATAGATGGTCTGAGGGGGCTGGGTGGGCAGGGCCCTTTGCGAAGAGCCTGAAGTGTGGCTAGGGCAGGTGACAGGCACCCACCAGAGGCTCTAGGGGGTGGGGAAAGGCCTCCCTACCCCCCCGCAGGTCCTGGCCTGGCCTTCCAGTGACAGGTGGCCTGTCCTTGCTCACTGCAGCCTTGTGGTTCTGTGGTTGGTCTGGCAGAGTAGACTGGAAAGGCGTCAACAATCAAGTGCTGACTTTAAACGATCAGGAACTCTCTGAGCCTGCATTTTGGCAGAGGAAGCCTTGGGTTTTATTTTCATGATTGAGCATCCTGTGGCCACCACCCTGGGGTTCTGTGTCCCAAGGCCCCAGGCCCCGACTCCACTGCTGTGCTTCCCCGTGGGCTCGTGTGCTCCTTGGAGGGAATGCTATGCGTGGGCCCTGCTCCGGCTCTGTGACACATGCAGACAGAAGCCCTGAATGCACAGGACTCTCCCAGCTGAAGTGGAGATTATTGAGTCGCACAGAAAGATTAGTAACTTGGGGTGGCTGCATCTCGAGCCCTCAGATGCTCCCAGGCCTCCAGTTTTCATGAGGCCCTTGACCTCTCCCCAGGGATGAGACAGGAGGGCCAGGCCTCTCCCTTCCCTCACCTGACGCTCTCACTGTCAGCTTTTCTCTGGGCACCTGCCCACCCCCTGGGCAGGGAGGGGCCCATTTTACAGAGTACTCAGCCCTATAGCACTCAGGCCAGTGACAGATGGGGCTTCTCTGGGGTGGGGGCTGGGGTAGGGGTGTGTTCCATCCAGTAGAAGTCAGAGCCCTGGCTTGCCGGTGCCCCCTCCCCCACGACTATGCCCGGTGACAATTGCAGCGCTCATGGTAACAGCACAGGCCAGGCTGCCACTTCAAACAACAAGGGCTGTTTAAACAAGATACTGGCTGCTGTTATAGCTTGGGCCCTAAAAGCCTGAAAAGCCCTTGTTCTGAACCTGCCAGAAACAGCAGAGCGCTCTACTTCCTGCCTCCGCAGCAGTTCAGCCTCGGGGCCGCCTTACTTCTGACCGCCTGGGCCTACCTGTGCAGCGTGGAGGGGGCTGGGTGAGCCTCAGTAGCAGCAAGGGTGCCTGCCTCCCAGCCCGCCCAGCCCCCTGGGCAGCAGCCACCCAAGGGTCCTCCTCAGGAGGCAATGGAGGGACCTCCAGGTCGAAGGGCCCAGCTTTGCCACTGGGGCAACTTCTCTTAGAAGCAGAGTTTCCTCATCTGTGTGGTAGGGGACCCTCTGCCAGGCCAGGCGGCTTAGAGGTCATGCATGCAGTGCCCTGGCATGCCCTGGGCCAGGCTCTGTGCCGAGTGTTTACATCTCTGGCCCTTCCGTTTGCATCTATGCTGTCGTCAGCCAGCACACACACGCTGCTCCACGGCTCTGAGCCCACGATGTACTTTGGGAAACACCCTAACTCCTCAGGAGCCAGGGGAGGGATGAGGGCCTAAGGCTGTGCTGTTGGGCCGACCTGGACCTGGGCAGTCCAGATGGACACAGGCAGCCACATGGCTACCTGGACCACAGCCAGGCCAGCACCCCACCCACCCAGGGTCCCAGTGTGAGCTGGATACAGCACTGTACCCAGAACGCTTTCTTGTGCCCCAGCCAGGGCTTCACCCACCTGGCAGAACTTCCCCCAGGAGTCTGAGTGCAGCACCAGGACACTGGTGTCCTATCAAGCCCTGCTTGTTGGCGGCTGCCATTCCCCAGCACAGGGATAGCGCCCCGCATGTTGCTCTGTTTTGCCTTTTGCTCTCACTAGATCTCAGAATCAATGACTTGCAGGGCCTTAGATCCAGACGGGACTCTTCCCACTCCCACAGGTGTTGGGTCAAAGTACCTGGGGAGGCAGAGCCCAGGGTAGGTGTGACATGGGTGGTAGGAGTCATGTAAACTGGAGGCAGTGACTTAGGAAGCTCCTAGGCTCCCAGTTCTGGGATAGCAAATTCCCACAAGATGCTGGGAGCATTTGCTCTGAAAGGGCTTAGAGCTCCCTTGTCCTGCTCCCCCGTTTAATGCTGAGGCCCAGAAACGGAGGGCCCTGGGCCACTCACAGTACCACCTGGACCCTGCATGCTCTCCTTCCTGACTGGCAGCAGCTGCCTCAAAGCCCCAGTTCATTTTTGCTTCAGCTGAAACAAGAACTGTTTCCTGTATGTTTTGTGTTGAATCTTGCTGGCTTGATCTAAGTCCCCCAACTGTCAGCCACCAGTGGGAGGTTAACAAGCACCAGGATGCAGGTGGAAGCCCGGCCAGGGGCCTGCAAACCGTCACCATGGGGAGAAACCGTAGTGTGAGAAGCCCTCCTAGTTTCAGCTCCAGAGGACCCCCTGGAACCCGCGGCCCACTGCCCTTGCCCAGCACTGTTCAGCAAGGAGCACGTGCGCTGCCCTCCAGGCTGCTGGGACTGCACCTCTGGCCCACGCCTATAGGTGCAAGGGCTTGTGGACCCACCTGCGGTGGGCACGGGCCAGTTCTTGGAAGGAACATGAGAACTTGGGGGTATTAGGGAGAGATCCCAGTGGGGAACCTCTGCCTGTGGCCAACAAGATGGGTGGATGGATGGAAATGCTCACCCCTAAAAAAATGTATTTGGGTCATTATTGCCCTGAGCCTGGTGTCTCCACGTGCAGGAGGGGAGGGCTGGAGCAAGCCCAGCCTTCCTGAGTCTCAGGCTCCGTCTAGCATCTGGTCGAAGTGAGGAGGACGTGTGTGTGTGCCGTGTAGCCACACATTCCGGATGCAACTGAGGGACTCTCACAGGCCCCCAGCATCCCTCCATGGCTCCTAGGCGCTGCCGTGACTGTGTGCGTGCTGCGGGGGGCCAGAGGCTTCATCCTGCCCTGAGTGCAGCAGCTGGCTCAGGCCATGAGGGGCCCTTTGGAGGAGCTGTCGGGAAGTGCATGGAGGGACCAGAGTGCCAAGGACAAGGGCTTCCTGCCTTTCCTGAGCAGCTGCTCTAGGAGAGAAAACAGCTTCTGCATCCCTGGCCAATGATCTGGTCACAAGATGTACAAACAGTAGCTAAGAGGTCACTTAGGGAGGCTAGTGCACAGCACAGCCACTTCTAAGCCCTCACCAGCAGCAGGGACCACCCCACTCAGGATGGCCCCAGACTGAGGACTCCTGGGCTGTCTCATCCCCTCTCTAGGCCTCCATGGCAACAGGCACCTGAGCCAACTGGTGACTTTATGGGATGAAACCTTCTAGAGAGTGATCAAGGCTTGGACTCAAGACCATCCCCAACGCCACTGGGTTTACGATGTAGGCTGCAACCTATCAGTGCATTTTGTAAAAACCATTAAGTGGGTAGTGAGTAGCAATTAAAAAAACAGATGAGAAAGCAGAGTGGCCTCCCGCAGTGCTGTCACTGTCCTGTGCATGCCCTACACTCGGCAAGGGTCTCGCCGCTGATGGCACTCATCCCGACTGGCACCGCCCCGGCCCGCTCAGCCCCATTCGTAGGTTCCTGAGCCCATAGTCTTCACTAGGAGGATGATCTTGGCCTTTAGGTCATGCAGCTCAGATGTCACTGCCTCCTGGTTGGGCCCCCAAACCCCTCACCCGTCCTTACCTGCATCACCCCCATGGCTGCACACACATCACCTCAGGGCAGGCGGTGTTGGGAGAACATGGGACAGCTCAGGGTGATACTCAGGCTGGGGCACAGGTGGGCAGGACAGTCCAGGAAAAAGGACTATGATGAGCCAAGGACAGGGCTGGCACTGAGTGGTTTGGGGTGGCCAGGGCACAGGGGCTGGATGTCAGGGGCCGCCTCAGCAGCTGTGCCTGTGGACAGAGCACTGGGTGGGAGCATGGACATGGTGCAGGGACAGGGTGAGCCCAGAGGCTGGGCTGGTCAGCATCCAAAGGCCACAGCCTGCTGAGTCCAGGTTGGGGTCACATGGTGTCTCCTGCAGCTCTAGGGGGCAGGCCCATGAGGAGCAGGGGTGTCAATCAGCCCTCAGCCCCCAAGGGCTCCTTGCTGTTGGATAGAGGCCTCCTGCCCTTGGGAGCTGGGATGTCCCTGGAGGATTTCGTCCTGTGCTAGGACTGGTGGTGCCCCAGCATCCTTGCTCTGAGATCCCAGGCCAGGACCCTGGTCACACAGCTGGGCTATAGAAGACCTGTCTGCCAGGTCTCGACATCAGAGGAGAGCACGACAGGCCCAGGCCTGGATGCCAGCCCGGCAAGTGCTGCCCCATTCCCAATTCAGTGGTAGCCTCTGGCCCTCTGTGATGCCATGTGCTGAGGGGCATTTGCAGCCTGGCCTGGGGGAGGAGGGCCTGCCTGGGTGCCCTGGCATGCTCTGTGGTAGACTGGCCTTGGCAGGCCTCACACTGCACATGGGCTCAGCCCACTCACTTGTCCCTTGGGCTCATGACAAGTGTCTTGTGAGAGGAACATTAAACGGCTGGCAGGCCCTTAAGGATTCCCAGAGTCTTCCCAGCCACAGGTGAGACTGCTGGGGCTGGGAGAGGTTTGCCGACATGCTGAACCCCTCAAGGTCTAAACCCCAAGCCCACACTCTCCTCTGTCACAGCATCACACCTGGAGTTCTGGGTCCCATGGGGGCCCAGCGCAGCCACAGGCAATAGCAGATACCGTCACGACCCTGTCCTTTTGTCCTGAAGCTCAAACTTGATCATGACCACAGAAGGGCAGAAGAAAATGCCCCACACCAGGCTTTCTGTCCATTTCTTCTGCAAGCACTTTTTCTACCTTGAGCCACGGCCAATCCGACTTTACAGCTGAGGAAGCAAAGGCTACACAAGCTTGTCCAAGCCGAGGCCGAGCAGGGGCCAGGCACGCAGCTGACCCAGGACTGTGCCCTCTCACCTCCTGGGCCCCTCCCTTGGCAAATGAGGCTGAAAGAGAAGCAGGAGATGGGCCTGGGAGCCAGGCAGGCACCAGACATGGCTCACGTGGTGCAGACAGCTCCCCTTTAATTTCTCTCCTGCCAGGCTGTGGGTGGGAAGCCACCTAAGAACCGGTCACCTCGGTCGACTGTTTCCAGAGTGGTCTCTTTCAAGCTGGCTTCCTGGAGCCCCAGGACACAAGAGCCTGTGGCTTCTGGAGAACTATGAGCAGGTCACAGGTTTTCCAGCTCCCACCTGCCGCTGCTTGAGGCCAGGTGGCCATGCTGGGCTGGGACTTGCCTGCTGTCACTCATTCGGCTGGGCTAAGCTGGGTCTCCTCAGTCAGGACGCCGCTGGGCATCTCCTGAGGTCACCAAAGGCCGGGAAAAAGTGTGCGGGGCTGTGGCCCTGGGCTGGCCTCAGCTGGGAGCCTCAGGACATGAGGCCCAGGGCCCCCCGCTGACCGTGGTTTCATTACTAATGAAATTAGAGAAAGTGCGTGAGCCAAGGGGTCACCACCACAGTGCGATGCAGAAGGGATTAGGGCAAGCTGCAGCCCAGGCTCCTGGGCCAGCCTGAGCTTGTCCTCTGTGCAGTCAGGAGCCAGACGTGGGGAGAGGGGGGCCTTTCACCCCATCCTGGCCAACACCAGCTGCTCCCCCAGCTGACTGTCCTTCAATTCCCTCTACAAACTCTACACCGTGGGAGCCAGTGGGCCCGGGAGCCCTACAGATGGGTGAAAAGGGCTGTGCATGCGCCGGCACAGAGTTCTTGCTGCCCCAGGCAGACCCCAGTGCGGCCCTGTCCTTGCTGTGCTCTGGTGTTGTTCAGGGCCAGTTGTGGGACTCCCCTGGGTGGCAGAGCCCCCGCCCCCCATCTAGACTGGTTACCAGGAGCTCCCAAGTCGGTGAGGCCCTCACTGCTCTCAGCCTCCACCCTGGAGTCTGTTCTAGATAAGTGGAAAATTGTTTTGCAGTTCTTGGATTACACAAATCCCTTAAAACAATAATAATCTGTGTCTTAAAACCCAGAGCTGTTCTCATGTGTGCGTAACAAGCAGAGCTAATGCGCTCAGGAAATTAATTACCCAGTGGCCCGGGCAGGCTGAGTGCATATGGGGTGGGAAGCAGCTCCACCCTGAAGCTCTCGGTACAACTCAGAGAGGGGCATCATTGTGAACATCCAGTGTGATCCCATGGCACAGCAGGAGGTGCCTGGGCTAAGGAGTGACAGAGACCCAGGTCTGAATCCCAGCTGTGCCACCACAGGGGGTTCAGGCAGTACCGCCCACCCCGGGCCATGCTGGAGAGTGGATGTGGCACCTGGGGCCTTGCCCTGCCTGGTGGGACCTTGCCCTGGCTGGTCCTCCCTGGCCCCTGCTTCAGGGTACCTGGTGCCCCAGCCCTCCATTCAGGGTACTGTGCATGGTACTCTGTTCTCCATGGCCCCCAAAATGGTCACCTTTGTCCTACCTCTGCTGGCTGCCCCCCTGCCTCCCACAGCCCTGACGGGAATCTGCAAGATCCACATCAGACACCACCTCCACCTTCATCCTGATCCACCCATGCCTGCTCCTGCTGTCTAGGCCCTCTTCTCTCCTATAAGTGGGTCTCTGGGACAGAGGGAGGCCCTCCTGGCTCCTCTAGACCTGGACAGTTGTTTTATAGGGCGGCCGCAAGGCCAGCCACGGCGAGCATGGGGCCAGTATTAGTGGTACCAGGGGAGCCAGCCTGAGGCCCTCCTTGGCCATTTAGATGCTCCAGGGTTGCTCAATGCCATGCCTAGCTGTCCATTCCTCAGGGGAGGAAGGGACAGGACCACCTCTGTCCCTAGACCATGAGCTTGTTGGGCCCAGGGCCTGCACACAGTAGCCTGCACACTGCTTCCTAAATGAATGTCACAGAGCTTGTTCTCTCTCAGATGAACAGTTCTCTCAGAGAACACGGTACAGCCTGCAGCCTAAGCAGGAGCCTCATGTTAGCCAACGGGAGAGAGAAAGTAGAACTCCCAGCTCCGAGGTTGCTTCTCTGTGTAGTAGGACTCTCTTAAATCTGCTCAGGGAGAGTGGGAGGGAAGGCCAGGATGGGTGTGGGGCCACTCTGGTAAATTACCTTTCTTCAATGGGATAAATACCAACAGAAAAAACACATGTGGTCACAGGGCCAGAGTTGGGAACCACTGAGGCACCACAGAGAAGGACCGAGAGATAAGGACACTGTCTGGCTCTTCAAAAAGACGCCTACAGTGAATCCTCTAACACGCCAATAACTGACCCTGACCTGTGGCAGGCTCTTCCAGCCAGGGCTTGGGAGTCACTGGCTGATGCTGGTAAATGTTTAACAAGTGGCTTGGAGGTGGGGGCTGGGGGAATAGAACTGACTTGTAGCATCTGCCAATTTCTGGGGTGTAATTACTCCCACTTGGCTGATTTGAAGCCACAAATATGATGTCAAACAGCTCACTAACGTCCTAAAAATTGAAAAATTGGTTCTCATGAGCCAGTACGGGCCAGCTCCAGCTCCTCACTATGAAGAGAGGAGGTTCTGCCATTGCTAACCCTGGGGCTCAGCTCCCTTCTCTGCAGGGGTGGCCAGTGCTGCCCAGCCTGGCAGCAGGAGAACTTGCTGTTGTCCCTGCTCTAGACTCATTGGCACTAGGGCAAGGGACTAACCCCAACCTGCCTATAAGGGAGGCCCCCCGCCACAGCCCAAGCTGCTGACCTCCTGTCATGGTGGGGTCCCTAGTCCCAGAGATCTGAGGAACACTATGGACGTCCCATGCAGACTCTGCCAAGGCACCTGACAACATTGTCACGGTGGAAAAGACAGAGCCATGGGGTTGGTGTCCTGGCTGCTGCCCAGCTGTGCTCAGTGACAGCCTGTTCTCAGGGGGTGGCCTCTAGTGACACAGCAGGAGGGGACCACCATGGAGGGATGGCTAGTGCACTGAATGACAGAGCCAGGTTCACAAGGATGAGGCGATGGGAGCTAAATGCAAAGCCCACAGCAGAGCTGGTGTGAGGACAGAGGACAACCTGAGCCCAGGACCCTGCCTCCTCCAACCCTGTGGCTGACGTCTGACCAAGGACCTACCCAGGGCAAGGAGCCACTGAACAGAGGGGGCTAAGAAATGGCCCTGCTCTTAGAAGCTCCCAGCATGACAGAGAAGGAGGGATGTAAGAAGCTGCTGTTGACAGGTGCCTCTGTGGCTGTGTCCCCCAGGGAGCAGAGGGAGGGAGGTCCCAACCAAAGGACCTGAAGTGCTAGCAAAGGCTTCAAATAGGTGCTGGGATGCTGCCTCTTCCATCCCTCCCTGTCCCCCTCTGCCCCTCCCTCTGCCAACCCTGGGCTGGAGCCAGCACCCCACAGGGACTCATGGGAAGCCCTGGGCAACAGATGCCCATCATTCGCTGAGTGGGACCACAGGCTCAGAGTGGCCCAGGGCCCCCGAGGTAAGCAGCAGATGGCTGTGGCCCCAGTTAAGACTAAGATGAGTGCCGGGCAATGGAGCCAGGGACCCAGGGACCGTGGATGGGGGAGCCTGCACTGAGGGCAGGGAGAGGCTATTCCCAAGAGCTGGTGGCACCTCTAGGCCAATGATGGTTCAGTTATCGGTGCATGTCAGGAAGAGTAACAAGCTTTGAGGGGGATGCCAGCTGGGGAGATTGTGTCGTGCAGTTGGCTGAGCCCTGCTCCCGGCTCTGTGCCTGTCGTGGGAAGTGCCATGAGGGCCCTGCTGTGGGCCTGGCCCTCTCTGCCTCCTACCGCTGTGAAGCCTCTCAGAGGTGTGCTGCCTTGGGGGCCGTACAGTCCTAGGGAACCCAGGCGCCTCTGCCAGCCCGGCCCTGCCTCTGGCTCTGGTCAGGAGATCTCTGCTGCTCCAGGGTCATGATGACTTGCAGATGTCACAGACAAATTGCATGTGTCCCTGGCACATTGTGAGATTAGGAGGAACTCTTGGGAGACTAGCACATGGCAGGGGAAGGGTGGCAGACTCCTGGCAGGTCGGTAGCAGGCCTCTCTGGTACAATTCTCAGCATTGGACACCATTCCTAGAGCTCTGCCCTCACCCGGGTCAGGAGCAGGAGGCAGGTTCAGGAGCAGGAGCAGGATGCGCTCTGCTGGGGCTTCCCGAGGTCCTGCCACTGCCTGGGCCAGGGAGGTGGGGGAGGCGGCGGTGCCACTCACCAAAGGGAGGCTGGCCACATAGCAGCCCCCAGGGTGGAACCCACTCTATCCCCCCAGCCCTCCCTAGAGCAGCCCTGCATCCACAGGATGTGGGGCCAGTAGGGCGGGGAGGGGACAACTGGAATCCCCCGGGGCCAGTGCCAGGGCCCTCCCTGACAGCCAGAGACTCAGCCCTGAGATATGTGATGGAACCTCTCTGAGTCTGTTTCCTCATTTGCAAAGCTGGCTGGTTAAGGGCACTAAAGGATATGCAAGGTGCCTTCCAAATGTAAGACCCATTATGCCAGGGAGAGGGTATCATCCACATCTGGCTATTTCCCATTTGTAATTCCTTTTGGACAAATATAACCAGCTGTTATCAATAGGTGAAAGCCTACCTTAACTGCAAACACCTTGTGTCATCCTTAACATGCCATTTTATGACACAACTGTTTAAACTCCATTTTTTTTTTTTTTTAAGAGACAGGGTCTTGCTCCGTCACATAGGCTGGAGTGCAGTGGCATCATCATAGCTCACTACAACCTCAAACTCCTGGGCTCAAGTGATCCTCCTGCCTCAGCCTGCTGAACAGCTGGGACTACAGGCTCATGCCACCATGCCCAGTTAATTTTTAAATTTTTTGTAGAGATGGGGTCTCACTATGTTGCTCAGGCTGGTCTCGAACTCCTGGGCTCAAGCGATTCTCCCACCTTAGCCTCCCAAAGTACTGGGATTGCAGGCGTGAGTCACCATGCCTGGCCTAAACTCCATTTTTAAAGCACTAAACAAGCTCCCTTTTTGGGCTAAATGACAAAGCACAGTGCTAGGGTGGTGGGTATACGCTGTGTTTGTGGGAGAGCCTCAGGCAGCCCCTTCCTCAGGGCACTCTGTACATACCCCTATTAGGGACTGGCACCCATGGAGTCTCCCCTGGAAGGAATGAGTGTCCCAGCAGTTCTGCACCCAGAAGCCAGGACCCTGGAACTCCAGCTCTTCCCAAGCCTCCCCACCTCCCACCCACTCTACAGAGTCCACTGAGCACCTACTGTGTGCCAGGCCCTCTGCCCATAGCACAGGCCACGCAAGGTAGGTGTGGGCCTGCCCTCAGGGTGTGCTGGGGCTGCTAACCTGCCTGGGGGTGGGGAGGGGCTCCCCGGGAGCCAAGGGCCCCAGGACAAGGGGCCATTGGCCAGGGCTGGGCAGAGGCCACCTGCCTGGAGTCTGGCTGCTGAAACACCAGCACCTGTAGAACTTGCCCCTGCCTGAAAGCATGTCCTGTATCCCACCCGTCCCCCTGGGGAGCCTCCCTGACACATGTTGACTAGCTGTCTCTTGGATAAGTGGCAGGGATGCCAGGCCTCCCGTGGTGAGCCTTGTGGCAGCCCAGCCTGCCTATGGGGCCAAGTGGCTACTGAGGGTCACAGATGTAAGCAAAATGGGGACACTCTTGGGACCTGCTGCCTGCCACCTCTGGAAAGAGGGGGCAGGTGTCACTGGCAGCACAGGCATTTATAGAAAGGAAGCTGTGGCTGTGCTGGTGTGCCCGTCTCCCTGCCCCTGGCTCCTTGTGCCACCAGGACAGTTGGGCTCACCCTCACATCTGGCCCCCAGCCTGGGCCTTGCGCCTACACAGCAGGCACACAGCAGGCACACGACCACGGCCCACCACAGGGCTGGGAATGCTGATAGCTCTGTCAGGAACTGGGCAGGGAGCTCCCTGTGGGCTTCCGCATGAGAACACTCGACACTTTACAGCCAGCCCTTTCAATCTGTGCCTCCTGAAGAGTCCCTCACAGTCCCGCAGCTGGCAGAGCCATCAGCTGATCTGCAAGGCAGGGGCTGGGCAGGTGCCTGCCACACCACACTTCCCAAGGCTCCCTGCAAAGGTGCCCAGGGTTCCCCGATGCCTGCAGTGCCTCCAATGGGGGGAGTGAGGACTTGTGCCCTGCCAGTCTCAGCCACCTGAGTTTGTCCCTCCATGTGGGCCAGGAGGTGCCGGCTTCTCCACTCATTTTCCAAAGTCCTCCTGAGGCCACAGAATGACCGTCTCTGTCACCTGACCCTTGTGTGAATGCAAAGAGGAGGGACAGAGCCCCTGCTGGGTGAGGGCTGTCCTCGTGTGGGGGACTCGGTGTGGGTGGGTGTCCAGCCAGCACCACCCCTATGCTTGAGCCTTGGTGTCACCACCTATGACAGAGATAACAGGAAGTGCTGCCACCCCACAGGATCAGTCAGGGGACAGGTGCCTGAGAAAAGTCCCCATGCATCACTGGGCCATGTTCAGGCCTCCTGAGCTGTCTGAGGGAGCCCCACGAGGGCAGTGGGCTTTAGAGCGCGGGGGTGCCTGCCAGGACTGCAGGGTGGAGCCCTGGTCAGGCCGAAGATCCATCAGATCCTTCTGGACTAGGGTGGGAAATGTAGCCAAGGATGGGCGTGGCTCCTCGTATCTGCTTGCTGCCCCAGAATCTGCCTCCCCTCCATTCACGGTGCTGCCCTGTGCTCACTGCAGCCCTCACACCCAGGAGCCCAGAAATGCTGACGTTCTCCTTGGCAACGTGCTGACGCAGAAGACAGCGGGTGGGCCGGGGGGCTGTGGCTCCTTCGCCAGGAGTGGGGGTGGCAAGGCACCGCCAGCCTCCATCAGGGAAGATGAGGCCTTTGGAGCACAGCAAGGGAGGAGAGCTCTGGAGGAGCCACATCCAGAGCCTTGGTGCTGGCCCCAAGGTTCATTCGGCTTTTGCAAAAACCGGCATGGCCTGTTCTTGGCTGATTTGCCTTTGACAGGATCCAAGGAACACACTTCAGGGAATTCCAAAAGGAGAAGGCAGAGGGTGGCAGCTCTGTGCTAGCCCTGGCCCGGCTGCAGGGAGGGCTGGGCACGGAAGAGGTGGGCTGTCCTCACTGCTGGCATTACTCCGGGGGCCAGCCCAGCCAGCGGGAGGGATCAGAATCATGGGAGGGTATTGTCTTTCCTCATAGCCTGTTTGTTTTCCATCCTCAGATATTACTGGTAGAGCATGAAAGGTCAGAACCATTTAGAATCCAGTGAATTTCAAGCCTTGCTTGGGTTTCTCATCAAGAATTTCCTTTTCTGGTGAACAATCACTTCCCCAGGCATGCAGAGACCAGGGTGATAGTGGTGGGGGTGCCTGCTTGGCTGCCAGCCCTTGCCCTGAATGCCTAGAGCCTCACAGAGATCCCCACGGCCAGGCCAGTGGCTGCTGTCCCTGCCCAGGGCTGCCTACTGTGGCTTTCCACAGGGACAGGCCGGGAGAGGGGAGGTCTGAGATGTGAAGCCCACAGGCCCACCCAGCCCATCAGGGCCTGTACAGGCACAGGGTTAGGGACAGGGAAGGCCTCCTCAGGAGGTGTTGTTTGGGATGAGACCTGAGGAACAGGGGCAGGGGACAGGATGGTCATGAGCTGAAGGCAGGACAGAGCAAAGCAAGCTCTGTGGGAGCAAAGCAAGCTGACCATGACTGGAGTAGAGAGAGGACAGAGGCAGCAAGGTGGCGGGCACTGGCCAGGCAGAGCCCAGAAGGCTGCTAGCAGGACACCTAGGCCACCTCCTCATTGACAGGTTCAGAGAGCAGAGGTGACAGCCAAAGCCCTCCATGAAACATGGGGCTAACCCAGGGCCCAGGAGCCCTGCCTCGTGGGTCCCGGCACACCTGTGAGCACAGCCTGCCAAAGGATGGGCCAGGGAGCCAGGCCTGGCCCCAGAGAATTCACCACGCCTGCCCCAGAGTTGACAGATGAGGCAGCCACCAGATGTGAGCCAGGAAGGCTTCAGGGCACAGCAGCAGAAATGGGCAGAAGCCCAGAGCACCAACTGCCCGAGCTCATGTGACAGGCAGCTGCTGAGTGGCGAGCAGAACTGCCATGGACCATCCCTAGGGCCCGGCCTGCAACTCACTTTGTCTGAAAGCCTGGTCAGCCCCAGACCCTCTGCCCACAGCAATGCCTCCTCAAGGGAGCCTGACCTCACTCGTCTGCTGGGACATCTCCTCCACCCAGAACCACACATGGTGCTGCAGTGGGGCAGACAGAGGGCAAGAGGGGCCAGAAGCCAGGAGGCCCACTCACAGACACAGCGCTGGGAACAGGTGGGCCACAGCTGGCTGCAGGCTCGCCCAACCTCCAGTGGACACAACGCCTGCATGCAGCCATCCGTCATCCCTCCTGCCAGCCACACCAACACCTGGGCATGGTTCTGGGGAGGCCCCCACGCATGGAGGGGAGGGGGGCGAGTCCTGCCTCTAAGGCCACCTGAGGAAGGCCACAGATCCTGTCTGCCCAGAATATTCAGGCTCCTAGCACAGGGGCCACAGCCCGGAGCCATCCAGGCCCAAAGTTGGAACCCTTGGCTGAACCCAAGGAATGAAGCTTGCCTTAGGACTGGGTGCAAGAAGGAGTGACCCCAAATGCCAGTGCTCCACAGCAGGGCTGCGCCCTTGTCTCCCAGCACTGTGGAGGCTCTATGCTCTCAGGGTCACCCTGTGAGCAACCTCACCCTCTCCTGAGCCCTAGGGCACCCACAGCTCCACTCCCCACTCCCCAGGGTCAAAAGCCTTTCTCTTAAGGGTAGATTCAAGGTTTTTGTTCAGGGCTGCTGCCCGGCATAGAACCCCGGCTGCACAGGACAGCCTCTCCCTTGTCTGCCATCTCCTCTGCTGCTGTTGCTCCTGGCCTTTGCCACCCCCCATGCGCTCGGCCTCTGCCTCAGCTGGGCCTGTGCATGCTGCCTGCCCTCTCTAGCAACTACCCCATCAAAGCCACACCAGCTCAGCACTGGGCCAGGTCTCCCTTAGCCCGTGCCCACCCCACCTTGTACCAGAGCCCTCATCCCCACACAGTGGTCCTCAGCCTGGGCCAAGGGCTCAGAGGAATCCCAACACCTACCCTGGGCCACCCCCTTACTGAGTTCCTGGCACTGGGACACCAAGCCCAGGTCCTGCTCCCCTGGGATTACACCTTCCAAACAGTTCTTAATCTCATTGCCGCCAGATGCTTGGGATCAAGATGGGGCTGCAGGGTGGCTACTGTTCCCAGGACCTACACGCTGGTAGGAGACCAATGCTGGCGGGAACTTCGTGGATTTGCTGAACTGTCACACAGACCGACAATGGATGCCTGGCTGGCCTCGTCCTCTCTCATCCTGGGGCCTCCACGCCCTGGCCACCAGGGGCACACAAGTACCGCGAAGGCAGTGCTATCTGCAGCCAGGGGAAGGCGGCTGTAGCTGATGGGTGTCCCTGCCTGGTGAGCTGGGCCTCCCTCTGTGAAGCCCAGGGGTGGTGTTGTCACTTGGAGGGTGTTGGAGCTCCAAGAGCCTATCAAGGAACGGTCACCTAGAATGGGGGAGGGCCCCAGGCCAGGGAAGCCACGAAGTTTTATAGGGAACCTGTGAGGGCCCAGCATGGCCCTGCCCACCAGGAGCCCCTCTGTCCAGGGCTGACGTCCTAGCAGCAAGCATGACCCTGAGGTCTCATGGTATCCATGACCACCCACACACTCCACACTCTGCTTCCTGAGCACAGCTTGAGGACGGGCCCACCCACCTTGCCGGAGCCGCCTTGGGACATCTCCACCCAGAGCCACACATGGTGCTGAAGTGGGACAGACAGGTTCAGAGAGCAGAGGTGACAGCCAAAGCCCTCCATGAAACATGGGACCAACCCTCCTGAGTCCTGGCACACCCATGGGCATAGCCCGCCAAAGAACGGGTCGGGGAGCCAGGCCCGGCACCGAGGGAACTCTCCACACCTGCCCCAGAGTTGACAGATGAGGCAGCCCTAGATCTGGGCTGGGAAGGCCTCAGGGCACAGCAGCAGAAATGGGCAGAACCCTAGAGTGCTGACTGCCCAAGCTCATGTGACTGGCATCTGCAGGATGGCCGGCAGACCTGCCATGGACCATGCCCGGGGCCCAGCCTGGGCACCTCACTTTGCCTTGAAGCCTGGTCAGCCCCAAGCCCTCTGCCCACAGCGATGCCTCCTTAAGGGAGCCTGACCTCACTTGTCATCACACAGCAGGGCCAGGCCTGCACCCGGGTCCCCTCCCGGCCACAGCCTCTCCTCACCCCCACGAGTTCACCTGCTTCCAGGAGCCCACGACAGTAGGAACGAGCAGAGGAAAACCCAGGCCACACTCACCGTCTGGTTATCCTCGTAGAGCTTCAGGTCGTAGCCACTGAGCTCCACGCAGAAGATGATGGCTGTGACACCCTCGAAGCAGTGGATCCATTTTTTGCGCTCCGACCTCTGCCCACCCACGTCCACCATCTTGAAGGTGAGCTCCTTGAAGGTGAACTTGTTCTCCACGATGCCCGTGGTCATGTCCCGGGAGCGCAAGATGTCCTCGACGGTGGGGATGTAGTCGGGCGCGGCGATGCGCTCCAGGTCGTTCAGGTAGTAGGCCGCATTGTCCTCCAGGTGGTACTCGCTGGAGCGGCCGAAGCAGGCCTGGGCCCCGGCGTCGGCCCACAGCCGCCGCATGACACCCAGCAGCTCGGGCGTGATCTCGCCCTTGCTCTCGGCAGGCCCTGTCAGCGCAAAGAGCTGCACAGCGTCGTAGGCGCGGTCGGGGTTGTGGAAGTCAATTCTGAGGGCGGCCAGGGCCCGGATGATACGCGTCAGCGAGTCGATGGCGTTGTAGATGATGAGGGGCTTGTACTCCTTGCAGGCCTCCAGGTTGAAGCCGCCGCTGTGGATGATCTTCATCTGCTTGACGATGGTGCTCTTGCCCGAGTTGCTGGTGCCCAGCAGGAGCAGCTTGATCTCGCGGCGCTGCCGCTGGCTCTCCGAGCGCAGGTGGCGGTCGATTCTCCGGGACCGCCGCGCTGCCTCTTTCTCCTCTGAGCTTTGCCGACATCCCATGGTCCGGCAGCGGCGGGCCCAGATGCGAGCACGGGACAGGGCGCCTCTCCCTCTTGCCTGCGGGCGGGACGGCCGCAGCGGGGGACACTGAAACACGCCGGTGTGCCCGGCAGATGAGAGCCCAGCTGCCCTGGAAGCGCTCAGTGCTGGCTGGGGGGCGAGGCCGAGCCACACCGCAGCCCCTGCCCCAGCGCTTCTCTGGCGGGCATGGCACTGTGTGCAGCGGGCGGTGGCCGCCCCTCCCCTCTAGTGATACTCCACCTCCCTTGTCGGCAGTGTGGCCTGATTTGCCGTAGTCATTCCCTGTCCTCAGCCGACGGTGGGAAGCCGTCCGCTTGCGTCTGCCTAGGCTGCTGCCGTCTGGTCGCCGGTTGCTGTGGCGATGCTGCTAAGCACGGCTGGAGGGCCGGTTCTCTGGTGCCTCATGCGCTCCCCGCGGCCCCCCTGCCTCAGGCTGCTTCGGCTCCTGTAGCGCATCCAGCCCTTCACCTGCCAAAGGGAGAACAGCATGAACCTCCTGCCAGCGGCCCCACCCTCAGGCTGGATGGGAAAGCAGAGCAGCTGAAGCCGGCCTTGGAAAACGGCTGGGAACGATCCACCAGATCCACTAGATCCACTCCTCCACGGAGTGCTGCAGGGACAGTGTCCAAACCGCAGCGTGACAAACATGCCTGCTGCTGCCCAGCTGGTCTGCCTGCAGCTAGGTGCACAGTAAAGGAGAGGGGTGTGAGCGAGGGCTCCACCGGCCCAGCCCCAGCACTGGACTTGCCTCCACCGCCCCTCCCTGCCCACCGGCCTGGCTGTTCTCACCCTCCCTGAGCCTTGGTCTCTGTGTCTGGTCAGGATTCAATGAGGTGACCCCCCTGTGGCACCCCCTGGGACCCTCTTCTTGGAGGGTGCTGACGGAGCTCACCCTCTTTTACAGTGGGGTCCTGGCTTTGGCCCTACCTGAAGGAAGCCCAGGCCCAGGATAACTAGGCACTTCCCTGACTCACCACGCCCGCAGGAGCTGGGTCCCCGTGGCTCTCACAGGGCAGAACGTGTGCTAGGAGGGAGGCCTGGCCCTGCATTCCCTTGAGGCCCTGAGAGCAAGCAGACGGGCAGGGACCAGAGCGAGGTGGAGGCTGTGGGCTATGGGAGTGCTATGGGGTGCTGTGTCAGGGCAGGTGGGGTGGAGGGAGGCTTGGGCCTTAGCTGGGGAGTAGGCGCCAGCAGGGCCTGGCTGGCACAGAGCACTGTGGTGACGTCCACCTGGGAAGGCAGGAGAGGGACAGGCTGGAGCAGCTCCCAAGGGCAGCAGTCATCACTAAGTCTAGGGTGAGGCAGGGTGGTCCAGAGGCCTCCCCAGCTCGAGGCTGATTCCCCCAACCTCTGTCCCTGCCTGGCAGCTCCCACACCCTCCCCATCCTCCCATGGCCAGTATTCACCCCCTGACACCCCCATCACCTCCATGGCAGGCCCTGGGGTGGGAAGGCCTGAGGCAGACACACCCCCAAGAGCCCAGGCTTCCCCCGTCTCCACTCCTGGGCATGACCAGCATCTGAAACTCAACCTACCAAACCAGCCTCTGCTCCAGTGTCTTCATCCTCCCAGCTGTCATTTGTGCCCCTCCCTGCCCCTTACCCCACACAGACCTTGACCACTAGCCCAGCGATCCTGTCCTCTCCCAGCAATGGTGGCCTCCTCCATCCACCCCGCTCCCCACACCCACCAGCCTCTGCGCTGAGGGCTCCATGAGCATCTCTGATGCCACCTCTCCCCCTTGGTCAAACTCCGATGTTCCCCACAGCTCTCAGGGTAGTCAGTCTCATGCTTCCTCATGGGCCTGTGGCCTCGGGCACATCACTGCCTCTCTCAGAGCCTGTCCCTCACCAGCCACAGGTCTCCGTGAGGAGTAAAGTGCCTAGCGTGAGCCTGGTACTCGGCAAGTGCCAGCCCGTGGCAGTCACTGCCCCACTATCCCTGTCCCTGTGAGTGTCGCCCCAGCCCCTCTGCTGGCCTCCTCTACAGCAGCCCTCAGCTAATATGTGACCTATGTGACCTTGTGTGCTGACGCCGCCTCCACCCCAACCAGAGTGCCAGTGGAGGAAGGCCGGTCCTGGCCTGGCCCCCGCCAGGAGCAGAGCAGTGCCCGGCACACAGCGGGTGCTCAGTAAGCGCTGGTGGTGGAAGGAACCAGATTCAGAGAGGCTGAGGAACCTTCTACTTCTCTGCAGTCCCACCCACCAGGCAGCCACAGATGTGAGCTGTACCAGGGAACGCCCCAGAAATGTGTCTGCTGAGAGTGCAGTGATGAAACAGTCATGCAGCCCCATCCCAACAGGGCTGAAAATTATGTCTGAGGACAGAAGCCTTGAGGTGACCCCCAGCCCTGGCACAGAGTGGGGGCTGGCAGAGTACTTGCTTAGGATGATATGTATGTAATATGTACAGCACGCACACACACACATATGCACGTGCCGTGTAAGAGGTCTGGCGCGTCATTCTCCAAGCAGCTATGAGTTCCGGGTTGTGGAATCACAAGGGATTTTTTGCTTCTTAGCGTTTTACCATATTTCCTGCATTTCCTTCAATGAACTTTTGTCAGAATAAGAGTTTGTAAACAAATGTTGTGGCGTTAAAAAGGCCCTGCCTCTTACCACACCTGGGACTTGCCTCTCTCCATTGGTGCATGGAAAGTAGGCCTATGGCTGTTTCCGCTTCTCTGTTGATGATCCAACAGTCACCAGGTGTGGAAAGGCACACCAAGCCCTCACGCCACTGCTTGGGGCAGCTTCCTCCACCCCAGCAATTGCCAGGGTGCCTGGGCTGGCCATGCAGTCTTTGATCAGCATGCACTGGCAACCACAGGGCAATGCGGGAGGAGAGGGGAAACTGGGGCCAGGGAGCGACCATGGGCGTGGAACAGTGCACGGGGCAGGGCGGTGCACGGATGCAGGGAGGCCTGTGAGCAGGAACCTGGCCACAGTCCAAATGGAACCTCAGGACAGTCCCCACAAGGCTCCTGCCCGGCCTCTAAGTCTGACTGGGCTTTACTGGACATCCAAGGACTCCGCAAGTCCCGGGATGGAACCTGGTGACAGTCAGCCCAGAGGCAAAGTCCAAGAGTTGGATGACCACATTGTTTCCCAGCTCAGGAACCGTGGTCCCCCAGGGCCCGACCCAGGACCCTCCATCACAGCACATTGGGCACGGCTGGAAATCTCAGAGGGACGGGCGAGGGAAAGAGTGTACTGGGCAGAGGAGGAACACGTGCAAAGGCCCTGTGGCACATGTGTGGGGGGGTGTTAGGGATGGGAAACAAACTGTGGTGTGACTGGGGAAGTGCAGGAAGGTCAGAGTGGCTGGACACAGAGAGAGGAGGAGAGAGGCCTGAGGGAGAGGAAGGGGCAGGGCAGACCAGAAGCCCACCTGGAGCCTTGGTCTTCAAGACAAAAAGCCACTGAGAAGTTTTAAGCTATGTGTGCAGGTGCATGTTTGTGACAGTATGTGGTTGCCTGTGTACAGGTTCGTGTACAGGTGTGTGTGTGCACACACAGGTCCTGTGCATGTCTGCGAGAATATGTAGGTGCACAGACATGTCTCTTGAGTGGTTGTGTGTGTGCACATCTGTTTGCATGCATGCACAGCTCTGTGTACATGTCTGTGAGCAGGTCCATGTACACACCTCTGGGTATATATGTGCAGGTCCATGCCTGTGTGTGCATGCGGTGGTGTGTGAATGCAGACCCACTCGAATGTGTCTGCATGCAGCCGCATGTATACTGGTGCATGTGAGTGTCTGTCTGGTTGTGTGTGGTGTCCCAGGAGCAGCGATGCCCGTGGAGAGGAGGGATTGGCTGTGGTGTGGAGCCCAGCTGAGGTGCCTGGGGCTGAGGGGAGCTGAGTCAGGGGCTCTCTGGTATCCCACACTTACTTACTGAGCTGTGGCTTTGAGCCTGGCACTTGGGATGAGGCCTGCTGAATGAAGCAGACAAAGATCCAGTCCCTGCATTTGCTCAGGTGAGGAGGGCAAGAGTCAGACCACAGACAGTAAATGAACAGTAAGGGACAGAAGGTGCACGTTCTGTAGTGGAAATGGAGCTCCTGCCACGCTGCAAGTCTGCACAGGTGGGTGGGGCCGGCCTCCTGATTGGTGGAGATGGGTGTGAACAGGTGGTGATGGAGGCAGGTGGGCCGGTGCAAAGGCCCTGAGGTGGGAACGTGCCTGGCCGGTCTGAGAGACAGGAAGGAGGCTGTATGGCTGGTGCCAAAAGTGAGGATAGTGGGTCACTGAAAGGGCAAGTTGTGAGCCAGCCAGGGTTTGGACAAGCAGCACCATGACCTGCCCTAAGTGTTACCAGCATCCCTCTGGCTGCTGGGCTGAGGCCAGGCCAGGGGAGGCTCCTGCACGCAGACATCCAAGTGAGAGGGGGCAACGCGGGTGAGGGCTAGGGGGAGGCGGCTGCAGCGGGTGCCTATGCAAGACACATGGGCTGTACGATAGACAGTGCCTGGTGCTGGAGTGGTGGCTGGTGGCAGCAGGGAGGTGTTCAGGGCACCCCAGGGCCTGGCCAGCAGGTTGGGAGCAGGGGCTGCTACGAGGAAGCAGTAGGCATGGGAAGAGCTGTCTGCTGTCCCTGTAGTATAGGACTCTGCTGTGCCCATGGTGGGGGCTCAATACAGGTATGTGGACTGCATCAGGGAGCACCTGCTAGCCCTCTGCCCCCACCCCACCCCACCTGCATGCTTGAGACACATAGCACATGACGAATTCACCAGGAGGTTGCTTGTGCAGACCAGGGGAAGGGGCCCGTGGGCTGGGCTCAGGCCAGAGAGTGCAGCCACCTGCCTCCTCCCAGCAGTCTCGGGAAACAGCTCCTCTTGGCTGCAGGCTCTTGACAAGCTCCATCCCGGCCCCTACCAGGCCTCCCTGACTCACCTCCCCACTCGCTGCCTGGCAGGCCTGGCCTATCCTGGTGCCATGCTGCCCCTTCCCCCAGAAGGTGACAGCCCAGGGCAGGGGGACACGGTCATGGAGGGACTGTGTGACCACCCCTCTCAGGGCCTTTGCATCCTGGATGCCCTCCACGCTGGGAGCCACTGCCTTCCCTAGGTGCAATCCCCAGAGGCTCAGCCACACGGGGCACAGAGCTCGGGCGACTCAGTGCCCATACCGGCTGTGGCCTGAGCTCGCCACAGCCCTCACCCACCCAGGGCCTCCCGCCCTCTTCCTAAAAAGCCTCGTCCAGGACTCCCTCCACAACAGCCAGCACACATGGAGTCAGCACCCCCACCCCACCCCAGCAGGGGAAGACAGCCCACAGTCAAGGTCACCGAAGGTGTCACTACCCAGGCTGGGCTAAGCCAGGGGCACTCTGGGATGGGAAGACTTACCAGCTTATAGCTCCCTCATCACTGTGCCCCACTTCCCCAGAGACAGCAGCCCAGCCCCTCACTCTCCAGACCCCCCGCTGCCTGCCTCCCCCTCCTCACCTCACAGGAAGGCCTGCCCCACACTGAGCCTGGGCCACCAGAAAGGGTGAGCCAGGACAGGGTAAGGGTTCAACATGCAGACCATTGGCAGGGAGGCAGTCTAGGCCCGCTGAGGGGACAGACTGTACCCAGACCGTGGACGGGTGGAAAGGCACAGTCATGTCTGAGGCCCAAGCAGAGGCCACACAGATGGCCGACCCTGCTGGGGAGGGAGTAGGATCCCAAGAGGTGGCAGGCAGCCCAGGCCACAGGGCCAGCAAGGCCACACCCCCAGCACACCTTCAGGCTCCTGGGCCTCCCCAGATATGACACACCCTGAATCCTCCAGGCTCCTGGCCATCCCTCGCCCCAGGCCCTGGAGCTGCCGCATGGCTGGTGGTCAGCAGCATCTGCGGTCCCAGGCCTGGGGGTGGCAGCAGGAGTCACAACCCATTCGGAATCAGGCCTGCTCCACCCCGCCAATGCCTGGGGCTGCCTGTGCCCACCTGCTCCTCACCCCACCCCAGAGTCTCCAGTGGAGGCTGAGCCGCCCAGCACGCCCCGAGCAGGGCTATGACTCAGCACTGCCCCCCCACCCCAGCTTGCTCAGACGCCTTCCGCCCTGGCAACAGTGGCCCTTGCACCTCCCAGCTCCACCTTGGCACCCAGCGGCTGCTCTGTGGTGACCTGGGAGGAGTGCAGGGAGCAGGCAGGCTGGTGGCAGAACTTCATGCTCACCATACCCATGACCACAGGCCCAGCCTCACATGAGGACACAGGGCAGGGCAGGGAAGCCTCAGCCTCACAGCCAGTCGGTCTCAGGATGTGCGTTTGGGGTGCCCTGACTCCACACCTGGGGCACATGAGCAGTTCACACTAGACTCTGTGGCTGGCTGGGTAGCCCGACCTGCTGGTCAGGAGGTGCCTCCCACGCCACCCAGGCAAGTGTGGGAGCTTGCGGCCCACACTCAGCCACAGCGTTCCTATCTTCTTCTTGTAAAGAGTGGCTCCTGCCCCCAACCTCTGGAACTGCCGTCCCCATGTCAGCTTCCACCGTGGCTCTATTTTAGAAACCAAAGGTCTGGAAAAGTCTGTGCCTGTGGCCACCGCTGATTGTCAGCCTTTCTCCCCTCTTAATAAGGGAACATTTTCCACTGCCCTTTTACGCCTGGCTTACTGGAATCGAGTTTACTTTCAGTTGACATACTGCCTGCTCCTCTCTTGCCCAAGCATCGCATCCCCACATTAGATTTTCCCAGAGCCTGGCCTGAACCCGCGGGGACCTTCTTGGCAGCGGCTCCTCTATGGTCTCTGAGGAGCCAGGTGTCCTTTGCTCTGCCCAGTTTTTCTGTCCATTCTGACTAAATTCCCTCCTCTGTCACACCCAGCCTCCACCCAGTGTGAAGTGGGCTCCACAGACGCTGCAGCCCCATGACTGTGCATCTCCCCCTCTCTACAGTGGTCCCATCCCACACATGTCACCCTAATGGTCTGGTCACTGTCCAGGGTCCTCCAGACTCTCCATGGAGCCATTTCCAGCGTATTCATGGAAGATCAGAGGCAGCTGTAGGCTGGGCCCCAGGGAGGGGCTGTCCCAGGGAGCTGGGCATGGTGGGGTTGGGCAGAGGGCTTTGGATCTGGCTGTGGCTGGGTGGGGGTTTCTCGTCTATAGCGCGCCTCCTTGGGAGGGGGGGAAGGCACACAGGGGACCTGGACCCAGAGGCCCGTGGCTGGAGACGCTCAGGGGACGCTGCACCTTCATCCTGCACCTGTCTGCTCTGCTGCTGGGTGAGTGCCTGGCTCACAAATGTGTCATCTCGTAAGAGAAGGCCCAGGAGGGGGCCATGGCTCTATGGTTGTAGAAACACAGGTGTAAAGACAGGAGGCGACTTCCTTGGGTTGCTTGCTGGGAGTCCACAGGGCTCAGCTCCCACCACACCTTCCTACCCCTGAGTACCCCCAGTCCACAGCCTAACCTGGCCACTTCTGGGTATTACCTGCTGTTATCTACGTGTTTTTCTTTAAATTGACTCGCCTTTTTAACTTAAATAAATGTACTTTAAAAAGAACTTCATATCCCTACTTTAAATGGAAAGCCAGAGTCACTCACCATAGACAGAAGTAATCTAAAATCTGAAACAGTATAAAGGAACTGTCTTGCTGCGAGCCAGCAACTGGTGTCTGTGGAGGGCCAGGCGAGGCCGCTTGCTGCTGGTTAAACAGCGGGGATTAGCGCCTGCTAGACAGCGTGAGAGCCACGCTGGCATCAAACTGGGGTTTTCTCCTCAGAGAAGGATTGAGAAGGAAGGAAGGATTACCTTCCTCACGGGAAGGGGCCTCGTATGGTCTGGTGGCCTTGCAGCCCCTGCTCTGTCCCCACCGTCTCCTGCGGACACAGGTGGAGTACACAGGGAGGCTGGGCCCAGAGGCCCTCTCTGCTGGGACAGCTGGGGCAGAGGCGGTGGTACTGGGATAGGGGCTCTTGGGCTGTGGTGTCAACACTGCACCCCTCATCCTTAGCCCAGAGGCCATCTCATCTCAGAAAAAGTGGGTCACCCCCTCCCTGGCCCAGTTCCATTTGCCTGTTCAGCAGAGCACCCTCCAATGCTTCTCCTGTTGCTCCTCCATCACCCAGCACATGTGCCCAAGCCTGAGGCCCTCCACCCTCAGATCCACACAGGCAACCGATCGATCACTCAACCCGCCGTGATCAGTACTGTGCCCCCTCAGAATGGAGCCTCAGTATGTGTGGCCCTGCTAGGGTAAGGGGCTGCAGTGAGAACGAGCTGAGTCTGCATGTCAAGGAGCTTGTATTCCCGCTGCGGAGCAAATGATGCAGCCAGGGAGAAGGGCACCGGGGTGGAGCCACTGAGGACACTAAGGGGCCGGGTTATTCCCAAGCTGACCCGCAGACAGAGCAGACGTGAGTTCTGCACACTTCCTATGGGCTTGGCGCAGGCTGGGGGAAGCTGCCTGGAAACCAAGTCTACCTCTCTGAGTAGCGGGTTCCAGCCAGAGAGCTGCTCCCCCAAAACTGGAGGGTTCTGGAAGAGACTCCCCACCTGGGGGCAGGCGGCCAGCAGGGGATGCAGGACAGGATGGGTGTCGGCATGGCCTCCTAGAGCAGCAGTCTTGCGGGACATGGGAGAAGCACTTCTGCAGCACATGCTACGGCGTGTGACTCGCTTGGGTGTGCATTGGTAGCTTGACAGACAGCATGTGCTAGGTCTAGTGGGCCAGGTCGGCGTCCATACCCAATGCTCGTCTGGGAGGGTGGGGACCAGCATCCCCTGTCTTCCCAGCAGGGCGCTGCCTTGTAACGGCTCCCTGTGCAGCTCCCCACAGGATGGTGAAAGGCAGGGCTGTGGCTCTCAAGGCCTCCCAGGGCAAGTGCTCAGGGTGGAGACACACCCACATCAGTGCACTGAGCCAGGGCGCTCCAGTGCCTCTTCATCCCACCCAGTGGGCCCAGGAAGGGCCTGACGGTTTCTGGTATGTGATACCACATACAGATGCTCCTCGACTTATGACAGGTCACATCCTGATAAACCCACTGTAAACTGACAGTATTAAGTCAAAGCGCATTTAATACACCATCCTAACGAACATCATCGCTGAGCCCAGCCCACCTCAAACGTGCTCAGATCACTTACATCAGCCTACAGTTGGCCAAAAGCACCTAACACATGGAACTTATGGAACACTGTCCTCACAGTGAGAAACAGAATGGCTGTATGGGTACTCCGAGTATGGTTTCTGTGAATGCTTACCACTTTTACACCATCGTAAAGTCTAAAAACCGCGAGTCAAACCATCCTAAGTTGGGACCTGTCTGTATTTTTGGGCTAAAGAGCCACATCTTCTCAAGCACATAAAACTCTGGCTTGCCTTGATGCCAGCAACACAACCTGGGACAAGGACAGACCACCCTCCCAGGAACTGCATCTCCCACAGTACCCAGCTGCACCCTGCCTGGCTAAAAACATCCCCCTGAAAGCCAGGGAGAGACCCCTTCCCCACAAGCCCCCAACCACAGCAGCACTCAGCCCATATGACCTTGAACCAAGTGTGGTGTGTGCTGGCTTGGCAGTGGGACTGGACCTCCCCAGGAAGAGATGGACAGGATGTCCATGGACCGGCCCTGCCTTGACCTCAGGGCTGCCGGCCACTCCTGCCCGTGCCTTCCCTGACCCCCACCTCGGGTTGGTCTGGGCGCCTGCTCCACCCTCCTCCCCCAGTCGCCAGCTCTGCTTCCCTCGAAGCAGGTGCTCTGTGAAAGATTTGCAGAACAGATGGATGGGTAGATGGATGAACACCAAAAAATACTTGTACAGGGCTCAGAAGCTTCTCCAGCACTCCCTTTTGAGTGCATTACCTAATACGACCTTTCCCAGGAGCCCACAGAGGGGTCATGCTGCAGTCCACATGGAGACTCAGGGCTCAAAGTCTCTGTTGACCCACACGCAGCCCGGTCCCGGAGCCCTCAACACCCTGAGACTCTGGCACCCGGTTCTGCTGGGTTCCCCTGGGGCCCCGCTGTGGTGCCTCCCCCCACACCCCAGGCCTCCCACACCCTCTTGCTCCTGCTTTCCACAACCCTCAAGTGCGCATCTCACCCACCCCTCCCCAAGCTGCAGGTAGTCCCTAAGGACCCCAGCCTCTCGTGGTTTCCAGTTCCTTCCATGGGCCAGTGGGTTCTCTTGAAACTTCTCCTGCCCACCCCTCCTCTCTCTCACTCTCCCACCCCCTCTGAAGCCTCCTGCCCAGCGTCCCCCACCTGCCTGCTCCCATCCCAGCCAGCTCTGGACCCACCAGAAACTCAATCCTGTCCACTTCACACCTTGCTGAAGTGACATGGGAGCCTGGGCCCAGCCGGCCTCAGCTCTGCAAAAGCCAGCCTCCCCTGGTCCTCATGCCTGCCCTCTCCCACGTCCTCTCATGCCAGAAAACCCCGCCCTTCCCTGCGAGTTGCCCCTGGATTTCCCCCTCAGGTGGCCTGGGGCTCCAAGGACCCTTTGTCTCCCTTTGAAGCCCGGGGGAAAGGGGCTTCTGGGGTGGCCTGTCCCGGGAGCTCTGCAATGTCCTCGAGCAGCCTCCTCCCCACCCTTGGCCTCCATGGCCTTGGCTTTGTTGTAGACCCAGGGTTTAAAACCTTTTCAAGTAGAATGACCCTCCCTATGTAAAACAACATCAACAAAAACAAATCACAACAGAAAAGACCAACCTGTAGATTCCAACATAATTACAGGTGTATTTCTAATATCCATTAATGACCAAAAGTTGCAATCAAACTTGGGACTGCTGGCTGGTTGCTGGTTGGTCTACTCAAAAGGGAGTTAAAGCAGGGATTCCTAAGAAATAAAAAATACTTTATTTTTACCTAAGACAGATAAACGTACATTCATGTGCCAATTTTTGGAGAGGGCTATGACCTTTTCCTGGAGCCACGTTCTCATGCTGGACTTGCTGGCACTGTTCTTGCTTAAACCACAGCACCCCTGTGTGACATCTAGTTTACTTTCTCCAACTTGAGTGAGGTGGCAGAGTAACCAGAATCCAAACCCCAGGCAGTTATGACTCTCTGTCCCCAAACTTGTGGTTGTCTTGTCCACACCAAACCTGACCATGACCTCTACTGAGGCACAACTGGCATAAACAAGTTTGGGACAAACACAACTGACTCAAGGGATGACAGCAGAGTGGAAGTGCACGGCGGGGTTGGCAGGGGTTCCCACTGTCCTGGAGGGCTCAGCCTGTGGGGACACAGGCTGGCAGGCTTTACAGGGAGGAGGGAGAGCAGCCACTAGTCCAGTGAGCGAGTGCTGAGGACAGAGGTAACAAGGGCTTCTGTGCACCAAGATTTCTGTGTGAATGGCTCTGCGTTTTGTTTATCACAGCAGCTTCTGCACATTTGAAAAATGACAGCATGTGCGTACGCAAGACATTAACGATGCGGGGCCTGGGGACACGTGGTTCTGTGTCTGTGGCTTCTCTGCAGTCACTCCTCAGTGACCAGGGCCCAGGCCACAGGGCTGGCTTCTCCCTGTGCCCCCCACCCCCGCCACCTCCTGGGCCTGGCACCTGCTGACTTGCAGTGGGTCTCCCCTTAAAAGCAGGCCCTGCTGCCTCCTCCCAGCTGCCTGCTTATTGTGAAACCATAGTCCAAGTCATGGGAGGAAGGCCAGGGTCAGCATGCACAGCGTCCCCCATCTGCACACAGGCCCAGCCCCACCAGTGGCACTGCCCCAACTGGGCCCCTCAGTGCCCTTCTGCTAGAGGAACGGGACATGAGATGACCAGGGCGGCCCTTCCCTGTGGCCCCAAGCTGTCCCAGCTCTGGACACCCCCAGCCATGTGTCCAATCTTCTGGCTATAGCCATCACAGCTAAGCACACCGGGGCAATGGCATCGCCTAAGCAATACTGACTCAGGAGGAAACCTGGCCAGTTATTTCCCTGGGCCAGGAGTAAATAAATAAATAAAAAACGGAAAGGTTCTACCTACTGAGGGGATGGCGGCAGTGACAGCAGAGGAGATGTAGGGGCTTCAGTAGAAGCCAAGTCAAAGGGGCCGCTGCCTCGGGCAAGCCTGGGTGGGGAATCTGATTTCACCATTCTGGGTCTCTGCGGCCCTGCAATCTTCACCCCACCCCACCCCTGCCTGCGTGTGGCATCCCATAGTCCTATCTCTCACACCTGGCTACCCCAGGCCTAACCCCCTCTGGGGAAGGCTCTACGAGGCCAGACAAGTGACTGGCTACATCCGGGGACCCCCTACCCCCTTCAGCTCCTTTTCTGTCTCCCACCTGGAAGGTGGGCAGCACCTCCTGTCTGCTCCCTTTCTCTTCCATGCCCTGTACCTCGGCCTCTGTGCACCGCGGCCTCCCTGTACCATGGCTTCCATGCATCACAGCCTCCGTGCCAAGCCTCCTAAACTCACACCCTCATGCTCAGAACCACCTCATGCAGGCCACCGGGCCAGTGTGGCTCTGAGAAGTGCAGATTCCCAGGTCCGCCCTACAGGCCTGAGGAAGGGCTGAGGAATGTGCATTCTGTCAAGAGCTGTACGTCCTCCTGAGGCCAGTGGCCTGCGGCCTCTGCACTGGGAAGCTCTGCCAGGTGACTCTTGGCTGCTGGCACTGGTCCATCTGTGACAGGCCACCCCTGAGTTTCCAAGCCTGCAGTGGCCCCTGAACCCCATCTTGATTGGGTCCTTCCTCCAGCCTAAGCTGGGGATTCTTGTGAGGGAGGGAGGGAGCATTTCAGGAGAAACCTGCAGGGGAGTGAGGGATACAGGATGGGGCCAGGGAAGGAGCCACCCCACAGGGAACTCAGGAAGGAAAAGGGCATCATGGCTGTCCCACTTGAAGGAGGGGGCAGAATCTCCCAGGCATTTCCAGGAAAGGGGGTCCTGAAGGCCCAGGGCAGATCTCGGGTGAGGGGTACAGCTATTGAACCGCAGCTGGGCTCAGTACACCAACAGGGAAGGGGACCTGGGGGCACAGGTGTCGTCCACTACATGCCCAACATGCCGTCCCTCGGCAGCACCTCAGGTCAGGGCTAGGCCTGGCTGGCTGCAGGGGAGCCCTCAGGTGACCTTGTGACTCTCTCTGAAGTCTGACCACTTACCTCCACCCTGCCAGCCCCGGCCTTTCATCTGCACAGCAGCAGTGACCTCGCTGGTCTTGCTGTCCCCAGTCCTCTGCACTGTCACCAGCAGCCAGGGAGAATCCTCGTAAAAATAAGACAAAGCATGTCTCTCTTGTGCTTAAAACCTTCTCATGCTTGCCATCCCAGGGCAGGGCCACAGTCAAAATCCTTCCAGGGCCCCAGGGCTCCGAGACACCTGGCCTCTCTGACTCCCCTCAACGCTCCCTCTGCCCTGCTCCTGCAGTCCTGGGGCTCTTGCTGACCCTCCAGAACCATCACTTGCTCTCCACTCAGGGCTTTTGCACCGGCTGTTCCTTCTGCCTGGAAAGCTCTTTGTCTAGAGAACCAAGTGGCTGTCTCCACCCCTGCAATGGCTCAGATGTCCCCTGCCCATCCTATCTACAATTGAAAATGAACCCCAAACTCCCAGATAGCCACACCACACACAGTCCCCCTCCAGCACACTGCCTAACTCGCTTAGGGGGTTTATTGCCCCCCCCCACCCCACTGCACTCATAACAATGGAAGCACTGGGGGGTGGGGCCGTTGGTCTGTTTGTTCACCATGTATCCCATGTGCCTACAAGGACCTGGCACGAAGCAGGTGCCCATAATCAATCCCAGTCCCTTAAGGTGACTGAGTGAGGGATGGGTCAACACAGCACAGGGAGGGCACAGCGGGGACTTCTGGCAAGTCTCCTGAAAAGGTCCTTGGCCTTCTCCTGGATGGACACGGGTGGATGTGCAGCTACCTCCTGCCTGGACTTGGCTGACCCTGGCAGTGCCCTACCGCTGAGCCCCTAGGCCCAGGGGCCAGGCTGTCTCTCACCTTGTAAGCCCTTTGGGACTGAACTGTTGCTGCCACTGAAAGCCTGCTCCACCTCACACACATGCTGCATAGCCCCAGCCCCCTTACAAGCCCTGGCCTCACCCTTGCCTCTCTGCCCAGCCTTCTTCCTGTGCCAGTGGCACCCGAAACCCTGGCCCACCCAGAGCCTGGGGTGCAGCCCATCCTTCTGCCCCAGCCCCTCAGGGCCACAGTGGCCACACCCTCCACCCCTCCTTCAGCCACTCTACACTGTCCTGGGGGCAGGAGGGGGAGCTCCAGGACAGCCAGTGAGATGAGACCAACACACCGGAGTCTGAGGCCAAGTAGGGGGACCAAGCCCAGTCAAGGACTCCGAGAGCGGGGGCAGGGCTGGGGGTGCTGACGGTGTTGTGGGGAAGAGGCACCCCGTCAGTGCCTCTGCGCCATCCCGGCCGCCAGACAGGGCGGGGTGGGGCATGTCCATGTGCGTGCGTGGTCTTATCATAGAGGACATTGATGCCTGGCACCGGCCCAGTGTTTAAGGGAAATGAGTAGATTTTGGCCGAGGACAAAGAGAGTTTGATTAATCAGAAATTGGATAATGGAGGCAACACTCTAATTATTTTTCTTCTCAGCATTTTATCAGGGAATACGTGTGCACAGCATATCAGAGGTAACAGCGGGTGAGGGGTGAGTGAGTTGGAGGAAAGCCCAGCCACGCCCACCCTCGCCAGCAGGGCCTGGATGGCCTGCCGGGGTCTGGTAGCCTCTCCTGCGGCCATAGGAAGCCAGAGGGGCTCGTGGGGCAGGCCTGAGGCCATGTGCAGCTGGGCAGCTAAAGCCAGAGCGGACCTGCCATGCAGAGCTGGGTAGGCAGGCATGAGGGCCAGGCCCTCATGTGGAGGCCGTTCCTCCCTGGTGCAGCCACAGTCACTGCAGCATAGGGGGCCAGGAGTTGGAGGCACCCTCAGCTCATGGGGGTCATGGCCTGCTGGAAGCAGGGTGAAGGTTGCAGGTGTCAAGTTCTCCAGCCCTTAGTCAAGGAGGGTCTCCGGAGGGCTCCTCTTGGCAGCTTGGAGGGCTTTCCCACCTTCACCCCTGGTGAAGCCTGGTGAGCCGCCCATGGCCGGGGTCAGACAGGACCACTGGGCCCCCACAGGACACAGAGCCTGGGACTCACACACCTTGGCCCTCCCTGGTTACTCGCCCCCTCCTTCCCTGCTGATTCCACTCCTACAGCACCTGGAGCTGGAACCACATGGGTTAGCCAGCACCCTGTTTCCATGCTCATCTGGTCTCCCAGACCCAGGCAGGCTTCTTGGGACTCCTTGCCAGACTAGAGCTCAGCACAGGTTTATACACAGGAGGAAGCTCCAAGCCTTGCTGAGTGGCTGAGTCTCTGCCTCACTTATTCACTTGCCCATTCATTAATTCAGTGTACAGAGAGAGGCTGCCATGGGCCAGACATGGGGTTGGACCCTGGGGCCACTGCAGGGAGCAAGGCTCAAATGAGAGGGGAAGGGACATTCAGCAATGACCTGAGCTGTTCCCAAGGCTCGGGATGCCGGCTGGGGAGGCGAGGGTCCGGGGCAGGGTCAGAGCTGCTGAGGAGAGGTGTGTAAGGAGAGACGGGGGTGAGTTGAAGCTGCCAGGCAGGAGGTGGGTGCATGGTGGGGTTGGCCATTTGGGGGCAAACACGTCTATATGCTGCCTCCTATATGCTGCAGACATCACCAATCAACCAGGACTGCTTTCCCTCTGGGCCACAACACAGCCTTAGAAATTTGGGTGGCCACTCCAGAGTTGGGGCAAGAAGTGAAAACTATCTGCACCCTTGACGCAGCCCAGAGCTTCCGATTTAAAGGCAAGGAAACCGAGACCCAGAGAGTGCAAAGGATTCACCAGGGTCACCATTACAGGCATGGCTGGGACTCCCACTCAGGCCTCGTGCCGCCCTGCTGGCCTGACTGAGAGGTGACTCCCTGATCTTGGGGCACAGGGACCATGTGGAAGGGCCACTCAGTTGTCACCATGTTCCTTTACTACCATGAGGGTCTTGGCTTACCCTCTTAGGACAGTTTTCCACGGATGTGCCTCTGTGTGTCATGACTGTGTGAATCTCCATAATCCCCATGTCTGACCAAGGCCCCACTAGTCATGCCATGTCACTGAGGGGCCGGGTGTCAGCCTGAGGCATCCAACTCAGTGCAAGAAGCCAGGCAGTCCACCTGTCTCTGGCTCGAGAGGGAACCACAGTCGGGCCTGACAGGGCCCAGCCAATGGTGTCCACTTGTGGGTGGTTTGTGTTTGGTGGCCAAACCTAAGGCCCAAAGGCACAACCTCTTAGGAGCAGCGGTTCTGCAACGTGAGAGCACACAGCCCAGCCCTCCCTGGGAAAGGGCTCAAGGGGACCATGTGGGTGTGCCCACTTGCTAACACTCCCCCAACAGCGGCGTCCAACACCTCTGCCCTTGTGGAGTTTACAGTCAGGTCCAGAAGAGAGACAGTTAACAAACATGATAAATAAATTAACTAGGGAGCAGGTCATGCAGTGGTGAGTGCTAAGGGGGGAACTGCAGCGGGAAGGGGCACAGGAACCATGTGGCAGGAACACAGGCGCTGTTCTAGACAGAGGCCCGGACAGCCTCCTGTGAACACATAGTTACAGGCTCTGGAAACTCTTCCCACGTGTGGCCCTGTGTGAGAACGATGAGTGAGAAGAAATAGCAGCTACAAGGACCAGCTGGTCCCTCCAGAGACACCGGCCTTCAACACTGACACAGGGAGACAGCGGCTGAGCAGCCAAACGAAAATGATTTCAGGCAGAAACCAGGGAAGTGCAAAGACGGCAGTGACAGGCCAGGCTCCTGTGCCCATCTCCACCGTGAGCCCGACCCTGGCAGCCAGCTCTCTGACCCCAGCATGGAGGGAGCCCCAGTGTCACTGCAGAAGGGCCTCACAGCTCACTCACATCAGCCCCTCACTTCAGAGAAAAGGAAACTGAGGCCCAAAGAGGTGATGTGCTAGTCCAGGGGCACACAGCCACGGGAAACAAACCCAGCCCCCCTGCGCTGCCTCTCCCAGGGGTGTGGAGTGACAAAAGACGAGGCTGGATGGAAAAGGCTGAGGGTTGGCTGCAGCCCACCAGCCCTGCCCAAAGCAGGGCCAGAGCCCAAGAGCTGGCCCCAGCCACCACGCCAGCCTGCACCACAGCAGGCCCAGCCAGCCCTCTGTGACCACCCTTCCTGTGACCAGCCAGGCCCAGGGGGCCAGGCCACCAGGGAGGAAGCCAGGCCGCCCCACACTGCTGAGACAAGAAGCCCTCGGGTCCCTGGACACCTCCCCTGAGGCCTGGTAAGCCAGACCCACTGAGGCGCTAGGGAAAGAACCCACCTCTCCAGGGCTCAGTCGCCTCAACCATAGAACTGAGGTAAACAAGCACCTTCTCAGTGGCACTGGTTGTAGGAGGACAAGGTGAGCTCTGGCCCCTGGAAGGCACTTGACCGCATGACCCAGAGCAGATTCCGCATATCCTCCCTGCAAATGCCTCTACCTGGGTGCTGGGGGAGGGAGACAGGTACATCAAGTCCACTCTCCTCCACGTGTTGGAGGACCCTGGCCTCCGAGACTCACAGGGGCAGGCCTTGCTGAGGGGGTAGGATTCAGGCCAGGCCCCTCCCAGGGAACCCTGTCCTGGCGGCTCTCTGGCCCAGGGCCAGGGGAGGAGTGCTCAAGGGGACAGGGGTCTCCTGAAAGGTTTGCTCTGACCACGGCCCACATGGCCGTGAGAGGCCTGGCTGAGCCTCGGGGACTCGCATGCTTCTGGTTGAAAGCTGCTGGAAGTGACACCACCGGGCTTGACACTATTTGTAAGGCCCCTCCCTGCGCTGTGGCTTTTAACAGTCTTGCTTCTTAGCACTTTTTGATGGATTCTCCAGGGACGTCTCTAAAAGAGAGTTATACCTTAATTTAGAAGCAAATAACTCAAACTCTGTGATGTAGCAGGTTCTTCTGGAAAAGAGATGAACTCAAGGAAGCCATTGCTGTGTGAAGCTGCGGCCATACTTGCCCAGGGCCTGCCGGCAGGACTGTCCAAACCTCAACCTCAAGGTGTGCTTCCCACTGCCTCCTGCCTGAGGGACCACAGACAGAAGGAAGAAGTGATAAGTCGCAAGTGACAAGCTGCAGTCGGCAATTGTTCACTTAACGTGTGGCTTTGGGCTCCCTGGGCCAAGAGGCCAAGCGAGGCTCCCAGGCCATGTCTGACTGACCCCAAAAGCAGCCCTAAGGGTCGAACACGACCCACCTGCCCACTCAGAGAAAGGGGGAGAAACGCAGTGGAGAGCGGGCGGCAGGCAGGCTGTGGGCCCACCCTCTAGGCCTGCCTTCTCCTCTGGGCCTACCGCAGCCCCAGCACTGTCTCCGAGATCGCCATGTGCCTGGGCAGCCACAGGGGTTTAATGCTCTGCTGTCACTGTTCTGAAATGCTTAATGGTTTTTACCAAGGGGCCGCGCAAATCCTGTAGCAGGCTGTGCCCATGTTGCCCCGTACCCAGGCTCCAGCCCCCTGTGGGGCCACCACAATCATGCTCCCACCTCACTTGCTTGCCAGTCCTCAATCTCCGTTTCTGGATGCTCCACCCCAACGCATGCTCTGAGCAGTGGAGGCCCCGAGGCCCAGCTTGGCCTCTTCTGATCCCATCTGTCCTCCAGGCCCAGGTGACCTTGGCCGGTCCCTGGCTTTCCACACACCTTGGGTGCCAAGGACTCCAGGTTGCTACCTCCAGCCTCCCTCTCCCCACTGACCACCACAAGCACTAATCAATGGCTCCCAGGGCCTCAGACTCAACTCCCAACTCCCTGACTCTCACGAACGGGGCTTTCCACATCTTTCTTGTTGGCCTATACCAGTTCTGTCTTTCCGCTGGCTCAGACCAAAAATCTGCAGCTGTCCTTGCCTCTAGTCCATTGCAGATCTGACATGCTACTCTTTAAAATAAATCTCCCATCTGACCACTTCTCATGGCCTCCAATACACCCACCACTGGCAGCCTCCACACCCCTGGAATGTTGCAACAGCCCTTGACGGCCCCTGGGTCTTGCCTCCACCCCAGCCTATTCTCCCACGTCAGCAGAGAGATCTTTTTAAAAAGTGTAAATTAGCTCAAGTCTCTCCTTTGCTTCATATCTGCCAAGGTCTTCCCACCTCACTGGGGCCTGCGAGCCCTGCTGGACCTAGCACCGAGGCCCCACCCTTGCCCCTACACTAGGCTCCAGCCACTGGCCTTCTGGTGGGGCCTGCAGTAGCAGGGCAGTGTCTGCTCAGTGCTTCTCCACCTTCCATCACCCCCCTAGCCAGCCATGCCACTCGCCCATCACTTCTCCACAGCACTGCACCAATACCCCCTCCTAGGTGTCCCCACCTTCTGCTTAGTTTTCTCTGTGGCATGGTACTCAGTTACACACATTACTCTCAGCCCCTGCCTGTCTTATGTGAGCACCATGAGCAGACGCCATGTCCCTGCTATACCCCTGTGCCAGATACAGTGCCTGGCATATGGCAAGCGCTGGTAAATGTTAGCTGAATGAATGAGTGGATGGATTGTGTGGGGTTCCGCTCAGGCTCTGCATGAGGGCTGACATCTCCTCTCACACGCTCCAGGATCCATAAGATGGTCCCTGTAAGTTAGTCCCTACTGGTTGACACCCATGATGTGCCTCACTTGCCAGCGTGGACTCATAAAAGGGGCCCAGCTTGTGGGAAGGGCTGCTGCTGGGACCAACGGGGCACTCTTGGCACTATGTACAGATGAGGGCAAAGAGGCTCAGGGAGGACGGGGCTGGACCAGGGGCCGCAGGGCCAGGGCCTGACCCCAGGTCTTCTGCTGCCTAGACCAGAGTCCTCACCTCACCACCCACGTGCACGAGAGTCTGGGAGCTCCCACGCCCCTTCCCAGTCTGCAAAAGCTGCACTGTGGCCTCTGCTCTGGGTTTCTGCCTGGGGCTGACCCTTGGTGTCTGTACTAACGCTTCTGTCCATGTCTCTTCGCACTCGCATGCCTGCAGGCAACTTCTGAGGCTTGGCTACCCCAAGTTTGCTTCTTGGGGGCTTTGGGAGAGCAGCACACTAATCTGCCTCCTCCAGGGTTCTCGCTGTGGTCAGCGGCAGCAAGATGCCTGCATGGCCTCTCAGATCTTCTGCCACTAGCATGGGACAGCACAGGGCTGCCTTATCTTTACCTCCAGAGGAGGAAGTGGCACACACATGCACACAGGCGACAACTACATTCAGCATTCCTTTTGAGGGGAGGCCCTTGGCCCCACTGGCCTCTCTGCAGGGGCCCTGGGCAGGCTTGCCAAGTTGTTGAGTTACCTGAAGTTCCCGGAATCACCCTAGAAGTTCCTGAGGTCCAGACTGTGGCAATTCTCCTCCTTGGACTCCGGGAGACAGGGCTAGAAGCTGGGGACAGAGGGAGGAATCCATTCTGTATCCCAAACCCAGAGCCCCATGGCAGGACTCTGGAACAGGCCAGGCAAGAGGCACAGAGTAAGGCAGCTCATCCTGTTCAGCACAGACTGCACACCCCTGAGGGCAGGCAGGCCCTGTTCTTGCTGCGGCAACCTGAGCCTCAGCCACAAGGAGTGTGTGTGCTTGGGCGTGGGTACGCTACCAAGACGAGTAACAGCTCTTCAGAGGAGAGCAAAAACCTCCCCAGGAACTAGTGAGCAGATCTAGCGCAGAAGATGACACTGGCCTTCCAAGGGGGAGGAACTATGTCTTATTCACCTCCTGTCTCAGAAACTCAACGTCTGTTACAGGAACACACAGGAAGAATTTTAAACCAAATGCCAGCATCTCATCACCTCTGGACATCAAGGCACGCTCAAGGCATACCACTTCACCCAAGCTTGGCTGGGCCCTCTGCACCCCTGTCGGCCCCTAGAGGGATGCTCCCAGGCTGCCCCGGTTACCGCTCTCAAACGTCCACAACCCAGAGGCACAGAATCACCAGCTAAGTATCATCCCCGAAACAGGCAGCTCCACTCCAGCTAAGAAGGGGGCCAGAGTGTGTGTGTGGGGGAGTTACCCAGTGCCCTGGCTCTGCCCAAGGAATAAGGGGCCTGAAGTGCAGCCCCAGGCTGCAAGGTGCCTTCCCTGGTCCTTAACGCTCTTCCCTGGGCCCACCCCCACTCGCAGGGTCGCAGAACTGCTCCCCCTTTACAGATGAGAACATCACAGTCTCCACCACAGCCACGGCTAACAGTGGGGCTGTTCCACTTCCCAGCTCCCTTGGCCCTGTGCAGCCCCACCCGCCTTCCTGCCATGCCTCCTACTCCTTCCCAAGCACACCCAGGGCTCACACCAGACCAACTGCCCAAGCGCCCCTCTGTGCCTCCGTCCACTCTCTTCCCTCTGCCTGCAGTGCCCACCCCAGCTGTGCCCATGTCCTTCAAGCTCCAGTTCAAATGTCACGTTGCCCACAGGCCTGTCTGACCCCGAGTCTGGGCACCTCCCCCTGAGGCCCCTGCACCCCCATTCAGGCTGGGTTATCTGGGCGGTGGTGAGTCAGTCCTGGGAGGGCAGGCCCAGTCCACTCCCACCGCATCCACCCAAGCGCCAGGCCCTGGGGGAACAAGTGCTCAGTAAATATTTGCTTAATTGAATTTGGCCAAGGAGCCTTCTCCAGACAGCTCGGTCCCTAGGGCAGGGAAATCACTTGGGCAGAAAGGAGCGGGTCAGGGGCTCAGCTGCCTGCCTAAGCCAGACAGACCTCGTCTACCAGGCAGGTCCCTCCACCCTGAGACGCGACTCCAGGGAACCCTGTCTGCCTTGGCACCGCCTTTCCATCCTCTTCTCTCAGAAACAGGAGCCCCAATTCTGGGCCTAGGCCGATTCCTGCCATCATCACCCAGAAAGGCTCCGCACCGCCCTAAATGCAGAGTCCCCTTGGACCGCCGCAGGATACCGGGCCCAGCCTCGAGGCCCTCACACCCCTCCCCCAAACCCCCCCACCGCCTTTTAAGGGAAAAAATATTGAGCCGGGAACATATTACAATCGCAGCGGGTCGATACTCATCTTTTGCTCTAAATGCCTCCAAGGAACCCGCTTGCTGCAAGAGCAATGACCGAGAACTGCGAGCTGTCGGGCGCCGGGCCCAGGCCCCGGGGGCCCTCTCCTCCCGCTCAGCCAAGGCAGCGCGTCAGGGCTCGGGCCGCCCGGGGTCGCCCCCACCCCCGGTTCCTCCAGGGAGACCCCGCCTCAGCGCCGCTCCGCAGGTTGCCTGGCCCGGCCTGGGCTCGGGGGCGCCCGGCGGCCCCGCGCGACATCCCCGGCACCCCTTGCACGCACCCCGGGCCCGCAGCCGCTCCTCCCGCGGGCTCCTCGGCCCGGCGGCGCCCCCTTCCCGCGGCACCTGCCCGCCCGAGGCCGCCCCCCGCCCCGGCCGGCACCCCGACATCGCGCCGCTGCGCCCCCCGCCCCGGCGGCTCCCCAGCTCAAAGGCCCGGGAGGGGTCCCGGGTGAGGGCGGATGGACGCCCGGCCGCGCCCCCGACCCCGAGGCTCCGCCGCGCGCGCCCGGGCCGCGGGTCCGCTCACTCACCTCAGGGCCGCGGCACCGGGCATCTGCCGAGCTGCTCCGGGCGGGGCGGGGCGGCAAGGCGAGCGCGGGGCCGCGGCGCCCTCGTTCCGCACGACGCGGGCGGCGGCCCCCGCGCGGGGACGTGACCGGACCGCGGGCGGCGCACACGCTCCGGCCGGCCTGGCCCCCCCCCCGCGCCGCCCGCCGCCGCCCGTGGGCCGCCGCCCCCGCCGACGGCCCGGCGGGCGGAGCCGCGAGCTGCAGCGGGTTGCCAGGCCAACCGCGGGCGGGGGAGCCGCGCGCCAGCCGGGCACCAGCGCGGCCCGCCCCACCCAGCGCCGAGCTCGGTGCCCATTGGCACAGCGGCGCGACGCGCCCCGCATGGCCACCGGGGCGGGGCCGCGGCTCCGCTGGGCGGCCCCCGAGCTGCCCGCGCGGGCCCGCCGGACCTCCAGTTTTCTGTTTGCGATGGGGCGGACCCACCCCTGGTGGCCCGTCTGCAGACCCGGCTGAAGAACGGTGGCCCTGGTCACCTCCAGCTCAATGTCCCGATCCTCCCACCGGTTGACCCGAGCTGGGCCGTTCTGAGCTCCTGGGTTGCCGCCGAGCGTGTGCCCGTCTTTGTTTGCGGTGGGGCTGTGGCACCTACCCCGGATTGTCTGCACAGGGTAGAACTGTGAAAGTCTTGCAAACCTACAGTTTACAATGGTGAGGTGGCAGCGTGGAGCGCGTTAGTCATCCGCGGCTCCCCCCCAGGTGAGGCTCTTTGGGGTCCCCGGCAGTCTTGGCCCACGGAGACGTTGCCTTGGGAAGGGATAGGGAGAGAGAAGGGCCCAGGATGCATGACCCCCGGCCCGGCCCAGAGAAGCGGGAGGGAGCCAGTTCACTTCAGGCCATGCCCCTAATGGCTTTTGGGATCTCATAGAGCAGGTCGACCCTCAGCTAAATGTACTGGGAAGCTGCGAATTCTGCTTCAATTTCAAGCCTAGTTGTTACCTCAGGCCATCATTGTACCTGATGCTTAAAAGCTGAGGTCCCCAGGGGCCAACATAGTCCTTCGTACCTGTCTTTACCACTTTAACCTTGAGGTATCATGGCCTGTCTCTAGGCACCCCGGTAATCATGCCTCCAGTGAGCGCCTCTGACCCTTTACACCTTGTGCAATACACGTCCGCTGGGTTAGGACAGAAGCACTGAACTGACCATTGCGAGTTGACTGGGTGCACCACCCTATTGGCAGCCCCCTGGTCAGGTGGGACAGGAGCCCAGACAAGATTGGCCATACAGTCCGTGACACGGGGAGGACCCAACATGCTCTGGGGCGCATTTGAGGAAGGAGGCACCACATGGGGCAGCTTTGAGGCAGGACAGGGGGAGGGAGTGGCCAAGGACATGGGGGGAGGGACTGTGTTAAGGCAGGAGGCCTGGGCGTGAACGAGAAACAAGGCCTGGCCAGCCCGAGAGACCAGTGGGCCAGGGCAACGAGCGCGCAGGGTGCCAGAAAGTGGGATTGGGGACATGGCTAGAATGATTTAAGATGAACCTTTTATGATGAAGCCTTTTTTCCCCCATATTTATTTACAGTAGGCATGGTCCCACGGGCAATGCGAGTTGCCCTACTGGATATAATCAAGTAACAAAAATATCAACTAGTCAGTCCAGAGAAAATGAGAAAGAGCAGAGAAGTCAGTCCATGAGGCCGAGTCCTGGGTAGGGCCTGCTGTGGCTGTGGGACCGTGGGGAGACCGAGTGTGTCGGGAGACAGCGGTGGGGCGTGATCAGGGTGCTGGCCCAGGGAGGGAGCCGGGGTGCAGGGAGCTGCCGGAGGAAGGGGTGGCTCCTGCCAAAAAGATGGAGGAGCAGTTGGAGAGGTGGTCAGGAACCAGACAGTGGAGGGGCCCAGAGCCGCGGGAAGAAAGCATCTCAAGAGGGAAGAGGCAGTTAATTAGCTGTGTCATGGGCTGCTCTGAGGCTGAGTAAGCTGAGGACAGAGAAGCATGCCCAGGGGCGAAGGCAGGCACGGTGGGCGTCAGTGTGCCAAGAGTTCAGGGCCCGGGGCTGCATAAGGCTAAAGCTGGACAAGTGGGTCACCTGAAGCATCATGGGCCCAGGGAGCCAAACACAGACACACAGTCCCCAGGGCAGGAAGGGGTGTGAGTAGGAGCAGAACCTGGGGGCCAGCGCTCTGTCCTGAGTCCTCACGGACAGGGAGATGACAGCTGGGGCTCTGCAGTGGCCAGAGGAAGGGGGCCCTGGTGACTGAGCCTACCTGGCACCTCCCCAACTCAGCAGCAACAGCTGGCCAAGGAGTGGCCCCTGGAGGTAGTGTCAGCTCCTGCCCCAGAAAATGACCAAACCTCAACCGCAGGTGGCTCCAGCTATAAGCATCGTGACCCCTCAGTCCCAGTGGCTCCTTCTGGCTCATCAACCACTGACCCATCTGGCCCCTACATACTTGCCAGGCTAGACCAGGGGTCCCCCCAAACACCCACCTTTGACCCTCTGCCAGTCTAGACTTTCCTTCTTCTCCATGAGGGCCCGCTTCCCTGGGCCTCCTGCCCTGCACTTCCAGAGCCCCAGGACCCCAGAATTCGTGTCTATGCATGCATGTGTCAACCTGTTCTGAAATGACCTGTCCCCAGCTGACTCTTCCGCTGGTCTTCCCACTTGCCGAGGGTGGGAGTGGGGGTGTCTCACTTGTCTCTGAACCTCCCGTGGCCCGGGGTCTAGAGTGCTCCAATGCCACCCCACCCTGACTGGCTCTTCTCTGTGCCCCACTTGTCCTGCCCCCCAGCCCTCACTGCCTCTCAGGCTGCCGCCCAGCTGGGTGGGTTTCTCCAGCTTGTTCCCTTGGGGTCTGTGTGCCCCACCCCCCCTTGAACAAGCCATCGCAGATCTGGGTTAGTTATAAATAGCCGGCCCAAGACTCTTCTTTTAGCTGAAAAGAAGCAAAGTGAACGAGCAGAAAGGCACACCCGGCACGCGTTTTATTTTTAATCCTCTCCCTCTGTCTCAAAATGAACCTGGGTCCCAGTGCTGAGCATTTCTAAGAGCAGAGGACAAATGCCTGAGAAACAAAACCAGAGGAGCTGAGAGCCCTACCTGGCTTTGCCCCCATCTGCTGTGTGACCTTGGGCATGTGAGTGGCCTCTCTGGGCCTCAGTTTCTTCACCAAGGGAAAGGGGGACAGTGGAGGTGACCACCTCTAATATTCTGACTTTTCTGACCTCAGTTCCCTCCCTCTATCTTTCCCCCAGCCTGTGTCCATCCCAACTCAGGCAGCAGCTCCCAGTAGCCCCAGCAGAGACACTTGTCCCTGGGATTGCCCGGAAAGCTCAAATCCAGGTGCAAATGAGGCCACAATGAGGCCCCAATTTGAAAATTCACAACTTCCTCATGCCCCGACCTCTGCTCAGGTGTTCCCCAGCCCAGCACCTTGTACCCCCATTTGCCAGCAAAAATCCTTCTTGAAAGGTCAAATTGTCATCTCCCCACTGTGAGCTGGGGGAGGGCCGTCCAGGTCATGGCTAGGTTGGACCTATGGCCCAGTGTGGGTTAGAGCCCGTGGGCAGTACCCGAGGGGGAGCAGGAGGCCAGGTGTGTGGCCTGGCAGTGGTCCAGCCAAAGGGGAGGGCAGAGGGGGAGAAAGGATCAGGCCACCAAGAGAGGCCACAGGGGACCACTGACAGGCTCTGCAGGGCTTGGACTGTGCAGCTTTTGTCTTTGTATCCTGCCTCCCACCCCCAACCCCCAGCAAGCCCTTGCTGGTAGCTGGGACTCAGTGTTGGTTGAAGGCAGGCAACTCTTGTCACCCTGAGCCCAGATGTTCTGGGCACACAGTGACAGTCCCTTACATGGGTGTGGAAATCTGTAGCACAGGAAGCTCCCACCCACACCCCTGCTGGTGTTATACGGCCCCCCGTCAGGTAGGCTGGCCTCAGTGATGAGGAAACCAGCCATACAGCTAGGAAAGGATACATTTAGGTGTCAAACTAGGCTTTTTTGGAAATCTGTGTGGATTAAATCTTAAAAAGCCCAACACACCTGAAGCAACAGGAAACCGCTTTTCCTGTGTCATGAGTGCCCTGAGAACAAATGGGGCAGAGGTAGCTGCTGCACCTGACACCCCAGTGAGAAGCTGGTCGGGGCACTGGGGGCTGCTGGACATTAGGGGACGTGGTTGCCATGTGGTAGGAGGCACTGAACACCCTGCCTTGCCTCTCCACCCTCACCCCAGGCACCTGCCATTTGATGTCCTCCCGGGAGTGAGGGAGGCAGGCTGGGGTGATGTCTTCAAAGAGGAAATCCCTCGTGCTAATTGGCACTCAGAGACCTTTAGGCTAATTAACCTGTTTATTTGTCTCTCTGGAGTAAATTAGAGGGTTTAGCTGGGGCAGTCGGAAGAGAGAGGTGTTTGCTGCTGTCCCTGGGGGCTATGGATGGCTTCGCAGTAGGTGGCTGGCCGCTGGGGAGGCGGGAGGGGCCGGCTGCAGGGCAGTAGTGAGGGGCTGTGTGTGGGGAAAGGCTGCCCTCCGGGGCTCTGGCACATTCCCTGTGCTCATCTTAGTGACTCAGGGTGACATCTGGGCCCCTTGGGATGCTGCCTGTGCCAGGGCTCTGGGTTCTTCTCCAGGCAGCCATGTGCGGACATTCCCAGGTGGGAGGAGCAGCTGGAGGGGCGAGTGGGACCTCTGGGTGGGTGGGAGGCTCACCTCATTGTGCCTGGCCCAGTACCTGCGCCCCAGCTGTGTGAGGGGAGCCCCTGCTTCCCATGGGGCATCCGGTCCCTTCCAGACCCCTTGGCCAGACCCTGTGGGTTCCCGTCACCTTTAGTTGGGGGCACAGCTCTTTTTGGTATATGAGACACTGGCTGCACTCCAGGTCTTCTGTCTCAGACAATTCCAAGCTCTTCTGAAGGGCCGGCCAGACCAACCTGGGGGCTCCAGCAGCTTTGAAATGTTTCAGGTGGGAAGCGGGGCTCAACTGGCTCCCCACCATTCTGGGGCAGGGGAGGGAAGAGAGGAGGGTCCCCTCATGTGCCTGGGCCCCGTGGGGGTGACCTAGCCCTGCGGGCCAACCAGCATGGGTGGGGGTGGCCGGCCCACCCTCAGTGCCCTTTCCTGTCCTGCAGGGGCCCAAGGCATCGTCAACAGCGGCCTGATCCCCTCTCTGGTGTGGAAGCTGCAGAAGGAGAAGGAGGAGATCCAGGAGCTGATTCTGGACACTCTGGCCTCCTGCCTGCAGGAGGACGCCACGGAGGCCCTGAGCAGCCGCGGGGTACCCTTTCTGAAGCAGAAGCTGCTCAGCGACAACAGCAACATCCGTAGCAAGGCCGCCTGCGCGCTCATGGCTGTCAGGTGAGGCCTGGCCTGGGCCAGACGAGGTGGCCACCCCCTTGGGTTTCTGCCAAGGCTCAGAGAAGGCAACTGCACTGCCGCTGGCCCAGGGCGCAGGGGCATCCACCTTGGCCTGCTTCCTCTCACCTGCTTGTGCCCTGGGGAAGGAGGGAGCTAGGACAGAAGATGGCCTTCTCCACTAGGGTGACCCCTGTCCCATTGGCCTGAGAGTATCCCGGATTCCAGGAAACCCCCTAACCTGGATGAAACCAGGCAGTTGGTCACCCCCTCTCCATGGGGCCGGCAAACACAGGAGAACCCTGGGTAATGATGGTGGTGCCCGCTGGTCACTAAGTGGTTACCACGTGCCAGGTGTTATCTGCAAACATCCCGTTTAGACAACCTCCAAGAAAGATGATGTCTACCTTTACGGGTGAGGAAACTGAGGCATGGTGTCTTGTCACTTGTCCAAGGTCACATTGGATCACAGTCTACATCCTGGCCTGGAAACTGAGAGAGCACAAGCTGCAGAGCTCGGGGGGAGGGGTGGTGCATGTTCCAACGTTGGGCCCCTCGTCCCAAGCACGAGCTGGTCACTGTCCCCGAGAGTCCCCACCTTAGCTATGTCCCCTTTGTGAGGGCCCCTCTTGCCTTCCCTAGGTCCTGGCTGCCCTTCCATCTGGGATTCTCACTGGAGGTCCAGCCAGTATTTCTGCAAGTGTGGCCCCTGACTCAGGCCCCCAGGAAGCCTGTTAAATGCAGATTCCCAGGCCCCAGCCAGCCCCATCATCCTTCAGGGTTGCTCAGAGGTCCCTTTCCAGTGGGACCAGAACAGAGGCTTTCCAGGAGAGAAAATTGTGGCCTCCCCCACCCAGCCCCTCCCACCCTGTACTGATCACCATCCCTACTATTTTGTGTGTCACCCACAGGGTGAGCTTCTGGGAACAGGGCTTTGCTTTGTTTGCTGCTCTAGACCAAAGGTTCTCAACTGGGGAGCTTTGGCCTCCCAGTTGAGAATGATCTGGCCCAAAATGTCAACAGTGCTGAGGTGGAGAAACCCAGCTCTAGCCTCAGCATCTGGGCTAAGCCTGTGCATGTTGGATGCTCGGCTGATACTTGCTGCATGAATGAATCTGGGAATCCCTGCAAGGGAGGCCCACAAACCCTGAAAGCTCAATAGCCTCACATCACAGTTAGTGGCTGGCCAACCCTGTTGCCCAAACTGTATTCCTGTGGAACACCTGTGTCTTTGAGGTGTTAATAAGAGTTCTAGAAAAATGCAGGTTCTCTGGGTGGCTATGTTTGGGAAAGGCTGATTAAATTAAGTAGAGCGGGGCATGGTGGTGCAGGAATGCAGTCCCAGTGACTAGGGAGGCTGAGGCAGGAGGATCACCTGAGCCCAGGAGTTCAAGGCTGCCGTGAGCTATGATCGCACCACTGCACTCAGCCTAGACAACAGAGCAAGACCCCATCTCTAAAAAATAAAAAATAAAATAAAATAAGTAAGTGACACAGGGGTCTTTGCTGCCCTGTGACTTTCCCATGGGGCCCATGGACAATGTTTCCTGGCCCAGGGAGCCCTTCTCTTTTGGGGGATAGCATTGGCCTTCCTAAGTTGGGAAACTCTTGGGGAGTCCACCACCTGTGTTTTCATGGCTTTGTACAGCACCAGAATGAGAAGTGACCTAAAGGTCACCTCATCTGAGCCTCCACCTGCAGTTGCCCAGTGCCCAGCAGCCTGCTGTGGTTTGGGGGCACCTGGCAGCCTGCTGCGGTTTGGGGCAGCTTGGTCCTCTGACCCTTAGGTGGGGTCAAACAGGTCTCCCTGTGGCTTGCACCCCTGCGTCCTGTTCGTCCTCATTTGGGACCGGGAGAACATGTCTCATTTCTTTTCCTCGTGATGGCTGAAGGTGAGGCTCCGGTACCCCCTGAGCTCACATCAGTGCTTCTTGGCACCCTGGCACCCTGGCCATGGCCGTCCTGGACCACCAGGGGTCGTCCCAACACAAGTCCTTTCCTTTTGTGTCCCCCTGGGGCATTCCTGGGCCTTGCCCCCTCCTACCCCCAAGCAGAGGTCCCAGCTGTCCCTTCTCTGCTTCAGCATCCCCTTGGAGGGCAAGAACCAAGTGTGGCAGTATGACGTCATCCCCATCCTGGTGCATCTGCTGAAAGACAAGGTGGACGAGGTGCAGGCCAATGCTGCTGGGGCCCTGATGTACGCCACCGTGACCACAGAAGGTGAGGCGGGGGGCAGGGAGCGGGCCCCCAGCATGCTGGCACCCATGGTGAGCTTTCCAAAACTCATCCTTCTGGTGCTCAGGGGCTGGGTATTGTCCCCTGGCCCCCCGTGCTCTGCCAAAATCCTCCTCCTGGCCTGTCACTGAAGTCCTTTCAAGGTTTAGTCTGAGGGTCAGCCCTCCCTCTTCTTCCTGGGCACAGCGGGCTGCCTGTGGCCCCTCACCGGTCACTCGCATTAGTACCTCGGGGCCTTCACACCAAGCTGTTCCCTGGGCCTGGAATTCCTGCCTCCCACCCAGGCCCCTTGTGAGCCGTGACTCTGGGATTGATTAGCTTGCCAGCTATGAATCTGCTATCCTGAGCTCTAAGCAAATCCTGGAGCTCTTGACTCTATGGTGTTTCTTGATCATAATGACTTTCCCCAGTTGGGGAAGGGGGCAAATCTCCTCCGAGTCCCCTACCTCAAGACTCCCAGCCTAGTCAGGCTTCCCTGTGAAGTCACCCAACCTTGGTTTCCACACCTGGCAGGCTGGGGTGCGCCACCCCGGAGCCTCGGAAAAGCTGTCTGACCTCCCTGCTGGCCCACACGCACCCCTCCCAGCCCGTGCCCTGTGCTTTCTTTGCGGTCCAGGAAGACTGTCTGGGCTCAGATTTGCAATCAGTGTGCTACAAAGAGCCTCTGAAAGACAGGTCCTCCCAGCCACTCCCCACCGGACCCTACCGGTGGAGTTTGAGACACACAGAGGGGACAGGTTGGGGTCTTCTCAGAGTCTACAGCCCCCCTTTTGATTGTACAGTTGGGGAGCTCACTGTGTGGGGCAGGGACTCTCCCTGCGTGTTTGCCTTGGAGCAGCTGCGGCCCAGTGTTCTCCTCGGTCCAGGCTTCCTGCGGGAGCAGCTGGAGGGCTAGGGGCTCACTGGGGGCCTGGGCAACAGCCAGAGACACAGGACGCCGGCACCCAGGGATGTGAGACCACTTCCTCCTGAGCTGGCACTCCAGCAGAGGGTCCCCAAGCCCCTGCCATGTGCCAGGCCTTGCGCTGGACTGTGGGGACCTGGGGGGCTCGGCCTTGGGAGAGGCAGTGATGAGCAAGGAGGAGGAGGAGGGGCACGGCCTGGTGGGGCACAGCACAGGGGCTGCAGAGGGGTGTGGGGATAGACCCCAAGGACAGCGGGAGTCAACAGGGCCAGGGTGGAGGCTGAGAGTTTGATGAGCACTACAGGAGGGTGGGGCCAGTGGGGTGGTGGGAAGGGGCAGCCGTGTGTGTGTTTGCGTGCGCGTGTGTGTGTGCGCCTGGTGCACGGTAGGTGCTCAAGAAATATTCACCACGTGAAGGAACTGACTGGGTTTCGGAACAGGAACAAGGGTGGGTGGGGAGAAGCCAGCTGGGGGCTGGAAGGGCAGGAGATGAGGGGCCTGGCCTGGACTCTGCAAAGGGTGCAGGAGAGGTGGGGGTGGGGGAGGTCAGGGGGACAGGGTGGTGCTTCCCCTTGAGAAAGCGAAGACAAAGGCGGGAGGGCTGGAGGAGGCTGGGGAGGGCCGGATGAGAGAGGTGGGAAGAGGGCCCCCTCAGGCTGTTAGGAACGCCTGTGTTGGTGGCCCGCAGGGAAGTATGCAGCCCTGGACGCAGAAGCCATCGGCCCGCTCCTGGACCTGCTGAGCTCGCCCGTGTACAAGGTGCGCCTAAACGCCACCAAGGCTCTCACCATGCTGGCCGAGGCCCCTGAGGGCCGCAAGGTCCTGCTGTCCCACGTGCACACCTTCCGTGGCCTTGAGGAGGAAACCAGTGACGCCATCCTACGGCGGGCGGTCCGGATCGCCATCAAAGTCATTCAGTGGAAACCCTGAGCCCCTCACTGGGGCAGACCTGAGAAGCCACCTCCATCCTGAATAAAAGGCTGAATCTCTTTATCTTGGATCCAAATGGCACTTTATGTTCCTGGAGTACAGTCGTATCCCCTCTCTCAGCACCACAGTCTGAACCCAGGTCTAGGGACAGGTGGGAGGTAGCCTCCGAGCTCTGCTCTCTTCTGGGGCCAAGAGTCCCCCTTAGAAGATAGAGAGCAGGGCTGAGCCCTCCAGGGACAAGGCTGGGGGCAGGGACTTGGGTTGGGGGAAGGAAGGGATACAGCTGGACCAGGCACCACCCAAGCTTCAGACATTTGAGTGACCAGGCCCTTGGGGTATGGCTGGGCATGGCCCTCTCAGCCTGCGGGGCAGGAAGGAAGGTGAGAGGCACCTCAGGGACAAGTGCTCTGGGCAGGGTTAAGTTCTGGTTTCCTCCTTAAGATCTTCCCCCAAACAGCTGCATTCTTCTCCAAAGCAAGGAAGTTGCCTGAATGCGCTGAGGGTGGGGGGCTGGCCTGAAACCTCTCCAGCTCCTGCCTGCCTGGACTTCTGGGGAGCCTTCCACCTGTGCCTGCACCCGCCACTTGTCTCCTGCAGTAAAGCTGGCTAAGGGCGTGGAGAGCTTGGGGAAGGAGAGAGGACAGGCAGGGAGCAGCCAGGCTGCAGGGGGCCTGGGGCATGGGGATGAGGTTGGGGAGTGACCTGGAGAGCCCCGCAATCTCCCGCCACCCATCCCTGCCTGGCCCGGCAAGGCCAGTTCTCCCAGTTTTGGGGGAGAAGGAGCTGGTTTGGCCTCTGTTGGAGGAGCTACAGGAGCAGAACTCAGCTTCGGGGCTGGGCGCTTTCATCTGCGGCTGAGCTGGAGCCTTAATCTTTCCCCAGGAGCTTTTTGAGGCTCCCTGCCTCAAATGAGGTTTCCCCCATTCACATCACCACCCCGCAGTCATGTTTCCTGTGGGATGCCCACTCCTCCCAAAATAAACATTATCAGCAAAACCAGAATCCGAAAGTGAACCCTTTTGCCATCCTTTCAATAAGCCCCAGGGGCCCTCACTTTCCCAGAAGAAACACAGTTTGTGTCCCTGGAATTCAGGGATTAGCCCAACTAGGCCTTCTTGTTCTGAAAGGGACTGGCTGCTGGGTCCTGTGGGGGTTTTAGGTTCAATCCCATCCTCACAAAAGGCCCCATAAAAGGAAACCTTTTCCCCTTCAGGAAAAGAGGTGCTCAAAGGGCTCCACTTCCTCATGTCCCAATCCTGCCTCAACACAGAGCAGGCCAGCCCCACCCCTACCACGGGCTCCAGCCATGGTCATCCTCCCTGCTGCCAAGACACTGTGCTCCTGGTCTGCTCTGTACAGACCTCTCTCTCCAGGACCAGCGGTGTTGGTGTTTCTCACAGTTCCGTTCTAGACCCTCTCTTCTCCCAATTTCCCCAAACAATCTCATCTGCCTGCCTGTGGGCCTCCTCCACCAGGGTCCCCTCTTAGCTGGGCCTGCCCTCTGCCCTCTCTCCCCCAATCTGGATCTCCAGCCCCAGCCTCTCTCTTGAGTTCTGGACCCTTATATTCAACTCAACTTAACATCTACCCTTAAATGTCTCCAGGAAAGAATTAACACCAAACCTTCACAAACTGTTCCAAAAAATAGAAGAGGGAACATTTCCCAATCCATCCTTTGAGGGTAATACCACCCTAACACCAAAACCAAAGACCTCACAAGAAAAGAAAACTATAGACCAATATTCCTTATAATTATATAGAGAAAAACTCAACAAAATATTAGCAAACCAAATCCAGCAACATATTCAAAGCATTATACACCTTGACCAACTGGGATTTACTCCAGGAAAGCAAAGTTGGTTTAGCATATGAAAATCAATCAACATAATACAACATATCACTAGAATAAAGGACAAAAGTCACATGATCATCTTAATAGATGCAGAAAAATCACTCCACAAAATCCAACACTGCATTCATGATTAAAAACAAAAACAGGCTGGGCATGATGGCTCAAGCCTGTAATCCTAGCACTTTGGGAGGCCAAGGCGGGAGGATTGCTTGAGGCCAGGAGTTCGAGACGAGCCTGAGCAAGAGACCCCGTCTCTACAAAAAATAGAGAAATCGACCAGGTGTGGTAATGCACACCTGTAGTCCCAACTACTCAGGAGGCTGAGGCAGGAGAATAGCGTAAGCCCAGGAGTTTGAGGTTGCAGTGAGCTGATGATACCACTGCACTCCAGCCCAGGTGACACAGTGAGACCCTGTCTCAAAGAAACAAAAACAAAACAAACAAACAAAAAAAACTCTGAGCAAACTAGGAATAGAGGGCAGCTTCCTTAACATGATAAAGAACATCTTTAAAAACTCAGCTAACATCATAGTCAGTGGTGAAAACCTGACTGCTTTCCTCAATATCAGGAACAAGACAAGGATGTCCACTCTTGCAACTTCTATTCAGCATAGTACTGGAGGTTCTAGTTAGGGAAGTTAGGCAAGAAAAAGAAATAAAGGCATCCAATTGTAAAGAAAGAAGTAAACTATCTCTGTTCACAGATTACATGAGCTTGTATAAGAAAAATCCCAAGGAAATACACTTAAAAACTATTAGAACCAATAAACAAGTTCAGCAAGGTTGCCAGATACAAGATCAATATACAAAAAAATTAATTGTATTTCCACACACCAGCAATGAATCATCCAAAAATGAAATTCAGAAAACAATTTCATTTACAATAGCATAAAAAAGAATAAAATACTTAGGAATAAATTTAATAAAAGGAGTGCAAGATTTGTGCATTGAAAACAAAACAGTGTTGAAAGATATTGAAGAAGACCTAAATATACAGGAAAGACATCCCATGTTCATGGATTAGAAGACTTAATATTGTCAAGATGGCAATAAACATCTTCATGTAGCTTAAACTCTACATGTCAGAAACAAGCTCATCTTTTACCCATACCTGCTCTTTCTCCAGTGTGGCTTGTCTCTGGAATTGGCGCCCCCTTCGTCCACATGCTAAAGCCAGAGGGTCATCCCTGGTCCCTCCCTCCAAAGGTCCACTTCTCTTTGCCTGTCTGCCACTAACTTGCCTGCATTGCTCTAGCAGTCTCATGGTAGGTGTTCCTGCTTCCCTTTCATCTTCCCAGCAGCAGCCACTTCCCTACCTAAGCTCCCAGGGACTTAGGCCTCTAAGCACACAAGGCCTGCTGGGCAGGCCTCTGACGCTCCCCCTCCCACTGTTCTCCATGCACATGCTGTGTCTCGACATCCTCGAACATGCCTTGCACTCTTGCCTCGTGTCTTCCCTCATGTGTCTCTTCTGTTATCCAGGCAACTGATCTCCTTCCCTGACTCTGAGGCCAGGTGGGGCTCCCTACTGGGCACTGCTGCAGTGCATACACTGTGTGGTGGGCCAGCATGTGGCCTAGGTGTCAGACAGGGCACTGCAGGCCTTGTGCCCACCCCATTGCTAGGTTCTCTTGCTGAGCCTCAGTCTCCTCCCTGTGAAGCGTGGTTAATTCTCATCCTTCCACAGGGTGGTTTTGTGGCTTGAATGTGATAATGCATTTACCCTGGGCCTGAGAACACTAGGCCACACAAAATACTGGCTATTGCTGTGATTATTTGTTTGTTTTCTCCTGTAGACCTATACTCCAGAGACCAGCTCCCATGTCCTCTGTTCACAGCTATTTCCTTGGAGTTCAACACAGAGGCTGGCACATAGTAGGAACTCAAAAACGTCAGCTGAAGGATTAAAGAAGGGATGAGGGCTGGTCATATGAATATACCTTCAGAGTATGATTCTTGTGATGAAATCACTTCAAGGCACCTGAAATATTTTCTCTAAAGACACAAATCATTTATTTTGGTCTGGAAGGAAGGGAGGGAGAGGTTTAGAGGCCTCTACAGAAACACAGCACAGGAGTGGCCTATGTCTGACAGCTAAAGGGGATCTAACCTATGGGCCCAGCTCCCAGTAACATCCCCATACCAGGCAGACTGGGAGCAGGACTGGGGGAGCTTTGCAAGGCGGGAGTTTCCTCTCTATCTGCCCTCCAGGGGTGTGGTGCGCCAGAAGCCAAACAGTGCTGAGTTGTGGGGAGGCCTGTTCTCTTACAGCAGAGCCTGCCTCGGCCCACCCCTGGTCCAAGCAGGGGCAGAAGCTTCCATCCCCCAGCAGCTGATGCGCCATGGCCTGTGGTCACCAGCGCTGGGCACAGCACCTGGGGGTGAGAGCCCCTGGGGGCGGGCAGGGCTCACACAACATCTTTGCCAGCAGGGCTATGCCTTTGAGGATACGGAGAGAACAAAGCAATGGAGGTTGGCTGGAGGAAAGAAACGGTGACAGTGAAGTAAACACAAGCAAAAATCCCAAATATATCTAGAGATGAAAAGCCAAAATTAAATTTAAAGTGAAAGTCAGTGTTTATGCAGTGGAGCCATTTGGAGAAAATGACTCATTTCATAAAGGAACAGATGTTCCCATTTGCATAGTCTCTGTAATCGAGAATGGACTTTGCTCCGTCCTGCTGCATGGCACGCGTGTCCTGCACCTGGTGGCACTTGATGCAGGACACCAAAGGAGCGTTTTCATTAGTGTAATCCTTGGCCCCAGACCCATGGGTCTCCCAGCAGGAAACGCTCCATGCCCTTCACAAGGAGGGAGTCTGGGAGGGCAGCCGCTCTGCCTGCCCTCTGGGACACCCCCAGGCTGAGCTGCTCTAGGAGTAGTAGACGTGGCCAAGGATCACGAGCATGAGCAGGACGACTGCACTGATGTTGACGAAGGTCCTCCAGAAGGGCTCCTCTGACGTGTCGCCCCACTCTCTACCTTCAGTCTTCTCGGTGGTCTTTCCTGGGGCCAGCCCCTCTGTGCCTTCCGACGTGTCACCGTGCTCCACTGTCTCCTTGCTTGTCTTTTCTGGGGCCAGTTTGGGGCCCGGCTGTGGCTCCAGGCCACAGAACAGGTTCCAGGTCTTCCAGGGGCAGCTCTGGGCCTCCTTGAATACATCTGGAATAGAGGGAATAGGCAAGGTCAGGAGGCACATGGGGAAGGGAAGCCCTTGTGGGGAGTCCTGTCTTGGCAGAGGTCCAGTCCTCAGCCCCTGGCTGTGGAATTCCTCTAACCATCCTCAAAGACATGACAGGGTCAGAGCGGGATGAGGGACGTAGGGAGTGTCTCGAGGGTGGGTGGGGCTGCAGAGCACTCAGCCGTGCCCAGATCCCCTTGACTGGGCGGCGGTGTCACAGGAGCATGGCCCTTCCTGGGGTGCTCCCGGTGTGCTGTGGCAATGCCCACCCTCCCTGTTTCGATAGGTCTAGGGCACCACTCTGTTTGGCGACATCTTGGGGAGTGTCTTTTCCAGGCAGCTACCAGTCTTACTGCTTGGCCCAAAATAAAGCTCTCCCTGGGCCCGTGAAGGCACATCCCTGGTGTGGTCCTGGAAGGGAGTCTATGAATTACAGGAAGGTGCCATTCAGGTGTCTAGGCCAAACTAATGAAAACACAGAACTGTGGGGCTTGAACATTACTCTGGTCCCTGCCCCTCGGGGCCTGCTCAGCCTCGGGTCAGCACCACGGTCAGCTCCAGCACACACCCGCCGCCTGGAATGTGACCCTAGAACTGCTGCTGGGAATGGTTCCCTCCTGGACGACAAGACAACCGTCTGTCAGAGCAGGCTCCCAGCAGCGTGCGCTGTGACGTCCTCTGTGTCTCATCCCGTTGCACAGCCTCCGCGCCAGTGCCTCCTGGGCTCCCGTCCCTGCAGCCAAAGCTGAGGAGGCATCAGGAGTGACGGAACTCATCAGCCGGGGACGGAGCAGCCTCCGTTACAAGGGGCGGGCTGGGTACACAGATGGCCGGCGCTGGGACTGAGAAGCCCTGAGCACCACGCCCTCGCTCCCATTCTCAGACGCCCACGTCACCGCGCCGCTACGCAGCTTCCAGGACCTAAGAGGCTGCTGCTTGGAGAGACGTTGGAGCCAGTGTGGAAAAGGCAGCTGGTCATTCAATTGCAGCCCAAAGGTACAACTGTCACCCCAAACAGCCAAGGCTAGAGAAGGGCAGTGGGATAGCCCAGTGGCTCTGCACCCACACGCTGGAGTCAGACTGCCTGTGTTCAAATCCCAGCTCTACCACTGACTGGTTATGCAGCCCAGTGCAAGTTACTTCACTGCTCAGTGCCTCAGCTCCGCTTCCCTGGCTCTAAAATGGGGATAGTAATTGTGCCTCTCACACATGGGTGTGACTTTGGCAGTGCCTGGCACACTGTGGGTACCCAGCGAGACAGTTTATACCCCCTTAGAGGAGAAGAACCACAGGCAGACATCTGGGGGTGCTGCAGCCCTGCATCCTCCAGGGGTGTGGGGTCCTATGCCCAGGAGAGGCCACTGCCCTTCCCCACAGAAGCCTATGGAGCCCAGCCTGGCCAGGTGTGCATCTCCTGCAGGTGCCAGGAGGCAGCCCTAAGCCTCTCTGGGACCTGGATTTCCCTGGCAGGAGTGCAAGGAGGCCCGGAACCCTGCCTGCTCCCCAGCCAGGCGCCCCCACCCTCCCCCAGACTTAGCCTCCTCGAACTCTCCCCTCAGCCTCAGCACTAATCTCATTATGCCTTTATCCCCGTTTGCGTCAGGGCCGAGAGAAGCTCAGGTCACCCTCCCCCCGGGGCCCTAAACACCTTTTCTGACTCTGTCTGCTGAAGCCCTTTCTCCCAGCCCTCTGGAGGCCCCAGGGCCTCAGCCTCTCCCTGGAACATTCTCTCCCTTCCTGCTGGGACTGAAACCTACTTCCTCCCCAGCTCTGCTTCCCCCTGGTGCCCCCTTGGGTGGGGCTGCTCCCCATCCCCATGCCCCTCCTGGATACAGGCAGGTCCTCACAGGCCACCTCCCATGTCCCTTACGAGGAGCCCTCTGTGGCCACTGGCCCTCCCCTCCCTGGCACCCGACCCCAGCATGGTCTCTCTTGGGCCAAATCCAGCCAGTCCTCAGGCCTTGCCTTTCTTCACCTCAGCATCTGAAGACTGGGTTGCCCCTGTCCCTGCCCAGAACCGCTTCCGGGACACCAAACACTTCTGATTCTCTGCCCTCCTCTGGCTCCTCCTCATCGCCTGGGGTGCCCCTTGCCTCAGTCACACAACTCTTCTCTGCCTGCTCCACACAGCTCGAGGGGCCTGCAGGGGCATCTGCTGCCTTCTCCAACACCCAGACCACTCCGCAGGGATGTGCCACGGCGTCACTACCTCCACATGCCCTAAACGCATCTCAGGAAAAGTGAAAGATGGGGCCTCTGCCTGGAAGAACATTTATGAGGGTGCAGATCGTGGGGCAGCAGCACAGGCCACATCTACCCCTTCCCAGGGCTTTGGATCTTCCTTCTCACCTGACTGTGATGGGGGTGTGGGGAGTCTGTTCCTTTGCATCTCTGCGTCCAGATCTACCCTTTCCTCTTGTCTGTTGCGTAAACTCCAACAGAGCCGGTACAGCTGTGGGAGAGCGGGAGGGCCATGTCACCACCCAGGACCCTGCCAGGAGGCCACACAGTACTGTGGCCTGCAGCTGGGCACCAGGATCTTCAAGGACTGAAAAGAGATCTAGCTGTTAGATTCCAACAAAAGACAGAAAATAATATGAGACGGGAAAGTGTAGGAATTAGGACCTCTGGACTTTAGCTCTGGCTCTGGCACTGTGTGGTTGTGTGACCTCGGCAAAGGGTGACACAACCTGTCTGGGCCTCAGTGTCCGTCACCTATAAGGCAGGGGATTGGAGGCAATGAGCTCAGGGCTCCTTCTCGATCTGAGGGTCCATGAGTGTGCTCCTCTTCAGGGTGGCAGGAGCACCCCCATCACACAGGGTCTACTTCTGCTGGTGGTGAGGGGGGAAGCCTTGTCATCTGGATGGGCAGGGCAGGGCAGCCCCAGAACCGCTTCTGTCCCAGAAGCCTCTACTGGATGTCAGAGCCGAGCACTGACTCGCCCAGCCTGCACCTGGCCCTGGGACAGAGCTCAGTTGGGCCTTTGAAGACCCCAAGGGGGCACCCCCTTTCCCTTCTGGTCTGTAATTTTCCCCCTCTTCCTAAAAACACATATGGAAAGTTTGGGAAGTAAAAAAACCCAGTCAATAGTTGTTGCTTTCTTAAAAAATTATTATTATTTTATTATTATTATTATTTGTGAGACAGGTCTTGCTTTGTTACTGGGGTGCAGTGGTGCATCATACCACACTGTAACTGCAACAGAAGTAAGGGCCTGAAAAAGGGCAAAACATATTACAAGTTGTCTCTTTAACCACCCCCCCCAACACTCTTTTCCGGAGTTAAAACCTGCATTCCTGCCCAGGGCCAGTGATCAGAGGGGCAGGAGAGTATCCTTTGTTCTTTGTACCACAGGAGATGGCTCAATGGAATTATCTGGGCAGAAGTCACGAGATTGTCCTCACCAGAGATGCTATAGTTAAACAGCAATAGCCTGAAGCTGAAAACTCCCTTTAAAAGTTCTGTATTTCTGCTTACAGATAGGACGATGGTTTTTATTAAGATGAGAGTCTGCCATCCTCCTCATTTGCTGGCAAATTAATAAACTCTTTCCTTCTCCTCAAGCCACCTGTCCTTGTTCTTCGTTCAGCCACAGGGATAAGTACTAAACTTTTGGTAACAGAATTTGGTGTCCCTGGGTAGGCCCATCGGCACCCTGGTGGAATGGCACCCCGTGACTGCTGCTGTGGCTGGAAGAAGTGGGGAGCAGCCCCGGGTCAAGCCATGTGTCTTCGCCAGTAGGAGTGGTGTCTTGTCAGGGTAAGGCAGTAAGGGACTGCCCCAGCAGCTGCTGAGCCTGTTTAGCTCCGGGGAACTCCTGTCTCTTTCTCCCCAAATTAGACACAGCTCTGACCAACCTGAACTTTTTGAGGAAAAGGAAGTGGATTTGGGAAGTGTCACAACACCTTGGCCATTTTTGGTAAGTTCCCTGGTGTGCACACCGAGACCCTTGATTCCACCCATTTGGGGGAGGTTTTCAAACCTTCCAGCCCTGCGGCGGAGCATTTTGTTTGGAGGCGCAGTTTGGGGGTTGAAGTCACAGTTGAGTGGAACTAGCGAACCTGGGGAATTCATTCCCTTTCGGATTAGAAGATGTTGGTTCTCGTTTGAGAATTTGGCTCTCCTTTGTGCGGTTCCCATTTGTCTGGTAAGGTCTTGGCATTTGAGATTGTTTACACTGGGAATTCCCTGTGTTGTCTACTTGTCATGTTGTGTTCATCGTTGTTGATTGTCAACATGGGAGGCTCCATTTCTACTCCACCTGAAAGCCCCTTGGGGAGAATTTTGGCTGAATGGCCAACTTATAGCTATAAGTCTATGTCTAAAAGAGAATGGTGTTATTGTAGTCTAATGTATGTGCTGGAGTATGAGGAGAAGTGACCATTGAATAGAACCTTAAATTATTATATTATCTTACAACTGGAATTATTTTGTCAAAGGTCAGGTAAATGGGACAAGATCCCATATGTACAATCTTTCATGCAATTGCATAACAAAGAGGATGAAAGGCCAGGTGATAAAATTGGAGAGGAATTAACCAGGTTGGATCACATGAGCCCTTTACCTGCTCCCCGGCTGCCAGCTTCCCACCCACCGGCCACACTTGAGCTTGTGCTGCTGGGGACCTGTTGCCCCGCAGCTGGCCCTGGAAGTGGCCCTGCATGGAGCCATAGCCAGGGCAACTGCTGCTGCCACCACCCCCTGCTGCCGCCACCATGTTGGCACCTTGAGAAGGGCCAGGGAGGGCGTGACTGGGGCCAATTCTTCGGTCCCATATCCACTAGGTTATGACTCAGGAGTGGGAATGGTCTCTTCTTCTAAGACCTACCAGGGAACTCAATTTGGCCAGAGGGGACCCATAGCTGGGGCATGGCAATTTCCATTATGGCAGTATCAGATGGAGGCTTGAATGCGCAAGGACAGCAGGCAGGGTATTATCGGACTTACATAAATTGGGATCCCAATGCGGACACAGACGATGTAAGGATAAATCATTACCAAAAATGTATTCTGGCAGGCCTCCAGAGAGGAGTGCCTAGACAAAAGAGTTTAAACAAGGTCCAAGAATTACAACAAAAAGATAATGAAGAGCCCTCTGAATTTTTGGAATGCATCTATCAGGCATATTGGAAATATACAGATGTCGATCCAGGGACCCCTGAAAATATGCACATGGCTAATGTGACTTTCACAGGGCAGAGCGTTCCAGATATATGGAGGAAGCTGCAGTGTGTGGAAGGGACAATTGGCATGACTCCCTCACAGCTTGCTGATTGCCTTTAAGGCATATAACAATAGGGAAGAACAGAAACTGAAACTTACATGTGTTCTGTTAGCTGTGCCAACCAAGGGTCCTTTGAGATAGTCAAAAGGGAAGGGCAGAGAAAGTCACCCCAGGTTGAAGTACAATCAGTAATTTTGTAAAGAGGAAGGACATTGGAAAGAATATTGCCCCAAATTGCAAAGGCTCCAGGTAACAAGAAATCCCAGGGACAGCAAATGGTTGTTTGAGTCCAGGACTCAGATGATGAAGGAGAGGGCCCAGGGCTCCATGCCTCACTAGTGGCTCCTATCCAAATACCCCCACAGGAGCCCAAGGTATGATTGACAGTGGGGACTCGATTAGTGGGCCTTTTAATTGGTACAGGAGTGCCACTACCACCAAGCTGTGTGGGCAGAAGTGGCCTGGGGCCCCACCTTGGCTGCTGCCCTGGCCCCTGGCACCAGCCGCACACAGTGCTCCTTGAGCCAGGCAGGGGTTGAGGGGGCCGGGCAGCGGTGAGGCAGCCTTCAGCAAGTGGTGGCTGAGGAAGTCATCACTGTGGGCCCAGGAGGCGGACCCCGGAGAGCCGCTGCCAGAGCTGGAGCTGCTCCTGCTGCCACCTCTACCGCTGAATCTGGTGGACCTGGGTGAGCAGTGGGAGCACCAGGAGCTGTTCCAGAAGTGGCAGAAGCTCACCACCAAGGGCACCACCAAGCTCCTGCTGGATGAATACCGGGGCCTGGTGAAGCATACAGTAGGCTGCCACTGCGGAGCATTTTGCTTTGAAGTTTGGAGCTCAGCAGACTTGCACATTGTTGCAGCATTTGCAAGAAGCAGCTACCAAAAAGTGAATAAGGCTGTATAGGCTGACGGGACCCCAGGACATACAGAAAGCATTTTAATTCCCCATACCAGTGAGTATAGATTTGTGCACGATCTATGTGCCATTAATGATATTGTACAAGTGACTATGAATGACACTCAGTCGCATTTGAATGACAGGATCCTGGGACTAGGGTGGCTTCACGGAGCTGCTGGACTGTGTTGCCTCAGGGTTTAAAAAGGCTCTCCTGCCCTGTTTGGTGAGGATTTGGCGGGGGGACTTGTGGAACCTGCAATTACACAGATTTGCAAACAGCAGGTTACTTATCTGGAATTCCAAATTAGCAAGGGAACCCACAACAACTGTGCAAGTTCCTAGGAATGGCAGGGTTCTATCGCATCTGTATTCCAAACTTTGGAATAATAGCAAAGCCCTTGTTCCTTCCCTTAAAGGAACAGATGTGGAGCCACTGGTCTGGACCACAGACTGTCAAAGTGTCTTTAAAAAAACTAAACCAGAGCCTTATGACTGCCCCTGCTTTGGGGTTTCCTGGCTTGCAGAAAGAATTTAATTATAAGTTCATGAAAAACAACGGCCTGGGCTTCAGACAGATGCTGGGAGACATCCCATGGCCAGTGGCATACTTGTCAAAGCTACTGGACAATATTGTGAGAGGGTGGCCTCCTTGCCTCCGGGCAGTAGCAGCTGCTTGTGAGTTGTTATTAAAGACTGTGTCTGCCCTCAATCCTGCCACCCCCTTACCAGGTGAGGAGAATGACTGTGTAGAGGTTCTCGAGGTTGTCTCTTCTAGCAGCTTGGATCTGTCAGATCAGCTGATGCCAGAGTCAGATTGGGGTCTTTTCACTGACAGGAGCAGCTTTACGGACACTGGGTAATGAAGGGCTGGATATGCGGTGGTCATGGAACAAAGGGGACTGGAAACAATGCCCTGCCGCCTGGGACTTCGGCCCAGAAAGCTGAGCTGGTTGCTTTAACCAGAACTCTTCAGTTATCCAGAGGAAAAAAAGGTAAACATTTATATAGGCTCTAAATATGCTTTTATGATGCATGCTTGTGGTGCCATTTGGAAGGAAAGGGGGTTCCTGACAGCAGAAAATAAGGATATTAAGTAGGCCACTGAAATAATGGCCCTGATACAGGCTGTAGTTGAGCCCATGTGGGTGGCCATCATGCACTGTCCTGGTCACCAAAAAAGGGAGACACTTATGTGGCAAAGAAAATCAGGCCCCTGACAGGGCTGCTAAGAAGGCCACCAAAGGTGATCTGTTCTTTGGGGCCTTGATACCCCAGCTGGATTTAGATCAATATAAACCCTACTACACTGACGAAAATGAAAAAAGGTAGAGACTGGGGCTCTGACACTTGGGATGGCACAGCTAAGTGGAGACAGAATTCTCACGGACTTGTTCTCCTACCCGAAGCCTTGGTTTAGCCTTATGAGGCACCTACATGCATGCACACATTAGGGGCGTGCTGCCTTAATGGATTTGGTGGGACCTCAGTTAAGAGGACTCTGCTTGCAACAAACTCTTTATGTGCTTGCAACAATCCAAAGACAGAAAAAAGACCTGTTGCACAGGGAACCCGACATGTGGGGACCCACCCTTGTGATGACTGGCAAATGGATTGCACTCAGATGCTGAAACTTGTATTCGTAGATACCTCTCCAGGCTGGGTATGGCCTTATCCTACCCAAATGGAGGGAGGGTCTGAAGCTACCAGAATCCTTCTGAAGAAACTCATTCTGAGGTATGGGCTCCCTTCCTCCATACAGAGTGATATTGCATCCTCCTTTATATCAGAGGTAACTCAGTAAGCGAAGCCCTACATCTAGAATGGAAATTGCATGAAACCCATCTAAAGTGGGATAGGGTGGTGCTGCTTCTAGGGTAGCCCCAGAAGCAGGCTTAAGTTAAGCCCCTATGGAATAGTTTATCAGAGACTCTTCCTAGCACCCCACGGTAAGTATGGTAATATAACCATGAGTAAAAAAACCAGAGTAAAGCAATATGCCAAATGAATGAGTCAGATGCTAACCATTATACATGAGTTTGTCTCTTTCATGTCCTTGGTCCAGTTGGAGACACCCCTCCACCCCTTTAAACCAGGAGACCAGGTATTGCTTGAAGCCTGGAAAGAAGAAGGACCCAAACAACCACTGGCAGAGAAGTGGAAGGGACCCTGTGAAGTGCCTCTAACAACTCACACCTCGTTGAAATTGTCAGGAGTAAAACCTTGGGTCCCTGATACCGGACTAAAGAGGTGTCCCATGGAGGAAGAGGAGCCAAGCCCCAGCGGATGGGACAGCCTTTGGGCAATCTAAAGTATCTGTTTAAGAAGGAAAAACAAAAATGCCGATTTTTAAAAATATTATTCTTTCTTTCCCTATTTGTTCTGTCTGTAGGATGGAGAGACAACTCCTTAATGAGGATTTCCTCTTCTGCTGATCCGTCTCACTGCTGGCTTTGTCACATTCCTGTATATAATTTACCTTCCTATACGCTGAATTTGCAGAAACCACTCTGGGACCACACAGCTGCGTGTGAAGGGCCCAGGCCGGGGCCTGGCACCCTGTCACTGACCCATAAACCCTCCTTTTTCTCTTCCTTTCTCCCTCCGCTCTGGAAGCTACGCCGTGTTCTCCAGAGCATGGTGTCTGCTGGCAGGTGGGAAACACTCAAAAAATACTAGGCTGACTAAGCGAGAAGTGGGCAAGAGCAAGAAGTTGAGAGTAAGAGAACAGCAGAAAGAATGCAGACAATACCGACTATGAACTAAAATAAAATCTTAAGCCCTCCAGCGGACTGAATGGACCCCCTCTTGGCCAAGGGGACCTCAGAAATACCCTAAAGCTGAGTTGCTGGCCATGAGAAGGGAGGTCAGACACACCTCGTCATGCCCCCTTCTCTTCTTGGAAATATCCTTTGTAACTCATCACCAGGCCTAAGGCTATACATGACAAAGTTTAAACCATACCTGCAGGACCTCAATTTACCCAACAGATCTCATGAGTATGAGTGTATGTCCAGTGGCTTGTCTCTGATTAGCAGACTTCCTTATCTTAAAACATTCCAATCCTGTAGACAAAGCTTCATTTCTTTAACCAATTACAAATCAAAGAATCTTGAAACCCCCCTATAACCTGTAACCTTTGAGATGTCCCGCCTTTTCAGGCCAAACCAATGTACGCCTTCCATGTATTGAATTATGACTTCATGTGTAATTCCTGTTTCCCTGAAATGTATAAAACCAAACTGTAGCCCAACCACGGGGACACCACTTGCTCAAGGTTTCTTGGGTGTGGCTTTGGGCCATGGTCACTCTTACTCGGTTGAAAATAAATCTCTTTACATCATTTTACAGAGTTTGGATTCTTTTCTGTTGACATGACTAAGACCCTAAGCAATAGGAAACTGCTGCAAGTCAGCCACCCCCAGCTTCTCCAGGCGCCAGGAGCAAGGAAGTCTCCCTGTGTTGTGTTGCTGATGTAGGTGGCAATTTGAGGTTGGGCATCTCAGCTCTTGTCTCCACGTGCTCCATCCCTCTTCCAACCCAGCTGTGCGTGCAAGAGAGGAATGAACCGAATGGAGGATGCTGAGCAGACAGAGTAGCCAGAGGGGAACCCCAGGGTGGAGCTGGGGGACCCTGAGGCTTGCAGTCGTCCAAGAGCCAGCTCTTATCCAGACCCTGGGCAAAGCTGTAAGAAAGGCACGAGTCTTATGTACCTGAAGGAACTCAGGGAATTTCACCCCAAAATATGACTCCTTGGTATAAAGAGTATTTTGAATTAAAGGCTCTTAGAGGTCAACAGGCATTAGAAGGGGCTTTCCCTGTATCTACATAAAGCCTGAGGGACCCATCTAAAAGAACAACTGCTTTTCCTCCCCCTCCCTGTTATCTCACGATATTGCAGGAAAGAAGATGAAGAACACAACCAGACCTGGCCCAGATCATTTTAAATGTAATACCTGTCTCTCAGGTTAATTTAATTTCCAAAGAGAATCATTTACAAGTCAATCTGTTTCCCCCATACATCCATTCTCCCAAGTATCTATTCATCCTCTCTAGTAACCATTTATTGCCACTCAGCAGAAATACCTATATTCCTCATCTCTCCAACCCCTCTAAAATAAAGGCATATAAACTTCTGGGCTCTATTGGGAAATTGGGTAATCACTCTGTGACTCTCCTCTTGCCCACGGTAAATAAATCTCTTTCTCTTACTAATGTGCATGTTTCCCCTCACCCCCACATACCCATTCCCTTCTGAGCTCCTCCCTAAACTTCAGACCCGCTCCTTTGCCAGATGAATGCCTAGGACCCTCCCTCCTGCTGCTTTCCCTAGGGGCCAAGTCTGGCCAAGGTGCCACAGTAGGTGACATGGTGGAGCCAGGACGAGCTCCAGAGCCAGGTTGGGCCCCGGCCTGCCACTTTCTAGTTTTATCACCTTGGACAAGTTACTTAGCTTCTCTGACCCCAGGCTTTCTAATAAATATTCAAAACAGGGGTGACTGACCCTCCCTCCTGGGAGGTAGGAAAGGGCTTGTGAGTGAAAGGGACGGCCTTGCTGAAATAACAGGAAAATACCCAATCCCGCAATGTTCTAATAACAGCTAGAGGTCAATCCTGTGCACTCTCTCTCCCTAGCTGGCAGGCACCCTGCTGGGACTCTGTTTTGACAAACATCTGAAAAGAGCCAAAAGACAGAAAGGAAATGTAAACCTTTCTCTTTACATCTACCAGAAACCGCTTTTGGAATTTGTTTCTATAGCCTGGGGGTGCTCCTGAGAAGCTCCTGGAGGGACAACAGGGGAGCAAACGCCAGGCCTCAGTTTCCTGCCCAAAACCATATCTCAGAAGCAAAATCACATCCCCTGCGTAGGCCTGACCACATCTCAGAGATGACCAAGTCTCCAGGAGCAGAGAAAACAAGAAAGAGACAACCTGACGTCTGGCAGCTGCCTGCTAATTACTCCACAGCGGCTTCTGTTTCAACTGACAGCAATCACTGTTGCTTCTCTTTGTCCCCATAAAGTCAGGAGGCGCTTGGCTTCTGCTGGCACCCCCTTCTCCTTCTTTGGGACATCTGCGCCGTCCCCTGCTCTCCCTGTCTTTCCCTCTCTCCCTCTCATGCTCTCGTTCTCTCCACCCTTCCAAGAAGATAAAATAAACTTTTAACTTTTACATCTTAATCTCTGTGCGAACAATCTTTCTCCACCTGCGCTGTGAGCACCTGCTAGGCTTCCACCCTAACGGTGAGGAGAAGGCTGGGGAGCACCCAGCCCCGCTGAGCCCCAGCCATCAGCTGTCAGCTACGCTGTCCCGCCCCTTCCTGCTGGCTTCATTCCCTCTGGGTGGGTAGCGGCTGGGGCTGTCTGGATTATATTAACTCACACTGAGGTTAGTCAACTTAACACTTCCCAGGAAAATTTGCATTTTGAAGATCTAAATGAATACCTAATTGGCAGATCCAGGGAGGAGCTTTTAGTTTAGTTTGGCTTTGTTCTGTAAGGCAGTCGCTTTCTGTGTTACTCCTCCATCTTGGACCCATGCCAGCTCCACTCCCAGCCCCAGGCCTCCCCTTTCCAAAGAGAATGCAAGAATTCTACCCCTATTCACCCACTGACTGCTGCTGGGACCCTGGGGTTGACCCCTGGGCATCCTAAAGGCAGCTCTTACGTGTTTTTCTGGAATCGGGGCTGTGAGCAGGGAGATCCCCAGCATGCTGAGAAGACTAACTAGGAAGATGAGAATGGCGAAATGCAGGTAGTGCAGGCCGCAGATGATCACTGGGCACTTGCTGTTCCCCATGCAGCTCCAGGGTCTGTAGATCAACTCGGCCACCAACCGAAATAAGCCAATCGTGATCCCGAAAATCAGTCCCCAGAAGGCACCCTGCCAGAGAAGAAGCCCGACAGAGTCACCTGGGAGGAAGATGGGTGGTGAGACAAGCCATCCTCATCCTCACTCCCCTGACTTGCTGAGTTCCAAACGTGTCCTAAAGAACCCAGTCTTCCCCGTTTTTCTAAGTGGCAGCTCCCTTTCCCTGGTTGCTTAGGTCAGGACCCCCGTGAACCAGCCCTAGCTCCTTTCTATCTTGCCTCACCACCAATCCATCAGAAAACCCGGCTGGCTCTACCTCCAAAGTGGATCTGGAATCCAAGCACTCACCATCACCTCTATGGCTGCCACCCTGCTCCAGACTGCCACCTTCTCTTACACAGGTGGGCCTCCCTCCCTGGTCTCCTGCTTGCCCACTGGCCCCACAGAGGCCAGAATGGCCTCTCAAAGCAGACGCTAGAGAATGCCATGCCTCTGCCTAAACCCTCCAACAGTTGCTCAAGCCTCCACTCTGCACTGCAGAGGGCCTCGCCTGGCTTGCCACTCCCCCTTGGTTCCTCTGTTCCTGCCACCAGGATCTTCTTCCTGCATCTTGAACCTGCCCGCTATGCTCTTGGCTGAGGCCTTTGTACTTCCCCTTCTCTCTGCTTGGGTCTCTCTCTAGATCTTGGTATTTCTGGCTCATCCTTAAGTTTCAAATTCAAGGTCGCTTCCTTAGGAGAGGTCTCCCAACCACCTTAGCTAATGTCCTTGTCCACCTCCCCTGCCAGCACCTGCCCTGCCAACCTCCATGATCCTTTTTAAAACAAAAAATTTTTTAGAGACAGGGTCTCTCTATATTGCCTAGGCTGGAGTTAAATTCCTAGGCTCAAGCAATCCTCCTACCACAGTCTCCTGAGTAGCTGTGACTACAGGCATGCACTGTGGCACCTGGCTCCTTTTTTTTTTATCTTTTAAACAGCACTGCAACACTATCAGAAGTCCTCATCTGGTCACTGCATGTCATCCCTCTCCTTCAACCAGCCTGTCTGAAAAAGGACTTGGTCTTGGCTTAGGAGCAGTGGCTGCAGCCTCAGTCAGGTGGGGAGAGAGGGCCCAGAGAGTTCTCCAGGTGGGAGAGGCTACACACAATATGCCTGCAACCTGGGACCAGGGGTAGCAGGAGATCCACTGACCAGATCCCTGTTTTCCTTGGTGATAGGCCCAATACCTGAGGGTGGTGCCAGAGGTGGGAAGCAGAGTCCCATGGCTGGCTGCCCTCTTTCCCATGACCTCCCCAGAGAGCAAAGAGAAGTAACTTTGGCATTCCTGGAGCCCAGCGCTCTCCCCACACACTCTTGGTGCTAAACTGAGTCCTGGTGAGCTGGGTGGAGCAGGGAGCAAGCCTGGGGGGTAGCATCAGCCAGGTGGAGGAGTAAAAGGATATTCCTGGCAAAGCGAACAGTCTCTGCAAATGAAGGAAGGCTAGAGAAGGCAGAGGGCAGCTCAGCACTCAGCACTGCAAGCCGTTTGGAGTAGCTGAGACCTAGGCCAGTGCATGGAGAAGGCAAAGCCCAGAGGCAGGCGGGGCCAGACCACAGAGTGCCTCAGACACGTGCTCAGGAACTCGTATGAGGCCCAGCGACTCAGTGCTGTTAGAGAAAAAAGGTTTAAGATATGAGTCCAAAAAAAAAAAAAAAAAAAAAATCTGGCAAACTACGCTTTTAGAGTTTTATTGAGAAAATGACTGAGCCATTAATTGGGATCTTTATTTGGTCTGAAGTGTGGCTGAAAGAGATGGTCGAAATAAGTATTACCTCCTTGCTGCAGGGAGGGTGGAAGGGGTCCACTGCTGTACACCCCCCTGCGAGAGTGAAATCTCTGGGCACGACACATCCATTTGCAGAGGCAACAGAAGAATATTTTCCTGCAGCCAAATATGCGTGAGGGAGAATCACTCACAATTTTGCAGCATCTGTGGCACGGCTGAAAGCAGATCACATGATAAAGGGAGGACAACAAATGAGAACTCTCCCTTCTCTCCACGCCCAGAAGAGAGCCCGGACCAAATCTGCCCAGGAGGAAGTCGTCTCTCAGAAAGCAAGTGAGGCCAGGCGCGGTGGCTCACGCCTGTGATCCCAGCACTCTGGGAGGCCAAGGTGGGAGGATCACTTGAGGCCAGGAGTTCAAGACTGGCCTGGGCAGCATAGTGACACCCAGTCTTTACAAAAAAATCTAAAAATTAGCTAGGCCTGGTGGTGCACGCCTGTAGTCCCAGCTACTCAGGAGGCTGAGGCGGGAGGATCATTCGAGTTCAGGAGTTCGAGGCTATAGGGAGCTGTGATGATGCCACTGCACTACAGCCTGTGTGACAGAGCGAGACCCTGTCTCTTAAAAAAGAAAAAAAGAAAAGAAAGCAAATGAAGCCACAGTGTCAACTCTTGAAGCACAACGGAACTCTTGCAAAGACAACCACAGTGTGAAGGCCACCTACCCTTTACCCCGTTCCATGCAGTGTCCACACCAACACCCACCTGCTCGTTGACTCTCTTGCAAAACATAGCAAGCAGGAATACTGCAGCAATGGGAGGTGTCATGAAACTCCTAACTGCCTGCGTGTATTTAAACAACCGCTCACTGTGACTCATTTGCATAACAGGGACAAAGGCAATGGTGACAGCAAGTAAGATTATAACAAAAAACCTGTAAATTAAACCAAAAGTCAATGACAATTTGATGAGTTTTTTCTCTTGTCAATAAAATATCTACAAACCATAAACTATAAACTCAATTATTCCTTAGTTTAAATTCAGGTGCCCATTCATAAGCATGGGGGCATAGGAGACAGCCACACCCTCAAACACAAATGGGTGTCACGGGGCTGCACTGAGTATCTGTTTGCTTGTTGCTGGATAATGAATAAATATATATTATTAATACATGGCAAATATTAATTTCTTGAAGGGTAACACATTTTTAAAAATTTCAGATAGATTACTACGGCACATGATTTTAAAGATTTCAACAAGTTCAGAAATTTATTTTATTATTTAAATTTTGCTGAAAAATTTAAGGAACTGGTTAGAGGCTACAAATGTTCATTACTTTTTCTAAGTCAATGATTTTCTAATTTGTATCCATATATATAACCACACTAGATCAAGTGTTACCCCAAAGATGAATAAATCTTAGTTCTAAGTCAACAAGGGCTGAAAATTTATAATTTTGAGAGAGTAAACGTAAGCAAGAAAGGGCTAATTCAGAGACAGTCAAAGAAGAGGCAAAGAAGTGAGTTCCGGCTCCAGTAATGATGGAATAGCTGGCAAGGGACTGACCTTATCACAGATGACAACGATAAACTGTGAGCCAAACATAAAAACAACTTGAAGACATTGAAGAACATCCAAAAGCAGGCAGAAACGGGAGGGGATTCAATCCTTGAGAGAAAGGAACCACACTAGGTGATATCTGCATTTATTCAGCTTTTCTCCTGAGACTGGCTTCATGGTATGTGGTGGCCAGAAGTTGAGCATAAAGCCCCAGTTTCACTGAGTTGAGATGATGGAGGCCAGAGTGTAGGGATTCAGAGTGGTTGAAAATTTGGGAGGAAAATTCCAGAAAGGAGGGAGCCACAGAGCCAGGGGTTCCAAACCTGTGTATCAACTCCCCTTGAATGCTTGGCTAATCCCTGAACTATGCATGTGTGGGAGTTTCTCCAAAGAGTCCACCAATAAGCAACTGTTAGAAGGCAGAAAAAGCTGAGCAAAGATTGCAGTTGGAATCCCATCCAATTAGAGGGGCTATGCAACCATCAGGCTTTTCACTGAAACCCTAGAAGGGTCATGCCTTAGCAGTAGAGACTATATTCCAGGACTAAGAATTTAAGAGCAAAATGGAAACAACCTACTCTAACAAAGTATAAAACTAGACCTCCACAAGTTGAAGATGATCAGCTAGTAATTTATCCGAATGCTAGAACAAAAACCAGAGGAATGTGATCCAGAGACTCTACAATGTACTATCTACAATGTCTAGTATACATAAAATTTACTAGGCATGTGAAGAAATAACAAAATGTGACCCATAGTCAAGGAAAAAAAGCAATCAATAGAAACTAACCCCAAGTTGGCTCACATATTAAAATTAGCAGACTAAGGACTTCAAAGCAGCTATTGTAGTTACATTAAAGGACTTAAAGGAAATGATGGATTATGAGTGAAGAGATAGGAAATCCATGGCAGAAAACTGGAAACCATAAAAACTTTTAAAAAGAACCAAATAGGGCCAGGAGTGGTGGCTCATGCCTGAAATTCTAGCACTTTGGGGGGCCAAGGTGGGAGGATTGCTTGAAGCCAGGAGTTTGGGACCAGCCTGAGCAAGAGCTAGACCCTGTTTCTACAAAAAATAGAAAAATTAGCTGGGCATGGTGGTGCACACCTGTAGTCCCACCTACTCAGGAAGCTGAGGTAGGAGGATTGCTCGAGCCCAGGAGTTTGAGGTTGCAGTGAGCTATGATGACACCACTGCACTGTAGCCTGGGTGACAGAGTGACACCCTGCCTCCAAGAAAAAAAAGAACCAAATCAGAATTCCAGTTCCATATCTAAAATAAAAGATTCACTGGTTGGCCCTGACAATATATTGGAAATGGCACAATAAAGGGCCAATAAACCAAAAGACATTCTAACAGAACTAAGCTGAAGAACACAGAGAAAAAAAATTTTTAATAAACAGAGCCTCAGTGATCTATGGGATAATATAAAAAATAATATATGTGTAAGTAGAGTCACAAAAAAAGGAGAGAGAATGGAGTAGAAAAATATGCAAAGAAATAATGATCAAAAATTTCCCAAATTTGGTGAAAACCATTAATTTATAGATTTGAGGAGCTCAGCAAAACCCAAGCAAGATAAACACCCACACACACACACACACACACACACACACACACACAAGAGCACATTATAATGAAACTGGTGAAAAACCAAAAATGAAGAGAAAATCTTTAAAGCCATAGGAAAAAGGATGTATCACATATAAAGGGCAACAATGTGAGTTATGGCTGAGTTCTCGCCAGAAACAAGAGGGTAGAAGAGATTAGAACAGCATCTTTAAAGTGGTGAAGAAAAATACTGTCAACTTAGAATTCTATATCCAGTGAAAATATCCTTCAAAAAATATAGGTGAAAGCCAGGCACACTGGCTCATGACTGTAAACCATCACTTTGGGAGGTCAAGGCAGGAGGATTGCTTGAGCCCAGGAGTTCAAGACTGGCCTGGGCAGCATAGCAAGACCTCATCTATATATCTATATGTTTATATATCTATATATCTCTATGTATGCATATAGATGTAGATATAAATATTTTTTCTTATCTTTATTTCTTTAAAAGGCAACTGACTGCTTAAAGCAAAAAACATCACTATCACGGTAGTGTGGGGTTTAAAATGTATGCAGAGGTAAAACACATGACAGCAATAACACAATGATGGAAGGGGAAATGATGTGGACTGTTACAAGGTACTTACATCTTACATAAAGTGGTACAATATTAACTCTAAGTAGACTGTGACAGGTCAAGAATGTATACCATAATCCTCAGAGCAACCAAAAGAAATTAAAATGGAATATTAAAATTATTTCCAGCCATATTAGTGATTACTTTAAATGTGAATGAATTAACACTCAAATTAAAAGGCAAAGATTGGCAGACTAGATAAAAAAATCAAGATCCAACTATATGTGCTCTAAAAGGGACTCACTTGAAATACATTTACAGGTTAAAAGTAAAAGCTGGTTATAAACATTAAGCATAAGAAAGCTGGTGTGAGTTATAGTAATAATGAAAGAAACCTCAAGACAAGGAGTATTATCAGAGATAAAAAGGGACATTTCATAATGACAAAAGGGTTAATTTCGCAGAAAGTCATAACAAGCATAAATGTGTAAGCACCTAATACCAGAATGTCAAAATGCATGAAGCAAAAAAAAAAAAAAATGACAGAACTATAGAGAGGGAGAAATAGGAAGCTACACAATCATAACTGGAGATTTTAATACCCTTCTGTCAGGACAGAAGACACTGAACGTTTGTACATGTTATGATATTATAACATATCACAATATTCTTACTGAATTTTTGTCTTGTTCTTCAAGTGTTACAAAAGTACTGAAATTTCAAAAGTACAGTAAATTTCAATCATAGAGTGTGTTGGATCATAGTAGAAGTAAATCAGAAATCATTAACAAAACGATAGCCCCAAATACTTGGAAATCAAATGGCATACTTTGAAATTATCATGGATCAAAGAAAAAAATCACAAGGAAATCAGAAAATATTTTCAACTGAATGAAAATGAAAACACAGCATATCAAAATCTTTGGGATGCAGCTAAAGCAGGGCTTAGAGGAAGATTTATAACTTTAAGTGGTTATAGTAAAAAGTAAGAATGCTTTTAAACCAACAATCTTTTTTCTTTTTTAAGAGACAGGGCCTCCCTCTGTGGCATAGGCTGGAGTGCAGTGGCACGATCATAGCTCACAGCAACCTCAAACTCCTGGGCCCGAGCGATCCTCCTGCCTCAGCCTCCAGAGTAGCTGGGACCACGGGTGCATGCCACCACGCCTGGCTAGTTTTTAAATTTTTTGTAGAGATGAGGTCTTACTATGTTGCTCAGCCTGGTCTCTAACTTGTGGGCACAAGCGATCCTCCTGCCCTAGCCTCCCAAAATGCTAGGATTACAGGCATGGGCTACCACGTCCAGCCTTTAGCCAATAATCCTAATTTCTACTTTAAGAAGCTAGAAAAAAGAAGAGCAGAGTAGTAAGTCCAAAGTAAATAGAAAAAAGGAAATGATAAAGCATAGAAATCAGTAGAAAAAAGACAAAGATGGTTATTTTAAAGTCCTTGTGTCCTAACATCACTCTTTCCTCCCCCTCCCCCTCCCCCTCTTTTTCCATCTGTCTAAATATACTGGTGAGGGGAACCCTTGCTTTGTTTCTCTCTAATTTCTTTATTAAGCGTAATGTAGGCTTTTAGGGTGATATAGATGTTTCATGTTGAAAATTATACATTTTATCAAATGCCTTTTCATCATCTGTGAATAGATGCATATGATTTTTCTCTTTTGATCTGCTTATATGGTGAGTTATATAACTACACTTCCTAATATTGAACCATCCTTGTATTTCTGGAAAACAATCAGTTGGTAATGAGATATCATTCTTTTTAACATTCTTTTAATGTTTTAATGTATTGTTGGATTTGTGTCTAATATTTCATTTATAATTTTTGCACTGATATCTAAAAGTAAGATTAGTTTTTGATTTGATATTTTCCTGTGCTATATTTGTTAGGTTTGGGCATCAATATCTTGAGCTTCATAAAATGAATTTAAGTCTTCTTTTTTTTCTATATTCTGTAACAATTTAAATACAACTGAAATCTGTTTCTTAAAATTTCTCAGAAAAATGCTTTTTAAACCATGGAATGCTAATAGAAATGTAAAGGCAAACTCAAACACCTGTAGGGGTCAGACAGATAAAAGAGGTAATTAACAGGTACCTTGACAGGAGGTAAAGGAAGTGTTTTACACATACCATAGGCCAAGTTAAAGGTGTGTGGGCTGATGTGGCCCATGGGCAGCCATTGTAAAATCCTATGGAAGAAGCCCTTTAAAGACAGGGACCTAGCAGGTGCCGTGTGGCATCATGGTTAATGGCATGGCCTTGAGACAGACAAGCTCCCCTACTTACTATGTGATCTCAGGTGGATCAGTTCCCCTCTCTGAGCCACTGTTTCCCCACTTGGGCAATGAAAATAAGAACAGTAAAACAATTTTAATGATTCTCATGAGCACTAAATGAGATAATGAGATAATTTATGTAAATTTCTCCAAAAGGACTATTTTGGGGGTAACTAAACTATGCTCTTTCTTTTTTTGTCATTGTGATTATCACTTTATTTTTTCTGAAATGGAATCAGTTTTCTTTGTGATTATCAAAGCAATATATCTTCATTACAAAACTGCAGCAAAAAACAAAACAAGCAGACTGTATAAAAAGAGAATAATTCTATGTACAGTATTACAGCCTAAATTTTTCGCATAACAAACTGTGGGCACCGTTTCACTGACAGCAGTCACTACTGTGATTAGAGGGTACTTCACCTTCCTGTTACCATGAGCTCCTTTTCAGTGGCCACAGGCCGTATCACGGTGTAGATGTTCAGTGTGAACAGGGCGCTGGCACTGTTGAAAATAGAAGTCAGGGAGGACACAAAAGAGGCGCAGAAGGTGGACAGCATCAAGCCTCGTAAGCCTGGAAGAGAAGGGACATTTCCTGGCCCTCCGGCTCTCTGACCACGCCAGGAAAGGACTTAGGTCTCCTGAGAAACCCTCACACATACCAGATTTTCTCCTACCAAAAATTCACATTTTATTTGGAGTAGAATTCCACCTAAGGTAGATGAATGCATTACATTTGTCCTTGCTTTGTGACAAGACTTGATAGTTTCCTGCTGTGTCTTGTATAATAATGGGGGCTAGTATCTCTTGGGTGGTTACTCTGTGCCAGAACTTCTCTTCAGGCCAGCACCATCCTGCCTACAGCCCTGTGCAGGGGACACCATTGCTGCTCCTCTTTGGCTGACGAGGAGCCCAAGGATCAGAGGAGGTTCAGACCGTGGCAAGTGATGTGGCTCCTTGTGCCTCAGTGTCCTCATCTGTAAAGTGGGCATAGCAGTACCTACCACACAGAGCTGTTGTCAAGATTAAGATAAATTAAGTAGCCGGGTTAGCACAATGCCCAATACAGAGCAAGGGCTCAGCAAATGTTACTTATATACGTAACAATCTAGTATTAGTGCCTGGAAGGCCACCACATGGCAGGGACATTAACTGCTAGGTTGAGAGACTTCTTTTCTGTTTCTGTGTGTTGTTGGTAGACAAGGACCTGAGCTGGAAGCCCACCGTAGCAATGCCCCCAACGGGATTCAGCTAGGCCACTTGGGCCAGGCACAGACTGGGGACCTAGGATGTGCCTTCCTTCCACTGCCCATTGTCACTCGCAGGCCTGGGTGCTCTAAGACAGGGTATTTCCTGAGGCTCAGCTGGGTAGTCCAGACAACTCACTTCCTGAACCACGGGATGGTCAGTATTCCCCTCTATCTGATTTCATCTATACTGTATTTTACGGAAATGTCTCAACTTTTGTTGTTTTGTAGAGCTAACACAGAATTGTTTTCTTAAATTGTAATATTCTTTTGGCCATTTCAATGAGATTTGGGAAAGCAGGTGAGATAGTGCACAGGATCCCTGTCATCGCACGATGAAAGCCATCTGACTGTTGGGTGCCGGCCCATCTCCTTGCCTGTCCCACTGGCCTGTGAGCTCTTTGAGGGCAGAATTGGGCTTTGCTCATCTTTGTATTCTCACGGCTTAGAACAACGCCTAGCACAGTGTGGAGCCCATTTTCTGAATGAGTGAGCAAGGGAATGAACTACGCAGGTAAAGTGAGTCATGCAAATGGTGTGTAGAGGCTGTGCCTCTGAGAGGACGTCCGGTCCCAGTTTGTGAGGAAGGGAGAGGGGAGGCCCTACTCCTTCCATCAGGCCAAGCTAGGCTCCCTGTGAGCACTGACATCCTCCCACCCTGCAGCCGGCATTTCCACCCGCAACAATGGGCTGACTGGTAGATAAGCCACTCTGGGACCCTCATTCCTAACCATCCACTTACAGTGCGAGGGCACAGGCTCCAGTGGGGACACAGATCATGGGGTTTCTATGGGCCTCGGCGGCAGGTCCCACTTCTTACCACTGGGTAGCAGCTCTACCACCAGCATGGGGTAGGCGATGGGGCTGCAACCAGTTTTGATGCCACAGTACTTTTGACATTCTGAGGGTACAACACACGCCACTTTATCTGCAAAGAGAGATAACAGTCACATCAACATGTTGGCCTTAGAGCTCTAAAATCTGAGCCCAGGGAAAGGGAAGCAAATTAGGAATCATGTATTCATTCGTAAGTAGATGTTAGACTCTTGGTCCACTGGTGACTGCGCCATGATATCCTGCACACTCTTTAGGAGCCTGGGGGGAGGAAAGGGCTTGGAGTCAGGCACCTAGGAGTCAAATGAACAGGTGCTTCTACAATCCACTACGTGACCCAAAGCAAGTCCTGTGACCTCGATAAGCCTTTCAGTGATGCCAGCTAGGTCTTGGGAAATCATACAGATTACATGTCCATGCACTGATGTATGAGCAACTCATAACCTTACTCCCTTAGCCCTGACAGGCATGTTATTTCAGAGTATTTGGGACTCTGAGGTCTTGGAGAGCACAGGGGCCTATTTTCTAACCTATAAGGAGGCACCACCTATAGACCTAACACAGTGCCGCTTGACAGTCGAAGACCAAATCTGGTAATGTTGAAAAGGAGCTCTTCGCTCTGTTAAAATCGGGAAGGAATTAGAATAAAAAATAAGAGGCATGTCTCAGGGGCAGACTGAAGGATGAATTAGGGTTAGAGATGTCTACTGTACATGTTACTTAGCAATAAAAAGTGTCCTATGTTTTTTTTGGCCTTGTCAAAAGCACTGCAGCAAAAGCCTCCTATGGAAGTTGTCTGCTCTGCTCCTGCAGCTCCACCTATCGGAGTTTGTGCTCCATAAAGTTTAACGAATAAGCAGACCTGTTTTATGGAGATAGGACGAGCTAGTAAAACTAGGTTGCAATGGGGATGATATACATCCATGGAATTATGACAGCTCATTAAGGGAAACAGGGATGTTTTACTGGTATTTACTGAAAGAGTCAGGCCCACTTTGGGGTTCCATTGAGCTCCAATGTGCTGGAGTTCCATGAGTTCATGCAAGCCCACCTCTGGGGCTGTGAGGAACAGTGACAGCATCTGTGAGATCCCAGCACAGTGCCTGGCACACAGGGCATGCCCAGCATAATGGTGTTTGTGATGTGATGGGAGCAACTTGACCTTCCTGCAAACTGTGACTCAAAGTCAAGGCAGAGACTGGGCCCCTGCTGGAAGGAATGAAGCTCTGACCCGGGAGAAAATGCACTGATCTATTCTTCCCTGCTTGAATCTATCTCCCTGGAATTTCTCTCTTGCTGCCTATGTCCACAGTTTCTGCCAGACTTCTGCTTGGCTGCATCCCAAGCCTAACCTCTCAGCTTCCAAGGAAGCACTGTGGGGCACCTCCAACCAGTACACTGTGGGAGACCTGATAACCCCAGAGTATGATAACATACTCTTCAGGTATGTAAGAAAGGAGAAGGAGATTGGTGTGAACACATCAGAATCAAGAACTTACTGGGGTACAAGATGCGGCTGATCATTCCTGGCATCACTATGCTGAACATGGGCAGCAGCTTCAGGTACCCACACAGGAGGCAGCCACCTTTCACATGAGATAAGTTCTTCCCTGCCAGGCACTGCTGGACAAAAACCTGCCGAAGAAACACAGGTGCGTGATAGCTTCCTCAGGGTGTGGCATCTCAGGACACATAAAGACAACTGTGACCTGCTTCAGCAGCAGGATGTGCCCTCTGGTGGGTTTTTGCTAGGCTGCTCATCCCTCATCTAGACATCTCTGGGGCATCCAGGGCCAGGGAGATACATGTGACCAATGACCATGTTTCGCCCAGTGCACAAACGCCAGTGGGGGAAGGGATGGTGCTCATGACTTCGGCCTCAGTGCTAGTGATGCACACCAATTATGGCAGCACAGTGCTTACAAGCTGCCCCCTGGCAAGGACGAGACTCTGTCCTAGAGGCCACAGACCATCTTTGCCAGGTAGAAAGAGACCCTTGTGATATCTATCAAAGTCAAGGTGGATCCCTGGCAAGAAATGAAGTGTTCAGAACAGGGACCAACGTCATTCATCTAAACTGAAATGAACAACTGACTATAGACATGTAAAATGTAAAACTGTCCCAAGAGATGCTGCAGGACCCATTTCACGGTGCTAGTGCTGTAAGAGTCAGTGTGCTCTCAGGCCGAACGGAATGGTACTGGCAGGTAGAGAAACACTTAAGAAAGAAAATAAAGACACGGTCCAGTGCATCAAAACAATGCACTAAAAATTAAGCCCCTGAAGAACATTTAAATAGTTTACAAAAACGCTCACAGTGTGACTGTGACTAAAAGGCACAGGGTACAAAGTAGCATGTACACTGTGATTCTATATCTATTAAAAAGTCCACAAGAGGCTGGGCTCGGTGGCTCATGCCCGTAATCCTAGCACTCTGGGAAGCTGAGGCGGGAGGATGGCTTGAGCTCAGGAGTTTCAGGTTGCTGTGAGCTAGGCTGACGCCATGGCACTATAGCCGGAGCGAGACTCTGTCTCCAAAAAAAAAAGCACACAGGAATAAACTAACATGATAATAGTGGTTAGTCCCAGTGTGGGAGGATTAACAAGTAGGACTTCCATTTTCTTCTTTATATTTTCTTTACATTATTTTAATAATAGGGGGGAAGAACCCAAATGTGATCCTGCTCCGTGAAACAGGTACTGACTCTCTCGATGTCTACTGGCCATCCTGCTCCCAGCCTTTCAGTGTAGTAGGGGCCACTGTTGAGTAGGGGGAGGCAGACATACTGCATTTTCTGGTCTTTGCTTAGCCCTGGGCACAGAAGAGAGAGTCTCCACAGAGGGGATGACGTAGCAGGGCAAGGCCAGAAATGCGACTCATTTTGAGGAAAGGCTGACATTAGAGCATTAAATCATTCCATGTAGAAAGTCCTAAGCACTTTAGCATATTGTCATATATTTACAGAAGGAAGGGAAGGATTATTGCTTAAAAATGGTAGTGAGCCAAGAGGTTAACAATTTTCCTTCTTTCCGTTTATTTGCTTCTTTTTTAATTGAAATTTTTTCTTAAACCATTTCCTGTACTAGTAGGGAAGTTATATACTCTACTTGTATGCTTTTAGTGATTACTCTCAAAATTTTAATATGGTTACAACTTAAAATATAAAGTAAATCAATATCCCTACCCTTTTCTTGAACAATTTAAGGTCCATAGACAGATTTAACTCCAAACTGTGGTCCAATATTTTAATTTTGTCTTGGTTTTTACTTCCTGTATTAGTAATTATTATTGTTTTTAGCCAATGCTTTAGATTTACTCATGTGCCTATCAGTTTTTTTGCTAACTATTCCTTCTTGCTCTTCAGTATTTCCTTTTTCTGTATATACATCCTTCAGTTTTACTTTAGGGAAGGTTATGTCTTTATTTTGCCCTTTGTTTTTTTGAGACAGGCTCTTGCTCTGTCACCCAGGCTGCAGTGCAGTAGCCTCATCATAGCTCACTGCAACCTTGAACTCTTGGGCTGAAGTGATCCTCCTGCCTCAGCCTCCTGAGTAGCTGGGACTACAGGCACACACCACCACACTAGCTAATTTTTCTATCATTGTAGAGACGGGGTGTCACTCTTGCTCAAGTTGGTCTCAAATTCCTGGCCTCAAGCAACCCTCCCACCTCAGCCTCCCAAAGTGCTGGGGTTACAGGTGTGAGCCACCATGCCCACTCCGCTGTTGGTTCTGAGTAACACCTTAGCTGGGTATATAATTTGAAACTGACCTTTCCCCCACTATTTTGAAAAAATTCCTACCCTGTCTTTGGTTACACCGCTACTGCTGAGGCCTGCTGTCAGTACAGCTGTCTTCCTTCACGAGCAATCTTCTCTCTCAGGCGGCTTTTAAAATCTTCTCCTTGTCTTTGATGTTCTGAACTTCCACTATGTCTTTGTGCAGATTTTAAAATTATTTCTGCTTGGGATTCACTGTGATTTTTGAATCTGATGATTCCTGCCCTATCAACTTGCTTCTCTGTCCTCTTCTTCTGGAACTCCAATGAGATGTATTTTAATACTTGTGCTGTCTTCCATGTTACTTTGTTTCTTTTTCACACTTAAAATTTTTGTGCTTTCTGGGCAGTTTCTTCACTCTTCTCTTCCAGATTACTATTTTTTTTCCTTCAGCTGTGTTTAACCTACTATTAAAGTAGTTACTAAATTTTACATTTCAATAAATATATTTTCTATTTCTAGAAGTTTGAGTTTTCAAGTCTGATGTTTTTTGACAGAATTTTGTTAATGTTTTCAGTTCCACTTCTATTTCTTTAAACACTTTTTTGTATTTAGTATCTAATACTTCAGTTTGCTGACACTTAAGCATACTAATTGTGCAGTTGCTTGCTCATAGTAGTTTGATTCTTCCATGTTTTCTAATTTTGGGTTGAGGGCTCAAGTTGAACAGGGATTTATTTATAGGAATCCTGCAAGACTATGGTTGCGGGTTGTCTTCATCTGTTCCTGCTGCTGTAACAAAATGCCTTAGACTGAGTAATTTAAAACAATAGAAATTTATTTCTCACAGTTCTGGAGGCTAGAAGGTCCAAGATGAAGGTGCCAGCAAGAGTCAGTGTGTGGTGAGGGCCCAATCTCTGCCTCCAAGATGGTGCCTTGAAGACTGTGTCCCCACATGGTGGAAGAGATAGAAGGGCAAAGAACGTCCCTGCTGGTTCCCTCCAGCCCTTTATAAGGCACTAATCTCATCCCAGAGGGTAGAGCCCCCATCACTTCATCACCTCCTAAAAGGCCCTGCCTTTGAATACTGCTGCATTGGGAATTAAGTTTCAACATGAATTTTGGAGGAAACACAAACATTGAAACCATAGCAAGGGTTCATCCCTGCAGAGAGAATTAGCCATTACTCTTGTCAGGTCAGTGAATAATACATTTTAGATGATTTTATGTTCATTTGTTCACATGGGGTTTACCATACAGGTAAATTAGAAATATACAGGAAGGCAGGCCTGCCATTGTGAACCCAGAAGAGACTTTTTTCCTACCTCCTGGAACCCAGGTTGAGGCTTTTTTTTTTTTTTTTTTTTTTTTTGGCTATTGTTTTTTCTCTTTGCTGGTGCCAGATTTTTTCCTATTCCACCTTTTTACTGAGGCTGTAACCTTTCAGGAATCCAAGTTCTACACGGAGAGTTTACTCTTCACTACTCATTAACTTACGGCCTTTCTCCTCACGTGGCCACTCAAACCTAAGTCTTTGAAAGCCAAGCATGGCAGATGTTAGGGTGATGTTAGGGTGAGGAGTTCACGGCATGGGTAGAGAAAGAATTTTTAACACAAATATTAGGATAGAAAGAAGTAAAAAGTTAATTTTTTTAGAGAGAGAAAGGGAGAGAGAGAAGGGAAAGAGGTGTGGCGCGCGAAAGAAAGAGAGAAGTGTTGGCTCCGAGTAGGAGGAGTTTGGGATTTTTATGGGGAAAAAGGGGGAAAAAAAGAAAAATTTATTGTGGCAGACTGACAGTAGGAAAACAGCTGTGGAGCCACTGTGCCTGGTTTTTTCCTTTTCTGTGAGGCTGTCTCATCAGAGTCCTTGGAATCAGTCCGGCAGGAACTGAAACAGGGAGTTTGTACTCCTGTTGCCGGCTTAGGGCTCTTTAAGGCTGTGAAAATGAACTCTTAGAGATATCCCCGCAGGTGGCTAATCTTAAAGACAAGGAGTTGAGCCCCAGGTGGTTATTTAAACAAAATAAAGGGGGCAGTTGTGCTGTGATCTTTCCCTTCAAAGGGGCAATTATGTATTGTAAGTTTATTTTTCTTTTTTTCTCTGTTAGATAGTTTATTTATTTTTTGTTAGTTTATTAGTAAGTCCATCTTATTAGCAAATGCTGTCAGCACACTCTCAGCTTAGCTGTTTTGATTTTAATTCTGTTTTCACCTTCTGGAGATTTTCTTCCTTTCTTATGAGCTCTTCTATGACTATAAAAAGATGCGTTTTACGTTACCCAGCATTCCCAGGTGTTTTTTATTGGGAAGTAGTTCAGGAAATCTCGTTTACCTATGTCAGAAGTGGAAGTCTCAAGAGCAACTTTTAAAGATACGGTTGTAACTGGGCATTGTGGCTCAATCCTGTAATTTGGGAGGCTGAGGGCTCCCAAGGATCACTTGAGGATCCTTGAGCCCAGGAGTTCACGACCAGCCTGGCAACACAGTGAAACCCTGTCTCTAGAAAAAATGAAAAAAATTAGGTGGGCGTGGTGGCATAAGCCTGTAGTCCCAGCTACAGGGAGGCTGAGGCAGGAGGATCACTTGAGCCCAGGAATTTGAGGCTACAGTGAGCTATGAATGCACCACTGCACTCCAGCCTGGGCAAAAGAGTGAGACACCATCTCTCTAAAAAATTAAATAGTAAATTAAAAAGTTATGGTTATAGAAGAAATTGAAAATAAAAGAAAAATAAAATCTGTTTATCTTCTAAGTAGCACAATTAAAACAATAAATAGATGGGAAAGACTACAAATAAAAAATGATAGCTACATTATAGAGAATACCCATGTATTGTGGTCTAGATCTCATCTTGTTTCTTGTTCTTCCCCTCAGTACATTTTAAGGATCCATCAGTGTGCTGTGTGTACATCTAGTCTGTTGTTTCTAACTGCTGCACAGTACTCTACAGTATTACTCCCTCCGTGTTTCATCTACCCCCTTTACAGTAACTGACAGCACTGTGATGAATGTCTCATACGTAGTCCCTTACGAACTCGTGTGAGGATGTTTTAGGTAGATTCCGAGGAACATCATTGCTAGGTCATAGAGTACGATATACTTAATTTTATTAAATCCTGCCAGATTACCTTCCAGAATAGACAGCACCATTCTATATTTCCATCAGTTCACGAGGGTTAACCTAAATATCCATAACCTCAACCACTGGTATTATGGAGCTTTCTAATTTTTGCTAGTTTCATTGTGGTTTTACATTGTACTTCCCTGATAACTCTGAGTTGTACACTTGTTAGCATTTACACTTGCTTGAATTTCCTTTTCTGCAAATTGCCAGTCATCATTTATTACCCACATTTCTACTGGAGCTCCTTTTTCTTACTGATTTCGCTATTAGTTTCTTGTCTGCTATAAACATTTCTAATAATCTTCTCTGTCATGTGGCAACTTTGTCTATGGTATTCTTTATTAAAAAGCCCTTATATGTAATATGATCAAATTGATATGATTTATACTTCTTCCTCTGTCTCAAGAATATTCTCTAACATTCCCTCTTCTTATAGTTTTACTTTTCACAGTCATTAATTCATCTGAAGTCCACCTTTGTATAAGTGTTAGGTAGAGATGAAGTTTTGTTACTCCAAAAGCAAGCTGGTTTTTCTAACATCATCAAAGAGTTAGCATCTCCCCCGTTGACTTGTGGAGCCTTCTTGAATATATATTAAATTCCCATAAATACATGAGTATTTATATGAACTTTTTATTCTGTTCCATTAGTCTATGTGTCTATTCATGGTAATTTCAAAGTGTTTTTATTACTGCTCCTTTGTTTTAATATCTGGTAGGGTAAGTTCACCCTTTTTGTTCTTCATTTTCAAACTTGGGTTAGCTATTTGTGGCATTTTATTTTTCCACATAGTGTTTAAAGTTTATTTTGATATAATGCATGAAAGTACATTAAACAAATACATAGTTATGTAGCACATTACTTTGTAACCACCATCCAAACCAAAAATGGACCACTGCGGGTACCCCAGATGCCTCCCTGTGACTTTTTTTGAAATTGAGGTGAAATTCACGTAACATACAATTAACCATTTTAAAGTGAAACATTTAGTACATTCCCACTTCTCTCTAGTTCCCAAACTTTTTCATCACCCCAAGAGAACACCCATATCCATTAAGTAATCACTCTCTATTCCTCCTTCCCTCACTTCCCGGCAAGCACTAATCTGATCTGTCTCCATGGATTGGCCTATTCTGGACATTTCATATAAAAGGAATCATACAACAGGTACCACTTGGGTCTGGTTTCTTGCACTTAGCATAATGTTTTCCAGATTCATCCAAGTTGTAGCACATATGAGTATTCATTCCTTTTTATGGCTGAATAGTATTCCAATGCATGGATACACTTTTTTATCCATTCATCTGTTGATGGACACTAGGGTTGTTTCCACCGTTTGGTTATTTGAGTGGTGCTGCTATGTTTTCTTCTTTTTAACTTCAAACCCCTTCCCTCACTTTAGAAATGACTGTTCATGACTGTTTTATTTCTTCCTTGCCTTTAAAAAATAACTGTGCCACTTAATTGTGTATCCCTAAATAACATAACTTAGAATTGCCTGTGTTGAACTTTATACAAACGTAATCATGCAATACATAGCCTTTTGTGTCTAGCTTTTTAAATTTAGCATCATAATTTGAAGATTCATCGATGTTGTGTGTAGCTGTATTTTCTTTTCATGGCTATATAGGAATATTTTCACTGTATGAATATTTCACAACCTACCATTTACCATTATTTAACAACCTACCATTGATTAGAGAGCAATATAATTTTTAGAGTAAGTTTGAGTCCTTAAAAAATCCAACTGGAGTATTAATTGGTTGCATTTAATTTATATACTAATTTGGGGAGGACTGATATATTTATAATATTAAGTTATCCTATTCAAGAATATACACTCTCTCTCCATTTATTCAGATTACCATTTATGTCCACTAATAGTTTAAATTTTTTCCATAGGTGGCATGTACTCTTAAATTAATTCCTAGAATGCTACTGTGAATAGCATCATACGTTCTAGTTTTATATATATACACACACACACACATATATATATATGAAACTAGAATATAGTTATATATTCTAGTAAGTTAGTACTAGTGTAGAGAAATGTTACTGATTTTTGTGAGTTGATCCTGTTCTTGGCAACATTGCAGAGCTCATATTAGTTCTTATAATACATATTCTGTTTGTACCTTCCTTGCATGCCTGGATTAAACCTGATTTAATCACAATGCAATAGTTAAAAATCATCTGTGTGACTCAGCTAATCTTTTATTTAGGATTTCTGCGTCAATGTTTATAAGTGAAAGGCCAAATAAGTTTCTTCTCTCGTATTGTATTATAGCTTTAGAACCAAGATGACACTGGCCTCATAAAGTAAGATGGGCAGTTTTTGCTCTTATTTATTTTCTAAAACATCTTGCAAAAGATTAGAAATTTAGTAGAATTTCTTTGCAAAGCTATCTGGCTTAGGACTTTGGGAGAGACATCTTTGATTATCATTTGTAGTCTTTAATTGGTTTATTTGTCCATCCAAGTTTTCTATTTCTTCTTTTGGCAAAAATGGCATTCTGTCATTTCCTAGGAATTAATCCATTGCATATAAGTTTGAGAAATTTATTAGCACATACTTATTCATAATATTTTAAAATAATTTCTAAAAAACTCTTTGTTGTAATTTCCCCTTTCTTGGTATTTTACATGCATCTCCTTTTTTTTGATCACTCTAAGAATTTGTCTATTTTATTGTCTTTTCAAAGACTCAGCTTTTGGTTTTATTAACCATCTCTACTTTTTTACTCTCTACTTTGTTGATTTCTGCCATTGTCTTTATATTTTATTTCTCTTTGTATATCTGTTTCTCACTTTCTCTTTTTTGCTCTGTTGCTCTTTACTCAATTTCTGGATTTGAATATTTAGCTCATATGGTTAACCTTTCATGTCTCCTGAAATGTACACTTAACATACTGCTTGCAATATGCCCTAAAAATTGACATGCAATGTTTTTATTAGCATTAGTTTTGAACATAATTTTTAAATAAATGACTTTCCAACTCACAAGCTATTTAATAACATATTACTTAATTTTCAGATACAAGAGATTTATAAAACTATCCTTTTGTTATTTTCTACTTTTTGCATTAGTCTGAACAGATAGTTTTTATATTAATCCTTAGTAATGTAATAAGGCTTTTATAGCCTAATTATGGTCAATACTTATAAATGTGCTTGAAAAGAATGTTTATTTTCTATTTTCTGGGCACACAGAACTTTACACAACTAATAAGATATACAAATTTATCCACTACATAAGTAAGCTCGTTAGTTGCATTGCTTTGATTCTGGGTAGCTCTATTTTGTCTGCATGATGACTTTATTTCTAAAGGAGAATGCTAAAATCTCCAATCACAGCTGATGCTTTATATGTTGTTGTATGTTGAAGCCTAAGTTGGCACAGCAAGAAAAGACAAATAAGCAAAATTGTCAAGGACAGGAATGGAAAGAATAAACCTTTCATCATTCGTGGATGATATACTACCGTGGTCCCCAACCCCCGGGCCGTGGGCTGGTACCAGTCTGTGGCCTGTTAGGGACCGGGCCACAGAACTCTCCTACCCCCATCCCCCACCCGGTCCGTGGAAAAATTGTCTTCCATGAAACTTGTGGGGGGAGCTGCACAGCAGAAGGTGAGCGGTGGACAAGTTAGTGAGGCTTCATCTGTATTTATAGCTGCTCCCCATCACTCACATCACTGCCTGAGCTCCACCACCCCCCTCATCACCTCCCACCTCCCCAGGGTCCATGGAAAAATTATCTTCCATGAAACTGGTCCCTGGTGCCAAAAAGGTTGGGGACCGCTGATATACTATGTAAATAAAAATTTACATAAAATTATTAAAGTTAATGAGATTAATGAGGTGGCTGGATATAAGACATACATCCTAAAATAAATTTTTATATATAAACATATAAATATACATCTATATGTAAATAATAAAGAATTAGGAAATGTAATTTAAGAAGTATTGTTTACAAAAAGTACCAGACATATAAGGCAAATATAAGGCACTTTGGGAGGCTGAGGCGGGAGGATTGCTTGAGGCCAGGAATTCGAGACCAGCCTAACCAACATAGTGAGACCCTATCTCTACAAAAAAATAGAAAAATTAGCCGGGCGTGGTGGTGTGTGCCTGTAGTCCCAGCTACTCAGAAGGCTGGGGCAGGAGGATCATTCGAGACCAGGAGTTTGAGGTTGCAGTGAGCTGTGATGACACCACTGCACTGTAGCCCGCAGACAGAGCAAGACCCTGTCTCAAAAAAAAAAAAAAAAAAAAGCTGACACTTATTTAGTGATATGAGAAGATGTCTGCAACATATTTTTAAGTAAAAGGACCCAAGAGATGACACAGAGCAGCAACAGCCTAATTTCATTTATGAAAAATAATTCATACATCTCTATTGGTTTGTATGTACAGAAAGGTATCTGGAAACACATTCACAAAAATACTGTTGCTATCACTTCTTGACAGGATTTTGGTGATTTCATCTTTGAACTTTTCTTTATATTGTGACTTTTTATAGTAAAGATGTGTCACTTTTATTTTAAGGCAATGGCTATATTCAATTTCTCAACCAGGGTAATGGTCACACAGACGTTCACAGTATCATTCTTTAAAATGTACATATATGCATTAGATAATCTTCTGATAAATGCTTTACAAAACAATGATATTTTAAAAGATGTATCAGTGTTACAATCAGAACAAAAAATAAAGCTATTTTTCACTTCTAAAAAAAACTCTATGCTTTTTAGACAATGATAGGGAAGAAGAAAAAACCGAAAATAGTTGATGTGTTTTATATGGGACTGCAGGAGAAACTGCTTAAATAGCATTTCTTAAGAGGTTATTTAGGCAAAAGTGAAAACGGGAAGGGAAACCTGACCACAGAGAGCAGAGAAGCCCACAGTTGCCTGTGGCTACACAGACTGTGGTGGACCCTGGCATGCACCCGTCCCCATAGGCAGTCGTTTCAATTACCTGATCAGCACACCAGTAGTACATGGAGAGGATGGAGAGGCCAAGGAGGAGTCCGGGCCAGGGGAAGTCTCCAGTGACGGGGTCTCGGATGATATGGAAAGCATCTGGGCGAGGGAGGTAGCACTCTGGCTTGGCAGTCCAGTTTCCTTCGCTGATCGTACTTGGCACGGCTTGGAAGTACTTATGCAGCAGCCCCTCGTATCCTCCCACTTTGTTAAAGGCTTAAAAACACCACGATATTTATCAGTTCCTTAAAGAGCACAGTAACACATGACTGACGAACCAAGATTGCAAAGTAAGACCCACTTTGATTAACTGTGTCTCATGTATAAAGTGTAAAGGAGTGACACATAGTTACGATCTTATGTGCCTAAGGAAAGAACAGCTCTTCCAAAGAGAAAGAAGAGTATAATGAACATTGGTGGTTGTGTGCCTAGTGCCCCCTCTCCTACTCGTGGTTGCAGAACCCCTATTGCCACTTGTACTCCATTCTGTGTGGTTTGGGTGGGCCTAGTCACACTATCTCCCATTCTGATCTGGCATGTGACCCAGGCCTGGCCAACATTCCCTGTCCCCTGGGCAACAACTCATGTGTGACAAATGGACATGAGACCCATGCTGGGCTAAACAGAATTTGCTACAGGATACTTCTGCTGAAGGAACTAAAAAAGACTGCTTCCTTCCACTGGTTCTAAGCTAGCACGGCAATCTGAAGGGCTTTTGTCTACCTGACTCATTCAGAACCCTGGATCTAGCCATGCCTGAAGGTAGTGTGCCCCTGGAATTTTTAGCTATATGGGCCAAGAAACGTATTTGCCTACACTAGTTCTGAACTAAAGTTCCATTACAACTTAAAGAATCTTGATTAAAACATAAATTAATATTCTTTTTCCTGTACTGCCAACAAAACATTTATGAATACAAAGCATAATAGTTTAAATTTTCTTCAGAGCCTATAGCATTTCTCCCCCAATATCCTAAGTAGTATAAAATCCTGACATTAAAGAAAAACAATTTTAAAAAGGTACCAAAACACCTACTTAGCAAAACAACAAAAACCAAAAAAACCCAAAAAACAAAACAAAAAACCAAAAAACTTTTATTTTGGCATATTAAACCATTTCCTTTGAAATAGACTTGATTTTTGAAATGGGTTCAGAGTCATCTGGAGTCAAGACTAGTCAATGAGAGGATACTGAGGGACTATAAAATTAATAGAGCCACCTCATGGCATTTATAAAAATAAGTTCCATGTGTACTTAAAAAAGATGAAACACAGGGCCGGGCACGGTACCTCACACCTGTAATCCTAGCAAGTTGGGAGGCTGAGGCAGGAGGATCGCTTGAGGCCAGGAGTTCAAGACCAGCCTGAGCAAGAGCAAGATCCCCTCTTTACAAAATAATGGAAAAATTAGCTGGGCGTGGTGGCACGTGCCTGTAGTCTCAGCTACGCAGGAGGCTGAGGCAGGAGGATTGCTCAAGCCTAGGAGTTTGAGGGTGCAGTGAGCTATGATGATGCCACTGCACTCTAGCCTGGATGAGAGAGACAGACCCCGTCTCAAAAAAAAGGTGAAACACAAAACTACAACGTTATTAGAAGAAAACAGGACAATATCTTTATGAACTTTGGCTAGAGAGTACATTCTTAGACAAGATATGAAAAGGCTGATAAATTTGACCACAAAATTTAAAATTTATATGACAGATATCAAGTTTAAAATTTGTTAGACTGAAAGAAGAGATTGGCATCACATATAAAGGGATCAATAATCTCCACCAATAATCAAGGGAAACTACTGGGAAGAAATACAGTAGAGAACATGAGCAGGTCATTCACAAAAAAGGAAATACAAAGAGCCACTAAGTATATGAAAAGATGCTCAACCTCACTAGTATCTAGAAACTTCAAATTAAAACAAAAATGAGAAATGAGATACTTTTTAAAAATCTATTATATGGGTAAATTTCTAAAAAGTCTTAAAACATCAAGTGTTTGCTGGTGGGGAGTTAGGAAACATATTCTCATACACTGATGAGAATGTAAATTAGCATAGCCTCTTTGGAGAAGAATTTGGGGTATCTCTTGACAAAGCTGGTTTTATTCCATGCATGCAAGGTTGAATTAATATTAGAAAGCAAGTCAGTGTAATTCACAATGTTAACAGAAAAAAAGGAGAAAAATAATACAATCATCTCAGTAGATGTGGAAAAAATGTTTGATATAAAAATTCAAAAACCATTCATGACAATCTTTTGCAAACTAGGAATAGAAGGGAACCTTGTTAGTCTGACAAAAGGTGTCTACAAAAAATCCACAGCTATTTTTATGTAATGGTGAAATATTCAAAGCTTTCCCTCTATGACTGGGGATGAGGCAAGGATGGCTGGTGTCTCCACTTCAATTCAACACTGTACTAAAGGTCCCAACCAGTGTAATAAGGCAAGAAAAAGAAACAAAAGTATAAAGTTTGGAAAGGAAGAAAACAAAAAGGTAATTTTTTGACCTGGATGCCAGTTAACAATATGTGTTCACCTTGTGATATTTCATCTGGCTTTGTACTTTGATTTGTGTACTTTTCAGTAAAAAGTTTATTACAAATACAAAAGATAAAAAAGATGCGACAGACTTTCACTTATTGACATAGAAGTTTGCCTATAATACAGTACGTGTGGTGAAAAAACAGGCTGTAAAACTTTGTTTTGATTCTATTAAATATATATCTCACACATTAAAAAAAAGTTTGTATATGTGAAGAATATTTCCAGAAGGATATACACAAAATGTGTAACACTGGTTATCTCTGGGGAGTGGAACTAAGAAATTGAGGGTGACCAGTATTTCATTGTGTATCTTTTTGTTTACCTAAAATTAAAAATAAAAAAATAAAATTGTATGTGCGTGGGTTCCATGGTAACTAGTTTGAAGGACAACACCTATTTGGATGTATAAGGCATATATTTTTAAATGATAATTATTTCATTGCTTTATAATAGGTTACTTATCAGAAAAACTAACCTGAATACCCCAATTAAAAATCCCATTAAATTTCTCAGTAAAGAATATATAATTATTTAGAAATACATTTGCTGATATTAAATGGAATTTTCCACCTGATTCTAAAGTTTATTTTATTTGGATGCCATTATCCACTTTTAGGGTAGACTTGGCAGGTTTTTAAAATGTTGATATTTAACATTAGCACACAATTAAACACAATGGCTTACTGTGTTTTATAGTTTACAGTTTTGTCACTCAAATTAGTTATTGCTTCCTAGTGCATTTAAAAAAGATTCAATTCCTTGGACAGTGCCTGGCATGTATTTTGTGTCTTAGCAACACAGCACAGAGTACACTTCATGCATACTAATGCTCACTGAATGGCAAGACTGAGGACTGTGATTCTCTTTGATTCAATCTGCTCTCATTCCATGAGGCTCAACCACATGCTCTATGGAACCATAATCCTTCAACTGTACTCATATCATTTCAATAATTTTTCACTATTTAAGCCAAGAGCTTTTCCTTCTAGATTTCTACAAGACCAATCTCTACCCCCCACCAATCTCAGTAAGCTCACACTCCTAGCTGTGGAATGAAATTTCCATTTTAAGGTAAGTCTACTTGCCATGACAGGTAGTGTAATATGCTAGTTCATATATTAGGCTTTGGTGCTAGAGAGATCCAGCTCTTGGTGCCTTGCTTTTGGTGTGTTTCATGAGCAAATTACCTGAGACTTAGTTTTCTCATCTGTAAAATGGAGATAACAAAAGTAATTAATTATGCCTCATGGCAACTGTGATGATTAAATGAGGCAATATAGGTAAGTGCCTACATAGTACCTATACTCACTTCATAAGTTATTATTTTCATTCTTATAACTTAATAAGCGCCTACTTTTTAAGTACAGTCATGTGTTGCACAATGACATTTTGGTCAGTGATGGACTGCATATATGATGGTGGTCCCATAAGACTATACTGGAGCTGAAAAATTCCTTTTGCCTAGTAATGTCACAGCACAATGCATTACTCATGTGTTTGCAGTGATGCTGGTGTAAACAAACCTACTGCACTGCCCATGATATAAAAGTATACCACATACAATCATGGACAGTACGTAATACTTGATAGTGATAATAAAAGACTGTTAATGGTTTATGTATTTACTATACTATACTTTTTTATTGTTATTTTGGAGTGTATTCCTTCTACTTATAAAAAAAGGTTAATTGTAAAACAGCCTCAAGCAGGTCCTACAGGATGTATTCCAGAAGAAGGCATTGTTATCATAGGAGATGATAGCTCTGTGCACATTACTGCCCCAAAGATCTTGAAGTGGGACAAGATGTGGAGGTGGAAGACAGTGATATTGATGATTCTGACCCTGTAGGCCTAGGCTTGTGTGTTTGTGTTTTAGTTTTTAACAAAAAAGTTTAAAAAGACAAAAATAAAACATTTTAGAAATAGAAAAAAAGCTTACAAAATAAGGATATAAAGAAAATATTTTTGTATAGCTGTACAATGTGTTTGTATTTTAAGCTAAGTGTTACTACAAGAGAATCAAAAAAGTTAAAAAAAAAATTAGGCCAGGTGCAGTGGCTCATGCCTGAAATCCCAGAGCTTTGGGAGGCCAAGGTGGGAGGACTGCTTGAGGTTAGGCGTTTGAGACCAGCCTGGGCAACATAGGCAGACCCCATCTCTACCAAAAATAAAATTAGCCGGGCATGGTGGTGTGCACCTGTAGTCCCCGCTACTCTGGAGGCTCAGGTGGGAGGATCACTTGAGCCCAGGAGTTCAAGGCTGCAGCGAGCTATGATCAGGCCATTGTAATCCAGTCTGGGTGACAGAGCAAGAACCTGTCTCTAAATAAATAAATAAACAAACTTTATGAAGTAAAAAAGTTATAGTAAGCTAAGGTTAATTTATTATTGAAGAAAGAAAACATTCAAAATGATATAATAAATTTAGTGTAGCCTAAATGTACAGTATTTATGAAGTCTGCAGTAGTGAACAGTAATGTCCTAGTCCTTCACATTCACTCACCACTCACTCACTGACTTACCCAGAGCAACTCCGGTCCTGCAAGCTCCATCAGTGGGAAGTGTCCTATACAGGTATAGCATTTTTTATCTTTTATATCTGCGGTCCCCAACCCCTGGGACTGGTACTGGTCTGTAGTCTGTTAGGGCCCAGGCTGCAGAGCTCTGCCCTCCCCCACCCCTGCCTGTGGAAAAATTGTCTTTCATGAAACTTAGGAATGGGAATGGGGGGGGCACAGCAGGAGGTGAGTGGTGGGCCACGTAGGGAAGCTTCATCTGCATTCACGACTACTCCTCATGGCTCACATCACTGCCTGAGCTTCCCACCCCCTGGCCCTGGTCTGTGGAAAAATTGTCTTCCATGAAACCCGTCCCTGGTGCCAGAATGGTTGGGGACTGCTGTTTTATATCACATTTTTACTATACTTTTTCTATGTTTATATACATAAACATTTACCATTGTATTACAATTGCCTACACTATTCAGTACAATAAAGTGCTGTACAGGTTTGTAGCCTAGGGCAATTGGCTATAACATCTAGGTTTGTGTAAGTACACTCTATGATGTCTGCACAAAGATGGAATTGCCTAACAGCACATTTCTCAGAATGTAGTACCATCATTAAGTACAAGCCTGTACTTAACGCATCAGACTGCACTTTGTGTAGGGGATATAATGGTTCTGGTTCTTAAGAAGTTTTGGACTTGGGGAGTATGATTTACTTATGTGAAACAATCAATGAGCAATTAGGATATGTATTAAAAAATGTTAAGTTGGGCTGGATGTGGTGGCTCACGCCTATAATCCTAGCACTCTGGGAGGCCGAGGCAAGCTTGAGGCCAGGAGTTCAAGACCAGCCTGAGCAAGAGCAAGACCCCGTCTCTACAAAAAATAGAAAAATTAGCCAGGCGTGGTGGAGCGCACCTGTAGTCCCAGCTACTTCGGGGTGCTGAGGCAGGAGGATCCCTTGAGCCCAGGAGTTTGAGGTTGCAGTGAGCTATGATACCGCCACTGCACTCCAGCCAGGGCAACAGAGAGAGACTCTGTCTCAAAAAAAAAAAAAGTTAAGTTGCACAGTAGTGATGACAGTCCAGAAAAGGAAGCTGTGTTGATGGAATAATGATGGAATTACCTCTTTGGGGGTGGATCTTCCACTGACCGTGATGGATGGATTTAACTGAGTGGACAAAAAGAAGAGGGGCTTCTAACTGGAGAGGAAGGGCATGGATTTGAAGGCCCAGAGATGGGGATGAGCGTGGTGCACCAAAGCACTAGGCTGTGTTGTCTTCACTCCTATTCCTTGACTCCTCTTTCTCCTGAAGTGAGGTGTTTCCTCCCCAGCTTTCAGCATGACTTTTGACAGTGCTTTTGGGTTCTGAGCACCTCAGTCTCCTCATCCGTGAGACGAAGGTGCTGATGGCCCAGGCAGCTCAAGATTCAAAGATTCCACCCACAGTGCCCAGTCTTCTCAAGTTTTACTTACCATAACCCATTAACAAGACTGACCCCAAAAGCATAACGAAGGTATGCAAGACACCAGTATAAACCACAGCTACCAGACCACCTGGACAGACAAAGAGAAAGAGAAAGAAGGCCACATTTGACCCTCCCTGCTGAAAAGTACTTCTGCATCAACTACTCTATATACTGACCACCCCCGCCCCACCTTGCTCTCCATATTCAGACTTTTGGCCGTTTAATTCAGTGGGTCTTACAACTACTTATGCTTAGTTTTGGTACATCCTGTTTTCTCTCTTTAACATCCTTCATGATCTTTTGTTGGATTCTCATCTTGCCCTTCAATGTCCCAATTTCCCTTTACTTCCCATTTTTTGAATGAATGAAAGTCTGGTATTTTTCCTAAGCCAAAACATTCATCTTTAATCCCAAAAGCTCAGTTTGGAAGCAACAGTTAACAGCCAGTAGTGCCTCCCTGCCTCAGCTGTGACAACCAAAAATGTCTCCAAGCATTACCAAATGTCCTCTGGGAAGAAAATCCCATTCCCAGTGTCCTGCACTGTGAACCACTGATACACACATTCCTCCTTCCCACCCTGATTCCCTCCACTTGGACTCTGGTGAACTGCCAGGGACACACACCAGCATCTAAGATTTGCACTGCGGCTGGAAGAAACAAGTGGCGAGAGCTCCCACTGTCACAACACAGGCAGAGGCTGCCTAGGACAGAACTGCCCACATAAAAGGCCCATCTTAAGGCCTAAGCAGGTGGCCTAAGGCTGCCGCAACTCCCTCATTCCTTTTGTGTGCATCCACTCTGGCAGCCTGCAGTGTCTGGCCCCACCCTACCCCAGGCACAATCACCGTTGTCCCTGTCTGGCCCCTTAGAGAAACCCTGCCAGCCTAATCTGATTAGGATACCCCTTAGTGATCCCTGCCTCTGTTCTTTTCCCTCTCAGGCCTCAGCAACATGAGCTTGGTGTATTAGGGTTAGGTGTGTTAGGTTAGACTTAAGAAAATGCAAAAAGCTGGAGACTACTGTCTCAATGTGTACTGGGACTCCACTAAGAACTAGAGTGCTTGTGTCCATATAAATATCTATGTGATTAGAGCAACCTCACCTGTGATGGTATAAAGACCAGCAACTGTCAGCAAGACCAGGATGATCAGGTAAATATCCATCCCCCAAACCATCCTCATGAACATGGTGTAGGAACAGACCTCCAGCTGAAAGGAATGCCCAGTCAGCAGGCTGCACTCGTACTTCCAGCTCAGTCAACAACGACCCCAGAAGGAGACTGACCCCACAAGCCATTGGCAAGAGGTCTCTGGCTGGCACGTCCACTCCATCACCAGTGGACACCAGTAAGGTCTACCCAAGTTTTGTTGAGCACAAGGCTTGTGGCCCATAAGTACAGCCAAGGTTAGTACTTTCAGGGCTTGAGTTAACCCAATCCACCCAGTCAGCACCACTTAGCCTCTTCTACTCTGCAGTTTCGGGGGATGGGGGGAGTGTGCTTAGAGAGCTAGTTGTTCCTACAGTTCTGCCACTGGGAAAAGGCAATGGGAACATCTTCTCAGAGGTCAGCAGACCTTTTCTGTAAAGGGCCAGATGGTAAATATTGTAAGCTTTGCTGGCCACATACCATCTGTTTTTTACAATCTTTAAAACTGTAAAAATTGTTCCTAGTTCAAGGGCTGTACAAAGCAGATCATTAGCTGGATTGGCCTGTGGACCAGATTTGTTGACCCCGGCTTAGTTGACACTGATTTTGAAACATCTGCACATTATTTAAATGGCTAACCTCTTGCTTTGTTATTTTGGTCTCCAAAGCCAGGTATATAATGGGCAGAGATTCATTTATCCATTTATTCACCAAATATTTACTGAGTCCCAACCATGTCGTAGACATTCAGAAGGGTTCAGAAAACACAAGAGTTACCAAAACTCAGTTGCTGTCCTCAAGGAGCTTATGTTTAATGAAGGAGACAGACCATCATACGGGCATTTTCCACACAGCATGACAAATGCCATTCATTCAGTTATTCAGAAAGCATTTACTGAGTGCCTTATGTGCTAAACATGTTCTCAGCACAGGGGGTAATGTAGTGAACAAGACAGGCAAGACCCGTGGTCTCGAGAACCTTGCACTGAAGTAGAAAAGATAGACAATAAGTAAACAAATAAATTACTCTCACATGGTGATGAGTATCACAAAGAAAATAAAAACACAGTAATGCAGTGGGTGTGAGCCTGTAGTCCCAGCTACTCAGAAGGCTGAGGCGGGAGGATCAATTGAGCCCCGGAGTTCAAGGCTCTAGTGTGCCATGATCATGCCTGTGAATAGCCACTGCATTCCAGCCAGGCAATATAGTAAGAACTCATCTCTAATTAAAAAACAAACAAAAAACCCAGAGTAGAGACTGACTGGGCACATCCTTGGAAGGCGTCTCCAAGGAGATGATATTTCTCCTCCAAGGAATGACGAGGAGTCAGCCACAAAATCTGGGGGAAGAACATTCCAGACACAGTGTAGAGCAAGTGTAAAGGGCTTTAATGGGAATAAGCTTGCTGGATTTGAGAATCAAAAAGGCAGGCAGTGTGGCTAGAGCACTCAAGTGAGTAAAGGGGAGGAAATAAGGGGATCAGGCCAGAGAGGAAGGCAGGGGCTCGAGCAGGGCAGCCCTTAAAAGTCATAACAAGGAGGTTAAGTTTTCTTGTAAGGGTGATGGAACCTCCTGGATTGTTTTGAGCACATTATTTAATGATAAGAGATGGATAAGCCCAAGGTTTCCTGGGAATAAAGAGGAGGGACCTGTAACATAGGTTTGGGAGATAAAGAAGATACCTCTGCTTTTTATTTTTTACAAAGTACTATTAAGCTGTTTTTCCTCCACTCTAGCTTAGACAGCAGAGGCCACACAACTTAGGGGCCCAGAGTAAACTGCTGGGGTAAATCTAGCATCATCTTGAGTCCTGCCTGTTGGGTATTTTTTTTGGGGGGGGATTCTCTTTCTTGGGCTGGCTTTTACATAACTCACTGCGATCCTATTGAAGATATAGAGGAATAAATACAGAACAGAGGAGATGATCTGGATCCGGTAGGTACCAAATCTCTTCCTGAAATATTCTGACACCGTCACCACCTGTACAAGCAACAAGACAAGTCACCATCAATAGTGACTGCATAAGAGACAGACCTACGGGATGAACCTTGCTGACAAGTGCTGGTTGTTACAGAGACATGGCTGATGCTAGGAGTAGCTCAGAAATACAAGATATGCGGTCACTGCCTCTGGAACCCGTTAAGGTGGGAGAAATAAGAAAGGAGAGGCAATATTGTTGTCACCAGAGAGCTTGGAATCCAGCTAATCAAAATGGCTAACGATGACAAATCACTTTTATGGAATCACAGGGTAAAATCAAGTGCTTTATCACATACTACAAAGATAGCCAGTGCTCAAGGGAGGCAGAACTTGACTCCACAGCTCCCCAACCTGTCCTCTGTGCCAATACTACTAGCATGCATGCGGGTGATCCCAAATGATTCTGTCATATTTCAACACTGTCTCAGGCTGTGCACACTATAAGGGCAGGAACTATGCCCTCTTTGTTCACTATATTCCTGGACCCTAGCACAGTGCCTGGCTCATGATAGGTGAATATATAATTGTTCAATGTATATTGTCCCACCTTCTGTCCTGACTATCCTCATGTGCTCTTGTCCACCGACCTCAAATGTATCTATTTTAAGTTCTAACTCAAATTCCACCTGCTTTATGAAGACTTACCTGGGGCCTTCACGGGGACCACATGCCCTCCTCTAAACAACTAGAGATTTTACTATTTTCACCTTTCATTTGGCTCTAGATCATATATGGCTCACTTTCTCAGTAAGGTTCTAAGCTTCTCAAGCCGTTTTATACTTACTATTTACATTTGTTTGCTAGGGCTGCCATAACAAAGTAAACTGTTCATTCTTCCCTGCCTTGCTTTTCCTGCACAAACCCCAATAAAGACAGTGGCCCAAACCCTTCCCTTGCTCCTGTCTCTTGCCTCCTGACCACTCTGGCGTCTTTTCCACGTGGCCCTGCATGGCATGCCATTGTCTCTTTTGTCTAGGACCTCTGAGTACAATAAACTGTTTGTTCCCGGGCCTCCCTTGTGTCTCCTCTTGTGGTTGCACCTGACTGACCAGCTCATAAAAGAATACAAAATAGAGTGTGTGGTGGTATCTTATTATTTTCTTTTTTAAGAGATGGGGTCTTGCGATGCTACCCAGGCTGGCCTCAAACTCCTGGGCTTGAGTGATTCTCCTGCCTCAGCCTCCTGAGTAGCTGGGATTATAGGTGCATGCTACTGTGCCTGGTTTAGTATCTTATTTTACTTAGCATTTTCCTAATGATTAATGATAGCATCTTCTCACATGACTACTTGCCGTTTGTATATTTTCTTTTGTGAAACATCTGCTCAAATCTCCTTCCTGTTAACTGAGTTATAAAAGTTTAAAAAAAATATATATTCTGCATATAAGTGTTTTTTTGTAACTAAGTTTTACAAATATTTCCTCCCAGTCTGTAGCTTGAGTTTTCTTTTTTTCATTTTATTTTTAATTGACACGTAATAATTGAACATATGTACAGGATACAGAGTGATATTTCGACACATGTATACAATGTGGAATGATCAAATTAGGGTAATTAGCATATCCATCACTTTGAACATTGATTTGTGTTGTGAACATTCAAAATCCTCTCTTTTAGCTTTTTGAAAATATACACTAAATTATTGTTAACTGTCTTCACCCTATAGTGCTACAGAACACTAGAATTTAATCCTCCCATCTATCTGAAACTTTGTAACTACTAACCAACCTCTCCCTATCCCCCCATCCCCCTTACTCTTCCCAGCCTCTAACAACCACAATTCTACTATGAGGTGTTTATCTTTCTGCGCCCGACTTATTTCACCTTAATATGATATCCTCCAGGCTCATCCGGGTTGCTGTGAATAAAAAGATTTCATTCTTTTTTATGGCTGAATAATATTTCACTGTGTATACCACATTTTCCTTATCCATGCATCTGTTGATGGACACTTAAGTTATCTCGGCTATTGTTAATAGTGCTACAATAAACACAGGAGTGCAGGTATCTCTCTATTCAGTATACTGATTTCTTTTCCTTTGGATATATACCCAGTAGTGGGATTGCTGATCATATGGTAGTTCTATTTTTAGTTTTTTGAGAAATCTCCATACTGCTTTCCATAATGGCTATGCTAATTTACATTCCCACTAACAGTGCTTTTCTTTGGGGTCTGTTACTGAAGAATTATTATGTTCCTTTGTTGTGTTTCCTTGCTTTTTTACCTTTCTTGTGTCTTTTCATTGATATCTGCGCATCTGGTGTAAGAGTTGCTTCTTCCAATTTTACAGAGTAGCTTTCATAGGGAAAGACTTTTTCCCATAGCTGTAATTATAGTATTGGTTGGGTAAGGTACTTTGGCTTCAGCTCTAGGTGGGTGCAACAGTGTAGTTGCCATATGATTGCCTCAGCTGTAATCAATGTCAGTGGTGTCTTCAAGTCACCACTTGAAGTGGCATAGGCTCTAGCTGTTTGTGGAGGCTATGCTGGGGACTGGGGCACTGGGCAGGCCAGTCCTCAGGCCTGAGAGTGATATGGTCAGACATTGGCTGTAGCAGGTCCTGAACAAACTGGTCCTCGGACCCCCAGGTGGCTCACGTGGGCATTAGCAATGATGACTGGTCCTTGGCCCCCAGGCAGTATGCACTGGTGCCAATGATGCTGCCAGGGGGCCCTGGTTGGGCCTTGGGCTCCCAGGTGGAGTGCAAAGGCACTGGTGGCAGGGGGCCCCAAGTTGGCCCAAGTGACTTTTCATTTTCTTAACAATATCTTTCAAAGAGTAAAAGTTTAAACGTTGATAGAGTCCAATATATCAATTTCTTTCTTTATGGTTTGTGCCTTTTGTGTCCTATCTAAAAAATCATTACCTACCCAATCACCTTGATTTTTGAAGATATTTTTACTGGATAAGAATTCTTGGTTGACAGTTTTCTTTTTTCTTTTGAGACAGGGTCTTGCCCAGGCTGGAGTGCAGTGGTGTGATTATAGCTCATTGCAGCCTCCAACTCCTGGGCTCAAGCAATCTTACCTTCTCAGCATCCCAAGTAGTTAAAACTACAGGTGATCATCACCATACCTGGCTAACTTCTTAAATTTTTTTGTAGAGACGGGGTCTCACTATGTTGCCAAGGCTGGTCTCAAACTCCTGGCCTTAAGCAATCCTCCTGCCTCGGCCTCCCAAAGTGCTGGGATTACAGGCATGAGCCATTGCACCTGGCCAATGTTTTCACTTTCTTTCAGCATTTTGAATATGTTGTTCTAATGTTTCCTGTGGGACAAGGCATTGTTTCTCATACAGAAACATTCTCACTGTTTCTGATGGGAAGTCAAGCATTAAGTCTATCATTGTTCCCTTGCATGTAATGTAATTTTTTAAATTGCTTTCAAGATTTTCTCCTTATTTTTGTTTTCAGCAGTTTACTATGATGTACCCAGGTGTAGTTTCCTTTGTGTTTATTCTACTTGGTGTTTGTGAAGCTTCTTGGATCTGTACATTAATATTTTCCATTAGACTTGGGAAATTCTCAGTCATTCTTTCTTCAAAATTTTTTTCTGTCTCCTTCTTTCTCTCCTCTTTCTGGGACTCCAATTACATGTATGTTGGAATACTTGATATTGTGTTACAGGTCTCTGAGGTTTTGTTCCTTTTTCTTCAATTTTTTTCTCTGTTCTTCATTCTGGGTAATTCTCAGGATCTTAAAATTCATTGATCCTGGCCCGGTGTGGTGGCTGATGACTGTACTCCTAGCATTTTGGGAGGCCGAAGTGGGAGGATTGCTTGAGCTGAGGAGTTCCAGATAAGCCTGAGCAAGAGTGAGAGCCTGTCTCTACTGAAAATAGAAAAATTAGTCGGGTTTTGTGGCTTGCACTTGTAGTCCCAGCTACTCAGGAGGCTGTGGCAGGAGGATGGCTTGAGCCCGGGAGTTTGAGGTTGCAGTGAGCTACGATGATGCCGCTGCACTGTAGCCCGGGCAATAGAGTGAGACCCTGCCTCAAAAAAAACAAAACAAAACAAAACAAAAACCAACAAAAAACCCCCCCAAAAACAAATAAAAAAATTCCTTGATTCCCTTTTCTGCCATTGGGCCTCTCTTGTGCATTTTTCACTTCAGTTACTACCTTTTCTACTCTAAAATTCCATTTGGTTTTCTCCTATAATTTCAGTTTCCCTGTTGAGAAGCCCTATTTGTTCATTCACAAATATCAAATTCTCCTCTACTTTTTGGAACATATTGATAATAGTAGCTTTGAAGTCTTTGTCCTGCGATCCTCCTGCCTCAGCCTCCTGGTGAGCACCTGCAGTAGCTGGGACTATAGGTGTTCACCAGCACACCGGGCTAATTTTTCTATTTTTTGTAGAGACAGGGTCTTGGTCTTGCTCAGGCTTGTCTCAAACTTGTGGCCTTAAGCAATCCACCCACTTCAGCCTCCCGGAGTGCTAGGATTATAGGTGTGAGCCACCCCACCTGGCCCTAATTTTATTTTTTTATATGATAATCAATTGGTGCTCATTTCTTCAGTGATCTGTAATGCCATCAAGGTCCTAAGTCAAGTTGCCATGTGTGTGTTTCTGGGCTTTTCCCCACTTTCACTTGTCAGTGTTTATCCCTGTGTCAATATCATGTGTATTAACTGTTACAGCTTTATAAGTGAATCTTGCCATTTGTTAGGGAAAGCCTTTCTTTTTTCTTTGATAGGATTATCTTTGCTATTCTTATACTTTTACTCATCTACATGTATTTTAGAATCAGCTTGTCAAGTTCCTTACAAAACCCTGTTTGGATTTTGTTTGGAATTACATTCCATGCACTGACCAATGTGGGGAGAACTAACATTTCTAGGATATAGTCTTCCAATAATTAACATAGTTGTTCTGTTCATTTATTTAGGTCTTATTTTTTAATCAAATTTTTACAAGTTTTCCATAAAAGCCTTAAGAGGTGAACTCTTGAGTAAGGTCCAGAATAAAAAAGCAGAGAGTTATACGTGTCTGTTTACACAAGGCAGAATGATGTATTTCTGGCATCTCAGGATTTAGGGAAGTCAGTACAAGGATCAAAAGACCGAGAAGTTTAACTTGTCCTCCAGGATATTTTTAGTACACATGCAATACTTATAAGAAAAAATATTTCAGAAAGTAGAATAACTGGTGCTGGACACTTACCTCAGCCTTAATGTAAATAGGAACAAATATCCAAGCAAGACAACAGAGCAGAAATACAGCCTGAAACCATGAGGAAGAGGAACAACTAAATTAGGATCCTATGTAGGCCAAGCTCTTAAATGAGATGCAAGCTCAGTTACTATTTGTTTTGAACCTAACAAATGTATCACTACTGGGGACCTTACAAATAAAGGCCCATGCATACACTTTCCAGCACATGAACTTAATTTACAGGCACATGATCTTTGCCATCTTAAATTTTGGGGGTGCATTCTTATTTGGGGGTGTTAATTGAGCCTATTTTCAAGGTATCTATTTTTATTGTTTACCTACTTTCAGATAGGAATTAAGGTGGCTTACAATTAAACTTAAAAGATAGTTTAAGAAAAAGAAAAGAAAAGTCAGGAAAAATGGAAAGAAGGTATACTAAAATTTCATACACTTGGAATTAAGTAATAAAATTGGCTCTGGCTTTCTTTACAAAGAAGGAATAAGGTAAGTTCAATATATGAAGAAAGATGATACTGGAAAATTCTGAGAGGTAAATGGTGGTAAACAGCAGAGCTTCTTAATTAGGTTTTGACTCTGTAGAAATTATTCTTTATAGTCTATAAGAAAAAAGGTGAGACTTAGTGTGGAGCTTTCTGATTTATCAAGAAAAGCCAAAATCATTTATATAGAGATAGGTTAATAGCCCAACACTAATATATTCATTTATAATTTAGGAGAACAAATTCTATTTCCTATAACAAATATATTCCACAAGTTAAATAAATAATCCAATATTTTATAAGCTTTATGGTTGAAACCTGGCATTCTTGGGTGATTAATTAGGAGATTTATAGTAACTAGCTGAACATCTCACAGAGCTCAGTCGAGCCCATTCTCAATATGTACAGCAAAAGACAGAACTTACACATACAGATATATGTGTATGTATAGCTGTACTTTTCTATATACATACACGTACACACACATACATATATATCTCTATTAATACATATTTATATTTAAACATATACATATATATTTTAAAATGTTAATATTATCATTTCCTTACTTGACTAGTCTCCTAACAGTTCTTTGTTCACTGTGTTCCCAGGGTCCTTGGAATGTAAACATTCTCCAACCCTTCATTAATTCACTAAGAAGAATGACAACTTGTATAATCCTCTTCAAAAATCAAAGACTTAGCTCCTTTCCTTCAAGACTTCTCAAGAAGTCTTTAATATTTACTCAAAGTTGAAAGGCAGTTTTTATGTTTGTGTGTTTCATTTGGATAATGATAAAGGTGGAGGTTAATTGCTGCAAATGGTGTTAACTTACATTCCACTCAAAGACACCAATGGCAATTCCTGAAGATGCTCCTATCCCAGCCAGGCCAATAAAACGGCCACTGCCAATATTCGAGCACAAAAGGGAAAAACCTATCTGTAAATCAAAAGATAATTACATATGAGAACTCTTAGTCCAACTAATTAATTTTTGCAAATGTAAATTCCTGCTGAATTTTACATTTTATCAAATGGTATTATTCCCTGGGCAGAATTCCCATTCATGTTCCTTCCATATAATCCCTACCCATGAGTTAGAAACCAAGTGAAGAGGGAGGAAGTGGAAAAAGTACAACTGCTATTCTTTATGTTGCCACTTTCCACATGCTCCGCTGATATACAGATTGAGCACCAAAATCTGAAAATCTGAAATCCAAAATGCTCCAAAATCTGAAACTTTTTGAGCACTGACATGAGGAAAGGCTCATTAGAGCATTTCAGATTTTGGATTTTTGAATTTGGAATGCTCAACTGGTAAATATAATGCAGCTATTCCAAAATCTGAAAAAAATCTAAAATATGAAACACCTCTGGTCCCAAGCATTTTGGAGAAAGGATACTCAATCTGTATTTGTAATTTCCCAATGCAAAAATATAAGTAGGAGTACAATTTCTTTGAAATACTGTAATTTAAAAATGTTAACAATCTGATTATCTATCATAGACTGGCTAATACTAAGGTACATGACTATGATGAAATACAATGTAGCATACAAAAAGAATAAGGTAGTTCTATTAAGTGACAAAATAAGGTAAACAATATTTATAACATAATCTCATTAAAATTTTATGTGTGTACATTACACTTGTGCACACACACATTTATACCTGCATGGGAATGATTCTGGCAGTATATATAGCAAGATGGCTGGAATTACAGTTACAGAAATGGAGTGGGAAGAAAATTTCAAGTTCTACACTTGGACTGTAACTTTTTGTTTTTTTACAACCAACATCTGTTACTTTCTAAATGAAAAATCCTAGAGGCATTTAAAATGAACAAAATACCTCCTAAACCAATAACAACTTTTGAATGGAATGGATTCAAAACCAAAATCCAACTATTATGCTGTTGACATGTGACACATTTAAAAACAAATTATATAGAGAGGCTAGAAACAACAAAGCCTTTTAGGTAAATGAAAACAAAACGAAAATAGCATTGACAATATTAACATAAAATAAAGTAGCATTCAAAACCAAAACAGTTTTCCAAAATAACTATGAAAGGTAAAATGTACTAATAAGACATAGTTGAGAACATATATGAACCAAACATCTTAGCAGTGACAAATACAAGGCAAAAAAATCTCAGAAGAGGCACATAATAAGTGCTTGAGTAATGGTAGTTATTTTTACTATTAAGAATGTTCACTATTCTCACAGCTCTAAAGGTTAAAAAAAAGAGAAAAAAATTTTAAAAAGAATGTTCACTATATTTATAATAATGAAAAATTATATACAGTCTAGAATGCCCAATAATATGATGCATAGTAGAAAGTCCATATCCTATAATACTATACAACTGCATATAAATATAAAATATCTATATCTATCTATGTTTATATAGACCTTTCCAGGTCTATATAATAATGTGATAGTCTTATCACATTATTAAATGAAAAGATCGGTTCAAAAGTTATCATTCATTAATTCAATGACCATTAATTAATGTCTATTGCCAACTATGGGCCAAGTACTGTTCTTGGTGTTAGGGATACATTAGTGAGTAAAATAGAAAAAAATCCCATCCCTGCCCTCATGAAGCTAACATTCTCTTGGAAAGAGGAGAAATAATAAACACAATAGGCCAGGCACGGTGGCTTGCACCTGTAATCCCAGTACTTTGGGAGGCTGGGGTGGGAGGATCATTTGAGGTCAGGAGTTTGAGACCAGCTTGAACAACATAGCGAGACCCCCATCTGTACAAAAAAATTTTAAAATTGGCTGGGTGTGGTGGTGTGTATCTTGTAGCCCTAGCTACTTGGGAGGCTGAGGTGGAAGGATCACTTGAGCCCAGGAGTTCAAGATTGCAGTGAGCTGTGATCATGCTACTGCATTCCAGCCTGGGTGACAGAGTTAGACCCTGTCTCTAAAATAAAAAAAACAAAAAAACACACAACAAATTAGAGGATTATTTTATAGCATAATAGACAGTGATAAATACTATAGAGAAAAGAAAAGTGGGAAACTGGACAGAAATGCTTAGCAACAGGGTGGTCAGGGTAGACTGTGCTGAGAAATGAGCTGAGATATACCAGAAGAGGTGAGGAAGCAAGCTGCAAGCTGTGGGGCTGTCTGGGGAGAGCATCCAGGCAGAGGTATCAGCAGGGGCAGAGGCCCTGAGGCAGGAGCATGACTGGAGTGTTAAAGGACCCTGTGTAGAGCTGAGGACAGGCATCCTAAGAAGCAAGGTCCAAGAGGGAAAGAGGTATAGACCATCTGTGGCCTTATGTAGGCCACTATATGCAACTGAGCTTTCATTTTGGGTGAGATGGGAGCCCCTGGAGGGTTTTAAACAGAAAAGTGCCATGGTCTGACTTGAGTTTAATAGGCTCCCTTTAGCTGCTTTGTTGAGACTGGATATAGAGGAGCACAGGTAGGAGGAGGAAGCCCAAAGAGGATGTTACAATCCATCCAGGTGAGAGATGATGGCAGTGAGGACCTGGAGGTAGAGTTGATGAGAAGTGGTCAGATTCCAAATTATCTTTTCAGACCGAGTCATAGGATTTCCTGAGGCACTGGATGTTGAGTGTGAGAGAAAAAGAAGAATCTCAGGGGCCAGGTGCAGTGGCTCATGCCTACAACCCCAGCACCTTGGGAGGCCAAGGTGGGAGGGTCGCTTGAGGCCAGGAGTTTGAGACCAGCCTGGGCAACACAGCAAGACCTGTCTCTACAAGAAATTTTTTATAAATTGGCTGGGTGTGGTGGCGTGTGTGTGTGCCTGTAATCCCAGCTACTCAGGAGGCTGAGGTGGGAGCATCTCTTGAGACCAGGAGTTCCAGCCTGGGTGACAGAGTGAGACCCTGTCTCTTAAAAAAAAAAAAAAAGAAGAGTCTAAGATGACTCCAAATTTATCAACCTGAGCAATTAGGATCTTAGGATGGAGTTGCTATTAACAAGATGCGGAAGCCTTTGGGAGGAGCAGATTGCAGATTTACAGAAGAAAATCCAGAATTTCCTTTGGAACATGTTCAGTTTGAGAGCCCCGATAGACCTTTCAAGGCAAGGCGTCAAATATGCCGCTGGACAACACCAGTTGGGAGTTCAAGGGAGCGATCTGGGCTGGGGATATAAAGTTGGCATTTGTTGGCATGTAATTGATATTTAAAGCCACGGGACTAGACGAGACTGCCACGTGGGGAGTGTAACTGGGAGAGAGGTCAGGGAGTGAGCCCTAGGGCCCTAGGCATTAAGAAGCTGGGCAGATAGGGAGGAACCAGCAAGGGAGTCTGAGCGGGGGCTGGGGAAGCAGGGGAACGAGGAGGGCGATGGCGTGGGAGCCAGGACACCAAACAGGGAGAGGCGGAGGCTGAGGGTCTCCAATGCCACAGCTGAGCCAGGCAGGACGGGGATGGAGAACCGACTGCAAGAATAAGCTATGGGGAAGTCACTGGGGTCCCTGACAAGAGCCATTGATGCCCGTCAGATATTTGCTGCCTGCATAAAAATATCAAGGAAGAAAGAAAGTTAGAGTGGTAAAATTATTCTTTTATTTGAATTTCCTTTAATAATACCATAATATATTTTGTTCATCAAGCAATAATCCTAACAATGAAAAAAGAAGTCACAGTAAAAAAATTAATAAATCATAATATACGTAAACATTGGAGGTCAAAGCATGTTAATGTCTTCTGGATACCGTTTCAAGTGTCACAGTTTTACGATGTAATATGGGTAGCAGATTCCTGGTTTGCTGGGTACAGATGACACAACTTTAAGGCCAAAGAGTGGCTCAGACAAAAGACTGGGAGCCTCACAGCTCAGGAAGAGATTGTGTTGCTAGAGTCCTCTGCCAAAAAATAAACTAAGGGAAGAGGTCAACTGCAAATATTTCTTGGCCACATCAATCTCTTAACCAGGCTTACGAAAAATGAAATGTAAAGCATAATTCAGGGAGGTAACAATGAGGAAAAAGCTTTCCTCCCAACTCCCAGATAACCAAGGCAGAGCTATTTCTTTTAGGTTGTTTGATTCATCAGAGTTAATGACTGCAGTTTCCTCTTCCCTTTGAATAAAAGCACTTCCTCCTCCTGAGACAAGACTTCTCTCGATGAAGTGTTACCCCAATGGGAAAGACAGAATCCTCACTATCAGACTGGATAACACTTGAGGACAAAGAATAAATTATTAACCAGGGGCCTGGTTCTTGCACAATTCTCTAAATGATCCTTGCATTCCTATGTGGGAAATGCATGTATATTTTTATATAATATATTACAAAGCAGCCCTGGCTCGAAGTTCGCATGGGTCCCCACATCCTCCTCCTCCCTGGGGCACCCCCACCCACTCCATCATGTTTGTTTTTTGGCAGAGGATTCTAGCAACACAATCTCTTGCTGAGCTGTGAGGCCCCCAGTCTTTTGTCTGAGCCACTCTTTGGCCTTAAAGTTGTGTTATCTGTACCCAGCAAACCAGGAATCTGCTACCCATATTATCTTGTCATACAGGGCTGTGGATGGGCAGCTGCTTCCACTGCCGTGGGGGTTTTGAGTCACTCCTCTTGGATGGAATAACTCTGTATAATCAATAAGTTATTTAACACACAAACAACGAAAAATGTTTCTAGCCCTCCTCCCTGCCTCCTTCCATCGAGCTGCCCCACACCTCCGTGCCTTGGCACATGCTATTCCCTCTGCCTGGAAGCTCTCACACTTCGTCTACCTGGCAAACACCTACTCCATCTCCAAAACCTGCTCAAACATTCCAAGCTCTGTAAGATCTTTCCTACTTTGCAGTATGTACTCCCTTCACCCAGCAAGCCCTAGGTTACCTTTCATCCAGACCTGGCCTGTGCACCCCCTATCAGGGAGGGAGTCCTATACTGTAATGTACTATAATTTGTTGAATATGCATCTAATTATCATTCTGGATTGTGTGCTTACAGAGGGTGGGACTGTCTATTTCCTGTCTATTTCCTGGAACCTAGAACGCTGCCTTGTACATACTGGGCACCTAATAAATGGTTACTGACCTAAACTGAATTGAATGGAAACATTTAGGTAAGAAATTACTCAACAATTAAGGGAACTACTAATTAAATGACATTTCTGATTTAGCAACTTCAAATTATTTTGGGTATTAGATACCTAAATTAAAGTAGTAAACAAGCTAACACATAGACCCCAAAGTGGATGCAAGGCTTGCTCACCGGCCACCAGGCTAGATTCCGGCCAGCCAGGAAGAAGTCTGTTACTGTCCCACGATTGCTTGACAGCATGGCCTAAAAACAAAAACAAAAAACCACAGTGGAATACAAGAAACCAAACTTCTCCAAAGACACAGGTCTCTCAAACACATGGCCTTCACTTATCCCCAAATTCCTTCTTTCCTTCTTTCTTTTTAGGAATAGAACCTGCTACCACCTGAGTTAGAGGAGGGCCTATGGCCACCTCCCTGGAGACCAGGGTCTCTTCCAGCTATGAAACTAAATGGCCATGTCCATCTCCCTTCACTCTTGTGAAATTAAGATTGCTTTATTTTTTTTCCAAATAGTTAACCAGTGCCATGGTTTCCAGCAGAGTCAGGGAGATAAGTGGTACAGAGAATGTATGGATCAATCAGGAATGGCAAATCTGAACACATGCCTAGCTACTCTCAGGAGAGCAGTCACATTGCCATCACTGTAGTGTCTTTCCAATGCATCCACGTCTTCTCTACTCAGGGTCCCCAGCTCTGATTCCCAGATCTGGCATGTCAAAAGACAATATTGGGGAGTTCTTGGATTGCTGAGGACTAGCATGACCTAAGGATGACAGCTGGTTGATAGAAATACTTGCCATGGAAAGAGTGAATTTACTACCACCACCCGGACGTATCTACATTTTAATGGTCAATCTCTTCACATCATAAAGCCAAAAAAGTAACTCTAAATTCACACACATTAAGTTAATCTTACTTCTTCCATTCAGTAAATATTTAACCAAGGGCTACTATGTGCATATCTGACCTTTCTTAGAAAAGGTATTAGCAGTGTGTAAGTAGAGGTGCATTAGAACATTAAAAGGAATTTACAAAATGTTCTAAGATGAATGAAGTCACCCTCTCTTTCCATTAAAAAAGAACCAAACAGGAAGAAGAGATTTGGGGAAGAAGGTGGCTTAAGCACATGTCCCTGACTCTTTCTTCCTCTCTGCTCTCTTTCTAGAATAAAACAACAACCACAGAAGCCAGGCCAGTGGGGAGGAAGATACATCCAATATTTTCTCAAAGATCTTTGGGCTGAAATGGATAAAAAGTAAGCAAACAAAAAAAGTGTAAGTTTTTTTCTCCCTTATAACCCTTTAAGAGCCAGGGCAACAGCAACAAAGACTAAGACTTCCCAGTTCCCTGTGAGGGCTAGCAGAGAGAAGCCTATAAATGCTTTCAGAAAGGAGTCCCATCTGTGCAGATGTGGGCATTTCAATTCAGTGGGAAAAGGGTGGTTTGTTCCATAAGTAGAAGAAAATAAATCTAGACTCCTCCCATCACACCATGTAAAAAGGTAAATTCCAGATATTCTAGAGATTTAAATATAAAAAAACCTATAAAATATTAGAAGAAAATTTAGAATAATATTTATTCAATCTTGGAGTGGGGGAAAAGTGCCAGGAAATCTAGAAGATACAAAGGAAAAGAGAGATAACTGACTTCTTTAACGTGAACAAAAATTTAAATGACAAAAAGACACACACCATTAACAGAGTGTAGACTAGTGGTTTTCAACCAGGAGTGAATTTGTCCCATTCCCTGAGGGGGCATTTCGAAAATTCTTGAGACATTTTTGGTTGTCACAACTAGGTAGGGCTTGGGGATACTTCTAAGCATCCTATAGTGCACAAGACAGACCCTTCACAACAAGGAATTATCTGGCCCCAAATGTCAGTAGTGCTAAGGTTGAGAAACTCTGGTCTAGACAAATGGCAGTTTAGTGATTCAAATGACAGACAAGTTGACAAAAGCAAAGTTAAACAATCCCATTCAAAAATGGAGAAATAAACTGGCAGTGCACAGAAAAGGAAAATCAATGGACAATAAACTCATGGAAAGATGTTTGACCTCATAAGAGTCTGGGAAAAACAAATTAAAACTACAATGAGATATCACTGTTCACCCACCAAATTAGCAGCAACAAAAAAAATTAAACAAGAAGTAACGTTCAAGGCTGGTAAGGGCTTGGGGAAAAGAGCATGCTCATACACTGCTTGTGAGAAATACAAATCTCAACAACTTTTGGGGATTGCCATTAAAATTTAAAGTAAACATAGCCTTCTGACTCAGCAATTCCAGATTTTGGGAATCTATACCACACAAATTAAAAGTACCAACACGTTAAACAAACCAACCTGGCAGCAATCTAAGCGTTAATTAATAGGGAAGAGCTGAATAGTACATATTTGTATGACTATTATGCAGCTAATTAAAATGTGAGCTAGATCTGTATCTACTGAGTCATATCTATCGTACTGTAGGACTCTATAATATGTTAAGTTAAAAAGCAAGCTGCAGAGTAACGTGTATGATATGGTCCCATTTTTTGTGAAGACAACACACAAAAACCCTACATATGTGTCTGCTGTCTGCATAAGCACTGAGAAAGGGGAGGAAGGATACACAGCCCCTGGTCACCTCAGAAAGACGGGAATGCATGGGGGAAGAACAGTAACTCATTCTTTAAGTCTTTATGCATCTTTCGTTTCTCAAAATGACCATGTAATACTTTTGTAAGTAACAGTAATACATGATTTTTTAAAAGAACCAAGGGAAAGAAAATAATTAAGGAAAGAAATGGATCCATGAATGTTTCACAGCTCCCAGAAGAACAGAAGGAACAGGAGGTTTCCTTTGGAAGTGACCAGATGGGTTACCAGTCCCCTGACCACCGCCAGACGTAGGCCCAAAGTGTGGCCAAGAGAAAGCTATGTGTGGGCTTCCTGATTCAGTAAGAGCACTGAGGGGATGATCGCCAAACAGGTGCTCCCTCTTCAGAGCCCCTGCACCACCTGGAAGCATGTTTCTCCTAATTGAGGACAATTTAAATAAATTGTTTGGCTGAACAATCTGGAAAAAACCCACAGGTTTCCCCTTTGCATTTGGAATAAAGGGCCTATACGTTCTCCTCTGGTACAAAATCCTCTTAGGAGTGTAATGACTCATAAGCCCTGAAGATGGTCCAATGATTATACTTTGAAGGGCTGCAATTGCCACAGTAAGATGCTGCCTGTGACCTGGTAAAGCCCCCCAGAGTAAAGGTCGCACGGCCATGAATGCTTCAGCTGGGTGGGAGCCGCCTACAATGAAAACTCTTTGGTTAGCAGCTGGTGGCACTGTCTTGGTGGCATTGTCACCTGCCATTCCTGCTTGGGGTAGCAGGCCAGGCAGAGGCCTCTGATGGTCAACAGCTTAGCCTAGGGGAGATAAGCGACACCAGCCAAAGCTTTCATATTCACCCGACCTTTCAGTGGAACACGGGCAGCGTCTGGCCCTGGGTAGTGTGGTTAAGGGACATCTTTTCCAGTGTTTACATGCTAAGCTCTAGTGGGAACACGGTAGTAACGGAGACGTGGTCTCCACCCTGTTAAAGGGAACACTTAGAGCCCTCAGTTACCTATGACCCTTTGAGGTCTTGCAAGCAGGAGAGTGGTTAAGCTCGTGACTCAGCTCAGACAGCTCTAGGTTGGCATCTGAACTCCATCACTCCATGGCTAGTACTCAGCCTGTCTGAAACCAGTTCACATAACTGTGTTATTCACAGCGCGCTTGAGGATGCGATGCTGGTGAAGCACCTGGTATGGACCCGGCCCCCAGCGCTGACGTTTAACTGATGGCAGCCGTGGCTACCACCAGCACCACCACGATGCTCCTAATGACGGCTCCTTGCGAAACCCCGCTGAGGGCCCAGGAAGCGGCCCGGGAGCATCTGACCTGTTTATCTGGGGGCAAGAGGAGGCGGATGCGAGGGAGCGACGGCCAAACACGGCCCCCCCGCTACGGGCGCTCGCCGACCCGGCGGGAGAGGTGCGGAGCAGGCGGCGAGGCGGGCAGGAGGCGGGGCGGGGTCAAGCCCGCCGGGGGTCCGGGGCCCTGCCGTACCCACAGTCCCACGCTCAGCACCGACAGGAGGTACAAAGCCAACACCAGGGAGTCCAGGGTGTTGAGGACGCTGAGGCCCTCGGCGCTCCAGTTCGAGGCCAGGCGGTACCCGCCGCGGTCCATGGCGGCGTCTCCGCCCGGGAGGCAGCGCCGCAGCGGCAACGGCTCCGGCTCGGCCCGGCCGCCGCAGGGCATCCCGGGAAGGGCCGCGGGGCAGCCTGGGCGTTCCCTTCCCAGCGGGCCCTGCGGCCGGTTCCCGCCAGGCCGCGGAGACCGGCGTGTCCGGGGCTCGGCCGCGTTGCGGGAAGTGAAACGCTCCTCGGGGCTGCGAGGCCGCGCACGGCGCCGTCCCTCTGTCCCGCGGGCGCTCCGTGCTCGCTTAAGGCGCGGACACGGCGAGGCTAGCGCGAGGCCGCTGAGGCGGCATCGGTAATGGTGTCTTTCCGAGGCGTTTTGGAGCCGGGGGCAAGGGCGAAATCGGTAAAACCACTGCTGTTTTTATCTTAAATTTAGATGTTTTCCTCATTGTGTGTTTTTTTTACATGAATTCTGATTGATTAAAATAGTTCAATGGTGTATATATTTATCTTGATTACTGAGTTTTTGGGCGCCCCTTTACATCTTACACCCAGGCAAGTGCCCCGCTTGCCTTACCCTGGTCACCCCTCTGGTTAGAAAAACTGATCACAGAGGGTCCTCAGTTTTTGCAGTTTGATCTTTACTGGTGATGTGTGCATTTTTGATCTGAGCCAAGCATTATTCTTTTTGATGTGTTTCTCTGTTAAATTGTGTTTATATAAATCTTGGTCTATAATACGAACAAGGACAATAATAGCTAACACTTGTATAGCTTTGCTAGGTGCCACACCTTCTATGCACTTTATATGTATTAACCCATTTAATTCTCACAGTAATGAAATGGTTTGAGTCTATGACAAGGGCAGCGATGCTTGTTCTTGTAGCCAGTCACAAGTCTGTGGTCTCAGCCTCCTGAGCAGAGTTCCATGGTCCTACTTTAGTTCAGTGCTGCCAAATAAAAATAATGTGAACCACAAATGTAATTTAAAATTTTCCAGTAGCCACACTAAAAAAAAAAAGTAATGGAAACAGGGGAAATTAATTTGTGATATATTTTATTTAACCCAATATATCAAAAAATGTAATCAATGTAAACAGTTGTTGAAATATTTTATTTTCATTTTTTTCCCACACTAAGTCTTTCAAATCTGGCGTATATTTTACACTTAGAGCACATCTCAATTCACACAGTAAATTTTCGTCAGAAATGCTTGATCTGTATTTAGATTTAATAAAAATTTACAGTTGAAAAAGTAGATTCACATACCAAGTTGTTCTAAAAATACTTAAAAGTTTTCCAGTAACTGAATTAAGTGCCAAAATTTCATTTTCCTTTAAATCAGTGGTAAAACTGGTTCAGCCTTTCAGAAAAATTGATTTGACTTTGAAGTGCAAGAATATCAGTTTCAAACTTATGTCCATCCAAGTTAAGTAAATTCACTAATGCTTTTTGTCAACTCAGTATTATTAACATCAAATTCATAGAGGCGTTACATAATTTGAAAGGATTTTTAAACTGATCAATAATACAAAGTGTTCTTCAAATTTTTCTTGTAGTTTTTGTACTTAATTTATATAACACAGCCAGTTACAGTTAAAATCTTTGGCATATTGACTTATGTTGGGAGAATGTGTAAAGTCACCATTATTGATTTGTATTATGAAAGGTTTCAATTTCAATATAAATTCTCATACCTGTCTAGCTAGGTGACAAAAACACTTTTTCTTTCTTTGGCTCTTCTTATTTAGCTCATTCATAGACAGTATATATTAGTGAGAAAATGTAAGTATAGACTGCCATTTTAAAAATTCATTGCCTTCTATTTCAACAGTTTCATAGAATGGTGATTATTCATAGAACTTGCACATATATACTGAGTAATTTTAACAACTCTATCGATCAATGATGCTTTTCATAGAGTCTGCTATAAAAACCGTGTGCAAATATTTTTAATATGTATCACAGATTAGAATATAGCAAAAAAGGAAACATCAGTCTATTGTTTTAAAATCCCATTGTATCCAGAGTTTTGACCTGACATATTTAGAGTACTATCCATCATGATAAAAACTAATTTTTTCATATTGAGCTGAAATTATTCTTTGATAAATGTAAAAGATTAAAAATATCTACATCAGAAGTTTGATCTAGGTCATGAATTGACATTTCTTTATAGGTTTGGATGTTCTTTGAGACAAAATGTATTTAAAATTATTGAATGGTATCTCATATCACATGACTCAACTAAAACTAAAGTATTTGCAAATTTGCAAATTTTGAATCCATTAGTTTTTTGTTAGAAAGGCATTATATTCTATGGGCAACTGTTTTGAAATTTATTTGAAAATCTTTCACTTTTTGTAAAATATCTTAAAGCATTTTCTCATGATTTTCTAACAAATTTTTTTAGATGAAATAATAATTCCTTTTGTCATCTTTCCATCTGAAGTGTTTTTCTTTTTCGTGCAAGAATCCAAGCTGTTTTGAAGCTGGGCAAAGTTAGAAACTCAAATTCTGTTAAAAATCATTATAATTTTATTGTTGGACATTTATTTCTGATTTCAGGCAACTAATTTTATCAATTTTTTAAACCATTGAGAACAAACTTTTTATTAAATTCATTATGTAGTTGTATAACAGAGGTAAAGGTTGGAAAAATGGCAAGGAAATGCTTTATGTGTTGTCTCTCTTAAAGCCCCACCCTTTTTGGGGGATTAAAACCTGCATTCCTTCCCTGAGGCCAGTAATCAAAGGAGTGGAAGAATGTTCTTTGCTGTTTGTTTTCTGGTATCTTAAACCACAGGAGATGGCTCTACTGAATTGCCCTGACAAGGGTCTCTGACCACCCTCACTGGAGATAGGGTCAAGGGAAACCACCAATTATAGTTAAACAACAATAGCCTAAAGCCAGGACTTGTGACACTGGTCAAGTAGACCTGAGCCCAACCACCAAAACCCCCCCTTTAAAAAAGGGTTGTATTTCTGCTTAAAGACAGGATGGCAGTCTTTGAACGCTAGTCCACTGCCCTCCTCATTTGCTGGCAAATTAATAAACTTCTCTGTCCTTTTCCGCAAACCACTTGTCCTCATTCTTTGTTCTCACTGATTCGGCCTTGGGGACAAGTACCAACCTTTCGGTAACAGTTGTTGAAAATTCCTCTTCATGTAACAGAGGGAGCGACCTGAAAAAGGGTAAAATGTTTTACAAGTTGTCTCTTTAAAACCTCCATCCCTGGAGAATTAAAACCTCCATCCCCTGGAGGGCAGGGGAGTGTCCTTTTTTCTTTGTACCACAGGAGATGGCTCAGGGGATTGTCCTGGCAAAGGTCTCCAGATTGTCTTTGCTGGAGATGGGGTCACCATCAATTATAGTTAAACAACAATAACCTCAAGCTGAAAACTCCTTTTAAAAGCTCTGTATTTCTGCTCATAGGGAAGACAATGGTACTTTAAGACCAGAGTCTGCCAACCTCCTCATTGGCCGTCAAATTAATAAACTTCTCTGTACTTTTTCTCAAACCACTTGTCCTCGTTCTTCTGATGTGGCCTCAGGGACGAGTGCCGAACTTTCAGTAACATTGATAATGTGCATTTTATCATCTTTAAATTTTTTTACACATCCAACAAACAGCTGGACCATGGCATGATGCATAAACATTTTGTCCTTCAGATGACTCCTTTGTAGCTGGTAACATTCATTACTCTAAAATCCATTTTTATGTTAATATAACCACTCCACCTTTCTTTGATTAGTGTTAGCATAGTATATCTTTTTCTCTCATCTTACTTTTAGTTTATTTGTGTCTTTATATTTATGGTGGGTTTTTTATAGCTAAAAAACTATTTATAGCTAAATAGTTGGGTCTTGCTTTTTTATTTAATCAGGTAATCTCTGCCTTTTAATTAGCATATTCAGATGATTGACACTTAATATGAATATTGATATAGTTGTGTTTAAATATACCATTTTGCTGCTTTTTTTCTGTTTGTCCCATATGTTCTTTTTTCTCTTTTTCTTCTTGTGGACTAATTGGTGTGCATGTGTGTGTGCTTGTGCTTTCCTTTTACCTCCTCTCTTAGCTTATTAACTATAACTCCTTGTCGGGTTATTTCAGTGGTTGCTTTAAGGTTTGTAGTATACATCTTTTTAAAAATTTCAATAGATTTAGGGGGTACAAGTGTTTTTTGTTACATGGATGAATTGCATAATGCTGAAGTCAGGGATTTTAGCATACCCATCACCAGAATAGTGCACATTGTGCCCGATAGTTAGATTTTTTTATCCCTCACCCCCCTCCTAACCTCCCCCCTTCTTAGTTTTCAATGTTCATTACACTACTTTATGACCATATATACACCTTGTTTAGCTCCCACTTGCATGTGGTATTTGTTTTTCCATTCCTGGGATACTTCACTTAGGATCATGGTCTCCAGTTGCATGCAAGTTGCTGCAAATGACATTATTTCATTCCTTCTTATGGCTGAGTAGTGCTCCATGGTGTATATACACCGCATTTTCTTTATCTCATAGTATACGTCTTTAACTTAACCCAGTTTACCTTCAAGTGATATTATTTCATTTCATATATAGTATAAGAAATTTACAATGGCATACAGTTGGCCCTGTCTGTCTTCAGGTTTTACATTCATGGATTCAGCCCTGGATAGAAAATATTAAAAAAAAGTGCAACAATAAGAAATAATACAAATAAGATACAATGTAGTATAAGAACTACTTATTAATACAGAGCTGTATGCTGTGTTGGGTATTGTAAGTAATCTAGAGATGATTGAAAGTATATGGGGGATGTGCATAGGAAATACACAAATACTGTGCCATTTTATGTAGGGGACTTGAGCATCCTTGGATTTTGGTGTCCTTGGGGGTCCTGGAGCCAAGCCCCCATGGATGCCAAGGGACAACTGGACTTCCACTTCTGCCTTCCTAGCCTTTGTGATCCTGTTATCATACATTGTACTTTACATTTGCTGCAAATGTTAAAGTTTAATTAATGAATATTATTATTTTTCTTTTAAACAGTTCAATGTTCTTTAAAGAGTTTATTCACCCACACAGTTGCCATCTTGGCAGTCTTCATTATTGCTCTGCTTAGATCCATATTTCCGTCTGATGTCACTTTCTTCCTGCTTGAATGTTGAATGACCTCCTTTAACATTTCTTGTAGTGAAAGTTTGGAGATATATTCTTTCAGCTTTTGGAAGTCTGAAAAATCTTTTCTTAGCTTTCTTTTTTGGAAGATATTTTTGCTAGGTAAAGAATTCTATGATGAATTTTTCTTTCCATACTTTCAAGATGTTGCTCCGCTGTCTTCTAGCTTGCATTGTTTCTATGACAGATCTGCTGTCACCTTTATCTTTGTTCTTCTGTATATAATGTAAATTTTTTCTTCTGGCCACTTTTAAAATTTCCCCTTAAATATGGTGGTTTAAGAAATTTGAGGATTATGATGTGCCTTGGTATGGTTTTCTTCATGTTTTTGTGATTATGGTTTGTTGACCTTTTTGGATCTGTGGGTATATAGTTTTCATCAAAATAAGAAAAATTTCTGCCATTACTTTTGCAAATCCCCCTTCCTCTTTTGTAGAGACTCTGACTGTGTGTGTATCAGACCACCTGAAGTTACCTCACAGGCCACCAATGCTCTGTTCACTTATTTATTTCAGTCCTTTAACTTTCTGTTAATTTTGGATAGTTTTTACTGCTCCGTCTTCAAGTTCAGTAATCTTTTATTCTGCAATTTCTAATCTGTCATTAATCCCATCTAGTGTATTTTTCATCACATTGTTTTCTTGAAGTTTAATTTGATTTAAAAAACCTTCCATCTATTTACAAAACATGTTTGATCTTTCCTCAGCTTCTGATACATGTGGAATGGCATTAATAGTAACTGCTTCAATGTCCTTGTGTATTCATTTTATTATCTACGTCAATGTGTAGATCAGTTTTGACTGGTTGATATTTTCCTACTTATGGATCATATTTTTCCAGTTCTTCGCCTATCTAGTAATTTGTGATTGAATGTCAGACATTGTGAATATTATCTTGGTGGGTGCTAGATATTTTTTTTTTTTTAATTTATTTTTTTAATTTCAGAATATCATGGGGGTACAACACTTTGGCCATACACATTGCCCCTGTTCTGCCCGTGTCAGAGCCACAATCATGGTCGTCTCCCAAACTGTGCTCCCCACATCCATTCAGTGAGAGTTTTTCCCATCCCTTCCACCCCCCTCCCGCTCGCCTGCCCTCAGATGAATGTTATTGCCCTGTGTGATGTAAGTGTTCATCAGTTAGTACCAGTTTGATGGTGAGTACCAGTGGTGCTTGTTTTTCCAATCCTGTGACACTTCGCTTCGAAGAATGGGTTCTAGCTCCAACCAGGATAATACCAGATGTGTTAATTCACTGTTGTTCCTTATTGCTGAGTAATACTCCATGGTATACATATACCACATTTTATTGATCCACTCGTGTATTGATGGGCACCTGGGTTGTTTCCACAACTTTGCAATTGTGAATTGTGCTGCTATGAACATTCGAGAGCAGATGTCTTTATTATAAAATGTCTTTTTTTCTTTTGGATAAATACCCAGTAGTGGGATTGCTGGGTCAAATGGTAATTCTACTTTTAATTCTTTGAGGTATCTCCATATTCTTTTCCATAGAGGTTGTACTAATTTGCAGTCCCACCAGCAGTGTATGAGTGTTCCTATCTGTCCACATCCCCGCCAACATTTGTTATTTGGGGATTTTTTGATATGAGCCAATCTCACTGGAGTTAAGTGATATCTCATTGTGGTTTTGATTTGCATTTCCCTGATGATTAGAGAAGTTGAGCACTTTTTTATATGTTTGCTGGCCATCATTCTGTCTTCTTTGGAAAAGTTTTTGTTCATGTCCTTTGCCCATTTTTTAATAGGGTTGTTTGATTTTTTCTTGTTGATTTTCCTAAGTTCTGTATAGATTCTGGTTATAAGCCCTTTATCAGAGGTGTAGCATGCAAATATTTTCTCCCATTCTGTAGGTTGTCTGTTCACTCTAGTGATAGTTTCCTTGGCTGTGCAGAAGCTTTTCAATTTGATCAGGTCCCATGTATTTATTTTTGTTGCTGCTGTGATTGCTTTGGGGGTCTTCTTCATAAATTCTTTGCCTAGGCCAATGTCCATAAGAGTTTTTCCAACGTTTTCTTCGAGAATTCTTATGGTTTCATATCTTAGGTTTAGATCTGTTATCCATTGTGAATTGATTTTTGTGAGAGGTGAGAGGTGTGGGTCCACTTTCAGTCTTCTACATATGGCCATCCAGTTTTCCCAGCACCATTTGTTGAATAGGGAATCTTTTCCCCAGTGTACGTTTTTCTGGAATTTGTCAAAGATCAGGTGACTGTATGAGGTTGGTTTTATATTTGGGTTCTCAGTCCTGTTCCATTGGTCTACGTGTCTCTTCTTGTGCCAATACCATGCAGTTTTGGTTACTATAGCCTTGTAGTATAGTTTGAAGTCTGGTAGACAGATGCCTCCCAATTTGTTCTTTTTGCTTAAGATTGCTTTGGCTAGACGGGGTCTTCTCTGGTTCCACACGAAGCGTAGAATTATTTTTTCTAGATCGGCAAAAAATGATGTTGGTATTTTGATAGGGATTGCATTGATTCTGTAAATTAATTTAGGTAGCAAAGCCATTTTTACCATGTTGACTCTGCCTATCCAAGAGCATGGTAGGGCTTTCCATCTATTTACATCCTCTGCAATTTCCTTTCTCAGTGTTTCATAATTCTCTCTATATAGGTCTTTGACCTCCTTAGTTAGATATATTCCTAAATATTTAATTTTCTTTGTTGCTATTGTGAAAGGTATAGCATCTTTAATTTGTTTTCTCGGCTTGATTGTTATTAGCATATATGAAGGCTATGGATTTGTGTGTATTAATTTTGTATCCTGAGACTTTGCTGAATTCATTTATCAATTCCAGTAATCTCTTGGTTGAATCTTTGGGGTTTTCTATGTATAATATCATATCGTCTGTGAATAGTGAAAGTTTGACCTCTTCTGCCCCTATCTGGACGCCCCTGATTCCTCTGTCTTGTCTAATTGTTGTGGCCAGGACTTCCAGCACTATGTTGAAAAGAAGTGGAGATAGTGGACACCCTTGTCTGGTGCCAGTTTTAAGGGGGAATGCCTTCAATTTTTCCCCATTCAGTATGATATTGGCTATGGGTTTATCGTATATGGCTTTAATAGTTTTGAGGTATGAGCCATCTATGCCTATATTGTTAGGAGTTCTTATCATAAAAGGGTGCTGGATTTTGTCAAAAGCCTTTTCTGCATCTATTGAAAGGATCATATAATCTTTGTTCTTGCTTTTATTTATATGGTGAATTACATTTATAGATTTGCGTATGTTGAACCATCCCTGCATCTCGGGAATGAAGCCCACCTGATCATGATGGATTATTTTTTTGATGTACATTTGAATTCGGTTTGCAAGGATTTTATTGAGAATTTTTGCATCTATATTCATAAGGGATATTGGTCTGTAGTTTTCTTTTTTTGTTGTGTCCTTTCCTGGCTTTGGTATCAAGGTGATATTGGCTTCGTAGAATGAGTTTGGGAGGATTCCATCCTTCTGGATATTTTCAAATAATTTCTGCAGTATAGGCACCAGTTCTTCGGTGCTAGATATTTTTGTATCTTCAAGGAATATTCTTGAATTTTATTCTGGTACATGGTTAAATTACTTGGAAATGGTTTAATCTATTCCAGAGTTGCTTTTAAGATTTTTTTATGTGGAACCACAGGGGCATTAAGTCTATGATCAATATTCTTCAAAACTCAGGCAAACTCTTCTGAGTATTCTACTTAATGCTCCATGAATTAAGAGGTTTTCTATGCTTACTGATGAGGTCAGGCATTATTCTCAACCCTGAATTTTCTCTGGGGATTTTTCTCTTTAATCCTTTTGGGTAGTTTCCCCTTGGCCTCAGGCAGTTTCCTCATGTGCACATGCTGATCACTACTCATCAGAATACTCGAATCCTCGTATTTGCAAAGTTCTCTTTCTGTTCAGCTCTCGCGTCTTTGGCACTCTGCCCTGTGCACTCAGCTGCCTGAGGTCCTGAGCAGCTGTTTCTTCACCTCAGGGAGACCACTGGGCTCTGGCTGCATCTCCCCTCCTTGAGCCTCAGCCTGGAAACTCTTTTATGCAGTCATCTGGGGCAATTGTGGGGCTCACTTTGTTTCCCATCCCTCATGAACCACTATCGTTCATTGCCTGATGTCCAGTCACTTAAAAACCATTTAAAAATGTGTTTTGTGTTGTGTTTTAGTTGTTTCAGGCAGGAGAGTAGATCTGGTCCCTCCACTCCATGTTGGCCAGAATCTCCAATCTTTGTTGTTTTTTAACATCTTTTTTGAGACTGATCCAGTTAATTTCAGGCTCATTTGCAGGGATGGTTTTTGAGGTCAGTGTCTGAGGTTTGCTGTGACTCCAGGGGGCTCTTCTTAGCTGTCTCTTCCTTGTCCTCTCAGGGAGATCAGTGGCCTGTGGTTTAGCTTTTCTCTCCAGTGAAGCTGCCGTCTCCTCTCAGTTGCCTTTTACCACAAGCTCCATTGTTGTGAGAGTGCCCTTAGGTTTGAGCTTCTTCACGGTCTTTTGCAAATGAAGTCAGCTCGTTTGGGGTGGGCTCTGGAGCTCTCTATTTCATGTTCGGCCTTTCCTCCTGGGAAAAATCTCAGAACTGTTGAGCTATGGCACTGTGGCTGGGGGTGGGGACAGTGGCTTCTCTCTGAGTAACACCCCTGCTTTAGGAGTTAGGTGCTTCTTGGAGAGACTCTGATAACCTCATCTTGCTTCTCACAGCATGGACCTTCTGCTTTACAGATGAGCCGGGGGAGGGTGATGGACGTCCAGGTATTGTCAGTGCACTGTACCCAAGGCAGAGCCTCTGTCCCACCAGTTGCTCTGTCCCACTGAGTGGAAGAAAAGAGCCCCAACCTGTTGCCACAATCACCTGAAATTTAGTCTGTGACCCCAGTTAGCTGGGGTGGGATGAAAAATGCTGATGGATTGGCCCTCCCAGGAAGACACTGCAGCCCTTGACTTGAAGCTGGGTGGAGGGGGTGCTCTGTGTTCTTGGCTCTATCCACCTGGACTGGCGTTTCTGTCACATTGGGCTGGCAGTGGGAGGAAGGGAGCACGTCATGGTTGAAATGCCATGTGTTCTTGACAAGTGTTAATTGATTTTCTTGAATAAATATTTCTTTATTTGCTATATTTCTGAAACGCCATTTCCAGAGACTATCAATCAATCAATCAACCAATCTTAAATATTTTACAACATACTGCTATTCTGGAAGTGGGACTATCCCCCTACTCACCCCCAGGATATTTTTGAAACTCTCAATGTGGATGCCCAGCTGGGTGCTTACACTGTCCCCCACTGCGGGAAGATTGAGGACAGACGCCCCAGTGGGTCACACCTCTATACCTTCTTTTTAAATTCAAACAATTTTTTTTTTTTTTTTTGCTAGCCACGCATTAGTTCATAGACTAAAACCCTTGTTACCTTGAGTTTTAAATTTCTTAGCCCTTTCTTAGCAGTCACAATGCCGTTGACCTCTACTGCAATCAGTAGTTGTGCAGTCCTCTCTTAGGAGTGGATTCATTTTATCTCATCAGAGACATGGGGCCCTGGGAACAAACTTTGTAAATGCCAGCCGTGTTCCTG